>JAPVLO010000288.1:0-2400000 GCA_027257055.1 Cephalopachus bancanus | reverse complement strand
AACCAGCGTCAAGCAGGTCAAACTCCCCTATGGAGAGGCTGGATATCAAGACATTTCAAAGGGGCCGAACTGGTTTATTGACTGAATATTGCAAACGGAAGTATCTCAGCCCAAAGAGGAACCCAAACTGCCTCTGGGATCTGGCAGCTTTGGTGGCCAGAGCATCCTGTCACAGGCTGTGACCAAGCCCAGGCTGACCGGGAGGTGCCAGATGGCCCCGAGTTCTGGGAAGGAAGGAGTTTCCTGGGTTGATTTCTGGCGAGTTGCTTCTGTGATGACGGTGACAGGAGCCACACTCTCGTGTCACCCTCAGGAGCCGTGTGGTGGCGCATGCTCCCTGCTACCATCCCCATCCCAGCCCACGCACTGGCCACCCTGCCCCGGGGGCCTGCAGTGTGTCCCCAGTGCTCTCCGGAGCAGGCTCTGCCCTCCCCTGGAGGTGACCTTTGCCTGTGGGGGTCTAGACTCCTACAGTTGGCACACGGGGCCTCTATAGATGGCCTCTGCAGCCTCTCCAACCTCCTGTACTGCAGCTAGACACAGAATCAGCACCTCACCCCTGAGGTGGGCCCTAAATGCCTTTCCACGTCTCCAAAACTCCAGCTGCCATCCCCTTCGGCATCACTCCGAGTGCTTTCCTCCTCTCAAGGATGTGGATTTGCCGGGGGGAGGATCCCCCTTTTCCTCATCTCTTGCCTCCTAAGGGCAAGACTTCAGGGGATGCCCCCTAATGCCACAGCACACCCAGGGTCGGGTCTCCGGCGGCCCAGTTCCCACTGGAGCAGGGTTTCTGGGAAAGCCTGCGGTCCCTCCCTGCAGGGACCTCCTTACAGTATCAACAGGACTCCAGCCATGCCCCCTCCCCTCTCCTCACTCAGGCCCAGACACCGGCAGGGACCAGGCTGGAGGCAGCAAGCAGGGGTGAGGCCACGCCCCACGGGTGCCCACCTCTTTGGCCACCAGACACTCGGTCACACCAGGGTTCAATTAGACACAGTGCACCAGCCCCTCAAACGCACACAGGCCCGCAGGGTAAACTTCAGCTTCATCCAACAGACGGAAACTAAGGCTCAGGAAGGCCAAGGGACTGCCATGAGCCAGGAACCCACAAAGCAGCTGAAGTAGACTTGCATGCATCACAGGAAGCTGGAAGGACTTTCCCCTCGACAGCCTGTGGACTCCGTCACAGCGCCCTGGAGCTGGTGTCCCAGGAGGCTGGCCTCGGTCACCTCCAAGACTAAGTTGCTGAGAAGCATGTGGGAATGGCAGGGGAGACCTGGCCCTGCCTTCAGGGAGCCTTCAGTCCACGTGGAAATACAAGCTTAACTCCTGGGGCCCTTCCCCCACCTCCCTGCTAACACCCCCTGCAAGGCCTAGGTGACACCAGGAGCTGCCTCTGGGACATGTCCCAGGGCACTGACCTTGTTCCTGGACACGTGTGTAAAGGGGCAGCTGAGGTAAGAGACATCTTCCTGAGTCACAGTACCTGTCCCTCCAGTAAGTATCTCTGGAGCCCGAGGTGTCACACCTGTGCTGTCAGCACCCGACCCTGAGGAGGCTCCCATGCGGGGCTGGACCTGGTCAGGGAGGGCCTCAGAGGACTAGATTCGTGTGAAGCTAGTCACTTACCTTGGGGTCCCAAATTTAAAGGGGTGCCCAGAATTCAGCAACCAAGATCCATAGTATTTCAAAGCAATATATTTGAAAGTTAGCCTGGGTACAGTGGCTTATGCCTGGGAGGTGAAGGCGGGAAGATCACCTGAGTCTAGGAGTTCACGACCAGCCTGGGCAACATGGCAAGATGTCGTCTCTGCTAAACATCAGAAAAATTAGCCAGGCACGATAGCACGCACCTGTAGTCCCAGCTACAGGGAGGCTGAGGCAGGACGGTTGCTTGAGCTCAGAAGTTTGAGGCTACCGTCAGCTGTGATCGCGCCACTGCACTCCAGCCTGGGCAACAGAGCGAGACCCTGACTCATAAGTACATAAATACATAAATAGTAAAACTAAAAGGAATGCAGTGGATTTTTTTATATCACATCTGGCCTTTTAAAATATTGCTTTGAAATATTATTTACCTTGATCAGAGAGGTTCAGTGGCTCCTGATCCCCCACCTCGGTCTTGGAGCCCTGTCCTCCAGGCGGTGGGAGCAGGGGAGCCTTGAGGAATGAAGGCTATGGAGGGGACTTGGGCCTCTGGGCTTGTGTGGGGAGAGGCCAGGGAGGGAGTCTGGAGCGTATGCAGGGTGGGGGTGGGGGCTGGCTCCTAGTGCCTCTGACCTGGGCGGCTGGAGGGTTCAGGAGAGCAAACCAGACCTCCACAGGCTGGGCTGTGAGGAGTGGCCAAGGGGACCCAAAGGGCCTCTGTCTCCAACCCCTGGAGCTTGGCCAACAGGAAGAATGCCAGTGCCCAGCCTGTGGTGGGGAAAGCGGGGCTCCCAGGGAGCTGAGGTCCCCTCCCCCACCTTCCCTGCAACCCCCAACTCTTGCCTCGGCCGCCCCCTTTACACACGTGTCCAAGAACAAAGCCTCTTCTCCAGGTTGTATCCAGAAGGCAGCTCCTGGTAAGGAGGCCATGTTGGAAACAGGGGGATGCAGGGGTGCTAGTGCATTAGGCTTGTGTCCCACTTAGACTGGAGGCTCCTGGAGGGCAGGGCCAGGTCTTCCGGCTAATGAGGAGGACCCCAGTAGCAAGGAGAGCAGGTGAGAGCGTGGCGGACGGTGAATGCAGGAAGAACCTTTGTGAGGAGACCCTCCCTGGCCAGCCGGGCAGGGCTGGGCCTCCTGGGCTCCCGTCACCTCATCCTTCCACAGCCGGTGAGGAAGGAACACCATGCACAGATGAGGAAACTGAGCCTGGGAGAGGAGCAGATGCCCAGACATTTGGACTGAGCCAAGGCCGCGGTTGGCCTCCTTCCAGGCCTTCTCCTTTGCCCTTCCTCTCGCTGCTGGGGAACCAGAATGCCCTCCCTTCCCCGGTCCCAATCTGTCACTCTCCCCTTTTCTGTCTTCTTTTGACTTTCCTGAAGTATCATTATTATTTGCCTAATTAAGAGGTCGGCTGAATGACAGAAAACATGCAAACAAGTTTTGCCAAGGACACTCTGCCTGAGGGACAGGCAGCCGGCCTAATTCGATGGAGACTTCCTCACTAGCTTCCCCACTGTAGATGCACTCTCTCCTTCCCCAGTGCCCTTCCCGGGCTTTTGCCCACCAGCTCCGGGCCTTAACCCTCAGCCTTGGTCCCTCATGACTCTGCCGGCCCCTTTTCCCCCTGCCCAAGCCCCTTCCCCAGGAGGCAGCTGGCAGGGCCAACCCACTGTGGTCTGAAGCTGGCCAGGGGACACTGCCCTGAGGGACAGGCCACCTTGCAGGCCTGACCACTTCCTGGGATCGTGGTCCCACCTGAGATCTGCTTTGGGGGCGCCCAGGTTTCTAAATGTCTCTTCACGAAAACTGGTGAAAAAACAAGCAAACAAAGGATACAGATGACCTTGACCACAAAATGCACATTTTAGAAAATTTTAAATGTTTAAGATTCGGGGGTCCATGTGCAGGTGTGCATTGCATGACGGTAAGGTGTGGGCCTCTCCTGAGCCATCCCTGAGAGAGTGAGCCTAGTACCCAGTGGGTGGCTTTTCAACCCTTGTCCCCTCCCTTCCTCCTGCCCCTAGGAGTCTCTGGTGACTGTTGTTCCCCTCAGCGTGCATGTGAGTGTTCAGTGTTTAGTCCCCATGTGTGAGAACATGTACCACTCAGGTCCCTGTTTCTGTGTTAATTTGCTTGGATGAATGGCCTCCAGTGGCATCCATGGTGCTGCCCAGGGCCTGGCTTTGCTCTGTTTACAGCTGAGTAGTATTCCGTGGTGTATGCGCGCCACATAAGCTCCATCCGGTCTGCTGTTAATGGGTACCTGGGTTGGTCCCGTGTTTTTGCTGTTATGAATGGAAAATGCACGTTTGGTAACAACACGAATAGTGTTAGAGAACGCAGGGTGAACGCCTTCTGTGTGTCAGACACCTGCAGGTGTTTTCTTGCTTTATCTCCATAGCAACCCTACAAGTGAACCGCTATCAGCGCTTTGCAGATGAAAAAAACGAGGCTCGGGGGTCCACAGCATGCAGGGCGGGTAGTCCCTCCTTGAGCTGGCCGGCTGAGCAGGGCGGAGTGCCCTCAGCCTCCCTGCCTCCCCTGGCTGGGCTTTCCTCCCTACACTCTCAAGAGTGTCATCTGCCCTACACCCAACATTTAGGGCCAGGGTCCCCAACCCCTGGTTCGTGGCCTGTTAGGAGCCGGGCCACACAGCAGGAGGTGAAAGCAGATCCAATTGTGAACTGCGCACACAAGGGATCTAGGCTGCATGTTCCTTAGGAGAACCTAATGCCTGGGGATTCCTCCACCCTGTCTGTGGAAAAGTTGTCTTCCACAAAACCGGTCCCCGATGCCATAAAGGTTGGGGACCACTGCCTTAGGATACCCACCCAGACCCTTGGGACCCAGGACTGCTATCACTGCCAGTCAGGACTTCTTCATTCAAGGTTTCAAGAATCATTGAACTAAGAGATAAGAGGGGTGGGATAGGTGGGATGACCTGCCCCACCCACCCCTCAATGATGGGCAGAGCAGTTAACCACCTAGGAAGCACTGTGAAGGTGCCCCTTGCCTGGACAGCAGGTGGCCTGGTGGCATAAGGAGAGAAATATGGACACTGCTGGTTAGTTAACCGAGGAGACTGACTTAACAACACAACCCAGATCGTTGTGAAGCATCTCGGGCTGGAGTGCCGTGTCTGAGGACCATGGGGGGAGACCTGGTCCTGTCTTCCAGAAGCTTCTAGTCCAGTCTAAGTGGGAGAACAAGCTTATGTCCTTTGAGTTCTCCCACCCTCCTATGAAAAGAACCCTGGCCGTGGGTTTGAAGTCTAGATCTGCCCCTCGTTAGCTCTGTGACCCAGGCACGTTTATTAAGCTCTCAGAACCTCTGTTTCTTCTTCTGTGGAATGAGGAAATGATGATGGCTGCCAAGATGACACATCGTCACGTGAACACAGCACCCCGTGACAGCCCAGCATGCAGGACAGTGCCATCCCAGCACCCTCCAGAGGCTGAGCCCAAGTTCACAGACATAGCTGTAACCTGAGCTCAGGGTGACATTCTCATTCCCATGGGTGGGAAGGCGCTGACTTTGGCCTGGAATAGCTCACAATCCTTCCTGGAGTCCCAGCTTCCTTCTAGCTCTAAGATGCCCTGGTTCTCTCACTCATGGGCCCACAGATGCCCCAAGAGTCAGAACCGCCTACGGGCCTGGTGGTGTCTCATGGCTTCCCAAGCCTTGATGTGCTCTTCCTACATTGGCCATTTTACCAGGAAGGAGCGTGTTCCAGGTGGGGGAGATGAGCATCCCTAGACAGTGCCCTTGCCAAGCTCATCACCAAGGCAGCCAGACCACACGACCCAAGTGGTTCTTTTGACCCAACTTGGAAAACTTCATGGCAGCACCAACAATGAATCTGTATTCTGTTGTGAAAAGCATGCCTTTTATTAGCATGTATCTTTTCCCCTTCTTAATAACCTTTACATTTCCAAGCCCTATGTATAATGAAATCATTAATCCCTTACTGGAATTTCTTGTTTTTCAGAAGCAGCCAACCAGAGCCCCGGCAGGCAGGCGTGAACTGAAGGGCGGGCGCACCGCCGAGTTACGCCGGGAATGTCATTCCAATTATGAGACGCTGACCCCATGGCATGCTGATAAGCTCGGGCTGGGGACGCCCTATCTTGGGGGAGCTCAAAGCCTGTTCACAGCCTCTTCTTGCCCACCGTGACTTCTCCGCTGAGTAATTAGCCCCTGAGGGTAGCTGAGGGCTGGAGGGCTATGGTGGGGGCAGAGGGGCAGGTGTCCTCTGTCGTGCTTCCCCAGAAGGTGACCCCACTGGTAGGGAGTGGGGTTCTTTCTCCACTGCAGTGTGGGTGTTGAGTTATGGTCTGTGTAACACGGAGCAGAAAGAGATTTGTCTTTAGACCCCTAAGCTGCTGTCATGAGCTGACATGTGTCCCCCCAAATCCATATGCTGAAATCCTAACCCCAGACACCTTAGAATGTGACTGTATTTGGAGACAGGGTCTTTAAAGAGGCGATGAAGGTAAAATAAGGCATGAGGGTGGGCCCTTATTCAGTGAGACCGGTGTCCGTATAAGAAGAGAAAACTGGGGCACAGACGGTTACAGAGGGACAACCGTGTGAGGACAGAGAGAGAAGACGGCCATCCACCAGCCAAGGAAAGAGGTTGCAGAAGAATCCAATTCTGCTGACACCTTGACTTTTGATTTCTGGTTTCCAGAACTGTGAGAAAACTGGTTTCAGCTGTGTAGACACCCAACCTGGGCACGTTGTCACAGTCCTCACAGACCCACATAGCTTCCTGCCAGCTCCAGCTCCAGCGTGTTTGTGGCTTGGCTCCTCTATGGATGTGCCTTCAGGACTCTGAGGCCCTGGGAAGAGAAAGCCAGATCTCTCAGCCCCTGGCCCCGGCCACATTCAAGAGTCAGCCGCTCCCTGATCCTCTGACTCAAGTCTGTGGGGCACAGAGGATTCTCTTCTATAATTTCTACCAGCTCCTGGCTCCATGGCTGGCAGGGACTTGACCAGGGCATCCACCCAAGACCCTGACAGTGAGTTCAGGCCAAGACTGTAGGCAGAGCCGGAGCCCAGTGTTGGCTTTCCAGGGAGCACCAGAGGCCAACACGGAGTCAGAGCCTGGCATCAGTGCAGGTGCAGGTCAGGGCCAGGAAGGCATGGCAGCTTGGCGTCTGCAGTGCCCCAGCACTAGTCACGGGCAGTCTGGCATGGAGTGGGTGGGCCAGCTTGAAGTCTAGAGGAGGGACAGACACCTGGAGACATGTAGCCCACTTCTCCTACCTGCTGTCCCCTGGCTGTCCCTTCTCGGCCTCTAACCCTGAACGAAGCTTGTTCATCTTTTATGTGGGACGCTGCACTGACTTGTCATTGCTTTCAGCATGACTGGCCAACCTGTGCTCAGTCAGCCTCCTGCCCCCTCCAGGGTCATTTCAGCCAGTCCCCCTCCTGACAACCAAGCTTCTCATGGTTCTCCCATGAGAAACATGGGTTGAAACATGGGTTGAAACATGTTCTTTTTATGATTCATTTATCCACCCATCCATTCATCCACCCATCAACCCACCCAGTGATCCACTCATCCATCTATCTACCTATCCATCCACTCACCCATTCACCTACTGACTCATCCTCCATCCACACAAACATCCACATATTCATCCTTCCAACCATTCATCCACTCATCAATCCACCCATTGACCCATTTGCCAATCCACTCACCCATCCATCCACCCACCCACCCATCCATCCATCTACCCACCCACCCATTGATCCACTCACCCACCCATCCACCAATCCACTCACCTATCCATCTACCCATCCAACCATCCATCCATCCATCCACCCACTCACCCATTGATCCACTCATCCATCCATCCATCCATCCATCTATCCATACATCCACACACCCATCTACTGATCCACTCATTCATCCATCCATCCATCCATCCATCCATTCATCCACTCATCTATCCATCCATCCATCCACTCATCCACTGATCCCCTTACCCATCCACCCATCCACCAATCCACTAACCCATCCATCCACCCACTCACCCCTTGATCCACTCACCCATCCATCCATCCATTCACCCATCCACAATCCACCCACCTCCATCCATCTACCCAACCACTGATCCATCTATCACCCATCCATCTACCCATCTACCCACCTACCCACTGATCCACTCATCCACCCATAATACCTGTCCAGTATCAGCTATGCATGCCTGTGCCATTCCTTGGCAGCACAAGGTTGAGCTAGAAACCCAGCCCCATCCTCATGAAGTTCACAGTCTAGCAGGGAAGCCAGACATTAAGCCCATCACATGGTTTACACCTAAAATTATAGCTGAGATGTACTAGAAAGAGAGGATTCAAGGAGTGCTGAGTACATAGAACCCTAGGACTGGTGGGGTTGGGAGTTGAGCTGAGACGTGAACCATGAGTCAAGTAAATCAGAGGAGGGGAAGGAGGAATGCTCCTGGCAGAAGGGGTAGCACGTGTGAAGTCCCTGTGGTGGCTGGAGGCTGGAGGAAAGCTGGGTGGCTGCAGCACAGAGCAAGGAGGCAGCTGCGGAACTGGACCAGAAGTGCCTGGGGTCAGGGCTTGACAATGCGTCTTCTTGTTTCTAGCGCAGAGTCTAGTTCATGCTGGGAGCTCAGCCAGTGTCTGAGGGGTTCATGAGGCTGCTATGTGTCGTCCTGTACGTGGCATGGCCATTGTTCAAGGATTTTGTAGCACACGCCAAGGTTCTCTACACCAACTCCGGGGGTGCTGTTAGGGCATCTGTCTCCAGAAGCCCAGAACCTTCTCCCTCTTCCCTGCTAGTGTCCTGATGGGTCTCCCTCTAGACTTCCCGGGGTGGGTTGTGCAGCCTTCTCCAGGTTACCTGACCCACATGGGCACTCTGTTCCTCTGGCTTTGCTCTGCCTGTCGAATCCACATCCGTGCTTCCTGGGGTCCCATGGGCACATCTCTGCCTGTCGAATCCACATCCATGCTTCCTGGGGTCCCATGGGCACATCTCACGGGTGCTCACCAGCCAGGCCAGCTCGAAGCCATGTGGCACCTGACATGTTTCAGCGCTGCCCTGGGTGATGTCCACACTGGATGCCTTGGATGTTAAGATGGTGAAAATGCCTCACTACCACCCCTCTGAGAGCAGAAACAACCTGAGATGTCCAAGGGAGGTGCGGCCAGCCAGTGGGGAAGCTGCCACATGGGTTTCTGCTGAGACAGGCGGAGAACACGCTTGGTCTCCACTCTATGTGATGGTCGGTCACCTGGACACCAGGATGACGGGCCAGCCACCGCTTGAATGCAGTGCCATGTTCACCTGCAGTGATCTCCCCTCTGGCCCAGTCTGTGGAGTTGAGCTGAAGACCTGAATGCCACAGGCAGAAGAGGCAGGCTCCCAGTGCCCACCCTCTGGGGCTCCCACACCCAGGGACTCCTCCTTTGTGCAAAGCAACACCTGCAGATTACAAGGTGACCAGCATGTTTACATCCAGATCATTGCAGACATGACCCAGGTGCCAACTTAGCTCTAGCATATGGGGTTATTATTACTTATGTGGATTGTAATCAGTGTGCATTCCCTTTGAGGACTTTTTCCTCCCACACTGGAGGCACGTCCATATTCCCAGCAGCTCCGTTAAGTGGACACGCCACTCCTTCTAAGTACTCCCTTGCCATCGGAGATGTAATGAGTTTCCGGAAGTTGCTGTTTTGCAGGGTGTGCATGGAGTGTCACCATAGTTTGGATAAGTTGTATGTGTTTCAGAATAAGAATGGCCAAGTGAGTGAGTGAAAAGGCATCTGGTCCACGTAGCTCAGTGGCCTTCCAGCTGGCTCGCAGCAACTCACATGCCCACCAGAGCTGGACAGGTGTGGAAACCACTGGGCTGTGATGCTATAGCATTTGCCTGGTGGGACAGCCTCTCCCTCATGAGCCAGGAGTGATTTTCAAAGCTCTGGGTTTTGTACGGGGCAAAGGATATTGACTAAGAACTGAATGCAGACCATCAAGACCACTGTGCAGAGTTCGAGATCACTGCGCAGCATAACTGTGGACCTGAAGTAACCAATGGCTCCTGTGGGAGCTTGTGTCAAGGGCAATCTTGCCTCCCGGGATGTGGGAGTGAGGAAGAAACCCCTGTTTGGCTTGGTCAGGTGAGCCCTGCCACTGTTCTGGATGGCTTTCCGCCACCCGTGGGGGGCCACCCCTGTTGCTCCACACCCACCTTGGCCCCGTTCTGACGGATCCACCCCGACCTGTGTCAGGGCTGTCACTCACCTGCAGCGGGCGTCACTCCCCTGTATCGAAGCTGGCCTGACATTGCCATCAGAGTCCTTGCTCTAAACCCCCCGTGGCAGGCAGGGCCTCCATCAGGGCGCTGCCTGTCTCCCTCCTGCTTGGTCCCTTCAGTCCCGCAGCAGACACTGGGGATGGGGGGCAGGGACTGTCCTCCCGTGTCTTCTGCAGGTGCCTGGTACACGGTGGCCGTCTGTGTCTCTGCACTTTGGGGTAGGAGGCGTTTGTGTACCTTCCCAGCTGTTTACCTCCTATATTCGTGGCACCTGGATTTCCACTGACGTTATTTTCGAGGTTGCTCCAGGACGTGCACCCTCCACCCCGGTGGCAGCCCTGAGCCCTGTGTGCGTGGGGAGGGATGTTCAACTCTCTCCCGTCACACCCTCACCATCTGTTAACCAAGGTGAGGACTTATATGATGGTCCCCGCCTGCTGATGGTTCGACCATGATGTTCCAACTTTGTGATCGTCCAAGACTAATCCCATTTTGAGGCAATGTATGGTATTCAATAAATCTCATGAGATATTTGACATCTTATTGTAAAATGGACTTTCAGGTAGATGTTTCTGCCCAACTGTAGGCTGATGGAAGTATTCTGAGCCCGTTGAAGGGAGGTGAGGTTAAGCTATGATGCTCAGTAGACTAGGTGTATTAAATGCATTAGTAGCTTATAATATCTTCAACTTACAATGGGTTTAACTGGGACATACCCCATAACTCCATTGTAAGTCAGGAGGAAGAATCCTCCCATCCCCAAGGAGGGTATGTGCCTTTGAGAATAGGATTTTTTTTTTTTTTTTTTGAGTCAAGGTCTCACTCTGTTGCCCAGACTGGAGGGCAGTGGCACAATCGTGCTCACCACAGCCTTGACCTCCTGGGTTCAGGCGATTCTTCCACCTCAGTCTCCCAAGTAGCTGGGCCTACAGGCACATGCCATCACACGCAGCTAATTATTTGATTTTTTGTAGAGACGAGGTCTTGCCAAGTTGCCCAGGTTGGTCTGGAACTCCTGGGCTCAAGTGATTCTCCCACCTCGACCTCCCAAAATGCTGGGATAACAGGTGTGAGCCACTGTGCCTGGCAGGGCAATTCTTATGACGAGTCATCTGTAACAATAAAAAGTAAGCTGCTCATGCCTATCATCCCGGCACTTTGGGAGGCAGAGGCAGGAGGATTGCTTGAGCCCAGGAGTTTGAGACTAGCCTGGGCAACACGGTGAGACCTCATCTCTACAATAAATAAAAAAATTAGCCAGGCATGGTGGTACACGCCTGTGGTTTCAGCTACTTGGAAGACTGAGGCGGAAGGATCACCTGAGCCCAGCAGGTTGAGACTGTGGTGACTGTGAGCATGCCATTACAATCCAGCCTGGGTGACAGTGAGACTATAACTCATACACACCCAAAAAATTAAAAAGCAAAACTGTGCTGGAGAATGACAGGCAGAGGGACGAGGGCCCAAATTCCTCCAGGGGGCACAGCCATCTGGGGAGCATTTTTGGGGTCTCCCTGGATGAAAGGGGAAAGGTCATCATTTCCTACTCGACTGGCAGTGGCCCCGGGACCACAGTGATCCACCAAAGATTCAGGGCCAGGTGAGCAGATTAACCTCGCAACCAAGGCAGACTGGAGCCAGACTGCCTGGGCTCAGTCCTGGCCCTCCGTCTTTCTGGGCTTCCATTGTCTCCAGTGTAATCTAGAGTAGCAGTATCTACTGAGTAGCACTACAGGAGTTAAAGGAGATAATTAGTGTAATGTGCTTAATGGAGCACCCAGTAGGTGTCTAATCATTGCTGGCTACTGCTGCAATTAGGAGCATCTCATTCTCAAAATCTGCTTCCCAAGGCTCCAGCAATAATGATGTACCACACATGGCGTCTTACAGCTCACAGACGACTTTGGAGTCTCACAGCAATGGGGAGGGGAGTTGCTTCTATGTTCCTGCTCTTGATAGGTCAGCCTCTTCTCTAAAATGGGCACGATCCACCTCCGCCTTTCCTTACAGGGCGAACATCCCACAGGAAGGTCAAGGTTAAAGGCATCGGAAGGTCAGCAACACCACAGCAGTGGAACCTTCACGTTCACAAAGTTGGATCCTTTCTCCAGTTATACAGTGAGTTTCACGGACAGAGGCTGCTGCCCGGTGTCATTGACTCTCTTGCACTTGAAGGACACGGGGCATATGGGAAAAGAAGAAGCATTGTGGTGGGACAGACTTGGACTTGTCCCTCTGTGACTTTGGGCAAGTTGTTTGATCTCTTGGACACGAGGCTTCCTCTGCTTCAAAATCATGCAGAACTCTCTATGTCACCAAGTTATTAGAAACTCAATGAAGTTGTTTAGGTAAAATGCCATTTATTCCACAAAGATTTGTTGAGGACCTGCTACATGTTAGGCGTAAATATAGGCCGTGGGAACAGGATGCTAGACAGAGCCAAGGTCCCTGTCCCCTTGGAAGGAAACAGAACAGACCCTGTACAATCGAGATGCTTTCTCTTGCCAGGAACCCAACACTGGACAAAACTTGACTCCACATAGCTCTAATAATCCAGGCATTTAATATACCACCTAACGTATCCAGAGATAAGACCAGCCCAGGGTTGGCTAGTTCACCAGCTCCCTTGCGCCATCAAAGCTAAGTGTCTCCATCTCCCTGCTCAGCCATTCTCAGCACGCCAATGCTTGTCTCCAGCTCGGTGCCCTCACAGTTACAAGAAGGCTGCTGGTGCTCCGGGCTTGTGTCCTCACACAACAGTAGAGAAGGCCAGGAAAACAAAGGACCCCTCTTGGTCTCCAGGTTTATTTTTTCTTTATTTTTCCTTTTTTTTGAGTTAGAGTCTCAGTCTCTCACCCAGGCTGGAGTGCACTGGCATACTCATAGCCACTACAGCCTCGACCTGCTGGGCTCAGGTGATCCTTCCACTTCAGCCTTCCAAATAGCTGGGAGTACAGGCGTGTGCCACCATGCCTGGCTAATTTTTTTATTTATCATAGAGATGAGGTCTTGCCAAGTTGCCCAGGTTGATCTTGAATTCCTGGGCTCAGGCAATCCTCTCATCTCCACCTCTCAAATTGCTGGGATGACCGCCACATCTGGCCTTTATTTTTTCTTAAGGTGAAACTCACATACATAACATGAAGCATCTCAAAGGGTACAATCCAGTGGCATTTAGCATACTCATAAAATTGTACAATCCCATCAGTACCAAGTTTCAAAACACTTTCATCACCCAGGAGAACACTCCTAAGAAACTCTTTCCAGAGGCTCGGAAGACGTGCCTTCAATGATCCCCAACCCCAATAGAGTCACAAGACCATTCTTAAGCCAATCACTGGCAAGGACTGTGGAATTATTATGATTGGCCACTCAAAAGTCCCTTCTGTCCAGCAACCCCTGAAGCCCAAAAGTATGATATTCCTATATACACCAATGAATGAATGAATGAGATTGTTAGCACAGGGGCGAGCCCATAATAGATACCCAATGTATGCTTCTTTTCCATATTAATGAATGTTGGATGGGCAGACAGAGTATACACCAGCCTTTCCAACTTGCCAAAACAAACAAACAAAAAAAGATAGATGTAACCAAACAGCCCCTCCAATTAATTTCTGTTGCTTGAAGAAGGCGTCTTTGCCATCAAAGAACAGCATACATGGTCTTGAAGATGAGGACACTGCATCAGGAATCTGAATGCCTTGGCAGCCTCACAAGAATCCCCCGATTACACCGCTTCTCTGATCTTTTCGACTACCCCAACCCGACTGCTCTCCTAGTCTTTTTTTTTTTTTGTAAAATGTTTCTCAGAAACAGTAGGCCATATTATGCATTTTCGAGACACCTGTTTGCAATCACGTTTCCTTTTAGAGAACGATTTGGAAGCTTGTTTGCGGGAGCTACCTAGAAAGCCAACATGGTACCGCCAACACTGCACAAATCTTCCTCGCTCCAGCCTGGAGGACGCGCGGCCCTTTCTCCCTTCATTACGATGACTCATGAGAATGGGGCATCGTCCTTACCTGTCTGCCAGCACCTTGGATGCAGGGAATATTCCGGATCCTCCCATGGCTCGTACCAGGATTCACAACTAAATGGGCACCTCCCTCCAGTCTCTCTGGGGGTCAGGCTGCTGCTGTGGGCCAGGGATTCCCCCCACAAGAAAGAAAAGGCAACCCCTTTGTGAGGCAGGGGTTGGCAATGCCTCTATCACTTCAGAGATTCATTCATTCATTCACTCAGCAGACACTCATGGAGGTCAAACACATGTCCCACTCTGCTCCAGGCACCAGGCACCCCAGAGGGCTGTGAGGACCCTGCCTCCTCGAGCTCAAAGTCCATATCAGTCCAATAGCCTTGCAAAAATGTAGCAACACACTAGGGAAAATCTCCATGTTTACAACTTCCAACTGCCCAGTCCCTCCTCCTGGACCCTCTCCAGGCATCAAAGCAGGTCCAGATGCATCTCCGCTTACTTTGGGTAGCTGTCTTTTACTGCTGTATCATTTGCCAATCTCTCTTTTCCCAGCTGGGTAAGTACGTGATAAAGCGAGTAGAGTGAAATACTCACTGTGGAATCCAAGTCAGGGTCAACACACTTTCACTTAAAAGACCAGACAGCAAATACTCTCCACACGTTGAAGGCCATAGCGTCCCTGTCACGAGGACTCAACCCTGTACCCACACGGTGAGAGCGGCGGAGACCACTCAGACAAATGGGCCAGCCTGTTTGCAGCACAAGGTGACTCATGGACGCACCAATGTGAATTTCACGTAGCTTTCACATGTCACAAAAGATCGTTCTTCTGTGGATTTTTTTTTTCTCTTCAATCTTTTAAAAAAACATTAAGAAATCATTCTTAGCTCACAGCCCATACAAAAATAGGAGGTAGGTGGACCCTGGCTCACCACCCTGATCCGGGGGAATGGGGATGTGGGTGGTCTTCCAACTTTTTGAGACTTTTGAAATGTTCCATATAAAATGTTGGGAATTGTCTATTCTAAGTCAATGGCTTGTCTTTTTACTTCCTTTTGATGCTTTATTATTTAAAAATCATTTGGGCTGGCATGGCAACTTACACCTGTCATCTCAGTACCCTGAGAAGCAGAGGCAAGGGGATTGCCTGAGCCCAGGGGTTCAAGATCAGCCCAGGCAACATAGTGAGACCTCATCTCTACAAAAATCAAAAAGTAGCCCAGCGTGGTGGTGCATGCCTATAGTCCCAGCTACCTGGAAGGCTGAGATAGAAGGATTGCCTCAGCCCAGCATGTCAGGCTGTGGTGGCCATTAGTGTGCCACTGCACTGCAACCTGGGAGACGGAGTAAGATTCTGACTCAAAAAATAAAAAATAAGCAAAAATAATGTGGGGAGCTCCCCCCCCACTGAAGTACTTATTTGGAGTTAAATCTGCCAGCCCCTTCCTTTATGGCTTGTGATTTTGTTCCTTGTTAAGAAGGCTTTTCCCACCCTAACATGGTGTAGATATGTGCCTGTGTTTTCTGGAATCCACCTGGAATTTACCTGTGTGGGTGGTGAGAGCTCAGAGCAGAGCTTGCCGTTCCCATGTGGACAGTTGGTCACCCTGGGCCCTGGTCACTGGTCTGTCCTTTCCTGCAGTTTGGGAAGTGCATCTCCATCACCTGCCGGGCTCCTCGTGTGGGTAGGTCTGATTTGGGGCCATCTGGTTCTCCTCTGTCCACCCCTGGGGCACCCCTTGGTTCTCCTCTCCTCTGCCCTCCTTTGTCCCTCAGGCCTTCCCGCCCTCTTCAGCCGGTCTCTCGAGGATGATGACAACTTCCTGGCTCTGGTCAGTCGTCCTCAGGGTCTGTCCTGAGAAAGTCTCGGGCCTCTAGGGCCCAGATTTATCTCAAGGAAGGCCTGGATGTGAAGTTTGTCATGGCATCTCTTAGATGCTCTGTTGAGTTGATGAAAGGTCTGTCTTGACTTGGTCTAATCGGTACCCTCCCCTGGCGGGGGGGGGGGGGGAACAGAGATGAAAAAAAGGAAAGGGGCTGAGGTAGAAGAAGAAAGCTCCAGTCTCTCCCCAGAAGGAAGCCAGCAGGGAGGCCCATACTCCCCCCCCCACCCCCTCCACCCCCCACCTCCCCTTCCCCCTCCGCCCCCCCCGCCTGCCTCCATGAGGCCGATGGAGGCCCACTTCCTGTCCTGCACCTGCCTCCCCAGGGAGGTCCCAGGCAGGCTGCTTCTCTGGGGCCTCAGTCTCTTTACTTGTGAAGGGCAGGGATGGGGCTGGGCTCCTCGGTCGCCAGAGCCCCTTGGCGTTTAGCTTCCCTCGGCCACCGACCGCCACCCTGCCTCCTCAGGGCTTCTCCCACCTCAGCCCCCTCTTCCTGGCACAGAGCCCAGCCCAGCGAGCCTCTCTGGGAGGATGTCCTTGTCTCAGCTCCCGGCCTCTCCGTCATCCCTTGGGCCTCCTGCGTCAAAGCCCCTGGTCCCCCTCCCCGCCTCCCCCTGGGATCTCCAGCAGCATCCACAACCTTCCATGCATCCCCCTCCTCTGCCCCCCGCCGATGAAAGACTTGAGGGATACAGACAAGCCTGGCCGGGGTCCCAACCAAAATGCCTTATAACCTAGGAAGTGACCCATCCCCTCTTGGGATTCTGTTTCTCAATTTCTTTTCTGGTGACATAAATCTTCCCCAGATGGGATCAAATTCTAGCCCAGAAACAGTGCTTGCTGCAAAGCTGGGCTTCCGGCAGGGCCTCTCAAAGCGGCCCCTCTAGCTCCAGCAAGCCGTGGTCTGCAGTCATCAGACATTGGGAGGGGCGGGGCTGACACCGATGCTGAGGTGGTCTTGGCCGCCCTGCCTCATTGCTGCTTCCCCTTGGCTTGTCCCCCGAGTCACAACCTGAGTCCGAGCCCGAGAACACTCCGGCAGAGCCCTGCTGTGGCTCACATGGGAAGGCTGTCACCCCATGGCCAGGAGACCCTCTCTTCACCTCGGCCCCTTGCACCTTCCACTTAATGAAGTCATGCGGTTTCTGTTGCCAGCCTCAGCCCTTCCGAGCTGTCAAACTCCTGGAAACTCTGCTTTCAACTGCAAAGAGATATTATTATTTATTTTATTTTATTGATTTATTCTTCTGAGTTGGAGTCTCACTCTGTAACCCAGACAGGAGTGCAATGGCCGCTCCCGGCCACCGCAGCCTCGACCTGCTGGGCTCCGGCGATCCTTCCGCCTCAGCCTTCCAAGTAGCTGGAACTACAGGCGTGCGCTACCACGCCCGGCTAATTTTTGATTTATTGTAGAGATGAGGTCTCGCCAAGTTGCCCAGGCGGGTCTTGAACCCGCGGGCTCAGGCAATCCACTCACCTCAGCCTCCCAAAACGCTGGGATTACAGGCTGAGCCACTAAGCCCGGCTTGCAAAGAGATATTAGAAGGGAAGCCGGACCCCAGCCCAGGTGCTCCTGGGGCTGCTGCCTCCCTCCTGGGCTTAGTTTTGTTTCCAGAACACACTGGCCACTTTCCTCTCTACCCTGGGCACCCTTGTGGTCCCGGAGGCTGGGCATGACCAGGAGCCAGGGACCATGGGCTTGGTCCCCAAGGGCCCATTTTCAGTTCTAGGCACATGGAAGCTCCAGGAACCTCAAGTTCAGGGTGGGATAACAGGAACAAGTGACCACATTCCCCACCTGGAATGAGGGACTGCAGACTCTGTCTCACGGTGACAGAAGAAAGAAGCGCGGCCATTCTCAAACCTCTGGACTCCTGACTCAGAGTCCTGCTAGCCCAGGCCGAGAGGGTTCAGCAGCCGAGTAAACTCTCAGCAACAGCGGGCCATCTTCAGTGTTTCCTCTGGAAAATGGGCGATGGCGGGGCTGTCCTGAGGGTTGGGGGTTACGTACTTATTTTCAGTCTTGGAACAGCCTGCCACGTAAGTAGCACCCTGGGAGTGTTTGCTGTCAGCTTGTTTAATTCCAGTTCACTTCCTCTTGCATGGGGAAGGGAGGGCTTGTTTTGTTGGGGTTCAGCATGTTGTAGGTATGTGCTGAACTGACCCCACCGCCACAGTGGTGATGCTGTCCTTCCAGATTATTGTAGACAGCACCAGGGGAGGGTCCATATGTGTCTCTGGGGCACAAATATGGGGCAGGAAGGGCAGAAAGAATTCAGGGCAACCGAGGCTCAATTTGTCCTCCAAGATGTTCACCGTGGGACCTCTTGTCGGCTGGGGGAAGGGGCAGGATGGTTCCAGATGCCTGGGCCACACGTTGTCACCGGTCCGTGCTCAAAGGGACCAGCAGCCCTGTCTAGGCGGTGCCATGAACCAGCAGCAGCCGCAGTGAGATCTGGGAAGATTAGGACCCCTGGAGGCGGGTGAGGGACCATCCTGCACGTGTACAAAGGTGTCAAGAAGCCCAGAGAGGCCTTGGGCAAAACGGAGACACATCTGAGAGTGAAAAACCTTAAGAGTGTTCCAACCACAAGCAGTTTGGAGCCTGGAGGGGAGCAGGTGTGGGGGAGTGAGGTGACAGGAAGTGACATCTCCAGGTGGGTGGGGCTGCTAGGGGACACCAGGCTGGTGGCAGTCAGAGAGGGGCCCAGAAGCAGCAGGGCCAGCCCTTGGGAAGTCGTCCTCACTCTCCGAGCTCTGCACTTGGGGGCCTCTAAGGCTTGGCAGACCCAGTCAACTCTGTCCCTTCCTGGATCCCAGCCCTTTCCCAGTCCCTCCGGCCCCAGGACACTCCCTAGGACCACTGCCCAGGGAGCCTGCTGGGTCACTACACTGCCCGGCTCTGACCTGGGACTTCAGTGACCGGCGACATCCAAAATGTTACACGATGGACACCAGCACAAGGCGCCAACTGTTTCCTTTGCCAAGCAAGGTCATGTTCAAAACCGAATCACCCTCACTGTTCTACAGGCAAGGGGATTGTTTTTGTTACTTCCTGAACATCGGAAAGGCCCAAGCCTGGAGCCGTCCTTGACAATCCTTCCCTTCCCCACATCCAGCCTCTCCACAGGCCCCTGCCGCCCCGCCCAGAGGGGATCCAGGTGTGGTTGGGACCTGGCAGCTCAGCCTGTAATCCCACGCCTTGGGAGGCTGAGGTGAGTGGATTGCCTGAGCCCGGGGGTTCGAGACCCGCCTGGGCAACTTGGCGAGACCTCATCTCCACAATAAATCAAAAAATCAGCTGGGTGTGGTAGCGCGCACCTGTAGTTCCAGCTACTTGGAAGGCTGAGGCGGAAGGATTGCCAGAGCCCAGCAGGGCGAGGCTGCGGTGGCCGGGAGCGGCCGCTGCCCTCCAGTCTGGGCGACAGAGTGAGACTCCAACTCAAAAAAAAAAAAAAGAAAGAAGAGGAACATCAAATGCCAAATGGAAACCTAGGGAGAGACTGAGGTAGGACAGCTAGCACGGGTTAGACGTTGACAGATACATTTCCCGTAGCCAGGTTTTAGGAAGCCTTCGGAGATTTTTAAAATTACATTTTACTTCAGGCCAATCGGTCGCCTACCCACCTCATTGGCAAGTCAAAAGAAAACCCCAGCAGATGCAAGACTAGGACAACCAACCTTTTAGCTCATATTTACTAAAAATCCTTCAGGTTCCCTGTTGAAGGTAACAGGCTCAACCCCACTCTCTCCCCAGCTTGTTTTGTAAACAAGTTAGCCTAATCAGCTCTTCATGACCTGCAGGACAGCAGACCCCATCACCAGGGCAACCCACCCATCAGTCCTGCTGTCCAGCACCTGATGTCAGTGTCTGTGCTTACCTGCCCCTTCCTGATGACTTGGAAATGGCTGCCACCCAATCACCCTAACGACCTGTCCCCATCAAAGGGAAGGCTTAAAAGGCATTGACTTCAAACAGCAGCCGCCATCATTTTGGTAAACTCTCGTGTATACATGTGGCTCTTTGAGCTATGGCCACCATGTTTCCTAGCTTTGGCCCCCTCCGTACTTTGGGAGGTGAATCAATCTCCTCTCTCTCTCTCTCTAATTTACTTTCTAAATAAACTCTGCTTGAAAACTTTGCTGAGTAGCTCTAAAATTCATGGGTTTTGCAGCCCACCCAGCATCAAGACTGTGTATTAGAATAAGAAATCACAGCAAATGACGAATTATTTTTATTTATTTATTCATTTATTATTTTTGTTTTGCTTTTTGAGTTGGGAGTCTCACTCTGTAGCCCAGACTGGAGTGCAGTGGCACACTCCCGGCCACTGCAGCCTCAACCTGCTGGGCTCCGGCCATCCTTCCGCCTCAGCCTTCTGAGTAGCTGGAACTACAGGTGAGCGCTACCACGCCCGGCTAATTTTTTATTTATTGTAGAGATGAAGTCTCGCCAAGTTGCCCAGGCGGGTCTCGAACCCACGGGCTCAGGCAATCCACTCACCTCAGCCTCCCAAAACGTGGGATTACAGGCTGAGCCACCTAGCCCGGCTATGAATTACATTTTTAAAAGCCGGTAAACCCATACGTAGGACAAAATCCAGAAAAAAAGAAACATCCCACAATCTTTAAATGTGGTAACCACCTGACTTGCTCTCTGGACACTTTTCTTCTGTTTTTGTGACTGTAGATCCTTTGATTGTCCTTTCCTTTGTCAGTAATTTTGTATTGTTTGTTACAGAGCGAATGGCAGGACAGCTCTGTCTTCCCTTCGGCAGTGTCCTTTGCATTCTGTCTG
Source organism: Cephalopachus bancanus (assembly GCA_027257055.1). Lineage (NCBI taxonomy): Eukaryota > Metazoa > Chordata > Mammalia > Primates > Tarsiidae > Cephalopachus > Cephalopachus bancanus. The sequence continues at coordinate 2,379,393 of JAPVLO010000288.1, read as the reverse complement.
TTTATTTTATTTATTTATTTATTTATTAGTTTTTATTTTTTGAGTTGGAATCTCACTCAGTCGCCCACACTGTGAGTGCAGTGGCCGCTCCCGGCCACCGCAGCCTCGCCTGCTGGGCTCCGGTGATCCTTCCGCCTCAGTCTTCCGAGTAGCTGGAACTATAGGCGCGCGCTACCATGCCTGGCTGATTTTTTGATTTATTGTAGAGATGAGGTCTCGCTGCCCAGGCGGGTCTCGAACCCGCGGGCTCAGGCAATCCCCTCACCTCAGCCTCCCAAAGGCGCGGGATTACAGGCTGAGCCACCCAGCCCGGCTCTGTCTGTTTATTATTGGTCATTTAGAGATGTTTCTTTCGGCTCTATAACTTGTTCCTATTAGGCCACGTGTATTTCAAGGCTGGCCAAGTCTGGGAAAACCTCAGCTGCATCTTCTCCAGGGATGAGCAGTCAGTGTGTTCATACTTGCACATGCAGGACCACCGGGCGTGTTCCGGGCAAGACCTCCTTCTGTCTTGGTCTGTCTCTGACGAGGTCCAGTCCCCTGCTTAGAAATGTGTGCAGCTGGCAACAGGAAGACTGGGTTCCAGCTTGCCTCATTCAGACCTCCATTGCCACAGGAAGGATTTTGATTTCACCGAAAACTTCCCACATTCTTGTTGCTTCTGGCACACAGCCACTGGCATCTTCAAGGACCAGTTGGAGAGAAGGGTGGTCACTCAAGGCCCTGGGGCTAATCCAGACATGCTGCCTGTGAAGGGGGTGGGGGTGGGGACACTTTTCCCCGTGGGATTCCGAGAGCAAGGAAGATTGTGATACAGGTTCGCGAACTCCAGATCTGGACTCCATCAGAGTCACCAAGGAAGATGACACAGGCCAACCCCTGGACTGGGGTTCAGACTAAGAGGTCAAGCGGGTTCTCGGCTTTCCACAGGAAGCAATTCAAGCCCAGCGTGAGTAGGAGGCAAGAAGTCAGTTTATTAAAGAAACGTATCCCTAGGCAGAGCTAGCCACGTGCCTCGCTGGGTTTCAGTTGGAAAATAAAAGTAAACTTTTTGTTGTTAGTTTTTCAGTTAGGATCTCACTCGGTTGCCCAGGTTAGAGCATAGTGGCATGATCATGGCTCACCAGCCTCGACCTCCTGGGCTCAGACAATCCTTCTGCCTCAGCCTCCCAAGTAGCTGGGACTACAGGTGTGTGCTACCACATCCAGCTAATTTTAAAATTTTTTTTGCAGAGATGGAGTCTCGCTTTATTGCCCAAGTTGGTTTTAAACTCCTGGGTCCAAGCAATCCTCCTTCCTTGGCCTCCCAAAGTGCTGGGATTATAGGCCTGAGCCACTGTGCCTGACCAAAGGTAAGTTTACTGAAATGACAGGAAGCAGGCTACTCCATGGCAGAGTGACCTGGAAGAACGGTAGCCGCGGGCATCACTGGGTTTAATTTTTATAGCCATCTCCTGATTTTATGCTAAGCAGGGGGGGATTATTCATGAACTTTCCAGGAAAGGGGCTGGGAGTTCCCAGAATCAAAGGCTCTTCCCCATTTTAAGCCAGCTAGAGTGACTTCTGGGGGGGGGCGGAGGGAGAGGGGTTGCCATGGTAACTGTAAACTGTCATGGCGCTAGTGGGCATGTTTTCTAGCATGTTGGTGTGTTATAATTACCCTATGGGGCAAGAACACAGGTATAGGCCATTTTTGACGCCATCTTGGTCTCGGCTGGCCTTGGCTGGTCCTCTCGCCACCTCCCATCTTGTCAGTGAGGTCTGGGGCCCATGACCTTTATTTTGGAAACTAGTCCTGAAGTTTCCCTGTCTCAGTGGGCAAGGAGAGGATTATTGGATGGAGAGAACTTGAAGGGCTTCCTGGCCCACCCGTGTCCACCAGTCTGCCCCAAGTAGCCCTGCCCACTCCAGCTCTGCCACTGAACAATCACAAGGATTCTCCTGAGAACCCACCCAACACCTGGGTGCAAAGGCACAGAGATCCCAGCGAGGGGGCCATGGCCTACACCGGACATACCACCTCCCTCCACCTCCTCCCCCAAATTTGGGAGAATGATTTCCATGTCTCTTCTTTCTCTAAAAAGCAATCATAAGGCATTCTCGCTTGGGAAAAAGATGATTAAATTTCAAATTACTCTCCTTGCCAGATAAGATTGAAATCTCTGGATCCAGGCCAGCCAGAGACCTGTTTTGAACACAGGAAGCTCCAGCCGCCATGCGTCCAGCATGCAGCAGGGCTGGGCCGGGCGGCACATTTAAAACCACATTAAGGGCGTCTGCTACATCGTAAGGAGGTTTCCAGAACATGGAGATCAGCAACATGGTGATGATGCCTGTGAGCTCAGTGCGGGAAATCAAATCCATCCACTGCCCCCTTCCTCTGGCGAAGAATGAACGAGAACAAGAGGCCTTTCGGGGTCTCCAGGAGGAGGGACTCACAGAAAGCCATTAAACGTTTTAATAATAAGAGAGTTGTGGCTTCTGCCTGGGTTTGTGGGGCCTTTGATCGAATCCAGCCTCCTGGCAGGGCCTCCTCTCCCAGGAGAGAAGGGGAGGGGGTCATAAGGGTGGGGAGTGGTAAGGGGGAGCTGGTGGAGACCAACCTCAGATTTCAAAGCTGCACAGGCCGCGTCTAAGCGGCCAGTGGGTTGAGTTTTCTTCCAAATGGCGTGAGAGCAGGGCCGGCCAGCTGTCTGCCATTCAGGCTTGTCAGCAAACTCTGACTGGAAGCAGGGGTGTGTGTGTGTGTGTGTGTGTGTGTGTGTGTGTGTGTGTGTGCGTGCGTGTGTGTGTGTGTGCGCGCGCGCGTGTGTGAGCACGCGCACATGCGCGTGTGGATGTGCTCATGAGTGCAGGGAGCAGGCCAAAGTCTGATGATGGGTGTCTGTTGTGATCGTTGTGTAGAGACAGGCCTGTGTGTGGTGTCCCGGCACCCACAGAAACAAGAACGTGGTCACAGAGGGCAGCCACAGAGGCATCCTGCTTGGCGTTAGGAAAATTGACACCTCGCCACCACCGCCACTCAGCTTATCACACTCAGCACTTGAGGGCCTCCTCAGTTTCCGCCTCTGAAACCTGATCTCCCTTCCTCAGGCAAGCTTCCCAACCACACACGCTGGTCAGGGTTCCCTGCCCAGAACCCTGTTCTTCCCTTGAATTGACCTTTAAAGGGCCATCTTCCCACTTAGTGCCCAGCTCCCTGGGGCCAGCACCCACACAGGGCCCATCCTCAGGAGGCCACCCTTGGTCAATGTCCGAGTGAGTCCATGATCCCTGAATGGTATTCTTATTAAGATTCAGTTTGAGGCCAGGTGCAGTGTCTCATGCCTGTCCTCCCAGCACTTTTTGAGGCTGAGGCAGAAGGACCGCTCGAGCCCAAAGGTTCAAGACCAGCCTGGGCAACATGATGAGACCTTGTCTCTACAAAATAATCAAAAACTTAACCAGGGGTGGTGCACACCTGTAGTTCCAGCTACTTTAGAGGCTGAGGTGGGAGGATTGCCTGAGCCCAGGAGATCGAGGCTGCAGTGAGCCATGAGTGTGCCACTGCACTCAGGCCTGGGCTGCGGAGTGAGATCTTGACTCAAAAAAACAAAAACAAAAAACACCAGTCTGAGGCTGGAGTATTTAAAGAGTCTGTTTATGAACTGATAAAAAAACAAGAAGCAGTGAGCATCCTGACCATCAGTGTCGGCACGAGGCATTTTTTGTCATCCCCTGTCCTTTGTGTCAGGACTGGAAATCCCTCAACATTTCAGTGGACATGCCCAGCCCACACCAGCTCCACCCCATTCTCACGCCTGTGGCTACTCTCATCTGCCGTCCACCGCCCCCTACCCGATGGCCACCCCAGAGCCATCCCTCAGGCCCAGGGCTACACTCACTGGTGGTGTGGTCGACCCCAGGGGATGGACCCAGAAAAGACCCACTCAGGCCCTGTAAGTGTGGTCAGGACCATGGGGTGGGGAGTCAGGGGGTCCTGGGTTTCAGCATGTGGTCAGGGCAGGGCTGCAGCTTGGAGGGGGCAGGGCCCTTTATTCTGGGGACCGCTTTACCCCAGGTGGAGTCTGGTGAGAGGTGGCTCTGGGCCCTGCTGCCCAGGCCTGGGGCGGTGTGGACCTCAGTGCAGGGAAGGGCACTCCATCCATACCCTGCATCCTGGAAACAGGCTTTGGAGCCCAGCACACCCCATCCTCCCCCCCACCCCCCATGCCCCTCCCCCACCGGGGTCATCCCTTTGGGTCCAGCACCGACACAAAGCTTCTCTGTGCAAATTCAACTTTCTCCTTCTGCCCTCCCAGCCACCCCCACCCTTCTCTCCCCAGCGGGAAGTGGAATGAGACCCCAGGTGCGTTTCCTGCCTGGCATCATGGGTGGCCCCAGGAGATGGGAGGAGGGTGGAGGAGAAGTTGTGCTTTTGGCTTCGCATGGGTCTTGGCTGTGAGTGGAAATTTCGGGGGCTACGCCAGGTGGGGCACAGCTTACAGCCTCAGCCAGGTCCTGGCCGTCTGGCCTTCACCTCCCACACCTGCAATCTTGCACATTGTGAAGACACACTTGTGCTAGTTGTGTCTGTGTGTCCAGGCATAGCTAAATATGCCTGGCACCTGCCCTAGCACCCAGGCGGGGCTGGAAAGCACCCACCAGCAGAGAAAGGCACACGTGGGCATCCCCCAGCACTCCTGGGCCTCAGCGTACTGCGTGTTTCTTCATCTGGACATGGCTTCTGTTCCAAACCAGCCTAGTGCCCGCACGTGTGGCAACCTCGGTCACCACCCAGCTTCTTGTTGTAAAGATAAAAGCTGATTTAAAGTTTCCTGTAAATTGCACTTAGGCTCTGGATCAAAGGGCCCCACTGGGACTGTTGTTTTAAACCTCAGCTGTGTGCAAGGAGCTACCCGGGCCAGGGCAGTTGATGGGACAGGAAAGACCCTTCCTGCTGCGTGCAGAGGTGTTGGCGGTGCTGGGGCAGATACGGGGGGCCCTGCCTCCAGGGTCTTACTAAGAGCGGTCTACCATTGGCTTGGATCCTAAGAAGAGGGTCTTTGGAGTCACACAGCCACGGCTGGAGCGAAGGCAGCCAGGACAGCCACAGCCAGGAGGACAGGGCAACCCTTGGTCACATCCTTTTGTTGCAAACCACAGAACATGGCCTGGAGTGCTCAGAAGGCAGGGGGACGACGGGGCTCACAGAAGGGCCTGTGACTGTAGAATCAGCTTGGGAAACAGGGTGAGCACCGTCACGGGGAAGCTGTGCAGAAGGTATTCTGGGACATTCCTCCTGCTGGGCTCCAGCAAAGCCCGGGAGGGGCGGGCACCTCTCCAGAGCCCTGGCAAGCTGCTCCCATAGGCAGCCCGGGAGCATTGGTGAGGAGGATGGTGCTGGGCAGCTGGAAATCAGGTGGGCAGGACGCAGGGCCTCTCGTGGGCTCCAGAAGGGCTGCAGGTTGAGAAAAACACGCAAGCACCTCCCCTTTATGGTCTTGTGGCTGTGGGGGCTCCTCAGAGGCTGCTGGAGGTGACCCCGCACAGCTGTCTCCGCAAGGAGTCGCCAAATCAGGACACTTCTCATCACCCACTCTGATATTTTTCTACCCTCTCTTTCCCCTGGAAAATTAAAACAAGTCAGGCTGGTGGGTGACGGGATTTTACCTACCCAAGTAGGCCAAAATAAAAAAATTGTGAAGGCTCAGTAGTCTTCAATCTCCAGGTGCCCTTTATAGAATAGCATCCAGTTAGCCAAGCGTGGTAGCTCATGCCTGTAATCTCATCATTTTGGGAGGCTGAGGTGGGAGGATCATAAGAGGCCAGAAGTTCAAGGCCAGCCTGGGCAACATAGCAAGACTCCTTCTCTACAAAAAAATATAAAGATTAGTCAGGTACGGTAGTGTGTACCTGTAGTCCCGGCTACTCAGGAGGCTGAGGCGGGAGGATCATTTGAGCCCAGGAGTTAGAGGTCACAATGAGCTGTCATCATGCCACTGCACTTCAACCTGGGCAAAAGAGTGAGACCTCACCACTTTAAGAAAAGAAAGGGCCTTTGAATTGCCACTTGTCAGAACAGGAAAGATAGATATTTCGGGATGATTTCCATATGAAATAATAAATACTGTTGAAAACGTGGCCCTCACACTGAGGACCTTACATTCACCAAACATGGTTTTTCTGGGGCCCTCTTTCAACTCCAGGCCAAGTGGTTTCACATTTACTCCTTCTAACTGGGGTACTACACTGGGGGTTGGGGGGGCACAGGGTCCCCCTTCGTTCTTTCTATGAGGCCCCAAGTTACCATCAGAGGAGCTTCAGACAGGGGACAGGCGGATCTGAAGAGTTGGGGACATTTGGCAAGTTACTTCAATAAACCCTGGCCAGCCTGCATGGAGGACAGGCCAAAAATAACCGACAGGTCATTCCGGGGCTGTTTAGAGAACTGAGAGAGAGACGGTAGTGGCTAGGTGCGGTGGCTCATGCCTGTAATCCCAGTACTTTGGAAGGCCGAGGCGGGAGGAGTGCTTGAGCTCAGCCTGGGCAACATAACAAGACCTCTATCTCTACAAACAAACAAACCCAAAAATTAGCCTGGAAGGGTGGCACAGGCCTGTAGTCCCAGCTACTCAGGAGGCTGAGGTGGGAGGATTGCCTGAGCCCAGGAGGTTGAGGCTGCAGTGAGCTGTAATCATATCACTGCACTCCAGATAGGTGACAGAACAAGACCCTGACTCAAAAAAAAAAAAAAAAAGAGCTACAGTAGTAAAGCGCCCACCACATAGCCTGGCGGCGAGAAGGACTCAGTGAGGTGAGCTGAACGGGAAGGTGGAGGAAGAAGTGAACGGGCAGGCAGGTCCCGCATGGCAGGATGTGTCCCAGATCCCATGGCCCTGCCAGCTGCCATCTGGAATTCCCTGTGAAAGCGTCTTCCTTTCAGCCTGAAGCGTTGATCCCAATTAAAATGCTAATTATCTCCAAGGGGTCGGCTTTTTAATTTTTTTTTTTTTTGCACATTTATCCTTGACCCCGTGTGCACGAGGGATCTGAGAGCTGTGCTTCTGGAGAGAGGAGGAAGAGGACGCCCGTCCCCCACACACCCAGCTCTGCAGCCTGATCACTGTCAAGTCTGTAGCCTACCTCACCCTCCTGACCCACTCCTGCTGCCAGCTTTGGCCATCCTTCTTCCTGCTCCACTCACCCCATCACCCCACCCTCTGAGCGGCCTCAAGGCCCGCCCCCTCAGCTCACAGGTTGTCTCTTTCCTCCCCCAGGATGTCCTCAGTCCCAGGGCACTGAGCCCCTCATGAGGGACGAAAGTGTGCGCACCAAGGAGGATTCTGGGAAACAGGATGTGTGCAGAGAAGCTCCCTGTACCCAGGAGGCAGGATATCACGGAGATGGTGCAGGTCACGGAGACAGCACAGACTGTGTGGGGAGAGGGCTCAGGACTTGGACTTGGGCAGATGTGGCTCACGCCCCAGCTCCCACCGTGGGAGCTTTCACCGTGAGCGCTCACCCATGACTCTGAGCTTCAGCCTCCCTCCTCTGGAGAACCGAGGCTCAGTGTGTGTTCTCGTGTCAGGCTGTACAAAAGCGCCTGGTGGCTAACAGGGCCCCAGAGACATTTGCCACCGCCTCTGTGTCGTCTTTCCTCCCTCCTGTTGATTTTCTCTAGAGCGTCCTCATCCCCCCGGACAGATGGAGACACGGAGGCCCAGAGTGGCGAAGAAACTTTTCCGAGGTCCCGTGTCAGCAAAGGCCAGCCAGGTGCCCCAGCCGCCCTGCCTCCCACTCCCTGGGGAGGAGCTGTCTGGGTCAAATCAGCCAGCTGAGGCGGGGGACATGCAGTGAAAAGACAGAGGCAGCAGCCGGAGGAGGAGGCACTTCCCTGGGAGACAATTATGGGCTCTCCTTTCCTCTCCAACAAGGCTCCTGTCTCCGCGGTTAGGCTGGAATGGAGTTAATCTTGGCACTTCAGCTATGGGCGCAGAGACGATTACCAAAGGAGCAGTTGTCACCTGTGGCGGCAGGGACTTGAAGCAGAACGAGGTCAGCAGCGGGAGGGTCTGTGTGTCTTCTTCCTGGGGAAACTGAGTCCAGGAGGGACTGGCTGGAGACTTTAGTGCAAAGACCCCTACGGGCCCAATAGTCGGGCCCTGGCCTGGACAGGCCCGGAAGGAAGGGGAACGCTGCTGAAGGCCTGTGTCCATTTCTGAGGTCAATCTCCAGCATTGATCCTGGGGTCCCACTCTCTGGTAGGCCTGGAGCCCAGGGGGGTCTCCTCGCACAGCTGGGGGAGTCAGGGAGGCTGGGGCAGTCTTGAGCAGGCACTGTGCCTTGCTGGGTTTTAGAGGGCGAATTGTTTGTCGGCTCAAGATCGTCAGCCTGGGCGCTCCTGACACTCGGGGCTCTGTTGGGGCCGTCCTGTGCTGTGCAACGTGTCTAGCAGCCTCTCTGGCCTCTGGCCTCTGCCCTCTGGATGCCAGTCGCACCGCCTCACCCTCGGCAGGTGATGACAACCCAAAACACCTCCAGACATTGCCTCATGTCCCTGGGGAGCACAGTCACCTCCCACTGAGACGCCCCAGACCAAGAGCAGAGGGCATTCCAGAGGGGGGAGCCCAGGAGATAAGGGGGAGGCCAGGCACTCTCAGGGCATCGTGGGTGAAACATTCCCTCGAGGCCGCAGGGGTGGACGCAGAGCAGGTGGCCGATGCCTCAGGGCCCTGAAGAAGGGCCCTGTGTGCCCAGCTCAGCCCTCTGGAGACTGTATCAGAAGCTACTGGTCTGACCCCTTCAGCTGACAGCAAGCCTCTCTCCCCTTACATCCTTGCGTTGAGGCCTCCACTGATACCCCAGGGGCGGAGCTTGTGCAGAACCCTGGGACTGTCATCTCACTGTTTCCGTGGGGGCTGTGCACACAGCACAGGGGCACCTGTGATCTGCAGCAATGCATAGCCACCAAGTCACACCGTGTCCCTTTCCTGCCTCAGTGGTGTCAAATAAAAGTCCAAGCTAGATCACCAAGATGCGCAGATCACAGAGACGGCTCAGACTGTGTGGGAGAGGGCGCAGAGTGTCGCAGGACCGAACATGGGTCGGAGAGGGGAGAGCCACAAAGGCATTCGCAGCTGTCCGGGCATGAAGGAGCTGATGGGGTCCTGCTTAGTGGGTACATTCAATTCCCTCTTCAACCACATGTTAGAAGCCAGGCACAGTGGCTCATGCCTGTAATCCCAGTGCTTTGGGAGACCGAGGCATGAGGATTGCTTGAGGCTAGGAGTTCAAGACCAGCCCGGACAACACAGCATGATCCTGTTTTGGAAAAAAAAATTTTAATGAGCCAGTGTGGTGGCTCATGCCTGTAGTCCCAGCTACTCAGGAGGCTGTGGCGGGAGGATCGCCAGAGCCCAGGAGTTGGAGGTTGCAGTGAGCCAAGATCATACCATTGTACCCCAGCCTGGGCAACAGAGGGAGACCATGTTTCTAAAAACAAATAGACACAAAAAAGTCTGTTAGAGAAATCACCTGGACCAGATGGATCAAGGAGACAGATGCTTTTAAAACCTTAACAGAAGATTAGTCAGTGAGGTCCTATAGTTGGTGCCTGTCTGAATGTAGGTGAGACCATACCTACGTCCTGAGGGATCGGTTTGTCCACAGTGCTTCCAGCACACGCCACTGTGTGAAGCAAGTCACCCTGTCAGCGTGGAGCCAGTTCCCAGCCCAGATGCACCTGGCTATTTTGGTCTAGACCGCACTGGGTCCTCACAGGCGACCCCCAGATCCCTCCCTCCTTTATTTCCAGAAGGAAGCAGCTGCAGGGATTGCATGCCCCTCTCCTTGATATAAACACGCCTCTGATTTCCTAACTTTCTTTGGGGAATTCCTCCTAGGAGTTCATGTTTATTTATGAAGCTGCTTAGGAAATACAGCAGGCACTGATGTAATTTCTGGGGGTTTAGTTGAGATCAGCAGAAAAGTGTGGCCTTACCTGGAGGGAGTGAGAGGAGGGGTAAGGAGCTCCCATGCCATGGGGGAGGGTGAGGCATTGAGCTACGCCCTCCCCCCAGGCAAGGACCAGATTTCCCTTTAAAAGATCCACATGTCATCTATTATCTTAGTACTTGGTCACTTCATTTTGCTTTGGCTGCCAGGAAGCTCAGAGCTAAATCAGATCTCATTCTAGGCTCCGGACATGCTCATTCTCCTAGTTCTCTAAATAGTGTGGAAACGTTCTTTGGGTTTTGTGTTTGGCTGCTTTGTATATGGTTTTTGCTGTTGTTGTTTGAGTCAGGGTCTCACTCTGTCACCCAGGTTGGAGTGCAGTGACATGATCACGGTTCACTGCAGCCTCGACTTCCTGGGCTCAGGCATTCCTTCCACCTCAGGCCCCTGAGTAGCTGGGACTAGAGGTGAACACCACCGTGCCTGGCTAATTTTTTATTTTTATTTTTGTAGAGACAAGGTCTTGTTATGTTGCTCAGGCTGGTCTCAAGCTGCTGGGCTCAAGTGATCCCTCTGTCTCGGCCTCCCAAAGTGCTGGGATTACAGGTATGAGCCACCGCACTGGCCTATATATGTATAATATTGTTTTGGTTTTTTTTTTAAGTTGGAGTCTCACTCTGTTGCCAAGACTGGAGTGCAGTGGCCACTCCTGGCCACTGCAGCCTCGACCTGCTGGGCTCCGGCGATCCTTCCGCCTCAGCCTTCCAAGTAGCCAGAATTACAGGCATGCGCTACCACGCCTGGCTGATTTTTTGATTTATTGTAGAGATGAGGTCTCGCTGCCCAGGCGGGTCTCGAACCCGCGGGCTCAGGCAATCCACTCACCTCAGCCTCCCAAAGGCGTGAGATTACAGGCTGAGCCACCGAGCCCGGCTATATGTATAATGTTGTAAGCTGCCTTAAATACATTCAGGAAGTGGATGGGGTGTAAGTCATGAACAAATAAACTTCAAATGCACCAAACATTTCCTCCTACCTCCACTAAAATGCAATTATCTTCTGTCTCTTCTTCAGAAAAAGGAAGGAATTAACATAATGAACTACCCAGCATCCTTTGCCTGTATTTACAACCCAGGGAAGAGGACACCAAAATCTGGGGAAAACGGAAAGGCTTTCTCAAGCCACAGTTAGAGCCCACGGGGCCCAGTGGCTCCTAGCCTGGTGTTCCCAGCCCTGCTGTGTCCTTGGGGCAGAAGAGACAAGGCCACAGCATGAACAGAGACCAGCATCTTGTTCCAGAGGGAGGGTGTCCTGGTGGGAGTACCAGAGGGGATCTGAGATTCTGGTGACCCAGTCCGATGTTCAGGATCTTGACAGTGGCATCCTCACCACTCACTGTCAGCCTGTGCGACCCTGGTCCTGGCTTCGAGGTGATAGAACAGGCTGGCAGAGGGCAGACCTGGGCATGTCACCAGCAGCACAGGGCAGCAGCTTCTAAGGTCCAGGTAAGGTCAAGAGTTCAAACCCAGAGAGGATGATGGCGGCTTCTCAGGCTGGGACACCAGGTCCTGCCTTCCCTGTGGGCTTGGATTCCTTGCAGCATCGTGGCTACGTGGCCTCACCTTGACCATCTCTGAGGACAGAGAATGCATCAGTCAAGTCAGCCGGGACAAGGGAGGGCGGATGTCCTGGGGCCCAGAGGTCAAGGAGATGTGGTAAGAGAACGCCTGGGGAGCTATACTAGGGCTCCCCCCAAACCCCAGAATTATTTCTAAAAATTGTGTGTTTATTCTTACATGTTTAAACTTCGGTCAAGTTCAAAGTCCTCTCCAGATGCAATACATCTGTCAAGATGCTTTTCCCACTGCTCAAAACAGTTTTTGAACTCATCCATTTTGATGCCTTTTAGTGCTTCTGCTGTTTTCTGTTTCACCTCTTTCACATCAACAAAACACTTCCCTTTGAGGACTTTTTCTCATCCAGGGAAACACAAGAAAAAAATCACTTGGGGTGAGATCAGGTGAATAGGGAGGGTGGGGCAAGGGGGTCATGGTTTTTGGTTAAAAACTGCTGAACACTTAGCATGGTGTGGGCAGATACATTGGTAAATCACCCATCATGACTTGGGCAAATGCACTGAAAGAATCTCATTTAAAAAAAAAAATTCACTGAAGCTGAACGCAGCCTCTCACCACAACACTCGCTGGTCCGCTGATGCCAGTGGGCTCCTAGAACATTTACCTGGGGGGGAGGCCTGAACTGCAACGGGCCTACCCTCCAAAAGACAGTTTCAGTTTTTTTTGTAGAGACAAGCTCTTGTTATGTTGCCCAGGCTGGTCTCGAGCTCCTGGGCTCAAGTGATCCTTCTGTCTCGGCCTCCCAAAGTGCTGGGATTACAGCACCTGGCCTATATATGTATAATATTGTAGGCTGCCTTAAATACATTCAGGAAGTGGATGGGGTATAGAATGAAGGGAGTCCCTGCTGTCTTCTGGGACCCTGCAGATCTGGCCTCACGGGTCCTGGTTGGAGCTGGTCCCCTTGATTAGGCGGCCGTGGGGGAATGGGTCGCCTCTCCCAGGAGTCCACTGAGAGCTGCCTTCAGGGACAAGAACGGGATGCCAAGGGCTGTGGTCAGGAAGGTCCAAAATGAAGGTAGAAAACTACAGCTGCTTCCCATCCCGGCCATCTCCTGATGAGAGAAAGATCTGGAATCAGGTTTGGGAGAGGCGAGATGTGGGGTCCGGGCTCCTAGTGTCTTTGGTGACTCCACATACTCAATACAGTCCATTTCAAGCCGCCAGTGCAAGGTCACAGACGCAGAATTGGGAGACGCCCGCAATCACCCTACCAGCGAGTCTCAGCCGGTCCCGGCAGAGCACAAGGTAGACGCAGCTGGGCCTCCGCCACTGTGTGGAGTCTTGCCAACCCTAGACCGGCCAGCCTGGTTTCCTCACCTGCACAACTGAGGTAAGAGCAGCTGGCTCCACAAGCCCCGGTCAGCAGGTCAGAGTTGCACAAAAGGGCTGTTCTAATTTTTGGAGAACGTTCAGAAAAGGATACAAGAGCCTTAAATGATTCCCAATCTTGACCTTCTGAGGCAAAATAAAATAAGCGATGAGTAGAACTAGCCCGACAGAACAGAGAGGCCTGGGTTTTGAATCCAAGTAGTGACCTGTGAAACCACAGGTCTGGTCTCTGCTCCTGTGAGATGTGAGTCCGCCTCGCGCCCTGGCAGCCTCCCAGAGTGTTGCAAAACCCAGAGGGATTACAGCAAGTGCTCATTTTCTTCCTTCCTTCCCTTCCCTCCTTCCTTTCTTTTCTTTCACAGGGTCTCACTCTGTTGCCCAGGCTGGAGTGCAGCGGCACAGTCTTGGCCCACTGCAGCCCTAAACTCCTGGACTCAAGTCATCTTCCCGCCTCAGCCTACTGAGTAGCAGGCTCATACTACCATGCCTGGTAATTTATTTTATTTATTTATATTTTTAAGAGATGGAACCTAACTATGTTGCCCAGGCTGGTCTTGAACTCCCGGCCTCTAGTGATTCTCCTGCCTTGACCTCCCAAAGCACTGGAATTTACAGGTGTACGGCACCACGCCCGACCCAAACACTCGATCTGAGAGCCCACACATGGGAGGAGATGGCTGTTTTGTTATGACAGGAGTGACAGAAAGGAGGGCCAGCCCAGCCATCAAAGGGACAGCTTCTGCTCCAGAGGCACATCCCTAATTATTCCTTCGTCCTAAGGAGACGGGGCCCAGAAGAGAAGCCGCCAGCTCATCCTTCACGCGACTCTTTAAGCCTGAACCAGAGCAGGGACTGGCAGGACGGCACCACACTGGAATTTGAATATCTAATTTGATGGGGTCTATAAACTGGCAGTTATTCAAATGAGCGCATTTGCATACATCGGGTTTAGGGCTACGAGATAATTCCTTCACATTTTTTCCACGGTGTGCGGAGTTAGGACTTTAGATCTTTTTCCTTCTTTTCAAGGGTTTTGGGAAGGGGCTGGGAAGGCAGCTGAGCGGGGCCCAGAAACTGCCCTTGGGTACCTGGGACACGGGTGTGGGGCTGGCACCCGGGGGGTTGCCGTGGCCCTTGTCCCCACGACAAGGTGGTCCCCACGACAGTTGCTTTCCTGTGCACCTGACCATGGCTTCCCAGCAGGGCAGTGCCCAGCTGGGGGCACCTCCTTCCTCTCCAAGGACAAGGCTCCAGGCTGGCATCTTTGGGTCCCAGGAGAGGAGGGGCTCCCCAGGTGGCCTCCGACCAGAAGCAACAAGCATCACTTGTTAGAAATGCAAATTCTCGGGCCTATCCAGACCTCCTCGATACAAAACTGGCAGTGGGCCCCTAATCCTGAGTCTCCACAAGGCCACCCGGGGATCCCCATGTGTGCCAGATCTCCCTGGCCCAGAACCTGCTTTGCATATAGAAGGTTAAGATCCCACCGTCCGTTGGGTTCATTTTTCAAGGCCAACTCCAAGCTCTCATCCAGCACCCTTCAGGGATGGTTCTAACTTCTGGTGAGGTGAGGGGTTGGGGACAGGTTCCCTTCAGGACGGCTGAGGAGATACTGTTCCTCCAACCTGTGGTGGCCTGGGTATCCATGGGCTAGAGCGTGACCCACCTTGTCCTGGTCCAACACCGTCTCCCTGGTGGCTGGGCTCCTGTCTCAGGGGACAGAGGCAGCACCCGGTGGCTGCTGGAGCCCTGAAGTTGCTGGGATTTCTCAGCCCCTCTGTGGGACTCAGGCCCTGAGCAAAGCCACGTCCCACCATCACTCAGCAACTTCTAAGACCACCCAGGGCCGGGTACTCAGCCGGACTGTGGGCACAGGACAGAGCCTGTGGGGGCGGCCAAGCTCTCAAGGCTCCTGATACCTGGGAGGGAGCACCTGGCAGTGAGTGCTTTCCATTAAGAGCTGAGGAATGTGGTGGGGGGCATGGGGGGTTGGGGACCAAGCAGCGAGAAAATTCCCACCTGAGTCCAGAGGTCCAGGAGGCTTCCGAAGGGTGGTGGAGAACAGGGCCTCACGTGTAAAGCAGGGCCCAAAGGGTGAGATTTGAAAGGCAGCAGGGTGTCTTCGAAATGTGCTAGCCAGAGCGGGGAGACCACTGGCCTGACGTTCTGCCAAGGCCACCCTCTCTGCAGGGTGGAGGCAAGGTTGGAGGGAGAGATCGCAGGAGGGACCGTCAGGACACCCAGGAGAGGGGACAGCAGCCGGGCCAAGGTGGGATCAGCAGATGGGGTCACCTGAATGGGTGCTTTGAATGTTGGGCTGGGAGGGGGTGCGAGGCAGAGGGACTTTCTCCCGGGCATCCGGCCAGGCATCTGGGAAGCTGTACCGCCTCTGGCAGAGCTGAGAGTCCTGGGTGAGTCCAGGTGCAGGTCACAGAGGTCTCCCCAGTCCAGGATTGGCCTTGACACTCTTAGAGGTTGATTTGTGGTTGTGGTCCTGGCCCTCGAGGATGGTAGCTGGGTGGGGTCACCCCTAACCCGAGCTGGATGTGCCCAGCAGGAGGGCGGGCTGCAGTGAGGACCAGGGAAGGGATCAAGTCTGTCCAGGGAGGAACAGGCAACCAGAAGAGCTGACTCAGCAGGATCCAAAGGGAAGGCTTAGGGCCGTGGAGGGGAGTCCCAGAGAGGAACTGTGGAGGCTGGATCCAGTTCAGGATGGAGGAGCTGGGGTGGAGGCTCGCTGGGTTGGGGCCAGGGAAGCCATATCCAGCCACTCGCTGAGTGAGTGGGGGTTCTGTGATTTCATCAGGCACCCAGGCTTCTTCCAACTCTCTGTTCTGCCAGTCCCAAAGTATGGGCCCATCCTCTTGTTCACAAGATGGCTGCAGGACTCCAGCTATCACGTCCATGGGAAGATTCTAAAAGAAAGGAGGGAGGAAGAGAGGGAGGGAGGGAAGTCGGTCATCTGACAGCAGTCAACCCTCTCAGGGACTTTCCTGGAGGTCCCATCGATGACGTCTCCTCTCCACTGTTTTCACCACAGATATTTTTAAGGTTGACTGGGACGGGCAGCTCTTGAGTCAGGCATGTGGCTACCTCCAGGGACAGGCACGGGAGAGGACGGAGGTCGGCAGCTAGAAGTCTCTGCTGCAGAGGGAACACACGGGAGAAATTAGCATGTTTTTCTCGTTAGATTTTACTTTTTAAGAATTAAAAACATTGTAAACATGAGCAAATAAGGTCATGTTGTCAAGAAAACCATGATTTTCTCAGGCAGAAGTCGCTGAGTTGCTGCGAGGAACAGAAAGCCTGCTTGCCTGCCTCCGGCACAGCAAGGACAGGGTTGTGAGGCTCACCGGCACGTACCAGGTGCAGAGGGCAGAAGCGTAGGGGCTGAAGGCCTGGAGCTGGAAGCAGGGCCTGACCCAGACTGTGGTTTTCTCTTCTGGGTGTTCCGACAGGTTCCTGCATCTGTTCCCCCTGACCTCTCATCGCCTTCACACCCTCTCTTTTTCCTCTCTCTCTCTCTCTCTCTCTCTCTCTCTCTCTCTCCCCCTCCTTGCTCTCTCTCTGCCCCCTCCCCTGTTTCTCTCTCTTCCTCTCCTCCTCTTTCTCTCTCCCACTTCCCTTCTCTCCCCCCTTCCTCCCTCCGTTTCCCCCTCCCTCTCCCCTCCCTCTCTTTCTCCTCTCACCTTTGTCCCCCATGGTCCCCCCATCTCTCTCTCTCTGCATTTTGCCTTCCTCTCCCCCATGTTCATGGTCGCCTGCCCTTCCAGTTCCAGTTCAAGCACCGAGTCTCGGGAACCTCTTCCCAAATCCCCGCGTGTCTCAGTCTGTGTGTGCTGCTATAACAAAATACCTGAGACTGGGCCATTGATCCACACGAGAGATTTACTTCTCACAGTTCTGGAAGCTGGAAGTCCAAGGTCAAGGGGCCAGCAGGGCTGGACTTGTGCATGGCCACCTCCACCATGTGGGTGGGGGGAGTGGAATCAGCTAGGCAGCCAGAGACCTCTGTTGAAAAGGACAACAGCACAGGAGAAATGAACAAGCATCGTACACATGAGCAAATGAGGCCATGCTATTAAGGAAGCCACGGGTGCTGCTGTGTCCTTGGGGCATGAATGTGGTGTCCTCACAGGCAGGAGGGACAAAAGAAGGCCCATCCCTTGGTCCTGTCACATTGGTAGTCACAATCTGACATGTGAACGTGGGGACCCATCAAGACACCCACCATTGAGACACACACGAGCTCGTCCAAGCTTTGGATGCCCTTGCCCCCGGCCCCATCAGGGGCACCCTGTCTGTGATCTCGCCCTGCAGGCTGCCATCCTCCCTCCTAGGGCATCCTGACAGTCCCCCTGCAATTGTCCCTCCACCCTGGCCTGCACCCGGGCTCCACCCTGCAGGGGGTGGCCTTGGCTGCCCACCCACCAGATGGTCTTCGACCCCCTGCTGCCTCTCGGATCTCACCTCCCGGGCCCTATCTCCTATTTAGACGTGAGGCTTCGACCACCCTGGCCAGCTGTCTCCTATTTGGATGCGAGGCTTTGACCACTCTGACCACCTGTCTTCTTCCCACTGTCTTTAGGGAGCCTTCCCTGACCTCGGGACCCAGACCTGGGCAGTTTGCCTGGGATGTGAAGGTGAGCAGGCGGGCATTAGGCCACACGTCTCCTCAGATGCCCGAGGACAGCCTTGCTCTCTCATGCCCGTCATCTCGCCCTGGCCTTCCTTCCAGGTATGTGAAACACACGTCTCCCTGATGAGACGGCCCCTTTCCAGAAGGGCTCTGGATTCTAGGCCAAGTGACTTCTGGGCTAATTTGGACACTTCTTCCTACATTGATTTTCCTCTTCCAATGGCTACAAAGTCAGAGGTGAGCAGAGCTGCCCTGGGCCTTAGTGGCTTTTCATCTGGGGCAAGACGGTGAACATGCAGACCCCCTACCCCCTGGTGTCGCAGGCTGTTTTGTTTACCAGGTAGACGCTGAGTGTGTTAGACAGCTGGGAAAGACATTGCTGGCAGGAGCAGGAGAGAGAAGTCCCGGCAACAGATTCTGGACACACCAGCAGGAACAAGGGCAAAAGTAAGATGTGTGGACTCCAGCCACGGAGGACGAGCCAGAGCTGGTGAAATTAAGCAAACTGGCTGAGGCCGAGGGGATACTGGCAAATGACATGGCAGGATTAATAAAATACAGGCCATGGGTGGTGGCTCACGCCTGTCATTCCGCCACTTTGGGAGGCTGAGGCAGGAGGATTGCTTGGGCCCATGAGTTCAAAACCAGCAACACAAAGAGACCTTGACTCTATAAAAATTTAAAAAATTAGCCAGGCATAGTGGCGTGTGCCTGTAGTTCCAGCTACTTGGAAGGCTGAGGCAGAAAGATTGCCTGAGCCCAGGAGTTTGAGGCTATGGCGAGCTGTGATCCTGCCACTGCACTCCAGTCTGGGGGACAAGAGTGAGACCCTGATTCAAAAATAAAAATAAAAAGTAAAAAAAATACAGCACTTGAACTTAAATCTCCCAGCAGCCAAGCATCAACAAGTCTTGAAAGCACTGATATCAGAAAGAGGCCCTGAGGCCACCGTAGGCCACTTGTCCGACAAGCCCAGCCAAGCTTTGGAAGCTAACTCCATCTCACCGGAGTGCCACTGTATGCTCTTGGCCCTCAGAAAGATTTTTAAAAATCTATTTTGTAGAATACGTAATGTATGTAAGTTATTTTAAATTGTTTTAAACTGTAACTTAATATCTGGTTTATTTTTCTAAACAATCCAATTTCTTTACACCATTTCTAGAGTGTACATATATCCCGGTTATTTTTGCTGCTGTTATTTTTTAGTCTAGGAGAAAACTTAACCCTATCCGTCTACCTGTCTTACCATGTTGAAGCACCTCGATAACTTGCTTATGGATGCCGGCAGGTACCAGCAGCCGGGGAAGGAATCCACAGCCCCGCTGCTCCATCAGCAGTGTAAACCTTGCAGAAAGAATGGTGTTCCCTTGCACACTGGTTGCATGAACACACACATACACACATCAAAAGAGCAAAACATGGTGCTGGTGAAGTTATGGTAAAGCACACACAGCCAACTGGGTAGTCTAGACAGAAATTCAATGATGCATTTCGAGAATGGTAAGAATGCATTTTCAAGTCGGGCATGGTGGCGCGTGCCTGTAGTTCCAGCTACTTGGAAGGCTGAAGTGCAAGGATTGCCGGAGCCCAGCAGGTTGAGCCTGCGGTGACTATGAATGTGCTACTGCACTCCAGTCTGGGCGACAGAGTGAGACTCCAACTCAGAAAAAAAAAAGAATGCATTTTCCCTTCCATCTCGATAATTTAGCCAAGGGAAATAACATCCCACCACCATCAAAGAAAAAATCCAAA
The DNA here is from genome assembly GCA_027257055.1 of Cephalopachus bancanus. NCBI lineage: Eukaryota > Metazoa > Chordata > Mammalia > Primates > Tarsiidae > Cephalopachus > Cephalopachus bancanus. Next base: position 2,360,097 of record JAPVLO010000288.1, on the reverse strand, counting down.
AGGCATTGATTATAAATGAACATACGTATTAAAATGGATAGCTGGAAGTGGGTATCTACTTACAGGTCAGGTTAGGCCAAGCAGGTGGCATATCCCCCTTTACCAGTAAGGCAACTGGGATCTGAGGTATAGACGGTCGTGGCACTGGTGCGTGCTGGATGCCAGCTGTGTGCCCTGTGCTGCACATGTCTGAAGCTTAGTCATCCCTACCACACCTGTTCAGTGGATGGCATCGTCCCTTGCAGACAAGGACTCACTCGCCACGTTCCTGGGAAAGGCAGGACTGATTTTCAGCCCAAGGCTTTGCACAGAGCAGCCAGACACCCCATTATCCCCGGAAGCCCCATCACGTCCCCGAGTCCTCCCATCTGAAGCTCTGCTCTGTCTGACAGGAGAGAATACGATATCACTTGATCCCTTATCAAAGTGGACTTTACAAGGGAAGAAACATCCCAGGTTCCAGCCTACTGGGCTTTTTTCCTTTCTTTTCCTTCCTTTTATTAAGCATGCTGCGTTCTCTGAGAAATTGGGAGTCATTAATTACAGTGGTGGTAATTACAGCCCTCTCGTGTGTCTGCAGAGCCCTTCTGAGGAGCTGAGAGTCCTTGGCAGACACGAGCTCATCAGTCGTTCCAGGGGCCCTGCAGGTAGAAGGTGGAGACTGTCCTCAGAGGCTGGAGAGCTGAGGCCACCTGAGCAATGCCACAGGTGTCCTGGTGCCCGGCCTGGGCTGCTTGAGACCCCCTCAGGGTCAGCCATGCACTCAAGGCACCAATGGTCATGGCCATCCAGTCATGGCTCTAAGGGCGTCAGGCTGTCCTAGAGTTCCAAAATCAGAGGTGTCAGCCTGGCGCCCCTCTGCAGCACTCACAGGCCAGGGCCTAGGGCATGAGGGCACAGCCCAGCTTGGCCCTGGCTCTCAGGGCACATCCCATCTCTGCCCCTCTGCTGTGCCGAGCTCTTGATTTGAGCCTCACCCCCTCCAACTTCCTTTTCTGCAACCCCTTTCACCCCCTGCTGGGTCCTGTAGGTCTTTCCCTCCCTGCCCTGCACCAAAGTAGTCAGCCTGAAGTGCCTATGTTGCAGGTCACCGGAGCAGCATGGACCCTCCCGAGTGGCTGTCGTGACTGGCTGGTGCTTTTCTGAATTGCCAGTCCACATTCCTCAAAGCATCATTGGGTCTCCCTGCAGACTGAGAACCCCTTGAGGTTAAAGAGCATCTTCCTTGAGCTTCTGGGGCTCTGTAGATGGGGGAACCCCAAAACCCGGAATTATCTTTTGGAGGGTGGGTCCCTTGGAGTCCAGGCTTCCCCTGTTAGGTGAGTATTCTAGGAACCCACTGGCATCCGAGTCCCAGCTAGCATTGTTGTGGGAGGCTGCATTCGGCTTCAGGGAATTTTTTTGGAGATTCTTTCAACTTGTTTGCCCACTTCATGATGGGTGAGTGTTCAGCAGTTTTTGGCCAAAAATGGCATGATCCCCGTGCCCCACCCTCCCTCTTCACTCGATCTTACCCTGAGCGATTTTTTTGTTTTGAGTTGGAGTCTCACTCTGTCACCCAGACAGGAGTGCAGTGGCTGCTCCTGGCCACCGCAGCCTCGACCTGCTGGGCTCCGGCAATCCTTCCGCCTCAGCCTTCCAAGTAGCTGGAACTACAGGTGCATGCTACCACGCCCGGCTAATTTTTGATTTGTTGAGGTCTCACCAACTTGCCTGGGCGGGTCTGGAACCTGTAGGCTCAGGCAATCCACTCGCCTCAGCCTCCCCAAAGTGTTGGGATTGCAGGCTGAACCACTGAGACCAGTAGAGAATCTTAATTATTCATCCTCTGCAGTAGGTCCTCGGCATTTGCTTCTCTTTTTTTCTTTTTTGAGTTGGAGTCTCAATATGTCACCCAGACTGGAGTGCTGTGGCACGCTCCCAGCCACCGCAGCCTCAACCTGCTGGGCTCCGGTGATCCTTTCACCTCAACCTTCCAAGAAGCTGGAACTACAGGCGCGCACTACCACGCCCGGCTAATTTTTTTGATTTTTATTGTAGAGATGAGGTCTCGCCAAGTTGCCCAGGTGGGCCTCGAACCCGCGGGCTCAGGCAATCCACTCACCTCAGCCTCCCAAAAGGGTGTGGGATTACAGGCTGAGCCACTGAGCCCAGGTAACTTTTTTTTTTTGTTTGCTTCCGCGGATGAAAAAAGTCCTCAAAGGGAAATGTTTTGCCAATGTGGAAGAGGTGAAGCAACAAATGGCAGATGCCCTAAAAGGCATCAGAACTGGCGACTTCAAAAACTGTTTTGAGCAGTGGAAAAAGTGTCTTGATAGGTGTCTTACATCAAGTGGAGAGGACTTAGCTAGGTGATTGAAGTTTAAACACATAAAAATAAATACACAGTTTTTATTGAATAAATTCCAGATCTTTTCGGTCACTCCTCATATACAGTAGGGGATCAGAAAATGTTGCCCAATGGGCTGATGGGGTCCTCAGTGGCTGGTCCCCAGGGAGCACCCACAGAGGAGAGGGGCCAGGGAAGCAGGAGGCTGCCGCCCCCACCCCGGCCGTCCCACCCTCCACGCCACCAACCCTGAGCTGGACAGAGCTGGCTGCCCTCAGGCCTGGTTTTCACGTCTCCAGATCCCAGTCAGGTGGCCTTTCCTCTCCCACCAGACCCATTCCTAATATCAGACCACACTCATCCTCCAAGCTGCCCTGCAAATGCTACCACTAGCAAAACCTTCCAGAACTCGTTCTCCCCACGTGAAAAGCCAGGGCTGTGCTCCGAGCCTCACAACACAATGCACAGAGGATGGCCAGATGGCAGCTTTGCCGCCTCCATGTTACAGGGCCCTGGACAGGCCTCTGCCTCCCAAGCCTCTGTGTCCTCATCATTGTGGGGGTGATACGCATGCCCACTATACAAGTGTGTCACCAGAACCCACAGGGAGAACTCAGGGGTGGTGTTTTATATGAATTGCTGCTTGTATTCTCTGCCAGGTCGCAATGGTGCCTAATCACGTTTGGGGATGGGGTGACTCGAATCTCTTGTTTTCAAAAAGGTTACATGGGCATGGTGGTTATACTGTGGGAAACACACACACATTCTTATTTAATGGATGTGGTATGATCAGTAGTAAACGCCTGCCAAAAGAAGGTATCCTTGGCTGGGTGTGGTGGTTCACACTTGTAATCCCAGCACTTTGGGAGGCTGAGGCAGGAGGATTGCTTGAGGCCAGGAGTTCCAGGTTACCTTGGGCAACAAAACGAGACCCCCATCCCTACAAAAAAAAATTATAAAAATGGTCATCAAGTGATTCTAACGTGCAGCTCCATTTGGTGACCACAAGCCTAAACCAGACCATCCTGTAAAAAAAAAAAAGAAAAAGAAAAAAGAGGGTTCAGAAAAGGAGAATAAAGATGGAGGCTATGTCCAAGGTCAACACCACAAATAAAGGTTGTAGCAAAAGCAAGACCCTTAGAGCGAGGGCTGGCCAAGACCTTTCATGTCACCTGCCAACCAAGATCCCACTCGATCTTTGATAAGCCTGACCGACCACCTGCTTATGTTTATGTTTTAAATTCTACTCACAACTCACATTCTCATTATAAAGCAATTACGGTAGATAAAGTAGAATTCCTCTTGACACACATCCTCCACTTCCTTCCCACTGTCAGGTTTTCTGTGTAGCCTTCCAGAATTCTTTCTGTATGTTCAATTATTTTTTGTTTTATTTTGAGGGTACACAGAGGACTTTTCAAAGACTATGTTATTCTAGTCTGTAGTACTAGTCTTAATTTAATATTAAACTTGACTTCTCTGTCTGTTTCAGACAATAGATAAAATGGTTGAGTGGGGGCAGGATCCCGTGCAGTCACAGTCACTGCTATTGCCCAGTTGACACTCTGAGAAATGTTACTGAGAATCTACTGAGGGCCAGACATTGAGCATTGATCACAGACCTCTGACTTATGCCAAACTTGGTTTGCTAGGTTCCTGCCTGTATTTATCCATGTGTATTTCTTCATCTCCTTCAGGATGAACTGGGAGTCCATGCCAATTGCTTCACTGAAATTAGATCCTTTATATTTATTGTGTTTTTCTGACCATCTATTTGGTAACCTTGTTAAAGGGACTTGTTCTGACATGGACTTATTTTAATTTGCCTATTCTTAATAAAGTCATCTTGGCCCCCAGTGATCACTATTCCATGTTCTCATGGCTGATAAGTTGTGTCTTTAATTACTTATACTATAAACCCACCCTAGACCAATATCAATCTCATAAGCACAGAATATTTCCATTGAAATTCAGCTTTTCTCTTCAGTCTTTCCAATGTCACCATCAGCTATTTGGTAATCTTCCTTATAAGCTCTCTCAGGACTCAGGGGTGTCATTCATTGTCCTCAGAAGGTTGAGCTGAGTTCAGGACACCCTGGGCTCCCTGGCCACCTGCTCCATCACAGCTATACCACCAGCCTGTAGCACTCTTTCCTTTCTGGTCCAAAGCTCACTTCCTGACCTGAGAAGGAATCAGCAGTGGGAAGCATCTGTCTCCTTTTTGTCCATCACAATGGGAAGGCCACGGACTGAGCCATCACACAGACCTTTGCTCAAGGCCCAGCCCCACCACTGGCCAGCTCTAAGACCTGGAGCACATTGTTGAACCTTGCTAATCCTTGCTGTGTGGTTTCTGAGCAGAATTGGCTTAAGATAAGGGATCATGTATTTGCTCCATGAAAGATAGTTACAGTTGTCATCATCCCAAGTGGCTCAAACAACCATCTCTTACAGCCAAGGAGGAAAACTTCTTTTCTAAGTTGAGCCATCGCCTTCCCTCTGGGCCCTCACCCCCTCAGGGCCCCTGCTGAAGCCCATGTGGTACAAGGAGAGCAGAGATGGGGTTCTCCTGAGTTTCCATATTAAATGCCAAGAGGAAGCTAAGGTCATTCAGGGGACTTCAGAGCAAAGGATAGTCCTCCTCCGAGTCCCTCTGTGGCAGATGCTATCCTGGTCTCTGGGTAGGGGGTGCCGTGATGGTCCTGTGTGCCTTCCTAAATCCCATCCTCCATAAAGAAGAGCCCGCCACTGCTCACCCTAAATACTGCTCTCGCTCATGGATGCGGTGAGATCCTGGCCCTCACTACTTAGTCGATTCCTTTACGAAGGAGGAGACTGAGGCTCAAAGAGGAGCGGTAACTTGATCGAGATCCTCCAAAACTTTGTGGAGCTGGAGCTAGGACCCAGGAATTCTGGGGTACCAGCTGTTCCTCCAGGCTCAGCCCCTCTGGCCCAGTCTTCTCGTAGCAGACAGGGAGCTTTCCTTGAGTCCAGGAAAAACAACAGGCTCAGTGCAAATCAACCTCCATCACTTACCTCTGCTCCTTCTCCACGCCCAACAGTAGGCCAGGAACCTGGCCTGGGTATCTCTGCTGTGTAGTCTTGGGCAAGTCACTGTCCTTTTTTGGGCCTCTGCACTATATGGAGGTTGGAATTCCTATCCTCTACACTCACTTGCCGCTCTGATCATCTAAGACCCACACCTGCCTCACTCCTCCCTTGGGCTGGGACGACCCCAGGCTCACTCCAGCCCCTGGTGACAGATGAGCATTCCCTTCCACTCAGGCAGGCACGTTTCGAGGCCCAGCCACTCTGAGCTTGAGAGAGGCAGGGCTGACATGGGGCCCCTCCATGCAGTGACATGTGCATGGTGAGTGTCTCCTGCAGCCAATGCACCCCACCCTCTCCAGCACAGAGTTTGGGTGGGAAGACTGCAATCTGGGGGCGGGGAGACTCTGAGTACGCACCCCCCCCCCAATTCCCCTGAATCCACCTGGGATCCTGCTGGGGACCTTCCAGAAGTCTGCTTAGAGATGGGGGTCCCTTGGCCTGATTGGCATCAGGTCAGTAGCTGTTAAAAGCATACGCCAGTGGCCACCCCAACCAGCACATGCGCGCGGGCACGCATACCCCCTGCCTCGAGGCTCACCCCACACACCCCACCTCCCACCCCACTGGAATCAGCCTTTGGAAAAGAACCGAGGCAGCCCCTGCTTGGGCCCCAGGCAGCAGCAGCCAGCCCACACCCACCAAGCTCCCCTGGGGCCACGCCTGCAGAAGGGTGATAAGGGAATGGAGTCTCCAGCGACACCGGAGTCGCTGTCCAAAGATTCAGAATATTTAGCTGTGTTTACCCGCAATAATCAGTCTCTCAAAGACATGTCGCCGGGCAGCTCCTGCTACATTGATTATGCCGCCTCAGAGTTTTGGCCCCCGGGGGCAAACGGCTCTGATTAATATTTCACAACACCGTTTTTTCCATATTCCTTTCTTCGCGTTGTTGCTTCTCTCTCTTTTTATTTTTTTCCTCCCCCTGAGCCCATGAGAACCTGATAGAGACAAGGAATATTTTACCATCCCTTGTGTCTGCCTGCTCCAGTAATCAGCGGACTCAATCACGCTTGCAGTGTTTTTATGAATTAATAACAGGCACTTTGGAGGGCTGGAGGGGGAGGCAGGAAGTGCAATCTATGGAAGCTTAATGAGCACCGTGGGGAGCGGCTCCCTCCGCCTCCAGCCCTGCCACGCGGCACTCTAAATCATCGTGGCTGAGATCACCACTTCCAGACCAGCCTGCACAGGGCTCCCGAGTGCCCGCCGGTCCCCGCCGGGGCCCCCCAGGACGTGGGATCTGGAAGAGGAAGCCACAGGGCACCGCCATTTTAATTCAGAAAAAGAAAAGGAGAGGGAGATCTGGCTCCACTGGACAAATGGCCCTGCCCTTCATGCACTTTGCATCCGCTGGTCTTTGACAAACTGGGTGGGGGGGTGGGTAAGAGCAGGGCGGTGGCTCAGAGGGTGACCCAAGCGGGTGCCCCTAGGGAGCCCCACGGCCCAGAGCATGGCTCTGCTGTAACCAAGTATCTCAGCCTGAAAATGCACTTTGAAGTTTTTTTGTTCTCTCTCTCTTAATTTTAAGCCTGAGAACATGTTTTAGAAACTTCTTTGCACCATGCATGTGTATCTGACCTTATGCTGCTTAGGAATCCCAGGGACTCATCTGAAAACAGCTCGACGGTGGGACCCTCCTGCTGGGGGGGGAGTCACCAGAGGTTGATCCGGGAGGACCCCACCGGAGATGCGCCATCAAGGCACACCCTGGGCCATGCCCGCATATTTCCCCGTGTCAGGTCTCCCTTTTCAAACCCCTGCACTCAGCCCAAAAATCTGAAATGGTTTATTTGAGGCAGGAGCCCGGGCACTTCCCCCCTGCCAGTTTTTGGAACAAAATCACCTTCCTTTCACTGCACCTTGTGCTTGCTTAGTTTGGTGGACAAGCGATGAGTGGCCGAGCTTGCCTTGGTTGCACTGTATCTAGAGGTCTTACTCTTGCAGGTCTAGAAATGTGTTCTAGTTAGGGTCCTCCAAGGTGACTGGATTCTAAAGGACCCATTCACATCTCCAGGAGTCCAACGGTAGTTTCGAAATGCTATTTTATACCAATTTTCCAAGCCTTCGTGATCTGACTCATGGTCCTATTGTGCATGACCCAAGACCAGCTCACACCACATCAAATTCAACCCTCGAGTCCTGCATCACATTCTTAATTTGCAAAAGGAAATTTAACATAACCACCAAGTACATCAGGACCCCGTGGGCAGAGGGAGTCAGAGCCACCTTACCAGCAGGACAATTAGTAGTCAAATTCAAATCCGAAAGTTGTGTTGGAAGCAAGGCATGTGTTGATTTCTCTTCTTTCTTTCTTTTTTCTTTCTTTCCTTTTCTTTAGCAAACATCATATCTACACAAAAGTAGGGTGAATACAATAAACCTCTTGTAGCCATCATGGAGCTTCAGTTATCAAGTGGAATATTCATCACTGAGTTAGAATCAGTTCACTGGAGTTGCGGGTGGTAAAAGAATTCACCCAAGTCAGGTCAGAGTAGAGAAGGACAGGTTTACTGAGCGCACCACAGGACAGTGATAGAGAGCTATCTGCACCGAGCCAGCAGCTGAGGTTGTTTTGTTGGGAGATGACCTCTTTTAGGTTAGGGTTAGGATTCTGGTTCCATTATGCATCAGGGCTCCTGTCATGCAAACGAGGGATTGAAACTTGGCAGTTCTAATTGATTGGTGTTCTACTCTGATTGTAGCCTGCTCATTGGTTTGTTGGAGCTTAGCATAAGGTGGCTTTTGTCATATAAAATGGTTTCCACATTCATGCCACTCTGTCCTTGTGCTCAGGTGACCACACCTTCCTTGCAAAGCTGGCTCCATCCCCACTGGTGCCCAGTGCTCCTGAGACCCAGCTGGCCTGGCCTCCCTCTTTGGAGAGGTCTGTGGCTCCCCCTCCCAGGCGTCACCCGCGCCCAGCACTTCTCCCCAGGGAAACCCCAACCCTCAGAGCGGGAGAGGCTCTTCCATCACACATCACAGGGGATCTTGGACTCCCCTCGGGACAGAGACCAGCCTCATTCATTTCATTCCGACCCTTCCTCAGGTCATGCTCCTAGGCTGGTTTCCAGGACCTGGGACAGCAAGAAGGCAAGAGCCTGGGAAGCTCCGTGTATTTTGGGCTTCCCCCAGCACAGCGACCCTAGGGCGCTGAGAAGGCAGCCTGCCTTCAAACCCTCCAAATGCGAGGTGTGTTTCAAGTCCCCGGGAAACTGCCTCGCCTCCTCCCGCGCTTCCTGCACCAGGCGCTGTGCTGGGCGTGGAGCTCCAAGCAGAAGAGCGTCCTGCCTGCCCTCAGGGGTCTCTCAGTCCAGTGCTGACAAACCAGGGGTTTGGGGAGGTGAACACGGATCACTTGGTGAAATTGTGAGTCGCCTATCCTCCATGAATCAGCGGCTGGAGGGAAAGCTGGGAAGAAGGAGGAAGAGGAGGATGGGGAAGGAGGAGGAGGAGGGGGCGGGGACAAGTTGGGGAGAACAAGAGGGACAGAAAGAGAGAGACAGAGGGAGAGAGAGAGACAGAGAGGGAGGGAGAGAGACAGAGACAGAGAGAGGGAGAGAGAGACAGAGGGGGAGAGAGAGAGGAAGAGAGACAGAAACAGAGAGAGGGAGAGAGAGACAGAGAGAGGGAGAGAGGCAGAGAGGGAGAGAGAGGCAGAGAGGGAGAGAGAGGCAGAGAGGGAGAGAGAAGGGAGAGGAAGAGAGACAGAGACAGAGATAGAGAGGGACAGAGACAGAGAGAGGGAGAGAGACAGAGGGAGAGAGGGGAGAAGAGAAATAACACGCCCACACACCACTCAGACACATAAGGGCGAGCAGAAGAGCCAGAGTCTGGGAGAAACCCTGAAGGATAGAGGATAAGCCCAGGGGAGTGGGGGTGCCAGGGAGCCTTGGGCCCTCCTGGTCTCTGTGGGGGAGGGTCCCAGCCGGGTCTCAAGGCCCCACCCTTCATGTGAGCCTTACTGAGAGTGCAAGCCAGGATCACACGGGAATATCGATCCAGATTTAAAAACAGCATCCCTGTGTGTTAGTCACTCTCCTCTCGGGGGAGTACTGCATCTTGCCAGAACTCCTCTCAGCCCACCCCGGGCTGCAGGGCCCAGGCCTTCCCCAGAGCCAGGTGTTCTTGGGAGAGCTGGGCTCGCTGTCATGGATCGCGTCGTGGCTCCCAGACCCACCGTGTCCGCATTACCTGGGATCTCCTGGGAAATGCAGATGTCCAGGCCCCCGGAGCGGGCTCTGCACCGGAATTCCCTCCCCGGGTGCTTCGTGGGCACACTCATGCGGGAGAGGCGCTGGTCTGTGCCACATCTGGGAGTACCCACGCCTCCCAGCCCCTCTCCGCCTCCCCTACCTGTCCCCACTGGGTCTGCCGGTTTGCTGCCAGCCAGAAGAAACCTGCCTCTTCCTCTCCTCAGCCAGGATCTCAGAGGCCCAGATAATGGCTGGATATCGATGCATCCCACGTGCATTTTAGCAAAAGCGTCTTAAAGATCTAAAAGCCTTTAACATCCCAGGGAATCCATCTCCAATGATGACATCTCGGGCTCTTTGACATGCCTTGGCAAAGCAACGTTTGTAGATGGGAGAGGAGGCCTTTCACCCTGCCAGGTGATAATAGCTAGCATTTGTACAGCATCTCGTTCTATGATGTGTGTTTGTTCTTTCGCGTTGGATATTCCCGTCACCTGGGAGGTAAGCAAGGCAGCTATTAGGATCCTGGTTTTGCCGTGAGGAAGCTGCAGCTCACAGAGGTTAAGGGGCTTGCCCGTGGCCAGCCAGCTGAAGGGGAACAGAGGCAGGCACGGACCCCCAAATCGCCTCCCCCCAAGCCCTGTGCACTTGCTGGGTGGATTCACAGTGTACAGGACAATCCTGCCAGAAAGGACAGTGCACTTCTTGGAGCTTGGTTGCGATTTCAGTAGGCTCTCACTTTAAAAGCACAAGGGCCAGATGTCTAGTTCAGTCCAACCAACAGCCCCCTCAAACAGCTCCCCAGCGCACCTCAAACAGGGTGGGGCAGCAGAGATGACCAACATCCATCCTCTGCCTGTGGGAGCTTGTGTTAAGACTCCCTTAAAAAAAAAATCTTTTCACAGAGGTGGGTTCTTACATCACGGCCTCCCCAAACAAAATGAGAATGCTTTTTTGCGTGTAAGAAATTGTAGCTGAGTAGCTCAGCCTTGAAATGTATTTTGAAGTCTTTGTTTTCCCTCTGTCTCAGTCTTCTGCCTTGAAACATGTTTTAGAAGCTTTTTTCTACCACATGCTTATCTGGCCGCATCCTGCTTAGAAATCCCAGGGACTCGTTTGAAAACAGCCTGACTGCAGGACTCTCCCACCTTGGGGGAGTTGGGAGACGGTTGACTGCTGCAGAGATAACACCAACCCAGCCTCTAGGAGGACCCCACCTGAGATGAGCCATGAAAACACACCCTGGGCCGGACCTGCATGTTTCCCCACACCAAGTTTCCCTTTTTAAAGTCCTGCCCTCAGTCTAGAAAGCTGGAACAGTTCCTTGAAAGCCTGGCCATTTTCCCCTCTGCTGGTTTTTGGAATAAAACCACCTTCCTTTGACTAGATCCCATGCCTGCTTATTTCGGTGTACAAGCAATTAGTGACTGAGCTTGCACTGGTTACAAAAGCAGCAATTTCTCTCCCCTTAAAGGTGAGGGGAGACCATCTCAGCACTCAGATCCCACCCCTGCGCCCCCCAGTGCCAACTGTGTCCCACGATGCCTCTGTTTGTGTATTGCTTCAACCTGGCATGGGCTTCTTGGGCAAGGGGTTAGTGCCTTTTACACCCTGACTCAGCCTAAGGGTTCCTGGTACAAAACCTCACTTCTAGAAAACCGGAAACCATTTTTTTTTAAAGCAACACATTTAAATGAGCTTTTCTCAAATTGGATTTCAGGTGGTTTCACTTCCCCCTGCTCTTCTGGAGTCAAAACTTACCTTTCTTGTGTCCCATTTCCTCAGAGCCTTCCAGATGACTTAAAGCTAATCTGTTAAACCACTTTGCATTTAGAAGGATTTAACCAATATTAGAATAATATTTTACTCCTCCCCAAGAAAAATTTGCCATTCGAAACTCATCACTGCTTTAATCCAGTGTTCCACAAAATGTGTGTCTGCAGAGTTCTAGGTCTGAAAATGGCTTTGGGAAAATATGCTCCTGGTCAATAGGGTTGGGAGATCCTGCATGCTATATTCCTAACTTTGGTCATTAGCATAGTAAAGGCTCTGAGAAGTCCTGCAGGTTATAAACTTCATTATATTTGTTTAAATCAGCATATCCCAATGTCCTTGCACTCAGAGTTCCTTAACATGTCTGTACATCCTGGATCTAGTTTTCACCTGACACATCTTTGGGAAATTCTGTCGACCCCCAGTGGCTGACTTTCCATGAGGATTTCAGGTCTGTGAATGGGTGAGGCATTCGGTCCCTCCAGTAAAGCCACCCTGCTCCCATGGCATTCCCTGGAGCCCCTCCTCAAGGCCTGCCACAAAAGTCTCCCTTCTCTGCCTTTGCCTGACCATGTCATCAGCCGCAGCCTCGCAAGACTCACCTGTAAGTGGGTGGGGGAATTCCTGCCTGCTGTATCTCACAGGGCAGCGGAAAAGACTCCGGAAACGGGGACCATTTCCAGAGCACCTCAATGTTCATCACCCTCAATTCTGCAGGGACCCTGGACCTGACAGTTTCTCATGCAGCGGATGGGAGGTCCAACCTTTCTCCCAAAGCTCAGGGTGACATCTGTCCCCCTGTCTCTCCAGCCAGAGGCCCACCTTGGAGCCACGGCATTGCCCAGCCCCCGCCGCCAGCACTTTAGCAGCCATGCCCCAGGTTGTGCCTGGTGCTGGGTCAGGAGGGGCACGGGGCCAGGTGGTGCGGGAGGAAGGTGGCATGCCCCTCTCTGCCAGGGTTTCACCAGCCCACCGTGGCTCAGCTTATCCCTGGCTGCATCTGCCCCCCTCTCCCTCGCCACACCTGTTAGCAATCTGCACTGGTGCGCCCGGTGGCTGCGCATGACAGCCTGGCTGCAGAAATCCCGGGGGAGTTATTTCTGTCGCGTACATACATACCTTGCGTGCAGTCAGACGGGGGTGGTGTTTATGTCTCAGTTCTCTTTTGCAAAAGGAGAAAAAAATACAGTGGAGCTCGAAATGTGTACATTTTGAACAGCCGCCCTCATGTACTGTGTATATAACTCTGCTGCATGAAATTTAAACATAAACTTGAGTTTTCTGAGATTGGATGGAGGAAAATTTGGCCAATGGCATCACAATTATTTTTCTGCACCCAGTGCCAAAATCAGGCATTAAAATACAACACTTCCACCTCCAGGAAAAAAAGGAAAAAAAAAACACATACACATCTATACAACCTCATTTTCTCTGGGGACAAGGTAGCGGTTGTTGATGTGACATGTTTTTGTAGCACCAGTGTTGGCTCCCCAGCCCATTTTGCTCTTTTATAGATGCTCAAATGTGAAGCTCAGAGAGAACATATTGGTTCGAAGCCTCCTCCCCAGTTGCTGGGCGCTTCCCTTGCTGGAGAAGCTGCGCCGAACTCTGAAGCGCGCTCTCCAGGAGTCGAGACGGAGCCAGAAGGTTCTGCTCATGGGCACAGAAGAAGAGTCTCACATTGTTATCAGGGCCTCAGGGTGGGTGTTGTAACCCTAGTAGGTCCGTTGCCTGACACACACAGCAAGTCAACATGTCGAGATGCCAGGGTACAGCGAGAAAGGGGTTTGCTTGGAGGGTCATCGACCGAGGGGTTGGAAGGGAACCTCAAATCCAGCTCCCTGAGGAGTTTGGACTGGGGCTTTTTAGGGGACTTAGGTTGGACCCAAGCGTGGAGAGGTTTGATTGGTGGACGAGCACAGGCGATGTCGTGGACGGAGAGAGGAAGAAGCCATGTGCTCCTGTGGGTTCCAGCCTCTGTGGGGTCCCCAAACTAGCTGCAGGAACTTGAGGTCTAAAAAGCATCTTAAATGGCTCCTCAAACAGAAGCCTGCAATTCTCACCTCAGAAATCCTATCTATGGAAGAACGTGGGGATGCTGGTCAGTCCTTAAGCGATCTTGTGACCCTCATGACAGAAATCCAAGCCATGGGAACCACGGGGATGCAGACGGTGGGTGTCTCACTCCATGTGGCTTCCAGTGACAGGCATGGGCCACGTGCAGCCTGACTCATGCTGAATGGTAGCAATTTCTGTGCAGAAGCCGGCACGCAGTCTTGCCAACCCTGTGGGGCGGTGTGGGAGTCGTTGTAAAAGATGATGGTGTGAGAGAGGTGGAGAAGGGGGAGGCGAAGGGGAGGTGTCTGTCATATGATCCCTGGAGAAATAAAGTGAAGGCAGAGTCCATGGGAATCCAGGCACACCCTGTGTGTGCTGGGAGGGTGATGGTTGTGCATGCAGGTGGGCTTTGGACAGGGGCGGACCTGAGTTTGAATTCCAACCTAGAAGAGGTCCTCCCTGAAGCACTGTGTCCTCCTAAGACTGGTGAACCCCTACTGCTATGGTGGCTTCCCTGTTTTTCTCAGTGTCAGCGGCTGCCATTTTGAATTCTTCCCTGCTTTGGAAGAGGCAACCAAGACCCTTCTCCCACCCCCCAGTTTCTCTACCACATCAGACCTTAAGTGGGAGGGTAAATGTGTCAAGGATGGGGGTGTTCTTGGTTTGTCAACTGTTATAACACAAAGTTTGAAAGTTTGAAGCCATCGTCACAATCCTTTATATTTTTCACCCTTTTGCTGCTTTAACAAAATACCTAAGACTAGGTAACGTATAAATAACAGAAATGTATTTTCTCACAGTTCTGGAGGCCAGAAGACCAAGATCAAGGCCCTGGCAGGCTCAGTGTCTGGGGAGGGCTGCTCTCCGCCTCCGAGATGGCACCCTGTTGCTGTGTCATCCGGAGGGGACAAACATGGCGTCCTCATATGGCAGAAGGCGGAATGGCCACAGGGAAGAGCCCCTCTGTCCAGGCCTCTTCTAAGGGCACCTAATCCCACTCACGAGGGCTCGACCCTCACCACTTATTCACATCCCGAGGGCCCTACTTCTGAAAACCATGACGCCGGCAACTAAGTTTCAACATGAACTTTGGAGGGGACACGAACATTCAAACCATGGCAGCGCCAACTGTAGGAACATTTTAAAACTTAAAACAACCCACCTAGAGTCTCACCACCCAAAGTCAACCACTGTCAGTTTTTTTAAGTGTTTCCTTTCAGCTCTTAGATGGTGTTTTTTCAAGGAAGATCCTTCTGCAAGAGAGAGACGAGGAGGAACAGCCTGAATGAGGGTCCCACAAGTCTTGGAAGGAGAGAAAGGAAGGAAAGGCGGAGTCCAGGCGGCCTCCTTCCAATTGTTAGAAACAGTCAGAGGAGGAGGAGGAGGAGGAGGCTTTCTGGAGGGAGAGTGGTCACCAGGAGAGGTAAGGGACTTCTTAAAGTGTTCCAGCAAGACAATTGAGGCTGGGAGGGGGTCTTGGATGGGGTTGGGGAGGGCGGGGGGACCATGAGGGACAGGACCCCCTCAGGAGGTGATGTTTTCTGCCCTCAGGGTGCCTAGCAGGTGGCCAGGAGCATAGGACCGACTCACAGACTGTCCGAAGACCAACAGCAGAAGAATCCACCGGTCAGTCAGGCACCCTCACTGTCCTCCCCCTCCCTCGTAGCAAATCTCCCCTTTCTGCAGTTCATGCTCTCGAGCAACCCGGGCTCCCAACAGGCCACCTGGGGTTTTCCACGCGATTACCCCACCGAGGCACCATCAGACTTCCAGCATCAGGCCCCCGACCATCTGGTGACCCTAGAAAGGAGACTCACCACAGCCAGACAAGGCTGGATTGGGGGAATGTCAAAGACCCCTCGAGGCCAGAGGCCCTCATGCCTGTGCTGCCACGTTCGAGCCCTTTTGAGAGGCAGTGTGAGCCCTGACAGGGGAGGGAGGGTCCCTGGTCCTAGGCTAGGACCTGGCCCTCCGACTTACGACTTGGGAAGTCACCCCACACCTGCGGTTTGCATTTTTCATTTGGTTAAAAGAAACAGATGCGTATGAGGCAAGCCAGGCAGAGCGGAGTAAAGGCTTGCTTCCAGATCGAGGGACGGAGGCTCCACCCTGCACATTGCCCCCGGCCACAGCCCTCGAGGGCAAGCGTGGCTCACTGGGAGCAGCTGTTCCAAGTCCTGAGTGTGGATGAGTGTGTGAGGCCCTCCTTTGGGAGCCAAGGGGCCTGGGGGAAGAAGTAAGGGTGCTTAAGACCAGGATGAACTCAGGATCAAAAAAGGGGGACATGGACCACAGGACTGGGGGACTCATGGGAGATGCTGACCCGGCTGAGGACTTTGCCTTGGACAGACTTGGCTTCAGCGTCCCACGTGATACTCACAGCACCTCTGCAAGGTGTGATCAGCATCTCCACGTGATGCGGGAGGCCCTTCCAGGTCGCAGAGAGGTGGAGTGACTCACCCCAGGACACACAGCTGGAGAAACTGAGACTCAAAGCTGGGGTTCCCGGGTTCCAAAGTCCAAGCTCCTCCCAGAGCTTGGCACTGCCATAGCCCCGTGGTGGAGTGGGCTCCTGGGGGCTCCAGCCCTACCCTCCCACCCTCTCTTATGTTGGCAGATGGCGAGCCCCAGTGCTGGGGGAGTCGGAATGCACCTGAGCGCACCATCCGTGGGAGGGCTGGTGGGCATCTCAGGGCAAGGGCCAGGGAGGGAGCTCGGAGCTGCGGCTGGTGAGAGACAGCGAGGCGCCCTGGGAGGAGACTGGCAGGCCCGGAGGGGAAGAAGGCCAGGCTCACGCAGGGACGCCCACACCTGCCTCTCCCCGGCCGCCTCCCCTCCTCCTTGGGCTCCCACACATTCTTCAACACCCCTTTAAAAGTGAAGGGTGCAGTGGGGTGAGGGCAGGTTCGGAACCAGATAAGAGGTAATTGGCTGCCTCTGACTCCTCTTGATGTGAAAATGGGATCGGAATGACTCACTCTGGTTGAAAGGTTAGTTGAAGGTTATTATGGGAAAATTGTTATTCATACATTTTTTCCGTGCGGTGGATAGCCTAAAAGATTAAATTCACAGAGTGCATAATGACCCATCAGGGGGACAATGGTAGGGGCGTCCCCAGGGAGGGGAGATAACGGAACAGAGACTTCTTTGAATAATTCATGCCCGGCGGTGGCGCTAACAGATTACATGAGGGTTTTCATTAGGAAGGAGAGGAGAGAAAGGCACTTTGAAAGCAGCCGTGTGTTTCCCAGCATCACGGGCAGCTCTGGCCCTGTTGGCAGCGACTTCAGTTAACGCCTGTCCCCACATCTTGGCGGCCCTGGGAGTGGGGACGAGCAGGATGAGAGAGCATGTTGTTCGCCCGGAGGCGGGCGGGGGACAAGCGCCCAGTCCTGAGTGGGTGGGTCTGGGTGGCCCCCGGTGCATCCTGGGCCTTGAGACCCTTGGGAGGCAACAGGCAGGGGAGAGGCCGAGGCCGAGGCCGGGCCCGGCCTGTGAGGCACCGAGTGTGTTGAACAGGGAGGACATGGTTTCGGGGTTGTCAAGCGTGTGTGAGGGCGTCTTCCTCCAGCTGGCGCCTTCCCTGCTCTTCCCCGCCAGTGCCAGGCAGCCCACACACCTGTCATGGGCGTGCTTGTCACCACTGTCACTGTGGGAAGGGGGCGCTGGCGCAGGAGGGCAGACAGAGCTGTCGATGGCAACAGGGCTCCGAAGGTGGTACAGACTCATGCCCTCTCCTGCCCTGCTGGGGAGAAGTCAGGGAACCGACTTGGGCCCGAGGATCAGGGTTTAGGCGCAGTCTTGTGATCTTGGGCACGTGGCATCTCTGTCCCCTCCTCTGGGGAGTGGGATGGAATAGCTGGCCTTCCTCCAAAGGGCTACTGGGAGGATGATGGTGCATGGAGAAGGTTGAGCAAGCAGGAGCTCAGTGCGTGTGGGTACTTCTTCCAGGCAGGCCTCCTGGGTTGCCTCGTGTTTTGGCCCCTTTGCCCTACTGTGACGATCACCCATGTGTTCCTTCACTCACTCATCCATCTATTCATTCACTCATCCACCCTCACCCAAGAGCCCGCTCCACTCCTACCCTCAGGTGGACACTGGGCACAGAGGACTCACTTTCACGTGGGTGTGTCCTCAATGGAGTGCCCAGCACGCAGGAGACACAGACACACGCACCAGCTCTCCCTCCTTGACCTAGAAAATCATCCATGGCAGAGGAGAGACCAGAAAGGGGAGAAGGAGCCCAACAAATGGTGCTTAGGGGAGCTCATGTGGCTTGAAGTCAAGAATTCTGGCAGCATTTATTCCTTCTAAAATCTTGGGCAAAACGTTGAGTGCACAGTGTGATCACGGACTGGCACAACATCCCAGCAGGAAGAGACCCAGGTGACCTTTGCTCGGGTTAGGTCATGGAGACCCACAGGTCTGGGATATTTGCTCGAGGTCACGCAATCAGAGAGCCACCGAGACCTGGGCTTTGGCTCTGTCCCCCAACTCTGCCCCATGTCAAGGCGCGAGACTTAGGCGATGTCTGACTCACAGGGTGTCCCTTCGACCCAAGTCGCAGCTCACTCTTCACCTGAGGCACGGCGTCTCGGTCTGTATCTGTGGAGTGCGCGTCGTCTCACCCAGCTGGCACTCAAGCATCTATTGTCATCTCGGGCCTTCATCCAATCCCACATCAAGCCGTGAATGCAGCACCCGTGCGGATGATTTGAGTACATGGATTCAGACCATCCTTCTCTTCCCCTTCCCTCCTTTCCTTCCACAACTACGTAAGGAGCAGCTACGTCAGGTCAGCCATGGTCCCAGCACATCTAGGGACCCAGAAATGACCACGGTGCCTGCCTGGAACAACCGTATTTATCAGAAAGGAAGATAATAGGGTCCGGAGCACATCCTCCTACGATAAGCACAGACCTTAGAGACATGCCGTGCCAACCTGGGCAGGATCGGGCCACACCCGCGCCAGCGGTGGGTCACACCCATGAGGCCAGGCTTCGATTTTTCTGATCTCAGCTGCCCTCCTTCAGAGAGTGGGCCACGCCATCTCCCTATCCAGGCTCCATGGGGAGGCAGTGGGAGAATGTCTACAGGTTCCCTGCTGTCCAAGAAGCTGGAGGTGGTGTCACCTGACGTGGTGTGTCCAGGAGCCGAGGGAGGAGAAGCAGGAGGGTTTTCGTGAGGACGGGGTGTTGAACTTCAGTGGGCTTCAGACACCGTGGAGCCTGAGACGGGAGGGGCTCCACAGGCAGAGGGACCGGCAAGAGGACAGGCAGGCGGGAGGATGGGTGCGGAGCGGGTGAGAGAACAGGAGGGTGTCGGTTCCTCTGAAGCGTGGGATTCCTGAGAACGAAGGCTGCAAAGAGGCTGGGTCTTACATGAGGCTGCCAGCTTTGAGTCAGAACAGCCACACTCAGATAACTGGCTGCGTTGGTTGGCGTCCTCTTCTCCGAAGCTCAGCCTGGTGCCACGTGTGTCCATTGGGGTGAGGAGGCTCTGTGAGCCCTGCCATTGCCATGGAGTCTTTCTCTTTTACGTGAAGGCATTGTGATGGCTTGAATGTCTCCTCCAAATCTCACCGCTGCAGTTTTGTCATTGTGTGAATTAAGAGGTGATTAGGCCAGAAGGGCTCCACCCCCCCTGGATGGATTAATGTGGTTGTCCTGGGAGTGGGTTTGTTATGGTGAGAATGGGTTGTTATAAAAAGCAAATCTTGCTCTCGCCACAGATGACACAGCATCAGGGCCCTCACCAGATGCCCGTGTTGTGCTCCCAGACTTTCCGGCCTTGATCAGACTTGACCAGGAGTCAAGTACATGCATTTTCTTTATAAATGACTCAGTCTGCAGTATTTTGTTATAGCCACACAACACAGGCTAAGGCAGAAAAGTGGCTGCCGAGTGAGGATGTTGCTGTAACAAAAAATGTGGAAGTGGCTTTGGAACTGGGTACCAGGTCAGGCTGGAAGAATTTGAGGGGGCGGCTAGAAAAAGCACAGAGCGCCATCAGTGGACTGAGGGCAATTCTGGTCAGGACTCAGAAGGAGACTCCAGAGCGAGTGAGGGCCGAATCTTCTCAGAAATGACCTAAGCGGTTGTGGTCAGAATGTCAGTAGAAGTAAGGGCCAGTCTGATGAGGTCTCGGATGGAGCGGAGGAGCAACGTATTGGAAATCAGAATAGAGACCTTCCTTGTGACACAGTCGCAAAGACCTTGACTGAGGTTCTTGGCTGAGTGTTGTCTATGCCTGAGGGCTTTATGGAAGGTGGAATTTAAGAGCAATGAACTGCAAAATCTTGAAGGAGCTGTGTGCCTTTCAACTGCTGAAGAGATTGCTATGGCTAGGAGGAATCAGTAAGTCCATAGGAGAAGGCCCTGAAAGCATTTCAGAGGTCTTCAAGGCTGGCCCTTTTATCACAGACCCAGAGCTCTGGGAGGGCAGAATGATTTCAGAAGACTGGCCAAGGCACCCTCCAAAGGCTTGCTGCCTAGAACCACCTAGGGTCTCTGATCCCCGTATTTCCATACAGCACCCCTCAGCCACCCCAGCCATGGCGCACGTGGGCCCGGGTGTGGCTCAACTCACTCCTCTGGAAGGCACAAGCCATAAACACTGGTGGTGTCCATATGACACTAATTCTGTAGACTTGCCGAATGTGAGAGCTGTGGGGGCATGGCTATGTCCAACTAGATTTCAAGGGATGTCTCGAACAGCCTGCGAACCCAGGCAGAGACTTGTCACGAGAGCAACACCGCAGGGGTGACTCTTTCACCACAGAGAGACCCCACGAGGGCAATGCCTGGTGGAGCTGTGGGAATGGGGCCATGCCTAAGAGGGCTACCAGTGTGCAAAGCCAACCTGTGAGAGCTGACGCTTGGGCTGAGCCCAGAATGGCAAGGCTAGGGGCAAGGCTGCTTGAGGCCTGGGGCCCAACCTCATACTGTGCCCAGTATCCGGGACATGAAGTCAAAGGAGGTTACCTCCAGCTTTAAGACTTAATGTTTTCCCTGTTGAGTTTGAGACCTGCTGGGAGCAGAGACCCCTTTCTTCTTGATTGTTTTCCCCTTTGGAATGGGGATGTCTCTCCTATGCCTGTCCCACCACCGTATCTTGGAAGTGCGAAACTTGTTAATTTCACAGGTTAACTGCTGGAGAGGAATTCCTCCCAGGATGAATTGTGCCTGGAGTCTCATCCATACCCAATTCAGATGGTCCTCTAGATGTTGGACTTTTGAGTTGGTGTTGGAACAAGTTGAGACTCTGGGGGCTATTGAGATGGCATCAATGTGTTTTTTGTGTGTGTGTATGTGTCAGAAGGACATGAGTTTTGTGGGGCCAGGAGTAAAATGCTATGGTTTTGAATGTCCTCTCCAAAACATGTGTTGAAATTTAACGGCCATTGTGGTAGTATTAATGGGAGAGGGGCGTTCAGAGGTGATTGTGCTGTGAGGGCTCTGCTCTCATGCGTGGATTACTGTCATCATCTCGGGAGTGGGTTAGCTATTGCAAGAGTGGATTGTTAGAAAGAAAATTTGGCCCTGTCTCTCAATTCTGCCCTGGCTTGCCCCTCTGACTTTCACCATGAGATGATGCAACACTAAGGCCTTCACCATGCTCTTGGACTTCCCATTCCCCAGAATCATAAACCAGATGAAATTCTTTTCTTTATAAATGACCCAGTCTGTGGTGTCCTATTACAGCAACACAAAGTGGATGGAGATAGGCATCGAGGTCAACACGATAAACTTGATGTAGCAGATCATGAACTCATTTGCTCCCATTTTGATGAGGGTTTGTGTCTCAGATTAGCATGTAAGTCATGATGACTTTGATCAGAGGTGTTGGAGAAGGTCAAGAGAGTCTACAGGTGAGGTGCATTCTCACGTGGGACTCCTAATGGCAGGACAGGGATTCCCAGAAACCATTGAGCAATAGAGGGTCCTAGAGAGGGATGAAGAGAGTGCCCTTGTATTTCCTTCTGCCAATAGCATCCCACCCACTCTTTCCCTAGTTGATCTGTTACCCATGGAGCAGCCTTAACAGTGCTGCCTGTAGGCTACAAACACTAAATTCTGAAGTCTGCACTTAAGCTTTCTCCAAAGAACTCATTGCAATTAGAACCTTAACTCCCTATTGTTAAATTCCCCCCCAGTATTTTCTTTAGTGAAAACAAGTTTTATTCTTTTTGTAGTGTAACCTTTTAAAAAATATATCTTCCCTGTGTACATTGAACCTCTAGCTGCTAGCTGCCCTAGCACATATTCAACCACTTTGTTCCAAGGAACTTACTCTCTAGAGGAAGCCACAATCTTCTATTTGATTTTATTTTTATTTCAGAGGAAATTACAATTCCAATAATGTCTTGGCTGCAAAGTGAGTGATATCATCAAATCTGATCCATGAATCATCAGGCCGTCTAGCTTCTGTCATGATTTTTGGTGAGGAGGTTGCTTGGACGAGGCACAGGCACAATCCAGAATTTGGGGATTTCACCCATGAGATTGTATGAGTCAGACACCCTTCAGGTGGTCATTCCTTAAACTTGGGGGCTTGGTTGCTGGAGCTTGGGATCTTCCATGGCCACGTAGACTAGAGAGGTAGAGGATCCAATCTGAGCAGCAAGTTACTAGGGATGAGAGATGGAGGGGGAGACCAAGTGGCTTCTTGTCCTGACCCATTCCTGAAGTCAGCAAGCTTGCTTTCCTTTGGATTCTGTTAGACATCCCCATGGCCTAAAAATAAATCTCCCCTTTTTCCACTTAAGCTAAATCCAGTTGGTTTCTGCCTCTTAAAAAATAAAGAATTCTCTGTAATACACTCAGGGTGGTGCTACACTGTAAAATCCTTCCTCCATCCTTCCCTTCCTTGTACTCTTTTTCCCGTTTCAATCAAACGTGTGATCTCTGACACATGTATATTACGCAGAATACCAAATATAGGTCAATGGATGTCACCATGGTAAAACAAGCAAAAGAAAAGCTCACCCTTCTCAATGCTTGTTAGTCAAAGGATCCAACAATGCGCCCATCCCTCCTGCTGGCGGGGGGGTCAGGGAGGTCAGCCCATGCTTTGGCGTGTGAACTTCTTGTTCCCACCAAATCAGTCAGCTGAAGTGGGAATGTTTTATTTAAGCAGACATGTGTCAGCCTCGGTTTGAAACAAAGACACTCTGCCAGCATCTACCATCACAAAAGCAGGCTGTGTGAGACATCTTTGCTAAGGCAGTGATTTTTCCTGCTCACCAGGCACCATTTTGGAAAGTTGCCGTGGGAGGTTGGTCTGCACTTTAATGACGTCTGAGACACATTCAAGGCTAATGCTTTTGAAAAACAAAGCACTGGGAAGGCTTCAGTTGGGGCGGGGGGTGAAAACCAAATGACCCATTGAAACTAAATTACCAGCCTCTCAGAGCTTTGAGAAATACCATTCTGCCTCGGCCTGGGGCCACCACTCTCTCTCGCTTGCTCTTCCAATTAATTATTGTGTTTTAACACTATCTCCAAAGATAATTGCCTGTCAGTGTATCAGTATGTAACACCTCGGGGTGAACGATGTTCTTGCACTCCGTCTGTCAGCACTAATAAACACGGGGCGGGGGAGAACCCACCTGCTTTCTTGTGATCACTCAGGAGCCAGATTATCCTCCGCAAAGACGCCGCCTTCTCCCTCGTACCCCCCCTCCCACCGTTCTCACAGTGTGGGGGGCATGGGGTGGGCTGTGAGCAGATCCCCGTGGTAGAAGATCGCCCTTATCGCCACCCCGAGTTTAAGAACGGCTTCTTTTCAATAGACCCATGATGGTTAATTTAATGTTAAGGACTGCAGAATGGGTATCAAGAAGGGATTTTTTTTTTAAGTCGCCTGTTCTGTTGCCCTACTAAAAGAAAAGGTGTGGACCAATGGCTTTTGTAATTATGGTGTTGGTCAAAGTCAAATATATTCCAAATAAATCATGGTTGGAGGGGCTCTTTTGTATTTTTTAGAGCAAAATAGAAGTGTAATGGAATGCCAGGATTGAAGCTATTTAGTTAAAACCTGCTGCATTAAATATTTCAACAGGGGAAAGAAAAACCTTGCCCATTTCAAATTAAATTGAACCCATTCGGTGAATGTATGAGCCTCATATGGAGTAAGTGTCAATTAAAGTGATAAGTAGTGGGCCTGGCACCGAGTTCTGGATTGTTCTGAGGTCTGCTTCCCCGGCGTGGCCATTCGGGGCTTTGGGGGAAATTGAAACTGATCTGCCATGTGCAACCTAGGATTCTTCTGAGAAATGGATTCTCTTTCAATACCTCTGAGTTAATTGGCATTTTATTCTCATTTAAATCTCTGTCACAACCTTTTATTTTATTTTATTTTTGTATTTCAGAGGAAACTACAATTCCAATATCTTCCCTGCAGCTCTTGGGTAGCTCAGAATAAATTAGGTGGTGTCATATAATCTCACCCATGGATCTCTGAGCCCTCCGGCTTCTGTCGGCGCTTTGGGGGATGTTTCTTGCCAATCGCTAGCTCAGTAGTGGAACAGAGAGGAAATGAAATCATTGATGGCACTGGACATTTTCTGGAAGCCCAGTTGGCTTCCTGTCTCCTGCGGGAGCATTTGCTGTGGCAAGCGGGACCTTCCCTGTAAGGATGGGTGGTGGGGGAGTCACTTGGGATGGGAGAGGGAGAATCAGGAATAGGCAGGAAGGTTACAGACCGATGAATTACCCCATGGATGCAGATCTGTAAGCCTATGTGGGAGGAATGATCCTAGGATATGCCCCCTGCTCCACCTAAAATGGCACCTGGAGTGCCCGTTAGGGGCCCTGATGTTGGAATGGGGTGTTGGTTCTGTCTTCTCCGGGAGTCTTCGCGGGGAAGTTTCTGGGATCCTGGCCTCAGTGTCATCCCCAGATGATGTCAGGTGGCGTTAGCTTTCCCAGGAGGGAATCTAGCCTTGCCAGGTGCCTTTAACAAGAATGGTGGTGAGGGCCTGACATGCCCTGCCCACTCACGTCCTCACTAGGTACCTCCTGCGTCATGCAGACTCTCAGACCCTCCAGTCACCAGTGGATGTTTCTCGGGCGCCGCTGGGTGAAGACTGCCGTCTCTGCCATCCTTGGTGACTTACATTCCCACAGACACAGATGCAAGCCCACAGCCATCACCTACTCCTAGCTCCTCCCCTGGCCCCCCACAAGGCTCTGGTCCTTTGTGGCACACCGAATTTTCCCAGGTGCCATCAGTGTGTCAGTATACAAATAGTCTCAGCACTTAACAGTACTAACCAGGTTGTTCTGGCTCATTCCACTCACCTGCTGAGGCGAGACTGCCTGCAAAAGTGTTTCCTCCCAGGAAGCATATTTCTAGGAACCCCCAGGAAGGTCTCAGATGGATCCCCTGAGAGTCTGTCTTATCATCACTCAAGGCGATTGCCTATGACCACCAGGTTTTGCTCTCTCCCTCCAAGTTTCCATGGGGAATTGCATCCACAGCCTGGCACCACAGCCTCCCTGGCTCTCGCCCACCATTACACAGACAGACACTGTGGTGCCCAGAGTTCTCTAGGGGCCCCAGCCGAGGAGACACGTGCTTCCTCCATGCTGTGGAACACCTTGTCACCGGGCTCCCAATCAACACTGCTTGAGCCCCTGTGAAGATGTCTATATTGGCCCCTCCTGCAGCCATCTCTTCCCAGCTCTCAAACGTGGCCCAGGGTTGGGCCAGGACAAGGCTCCTGCTCTCTCCCTCCATGGCTCTTCCTGTCTGCTCCAGACATCTTTGGACAGACCTCCTCCCCCACACAGCGAGTTCTCCCTGGGGGTGTTGCCAACACACTCGTTCTGCAGACACAGCGAGACACTGACTCCCAGCTGGAGTCCTGGCTCCAGGTCTGTGCCACATTTTGCAATCTTCTTGGCTAGTTATGAGGAGACTGGCACAAGCCCTCTCATGACCTCACAGGCTGGGTCCACCCATTGGGTTCTTGGTGGCATCGCCTACAAAGAGCCATCATTTTTATACAGGCTGGAGTCCCCAAAGTTGGAGTCCCACCCCAGAAGCCAAGTGGGTTCCTGACTTCACGCAAGAGAAGAATTCAGAGTAAGCCAGCAAGGTAAAGTGAAAGCAAGTTTACTCAAAACAAAGAGGAACAGAAAGAAGACCACTTGATAGGCAGAGCAGCCCGGGATTTCAGCTGGAAAATAAAGACCAGATTGTTGAATGACAGAGAGCAGAGTACTTTATGACAGAGCAGCCTGGGCATGTCCATAGGAAGAATAAGCATCACTGGGGTTTCATTTTTATAGCTAACTTTTGATTACATAAAAGCAAGGGGTGGATTATCCATGGGCTTTCCGAGAATGGGGCCAGGAGTTCCTGGAATCAAGGGTTTGTCCTCTTTTTAAACCATATAGAAGAGCTTCCAGAAGTGGCCATGGTTATTGTAATGTAACGGTCATGGTGCTGGTAGAACTGTCTTTTCGCATACAAATGCCTTATAATTAGTATATAATGGGTGGAAAGGACAAGCAGAGGTCACTTTGAATGCCATCTTGGTCTTCATTGGTCTCACCTGGCTTTGGCCAGTCTTCTCACCGCACTCTGTCTTGTCAGGGAGGTCCCGCCAGGTCTCTATCTTAGTCCCATTGCCTGGAAGCTACTCCTAAGCCATCTTTCCCTTCCCACATCTTTGAGCTATGTGGAGGCAGAGCCCATGTCTTGGTCATTTTGAGCATTCTCAGGCTGAGGTCCACATGAGACACAGGGTTGGGCTGGACCTTAACCCAGAAGCATGAGTGTATAAAAAAAAATACCACATTTGTTTAGATTCTGGTTTGGGAGATCTTGAAGAGGTACCCAGAGATGAGTCTATTTAATAAGGTCCCAAGTCTTGACAGACTCCATTATTTGGAACCAGTGACCTAGCACTCAGAACTGCTAACAGCTCGCATGACTGTTCACCAGGTGTGGAATGTGTGGGTTGGAATGGGATGAGCATGAATCCCCGACTGTGTCCCCTGGAAATCCCAAGATGTCTCCTCCTCCATCCCACATACCACACCCAACCCACTTATTGCACAGGGCTCTAGCTCCATCGAATCCTACGTGAGATCTCCTGGGTTAGGTCAGTGCTTCTCCGCCCTTCCTGACCTTGGGGGGTGGTCACTTGCTTTAGCAGAGACCATCACCCTAGAATCCCCTGTTATCCATGGTCGAGCCTGGCTTTGGTTCCAGGTCTGTGTGACTGCAGAAACTCAGACACAAGATTGAAAGAAAGAAGAGACTACTACCACACCACACCGAATTACCATTTTTCTCTCAAAAATATGGTTCACCACACCACTTTGCCATCTCACTTCTGTTACCTTGGGCACTGGGAGATGCCTGGCTAATTTAATTCAGTCTAACTAAGGGAGTTACGAGTTGACAAATGCACAGAGCTTCTTTCTCCTACTCCTCTTCCAACCACTGACAGTGTCTTAGGACTTTGCAAATGCAAGAATTAAACATACACTGACAGCTTATTAGAGGTCCTCAGAAGATCTGTGACCTAGTCACAAACGAAAGGTATTATGAACCAGTCTGGGCAACATAGCGAGACTGTGCCTCTACAAAAATATAAAAATGAGCCAGGTGTAGTGGTGCGTGCCAGTAGTCCCAGCTACTCAGGAGGTTGAGGCAGGAGGATCACTTGAGTCCAGGAGGTCAAGGCTGTAGTCAGTTGTCATCACACCACTGCACTCTAGCTTGGGCAACAGAGCAAAATCCATCTCTAAAATATAATAAAAAATAAAAGTATTATGGATGCATCTTAGGTTTGGCTTCAAATTGTATGCCAGTCTTGTATCCTACTCTTCAATACAAATGTTCTTTTACTCTTTAAAAAATGTTTTCCATTTTCCATAAGATACACTGATGCTCCAATAAAACACATGCATTTACCTTGTTGGATTGTGTTCTCCCTGACATACTTCTGGCGCCTTCAGGTAACCCTGTCCTAGTGTAAGAAGCCTGGCCTTGACCCACAGATATCCAGTCGACAGAGTCCAACCCAGAGTAGAGGAGATGTGCACCCCTACCCCCACCAGACTCTGGACCCTTGAGGACTGTGGAACAAGGATGGTGACACCCCATGGAGCAGATCCAAAGCATCAGTGGGGCTGAGAGGCCTGGGATGCTGGGCTTTGGGGGGAGAAAGCCAAGTCCCCATGAACTAGCCAAGGCTCCCGGGCAGATGCCCATGGACATGATAGTAGAACAGAAATGTAGCCGGGATGGTGGGACTCACCTGTGAGCGCACATGAGACGTCACCTGAGGACTCTTGGAAAGAGCAGAGGGGAGTAGTGGGGTATTTTCAGAGCCTGAGGCTTCTGCATCAGCAGACCAAGGACCATGAGCCGGTGTGGTCAGGAGTATCACGATCAGTGCCCTCTTGTTTGTCTCCTGGAAAACTTTGGCTGATAGGCTGGGCTGTTCAGAGGCATCATGGGAAGAAAGGCTCATGGCAGTCTCGTCTCATGGCTTTAAATACCAACTGTATGCTGGTGACTCCCACGTCCGTATTTCCAGCTCAGACCTCTTTCCTGGACTTCGGTCTTATATATCCAAACACCCACTCAATGTCTTAACTTAGATGTCTAACAGGCATCTAGAACTCGGCACATCCAAGATTCCTAATCTCCTACTCACACCGTCTCCACCCACAGCTTTTCCCCGCTGAGCTGATGGCACCTCCGTCCTTCCTCTTCTCGGGCAAAGTCCTCAGTGTTGCCCTGGATTCCTCCCTTGCTCTCATACCCCACATGCGTTAGATCAGCAAACCCAAGCTTCTGCCCTCAAATAGACCCAGCTTCTGACACTGCGCTGGCCCAAGCCACCATCATTTATCCTGAACATGACAGCACAGAGTTCCTGATGGGTCTCTTGCTTCCACTTGTCCTTCCCTGACACCTACTCCCAACATAGAACCAGAAGATGCTCTTGACAGACACGTGCCATCAGGTGTCTCAAAACCCTCCCCTGGTCTCCTGCCCCATGCAGAGCCAAACCCCAAATTCTCACAATGACCAAAAAGCCCTGTGTGATCTGCACTTCCCTCAATTCCAACCACATGACCTTTGCTGAAACCTTGACCCTGGCTCCTTCCTGCCCTGGAACTTTCCAGCATTCCTGTAGATCTCTGCTCCACTGTCCCTCTGCCTGGAGAGCTCCCCCTCCTCTCCTGCCTGACCCCAGGGACAGCTCCCTCGCCTCCATCATGTCATTGTTAAAATGTTCCTTTGTCCAGAAGGCCACCTGAGCACCCCACTAACCGCCCCAGCCCACACCTCCCCCTGCGCTCTGGGTCTGCTTTCCATTTTCTCTTAATGCTTGGCAATTTTAAACAGATCATCTACTTTGCTTTTGTATTATAGTCCTTGTCTCTCCCCTCCCTGGAATGTGTGCCTAAGTCTTTGCTGTGTTCACAATGTGCCCACAGATCACACACAAGCAGACACTCGCCGAATGTCGAATACCGAATGACGGGTTTGTAAGATGCATCAGAGTCAAGGACGGGTGGGCATTTCCGAAGATGGTGGAGATGACAGCCTGACACCAGGAATTCCTGGAGTAAAATGCACCGTTTGTTTGAAGGTGAAAACAAGGATCTTTGAGAAAACCAAGACAATTGGGGTCCACTAGGAATAAAGGCATTAAATAGCCATAGCAAAAACTCTGCTTGCCTGGGTAGTGAGACCTCATCTTTACAATAAATCAGAAAATCAGCCAGGCGTGGTAGCGCATGCCTGTAATTCCGGCTACTCGGAAGGCTGAGGAGGAAGGATCGCCGGAGTCCAGCAGGTGGAGGCTGCGGTGGCCGAGAGCGGCCACTGCACTCCAGTCTGGGTGACAGAGTGAGACTCCAACTCAAAAAAAAAAAAGCCCTGCTTAATGTATAGCCTATTTCACATACAGTCATTTCACCCTCCAATGAGTCTACAGGATAATCGCCCCATTTCACAGTTAAGGAAACGGAGGCTCAGAGAGATGGACAAAATTTGCCCAGTGCTGCATAACTAGGAAATGACTGAGCCAGCCCGGTGTGGCCAAAGTCAAGTCCTGAGCTCCCTCCCTCCCCTCTCATGACTACGTGGTCCAGAGGAGGAGAGAGGGGATGACGAACACTGGTTGGGTGGACAGATCTGGGGTTATCACTCTTCAGAACTCTCCAGTCTGGAAGGGCTCCCTCCGAGACTGAGATCATCCCAAGAGATGCCAGCTGGCCCGTCTCTGCGCAGGCTGGTTCCTCACTCAAGTCTGAAAACCTCGTTCCTCCGGCCTCCGCGGGACAGTCTTCCAGTCGCTGTACCCTGAACCAGCCCTCCTCCACTCCCCGCCCTGAAATGAGGTCCGTTCCTCACACATTGCGCCGGCCTCAGAGGATATAAAATCAACAGCGATCTGGAGAGCGATCCTGGCACTTTCATCAGAGCAATAGAACTGGGGGCCAAGGGTTCTGTGTTGACAGGACAGAGGCCACGTGGGGCACTGAAGGCAGCCAGCAGAGAGCAGTTATGACCGTACGGCTTCGTGACAGCCAGACACAGAGGAGGCAGACCCCCTTGCTGAGTTTTTAAAATTCTATCGTGTGCACTTTGGACCCTGCTGGGTTGTTTTGTCTGTTTCTGTGGACGCTGGCCCAGCCCCTGCTTGGCAGGCCCTGGGAACCTCCAGATGTCCCACAGGGACGTCCCACTTCTGGAGCTGATGTTCCTCGCAGACACAACTGCGAATTCTTAAGCTGTTGCAAAATGGGTCATTTGGAACCGGATTCTGGTCTGAGTATGTTCACATGGGGGACTGTCAGAGTGTTCTCGGCTGTAGATGTGGCTGTGGTCATGGTGCCTCGAGAGCAGCGGGCGTATCCCGTGATCACTGCAGTGGAAGCAGGTCGTAGGCAATGCCTGTGCATGTCCACTGAAGAAACCAAACCCTGGCGGCGCTGGGCAGGGGGTGCAGGGGAGTCGCAGAGCCAGGATGGCAGACCCTCAAGGGCACATGTCAAAGCCATCAGGGGAGCTCTCTTTGGTTGTTGTTCCTGCAGATGCTGGGATTGCCTTGGCCGTGGTGCTGGGTCACTTCATAGCTGGCAAAGGCTATTGCAGACCCAGACATTCAGCTTCTGTCTGGTTCTGTTTGATGCCTTTTAATTGTGTGCACTCAGCAATCTCAGTCATTCATTCAACAAATGTTACTGAACACTTACCACTCAGATGTGTACAGGGCACTCTCTCTGCAGTAATAATAACAGACACAATGGAGAACCCACTGTGCCACAGGTATGGCTATAGGAGCTTCACCCGGAAGAGTGAGCCAACCCTCCTCACCGCCCAGGAGCGGATGAGCTAGTGAGATGAAAAGAAGTCTCAGGTGTCCATACAGGCCAGCCACAGAGTGCCCTAGCTTCCCAAGGCTGCCTCGCTGACACCCACAAGAAGTTCACGGTGAAATGTCCATTTGCAACCTGGTCCGGTCCTCCAGGGGACATCCCCAGCCCACACCCGCCCTGCTAAGGGGAAGAGACATTTTCTTGCTCACAAGATTGCCAAAGGTGGCACGGACCGGGCTACCAGCCGGGGGGGTCTGCTTTTCCCATAACAAAGCCACCCCTGAAGGTACCAGGAAGGCATTCCAGATGCTCTGGTCCCTGTGAATTGCAGGCACCCCCTTTGTGTTCCCCTAGTCTGGCATGCCTGGCAGCTGCTCAGCAGACATCAGTGTGACACACACCTGAATGAATGAATTTTTTACAATTTAGAGACTTTGAGGAATTCTTATTTGTAAGAATCCCCTGGTGTGCTCTAACACACCACCTCTTCAATCTATCTAAAATTTTACCATTGGAATTTTTTTTTTTAAGTTGGAGTCTCACTCTGTCGCCCAGACTAGAGTGCAGTGGCATGCTCCTGGCCACTGCAGCCTCGACCTACTGGGCTCCGAAGATCTTTCCGCCTCAGCCTTCCGAGTAACTGGAACTACAGGCGCATGCTACTACGCCCGGCTAGTTTTTGATTTATTGTAGAGACGAGATCTCGCCAAGTTGCCCGGGTTGGTCTTGACCCTGCAGGCTCAGGCAATCCACTCGCCTCAGCCTCCCAAAGTGCTGGGATGACAGGCTGAGCCACTGAACTTGGCCTGCCACTGGAATTTTAACATCTCAAGCTAGACGTTCTAACATGGCAGCCACCTGTCACCCATGGCTATTCATGTTTAAATCAAAAGTAACTCACACACATCGAATGAAAAATTCCCTTCCTCTCTTGCACAGTAGCCACAGGTGATCAGTGATGACCATACTGGACAGCACAGATGGTGAACACTTCCTTCACCAAGAGAGTTCTGGTCAGCTCTAGGGAAACACACTTCCATCTTTCTTGGCTCACAGACCAATAGCAAATCTGATGAAAGAGACAGACGTTCTCCCCAGAAAGAAAAGTGTGAGTGCATTGATGGTGCCCACACGAAGACCTTCCATGGACCCAGAGTAAGGTTTAAATCTCTCTTAGAATGAAAATAGTCCCTTGAGAAACAACATGCCAAGGGGTTATCTATCAGTTGTCTACACCTGGGTGTGTGTGAATGTATCAGATGCCTCTTGGAGCTCCATCCATCTGGTGAGGATGTGGTGAGGACCCTAAGCACCCTGGTTGCTGGGGAAAAGAGACTGGAGCGGAGAGAGAGGGCACCTCTCTAACGACATTGTGTGCTGGGCAATGCCTCCAGGGACCAATTTGTCCTGCCCTTCTCAGGTCTTCACAAGCAGGACACTGACGGCAGTCTAGCATGATGGCCGCACATAGTAGGTGCTTTATGCACAGGAATATTGCATTTCTAGGACAGGTGTCGTGCTGGGCATCCCAAGGGTGCAAAGATGAAGGAAACACTGTTTCTGGCCAGGCACAGTGGCTCATGCCTGTCATCCCAACACTTCGGGAGGCTGAAGCAGGAGGATGGCTTGAGGCCAGGAGTTTGAGACCATCCTGGGTAACATAACGAGACCTCAATTCTACCAAAAAAAAAAAAAATGAAAAATTTAGCCAGGCGTGATGGCACATGCCTGTAGTCCCAACTGCTTGTGAGGCTGAGGAAGGAGGATCACTTGAGCCCAGAAGTTGAGGCTGCCGTGAGTTATAACCACACCACTGCAATCAGCCTGTGTGACAGAGACCCTGTCTCTAAAATTAATAATTTAAAAAAAATATCACACTTGTTCTCATAGCACTTAGAGCCTCCTCTGGAAGAGACAATTATATAAACAGTAAACAGCAGTTGACGGCGACTGACGTTTCCTGAACCTGCTGTTATGACTGGGTACTGGTTACATATTTTTGCATTTGTCATCCCAACAGTCCTGTGGGTGGGTATTACTGTTCCTCCCACTTTACAGATGACACCCAGGGCTTTGTGAGGGAGTAACACATCCAGGGATGGAGCTGAGCCCAGGTTCTGCGTGGCGCTGGCATCTGTGAGACCTTAGGAAGCCCCGCTCACAGCAGAAGGCAGATTGGGAGCAGGCGTGTCACAGGGCGGCCTCTTTCAAACACCCAGTTCTCCAGGGCACAAACAGAGTGAGCACTCAGGGAAGGCACCCGGCCACTCAGGGGGGACCCTCTGTAACCCAGCCCCTCCTCCAACACAGGGGGCACATTTCAACATGGGATTTGGAGGGACAGACATCCTGACTCTATCACATGGGTCACGACTCAGGCCATCATGGTTGTTCTCCTGGGAGGAAGAAAACGGAAAGCCAGCCTGCGCAGTCCCTGTGCTTCTGCAAGGGTAAAACAGGGCCTCCAGGACAGTGTTGGGTTAAGTGTTTAGGTAGTTTCTTCATTTGACAACAATCCTGAGACATTGTTCCAGTTGTTCTTACAATAAAGGGGGATGGAGGCTCAGAGAGGTCAAGTAACTTGCCCAAAGACACTCAGCCAATAAGTGGCACCATGGAACTTTGATCCCAGACTTGTCTACTCCTATGACCCAAAGACTTCCTTCTCCTCCACATGACATTGTGAAGAAGTGGCCCCTTGTCTCCTGGCATGGTGAAGGCCTATGGGACAGGCCCTGGAGTCGCAGACCTGCCTTGACCGACAGGGGTCTGGGTGGAGTTTCTGGACCCATTTTGTGTGCAGGCGCCTGGCATGATAGCCCCTCAGCACAGCCAGGAAGGTTGGTGGCCATGCTCTGACCAGGGCTGGGGCCATTGCCAACTAAGCTGGCCTACTCGAGGGTGGTCTGACCCCAGGGCCATGTGGACAGTAAGGAGGCTGCCTGCCCAGGGCCCTGTCCACTGTTTGGATTCAGGGTCCCTGGTTCACCGCCCTAAGACCCAGCCCAGATAAAGTTGATCCAGCTACTCACAATAGGGGATACCAAGGGATGGGCCCTGTCAGGGTCTTTGATGATTTTTATGACCTCCTTGGACTGAGGCTTTGGCCGGGGGGTTCAGAGGTACATCCATCACCTGCTCTCCTGGGGCTGGAAGCCAACCTCCCCTCACAGTGGCAGCAGGCGTGGGAAGGGGCAAGGGCTCTGCCGTCAGACTCACTTTGACTCTGGCTTTGCTGCTTCCAGCTGAGTGCCTCAGCCGAGTCAGGGTGAGCTTCAGTCTTACCAGCTGCAAAATGGGAATGATGGGAGCTGCCTCGGGGTCAGCCTGAGAGTCAACGAGACTGCACAGGACGGTGCCCGGGGCCAGGCCATCCACGCCATGGACGCTCAGACACCGCGGGACACAGCCTCGGCGGCCGGCCGGCTCCAGGACACAGAGGCTGCCCCGTGACCCTGGCTCCCACCCTACCCCTCGTCTTGTTCTCTGCCTCGAAATGCACCCCCCCACATACACCCACCCACAAGATTCACAGCCGAAGAATGTTTGCACCATCTCAGCCAACGATCTGAGCCTCCACATATTTTCTCTGCTTCTTTATTATTTTCTAAATTTTAATGTCAGCTAGCCTGGCTTCCACCCTCAAAAAAACCAGCCCTTGAGATAAAAGCACGTGCGTTATGCTTCTGCTTCATCCAGCGAGTGCTCCAGTGATGGGGAGGGAAGGAGCTCACCCCACGTGAGCTCCTTGCCCTGTGCCTGCATGGAAGGGGCTGGTGAGGAATCAACCGTGTTGTCCCACAGGACAACCAAGCCGGGGTCAATTACTCTTCCCTCTCTGAACGCAAGTGAACTTTATTCGGGCTGAGATCTTGCTAAGGTCCCATACATAACTCAGGACCCCGATGGACCACAGGCATCTGACACTCCCTCCCTCCGCTGGGGGCATGGCCGTGCGTGGCGGCCTGGTACCCTCAGCACTCCCTCCCCTGTGTTCGGGGAGGCGAGCGTGTGGGTGCCTGGCCGGGGAGACACAGGGGTGGCTAAGCTCCTGCTGCCTCCTGGGAAGCCACACCAGGACGGTCCCCTCCCGTTGCTCCCGTTGAAGCCGCCGAGGTCATGTGCCTGCCTCTGCTGCGGCAGGCGTCCTTGCGGGATGCTGCAGAGTCCCAGGTGGATAAAAGGAAACGGGGACCACTCTGCCCCATCCCCAGATTGCAGGGGACTCCTCGGGGGAAGGTTTTCCCACCTTTGGTGGGTCTGGACTCTAAGGTCCCTGGGAATCCCTATTGGTCCTTCCAGAGGGTGTTGGGGAGGGTGTTTGAGAAAATGGGGAGACAGGGAGGCCTAGGGTAGAGACGGACCTGATCTCCAGGGCTCTCCAACTTCTGGAGGACGTCTTCTCTGACTTTTCCTAGAATCACATCATTTAACCAATGATCAACCAGTTCAAAAATGGGTGGCTGCCCACCTCAAGCTTAATCCTCACTCCATTTCTGAGCCAGTCTATTAGGATGCTAGTGATGGACTCTGCCCTGCCATAACTTCCATGCTCTGGAACTTTTCAGAAGGTTCACCACTCTTCTCTGCCCCTCGTAAACATGCCCCTGAGTGATACCTTCCCAGTTCACCTGCTACATCCTAGTGGGTCTGGCTTCTAAGCACCCATCTTCCCCAACTCCATAAGCATCTTTCCTTAGCAACCTGCTTTCTAGTTCATGGTTCCTAATCTGAGGCCACAGGCCTCAGAGCCTTATGTTAAGAGTTCTCTAAAGTTTCTGGTCCAGTGTTCTGTAGGATTGGAGTCAGCTGCATACAGTGGAAAAAAAATAGCAGTCGCTTTAGGCCAGGTGCATTGGCTCACACCTATATAATCCCGCACTTAGGGAGGCCAAGGCTGGAGGATCACTTGAATCAAGGAGTTCAAGATCAGCCTGCACAACAAAGTAAGATCACGTCTCTATTTTTTTATAAAATAAAAAATATGCAGGTGTGGTCCAGCTACATGTGAGGCTAAGGCAGAAGAACTGCCTGAACCCAGGAGGTCGAGGCTGTGGTGAGCTGTGATCATGCCACTGCCCTCCAGCCTGGGCAACGGAAGGAGACTGTGACTCAAAAAAAAAAAGGAGGAAAAAAAAAACAAACCCAAGATTGATATCTCTCACTCCCTCACATAAAAGAAGTCTTTGGAGCTAAGATTGTATCAGGTGTGGAAACTCTAGCTTTCCTCTCTGCCAGCTTCAGAACATGGCTTCCCTCCTTATGGTCTTGACTGGCTGCTGAGATGCCGGTCATCACACCTGTATTCCAGACAGCAGGAAAGGGGACAAGGAAGGCATGCACTCCTGACTTTTAGGATTTTTCAGAAGTGCCACAGAACGTGGCCATCCGCCAGAATCTGCTCATGAGATCACACCCCAACCACAGGACAGGCTGGGAAATAATCTTTTATCTTGGCGGTAACACGTGTGGTAGAAAGCTGGGATTCTGTGAACTCAGGAAGAGAATGGCTATTTGGTGACCAAGGAGGAATCTCTGCCATCAGCAGAGATGTGTCACTATTAGATAGAAGTGTCACTATGAGAGAAGTGTCACCCTCGGAGAAGTGTCCCCATCACGGGGACGGGAGGATGGGAGACAGCAGCTTCTCTTACACAGCAAGCAGGTCCTCCCCCCAAAGGCTGGGGACCACGATGGCTGTTTAAAATATTTCTCCTGAAGGGCAGAGTCCAGAGCAGAGGGGGCATAGTTGAGGGTTCCGCCGTCCCGGGAGGCAGGCCGCTGCTGGTGTACGCTTCTCCCTCCGCTGACGGCTTCTCCTCCTTCTGAGAAATGTGCCTTCCCCAGGTCCAGCGGCACATCTGTTCTCAGAGGCCCCGCCCACCCAGCCCCTCTGACCTCCTTTCCCCCCTCGCCTCCCAGAAGGAGGCAGCAACGGGTGACAGTGACGGTGAAGGGGCTGGAGGGAACAGCAGTGGGCCAGGTGGAAGACATTCTCTAGCCCGACGGCAGAGGCCGTCTGCCCGCTAGGAGACTGGAGGGGTATTTCCAGGTCTCCTCCACCCTGGCCCTGTTCGGTGTCAAGACAAGGGGAACAGCCGGCGCCACGTCACTCTTGATATAAAATAGAAGAAGACGGGAATGCCCAGAGCCAGGCATACAACGGTCGCCTCACCTGTGTGCTGCAGTCTTGCAGGCGGACTGGCCCTCGCCAATCTGAGCACCCTGGAAGGACAGCATTGCAACAGAGACTCCAGGGTGGGGTGGGCGCCATGATGAGGAGGCACAGGGAATAGCGGGCATTCGGGTAGGCCTTGTAGAGCAAGTGTGAGTTCAGCTGGCCCTAAAGATGCGTGGGTGTCCTCCAGGCAAAAGGAGGAGGGCTAGGGGCCTGGGCGGGTGGGGGACAGAGGACAAAACAGAGGCTTGTGCAAACCCCCAGGTGAGAAGCTCCCTCCGGTGGGCCTGGGAATGGGGGAGGTCGGAGGCAGCATGGTGTCGAGGCTTCCATGGAGGCTGGCCTGCAAGACCTTGCCAAAGAGAATGGACTATTCTGGAACCAGTGGGACATCCCCGAATATTTTCAGTGGGAGAGTGGAGTTGTCAGGTTTATATTTAGAAAGCTACTTCCTGCTGCACTGGGGACGTCGGAGAGGGAGCCATGATGGAGGCAGGATAGTCGGGGAGGAGGCTGGGAAATGGTGGTGGCTCACAGACAGGCGGATGCACAGGAGAGGTATTCAGGACTCAGAGATGGAGGGAGGGGCCAGGTGACTCCTAGGTGGACTGCTGGGCAGAGGGTGGTGCCACTGCTCCCTGTGTTGATGTCCTCCCTGGGCCTCAGACTCTAGATCTGTAAAGCAAGGGTGTGCAGCTAGACATTGTACAGCTTCCTTCCAGTTACTTCCTCAGGCCTCCAAGCCCTTGAGAATCGTGAGGGAGGAGCCTGAGGGGTGGGTGGCTTGGGGAAGAGCTGTGGGAACAGCACCTTGGAAAGAGGGGTTCAGCAGGATGGACCCAATGAAAGAGAAAGGAATGGCTAAGGGTCACAGTGCAGCAGTGGCGTGGAATTGCAGGGGAGAAGGGGCAGGGTGGACTCCAAGACGTGGCTCAGCACATGGGACACAACGGGGCTGGGCCAGGCACAGTGCGAGGATCTGGGCGCTCATCCCTTCCTGGGGTGGTAGGTACTCAGAGTTGTCAAAGAGCAGACTGGGCACGTCGTGTGTGCAAGAGAGCCACGATGGACCAGTCCTCCACACCTCTCCGCATGGGACCAGGTACTCCCTCCTGGTGTCCAGAGGAGCCCCAGCAGACACCCCCCAGCTCCCCCCCCATTACTTTCTGTTTGTGTAACTCTGTGTCTGTCATGTTAAAGAGGGCAGGGTGTGTCACAACTACTCCAATGACGTAACACCATAGCCACCTCCTACTGAGCAGTTGTTAAGTGCCACGAGCTGTGCTGAGTATTCTGAGCACTCGGCAGGTATCCTGTCTTTATAAAAGTCCGGCAGGACAGGCGCTGCCATCACCCCATCTTACAGATGAAGAAACCAAGGCCCGGGGATGTTACATAATGATCTGCCCAAGGTGACACCCTGAAAAAAACAGGAGAGCCACATTAGATTTTGTTCACTTGTGTCCCAAACACCCAGGACACTGCCTGGAACACAGTGGGTGGGTGACATCCATGCATCTAAAAGATCCTAGGACAGAGGCAGTCTGATCCCCACAGATAACTGTGTCGGGCCTGGCCTGGGGGTCGCTGTCAGTGGTTGTATCTTGACCCACCCTTTGCTTGAAAACTGCCCCTTGTAGGCCTGCCCCTCAGCAAAAAACCTCAATGTGAGAAATGAACAAAGGACTCTGCAGCGGGAGCTGTCCAATGCCAATCCACAGAGGAAGGACAGTGGAAGCCTTCAGAGGTAAAGGGGTGAGGGAGGCGCACCATCTCGAAAGAAATAATAAGCATAAGTGGCCAGCCCACAGGCCGCAGATGACCCCGCCAGCCTGCAAATCCACTAGATGTGTGCTGCCTCGAACTTGCGATCCAGACTTTTCCAGAATGTTCATCGAAATGGCAAGCTTTGAATGCTGAAGGGAACCTGGTCCAAATCCATCGAGTCTGAAACAAATGTTGGGGTTTGTTGGGAGATGATTTAGAAAAGCAAGATTAGGTCCTGGTCGAAACATTTCTAATTACTTCCATTGTTTAAAAAAACACAACACAGATGAAGCTCAGAAACATTTGGGCCAAGTAAAGGGAATCAGGCCCCAAAGACCACTACTGTGGATGAGTCTATGTATACAAAACGTCCGGAAAAGGCCAATCTATAGAGACCGAAAGCAGGTTAATGGTTGCTGGGGGCTGGGGGTAGAAACTGGTCTAGACTGTAAACAGACACTGGCTCTTGTCGGGGTGATGAAAATGTTCTAAAACCGGATTGTGGTGATGATTACACAATTCTATAAGTTTACTAAAAATCGCTGAATTATGCACTTGAAATGGATGAATGTTGTGGCATGCAAATCATACTCCAATGAAGTTTTTTTTAAAAAAGGGAAAATCTTGAAGCCACCCAAGAAATCTGTATTTCAAAAACTTCTGTGCAAACCACCCTGGAGCTCACGGAACCCAGTTTCACAGAAGGCCCAGGAGGAGACTGGTGGGAGTAAGGAGATGCACGAGGCTGGAGTCTGGCCTCCATCCTGGGTGGAACCGTCCTCTTCCTCGCAGAGGCTGTGGGGGGACTTCCTTTGAATGCCCAGGGACACTCCCGTGTGGATGTGGTCAGCTGCAGTCTCCCTGCACCATGAGAGAGGAGCCCGGCAGCTCTGATGGGTGAGTTCCTAAGTGCGGTCAGCAGGGGAAGGGATCCAGGCTGGGTGAGACTCCACCCACCCCCTGGACCCCATGGGTGACGGATGCTGAGTAGGAAGTGGCACTTCTGGTCTCCAGGTTCACAGGCAGGAGGTGCCTCTCCAGGCCAAGAGGGCCAAATTCTAGCTGCCTCTTTTTTTTGAGTCAGGGTCTCACCCTGTCGCCCGGACTGGAGTGCAGTGGCACAATCACGGTTCACCACAGCCTCGACCTCCTGGGCTCAGGTGAATAACAGACTACTGGTGTGTCAGCCTCAGCCTCCCAAATAACTGAGATTACAGATGCCTGCCACCACACTGGCTAATGTTGCGGGTTTTTGTAAAGACGGAGTCTTACGACGTTGGTCTTGAACTCCTGGGCTCAAGCAATCTTCCTGCCTCAGCCTCCCAAAGCCGTGGGACTACAGGTGAGCACCTGGCCAGAAAGTCGCCTTTTAAAGGGTCTCCAAAGTCCCTCTTAAGAGTGGCTTTGGAGCTGTGTTACTTGGAGGCCTGTGCTCTTCAGAGGGACCGTGACAGGCAGGGGGCAGGTGCAGGGGTAGGGGGCAGTGGTCATAGTTCCGCCTCCACTTCACCTTGATGTCCATCTTTATTTTCTGTGTTGTTAAATTTTTTTCAACCAGTTTGCTTTTAACAATATGTAAAATAAACTAACACAAAGGGGAAAAAATTTGGTCTGGTTCAACCCATTTTACAGATAGAGAAACTGAGGCCCCGAGAGTCTTCCTTGGCTTGTTGGTGACCCACCAGCTGTTTCTCTTCCATTCCTTGAAGGAGACTACGGGGTATCGGGGGTTGGTGGGAGCTGGGGTGGGAGGCTTATTCCTAATGCTGAGATGACACCAGTGCCAACCGTGGGCTCAGGGATGTCCCCAGGCCCCAGGGTGTTCTCCAGCCCCAAGAGCTTCCCCTGGAAGACACACAGTTCTTGCAAGCCTGATGTGTTATCCCCACAACATGTTGATCGACTTCAAGCAGTCAGGAGGAGAGGTTTTAGTTTCTCCTTGTTTTTTTTTTTTTTTTTAAATCATGCGACTCTCCACAGTGGCTTAACTGAGCTGTGGTGTTTCATAAACCAGGGTGGATTTAAACTTGATCACCGCCCCTCCCAAGTCTAATGGCCTCTGCTGGAGAAGGGATCAATATCAATATTCCTGGGTGGATCGCATCCCGATGTGACGGGGAGCAGCGGCCTGTGAACAAACGGCCGCTGGTGATGAACTGGGTAGGGCAGGGGTGAGATTTCTCATGTAGACTGTACAGGACAGGCCACACGTTGGCTCCTGCCTGGAATCCTCTCTGCCCAGGCCCATCCCTACAGGCGCCTCCTCCAGCCCCAACGAGACAGCCCTTTCTGGGGAGATCTTAATGGCCGTGAGCTTTCTGTGTGTGTGTGCATGTGTGTGCACGCATGTGTGAGCATATGTGTGTGCATGCATGCACGCATGTATGTGCACGTGTGCGTGTGTTGGGGCATTGGTCCTGCCTCCTACTATGCTGGTGCTCTGCCTCGATTCCCTGGGGCTGTCTTTCCCCAGGTCTCTCCCACCAGGGCCTGAAGGGGCATGTGTGCTGTGCTTGCAAATAACTTGGATGATTTTCCTAATAACACAGTTTTTACAGCTGTTCCCAGCCCACCCAGCACCAGCGGTGATGGACTCGCTTGTGGGTCCAGCTGTCGATGAAGCTGCTCCCCAGAACTGCTGGGCCCTGCAGTGCTCTGGCACCTTCGCCGCCCTCCCCCGCCCGGCTCTCCCTCCCAGCCTCTGCCCTGCAGGCTCTGGTCTCCTCCCTCTTACTGCCTCCCTTCTCGCTCCTTCTCTCCCCCTTCCCTTGTCGTCCCACACTCTGGTTTTCTCTGCCTTTCCTTCTGACGGCCTCTCCCACCTGGGCCTGCCAGCCTCTCTCCTGGGCCTCTCCCTTCTGCGTCTCTCCCCCTGCCTCTCTCAGTTGCTTTCCCTCACCCACCCTCCCTCTCTCTCTCTCTCTACCTCTCCCTCTCTTTCTCATTTTGATGGCTAGGACATTTCTAACACATGTAAAAATGTACAATAAGCACCTGCTGAGGTCAGGCAGGGTAACTCATGCCCGTAACTCAGCACATTGGGAGGCTGAGGTGGGAGGACCACTTGAGGCCTAGAGTTTGAGACCAGCCTCTGGGCGACAGAGTCAGACCCCATCCCAATAAACAAACAAACAAACAAACTTACTGAAGGAAGGAAGGGATGAATGAATGAACAGCTGGCAATTTCAGGCGACTTCCAGACCGGGGGGCACCCTCACCTCTCCTCTATTGGAGGTGCTTTGGTGGAAAAGTTGGAGAAACACTGCAGACATGAGAAGGTGTGTCCAAGGAGTTGCTTTTCCTTCCTGTGACATAACGGCCTTCCCGGGATGCGGTTTGTGTCCTGTGACATGCACCCTTCTGAGTGCACAGTCCTGAGGGTTTTGGCACAAACACAGATTTGTGGGACCATCACCCTCCCGGGGTGCTGCAGGACCGGGGGTGTCAGGGTCACACCCACCAGGGATGAGGGCTCAGGGCTGGGGCCGGAGCAGGAGTCGTCTGGGTGGAGGACAGCGTGTCTGGCGAGGCCGAGGGACCCCAGAAGGCTACCACGAGGCTGAAGGGCAGGCACCACGGCCCAGTCTCTGGGTGTTTGGGCCAGCCTGGAGGCAGGGTCACGTGGAGAGGCTGCATGGGCCGTATTGGTGTCCGCCCACAGAGAGCAGAGGCTGTGGGGCAGGGGCGCCCCCTCCCTTCCAAGCCATCGGATTCCGGGCTCCAGTCAGAGGCGGCTGCCTGGGGCAGAGGCGCCGGGAACACGGGTCCCAGGCACAGGCCACATGGAGGTGCAGAGCTGGCCATCCTACCCAACTGCTCTGAGAACCATTTGCCGCCCCCTGGGCATCTGGGCGCATGTTCCTACGAGCAGCATGTCGGGGACAAAGTGGGAGAAAGCGGGAATAGATGCAGCCTGCATGCAGGCCCCTGGGGGTCTGGGCTCCCCAAAGCTGGAGAGGCAGGGAAGGGGTCTAGCTCCCTCAGCAGGGGCTCTCAGAGGCTGGGGCTGGGACAGGGCTTTCTGGAAGCCTCCACTGAGGGGGCCTTGCCAGGTCCAGACTCAACAGTATCCTCAGCACCAGGTGGAAGGTGGAAGACCCAGTTCCAAAGCAGTGACCCAAGCCCAGGACATCTTGCTTGCTGTGAGCCCCAGAATAGCATGGTCAGCCTTCTGTGGATCTCAGCTCAAGAGTGAGGGCTACGTGAGACCCAATGCCAGGCTCCCCTGGGAGTCCCTGGAAAAAAGCTTGGGGTGTGCTGAGTACTGTTTTTTTCCGCCCTCCCCCCCACCCCAGTTACTGTTTTGGCACATGCTGAATACTGTATACCCTCCTGAAGAGGTGCAGGCGCTGAGGCTGCCAGTGAAAAAGCCTGTTTGCCTCTGCTCACAGTATATGGCCAGCCTCTCACACCTGTCATCCCAGTGCTTTGGGAGGCTGAGGTGGAAGGATTGCTTGAGCCCAGAAGTTTTAGAAAAGCCCAGGCAACATAGCAAGACCTCATCTCTACAAAAAATAAGAAAAAAATTAGCTGGGTGTGGTGGTGCATGCCTGTAATCCCAGTTACTTGGGAGGCTGAGGCAGGAGGATCACCTGAGCCCAGCAGGTCAAGGCTGGGGTGGCCATGAGCATGCCACTGGACTCCAGCCTGGGCAACAGAGTGAGACTCTGACTCAAAAATAAAATAAAACAAAACAAAATAAAATAAAATACAGCTTCCTAGGTTCTGCAGTCTCTGAAGCCATCCCTTGGCAGGTTAGTGGTGGGCTTCTGACTCTAAGCCTCCAGGTCTCCCTGCTGAAACATAAAGACTTCTAGACATGGAGCCCTAGTGGTGGACTTTTTGGGCAGGTCTTCACCAACAGTTGGCTGAGCACCAGCTGGGCTTGGGGGGCAGGGCACGATGAGGTGCCGGGGAGGGAAGGTGGGTTCAGAAAGCCACAAAGGGCTGGGCGCAGTGGCTCACGCCTGCCATCCCAGCACTTTGGGAGACTGAGGCGAGAGGACTGCCTGAGCCCAGGAGTCCGAGACCAGCCTCGAACTCTCTACAAAAAAATATATATATATATTCAGATGTGGTAGTGTGCATCTGTGGTTCCAGCTACGTGGGAGGCTGAGGCAGAAGGATCTCCTGAGCCCAAGAAGTCAAGGCTGTTGTGAGCCGTGAGTGTGCCACCGCCCTCCAGCATGGGGGACAGAGTAAGACCCCAGCTCAAAAAAAAAAAAAAAGAAGGAAAGAGAAAAGAAAGCCAGGAGGGAGACAATGGAGTCAGCGAGTTGTCATTTTATGGCTCAGAAGGACTTGAAGGAGGACGCCTTCCCATAAAATCATTTGTGGCTAGAAGCAGAGGCTTCTGTACCCAGGGTGGCAAGTTTTCAGACAGGGAAAAATGCCAAGCAATCCCAGAGGACGGGGTAACCTGCCCCAGGCCCCATAGAGAGTAAGAAGCAGGGAAGGACCCCTGGACCCCTAGATGGATGCCAGGCTGATTGGCATCTTGGGGCAGCCCTCTCAGCCCACACAGGGCGTGGGCCCCCAAGCCCTGATGTCGGCCCTACTCCCAGCCATGATTCCTCTTGACAGAAAGTGGAGGAAAAGGGCGAGGGGGTATTTCCACACGGTTGATCTGACAGCTGCAAATTTCCTTGTGTGTTGCATGTTGACCTCTAATTGTTTCCCGAGCAGCCCGGGAAGAGGGATCAATACAGATAGTTCACACCCACAGATAGTTCACAGCCTCTCAGGCGTCTTTGGCTTTAGTTAGAAAATAGCTAGATTTGCGGCTGTCTGCAAACTTTAGCAGAGTTTTCATCTTCTGCAGGGATTGATGATCCATAATGCAGCCACGGACCTGGTCAGGGCCTGAGAAATTTGTGACAATCCGGAGGCCACTCTGGGAGGAATTCACAGGGCTGCTAGCCTGGCCCCTCTGGTCCAGGAGCGATGATATGCGTCATCTGGGCCGCAATGGCCACTGAGTGAGTGGGCACTCCAGTGCCATCTTCCTGGGGGTCTCTCCACTCGACCAAGTGGCCTCCATTCAGTCACCTACTCACCCCAGAGGTGTCTTTAAAGGGACGCGGGGATGCAGTTGAGGGAACAGTGGGTTTGCAGTTAGAAAAGCTGTTTCCTGCCTGGCGAGGTGGCTCATGCCTGTCATCTCA
This sequence comes from Cephalopachus bancanus, assembly GCA_027257055.1. NCBI lineage: Eukaryota > Metazoa > Chordata > Mammalia > Primates > Tarsiidae > Cephalopachus > Cephalopachus bancanus. Next base: position 2,315,161 of record JAPVLO010000288.1, on the reverse strand, counting down.
ACACTTTGGGAGGTGGAGGCAGGAGGACTGCCTGAGCCCAGGGATTTGAGACCAGCCTGGGCAACTTGGAGATAACTTGCCTCTACAATATATCAAAAAATTCACCGGGCATGGTGGCGTGCACCTGTGGTTCCAGCTACTTGGAAGGCTAAGTCGGAAGGATCACCTGAGCCCAGCAGGTCCAGGCTGCAATAGATGAGATCGTGCCACTGCACTCCAGCCTGGGCGACAAAGTGATACCCCGACTCAAAAAAGAAAGAAAGAAAAGTTTTCTCTTCATTCTCCTTCATCTGTTCCTTATTGGCCAGTTGACCCTGATCATGGCAGGTCTCTTCTTGCTGGTCCTCAGTTTTTCCAGCTGCACAATGGGAAGGACTGCTATTCCGGTGGAAAAGGATCATCAGGAGATTTAAGCGCGCTGGTACGTGAAGATCCTCAGCCAAAGCCTCATGAACTTGGCAGGAGCCTCCTTGGGCCCGGGGGAGGCTCAGGAACATTCTGCCCAGACCAGCTCTGCTCCAAATGTACAGGCCTCAGAGCCGAGGACGGAATAGGCTACCCGGGGTGAACCCGCATTCACAGCCGAGACCCACGAGGACTGCCCTGTCGAGAGTGTGGGATGTGTGGTTCCCCCCAACACACACACCTGGGTTGCAGGTGGCTGAGTGTCAAGGACAGCATCCTTGGCACAGTGCCATGGTCCACACAGGCGCTCCAGGAATGTTTGCCAGATGACACATCCTCAAGACGATGCCCAGTGGTGTGGCAAGGTTGGCATTTGGTCCACAGGATGCTGTTAAAAGGAAGGACAGCTGGGTCAGCAGCCAGCCTATCACACACACACGGCACCATACGCATGGCACATGTACACACGGCACACACACACACACAGCACACACATGGCAGCCAGGAAACCAGGGTCCGCGTCGGCCTTACTCCGTGGTCACCCAGACCTAAGGAGAAACCTCTCTTGTGTGATGTCAGGGCTGGCACCTTGGTCTTGTGATGTCAGGGTTGGCACCTTGGTCTCCTGACCCGACCTTGGTCTTGCGCAGTGAGTTTCAGCACAGAGAAGGCCCGTCCAGGCTCTGTGGTCATACAACTCGCTGTGTGGTTCTGAGAAACGCACATCCTCTCTGACCCTTCAGGGCTCTGTCTGTGAAGAGGAGAGAGGAAGCCACCATGCCTGCCTGTCTCATGAGGGCTCCGAGAGTCCAGCACAACCCTGAGAGACAGGAAGGACGTGGCGGGCCATCCATCTGACTTCTTTCCAATAGTCCTTATCCTCACTATTAATACTCAGAATCCCAGCTTATAAGACAGAACTGGGTGGTTCAGGCTGAGTTGGAGAGGAGGGCCCCTCATCTTAGGGGCGAGGGAACTGAGGGTCAGAGCGGACCCCTGCTCAAGGTCACATGCCCTCCACAGAACCACAGACCCTTGGGAGGCTCCACAATCCCTGGGTGTGAACACAGAGACAAAGGAACCCCTACCCCCACGGAGAGACCCATCAGCCACCTGACGCCCCCCCCCACCCCGGTCTCTCCCCTCCCCTGCACTGCCCGCATTACCAGGCAACCGGCATGCTGCCTGCCGCCCACCGCCCGCCAGCACCTCTGGCCTGTCCTCCCAGCCAAAACTGCTTTAGAAAAGGCTGCCGGCTGGCAGGTAGGAACAAAGGGAATCGGCCCGTTTGACAGACAGTGTCCCTCCCATTTACATGTCATTAAGCTGCAGGCCAGCAAGCAGAGGGGGACATTGCTTCGGATCCCCTGCCAAGCCGGAGCCCAGAGGCGCTGGGGCTTCATCTGCATGTTGGACATCTGCCCTGAGCCACGGGAGCCAATTTGGAGAAGAGGGCTTTCTTGAGGAGTTGACAGGCGGGCGCCGGAGTGGACTGGGAGGTGCCTCCCGTTCAGTGGGGACTCTGGCTTCTCCCCGTCTCCGCCCCCAAGGCTGTGGCCCAAGCTGGAACGGACTTGCTGAGGGGGGAAAGGGCTTCCTTGCTCTGAGACTTTCAACCGGGCATCTGCCATGGCTGGGGAGGAGACAAGAGTTCTGGCACGCCAGGCTGATCAGGGCTCCCCCGGCCGGGAGCCCACGCCTCACATGCACACCAGCCCAGCCACAAGGAAAGAAAGGACTGAAGGAGAAAGACAGGCCACATGTCTCTGCTCTCGCTCCCGGGCCTCCTGGGGGGCCCTGATTGGCAGAGCGCTCAATGCGAGAGTTTTCCTGTGATGGAGAAAGAGATTTTTCTTGAAGCATTCAACTCCTGACCCCTAAGCGCTCAGGGAGCAAAATGATTTCCAGTCACTTGGGCCTGAGTGAAAGGTATGTGAATTGATCGGCTGTGGGGCTCAGGCCCCCCGAGGTCTCAATGTTGTGTCATTAAAATCTTACAATCGAGTTATCCTCATGTATTCCAGCAGGCACTTCGCAGAGGCGTTTAGTAAATAGACTCAGAGTCACACACGGCAGGAAACACTTCTCCAAGGGCCTGCTCCAGGGCCGGAAGGCCAGCAGTGAGAGGGAGGCCTGGGGCCAAGTCCGGCCTCCACCACTTGAGGTTTTTATCCCTGACATTAGTCAACGGTGACTATTGTCACTGCTTTTTCTCCTATTCCCTCCTCCAGCTCCTCTATCTTGCAGCCACAGGTGGCTATGTCTATTGGGACGGCCAATCATGGCAGCTTGTTCCTCCGGCAACAGTGATTGGTTGGGGTGGGGGTACACCTGACCTAGGCTGAGCCAATCAGAATCTTCCCTGGGAGCATTCTCTTTGACTGAGGATCCTGAGCTGGGAGAATGTGGACAGGGCTGGATGGCTGCCATGGGCCCTGCTAGGTGTGGTCTGTCTGCAGGAGGTCATTAAACTACACGAGTAAAGGTGAAAGGGGAGTGAAGTGGGAGAGGCCCGATTTCGTGAAGCCCCTTCTTCATGTGGTTGAGATAACGCTCATATCCATGAGCCTGACCCCTCCTCCTTTTCTTGAGCTAGCCAAAGTTTGCATCTATTACTTGCAACCAAAATTCTGAGGGAATTGGGGGTCAGAGTGGACCCCTGCTGAAGGTCACAAGCCCTCCACAGAACCACAGATCCTTGGGAGGCTTCACAATCTCTGAATATAAACTGATATCCCTCAAGTGTGATGGGCTGGGGCTTGGGGAAAAGGAGATTGATCTGAATAGTATGAAGTGTGCTCACGCAGGTCAAGGGTGTGGACCACAGCAGTCCCTCAGGGATGGCCCACTGACACATAAACCCCCAAGAAGAGAGGTCTCTGTCATCTCCAACACCTGGCACACACCTCCTCCTTGTGGGCCACAGGGTCTTTCCTAAAACATGTGGTCTCACTTTCCCGAGTTTCTGCTCAGAGTCTCCTTGGTCTCCTGACCTCTGCCCTTCTGAGTTTCTGCTCCCCGCTATCTCCCACTTGTTGGTGACCACCATGAACCACTCTCCTTCATGACTCCCACTGTTAATTTCTTTGTTCTCTCCATCTCTCCTTTTGTTTTTTTGTTCTTTTTCATAGAAACAGGGTCTCACACTATGTTGCCCAGGCTGGTCTCCGACTCTTGGCCTCAGGTGATCCTCCTGCCTCAGCCTCCCCAGTTCTGGGATTACAGGCATGGGCCACCGCAACCAGCTTCTCCATGCTTTTTGATGCCAGGTCCAAAGTGAACTTACAGGGGCAGAAAGAGACAATCCCATGGGCCCAGCTTATCGTTTTCATGTCAGGTCTCCTCTCAGGTCAGCCTGGTGTCTTCAAGTCAGATACTCCTGTCTGAACTAATCAGCTGAGGTGAAGGTATAAACCATGGCCACTGAGGCAGCAGAGGTCAGGGCCAGCCAGTTCCCACTATTAGGGTCCAAGTGCTTCTAGCACAGAAGTCCTTGCTTCGACTAGCCTGGGGAGCCCAAGGACTGTCTACACTCCCCCTTCCTTATTCCAGAAACTTCATCTGAGGCCCAGGGTTTTTCTCTGGCATTGGGAATTCCTCCCCCTACTCTGGGGAACCTGCTCACAGGTGCCTCTCTAGGGTGTTTCTTGCTTGAATTGCAAATTGAATCACTGCGTAAACCCTACATAACTCAGAGCCCCTCGTTGGCAGTATCTTATTTTTCAATTTCTTTTTTTTTAATTGAATGAACATATTTTATGCAAGCCGTTCTACCTTGGTGAAGGCTGGTCCCCTGTGATTCATCAGAGTAATAACTAGAAACATCGTTATTTGGCTCCATGCTCCTGCTGAGAACATCACATAACTGAGAGATGTTCATGCGTCTCACAGAGTTTCGGGAGAGGGCGAACAGGGTGGGAGGCAGCGGGAGGAGGAAAGGGGAGGAAGGAACAAACAGATGATTATGTACACACACACAGGTCGGGCCCGAGATGGGGGCAGACACCAGCGGGAAACACAGGCCCACGGCGGGTTGTTAGACATACACACACACACACACACACACACACACACACACACACACACACACACACACAGGCACAGATGGAACCACACATTATTCTCTACTCAGTCTCCCACACTGGAAAAAATTAAAAAACCTATAAGCTCACAGAATTTCCAAGTGAGGGGATGGTGGAGAGCCAGGCCAACTGTCCCACATAGCCTGCAAGAAACCACACTCAGAAGGTGGCCAAGACCACTGTATGTCCCATTTGCAGACATCGGTGTTCCCGGGTGTCTCCCTAGAAATGCAAACTAGTCTTAAATGCAGACTGTATCTTTATTTATGTTTATCAAGCTCTTGCTGTTGGTCAAAGATTTCAGACACCCTCATCCCTTTGATCTAAGATATGACTGGAGTATTTCTGCTTTTGCATTGTTTTGTTTTGGTTTTTGATGGTTTTTCTTTTAGTTTGTCTGAAGACCTGGAAATGTTTTCCAAAGGCCTTCCTCTGGACAAGGAAACCCCTCAGTGAATGTCTTACCAGCCCTGGTATGTGCTCAGGGGCCGTGTGGACAAACGCCTTGAAGACCCCACAAGCCAAGCTTCCATGCGGTTTCAGAATTCTTTGCCTTTCTTTGGTTTGATCAGAACTTCTCAGGGCAGCTCTGCTCATTATCTGCCTGCACAATTGCCCCACCCAAGCCTCTCCTGGCTTCACCCCCTTGATATACTTGGGATGTCTGTCCCTCCAAATTTCATGTTGAAATGTGACGCCCAGTGTTGGAGGTGGGCTCGTGGGAGGTGTTTGGGTGTTTGGATCCCACAGTCATGAGTGAGTTATTGCTCTACTAATTCACATGAGAGCTAGATGTTTAAAGAGCCTGGCAGCTCCTCTTCTCTCCTCTCCTCCCCTCTCCTCTCCTCTCCTCTCCTCTCTCTCCTGCTCTCACCACGTGACTCACCACCTCTCTTAATAAATAAAAGCTTCCTGAGACCTCACCAGAAGCTGAGCAGATGCTGGTACCTTGCAGAACTGTGAATCAAATAAATTTCTTTTCTTTATAAATTATCCAGCCTACAGTATTCCTTTGTAGCAAAATAAATGAATGCACCCTTTCTTCTCACCACCAGCCTGATTCTTCTGGAGCAAGACTCTCCTCTTGCCCTTCCTAGGTAGCCAGGATTCCCAGTTGCACGCGTCCACCTCTGCATCAGCCAGCCATGGCTGCGAGTGGAGATACCCAACCCAGGCAAGACACAAAATGGTGGGGGGTGGTGGGATATCTGCAGATTCCCACAACCGGCTGTTCAAGGGGTGAAGGCTGCATTCTAGGATTAGCTGATGCCATCAAGAACATCTCTTTCTTTGTCTCTCAATTCTGCTTTTTTTCTATGGTTTGACTTTCAACTTTTCAAGGTTCTTGTGATTTTTGGATGTCTTAAAAACCAGGGGTCCCCAAACCCCAGACTGCAGACCAGTACCAGTCTGTGGCCTGTTAGGAACCAGGCCGCACAGCAGGATGTGAGTGGCGGGTGAGAGAGGGAAGCTTCATCTGTATTTACAGCTCCTCCCCATTGCCCACATCACCGCCTGAGCTCTACCTTCTGTCAGATCAGCAGCAGTTTTAGATTCTCATAGGAGCATGAACCTTTGTGAACTGCACATGTGAGGGGTCTAGGTTGTGTGTGTCTTGTGAGAATCTAATGCCTGATCATCCACTCCACCTCCCGCCATGGAAAAATTGTCATGGAAAACTAGTCCCTGATGCCAAAAAGGTTGAGACCACTGTTATAAACAATATAGAGCTGGAATTTTTAAAAAATCTACTCTGATAATCACTGTATTTTAATCAGAGATTTAAATTCAGTGATATACATTATGCCTACTAATCTGTTTGAATTTATTTATGCCACTTTATTTTTTTGTATTCTTTTTTTAATTCTCTGTTTTTTTTCTATGCTTCTTTCTCTTCTTTCTATTTGACTGAGTGTTCCTTTTTTATGCCCTCCCTTATAGTTTTCCTGGAGTTCATACATTTACTGGATGGTAGCTCATACCTATTTTTTTTTTTTTTTTTTGTGACTGTCTTTAATTTTTTTTTTTTTTTTGAGTTGGAGTCCAACTCCATCACCCAGACTGGGTGTGTCTTTAATTTTTTAACATGCATACTGAACTAAGTCTAAAGTTAATAAAAATTTATATTGCCAGGCTTGGTGGCTCAGCCTGTAATCCCAGTGCTTTGGGAGGCCGAGGTGAGTGGATTGCCTGAGCCCACAGGTTCGAGACCCGCCTGGGCAACTTGGCGAGACCTCATCTCTACAATAAATCAAAAAAATAGCTGGGCATGGTAGCACACGCCTGTAGTTCCAGTTACTTGGAAGGCTGAGGCAGAAGGATTGCTGGAGTCCAGCAGGTTGAGGCTGCGGTGGCCGGGAGTGGCCACTGCACTCCAGTCTGGGCGACGGAGTGAGACTCCAGCTCAAAAAAAAAAAAATTATATTATCAAGCAATATAAAACCTCAGGATACTGTAACCACTATTAGCTCCTTCCCATCTTACATGATATTCTTGTCCAATAATTTAGATCCAAATTGCTTTATATCATGCATATTACTACTACAGTTTATTCAGAAGATGCTGGGTTGGGGTCACCTGATGTTTATTGTGTTATCTGCTCACCATTTCTCCCTGTACCTCAAGGTAGAATTCCTTCCTCCTAAAATAATCCTGCAGTAGAGCTTTCAAAGAGGAGCTGTTACTAGGAAACCCTGCTCGCCTTTGTTTGGCATGCCTTTACTTTTCCCTTTTTCCTGACCCTTAAATGGAACTCTAACTCGACAATTTGGTTACCCCACCTCAATTTCTTGAAGACATTATTCCATGTTCTCCTTGCTTCAACAGTTGCAATTGAACATTGCTATTGCTTTTAGGTGAGGGGGACCCCCACAAAACAGAATTATGTGTTTTTTTTTTTTTGGTTTTTTTTTGTGAGATGGAGTCTCACTCTGTCGCCCAGACTGGAGTGCAGTGGCCGCTCCCGGCCACCGCAGCCTCGCCTGCTGGGCTCCGGCGATCCTTCCACCTCAGCCTTCCAAGTAGCTGGAATTACAGGCGTGCGCTACCACGCCCGGCTGATTTTTTGATTTATTGTAGAGATGAGGTCTCACTGCCCAGGCGGGTCTCGAACCCGCGGGCTCAGGCAATCCACTCACCTCAGCCTCCCAAAGGCGCGGGATTACAGGCTGAGCCATCAAGCCCGGCTCAGAATTATGTTTTGAAGGGTGGGCCCCTTTGTAGTCCAGGCATCCCCAACTAGGTAAGTGTTCTAGGAACCCCTCAGCATCAGTCTGCCAGCTAGCATTGTTGTACACGAACAACTTCCCATATCATGCTGAGTGTTCAGCAGTTTTTAACCAAAATGGCATGACTCCCATGCCCCAAACTCCCTGTCCGTCCAATCTTACCCCAAGCAATTTTTTTTTCCCAGATGAAAACAATCATCAAAGGGAAATGTTTTGCTGATATGGAAAAGGTGAAACAAAACAAACAAACAACAACAAAAACACAGAAGCACTAAAAGGCATCAAAATTGAGATCAGAAACTGTGTTAAGCAGTGGAAAAAGTGTCTTGGTAGGTGTAATGCATCAGACAGAGAGGACTTTGAAGATGACTGAAGTTTAAACATGTAAGAATACACAATTTTTAAAATAAATAAATTCAAGTTTTTGGGGTCCACTCTTGTAGCTGCCAGTTGTCTTTTCTTTATCATCTATCTTTTTTCTGTTACCTTCTTAAGTCTTCTCTTTGTCTTTGGTACTCTGAATTTTAGTACAATATGTGATATTCTAGGGTGGATTTAATTGTATTTATTAATTGGGACTATTTGGAATCCTTGAGTCTGAGGATTGATATCTATCAATAACTTCAAATCATACTTATGCATTACACTGTTTAATATTCTTTTTCTCCTCCTCTCTATAATCCTTCTGTAACTCCCATTGGCTGCATGTGGGGCCATCTAATCCTGTCCCTATCTCTTAATCACTCTTTCGTGTTTCTATGCCTTTAACTCTCTGCCTGCTAAGTATTTTCCTCAGATATATTTTCAAGTTTATTAATCTTCTCTCTGACTGTGTCTAATCTGCTCTCTAGCTCATCCATATTTTTAAAAAATATCAATGACTTTTTTTATTTCTAATAATCATTTGGATTCTTTTTGCAACATGAAAGTTGTTTTCTCATTCTGCAATGTTCTTTCTAATGTTATTGACTTCTCCTTTTATACATGCATTCACTTCAAGTACACTTATTAGTCCAAACTAATAGTTCTGCTACCTAAAGTTCTTATGAGTGGAGAGTGTTAAGGTATAAGATTGTTCTTTCTTGGGTCTCCTGGCTGACACTCATGGTGGATAGACTCCTTTTGTGTGTCATTATGTAGGGCTATGAGTCTACTTTCAGTGAAGCTTTATCTGTGGAGGATCCTTTGGGTGAATGGCATGATGCCAAAGAGTCTGAGTTTATTTTTTTCCCAGTTCCCCAGGGCCATCTCTATCCATTCCAGCATCATTTAAATGTTGATTTACAGATGTAGAAATTTCCAGATCATATAAGTAGTACCATGACATACTGCAACCCCTCACAGGACATAGACTTATGCTATAAACTATTAGGGAAGACTCTTCTATCTGCAGAGCTCAGGCCAAGAAATGCAGCTTTCTTGTTATCTCCCTGCGTACAATGTCTTTCCAGTTTACTGAAAGCACGATGCATGAAGGCTCCCACCTTTATGCACGGTTCTCATTATAAACTTAGCAGAGGCTCATAGTCTTTTCTTCTGCACAGATTCAGTCTCAAGTCCAGTGACTGCGCACCACCATCCTAATGCAACTACAGTCTAAACCTGCACACTAAATGCTCTGATTTTTATCTCTATTTTGGACCTCTTGTGAGTCTCTATGTTTTTGTAAGCTCAGTTAGACACTTTATATACACATTCTAAGAAAGGAAAAACTGTATTAAAATTGTAATAATATATACCTATGGCAAAAGATTAATGCCATCTTTTGAGCAAACATCATATGACACATTGCTACCATACTTCAATTCAGCTTCGAAAAAAGTAATACATAGATAACATCTCTTAAAATGTGTATATGGTTTTTGGCACTCCCAATATGTACATAGGGGGCCCCAAAATACTCTAATTATCTTTTTGGAGGGTGAGCCCCTCACAGTATAGGCTTTCCCCACTAGGAACCCATTGGCATCAGCGTACCAGCAAGCATCATTGTTAGAGTCTGCATTTGGCTTCAGTGAAATTTTTTAGAGATTCTTTCAACATATTTGCCCATTTTATGATGGGTGAATATGAGCCACACCACACTGAGTGTTCCGTTTTTGACCAAAAATGACATGGCCCCCATGCCTCATCCTCCCTATTTACCCTCATCTTACCCCAAGCAACATTTTTTTGTTTGCCTAGATGAAAAGAGTCTTCAAAGGGAAACGTTTTGCAATGTGGAAGAGGTGAAACAAAAAAAGGCAGAAGCACTAAATGGCATCAAAATTGATGAGCTCAAAAACTGTTTAGAACAGTGGGAAAAGTGTCTGGGTAGGTGTATTACATCAAATGGAGAGTACTTTGAAGGTGACTGAAGTTTAAATACCTAAATATAAATACTTTTTAAAATAAATAAATTCCAGGGTTTTTTAGGGGGATCTCCCTCATATACAATATATATGATTTAGCCATAACTTTTTAAGGAGTTTACTGAGGGTGGAAGTCTCTGTTATCTTGGTAAATGTTGCCAGGAAGAGAGGTGTCTGATCTCCATGCTGAGTTCACTCCAGGTCAGCTTTCTCTACAGAGTGACCTCAATGGCCCCTAGAAATTCCAGGCTTCTGTGGGCCTTAGAGACAGACCAGAAGGAGAGTGGTTCATTCCTGAAACAGAGATAACTGTCAATTGATCTTGAGGATCAATTGTAATGACCCAGCTACCCTTCAAGGGAGAGATTAGCATAAGTACACCCAAGCCATAGGGATGCCAATATCAGAAAGAGGGGAATACATTCTTGGCAAGAGAAAACAGCAGATGTCAACCACAGACACTTCAAAATGTGAAAAGTGTTACCTCATGTCATCCTTACCCTGTGAGGTCAGATTTATAATCATCCTTCCTGTTCACACAGCTGCTGAAGCACAGCACCAGCATTGGAATGTTGGTCTCCTGACTCAGATCTTGGTCTCCTGACTCAGATTTTTATTTTTTGTAGAGACAGTGTCTTGCTAGGCTGCCCAGGCTGGTCTCAAACTCCTGACTTCAAGTGATCCTCCTGCCTCTGCCTCCCAAAATGCTGGGATTACAAGCATGCTCCACTGCTCCCAAACTTTGGGCATTTTAAATCAAGGGTACACCTCTTGGCCTAACCCTTAAGACCATGTATTTCTCAGTTTCTCTTTGTCTGTTCAATCTCATTTCTCACTACTTCTCTACTCACTAAACTCTGTTCAGTTTCACCCTATGCTTTACCTGGCAAGCCCTGTGCCTGTGACGACTCCCACAGTCTTCCCATCAAGCCAATAAGACGGCAAGGCCTGGAGGGAGACTCTTAGGTTTCTCTTCTTCTAATTCTGATCTGTGGATGGAATCTACATGAGACACTATGGTAAGGGTGTATCTAGACTCAGTGGGTATCTTAAATCTGGATCTTAGAAGCAGAGCCTGAAACAGTAACTCTTGTACTCATTATTTATTGAGGGCATGCTCTCCAGACAAACTGGCAAAAAAAAGTGAGAAGTAACAGAGAAGAAACTAAACAAAGATATCATGTCAGCTGAAGCCTAGCCTCAGCCAAATCCCATGGGATGTTATTGTAACTAAGCATCTCAGCCTTAAAATAAATATAAAACTTTATCTCCCTCTTTCTTAATCTTAAGCCTTGAAACATGTTTTAGAAACTTCTTCGCACTATACCTGTTTATCTGACCTTTTGCTGCTTAGTAATCCCAGGGGCTCATCTTAAGACAGCCTGACTATAGGGCCATCCATCTTTGGAGGAGTCATGAGATGATTAATCCATAACCTGACTGCAGCTGAGATAACACCAACCAGGCCTCCAGGAGACCTCCACCCAAGATAAGCCATCAAGACACATACTATGCCAAGCCTGCATGTTTCCCCATGCCAAGTTTCCCTTTCTAAACCCTTGAACTCAGCCTAAAAATGTGGAAATGGTTTCTTTGAGGTATGAGCCTGGCCACTTCCCCATCTGCCAGCTTTTGGAATAAAACTGTCTTCCTTCCATTACATCTTGTGCTTACCTACTTTGTATTCCCCCCTTTCTGATATTGGCATCCCTATGGCTTGGGTGTACTTAAGCAATAAGCAGCCACACTTGCATCAGTTACAATCTGGAATGTGAATGGCACCACAGTGAAACAAGGCTTTTGCATCTTTATGTCGGTCATTGGCCATGGGCTGACCCTGGAGACTGGTAAGAAGACTCACACCTGCTGAGGGTAGGTTCTAGAGAGGGTACAGCTGTGAGCTATCAGCATCTCACACAAAACAGCCAGGTGTTGGGAGAGCTAGCCAGGCAAAGAGGACCTGGGCAGGACACCAGCAGCATCTCTGACAATGGGAAAGAGTGTTGCAATAGACTAACAGCAACAGCACCCATTGTGAAAGCTGACCTGTGTTGAGAACTTGTGTGCCAGACATTAGCCTTCCTGCTTCACACATGCCCTCCCATTTTGTCCTGATAATAACTGCTTAGCTACATGCTATTATTTCCCAAGATTACCAGAAACTGAGCGGAGCCCAGAGGCACATTACTCAAGGTCACACACTAGATTGGATTCACACCATACCCCAGAACCTGGATGTATCACCATTAAACAATGCCTGGTGTGAGTAGGAAAGACAGGAGTGGCCACACTGGTGGCAGGAACCTACTATCTTGAGGACGTTGGAAAAGTCTGCCTTGTCTGGGAGTTCTCACCATCTACAAGCCTCTGGCCCTCACATGGCTCACCAGCTCATGCTGTTCAGGCCACACCTGGAAGATGATGTCCACTTCCAGAAGCAGAAGCTTCCCTTTGAAGGGCAAAGCGACCACCTGACATATATATAAAACTCGAGCAGCCAGCCGGGGTGGTGAGAGATTTGGAATCAACATGAGAATGCGCCAGTGGAGTGGGGAGGTTTAACCTAGACAGAAAATATGAGAGGAGTCACGTGAGACCTTGGCTCAAAGCAGCAAAGGACTGTTGTGTACACAAATTCAAATAGATGGGAGCAGAGAGGAGGGACGACACGTGTCACGTCTAGCATCTGCTGGCTTTGAGCCACAGCCTCTGATCAAGACAAATGCTGGCAGATGTTTAACAAGCAGTTCTCTGGGTGGATATGGCCCTGGTTTGTAGCGTCAACCAGTTTCTGGGGTGTCCACACTCCCACTGTGGCCAATTTCAGGCTCCCCGCATGACATCACTGAATGCATGAGTGAGGAGGGGGCACGTGATGATCAGCTCCTGTGAGTCAGCAAGCCACTCCTGAACGCCCGTGATCCCCACTGCAGTCCTATGGAGCCGGCAGTTTCCACAGGCAGCTCCGGCACCAGCCCTTGAGACACCCACCAGCAGAGCATTCTAAGGCCACACTCGCCTGAAGGGCAGAGTCGCCGAATCCTATTCTCAAAGCGCGGCTTGGTGTGTTCGCTTACTAAAGGCCCCCACAGTCCTGCTGTGGAGAAACCTGTGTGACCTCCCTTAGCTCCGCATTCCCCAAACCTGTTTGCCTGCCCCATGTTTCATCACACGCCTCTGAGGAACCGCTCCCGAAAGAGCGTTCGTTGGAACACACCTTGGAAAATGGCACGTCTTCCTATAGACCAAGGGCCATTGCTGAGAAAGAGTTCTGCCATTCTGTTTTGTCTCAGAGTGGAAGTAGGACAATGGGTTAAAATAGGGGAGAGACAGAATCCAAGATGGTGAGAGGAGAGCCGTCCTAATAAAAACCACCCATCAGTAGCACGAGGCTAGACATGGAAGGAAAGTGGTCCTCGTGAGCGTGGATGGAGAATGTCCACGTAGCAAGAGACTCTGAGAAGGGGCTCCAGGCCGCATTAGGGCAGTGAGAGAAGACGCCCTCCAAGGACTCTGTGAAGCACCAGGACTCTCGTAACACGAAGGGCCTGGACTCTGTCGGGGCCTCAGCACAGGGCCGATCAGATAGCTGCCTCGATGTGGAAATAGATATTCCAATGCTATTCGTGAGCAGGATATAATTTTAGAAGGGCGAGGATGGCGTCACTTCCCAAAATATACTTCTTGACTGTCTAGTTTCTGCATTAATTCACCATTAAAACTTTTCTTCTTTAGCTTAATACTTTATTCCATGTTCAATTGCACATTCTCCCGGGGAAGGGGTGATTTGAGACAAGCTGCTGTCAACCTGCTGTGCCCCTGTGGTACAGGGAGGTCCTGGGTCCCTCCCTGAGAGCAACTCCAGTCTGGAAAGGGAGAACTGGTGGGGCGGGGTGCGGGACAGGGGCATTGGTATCTGAGGTGGGGGCTGGAGAGCAGGAGAGACTGCGAGGCAGGAGGGAGTGGGTGTGCCAACGCCAGTCTTGGCTGCCTTTGTGACTGTGTTTGGGGCTGGGCCTGTCCTAGAGACATCCCAAAACTATTTTGGGAGGCGGCAAATTTAGCTGGTGGCTGGTTTGCAAATCATCCAGATACGTTGGTATTTCTGATGAGACAATCTGTCTCGGGAGGAGACGTTTAAAGCCTTTACAACCAAAAGGGATGTGCCTTTTTGAATACTGTCATGGAAAAAGCACAACCACTGCAGCCTATTTTGTTGGCCAGACCAGCAGGAGGTAAAATATGCGTGACCATGGCAGCCTCAATGATAGGGAGATTTCCAGGTGAAAGCCTGTTTCTATATTTGCTATCTTTGGCAGAATTCTCAGGACGGCCTGAAAAAGCAGGTGGTCTGAGATCCATTTTACAGATGAAGAAACAAAGGCGCTTGCCTAAGGTGACCCCCCCCCAAGGAGTTGGTGGCAGAAATTACAGTTCAGCCCAAGTTTTTCAGATTTCAAATTCCATTGTGATTGTTTTTTAAATGTAAGTTTCATTTTAATAAGTATTATCATTTAAACTCAAATATTTGCACAAAGTTTTTAGTGAAAAGAAGCAGTCCCTGTCCCTCGACTTCCTCAGCCCTGATTTCCCAAAATCCAGGGGCAATCACTTTCTATTTTTTAGCTTTATCTTCATATTTTTCAGCAAAATGTTACACTTCCAGATCTTGATTTTTTTAAAAAAAAATTTAGATGTTACCTAAAAGCTTCCTTTTGTGGAAGACAATGATTTAATTGTTTATACCCTTATTAATATGTGCACACACACAAACACACACACACTCTCCTTCTCCTCCCCCTTTGCACATCACAGTATGGTCATGTCACCATTTGTATTTCTGATAGGATACTCATAATTTCCAGAATCTCTCTGACCGCTCCTTTTGCATAGCAGCCTGTTTTTGTTGCATAGATGGTGTGTCTGCTTCTCCGTCTGTGAATTTGCTTTTGTAACTTGAAGTTTCCATTCCCTTCCTCCATTTTTTCTCCTGAGATCCTTTTCAAGTGGGTCACACTGGCATCTGTCTCTCAAGTTAGATCATTCCTCTAATATCTGATCATCCTTGACTTCTTATTCGGGGTTGCTCCTAAGATGCTAAAAGGCCATTGGAAGCTCTCAGTGCCCCAGTGGGAGGTTTCGCTGTAGGTTGATACGGTAGAGACCAGCCAACTCCTTGAGGTCAGTATCTGTGAGAATGGTCTCTTAGGCCTACTGTTTCCCCAGGAGGAGAAAAGTCATCCAATCTTCTGTGACCATAGAAAGAACAGGGAAAGGAAGGCTCTGTGCCTGCCACCAGCATTCTGAAAGCCAAGGGGGAGCAAGGGTCTCAACCTCATCACCCAAGCTTATACTCCATTCCTCCTTCAGTGGCATCTGTTTTTCCCAGGCTGGGCCTCTCCTATTTGACTCTTCCAGGGAGAGAAGCTCTTATCTGCTCTGTGGGGGTGGGGGATAGTTGCCTGCTTGAACTGAGAGAGGATTTCCTCTCCTGTCATTAAAATATTATACTATGGGTCGTATTTTTTTCGCTACAGACTGTTCTTGAGAAGGCTCTGAGTTTTGCCTGCAGGAAGTTGCCCGGAGAGACCCCACAGGATTCCCGTCTGGATGCCGAGTGAAGGGAGTGGGGCGGGCAGAGGGAGGAGAGAAACCGCAGGGGCAGCAGAAGTCTTTGACAATCCCTCAGGGAACCCTGTGGAAGGAGGCTGGGCCTTTAAACTCCCTCACTGACTAGTCTCTGGAAGCAAGCCCCCACCCAGGAGAGGGGAGTGACGGACAAGAGGACTCTCTCCAGCTAAGAGCAGTTTCTGGAGAGAGACTGGAGCTGCCAGTATTCCAAGTAATGAGTGCCTAGATTCTGAAGGGACCATGTGGGTGGCACACCATGGCACCTGCTCCATGGCTTCCTGCCACTGCCCCAATAACCTTCCTTCACATAACCTTTCAGGATCCTGGTCAGTCGCTTCCACTTGGGAAACACTGGAGGAAGGAGCCCAAGGTGACCAGGCAGCCATCATAGATTCAAGTTTCGTAGAATTCTTGCTGCGTCCCTGGTGGAAGCATGTTTGGAAACCAAGACCTTGCAACTGACTGGGACTGAAGTTGTAGAGAAACCTTCCCACGTGGAGAGAGGATGGGCAGGGCCTCTGCCACGGCCCCCTCTTTGTTCTCGGAGTTACCAGTTCCACCTATCGGGGATGTGGTCACTGCTCATGATGGAGTTCGTATGTGGTTTTGCCTTGGGTCACTTCTCCTTCCATACAGGCCAGATGCATAGCCGAAGTTCTGTCCATTGAGAGGATTTACCCACACAGCTAAATTGTAGTTGGGCTGTAGTGCAACAGGTGTTGTGCTTCTTTCTTAGTGATGACAGATGCAAGGGGTACTCACTAGTCTTTTACTTCAGAGAAAATGTCCCAAACCACTGAAGCCCCAGGGTTTGCTGTGGCGATACCTTGAATCCTTGTAAGCTTTACCTCTTGACCTCTGGAGTACGCACACTGCCAAAGTCTCCAAAATTCTTGCTCATCGTGTCATCAATAAGGCAGGCCAAGATGGTATTCTGAGGAGAGTCCAGACGTCCGGGTCCCTTTAGATGCAACTGTGGGGAGCTCTGGGGAAAATTGTTAAATGTGTACTGGTATCCATCCCAACTGAATATAGAACATTTCTGTCTCCCCTTCCTGACAAGGTTAGACAATAAACTACTCAACAAATCAATGGCCCTATGTGACATATCTGAGACAATGTCAATCGGCTCTAACAAAAATCACATCTGGCACACCACCTGCAATTGAAGTTACTACCTGTTTGAGCTTAACATGTAGTCCATTGTCATCGGGCAAGATCTGTCTGGTTTATGTGGGGGTCAGATCATTGAATTAAAAGGGGAATATGGCGGAGTAAGATGGTGGACTAGGAGTTTCCAGGCTTCAATTCCCCACAGAAACATTAATGTTAACACTTGTCCACGGACGAGAGTCGCTTTATGGAAGCCTGGGAGTCTAGCTGAGAGGTTCCAGTACCCTGGTTGAGCAAAATATCCAAGAAGAGATGCACTGAAGAAGTTAGGGATGGGTTCACTTTACCTACATCATCTCTTCCCAAAGTGGCATAGCTCTGTGTCAAGAGAAAGCCTTCAGCCTCTATTCTCTCCCATGGGGGAAAGTGAGGGCACAGTGTTCACAACCCAGATCCCCCTGCCTTGTGGAATCCTGCCCAGGAGACTCACTTCTGGATGCCTCATCCAGAACATTGAGGAGACTGACACAGCTGAGCCATCTGAAGGCAGATGGTGACAGCTGGTGCATGAATCTCAACAACCGGCCTCAGCTCCTATTGGCTGGCTTATGGACTTCACCAGGAGTCCTGTCCATGGGCCCCGTGGGGTACCTCCCCTGCAGACACCCTGACTAGCTTATGTGTGCCCCAGCACTCCACATTCCCCTCCCCCTGGCTGGTACCCTGCACTCTCCTGCAGACAGTGCACGCAA
The DNA here is from genome assembly GCA_027257055.1 of Cephalopachus bancanus. Taxonomy (NCBI): domain Eukaryota; kingdom Metazoa; phylum Chordata; class Mammalia; order Primates; family Tarsiidae; genus Cephalopachus; species Cephalopachus bancanus. Next base: position 2,297,600 of record JAPVLO010000288.1, on the reverse strand, counting down.
GTGCTGCAGACGGTACATGTGGGTTTTCGTAAGCAGCATACAGACAGCAGCAGCCGTGTAGACTTTGCTGGATCGGGAGAAGGTGCAGAGCCTGAAACACTTCAGGGCTCTACTCCAGGGAGAATAAACAAAGGATCCTCAGCTCCCAGGCTGGCTTTGTGGAATCAAGAGTAGGCAAGCAATCCTAATCCTTCCCCTCACAAGAGGAAACAAGGGGAGTAATTCAGGCACATCCACATAGAAGGTTGGAGGGACCCCCCGGAACCTCCACTCAGACTGACTAGTGAGCTTACATGCAGTTTCTCTCCCAGAGCACTAGTCTTTTACTAGTAAAGAATGGAGGAGGTGACTATTTTTTCAAATGCAAAGACAGCAGCAGAAGGCATCAAGGAATGTGAAAAATCAGAAAAAAGGAAATCACTAAAAGAACAAAACAAAACTCCTGTGGTTGACCTCAAAGAAAAGGGGTCCACAGATGTCCTGAAAGGAAGTTCAAAACAATTGTCTTAAAGAAGCTCAGTGATCGACAAGAGAACATACAACTAAATACATTTTTTAAAAATACATGAAGAAAATGAGAAGTTCAACAAAGAGATAGAAACCATTAAAAAAAAAGAACAAATTCTGGAGCTGAAGAATACAATGACTAAAGTGAAAATTCGATAAAGATCTTCAACAGCAGATTCAATCAAACAGGAAAAAAGAATCAGTGAATTTGAAGGCAGATTATTTGAAATTACCCAGACAGAGAAACAAACAAACAAAAAGAATGAAAAAGAGTGAAGAAAGCCTGTAGGACTTATGGGACACCACAAAACAAACAAGTTAAGGGAGTCCCAGAAGGAACAGAGAAAAAGGCAAGCGTTCTTTTAAAAAAATAATGACAGAAAGCATTTCAAATCTGGAGAAGAAATGAACATTCATATCCATGAATCCCAAAGAACGTTAAGCAGATTGAACATAAAGAAGTCTTTACTGAAAAACATTATAATCGTGTTGTCAAAAATCAGTAACAAAGAAAAAATTTTGAAAGCAACAGGTCAGGACCAGTGGCTCATGCCTGTAATCTCAGCACTCTGGGAGGCCAAGGTGGGAGGATCACTTGAACCTAGGAGTTCAAAATCAGCCTGCACAACATAAGTGAAACCTCCTGTCTACCAAAAAGTAAAAAAATTGGCCAGGTGTGGTGGGCTTATAGTTCCGGCTACTTGAAGGCTGAGATGGAAGGACTGCCTGAGCACAGGAGGTTGGATGCAGTGAGCTGTTATTATGCCACTTCACTCCAGCCTGGGTGACAGAGTGAGACCCTGACTCAAAAAAGAAAAAGAGGGCCTGGCACAGTGACTTAACCTGTAATCCCAGAACTTTAGGAGGCCAAGGCAAGAGGATTGCCTGAGCTCGAGGGTTCAAGACCAGCCTTGGCAACTTGATAAGACCTTGTCTCTACAATAAATCACAAAAACTAGCTGGGTGAGGTGGCTTGCATCTGTGGTTCTGGCTACTTGGAAGGCTGAGGTGGAAGGATTGCCTAAACCCAGCAGGTCGAGGCTGTGGTAGCCATGAGCATGTCACTGCACTCCAGCCTGGGTGATAAGAGTGAGGTTCCAGCTCAAAAAAAAAAAAAAAAAGAAGAAGAAGAAGAAGAAAAATAAATAAATAAGAAGACAACAACAGCAAAAAACAACTCATCACATACAAATGAACAAGGCCATCAGTGGATTTCTCAGCATAAACCGTGCAGGCCAGGAAAAAATAGGATGATATATTCAAAGTGCTGAATGGAAAGATGAAACAAAAATCTGTCAGCTGAGATTACTATACCTGGCAAAGCTGATCTTCAGAAATAAAGGAGGGATTAAAAAATTTCTCATTACAAAAAACTGAGAAAGTTTATCACCATTTGACCATCTTGCAATAAATGCTAAAGGGAGTTCTTCAAGTAGAAACACAAGTACGCTAACTTGCAAAATAAAAACAAATGAAGGTACAAACATCTCTGGTAAATTAAGCATATGGTGTAACCCCAAATACCCCAATACTGTAAGGGTGGTATATAAATCACTTTTGACTCTAGCTTCAAAGTTAAGAGACAAAATTATTAACTATAGCTACAATAATTTGTCAATGAATGCACAATATAAAAGATGTAAATAGTGACATTAGTAACAAAATGTGTATGGGGAAGTCAAAGTGTGAAATTTTTGTCATTGAAATTAAGTAGGTATTAGCTTAATATAGTTACAATGATAAGTCATTTTACGTAAGCCTCATGGCAATCACAGAGATAAAACTTGTAATAGATACACAAAATATGAAAAGAAAATAATCAAAGTATGCCACTACAAAAAAATTAAATCACAAAGGAAGACAGCAAGAAATAAACAAAGGAACTACAAAATAGAAACACTGAACAAAATGGCAATAGTAAATCTTTACCTAGCAATAATTACTTTAAATGTAAATGGATTAATTTCTCCAATTTGATGACATGGAGTGGCTGCATGGATTTTTAAAAAACAAGCTCCAACCATGTGCTGCCTATAAGAGACTCACTTTAGTTTTAAGGACATATATAGGCTGAAAGCGAAGGAATAAGAAAAGATACTTCGTGCAAATAGTGACCAAAAGAGAGCAGAGGTGGCTATACTTAAACAAAATAGACTTTAAGGCAAAAATTGCCACAAAATAAGGTCATTATATAATGATAGCAGGGTCATTTCATCAATTATAAATATATATGCACCCGATGTTGGAGTACCTAAATATATCAAGCAAATATTAGCAGAACTGAAAGGGGAAACATACAGCAATACAAGAATAGTAGGAGACTTCAACCCCCACTTCCCGCAGTGATAGATCATCTAGACAGCAAGCCAGTAAAAAAAAATGAGGTTGACTAGTACCACACACCAATGACCCTGACAGATATATATAAAACATTTCATCACAGCAGCAGAATAAATATATTTCTCAAGTGCACATTGAACATTCCATGGGGTAGTTCATATGTTAGGCCATAGAACAAGTTTTAAGAAGATTAAAAGCCTATCAAAGTATCTTTTCCAATCACAAAGTTATAAAACAAATTAAGTATCAGGAAGAAAACTGGAAAACTCACAGATATGTGGAAATTAAACAACACACACCTGACCAACCAATGAATCAAAGAAGTAAAACAAAATGGAAAACAAAGAATATCTTTAGATAAACAAAAATGAATTCTAAGAGGGAAGCTTATCACAATGAACTCTTACATTAAGAAAAAGGAGAGATCTCAAATAAACAACCTAATTTTATACCTCAAGGAACTAAAAAAAGAGAACAAACTAAGCCTGAAGTTTGCAGAAAGAAGGAAAATAAAAGGATTAGAGCAAAAATAAATGAAATAGAGACTAGAAAAAATAGAAAAGAGCAATAAAATCAAGAGTTGGTTTTTAAAAAGGCAAACAAAATCAACTAATCTTTAGCTAGACTAAAAACAAAACAAAAAGGACTCAAGTAAAATTATACATGAAAGAGGAAACACAGTAACTGATATGCAAAGGATCATAACAGACCACTATGAACAATTATACCGCAACAAATTGGTTAACCTAGAAGCACCCCAGGCACATTCCTAGAAACATATAACCTACCAACATTGAACCATGAAGAAATGAAAAATCTGAACAGACCAATAATAAGTAAGGAGGTTAACTCAGTAATCAAAAATCTCCCAACAAGAAAAGCTCAGGACTGGATGGCTTCACTGGTAAAGTCTATGGAACGTTTTAAAAATAATTAACACTAATCTTTCTCAGACTTTTCTTAAAAACTGAAAGAAAGGAAACACTTTCAAACTCATTTCATAAAGCCAGCATTAACCTGATACCAAAGCCAGACAAGAACACTACAAGCAACAAAAATTATATAGCCAATATTTCTGGTGAACTTATACACAAAAATCCTCAACAAAATACTAGCAAACCGAATTAAACAGCATGTTAAAAGGATCCTACACCATGGCCAAGCAGGATTTGTCACTGGCAGGCAAGAATGGTTCAACATACGCAAATCATGAAACTTTCACAGAATTAATGATACAAACCATATGATGACCTCAGTAGAATCTCCCAGGCTCTCCTCCCTGGAAAGTGCTCCCTTTTCTCCGTTGTCTCCAGCCTTGGGCATGTTGTCAAGGCTCCCACATTCCAGGTCCAGCTGTGATCCAGCCTGGCCATGCCCTGAAATCCTGGTTTCTCAAACCGGAGTGCAGTATAACCTGGGGTGTGTGCCATTGTTTCAGGGCAACAAAGCTGCATTATCTTGGGGTGTCAGTGACCACCCTGTTGGAATAAATATAATTATATGAGTATGTATGCTTCTTCCACCCAACAAATAGTATTATGTCCCAGAGCTGGGGCAGTAGACATGGATCCTCACATTCAAAGATGGAACCCTGGATGCCTTTTCCCATGAAGGGCTGGGTAGGAACCAACCATTCACTGAAGGCGTTCGCTGCATGCCCGGATGTGCCGAGCACTGTGGTGGACTTGAGTTAAAAAGGAAACGAGACCACTGGGGTCCCTACGCATCGTTCACTCTAGTGGATATAAGTGGTGACTGCTTTGGAAAGAAGACACCCACTGACAGCCTAAATGCTTTTTGGAATGAGTAAAATTAAAAAAGTGAATTTTACCAAAAACAAAACAAAGGTTTCCTTGTTAAAAGTCACATCTTTTGTAAAGGGAAAGAAAAGCCGAGGTGGAAAAGTCTGAGAGGCCATGAACCAAGAAACGAAATCCTTGAAGATTGGAGATTCAAACGAGCTCAAGAAACACCACCAGGCCTCCCCAGGGGAAGAGCCGAAGGTACTCACGCTGAATTAGGAGTCTGAGTCCAGGAGGAGGGGGCAGGGTGTGGAAGAGACCTGGGAGGAAGGATCAAGAGCTGGGTGGAGAGGGGAGGCGGGAGAGGGAGGCTGCACAGTGAGGCTGGGACTCCAGGCACGGCTCCTCCTCCCCACATGTGGGGCGGTGGCCGTGAGCGGACGAGTTCAGGACGCCAGCACCTGCAAGGTGGTCCCTGAGATCTTACTCAGGCCTCTGATTCCTGGTGGGGGGGCCAGCAACAGGGCTAGCCTGACATGAGGGTGGCTCAGGGTTGGTGTGGGGGTCCCCCACTCCCTCCACTCACATCCCTGCTGCCTCCGCCCTGTTCACCTGGTACCCTGACACCACCATCTTGGTTCAGGCCTGCCTCGTTGGATTCTTCTTCCGGGAGTGGGGAGCCGCTGAAGCTGATCACTGGACAAGTCCTTGCTCCCTGATAAAGGAACTTCAGGTGGTGAAAAGCAGGGTCGGCACTGGGCTACCCTGGACAGGACAAGGTAGCTGGACCTCTTGTCAGGGTCTCCAAAGCCACACAGGGAGTGTGGCAGGCCCGGGACTCTGCCTCTATGGGACACACAGGAGGTAGTCCTCCGCTGGGCCACACTCTGGCTCAGGGACACCTGGCACGTCTCCTGTTCATGTTGGGCATGATACTGGGCACACCCACCCTGTACCCAGCCCAGCCCAGCCCAGCCCAGTCAGGGTGTGCGGGGGATCCCAGCTGCTCACAAACCAGCCAGGGCTGTAGCCAGACAAGGCCCCGTGGGGACAGCAGACCCCCTGTGACTGCCGCCTTTGGTGCACCACGGGCAAGGCCCCCTGGGAGTTGCCCCAGCCCCTTCAGGCACCTCACACTCCGAGGGCCTTAAGGATCTGAGCCAGGACCCCAAGCCCTCCCGCCTCCAAGCAGGTGCTGCCTAGAGCGACAAGGACGGTGCGGCGGGTGGGAGGGCATGAGTTATGGTCCCCGGGCCTCGCAAACAAGTTTGGTGCCGGCCTGTCGCCGTGAATCACAGCGGAGCCTAATCATTCATTAGAACATTCAGCAGTAATTGCTGGCGAAATGCCACTTGCCTTTTTCCCATTTTAACAAAACATTTATGCATGAAAGATTTAATGCCAGGTATCAAGCATATCATTGTAAATTTACCACTAATTAAGCCTAATTAAAATAATTAAATGGCTGTGGAGTCACCATGTGAATTGAAATCGCTTCTCTTCCGTGCTAGGCTGCTTCTCACCAGCCAGGCCCCCGGTTTTGAAGACAAATATCTCTCTCTCCCCCGAATTTCTCTCATCACCCCGCTCAGTTTCGCGCGGGGTATTTGTACGGCCAGGGAGATTTGATAATTAAGATAATGCTGCGGTTTGACGGTGCGGTTTTTCAATTTCGGGACCCCAGGAGACTTTCCTTTATCTCAGTGAAGTATAGACAATTTGACAAATCTGTTGCTCGGAGCAGTCGCCGGCGTTTGCATATTCATTACTCATTGGATTTTTAATCAAAGTAGCTGATGGACCCTTGCACCACAAATAACTCGGTCATGAATAATTTATCCGGGCTGGCTGGCTGGGCCTCGCAGCCTCGCGGCGCCCCGGGGCCCAGGATTGGCTCGCCAGGCCTGGCCTGCCCGAGCAGCACATGGCTGCTCCAGATGTTTGCGTCCCCATATGTGCACGGCTCATCAGAAATGGCGACGGCCCGCGCCCAGGGCCCGGCCGTCCCCCGACAGGCCATCTGGAGTTGGAGGGGAAGCAGGCCTCGTGCATTGTGGGAGGCACAGGGACCTGCAGCAGGCCACGGCAGGGGGCGCAGGGGCGCGGGGGGGCAGTGGACACTCGGCATCCAGGCCCACGTCTGGGCAGCAGGGAAGCTTGCACAGCCCAACCTGCAGGCAGGGCCACTGTGGGTACAGGGGCTGGCCCTTTGCAGACTGTCACATGGGTGCCCCACAGCTGCCTCTCCCGCGACTTTGGCCCATGGGTACAGTCCCCACGCTCACACCTTTCCCCTAGGCCTAAGTCCTGATGGATGTCCCCACCCTTTGACTCTGCCCTTCGGCAACTCTGTCTGCAACTTCCCTCCTCCTCCTGCTGCCCCAGTGGGGCCGGTCTAAAGTCCTCCCAGGCTCTGGACATGCCTGAAGAGGCCTCACCCTGGTCACATAATCCGATAATTCGCCCATTCGATGACCCCTCATGTGGCATGAAATGTATTTTACACAAAAGCACGGAGGAGGCGCGCGGAGATGCAGCCGACTGGTTGACATAATAACACGTTTTGTAGGCGTTTTATGGCCCATTTCCTCATTCTGATTTTATAGTTGCCTTCCCCTGTGAGCCCCTGATGCCTGGCTCCCTGGTCCCCGGCGCTCCTGTAGGCTCCAAACATGCAGGTCCATCCGGTGTTGGGCCTCCCACACCGAGTGCTTTCGTGGGTGGGGTCCACATGGTAGCCTTTAAGTGGGGTGGGGTCCACATGGCAGCTCTTTAAGGCTCCACTCATGGGAGCTCGGCTGGGGGCCTTCCTCAGGGACCCCCAGGACTTGAGGTGGAGGGGATGCCCCTCCCTGGTCTTCCAGAACATCCCCCTCCCCATCTCTGCCTTTGCCCCGTGACCCGCAGGGTGACTGCTGGTTGGCACGACCCCCTCTCCACCCGACATTGAGCTTGAAAGGGCAGGACGGTCCCTGTCATCTGTGTCCCCCACTTCGCCCACAGCTGGTGCACACCATGTGCACAGTAAACGTCTGATGAATACATGAACTTTGGACTTCATGTTTCAAAGAACAGGAGCCATGACCCTGGAAGGGAAATCAAGGGAGAACAGCAGTCTGGAAGATAGCCGGGTGGCCTCGTACCTGGCCCCAGCTCTCTTGTGCAGGTGGGGCAGAGGCCCAGCCTGGTCACTGCAGTGCTCCCTTGCTTCTCTTCTCAGCAACAGACAGCCTCACAGGGAGTTAGGCTCTGGGGCCCAGATTTCCTGCATCAAATGGGGCGTCCTCTCTCGAGGACTCTGATGGAAGGAGCTATCCTGGCTAGGAGTCTGACCTGACACAAGTGTCCCTCGGCCACACGCGCCCTTGTAAAGTTGGGCAGGAGCCTGTCGAATGCCTCCGGGGCCATAGCAGGTGTCACCTCCCCACCACAGTGCCATGCCCCCTACGTGTTGGCGGGCGGTGGGGACAGCAGGCTGACCACCAGACAGCAGGGGCACCGCAGGTCGCATGCCCTATGACAGCCCAAGTGGGAACATTTCATGACATTCCCTCTATTGTTTAAGGTGGGAGGGAAGATGTGATTGTACTGTGTGTGTGTGTGTGTGTGTGTGTGTGTGTGTGTGTGTGTGTTGTGGGAAGGAAGGGAGGAAGGGAAGGAGGGAACAGCCTGAGTCGTGACAGATGCTTCCTGAGCCTGTCAAGGGGGGAGTAACCCCTCCTGCCCCAAAGGTCTGAGAAGAGGCTGCTGGCCCAGCAGGCTGCCCCGTTCACAGGTTGTGACTCTCCACAGAGGCCCACTCCAGGCTGTGGTGTTGGAGAGCTGTGGGGCATGGGTCCTTGGGTGGGAGGTCCCACTGCAGACAGGAGCAGCCAGCCCTGGGTAGGCCTGAGATCCCGGAACCCCAGGGCCCCACAGCTAGAGACCCCAGCTAAGGCTCCAGAGGGAGATGGGCAGAGGAGCAGGAAGCAGAGGTGGTATTAATGGGAGAGAAAGACATTTAGAATAGTGAAGGGGGCTGGGTGTGGTGGCTCACACCTATCATCCTGGCACTTTGGGAGGCCAAGATAGGAGGATTGCTTGGGCCCAGGAGTTCGAGATCAGCCTGGGCAACATAGCCAGACCTCATCTCTACAAAGTTTCAAAAAATTAGCTAGGGTGTTCTTATAGTCCCAACTACTCAGGAGGCTGAGGGGAGAGGATCACCTGAGCCTAGGAGGTCAATGCTGTGGTGATCCATGATCATGCCACTGCACTCCAGCCTGGGCAACAGAGTGAGGCCATATCTCTCAAAATAAAATTTTTTAAAGAAATAGAAAATAAAAACCCTATAAAAAGCTTGCTGTCCGATATCAGAAACAGACTCATAAACAGATCATTTAGATTCTTTTGTTAGTGCTAAGATAATAGTATGCACTGTACATTGAAAAACTGTAGCTTTGGCCAAGCATAGTGACTTTTTCTTGTGATTTCAGCACTTTGGGAGGCTGAGGAGGAAGGATTTCTTGAGCCCTGGAGTTCGAGATCAGCCTGGGCAAGATATTGAGAACTCAACTCCACAAAAAAAATTTTTAAAGTTAGCTGGATGTTCTTGTAGTCCCAGCTACTCAAGAGGCTGAGGGAGAAGGACTGCCTGAGCCCAGGAGATCAAGGCTGTGATGAGCTGTGATCATGCCACAGCACTCCAGCCTGGGTGACAGAGGAGACCCTGACTCAAGAAAAAAAGTTGTAACTTTATATAATGTTTATTTTTAGTAATTCAACTCTAATTTTTCATGACAAACGTATTATGGGTGACAAATGTGATGACAAGGTTACTAAGCATAGGCATGCCTCTCTCTGGAGCTCTTGGTTTCTTTCGTGATGGAGCCTAGCCTCTGTGCAGAGGGACCGGTAGGAAGTAAGACAGCTTTGCTGGTGTCTGTCAGACTCTCACCCATCTCACATTGTGTTCTTCCAAGTCCCCAGGGAAACTGTAAGTCCCTTGAGGGCAGAGCCCGTGACTTTCCATTCATTAATTCCCTTATCCATGAAAGGCAAAAACCCATTATATTGGACACCTGTGAGGTGCCAGGCATGAGGTGGTAATCAGGGGCACAGGGATAGAAGGGGCCTTGTATTCTGAAGAGGAGATATGCGCAGAGACAAAGGGTAACACAATGTAGCCAGGGTTGTCCCAAGAAACATGCCAAGGACCCAGGAGCAGGAATGGCCCCTCTGTCAGGAGGTGGCTGAAGCCAGACCACACAGCAGGGCTTCTGCTGCCATAAGGATAAAAAGGAGGGAGGAGCCATGGGGAGTGGTCAGCCGTCAGGGGGCAAAAGCCTCCACGATCCTCACAGCCAGTCATGGTTTACGAATACACTTTGGTACACACTAGTTGTGTTCGTCCACACCGCGTTGCAACAAAGGAAGACCTGAGGCTGGCAATTTATAAAGAAAAGAGGTTTATTTGGCTCCTGGTTCTGCATGGCGCTGGCATCTGCTGGCTTCTGGTGAGGCCTCAGGAAGCCACAATCACGGTGGAAGGCAGAGAGGAAGCAGGCATGTCATGTGGTGGGAGGGGAAGAGAGAGGAGGAGGAGGGGCCAGGCTCTGTTCAACAGCCTGCTCTCCAGAGAACTCGTAGAGCTCGAGCTCATTCGTCACAGAGCGGCGGACATCAGGCCACTCGTGAGGGATCCGCCCCCGTGACCCAAGCACCTCCCACCAGGCCCACCAACACCAGAGACCACATTTCGGCAGGAGATTTGGAGGGACAGCATCCCATGAGATCACTTAGTCTTAACCCAAAGCCGTCGCCCTCTCCTCCCACTTCCTATCCCTTTCCCCTTCCCTTGTTCTCTCTCTTTTCAGTGTCTCCTCCTAATTTTTCTCTCCTGTCCCTCCTGTGACCATCTCTTTCTTCTCAAGACCCTCTTGGTGCCCATTCTTCCTCTTTCTTCCTTAGTTATGGTTGACTGGACAGGATAGAAAACCGAGATTCTGAAAAGAACTGGGATTCTAGCAAGACTGAGGGTGGCGTAGCCTGGTTCTGCTCGGTTCGCAGCCTTCTCTCTCTCAGGCACCCCCGCCTCCCACGGGACATGCTTTCACGCTTGCCAAGAACGTGCCTGAGAACTTACGAGGGAGTCGTGGCCTTCAACAGTGGCCTTGGGCCCCACGCCCTGTCAGGGGGCAGAACTCCACGAGCAGGGCTAAGTCTATCTAACCACGTGTTCACCCTCCCATCCATCTGTGCTCTCAACAAGCAGGACCTTCTGAATCCCTCGGCCAATTGCCAGTGAGATGGACACAGTCCACTCGTGGCACAGGGACACACAAACACACAGTGACAAAACGGCATGACGTATGTCAGAGTTGGAAGCATTGCCGTGTGCATGAAGAGGGATGGAAGAACCATTGGCTAGGCGGAAGAACAGGGACCGAAAAGGAATGATGGAGACACTGCGAGAAGCAGTGTAGTGGACCGGAGGAGGTGCTACCAGGTCCAGAGAATGACAATGGATGGAAAAGCCCCTCCATCCAGCTGCAGGAGTTGCTAGTGACTGTGGCGGTGCAGTCTCAGTGGGTGGATGGGGGAAGCCAGGGGGAGGTGGGTTGAGGAGGGAGCAGGAGCTGTAGCGGTGGAGACCTTAGGTGCACACAGCCCTGTGGAAGGCCACCTCTCAAGGAAAGGGAAAACAAGGCTGGTAGCTGGAAAGAGACATGCAGATTGAGTCTGTTTCTGGGATGAGAGACATTTGAGCATGCATCAGAGCCCACTGCCTCCACCCGGGACAGAAAAAGGAACAAGCCTGTTGGTTCCCCTCAGAGGCACCAGACCTTCCCCAGCACCTGTCACGGGGTGTGCAGGCCAGCAAGGGGCTACTGCTTCTGGCCCAGCTGGGAAACCTGGGACCGCAGACATCCCCCGGTTTCTGTCCCCATGAGATTACATCATGGTTGGTTCTGAGGGCACCAGCCCCGGAGCCGAGGGGGCTGGAGAGCCAGGCAGCTCTCCCACGTGCAGGGTGGACACTGACACAGCTCGGCTGGAAGGAGTGGGTTTTGCAAAGAGCTTTCTCCCGGACCCCATGGAGTTGGCAGCTTGGCTCATCTCACATGCAGGTCTGAGGACTACCATGTGGGACTCTCCCTCTGGGTCTCTGTCTCCCTGTGGCTCCCTAAGCCTTGGGTAAAGGATTCCTGGAGCCCGCAGATGCAGCATCCTGTGCCTCTGAGCCACAGATCCTGTAAGTGATCAGTCATGTCCATAAAACAAAGAGGTGGGGCAGGGGGGATTACAGGACAGGGGCTTAGTAGCGCGCTCACGTGTGTGTGGGTGCCCAACATGGAATTTCAACATCCCCGAATGGAAAACCACAGAGTCATCAAGCCTAAGCATTCTCTTTTTACACATAAGGAAACTGGGGCCCTGAGAGGGAAAAGAAATTGCCCAAGGTTGTACAGAGATTGGTGGCAGAGCTGGGACGAGTCCAAGCCTTGAGCTGCTGGCTTCCAGCTTGGTCCGTGCCAACCCTCCGCTCGGTCTTTGCCGACCACTCTCCGCCTCTGATGGCTGCATTCCAGGACTGGGTGTGAGCATGAGTTTGAATTCAGGATAACTTTCCAGAAAAGCAACACGCTTTGAGTGGCCACACGTGACCCTTTAGCCAGCCGTGATGGGCAGAGGAGACACAGCTCCTTATAGCCTCAGAGAAGCACATCCCGAGCCGGGCCCGGGACCCTGCACATCTTTGTAAAAGCCGTGGCACCTGGCAGTTCCTGTGCCATGGCTGTCATCCATACCACAACTCCAGGGGAACCTGGCGTGTCTGTCCTGTTCACTGTGTTGCCCCAGCACTTTGCCCGTGAACAGCCCAGGGTGCTGCTCAATTAGTATCTGTTGAGGTAATTAATTAGTTAATTAATCTTACCCCGTAGAACCTGCTCTCTGGGTGGAAAGGTTTCAGAATTGTGACCTCAAACCCGAGGAAACTGGGTCCCTCCAAGGCAGCGCAGCTGCAGGCTGGGCCTCCGCACTGCTCTGTTTCCTCCGTGGGAGGACCCAGGGTGGGTTCTCCAGAGGACAGTGGAGCAGCCAGACCACACATGCCTTCCTACTCCCTGGCTTGGATGCTGGGCTTCTCCAAATGCTCCCCAGCTGCACCCTCTCAGTCAGCTGGGCCCTTGCTGGCCACTCCCGCCTCCATTTTGAACACGCACCCAGGATTTGTGGGGTTGACTTGAGGGCTCCAATCATGGACCCTCCTGCCAAGGGAGGCTGAGGCAGAGTCTGGTGTCGGCAGATAAGGCACGAGTGACATGGACAGGACTAGAGGCAGAGGACACTGGCAGGTCAGGACAGGTGCCCACAGCAGGCTCAAAAGCCAAGTGCAGGCCCTGAGAGTGTAGAAGCTGCCCCATCAAGGGCCCAGATCCAGACAGTCCCACGAGGGTGAGGGCCTAGCACTGATGCAAGGGAGGCCGGGTGAGCAACCAGAAACTGCGGTGCCTGGAAGCACATGCACTCAGGGAGGGTGAGCCTTGTCAAGTGGCAATCAGTTGTTCCCTGGCAAGACGTGGGCTCCGTGTTGGCAGCTCTTCTGACTTTTCATAAGGAGCAAAAAATCCAGATTTTAAAAAAAGCAAATTCTCAGCCAGTCATATTGGCTCACGCCTATAACCTCAGCACTTTGGGAGGCCAAGGCAGATAGATCACTTGAAGCCAGGAGTTCGAGATCAGTCTGGGAAACATAGCAAGACCCCATCTCTCAAAAAAATTTTAAAAAATTAGCTGGATGTGGTGGTGCGTGCTTGTAGTCTCAGCTACTCGGGAGGCTGAGTTAGGAGGATTGCTTGAGCCTAGAAAGCTGAGGCTGCAATGAGCTATGACCACGCCACTGTATTCCAGCCTGATCCTGTCTCAAAAAGAAAAACAAAAGAAAAACCCTCATTTTTTAATGTTGTAGCTAATGGGAAAAAATGTCTAAATGCCACAAGTGGGTGAGAACTAAATTAAGAAATGTAAAATGTTCCGGAAGGACATAACAGAAGATTTAAACAAATGGAAAGACATACCATGTTCTTGGATGTCAATTCTCCCTGGGCTGACCTAAAAGGAAACAGACGTAGGAATCCAAAGTGCATACGGAAAATATAAACAAGCAACAGCAGTAAGGAAATTTCCGGAAAAGAGTGAGGAGTGGGGAGACAAGATGCATCGGGTCATGAAACATCGGCTAAAGCTTCTGTAGTTGGAACTACAGTGCTGGCACATGAATAAATAGAGAGACAGACGGAGCCAAAGGAAAGTCTAGAAACAGACATACATACACACACACACACACACACACACACACAACACACACACACGAATCCAAGATATGGCAAAGAGGAAATGCCAAGGAAGGATGGATGATTCAGCCCGCCTTGGGGATGGCTGTGGAGGCATCCAGGAAGAACACGAAGTCAGACCCGAGTCGCCAGCCCACGTGGAAGTCCTCTCCATCTAACCTAAGACACTGCTGACTGCACTCACTTGCTGCACAGTCTTCACTGCCTGTTGTCTTTTTGAGAATGGGAGCCCCACAATGCCAGAGGGTCTGGACTTTTTCTTCTACTGCTGTGTCCACAATGCCTGGAAAGGTGCTTGCCACATGGTATGTGGTCAATAAACATTTGATAAGTGAGTTGAATACATGAAGGTTTAAATGTTGACAACAAAACCCCTAAACTAATAGAAAAACACATTGGAGAATATTTTTATTAAGTGGATAATACTTTATAAATATTTAAAAGCACAAGCCATACGAAATTGATCAGTTTGAGCATAGGAAAAAAAAAAGTTTCTCCAAGGCCAAAGCCACCATAACTAGAGACAAAATATAAGTGACAATCTGGCTTTTAAAAATACATATAATAGAGAAAGGGCTAATAACCTGTCATATGAAGAGCTCTTTTAGAAAAAGAAAACACAAGAGAAGAATTGGCAAAGAATATGAATAGAAATTCACTAAAAGATGTTCATCCTTACTCATAACATGAGAAATGCAAATTAAAACTCTGATGAGCTCCCAGTTTTCATCTGTTAGATTGGCAAGATTGCACATTGTGATACTCACTGTGCGGTGAGGGGTTCAGAGAACAGGCCTCTGGTAGATTGCCCACCGGGGAACAACCTGCCCAGTTGAATAATGCTATCAAAATCATCAGTGTTCACACCCTAGGACCCAGACATCTCACTTCTAGAATGTACCTCACAGACACACTCAAACAAGTACAAAACAGATTACACAAGGCTGGCCACTGCAGCATTGTTTATAGTAAGAAAAGGCTGGAAGCAACCCGAATGCCCATCCATCTTAAGCTGATGAAATAGATGACGGTATCTCTGTACAGTAGGGTACAAGGCACTGGACTGTCATGCCGTCTTTGGACAACAAGGAAGCTGTGCGTGCCAGCATGGATGGGTCTCCCAAACCCATTGTTAATTGAGAAAACTAATGTGCAGAACGACGTGGGTAGTGGGCTACCGTTTGTATGGTCGGTTGAAAAAACCGATACGTAGGCACACACGAGTATATGTCACTGTAAACGCCTGGAATAGCTCTGGAAGTCTACGCAAGGGGCTCACAGCCTAGCTGCCTTCGGGAGGACAGTCAGAGAGCTAGGGACGTAGGGGAGGAGGCTTCTACTGAGAACTTCCATTAGTGAGAATAAACCAAGTTGCTGGGAAAAATCAACACCCATAGCTCCTGGCCCGGTCGCTAGAAGTCGTTCTCTTGGTCATCAAATCATCCAGAGTGGGCCTTTTACATCAACAGAATCATCGGGGCCCCATGGATGGTGGCTCTCCCATCTTTAACCCAAGACTTAGGAGTGTCCACTGCTCCAGCCGGTGGGGCAGGGGATGGGGTTGGAGGAGCATGCGTGGTTGGGGAGAGGGGAGTAGGCTCCTGTGGGCCAGGCCCAGAGGAGCACAGATCTCTGCTCGCGTCCTATTGGTTCCAATGCAGTCACATGACCACAGTGTCCAAGGAAGGAGGAGGGCGGGTTGAGGTAGCCAGCCATCGGGTCTCTGCTGGACCATCCTGTGCCTTTTAAAATCTGAAACACGCTCTCACCAGGCATCCTCGTGTGAGTGACATCATCTTTAAAGCCTGCATGGCAATCCCTTCCTGTGATGCCCAGGGAAGACAGGGCGACCTGAAAGTCCAGCTACTTCCTTAAGATCATCCGACTTTTGGGTGACTATCCAAAATGCTTCGTTGTGGCTGCAGACCATGTGGGCTCCGAGCAGATGCAGCAGACCCACATGTCCCTCTGACGGAAGGCTATGGTGCTGATGGGCAAGAACACCAAGATACGCAAGGCCGTCCGAGAGCATCTGGAAAACAGCCCAGTTCTGGAGAAACTGTTGCCTCATATCGGGGGAATGTGGGCTTTGTGTTCACCAAGGAGGACCTCACCGAGATCAGAGACATGCTGCTGGCCAACCAGGTACCCCGTGTGAAGTCACTGTGCCAGCCCAGAACACTGGTCTGGGGCCCGAGAAGACCTCCTTCCTCCAGACTTTAGGCATCACTGCTAAAATCTCCAGAGGCACCACTGAAATCCTGAGTGATGTGCAACTGATTAAGACTGGGGACAAAGTGGGAGGCAGTGAAGCCACACTGCTGAACATCTCCCTGTTCTCCTTGGGGCTAATGATCCAGCGTGTTCGACCACGGCAGCATCTACAACCTGAAATGCTTGATGTCACAGAGGAAACTGCATTCTCGCTTCCTGGAGGGTGTCTGCCATGTTGCCAGTGTTTGTCTGCAGATTGGTTATCCAGCTGTTGCATCAGCACCCCATTCTATTATTAATGGGTACAAACGTGTCCTGGCTTTGTGGAGACTGATGACACCTCCCCACTTGCTGAAAAGGTCGAGGCCTTCTTGGCCGATCCATCTGCCTTTGTGGCTGCTGCCCCTGTGGCTCCTGCTGTCCCTGCAGCTCCAGCCAAGGTTAAAGCCAAGGAAGAGTTGGAGGAGTCAGACGAGGAGATCGGATTTGGTCTCTTTGACCAGTCACCAGAAAGCAACCAACTCAGCCAGGTTTATCTGCAAAACAAGGAAATAAAAGCTACTTCTCTTTAAAAAAATAAAATCTGAAACACCTGATTGTGGTGTTCAAAATAATAAACACGATTAAGTGCGACTATGAAGAAAACTGAGTTAAGTCTGGCTCAAGAGCTGCCTGTCTACAATGCACTTAGAAATGCATTGACTTCATGGCAAAGATGACAATCCATATCCGTGAGGCAAGTATAGACGATTCCATAAATGGTGCTGGAAACACAGAGTAACCACTGAGCGAAAGAGGGAGGTGTCTCACTTCACCCAATACTCTGTGATGGTGCCCCATAATCCAAAGGGATTAAAGAACCAAGCATAACAAACATGACAACGATGTGTTAGAAGAAAATACAGTCCTGGAGAAAGCATAGGCCTTCGAAAGACGCAATGGCGCTAGACATGGTGACTCATGCCTGTCATCCCAGAACTTTGGGAGGCAGAGGCGAGAGGATTGCCTGAGCCCAGGGGTTGGAGAACAGCCTGGGCAACTTGGTGAGACCTCGTCTCTACAGTAAATTTTAAAAATTAGCGGGGCATGGTGTTGTACACTTGTCGTTCCAGCAACCTTGAAGGCTGAGGCAGAAGGATCACCTGAGCCCAGCAGGTCGAGGCTGCAGTGGCCGTGAGTGTGCCACTTCACTCCAGCCTGGGTGACAGAGTGAGACTATGACTCAAAAAAATAAAAATAACATGGAGAGCTAAAAACAGTCCTCACCCTAAATGATAACCAACTCTATTAACTGAGATCCAGATATTGGTCTTTCTTAAAAGTTTTCTAGGCAATTCTAAATGCACAGACAGTTGAAAATTGCCATCCTAGCCAGGCACAGTGGCTCATGCCTGTTTTTTCAACACTTTGGGAGGTGGAGGGGAGAGGATTGCCTGAGCCCAGGGGTTGGAGGCCAGCCTAGGCAACTTGGCGAGATCTTGTCTCTACAATAAATAAAAAAATTAGCCAGGTATCATGGTGTGCACCTGTAGTTCCAGCAACTTGGAAGGCTGAGGCAGAAGGATTGCCTGAACCCAGCAGGTCAAGGCTGTGATGGCTGTGAGCGTGCCACTGCACTCCAGCCTGGGCAACAGAGTGAGACTCCAATCCACCCCCCAAAAAAAGACTCAGTGGCAACTGATAACTTGACCACGTAAAAGGAGAATATAAAGGAGAAAATGTTTGCCGTGTTAATAAGAGACAAGCTATACCCACTAATAGAAATCACACTCACAGATAAGTGAGTACATAGACTGACATTCTGGTAGAAAAATGAGCAAAGGCGGTCCAAGGCACAGTCACCGCAAACGAGATGGCCAGTAAGTGACAAGATGTTCCTATTCACAAGTGACCAGGAGCATGAGAATTAAAACGGCAACAGGGTGTGTGCGTCACCTCTCGGATCAGCCAGAGCTAGGGGGAGGGAGGAGAAATATCCCGTGCAGGAGAGGGACTGAAGCAGTGGTTTCCTTGAATGTCACTGGTGGCAGGATATTGGAATGTCATTGTTTGAGGGCAACATGGCAGAATCTGTCATATTTTAAGATGTGCATGCCGGAGTTTCAAGTAGCCACTCAATAAATCCTTTCATGTGTACACATGGGACTGTGTCTCAGATGTTCAGTGCCATATATGCGTGTGTGCATATTTAGATATATATATATATTTTGAATCGGAATCGCACTCTGTCTCCCACACTGGAGTGCAGTGGCATGCTCACAGCCACCACAGTCCCAACTGGGCTCAGGCGATCCTTTCACCTCAGCCTCCTGAGTATCTGGAACTACAGGTGTGCACCACCATGCCCATCTAATTTTTTCCTTTTATTGTAGGGATGAGGTCTTGCCAAGTTGCCCTTCAATGCTATATTGGCACATACACAAAAAGCAGACTCAAACTAAACGTCCATCCACAGAGGGAAGTTCAATCAACACATCCATGACATAGAGCACTCCAAAGCAAGTTTTTTTTTTTTTTTTTTTTGAGCCAGAGTCTCACTCTGTTGCTCAGGCTGGAGTGTGGAGTGTAGTGGCTGCTCATGGCCACCACAGTCTCGACCTGCTGGGCTCAGGCAATCTTCTTGCCTCCTCCTCCCAAAGTGCTGGGATGACAGTTGTGAGCCACTGTGGCCAGCCAGAGCACTTTTAAAAAAAAATGGGATAGATCTATATGAAAGAAGCATGAAGATATCTGTGAGGATTTACTGTTAAGCAAAAAAAAAAAAAAAATCAGGTTGTAGAACAATACATGCACAATGTAAACACAACGCGAACCACATGTCCCTATATTAACTAACACACGTGTATAAATGCCTGCAAAATCGTCCGGAAGATACAAATGCCTAACATGAGCACGGCTGGGGGGAGAACGGGCTGAGGGGGATGTAAGTGGACTTCCCTTGTGTCACAATCTCCCAGACTGTGCAACGCTCTGGGTATAAGTGGGCCTTCATGGACGTGTCTGAATACACACTTATGATGTTAACCATTGTCACAGAGTCGGTGCCCTGAGGGCCTCCCATGTGCCTGGCGCTGTGCTCAGCTCTTTCCTTGAATTATCTCACTGAGTCCCATGACCGCCTCATGGTCCAGGCATTGTCACTAGCCCCATGGATAGAGGGGAAAGCTGTGGCTGCACGAGGCGACATCAGTTGCCTGAAGTCACGCAGACAGCAAGTGGCAGAGTGGGGGTTCGGATTCTGATTTCAGAGACCACGCCCTCCGTCTTGACTGGCTCAGAGCTTGTGACACACACAGTCAGTGACCCCCAACTCCACCTTTTCTGGCTCAGTGGCTTCGCCAGGTACTGGGGTCAGCAGGAAATGCAAAGAAGGGGTATCTGGCATGTGGGGAGGAAGTTCCCTGAAGCAGGGTCTGGCCCGGTCGACCTCAGGACTCGGGACTGCCTGCCGTCCAGTTGGCGTGAGCCGCCCTGGCTCACCCCACACGCACACCCTGTAGCACTTCAGAGCAGAGCTCTGAGTCTTCATCCCTGGCCTGAGATCCTTCTGGAACAGAGGGGGAAACTGAGCTTCAGAGCTGAAGAGGCTCCGCTCCTCTGGAGACTGGCCAGAATTGGCAGTGGTCTCACCCCCTCCTGGAGGCTGTCCAACTCTGCTGCAACTTCTTCCCAGGTTGGTGGGGACAGAGCCCATCCTGGTGAGGAAGACCCGGTGGGAGGTTACAGCCTTGGCCTGGCTGAGGGGGCTCCTGTGCTCCGGGGACACGAACAAAGAGGCTTGTTTATTCCTGAGGAAACGTCCTCAAATGCCTGTGTCTTCCAAAACGGCAGGAGATGGCCAAGGACTGGGCTGGTTCTCTGTGCACCAGTGGGGGAGAGTCCGTCATTCTCTCCCCCTCTTCTCTTCTCTTCTCTTCTCTTCTCTTCTCTTCTCTTCTCTTCTCTTCTCTTCTCTTCTCTTCTCTTCTCTTCCCTTCCCTTCCCTTCCCTTCCCTTCTCTCTGTCTCCGTCTCTCCCTTTCTTTCTTTCTATTTTCCTCTCTCTCCTCCTCTCCCTCTCCCTCTTCCTCTCTCTCTGTCTCTCCCTTTCTCTCCCTCCATCAGAGCTGTTGTCATATTACCTCTGACATTCTGAATGTCATCAAATATTTTCCTTTCAATATTTCCTTTATCTTTGGGTAAAGAAAAAGTCACTGAGGGCCAGATCAGGGAGTAGGGAGGATGTTCCAAGATAGTGATTTGTACAGTGCTGCCAATGTGAGTGCATGTGGCATGTTCACAGGCTTAATTATCAGACCTCAAGAAATAACGATGACAACTCTGATGGCCATTCCAGAAAGAGTTCCAAAACTGCTTTGGCGGGTGGACTAGGTGCTGGCATCGGTGCATAGCTTCCCAAGTAGAGTACTTCAAAGGAGAATGTAGTGATCTTCAGCAATGAGGTAGGTAGCATTTTTTCTAGGATGGTTTGCGAACCTAATTGTTGGAACTCATGGACACACACAGACACACAGCCTGCACACAGACACACACATACACACAAATGTACACATGCACAGACACACATGTACACATAGACACAGACATACACACACACACACACACGCGCGCGCGCGCGCGCGCACACACACTGTGGTAAGCAAGAGAAGCCAAGCCTGGTGAGTTTAACTAATTTTCGAGTCTCCTGCAGGTCCTGGAAAGTGCTGAAACTCGGGAGGTCAGCCTCGAGGCCTGAAGACTTGAGGTCTGGCCCATCTCTGGCCACTGGGCAGCCGCTGACCCATCAGAATGTCCTCAGGGGCTCCACGTGAGGTCGGGTAGAGAGGCTGGGGACCTCAAGGCCCCTGGAAGGGCTTCAGGGTCACCTGGGGGAGGCGAAGCCCACAAGGCTGTAGGTTCCCCTTTCATGGGCAGCAGTTCTAGGGCTCCCTTGGGTGCTGAGACTCTCCTACCCTTTGTGGTCAACATGACTGTGCAGCTGTAATGAAGTGAGGGGTCTTGAGGTGAGAGATTATCCAGGATCATCTTGGAGGGTCCAGTGTAGCCAGGAGGGTCTCTATGAGGGAAAAAGGGAGGAAGAGAATGGGGTCAGAGGCAGACTTGCTGGAGTGGACTCTCCCCAGGACCTCCAGCAGGGACAGGAATGGACATTCCCCAGGACCTCCAGCAGGGTCACAGCCCACCCAGCACCTTGACTACAGCCCGTGGAAACCACTGTGGACGTCTGACCTCCAAACATGTGCTGTCTTAAGCCATCAAGCTGCGAGGATTTGTCACAACAGCAATGGGAAACCACGCTCCCACAGATGATTTTAAAACATTGTGACATGGTGCTGTTAAAGATACATTGGAGACCAGCACTTGGACGGACAATACAGGTGACGGGGAAGGATTGTATCATCAAAGGGTTGCCTCGAATTAGAGATAACTAGCCAGATGATAAACTGACCACATCCTTAAGGTCTGTGTGTCATTTGACAGAGAATTTCCTCCTCCTTAATAGAGAGGAGCACAGTAGTTACCAGGGACTGGGAGGAGGCGGAGGGAGAGCTGGTGTTTGGTGGGGACAGAGTTTCAGGCTGGGATGATGAAAGCGTACTAGAGATGGCTGCCAGGGACACTCGCACCACAGTGTGCCTGTAGTTGCCACCTCGAACTGGCTTGCTCTTCTGTTCCGGTGGGCTGAGAAACTTCTGCTTGAAGCAGTTTTCTTTCTTTGGAGGGAAGAGGATTAGGGGAACAAGTGTTGCTGCTATGAGTGCAGCCAGAGTCTAGAAGGATTCGCACTACCTGGAGCTTGTTAGGAAAGCAGGACCCAGGCGCCCCCCGGCCGCAGAGTCACTCTCTGCCTGACAGTAAGATCCCCAGGGGTGTCCTTTGCAAATTGAAGTTTGACAAGCACTGCTCTCCAGGACGCCTGTGGGAGCCCACAACCCTCCTCCTCCAGAAAACGAAAGTGTGGCCCCACCAGAGTCCCAGGACAGGGAGTCAGAAATCCTGACAACACCCTGACGCTCTTCCTGAAGAGCCCATGAATCAAGATGAGCTATGTCACCTCCTCGGGCCTCAGGCTTCTCACCCACAGGTGAAGCTTGTGGTGTCCAGAAATAGCACGGGCAGGGACCGTCAATGCAGGGGGACTTGTGATCACGGAAAATAAGAAACAATCCAAAGGTCTCCGGTGGGGGAAGTGGGTTGGTAAGTGAGGACGCAGATGTGGAAGGGGTCGTGGCCCTGCCGTGTCCCTCCCTCTGCTTTTGGTAACAGCCGGGCAGTAGACGTGACTGGAACCGACAATCCTGGCCTCCGTTGCTGTCGCAGGAGGCTGGAGGGCAAGGCTGGAGGGCGAGTGTAGCCAGTGAGTCTAGGCAGAATGACAGCAGCATCTTCTGGGTCACACCTGAAAGGGAGAAGCTGGCCCACCTCATCTCCACTCTCCCTGTCTCCAAAGCCTGGAAATGGCTCCCCTTTCTGAGAGTGGGAGCCAGCTTCCATCACGCCAAAGAGATCAGGGTCCCAAGAGAGGACAAAGCAATGGCAGAAGAGGAACCTGGCTCCCACACAGTGTGGGGGTGTCTGAGTGGCAGTCCCAGGCCACTGTCAGCTCGGATGCTGCCATGGAAGCCACCTCCCACCCTGAGTAAGCTTCGGAAATGTGGTGCTGGCATCACAGCCAAACCAGTATCCAAGCTGGCGTTCCTCGATGGGGCCACCGAGAGAACAAGGCGGCTCCATCAGTACCGTTGTGACATGTGCCAGATACGTGGCTGGTGAGGATGGAACGTTGCAAGAAAAACCACATGCAGCGCAATTCCACATAGGTCCATGCGTGTGCAAACCCATGCGTGGGGAAACACAGCTTTCTCTGTGTCCGTATGCACGTAGGGAAAAACAGAGGGAAAAAATGCAAAGGAGATGTGCGCATGTATAATGCTTGAAGCTTCTGGAAAAGGCACTAGTGGGTCCTAGGGCTAAGGTAGGAACCATGTGTTGTGTCTTTGAATCTTTCATAATAAGTCCGTCATCACCTATTCCCAAGCCCCTTCCACATCTTTTGATCTTAAATGCATAACGTTTGGACTGGACATTGCCACCCTGTCCCACTCGTCATTCCCAAGGGTGAGCAGGACATCTTGGTCAATGAGCCTGCTCTCCACCCCCCACCCCCAAACCTCTGCTCCTGTCTCTAGATCTCGCTCTCTATTCAACTCAGTCTGCTCTTTTGTCCCTTTCCATCCTTGTCACATGAGAAGCACATGACAGTCTATAGCTCTACTACAGGCCCACTGAGGAGTGTCTCAGCTGGTGGTGTTGACCACCCATGCCACATCTCCATGGCATCTCGAGGCCCAGGTGAGGACCTGGCACCGAGCAGGTGCACGATACATAGTAAGGGACAAGACAGAGACAGACCTGGAAGGCATTACATTAAGTGAAATAAGCCAGTCACAAAAGGAGAGAGAGAGTAGGGACCTGGGGCAGCCGCATCAGAAAGACCGAAGATAGAGCCGTGGCTACCCCAGGGCTGGGGAGGAGGGGCTGGGGAGGTTGTCTGATGGGTATGAAGTTTTTATTTGGGAAGCTGGGAAAGTTCTGGTGATGGATGATGGTGATGGTTGACAACAGTGTGAGTTACGTGATACTGCTGAACGGGGCACTTAAAATGATCGATCTTAGGTAGAGTTTGCCACAAGTTTAAAAAGCAGTCAAAAAGAAAAGGAATTGAAGAGAGACAGGAGGGAGGACAGGGAGCCTGTGGTGGGGGGAGCTCTGGGGGAAAGGGGTGCTTCCTGGGGCCATCGGAAAACGCCCAGAACACATCCCCTTCTGCCCTCAAATCCTTAGCTCTGAAAATTGCCTTCCAGGCCACAATGATCTGAAAATAAGCGATAAAACACAGAGGCTTTGAATGTATATTAAGTGAAAATCTTACCTTCCAGAACCAAATATGACGCCATCAAATTAGTGCTGGGATGAGAGAAAGAATGAATGACGTCACAGAATCCCAGGATGGAGAGCAAAGGAGGGAACTGGATGCGGGCGGAGGTCAAGGGAAGAAGGACTGAGAAGTGTGATGGATTTGTGACCAGATACCAGGCTGGGCTGCTAGAAGTGGAGCAGAGACCCGAATGCAGGTGGTCAGATGGCCACACACACACACACACACACACACACACACACACACACACACACACAAGTGCACACACACACGTACACACACACAGAGGAGGTGGTGCCAGGCATATGGAGTCCGGTTCATGGAACAAGCTGTACAGAATCATATATATAGTCTGATTTTAATTCTGTCAAAGCCAAAACAACAACAACCACAGACTAGAGGGAAATATTAAAAAGGAGTTGTGTTTTGGTATCCTTTCTCTTCTTTTTCTATTATACATTTTTTTAATGAACGGTTGGTACTTTTATAATAACAGACAAAAGTCTATGGTTTTGTGGGGCTATGTCACAATAGTGAGGACCAGGTCATAAATAAATAAGCACAGTGGGTGATGATGCTATGGCCTGCATGTCAGTGTTCCCCCAAAACACCCTCTGTTGAAGCCTAGTCTCCCTTGTGATGATACAGGGAGTTGGGGCGTTGAGAGGTGACTGGTCGTGGGGATGTGGCCCACGTGAACAGGGTCGGTGCCCTTATAAAAGAGGCCCCAGAGAGCCATCTTGAAGCTTTCACCGTGCAAGGATGCAGCGAGAAGTCACTGTCTATGAACAAGAAAACAGGCCCCGCCCAGGCACCCAGCCTACTGGAGCCTTGATCTCGGACATTCAGCTTTCAGATCTGTGAGAAATGGATGTCTGTTGTTTATAAGCCACCCAGTCTGTGGCACTGAGTCATAGCAAGCACAAATGGACCAAGAAATAAGCCAGAAGAAAAATAAAGCAGGTGGCGGATTTGGAGGGTGACGGGATGGAGGGGCCATCGAGGGACTCCAGTGCAACACAGTCTGAGAAACAGAGGGAACAGCCCTGCAGACACAGGTGTGCCCCCTCACTTCCTACTTCGCAGATGTTGCACTTTTTACAAACTGAAGACGGGTGGCAACCCTGTGTCGAGCCACCGTCGGCGCTGTTATTTCAACAGCCCGTGCTGGCTTCTTGTCTCTCTGTCACATAATTCTCACAATATCTCAAACTTTCTCATTATTATTATACCTGCTATAATGAACTGTGATCGGTGATCTTTGATGTTACCATTGTAATTATCTCGGGGCTCCATGAACCAAGCCCGGATAAGACGGTGAGCTTAACCTGTCCATGTGCGGGCTCTGACTGCCCCTCTCTCCCTCCCCTCAGGCCCTCCTGTTTCCTGAGACACAACAATAGGGACATTAAGACAATCATAGCCCTACAGAGGCCTCCAGGTGTTCAAGTGAAAGGAAGCATGGAACATCTCTCTCGCTTTAAATCAAAGCTGGCCGGGCTCGGTGGCTCAGCCTGTAATCCCGCGCCTTTGGGAGGCTGAGGTGAGTGGATTGCCTGAGCCCGCGGGTTTGAGACCTGCCTGGGCAACTTGGCGAGACCTCATCTCTACAATAAATCAAAAAATCAGCCGGACGTGGTAGCGCACGCCTGTAGTTCCGGCTACTTGGAAGGCTGAGGTGGAAGGATCGCCGGAGCCCAGCAGGGCGAGGCTACGGTGGCCGGGAGTGGCCACTGCACTCCAGTCTGGGCGACAGAGTGAGACACCAACTCAAAATAAATAAATAAATAAATAAATCAAAGCTGGACATGAGGAAGCTCAGGGAGGAAGGCGTTCGAAGCCAAGATGGGCCAAAGCTCGGCCTCTCGCACCAAACAGCCAGCCACATAGTGACTGGAAGCCAAAGGAAAGTCCTTGGGGGACGTCAGAAGTGCTCCTGCCGTGGACACACGGAGGATGAGAAAGGGACGTGGTCACCCAGCTGACGGGGAGGAAGTGTGAATGGTCGGGACAGAAGCTCCAGCCAGCCCGACAGCCCCTTAAGCCAAAGCCTCCCCCAGAGCCAGGCCCTGACTCCTCAATTCTGGGAAGGCTGAGAGGGCTGAGGATGCTGGGGAGGAAAAGGCAGAAGCCGGCAGGGACCGGTTCATGAGGCGGAAGGAAAGACGCGTCTCCAGATCATCCAGTGCAGGTGCGGGAGCAAGAGCTGGTGGGGAAGCTGCAGTGAGTCTCTCGGGAGACCCGGCGAGACCGGGGGCAGTGGCGGACACACAGACTGTCAATGTGACAACACGGCCTTCTAAGAGAAGATGCCCCCTGGGTCTTTTACAGCTAGAGGGGAGAAGGCAATGCCTGCCTTCCACTTCCAAGGCCAGGCTCTGACTCTCTTGTTCGGGGCTAAAGCTGTCAGTGACAGTGAGCTAAAGCCAATGCTCCTTTATGTTCTGAAAACACCAAGGTCCTCAGGAATTAGGCTAAGTCCACTCTGCTGGGGCGCTAACAGCAGAACAGCAAAGCAGGATGACAGCGTACCTGTCTACAGCCTGGTTTACTGAGCATTTTAAGCCCACTGTTGAGACCTACTGCTCAGAAATAAGATTCCTTCCAAAATATGACCGTCTCTTGACAATGTAGCTGGTCACCCAAGAGCTCTGATGGACACAGAAATCAGTGCTCTTTTCATGGCTGCTGACACAACATCCATTCTGCAGCCCATGAATCAAGGAGGAGTTTCAACTGGCAAGTCTGATTATTTAAGAAACACACTGTTGAGGCTACAGCTGCTGTAGAGAATGATTCCTCCAATGGTCCTGGGCAAAGCAAATGGCAAGTCTGCTGGAAAGGATTCACCATTCTAGATGCCGTTAAGAACATTCGTGGTTCATGGGTGGAGGTCAACACGTCAGCATTAACAGGAATTTCTAAGATGCTGATTCCAACACCTGTGAGTGACCTCAAGGGGTCCGAGACTTCCGTGGAGGAAGTCACCGCAGATATGAAGGAAATCGCGAGCGAGCCAGAATTAGAAGTGGAGCCCGAAGGTGGGGCTGAACCGCCGCATCTCGTGATGGAACTCGTGGGTGAGGAGCTGCTGCTTAGGGATGGGCAAAGAAAGAGGTCTCTTGAGGTGGAATCAGCTCTGGCAAAGATGCCGGGGACACCGTTGGAGAGCCAGCAAAGGGTGTGGAGTGTTCCAACAGCGTCGCTGGTAAAGCAACTGCAGGGCTTGAGAGGACTGACTCCAGTTTTGAAAGAAGTCCTGCTGTGGGCAAAGTGCTACCAGACGCTACGGAGAAACCCATCATGAAAGGAAGTCAACTGATGCAGCCAACTTCATGACTGGTTGACTTTGACACATTACCACGGCCACCCCGACCTTCTACAACCACCACCTCAACCAGCCAGCACCGTCCACATCGAAGCAACACCCTCCATCAGCAAAAACATTCCAACTCACTGAAGTCTCAGGTGATTGTCAGCATATTTTTTTTAGCAATGAAGTATTTTTAGATAAGGTACATGCGGTTTTTTTTTTAGACGTAATGCTATTGCACACTTAATAGACCACAGACTAGCGTAAATATCACTTTTACATTTACCAGAAAACAAAAAAATTTCGGTGACTCACTTTATGGCCATATTTACTTTATTGCCATAGTCTGAAAGCAAACCTAGGATCTCTCTGAGGTGTGCTGGGCATGGGGCATCAAAGGCGTAATCAGTGATGGGAGTAATTTATGTAGGAGGATATTCAATGCACATCAGTTATGATAGTGAGAAATTAGAAACAATGTAAATGACTAGTAAAGGGGGGGTAGTTAAATAAAGTATGGTATGTCCACATCATGAGCCACCACACCTGACCTGAATTTTCTTTAATACTACGGGAAGCCGCTCATAATATAATGTTAAGCAAAAAACAAAATCAATCCTCAAAATTATGTTCAATACAATATCAGGTAGGAAAAGAAAAATGTTTGGGTAAAATGTAAAATAAATGTGTGCAAGTGTTACTAATAGCTGCCTCTGGGTGAGAACACAGTGATGGTGGTGGTGGTTGACTTCCCTACTCTTTCTTGAACTTTACAAGTTTTATACAAAGAGCATGTGTTATTTGATAATTATCAAAATAATAAAATTTTTAAAATTACTCTCTAGGAAAAAATAGAATGGATATATGTAAAAAAGTGGAGATAACATGTATAGAACATTCTTTTAATAAAAGAATGTTTTTTAATAAAAACAGCTGTCAACACTTTTTTAAGAATTTAAGATTGGGTGGTGGTAACCCCTTTGGGTCCCCTCCCACTGTGGGAGCTTTTCTGTCCTCTCAATATCCTGCTTTAAAAAACAAAGAATTGGGTGGCATCATGGGTGGCCCCATTCTCAGGACAAAATGACATTTTTAGCTGTTGTTTTGTATTTGTGTTTGTGTTTGAAGTGATGGGAGAGATTCCTAGTTCATAGGTTGTAAGGAAAATACCCATGAAAGTGACTTAAAATGCAGGATGGGGCCAGGCGTGGTGGCTCATGCTGGTGATCCTAGTGCTCTGGGAGGCTGAGTCAGGGGATTGCTTGAGGCCAGGAGTTCAAGACCAGCCTGGACAGCACAGTGAGACCCCATCTCTACAAAACAAAACATTTTTTTGGTGATTAGCCAGATGCAATGGCATGCACTTGTGGTCCCGGCTACTCAGGAGGCTGAGACAGGAGGATCACTTGAGCCCAAGAGATCAAGGCTGCAGCAGGCTACAATCATGCCATTGTACTGCAGCTTGGGTGACAGAAGGAGACCCTGATGAAAGAGAGGGGAGGGGAGGGGAGGGGAGAGAAGGAGAGGGAGAAAGAAACTGTAGGACAGAGGAGCTGCAGATGAACTCGACCACAGGCTAGCAATGCCAACAGGCACCTCTCAGTTCTCAGTTAAATTGTCCAAACTGATAAGGACAGGTCACCCTGGACACTGAGAGGAGTGGCTGTATGCCCAAGTATGGGAGTGAGCCCTGGTGGTGATGTCAGCAGGCTGGCCTAGGAAGGGCAGGCATGGGCTTTTCCCACTCCTCCTTCACCACCCGTGAGTCAAAGTAGCCCCGGAGTCAGGAGGAAAGTCAAAGAAGCATCCGGGTATCCCAGAGATGGCATCTGGCCCGAGGCTCTGGGACCACACCAACAAGAGCACCAGACACCCAACTCTCCCCGCTCCCACCCATGCTTCCTGCATTTGGAAATGGGTTCCCAGGACAGAGGGTGGCACCGGGACATGGTGGGACATGATGTCACTTCAGGAGAGGGCTGATGGGAGGAGGACGCAGAGGGGGCTGGGAAGACTGAGGGGATTCAACCTAGCGGCACTGAGTGGGAAGAGGCAGATCAGAGAACAAATGCTACCGCGAGGATTCGCTCACAAGTGCCCGTGAGACCCTGAAGTCTGGGCCGGGATAAAAGAGTCCATCGCTTATGGTACACCCAAACATGGAATGCGATTCAGCGGTGGAAAGGACCCAATTATCGGTCTACAAAACAACTTGGACCCATCTCAAGACATTATGAGAAGAGCCGGCCTCAACAGGCTCTGTGCTGTATGACGCCATTTATACGACATTCTGGACGAGGCAAGACACAGGCACGGAGCAGAGGGCAGTGGTGGCCAGGGCTAGGGTGGCCACACGAGGAGCTTGGGGGAGGGACAGAACAGACTGTGGCGGTGGCTGCAAGAATCTAGATTTGTGCTAAAACTCACAGTAATGGACACCCAAAGAAAAAAACAGCTATGTTAGTATATGATCCGTGTTAAAATAAGATGAATAATACATATTTTTTAAAGTAACCTGGATAACAGAAAACAGATGAATGGCTGCCGGGGGTTGGAGATGGGCTTGATCACAGAGAGTCAGAGGAGGGCGTTTTGGGACTGCGAGAATGCTCTGTATCTTTGTCATGGTGCTAATGACACAGCTGGGTATTTGTCAACATCCACAGAACAAAGAGTAGATTTTACTGTGTGTACATTAGAAACAAACAAGTACATTTTAAAAACTTTAATTAAAGCATTTTTAAAAACTGGACAAGGGGTTATATACAACAATGTATCCCTGCAGATTTTGTTTTCTACCTGTTCCTTGAAAAATATTATTTCCAAGGATACCTTGGAGAAGAAAACTAAGCAAATAAAGTCAAGTCTAATTAAACTCAAAATAGAAGAAATGTTTGTGTTTCACTGTGCTACAGTAATACCTACAAAGCAAAGACTTATCCTAGGGACAGTTTTTTTTAAATTACAAGAACTAAAATACATCGTATGAGCCCTCAGCCTGCAAACAACAACAACAACAACAACAACAACAAAAAAAAAAACCCCAGGTTCACCTTAAATTTCTCAACAACAGCATACAACAGAAGAAAATGGGCCTGTTTTTAAAGAGAGTCTTGCTGGGGCAAAAGTTTAAGCCCAGAAATTCCCTGTCTGACAAATTTGTCTTTCATCTGAGAGGTCAACATGTTTCAGATATGTGCGTCTCAGAAGACCTATCACCCACATGGACCTCCTAGAAAAAAAAATTTCAAGATGCTTCCGTTATCTGAGAGGTAACATGAAATGAAGGATTCAAAAGGGAAAACGTAACAACTCAAAAGGACTGGCAGCAAATATTACAACCCACTAGCATGTTGAAATATAATTCTCAGTGAATGCAAGAGAAAGAAACAATTCTACCCAGGGAGGATACAAAGGGTTTTTCAGATAATTGAGAAAAATAACCTGAATTCTTAAGCTCTGACCAAGTTAATTTTTTTTTTTTTTTTGAGTTGGAATCTCCCTCTGTCACCCAGACTGGAGTGCAGTGGTATGCTCACGGCCACTGCAGCCTCAACCTGCTGGGCTCAGGCCTCAGTCTTTCAAGTAGCTGGAACTATAGGCGCATGCTACCACCCTCAGCTAATTTTCTTGATTTATTGTAGAGATGAGGTCTCACTAAGTTGCCCAGGCTGGTCTCGAACCCCTGAGCTCAGACAATCCTCTTGCCTCTGCAACCCAAAGTGCTGGGATTACAGGCTGCAGCCGCCGCAAATTTAAAAAGCAATTTAAAAAGCAAATATAAATGTAAAAAATCTAAGGTACAGTACCAACTACTTCATGCAACAGCCCACCAGGAGAACAGTCTGCCTTGATTCATGCAGGTTGACCTCAGGAACACAGGAATCACTTCACAGAATGAAGTGTAAGGGAGTAACCGGCATTTCAATGTCAAATGTTTAAAAAATTAACTTACATTGCTAACAATTATTCCGTGAATTTAAACATATTCTCAATTCAAAATCTCAGAAAATGAAGAATAGAAAAACATTTTTCCAACTCTCAAACCAACAGTCAAGTTGTAAAACACCATTAAAACAGCTCTAAGACCTGTAATCCCAACCATTTTGGAGACCAAGGCAAGGGATCACCATAGGCCAGGAGTTCAAGACCATCCTGGGCTGCATAGCGAGACCTCAGCTCTACAAAAAAATCAAAAAAGGTGCTGAACATGGTGGTGCACGCCTGTAGTCCCAGCTACTCAGGAGGCTCAGGTGGAAGGATTGCCTGAGCCCAGACGTCAAGGTTACAGTGAGCCATGGTGGCACCACTGGACTCCAGCCTGAGCGGCAGAGTGAGATCCTGAATCAAAAAATAAGGTAAATAAAATGAAATAAAATCAGCTCTAAGAATAGTAACAGCATCTACCATTTCATGAACCCCTAGGCATGCCAGGTGTTTGCTGGGTACCACAGAGATGTTACTTAATCCTGCGCAATGCCACAGAGTTAGCGCGTCTGACAGATGCAGAGGCTGAGAGGTATAAGGACCAGGTGAAGACATCTGCAGATCTTTGTAAAGAGCCCAGCATGAGTGGAGGATGTACCCGGGTCCTAAGGGGACCTCGAGCTGACCTCCTGTGTGCCATCCACAGGCATTCTGGGAGGAGAGGACAGTGGCACCTAGATAGCAGGGATGCCGAAGGGGCCTCTGTGGAGAGATCTGAACAGTCAGGGGGACTGTGCCCAGGAGGCTGAAGAGAGCCCAGGGTAGTTTTTGAGAGGGGGGAATGATGGTCAGAGACGCATCCTTGGGTATTAGAGGCCAGGTGGGAAAACAGTGGACATGGACAATCTTCTAAAATCCCTGGTTAACCGACCAATCATCATCGGGGGTGGGAAGGAGAGACTTGGAGAACCAAGAACATCAGGAGAACTGGGCACAGTTGGGGTGGGTTCCCAGGGCACATGCTACAGGAGCCTGGATGGATGGACCAGACAGGAGAGGTGGAGGCTCAGAGAGGAGCATGGACGGGCCATCTGTAGAGACCAGTCACTCACAGCCCACCATCATACATAGCACGCTACAGGTGTTTTCTATAATGTGGCCACAAACACGGAACAGACCCTAACATCCAACCATATGAGATCGCTGTTCGGTAGGTTACAAAGCAGTTGCATGTCAGTAATTTTATGTGGTGCAATCTAACACACAGAATGATCTCACCCTTGTTTTTTTAAAAGAGGAAGCAGTTGTGCATTTCATGTTTGTCTATGCCATGCTGACGGGAAAGGGCAGGGTGTGCTTCCCTAAGGTACACACTTCCAGTGGAGAGAGAGACAGAGGGTAGCAGACCTCAGAAGACACATGTGGCCCAGTCTCCCACTCCCCCGTGACTCTGAGGATGAGCCAGGTGTGGGAACCCTGCCCCGGCCTGAAGATCTCGTAAGTTTCCTTCCGCCTCTCACATCATTTGATCCCAAGTCAGTTGTTCTCATCTTTCCATCTTTGACCAAATCCAGTTCCACCCCAATAAGACCCCCAACTCCACGTCATAGAAATGTCCAGAACCCTCTGGCACCCAAACCCTCAGCGAGGAAGGACTCGAGCCAGGGTGGAAAAAATGTATAGTTGAATGCTCAAATGCTTCAAATAGATTGAGCATTCGGTTTTATTTGGATTATTATTTTTTCCATGAATATAAACCATTTTGCATTTTGGAATCCTTCGGCACACAGAGCAGTTTGTCTTTGTGTTTGCTCATTTAAAAACAAATATTTGCCTGCCAAGCAAATACTGTCTCTTAGGATGTGCTATTAATAGGATAATTAGGCAGCCGGTAATGAAAAGGATTGCTGGTAATTATGGCAAGATTTGTTTTGGCATTTGAAGGCAGCGACAGAGGCTGGAGTGCTAAAATCTACCTTGGAGTTAATTAGTACAATTAGAACACACCTGAAAAAGTAGCCTGACTAATGAACACTTCAGCTTACTTTTAAAGTGACAGCCCTCAGCACCGCCCAGGCTGCTCCGGCAGTCCCAACCCAGGCACTTCTAACGTGGCAGAGGGTCACAGGCGAGACGATATGGGCTTGCCTGGTTTTTGTTTTCAAACACGCTCACCCAGCGCGGGCTACTTCCTCTGCCCCCTCCACTCCTCCTCTCCCATCCTACTCGAGGTTTGAAAGCCATTTCTCGTCCATGTTCTCCTTGGAACCTCATGATGGAGCCGCAAGGTCTTGTTCTCTTTTTCCTCCATTTTTCAGGAGGAAAGGAAAGGACACTGAGGACCAGAGATGACCAGGGGCTGCCCAAGGACACAGATGAAGTCAGAGGTCACAGCTGAGGTCAGCGGTCACAGCCTGGGCCTAAGCTGAAGAATGGCTTCAAGAAAAGCCACCTTCCGATCCCCGTAAGGGTCCTGTGTTGCCATGAGTGCCTGTGACAGAGGGTCCTGGGGCCTGCCCACCTGCCACCCTGGATAGTGCCACCAGTAACAGGACGGGGATCTGAAATAGGGAACAGCATCCAGGTGGGAGAATGTTCTCAAACTCAGCTGCTCCCTCAGTTTCTTCCGTGGGTAGCAGGGTGCTTCAGGCTCTGGTGGACCCACCTGTGTGCATGGGTCCTGGCCGGTACGTGGGAGACTACATGAGCACTTGGAGGGGGTGTGTTTGCAGGTTTGGGGATTTGAGTGGGAGGCATGTGCATACACACACACACACGCACATACACACACACACACACACACACACACACACACACACACACACACCCTGAGAAAGAGCATCAGAGGAAGGAAGGGCGGAAGGAAAGGGGCCGTCAGCCTCAGGGAAGCTCTGTAGACTCCCTCTACCTCTTTACAGCCTTAGTCCCCTCATTTAAAAATGGGAATGGGCCGAGTGCGGTGACTCACACCTGTAGTCCCAGCACTTTAGGAGGCTGAGGTAGGAGGACTGCTTGAGCCCAGGAGTTCAAGGCCAACCTGGGCAGCATAGGGAGCCCTCATCTCTGCAAATAAATAAGTAAATAAATTAGCCAGGCGTGGTGGCACACACCTCTGGTCCCAGTCACTTGGGAGGCTGAGGCAGGAGGATCCCTTGAGCCCAGGAGGTTGAGGCTGCAGTGAGCTGTGATCATGCCACCGCACCAGCCTAGGTGACAGAATAAGACCCCAACTCAATAAAAAAATGGGAAGGGACTTGGCACCTGCCTGGTAGGTTTGTCATTGAGGGAACTGCGTGGTCTACCACTATGACGACTGTTGTTGTTGTCAAACGGATGCTGTGACGTGTGCATTCCCCCGAACCTCTCTGTGACCAAACACTTGGGTCCTCCTCACTGAGACCCATCTCTGTCCCCTGCCCCAGGGCCCTTTCCAAAGCACCACCTGTTCACAGCTGCCCCAAGACACTCCTGGCCTCTACAAGGGCCCAGGCTGTTCTGCAGTTTGGAGGCATGCTGGGACCTTGGAATCAGAGAGTGTGTGCCTTCTGGATCACCGATCCTGAGTCTAAGTGTGGGTGAGTTGGGGAGCAATGGGGCTGGGAGACTGGAGGCTCAAGGGAGACCATGCCCTTCCGGCTCCTTAGCCTGGGCTCTGTAACAAGGCAAACACCAACCCACACAGTCCTACAGAAGGAACAGGAACCCCAGGCCCGAGACCTCTAGCCGTCTCCTCTGGATTCTTGGTCCTCAATGGCAAACAGCAAAAGTGACTACCACTTTGCCAGACAGCAGGCTACGCACTTTCCAACACGGCTTTTAATCTTCCCCATAATCCCAGGAGGGAGGTTTCATTCTCTGTTTAAGAATGAGAAAACAGGTGGCTCACGACTGTCATCCCAGCACTGTGAGAGGCGAAGGTGAGAGGATTGCCTGAGCCCAGGGGTTTGAGACTAGCCTGGGCAACTTGGTGAGACCTCATCTCTACAATAAATCAAAAAATTAGCTGGGCGTGGTAGTGGTCACCTGTAGTTCCAGCTACTTGGAAGGCTAAGGCGGAGGGATCGCCAGAGCCCAGCAGGTCAAAGCTTCGGTGGCCGCCAGTGTACCATTGCACTCCAGCCTGGGCAACAGAGTGAGGCTCCAGCTCAAAAAAAGAAAACTGGGACCCAGAGAGGTCAGGTCACTTGTCCCAGGCCACACCGCTGGGATTAAGCCTGACCTGACTGGCCCCAAGCCCAGGCGCTTTCCGTTGTACATGGCCCAAAATCTCCTGCTAAGAACATGGGGACTTGGGGCTGTGACAGGCACATTCTTGAGAGTTGTCAAGCCTCTCAGTCACCCCACAGCACCAGAAGCCCCAGGAACTTGCATTTTGTAAACTGAACTCAGAGAAGAAAACCCCTCACCTAAGAGCTGAAATCCATGTCCCCTGCAGTAGCTGGATTTGCACTGATTAATTAGAAAATTGCATTTATATAACCCTTTAATCTGTATTTATGTGTTGCTGAGGATGCGGTGAGCTGGGCAGGGAATTATATCCAGATTAGCCTCGATCCCCGGCCGGCCAGATTGGAACCACTCTCTGTACCAAGAGGGGAGAATCATAGGATTTGGAGCAAGGATCCCAGGGTTGGGGGGTGGGGGACGCAGCCCCTCTCTCCCTCCTCAGACCCAAGGAGTCTGAGCCTTCAAGGGCTACCAGGAAGGCCCCCGCCTGGCCTCCCTGGTCAAAACGAGGGGCAAGGCTACACGAAGAGCTCATTTCCAGCTCAGTGTGGCCCTTGGCTTCCCCAGCAAAATTGGTTTTACTCTTCTCCACATGTGTTCGGCAAGATTAAAAGTCCATCAACTGCACAGCTTAATACGAGCTCCCTGGAAGCCTCCCCGTCCCCCTGGAGTGGGG
Source organism: Cephalopachus bancanus (assembly GCA_027257055.1). Classification (NCBI taxonomy): domain Eukaryota; kingdom Metazoa; phylum Chordata; class Mammalia; order Primates; family Tarsiidae; genus Cephalopachus; species Cephalopachus bancanus. The sequence continues at coordinate 2,261,378 of JAPVLO010000288.1, read as the reverse complement.
GCGGGATGTGGGCAGGGCCAGGCGGAATCCTGTCTGCTGAATGGACCCTCTGTGAATCAAGGACTTTGAAGGGGGGAGATCTTGATACCTTGTGACCTCTCGGGGTAAGAGACTCGATCCCAAAAGATCATTTTAATAGACCGTGATCCTGGCTATCATTTTCTTTTCTCTTTTCTTTTTTTTTTTTTGAGTTGGAGTCTCACTCCATCGCCCAGACTGGAGTGCAGCGGCCACTCCCGGCCACCGCAGCCTCGACCTGCTGGGCTCCGGCGATCCTTCCGCCTCGGCCTTCCGAGTAGCCGGAATTACAGGCACGCGCTACCGCACCCAGCTGATTTTTTTTTTTTTTAAATTGTAGAGATGAGGTCTCCCTGCCCAGGCGGGTCTCGAACCCGCGGGCTCAGGCAATCCACTCACCTCAGCCTCCCAAAGGCGCGGGATTGCAGGCTGAGCCACCGAGCCCGGCTCCTTTCCTTTCCTTTTAGTTGGATCAACAGATGGGCCTGCATGAGGGGCACGTGGCGAGAGGGTCGGCTCACTCTTCCGCTTGGGAGGCAGCCTGACCCTGGGCCTCCTGCGCCGGGCTCTGCACAGTATTGAGCTCGGGCTGTCGCTAGGGCAGGCGGGGCCAGGCTGAGCTGGACGGGGAGAGGGAGGGAGAGGCCGGGCTGGAGTCCGCCTGGGCGGCAAAGGGCCTCCGTGGCTCCCACCAGTACAGGGCAGTTCCGTCTCCTGGAGTGCCTGGTGGAGCGCTTTCTGGGCCAGCCTGCAACCCCGGCCCGGCTGTCAGGCGGGGAGTGGGCAGCACCTGCTGGGCCGTCCAGCTCCCATGTTCCACCTCCACGGGCGTCTCCGCGGACGCCAGAGCCCATCAAAGCCGCGCGTTCCTCTCGCTGAGCCGCCCACTGCGGCTGCGCGGGGGGTAACAGTGGGGCCCCGCACCAGCCCGCGGGCTCCGCCTCGGACCAGCCGTCTCCTTCCTTGCCTTGTCGCCCTCTGCCAGGGTGCGGCGACGCCGCTGCGGGAGAGTCAGGCCCGACGCTGCCTCCGGGACCCGCGGGCACTCGAATGGCGGCGACCCGTCCCTGCCCTCCTGGCTGCAAGCCGCAGCCCCCGCCCCGGGCCGCACCCGCCTGGGCCTGAGAGCCCGGGCCTGCACAGCTGCCGGGCTCCCTGCGCCCGGGGTGTGGGCAGCCTGGCGCCCGGAGCGCCCCGGGCTCCCACGAAGCGGGGGAAGGAGCCGGGGCACCGGTCCCAGCGCCGGCCGGAGTCCGGCTCCCTCTGTGCTGCCCTCCCGCCGGTTCCCGATCCCACTCACACTCGCACTCGCGCGCGCACTGGCTCTCGCGCGCGCACGCGCTCTCGCAGTCACACTCGTACTTGTTCTCACACCTGCTCTCACGCTCACGCTCTCGCACTCATACTCACGCTCACTCTTACCTTGGCAGTCTCGTCCAGAAATGACACATCTGATGTTCAAGGGCCCAGGGGCCCCTCCAAACTGCAGAACAGGCAGGGCCCTGGCAGAGGTGCAGTGTGCTGGGGAAACCGTGAGCGGGAGGGAACAGGTCTCTGCTCTGCTGACTGGCCTTGCTGGGTCCCTGTCCCTAGCTGTGAGTTCAGGGCTTGGCACAAAACGTTGATTCCCAAATTGCTGTCAGAGGAAACGACAAGTCTGGCCACAAAAGTGAGGGGGGGGGTTATGTGGCTGCTCTGTCACGTGATTGATGACAAACAAAGCTTATCAATGTGTATTAAAGGCTCTGAGAGGTCCTGCAATTAAAAAACAAAATTGTCCCTTTTCACTGTGCCCAAGGGTTTCCAGGAGTTTCTACCAACAGAGTCCTCTTTCATGCGACCCCTCTGCCGGCTTCCTGCCACTCCTAGTTCCAACAGACTGTACTTCCTACCCTAGGAACAATCAATACATGTGCAAGATTCATGTCCCAAGAAGAAGTTGGTCAGTGGCCTCATTTCCTGGGCTGAGAAAGAGGGCAGGAGACCAGAACCACGTAACTAGACTCACACAGTCAGGAAAGGCACCCGTGACCCCTGACCCAGGGCAGTGGGGACAGAGGTGACAGGCAGGAAGATTCGGGAGGACCAGCGTGTGTCTCCTGACACAAACAGATCAAGCAGGGCTGCTCTGCCAACGGGTTGCGTAGCACTGTGTGAGTGAGGCTGCCAGACATCTGGACGCTTCTGTGAGCCCCGCCCCTCCTGTCGCTGCAGATAGAAGCTAATCCCCTGGGACCCAGGATCATAAGAATAATCTCACATCTGTGTGGGCTTTTCAGCTTTCGGAAGCTCATTCGGGGAATTATCTCGTTAGTTCCACTCGATGCCTGGGGGAGGGACTCAGGAATGATAGCCGCCATTTGGCAGATCAATGCTGAAACCCAGAGAAGGAAAGTGACTTTCTCAAGGTCACACAGGAAGGCGGTGGAGAGTGAGATGGACTCTGGATCCCCTACTCAGGGCTCTCCCTTGAGAACAGAAGCACCTCACACTGGCAGCCCTGGGACCCAGACACCAACCCTTCCGGTCCCCAAGCCCAGAGCTGTGTCCTGCCCAGAGACAGAGACATGGCAGGTGTGTCCCAGCCACTATCTGGGAAGAGAATGTAGGCAGGAAGCAACAGTGGAGAGACCCCAGGCATCACAGTTGGACTGTCCAAGCTCCAATCCCAGCCCCGCTTCCTGGTCATCAGACCCCAGACCCTGTGGTCAAGGCCTCTGCACCTGCCCCTATCCCTAAATGGAATGACAACTCCACAGTGTGTGTCACCTGCCTGTCTGCTCCAACTTCTCTTTTTAACAATGACGTCCATCTTTTGAGAATGGCCCTTCGTCAGTTCCGACCCTGTGCCTCTGAAAGAAGACCCAGCCCCCAGTAGTCCCACCTGCCTGGCCACAGGAGCAAGTATGTAGCTTGGGCCGGGCCACGCAGAGGTCTACCCTAAGATCTCTTGCAAACTGAAATAAGGCCAGTTGCGGTGGCTCACACCTGTAATCCCAGCACTTTGGGAGGCCAAGTGGGAGGATTGCTTAAGCCCAGGTGCTCAAGACCAGCCTGGGTAACATAGCAAGGCCTTGTCTCTACAAGGAAAAAAAAAATACAAAAATTAGCCAAGTGTGGTGGTGTGCACTTGTATCTCATGTACTTGGGAAGCTGAGGCAGAAGGATTGCCTGAGTCCAGATCGAGGTTGCAGTGAGCCATGATCATGCCACTGCCCTCACGCCTGGGAAATAGAGTAAGATCCCCCACTCAAAAAGAAAAAAATGTAGGCCGGACACAGTGCCTCATGCCTGTACTCCCAGCACTTTGGGAAGCAGAGACTGGACATTGCTAGAGCCCAGGAATTGAAAACCAGCCTGGGCAACACAGTGAGATCCTGTCTCTACAAAAAATTCTTTAAAAAATTAGCCAGGCATGGTGGTGCATGACTGTAATCCCAGCTACTTGGGAGGTTGAGGTGGAAGGAGTGCCTGAGCCCAGCAAGTCGAGGTTGCAGTGAGCTGTGATTGTGCCACTGCACTCCAGCCTGGGTGACAGGGTGAGATCCTAAATATAAAAAATGGAAACCCCAAAAAAACGGAAATAAAGGAAGATTCCCCCCCATACACACTTCTGGCGGTACAGCTGAGGAGGTGGGACTCCAACATTACGGAGAAGGGTGGTCTGAGAGGGTCAAGCTGGCATGCAGAAATAAGTCGTGGGAGGACTGGGACACCATTGGCCCTGGGTCCCTGATGCCCACTGCCCTTCCCATGCATGGGTCACGTGAGCCTACACGTGGCATGGGCAGTCTCTGGCCCAGCCCCTAGTGCAGGTGTCCGGAATGCGAAGCACACAGGGTGACTGCCCCTCCAGGAGCCCCACCAGCACAAACCCCGGGACAACAGGTGGCACCCAGGAAGGCACCTCAATACACTCCACAGAGCCAGCAAAGCCCACTTCTCAGCCTTCATTGATTCCTAGAAGTTCAGAACTGAGAGGGGCTTAAAGCCTGGAGCCCAGACCTCTCATCTGAGCACAAGGGTGGGCGAGTCCATCTCATGAGCCTGAAAGGTGGATTCTTTTTTTTTTTTTTCGAGTCGGGGTCCCACTCTGTCACCCAGGCTGGAGTGCAGTGATGTGATCAAGGCTCAGCCGCAGCCTCAACATCTTGGACTCAGGCGATCCTTCTGCCTCAGCTCCTGGAGTAGCTGGGACTACAGGTGTGCACCACCACATCAAGCTAAATTTTCATTTTTTTGTAGATGTGAGGTCTTTCTATGTTACTTAGGGTGGTCTTGAATTCATGGGCTCAAGGGATGCTCCTTCCTTGGCCTCCCAAAGTGCTGGGATTACAGGAGTGAGCCACCACGCCCAGTCCCTGAAGGTTGAATGCTAAGGGCAGCTATCTAGTTAGGAAGCGTCTCAGGAGGCAGGGACCCCGGGTTCGGGTCCCGATCTGGTGCTTTATTGCCTTCTCCTGCTGTATTAGTCAGGGTCCTCGGGAGAGACAGAACCCTGGGACATGCTTACACACACAAGGGGGTCTACCAGGGAGGACGGACTCACACGACGGCAAGGCACAGCCTCGCCACAGGCCACCCACACGCTGGGCACTGATAACAACCGCAGCTGGCTCAGTCCAAGTCCCAGAGCCCCGGAACCAGGGAGGCCTGGGTCACCGCAGCCTCATTCAGAGGCCAAAGCCCCAGGAGCCCCCGGAGGCTGCTGGTGAAGCCCCAGAGTCCAGAGGCTGAAGAATCTGGAGCCTGGTGTCCAAGGGCAGGAGGGGAAGAAGCAGGGAGTTCTGCAAGCAAGAGGGAGGGAGAGGAGGGAACCCTGCGCCCTGCTCAGGCTCCTCCTTCCACCTGCCTTGGTGCAGTTGCCCCGGCAGCTGATTGGACGGTGCCGCCCACAAGAGGGCGGGACGTCCCCTCCGAGTCGCGGACCACATGTCAATCTCCAATGGACACGCCCCCTCCCGGGCCACGGACCACATGTCAGTCTCCTCTGGACAGGCCCTCGCAGACACACCCAGAACAGGCCTCCCCACCTTCAGGCCTCCCTTGCCCCGTCCAGCTGACCCTCATGTCAGCTTCTCAGCTGCCCTGGCCCACAGGCTTAGAGGGTAAAAGGAGGAAAGCTAGCGGTGCACTTAGACAATGGGAATGCGCCTGGATTCCAGAAAAGGATTTCTCAAAAGAGTCATGAGGATCAAGCCAGATTGTGTAATATGTGGGCATGAAGGGATTCGTCCAAGCCTAAGTGATGCCCGAACCCACGAGGCTGTTGTTATTATGAAAGTATAGACTCCAGACTCCCTTCACACAAAGTCTTTTTCCAGGGACATCAGACTTGCCAGCTGAGCACAGGGGTGGCAGGTGCCAAACTTGTCTCCGGTCTCGGCCACGCAGCCAGCAACGCAGCCCGGCCTCCCCTGCCCTCTGCCACCGCCCTAGACTTGCCTGGACTTGGGGAGTCAGGCAACCAAGTAACAGCCTCGGTTTGGGGCTGAGGGGTTTCCTGGACTTGGATCCGCCCTCCGCCTGCCCTTCCCTCTGCCCCTCCGCCCTGCCTGGCATCCCAGAGTCTGTGTGGGAGCAGCTGGGGACCAGGCTTAGGCAACAGGAGTGCATTTCCCTCATCGCCTCATGGGTGTCTGGCGGCCGGTTTGTCTGGGTCTGAGGCTCCCTGAGTTCATAGGTGCGTGCAAGGTTCACTAGCACCCATCTCAGACCACCTTTTTTTACACATCTCTCACCTGTACTCTGAGCCACAGGTCTCTCTCTTACCCTAGGGTCTGGCAGACGTAAACCAGCTCTCGTGCAGCCCCGTCCTGCGCCTCTGTCCAGGGTTCTGAAACTTTGTGTATGCAGTGTGACATGACTGTTTCTCGTAAACCCGGAGTACTTGTGGGTTCACCCAGGTATTCATTCAATAAATATCGTTATAAGTCAGTTTTGACTATATGCTCAACCACTCCAAAACTTAGAGGTTTAAAATAAAAATAAGGCGGGTGGAGTGGCTCACGCCTATAAGCCCAGCACCTTGGGAGGCCAGGGTGGGAGAATCACTTGAGCCCAGGAGATCGAAGTCAGCCTGGGCAACATAGTGAGAGTTCGTCTCTACAGAACAAAAAAATCTAAAAATTAACCAGGCGTGGTGGCGTGCTCCTGTAGTCCCAGTTACTCGGGAGGCTGAGACAGAAGGATTGCCTGAGCCCAGGAGGTCAAGGCTGGGGTGAGTCATGATCATGCCACGGCACATTTATAACCTGACTCCAAAAAAAAAAAAAATTAATCCTTTCTTCTAAATTCCACATATTGCCTGGACTGTTTTGGTCTGGACCTGCTGACCTGGTGTGGCGGAGCTGGGTGATCCAGGATGACCTCCCTCCTTCATCTGGTAATTGGTAGTTGTTGGCTGGGGCACCTCAGTTTTCTCCATGCAATCACCCAGCATGTTAGCTCAGGCTTATTTGAACGGTGGACACAGCGCTCCAAGTTCACAAGAGTAGGCAGGTTCCAAATCTCAAGATCTTTTTCCAAGTCTAGGCCACATTTTCCAGTGTTCCATTGTCCAAAGTCCACTGCATGCATAAGCTTAGAGCCAGTGTTAGCAGCCCTGTACACAAGCAGAATGATTGTGGCCATTTTTTAAAACAACCCACCACTTCTCCAATTTCCCTGCATCCATAAAGCACGGCAAAGCTGCAGAGGATGGGCTGACCCTCTGGTGAACCCACAGAGAAATGACTGGACCCCGAGAGCTGTTTTCCACTGAGAGTCCCTGTGACCACTGCTGCAACCACCTTCCTAATGATCTTAGGACCAGGTAAAAGTCTCCTTGAACTCTTCCTCCCAACATTCAGGGCCACACTTCCTGCTCTTGCTGAATAGCAGAACTATTTTTTTTTTCACTTCTAAATGAACAAAAATTCTTCTTAGTTGTAAGCCTTTTCGACCTCTTCAGCAGTAATTTTTTGAGTTGGGTGTGGCTGGGCAATAATTTCTTATTACTTTCTGGGTGAATGCAGAGGGACTCTGGAGTGAGTTGGCTCTCTGGTCCCCAACTCTCCAGAGAGGAAGACAGTTCAGGGGGGAACCTGTGAAGGGCCAGGTGCTTACATCAATCTCCCTTTAATGGTCATAACATCTGTCCCTGATAGTGTTGTCAGCTCCATTTCATGGAGAAGGAAGCCGCACGTGGGGAGTATGTGTGAGTCTGTTTTACATAGTTATAAAGAAATATCTGAGCCTGGGAAACTTACATTAAAAAATAGTTTATTTTAGCTCCTAGTTCTGCATGGCACCCACATCTCCTGGGCTTCTGGTGAGGTCTCAGGAAGCCACAGTTGTGATGGAAGGCGGAGAGGGTGCAGGCATGTCCCATGGCAGGAGGGGAAGTGAGAGGGAAGGAGGGGTGGGCTTTTTAAACAACCAGCTCTCCTGAACTAATCAAACAAGAACTCACTCATCACCAGGAGGTGGACACTGGGCCACTCATAAAGGACCCACCCCGATGCAAGCACCTCCCATCAGGCCCCGCCTCCAACACAGGGACAACATTTCAGCATGAGATTTGGAGAGACAGACGTCCAGACAAGATCAGGGAGATGATGTGTCTTGGTCAAAATCACAGGGTGGCCAAAGTCACAGGAGGCAAGCTGCAGAGAAGAACTCGGACCACCAAGGCTGAGTTCCTTCCAGCACATCTCAGCCACTCAGCGCTGATAAGCGCTGATTCAGGGCCTGGATGCAGGGCTTTCATTCCAGCCCCAGGCTCCCGTGCGACTCCAAGATGCTTGCTGGTCCTCTCCGAGTCTCTATTGTCTCACTGTGTCAGGAAGATCCCCGGGAACACCTGCACCTGCTTACCCAGGCTCAATGAACTCAGGGCCAACATCCTGCCTGCCCACCCTGCAGGGAGGAAGGATAGGTGGTGTCTTGGGAGTGATCTTGACAGTGTCTTGCAAATCTTTAAATGCATGTCTCCTTTGATCTGGCAGTTCTACTTCTAGAAATTCATATTAAAGAAATACAAGGGGGAACCCCCCAAACGCTGAGATTTATTTGTAAAAAAAAGTGTGTATCTATTCCTACATGTTTAAACTTCAGTTACCCTCAAAGCACTCTCCATTTTATGCAATACATCTATCAATATGCTTTTTGCATTGCTCAAAACATGTCCATTTTGATGTCTTTTAGTACTTCTGCTGCTTTTTGTTTCACTTCTTTTACATCAGCAAAGTATTTCCCTTTGAGAACTTTTTTCATCTGGAGAAGCAGAAAAAATCTGCTTGAGGCGAGATTGGGTGAACAGGGAGGGCAGAGTATGGAGGTCATGTCATTTTTGGTCAAAAACTGCTGAACACTCAGTGTGGTGTGAGCAGGTGTGCTCGTAAATCACCCATCATGAAATAGGCAAACACATTGAAAGAATGTCCAAAAAAATTCACTCAAGCCAAACGCAGTCTCTCACAACAACACTCACTGGTCCATGGATGCCAATGAGTTCCTAGAACACTTACCTAGCAAAGGAAACCCTGCACTAAAAGGGGCCTGCCTCCAAAAGGTATTCCGGGGTTTTTTTGGTCCCCCCTTGTATATCCACATGTGAGCAAGGATATGTGTACAAAGATGTTTATTTTAGTATTGTTTATAATCACCAAAACATTGGAAATAATATAAAGACCCAAGCAAAGTGTGCTTATTCATGCTACAAAAATGCCACTGACCATTTAAAAAGAAGGGGAACAACCTGTGGACAACGAAAGACATCCGAGATACATTATCAAAGAAAATAAAGTAGACATATGTGTGATGACACAGAAAGAGCACATGAACAGATTTTGAGTGAAAACATAAATTTAGGATGATCCATAAACTTTCATAAGCTTATGCATGTTTAGAGCGAGAAAGTCAACAGTGTGGAAGGAAACAGACCCAACTACTCACCGTCGCTCCCCTGGCAGCCGCAGGAAGATGCCGACCTCGTCTTCTGTTGATTTGTTTTTACTTCCTGTCTTTCTATGTTGTTGACAATGTTCACAAGTGTGCAGGACACTCGCAGCAGAGGGAAGAGCAGAAACCTCGTGCTGGGGGAAGCATTTGAAGACCACCAAGGCCACAGAGAGGAGCTGGCTTCTCAATCTCATGTCACCAGCCACCAGGCTGAAGCTCAGGCACCCGATATGAAGCCCAGGCCGGTGTAACTATCAGGGCATGTGTAACCATCAGGTGAGCCCTTCAGACAGTGCAGGAGCCGTGGAATCCTGGGACCGCTGATGTAAACAAGGAAGCTGCCCCGAGCGGAGAGTAGAGCCTAGCGCTGAGTCCTGGCCAGAGGCGGGAAGCCGAGAGTTGGCCTTTCCAACCCCCATGCAGTGCAGGGGACACAGCCTCTCGGGGTGCCCGGTGGGGCCTCTGCTCACAGATGACCATGACCCCCTCAGCAAGTCCCTGGGTCCTCTCAGTCCCTGCCGTCCTTTGTCTCCCTCTCAGTGCTTTGGACACAGCCTGGGCACAACACACACCACGAGCTGGGTTGGGAGAGAGCACTCTGAGGCTCTGTCACTGATATCAAGGCACGGCTTTGCATTCAACCGGAGTCAGTCATTCCCTTGAGAAAATGGGCACAAGGGTGTCATCCAAACCACCATGAATAGCACACCTTTCCTACAGCCAACTTCGCTACCCACCCTGGGCTCAGGCACACTTTGTCAAGGGCCCACCAAGTCTTCAGCCCTGTGCAGGTCCTCGGAGGACATCCTCACCCACCCCCCACAGACTGTCATCCCCCCAGCCATCTACCACTAGAGCTTCTGAACCTGGGGAAACACGGCATGAGCCCAGGAAGCCACGGTGAGTTACGATGCTGTGTCGTTCCGACTGTGCATGGCAGGAAGCAGAGAAGGGGCAGCCCCTCGTCCAGCAGGCTGGAGCCCTAGGCAGTGTGTCTCAGCGAGGGCCTGCCCCAGTTGCAGGCGAGACCAGTATAGCTTCTGCCTGAGCTCCCGCTGGAATGGCATTCCTGGTCCAGGTCTTGGGATTAAGGTCGGAGGGGGGGTGTTGGGGGGTTGGTTACTGTGTGAGGACAGTGCAGCTGTTGAATCCCTGGGCCTGTGAACAGAGACATTGAGAGTTCTAAGTGCATAAAGATAAAGCAAATGCATACCGGGGAGTAAAGAAGAAATAAGAACATTCTGTGTTTTCTTCTTATACCTCTGCTCTGAATTTTTAATGTTTCGATTTTTTTTTTAGTCGGAGTCTCACTCTGTCACTCTGACTTGTGCCCTTGACAAAGCATCCCCTGAGCCCAGGGCAGGTGGGGAATGCTGAAGTGCATTGTCACGATCATGGCTCCATTGCCCAAGCTCCACTGCCCAAGCTCAGGCGAGCCTTCCCCCTTAGCTTCCCCAGTAGCTGGGACTATAGGCGTGCACCACCACACTCGGTTATTTTTATTTTTATTTCTTTGTTTTTAGAGACGAGTTCTCACTTTGTTGCTCAGGCTGGTCTCAGACTCCTGGGCTAAAGCAATCCTGCCGCCTTGCTGGGATGACTGGTGTAAACCACCACTCCCAGCCTTGAATTTTTTGAATTTTGGACGTGAGCCTTGGCCCTTCCCCCAATCTTTGAATTTTGGACGTGAGCCTTGGCCTTTCCCCTCCTTGGTCTTAGGAGGCCATGCTGTGCTGCAGGGATTCTGGCAGCGTCGCTGTCCCCACCCCCCAGGAAGGGACAGTAGGACAGCTGTGTGCTCCTGGTACTCCTAGTGGCATCTGAGGACCAGCACACGGGCCTCTCCTGGAAGCTGGTAAGAGTGCAGAAGCTTAGGCCCCGCCCAGACCTACAGAGTTAGAATTTGCATTTCAGCAACATCTCCAGGGTGTCTGAGGAGCTGCCCATGCCCCAGGACATGAGTGTCCCCAAAGGCCACTTAGACCGTGGCAGTCACAGACACTGATATTAAGTGGTATGAGAGTGAACATCTACTATTCTGACAGTTTTTCAACTTTGTGTTCACTTAGAATAAATGAGTCTTCGTGTACAGAAAGGGTAGATTGACATGCACAGCATGTCTTGGAAAGTGAGTCAGTTTAAGGAAAGCAGCCACTGACTAATCGCCGGGTGCTCAGATGTGATGATGTCTCCAAAAGCAAGACAAAAAAAATGGCTGTTCCCGGAAGTGCTGGCCAGGTGCCAACCCCGCGGGGAGGCTGCTGGGAAGAGGCTGCTGCACAGAGATAGACAGGGACTTGCCCAAGGCCACGCAGCATGGGTGATGGCAGAGGCAGGCTGGAGCCCAGCCCATCCAGGGCAGTCCTTCGTCCTCCTGCCCTGGCTGCACCCCTGAGCCAAAGGCTGCATCGCGAGCTGGGCGATTTGCAGGGGGCACCAGGGAGACCCGCACCATGCACGGCTGTTCCCGCAGAGGAAAGGAGCGTGTGGCCCATGGGGGCCAAGGCTGAGTCATCCTGAGATGAGCTGCGTGCCCTCCCCCTGAGGGCCACGGGGAGCCCATCTCCACTCATGAATAAACATCATAAGCTGCTCTTCGTAGGCGGGGAAGCCGGATGTTTTCTGGGTACCTCGGTGAGGTTTTGCGAGTAGGAAATCTGAAGAAGGAAGGAGTCAGTCACTTCCCTTCCAGCCCGGCTGGCGACTTCTGCTCAGACCTCTGCGATACAGTCCTTCCCTCTCACAGACGCCTTCGCGACATTCGTAGCTTGTCCCTCGCGCTTTTTTCACCGTGTTTGTGCTACCCATGGTTGGTGTCGCCCATATCTGTCTGTTTCCCACTCCTTCCCTGGCACAGAATCCAGCAGGAAATTCTCGAATCTCCCGTCTCCTTCCCAAGGCCTGTGCCTGGTTCCTTATCCTGGCATTCAGGGCTGTCATCAGGACAGTCTCAGTCTGACTTTGCAATCGATTTCCCTCTGGCGTCCTCTTCACACAGGTTCAAGCCAAAGCACGCCACATGTGGCCACGCCACGCCGCCGCCCACCTCGCAGCTTTCATGCCTAGTACTCTGCAAAGGCCGGCCGGCCACCTAGAATTCCCTCCCCACTGTGAAGATCCCTCTCTCTCAGGCCCAGCCTCAGTGCTGTCTCCTCTAGGAAGCCTCTCTGAACTGACCCAAGCCCTGTAAAACTCACTTTGCCCTCTCTTGCTACCATGTCTTGGTGTCGGAACAGGCCTTGAATGTCAGCTCCACGGCGGTGGAGGGACCTGCCACGGTCTCTGTGCTCCAGGCCAACTAGCCCAGAGCCTGATGCATGGAGACCCCACCAGGATTAAAGACGTGGGGCCTGGCTTCGAATCCCCACTCTGCAGAGAACAGTAGCCAGGGTTGACACTGACCAAGCTGATAACCTAACTACACAGCTGCGGAATGGGAATTTTTTTTTTCTTGAGTTGGAGTCTCACTTTTGTTGTCCAGGCTGGAGTGCAGTGGCATGTTCATGGCCACCACAACCTCACCCTGCTAGGCTCAGGCGATCCTTCCACCTCGGCCTTCCAAGTAGCTAGAACTACAGTCGCACACCACCATGCCCAGCTAGATTTTTTTGTGTGATTTATTGTAGAGATGAGGTCTCACCAAGTTGCGCTGGCTGGTCTCGAACCCCTAGGCTCAGGCAATCCTCTCGCCTCAGCCTCCCAAAGTGCTGGGATTATAGCCTTGGCCCCAGTTCTAAATTCTATAAACCTGTCTGTCAGTCCCAATAATGCCTGCTTTTACTATTACCCCTAACATTAATAACAACTATGGCGGGAGGACGTCTTGAGCCCAGGAGTTCGAGGTCACAGTGAGCTCCAATTGCACCACTGCACTCCAGCCTGGGCTCCAGAGAAAGACCTGTCTCTAAACAAACAGACAAGCAAACTAGGTGACCCCTGGAGGTGTCTGGGCCACTGAACCATCCTGCCCACTGGCCTCTCTGCCATGCCACGGCCCTCATGTTCCAATCCCAAGGTGGTTGGCCCTGGCTGCTCCCCATACCCAGGCCTGCCTGCACCCCCTCCTTGTCTTTGGCGAAGGCCATGGGCATTTAGGGGTCTGCAGGCTTCTTTGGGTAGAGAAACAAGGATCTGGCCCCAGTGGAGGGGGAGGGACTTGCAGGGGGGAAGGGGTTCCTGCCAGTGAGAGCCACGGTGTCCCCGCGACCAGGGTTCTGCAGTCTTCAGAGTCGGACCTAGCATAGACACAGCTGGCTGCCAAGGGCCTGCTTCCTCTCTGATTTGGTCTCTGTCTTTCTCAACAAGCGGAGCTTAACTTTCAGGTCTTTCTTCCCCGAACTGGGAGGCGACTCCAGGGCCAGGAAACTCACCAATGGCCGGCCTGAGACAGAATGCAGAGCAGGTGGTCGGCCCCTCCTTTCCACAGACAGGAGGCGTCACCGCCTCCCCAGGAACGGATGCAGGTGCCCTTCTAGAAACGGGCAGGGCGCTACCCTCCCAGGGGTCAGATCGACCCCACAAACGGGATGGAGGCGGGCTAAGACACCGGACAAGCTGCCTGGCTGGAGTCAGCCCTGAGGAGCAGGGGTAGAGGCACAACCGCAGTCAGAACACAAGAGCCCGTGTGAGCCAGCCTCTCTCGAAAGCCCCCAGGGAGAAGCCAGGGGGCAGGGCAGTTGACAGCTATAGCAATAAAGAGGGAGGCAGGATTTCTCTAGATCTGAGGAGCATCAGCTCCTCTCACCCTGGGAGCACTCCTGCGAGGGAGGGTCTCTTATCATCGGAACCTGCCGGGGTAAAGGCAGCCGATGTGAGTTCCATTTCAAATGCCATTCAGCCCTGCTTGGGAAAGACAAACACTAGGTCTGAAAAAAAGAGAATCTGCCAAGTGTCAGTCGGAGGGTGGGGAGGGGAGTGGGGCTCAGAGACCCAGAACATCGCACAAACTCAGCCTGGAACAGTGTTTCTTGGTGTTACTCCCTGGGGTTAAAGCCCTGAGTAACCCAGGGGGAACTCAAGGAGGGAAGGGGAGGGGTGCAAGCTCACCATTCCTTATGGGACAGTGACACCTGGGTGAGCCACCTGCCCCTCCCTGGCAGGGCTCTGGGCTCCTAGCTTAGGTCTAGGGCAAAAACTAGGGTCTAAGCTCAGTAGAGCAGAGTCTGTAAGCAAAACCTGACAAGGGTCTCTTGGGGAGGACCTGGGTGGGTTTTCTTTTAGCCCAGTCACCAGTGTGGCTTTTGAAATCCTCAGGAATGCACCTTATGAGCTCGGGACCAGCAGCCGGTATGAGGTGACAGCCACCAACTTGCAGGGTCCCGCAGGCCACCGCGTGTTGCACCCTTTCAGCAACGCCACAGCACAGGCAGAAGCGAGTCAAGAGACCAGATTGTGAGACAATCTGTTCTTCCGCAGGGCAGGCTTCCTTCGGGGAAGTCCTGACTTCCTTAGCATGATGGCCTGACCGTCCACAGACACACCACCCCGCATCCACAGCTAGGACAGAAGTGACATGACAATGCGTTGTGAGCCTGAATCCCAAGACCTTGTCAGATGCAATCTGGCATGAGAAGACGCCCAGGCCAGGCTGCTGAGGACAAGAGACACTGGGAGCAGACCTGCCCAACGAGGCTGCCCTGGGTCGGCTGACAGCCAGCCAGTGTGGGAGAACACCCAGAGGGGCAGGGGCCCCTACGTGCGGGCAGCAAGCAGGCATCGCACATCCTTGGGGGCCTGTGGCTGTGTGTCATGAGCACTGTCGTGGCCATGGACAACTCACATAGGAAGCCCATCGGATTGCATCTGACAGTTGGTCACGGGGAGATATGGGCCCTGATCCTCCTCATCCCAAGACTGGGTTTCTAAGAACACTGAGCCAAAAAGGACTTGAAGAGAAAAAGCTGCTCATTGGCTCCTGAACTTTAAATTAAGGCTAAGATATTTTTTCTTCATTCAGAGAAAATACGTGACCTACAGAATCAATTATTATATTCATTAATTATTCTCTCTCTCTTTCTTTTTTTTTTTTTTGAGTTGGGATCTCACACTGTTGTCCAGGCTGGAGCACAGTAGCACATTCACAGCTCATCACAGCCTCAACCTCCTGGGCTCAGGCAATCCTTCCACCTCAGCCTCCCAAGTAACTGGGACTACAGGCAGGTACCACCACACACAGTCTATTTCTTGATTTTGTTTTTTTGTGTGGACATGCAGTCTTGCTATGTCTCCATGCTGGTCCAACTCCCGGGCTTAAGTGATCCTCCCACCTCAGCCTCCCAAAGTGCTGGGATTACAGGCAGAAGCCACTGCACTCCACACAGAGCAGTTTTACTATTCTTTTGGAGAATTTGGAGATAAAATAGTGATAGGACTACAGAAAACTCAACAACCAAAGAAAAGGAGACAAGTCCTCTCTGCAGGAAAATTTGAAGTTGTAATTGTAGTTATAGAACACTGCATGGCTCAGCTACAAACACTACTCAGATTGTCACAATGGCATAAACACTGGATATCAACATGACCAAAGTTTGCGACTATGTTGGGAGAGTGGGAGAGAGGAGCCTGGCGGGGTGCGTGCGAAGTTGAATTCTTTCACACAAAACCAACAGATAGTATTTAAAACTGGAAAAAGATCAGAAATTAGAGGTAAAGTGATTATTTTAAAATGTGGGGATGAAAACTACAGATAGTTACAATGATGGCCTCTAGGAAGCAGAACTGGGAATTGAGGAAGAGGAGGTCAGGAAACGGCTTTCATCTCTTAGAAGCCTTGTAGGCTGGGTGTGGTGGCTCACGCCTCTAATCCCAGCACTCAGGGAGGCCAAGGCAGTAGGATGGCCTGGGCCCAGGAGTTCGAGATCAGCCCAGGCAACATAGCGAAACTTTGTCTGCAAAAAAATTTAAAAGTCAGCTGGGCTTGGTGGCATGTGCCGGTAGTCCCAGCTACTCAGGAGGCTGAGGTGGGAGGATCACCTGAGCCTAGGTTGAGGCTGCGGTGAGCTATGATTGCGACTGCACTCCAGCCTGGGCAACAGAGCAAGATTCCGACTCAAAATAAAAGAGAAGCCTTTATATCAGTAGTGGTAATATCAGTAGTGTTGTAAATAGTATATGTGCGTGCGTGTGTGTGGGGGTGTGTGTGTGTGTGTGTGTGTGTGTGTGTGTGTGTGTGGCATATATATGTTTGTATATGTACGTAGCATACATACATATATGTGATAACACTTTAAATTGTAAAAATCGCCCATCAAAAGAGGACTGGATAAAAAAAAATGTGGTAAATCGGGCTCGGTGGCTCAGCCTGTAATCCCGCGCCTTTGGGAGGCTGAGGTGAGTGGATTGCCTGAGCCCGCGGGTTCGAGACCCGCCTGGGCAGCGAGACCTCATCTCTACAATAAATCAAAAAATCAGCCGGGCGTGGTAGCGCATGCCTGTAATTCCGGCTACTCGGAAGGCTGGGGCGGAAGGATCGCCGGAGCCCAGCTGGTCGAGGCCGCGGGGGCCGGGAGCGGCCACTGCACTCCAGTCTGGGCGACTGAGTGAGACTCCAACTCAAAAAAAAAAAAAAAATGTGGTACATAAACACAATGGAATATTATGCAGCCATAAAGAAGAACAAAATCATGAACTTCACAGCAACCTGGATGGACTTAGAGTTTATAATACTGAGTGATCTTTCACAGAAACAAAGAACTGAGTATCACATGTTCTCACTCATAAGTGGTCCTTGAACAACTACCGCAACACTATAAGAAAAGGATTGACAGTAGAGGGAAACTGCAGGGGCTTGAGGCGGGTGGCGAGGTGGGATTAGCAGTAGTGGGAATCTGGCGGGGGGGGGCACACCTCATCAACAAGGGTACCTGCACAATGAATATTTGTATACCTAACCCTGAATTGTACCCCACAATTTTAAAATTAAAAATTTTTTTCAATAATAAAATAAAATAAATAAATTATAAAAATCAATGGAGGGCTACATGTATTAAAGTTACCGACCGCCATTTACATTCATTAAGCAAGCACTTGTTAGCCACCAACAGAAACAATAGAGTAGAGCCTCTCCCCCAGTGGGACACAGGCCTGCTGAGTGACCCTGACCCTGCAGCGCCAGGGCTGTCACAGGATAGCAAGGCTGCCACTGCTGCTTTTCCCCCCTTCTACTCATCTGCTCCTTAACAACGGAGTCCTCCAGCTGTGTCACCTTCTTAGCACATCTTGTACTCAAGTGAGGGACAAAGGTCGCCATTGTCACGGCCTAACAGCAACAACACGCCAACGGTTCTCCACTGAGAAGTGTTCAAAGTGGAGAGGCGGTGAGCTCCAGCAGAGTGTCCAGGCCGAGCCTCCCAAGTCAGAGACTGTGTATCAGGAAGCCTAGGGAGGGGGTTCTGCCTGGATGAGAAGCTGGACACGCAGGCCCCAGGACTCCCTGTGGGTGGAGGGGCCCCCGCAGGCTTTGCAGGGTCACAGGGTGAAGTGGTGGTGGCGCTCCCCGCGGCCCTGACCCGAAACAGCGGCAGATCCCAGTCGACACCCCAAAGCAGTTCTGGTTCATTCAGAATCAGACCTCCTCCGATCAATGGATCCCTCCTAGAGAGCTGTCAGGCGGCTACTTCCTGGTGTCAGGAGAGGAGGGAGGGAATTCATTTGTGGAGTCTGATGGCAGCTGAGTGAACGCAAAGGCAGAGAGGGCACCCTCCGTCGAGGAGGAAACCTTTCGCTCGGGCCGCCACGAAGAACCACAGACAAAGGTGGCATGCAGCGCAGGCGTGTGGAAAGGAACACAGGGACTCGGAGATTCTCAAAGTGACCCCTCCTCACCTTACAGATGGGGAAACCAAGGCACAGAGAGGAACCGACGTGCTGAGATTCACAGAGTAGTTGAGGGGAAAACCTTGACCTAGAATGAGGAAACCCAGCACTGACAGAGTCCTAATGGTGTGGAAAGCGTTTAGCATGCCACCTCACATAATCCTCCCAAAACCTACCAGGAAAAGAACCTCGTCTATCACGTGAGAGCTGCATTTGGAAGACGGAGGCACTGAGTTAGCCATCCAATGTCATCAACCTTCTAGCACGTGATGGGCCTTGAACACCATCTGAGAACACTGCCTCTTGGGGACAGAGCCAAGGCCCTTGTGTCAGACCAGAGCCAGCCCACCACCCCTCAGTGCAGAGCTGTGCCCAAGCCCTGCCTGTGACACCACTGTGAGTGGGTCTCCTTTCCCCTCCCCTCCGGTTCTTTGTCTCTATTTTCTTCTCCGTGGGCGTCTGTGTCTCCACCTCTGTCTCTCCCTGTCTCTTTGTCACCATTTCTCTGTGCGTATGGAAGTGTTTATCGTCACGCTTGTTTATCTTGTGCATGTCCCCGAGTGTGTATGTATTCATCTGTAGCTCTCTGAATAACTGAGGAACAGAATTCCATAGTGGAGGGATAGATGGGTGGGTGGATGGATGGATAACTGGGTGGGTGGGTGAGTGGATGGATGAATGGATAGACTGATGGGGGAGGGTGGATGGGTGGGTGGATGGATGGGTAGGTGAGAGTAGATGGATGAATGAGTGTGTGGGTGGATGGAGGGATGGATGGAAGGGTGCATGAATGGATGGATGGGTGCATGAAAGGACTAACACATGGACAAATGGATGCAGATTAGGTTGGTGGATGGAGGGATGGATGGACAGATGGACAAATGGATGGATGGATGGATGGATGAATGGGTGGGTGGATGGATGGATGGATGGAAGGATGGATGATGGGTGAGTGGATGGATGGATGGATGGAAGGATGCATGAATGGATGGGTGTGTGCACTAATGGACAAATGCATGGACAGACTAATGGACAGATGGACAAATGGACGGATGAACGGACACACAGGGGGCTGCCTCTATCCACAAACAGCAGGCATGGTAATGAGCACGCGTATCCCAACCCCAGCACCTCCGGCAGCCGCCTCTCACAGAGTCATCGATCAGGCTCTCCCTTCCCTCCCCAAGGCAGGGGCACATTCCATTTCCATCTCAAGCCCGAGCTGCTTCCCCTGGGCTTGGTGGCTGGCATCCGGTTTGACTGTTGATACAGATCTTTATCTGCCTGGGGCTTATAACTGACATTTAAATTACTCTGCAAACAATGAATCAATATTTATGGATTCCGAGACCAATGCATTTGCCAAACCTGGTGTCCTGAGCTTCTCCCTAGCCAAAGGGGCAGATGAGTCAAGGTCAAGGCTTCTTCTAATTAAAACTGGGGAAACTAGTTCTGCCTCTAAGCAAAGGTCTTGAATTAGAACAAGCCCCTAGACAATCTGACTGGACCACAGTGGTTCCCACTGGAAATTCACATTCCTTCACGTGAACCTCGTGAACATTTTCAAGTTGTGCAGAGCCCGCCTGAGTCCCCACATTTTAAGGAGGAGACAGAGGCTTGCGTGGGCAACTGCAAGCAGCTTGCACTGAGGCTGCAGGAGGGATCCGAATGGTCTATGGAGAGACAAAGAAGGGAAAAAGTCATTCTGATAAATGGAGCTTCTCAGAGGGCTCCCTGGAGGAGGAAGTGCATTCCAGGAGGGGACAACAGCCAGGACCAACAAGACCTGGAGATGCTAAACAGGTCTTCAGGGGTAGAGGAAAAGGTGAGGGGAAAATGTCATAGAAAGATTAACTGAACCTGATCCTGGAAAGCCTTAGATACAACACTGAGGCATGCGGCTTTCCTTCTGCAAGCAAAGGGGAGCCACTGAAGGTCTTTGAGATAGGGAGGCACCCCAACAGAGTTGTGCTCTCAGGAGCTCCCTGAAGCAGCGGGCAGCAGTGGGAAATAAGCCTGCTCTGGTTAGGGTGGCCGCTGGCTGGGGGGCATTCCAACATGGACGGTCATTCCCCCAGGCCCTCCCTCCCACAGCATAGCAGAATGGCTGGGCTGGTTTTTTGTTCGCTCCCCACCCCCCATCTTTTAAGAGTGGCCTCTCCTGCCTCGAGAAATACAACAAACCTGAGACTGATGCTTCTGAGGCCTCCTTGACGCTGTGAGTTATGAAGGTAGCCTTAATCGCGGAGGCCAAACCGTTTATCACGCTGCTGAATTTAAGCTCCAGTTCCAGGAAAAAAGACAAGCAATCTCTTGTCCCTGCATCAGCACAGACGTGCATTCCCAGGCAGCCGATTTATTTGTCCAGCTGCCTCCCAGGCTCAACCTTAGAGACGATGACTAACGCCTCCCCAGCGGCGTCTCTCCCAGTGCAGGGCTCTGTCTGGGTGTTCAGGGAGGGGCTGAGTTCCCGAGGTGTGGGGAGCACAGTGCAGGACCTGGGAGCTACGGGGAGGGTCCCCAGCAGGGCTGATTTACTCAGCAGGCACAGCAGGCACCTGCCTGGGGCCACGGTGCACACAGGGCTCCAGAAAAATGTTTTCGTTCCTTTTCAAATCAGAAGAGGGCTGGGCGGGTGCAGTGGATCACGCCTGTCATCCCAGCACTTTGGGAGGCTGAGGCAAGAGGATTGCCTGAGCCCAGGAGTTCGAGACTAGCCTGATCAAATAGTGAGACTTTGTCTCTATCAAAAAAAAAAAAATCAAATAATTAACCGAGCGTGGTGGCACACACCTGTAGTCCCAACTACTCGGAAGACTGAGGCAGGAAGATCACCTGAGCCCAGAAGGTCGAGTCCGCAGTGAGCCCTGATCATGCCATTGCACTCCAACCTGGGCGACAGAGTAAGACTTCGACTCAGAAATAAATAAATAGATAGATAAATAAATAAATATAATCAAAAGAAGAAAATGAATATAATCCAAACTGGATTATGCTCATCTTTAAACCAATGCAGTTATAAAATATAATTGTATACATATATAAAATGTTATATGTGTGTGTGTATGTGTGTGTATCTATCTATCTATCTATATATACGTATGTATATGCATATATAGAATATATATGTACACACATGTATATATTTTTCCCCCAATGGAGAAAGGGACCCATGGAGGCAAAAGTCCAGGGCCCAGGGCCTGGCACTCAGCTTCCACAGTCCCTCAGTGGAAGATGAAAAAGTCAAGGCAGAGCTGGGACCAAGTCCCACCTCCACTACTCAGTGGTTCAAGTCCCCTCTCAGCACCTCTTTCCTCCTCTCAGAAATGGTCTAATATCCGGAGCCACACAGGTAGGTGGAGAAGCCGGAAGGGTGAGGACGTCTAGCGGAAGGGCCCGCGTGCCTGCCACGTCGGCCCTTTGGCCCCACTCAGTGGATGTTCCATCCCCTCCCTGGAAGGTTTCTTGGCTGTCCCAAGTCTGGCATGCTTCCTCGGGGCTGGCTCAGGGCTGTTGGTGGCAGAGAGTCCCCGAGGCCCCAGCTTATCTCTACAGCGCCCTGGGTCCCACCTGCTAGGTGCTGCAGGTACTGGGTGGGGAGATCCTGTGAGGCCAGAGCAGGCTGGGGCTAGGGTTCAGCCAGGGACTGCCACGCGCCACTCTGCTTCCCAGCATCAGCACGGAGCTGCACCCAGAGCTGTTCGGAGACCCCGAGCTGGCTGAGGGGCTCTAAATTTGGGGTTGAGCTTTCTGGTAGCTTTCTGTCTTTGCTTATGCATTAAACTCTAACAATGGGCCAGGCACAGTGGCTCACACCTGCAATCCCAGTGCTTTGGGAGGCCATGGTGGGAGGCTCTCTTGAGGCCAGGCGTTCTAGTCCAGTCTGGACAATATAGCAAGACTCTGTCTCTATAAAAATATTACAAGTTAGGCAGGAGTAGTGGCAGGTACCTGTAATCCCAGCTACTCAGGAGGCTGAGGCAGGAGAATCACTTGAGCCCAGAAGTTTGAGACAATCCTGGGCAACATAGCAAGAATAAAGACAAATAAATGAGTTGCGTGCAGAGACCACTAGGTGCAGGAGGGGCAGGTAGGAAGGGGCAGGGGCAGCAACCACCAGGTGTGGAGGGGTGGGGGGGGAGGGACCACCAGGTGCTGGAGGTGGAAAAAGAAGCTACCCCGCTGGTGGTGTATGAGGGCACAGCTGCCCGTGGGAGACTCACAACACACAGAGACTCAGACCCAGGGTGCCTCTCTCAAGGTGACTCGCAGCAGGGGCCACCAGACATGTTAAGGGTCTAACATGGGCCTTCCCAGGGCAGAATGCGGCCCCAGGATTCTCATCAGTCCCCGCCAGGACCCTGGACAGATGGGTTCTTCTTCTTTTTTTTTTTTTTGAGTTGGAGTCTCACTCTGTCGCCCAGACTGGAGTGCAGTGGCTGCTTCCGGCCACCACAGCCTCGACCTGCTGGGCTCCGACGATCCTTCCACCTCAGCCTTCCAAGTAGCCAAATTACAGGTGCGCACTACCACACCCGGCTGATTTTTTGATGTATTGTAGAGATGAGGTCTCGCTGCCCAGGCAGGTCTCGAACCCGCAGGCTCAGGCAATCCACTCACCTCAGCCTCCCAAAGGCGCGGGATTACAGGCTGAGCCACTGAGCCCGGCTTCAGACCGGTTCTTATGGACTGATTTGAAGGACCTGGCTTCCCATGTTCAGATTAGATATTCATCCGGTTCCCACACGGGCAGACACTTGCTCAGGCCAGCGCACACAAGCGCTTGTGGACAGAAGCAGCCGCCGTCTGCTGTGCTAAGTATGGAACACAGGAGACAGGGAAAAGCCATGCCAAGGGTCCGGTTGTTCCGAAACGTCACTCCGGAAGGAGCCTGAGGCTGGACTCCAGTGCGCAGGGAATTGCCTAGGGGCGGGGACTCTCTGAAAGGCGGCTGCACCAGGCCTTTGGGACCCCCATTGCAGGCAGGAGAGGCAGGAGCACGGGAGGCCCAGGTAAGGGGAGGCTGTGGGGGTGGCCTGGCCATCCCCGACCCAAGGGAGGACTGCGCTCTGAGGGGATCCTCCCCTGGGGTGTCTCCTCTTGCCTGGCTGACCCTGTCCTGTAGGGGTCAGGTGGGAGTAATCCTAGGTAGGCTCTCTCAGTGCCCCCTGACCTTGGGAGCATAGGGGTCCGGAGAGAGGCACCTGGGCGGGCACGCAGGCCACAGACAAATGTGGAGCCTGGTACACACACCTTCCACCTGATGGGTGGCCAGCTAGTGTGTGTGTGTGTATGGATGTGCATGTGTGTGAGCATGTGTCTGTGTGTGTGTGCATGTGGGTATGTGTGTGCATGTGTGTTTGTGTGTGCGTGTACATAGGGTGCATGTGTTGGCACTTGAGTACCAATGTGCTTGTGTGTGCAAGGGAATGTGCTTGTGAAAATATATACATGTGCTTGGGGATGTGTGTTTGTGACTGTGCCGGGTGTGAGTGGGTGTGTGGCTGGGGTGTGCACATGCTGGGTCGGCCCCAGCCGGCCCTCCCTACCCCCTCCTCCGTTCCTCCACCCCCGCCCCCAGAAGGGGCTGAGGAAAGGGGCCAGATGGTCTCTTCTGACCTGCTATTTATCATCCGGCAAAAGCTTATTCAGTTTAATGCTCTTCAGCAATTCATTTAAGGGCTCTGTTTGCTTCTGCTGATGAGGACTGTTAATTTGCACAGCGGTCTCATTAGGCCTAAACCACCAATTAATTCCTTTTGTTCTCATTAAATGGCTGATTCCTAAACATTTCGTGGACAACAATGGGCCGCCCAGCCAAGCGCCACCCCCGCCACCCCGCGGGCAGCTGGGGAGGGGTAGCTGGGAGCCCGGATACTGGGTCCCCCTCTCCTGACAGGGCCACCCCAGTTGAGCTCTGTCAACCCTGGATCCTGCTGGCCCCGCAGGCCCAAAATCCAGGCCCTGGGAACCTGCGGGCAAAGGGTGGGTGGAGACCACGCCCACAGGCCCTCTGGCTGCCCGGGTCCCTGTGGGCCAGGCCGGGGCCTGTTCTCCCAGCCTGGTCTGCTGGACAGGCCCTGGAGGTGTGGGGTCCCTGAGGCCTCTCAGCAGCCCTGAGCCAGGACCTGTGTCTGATGGAGACACCTGCCGATTGAGCAGGTGGGGGCGGGAGTGGGGAGTGGTCCTCCCCCATCCGCCCCAGAGCTTCGTTTCCCTTCTGACCAAGGAGGGAGCTGCTACCTCTAAAATGCTTGTCCTGTTATTGAAGCCTAGTGGCGCAAAAATGCCCATTACACACAGCAGAGGGAAGCAGAGGGTGAAGACAGCTGGGTCAGTCTCTCGCTGCAAGGCTCCCCCAAGAGCTGTTCTCTGAGCTTAAGAACCATGCTCTAAGGATGTCGGCTGCCTGGGCCTCTGCCCACGCCATCCTCTGTTCAGGGCAGCCCCGAGGCCGCCAGCATCACCCCACAGGACCAGAATCACAGGAAGATGGGGTGAACGAGATAAGGCATGAGCTGCCCTGTGGAAAATTCCAGCGAGGTGCAGCCACCCTTCCACAGGGTGTGCCTCCGCCTCCACCAGTTCCTCGCTGTTACTCAACTCTTAGGTTTCCTCACCTGTGAAATGGGAACAATGCACGTACCTCCCCCCTAGAGATGGCGTGAGAATTAAATGAGTCAATACCAAAGTTCTTGACAGGGTTCCTGGTAATAGCTCTGGTGGATGTTAGATCATAGATACTCCCGGTTAGTACTCACCGGAGGATGCCCTGCCCTGCCCTGCCTCCCTTCCCAGCCTCATCCCACCACTCCCTCATACACCTCCCTTGCTCCGGCTAGCTGACTGGCACTCAGCCCCCTATTCCCTGGACTTGTCTAGGAAGTTCCTTGGGTCTGGCACGCCCTCATCCTCACCTAGAGTTGACAGATTTAGCAAGTAAAGACACAGGACGCTAGGTACATTTGAATGTCAGATAAACAACAAAAAGCATTTTAGTATAAGTATGTCCTAGACACTATACGGGTTATACTTAAACTAGAATTATTGTTGTCTGAAATTGAAACTTAGCTGAGCATCCTCTATTTTATCAGGCAGTCCTATCCCCAGCCCATGAGTCTGGTGAACTTCTACCCATCCTTCCAGATTCACTTCAAGTTTTGTCTCTTCCAGAAAGCCCTCACTGATCCCCAATTAGTGTAGCTATCCTTTGTTAGTGCTCCCATGGCTCCCTGGGCTGGCCGATCGCCACGCAGCTCTGGTCACTACTTTTCACAGTGATTTGTGGTCAGTGATCCCATCCCTCCCACAATATTCTGAGCCCGTTGCAGGGGATGGAGAGGGTATTTCGTCTAGTTGGGAATGGGTACAGCATCTGGAGGAACCCTCCCCCAAATCTGTTTCCCCTTCTCTTTTCCTATACGTAGATGAAGAACCCTTTCCTGTCCCTACCACCTGATGAAGGTTAACAGGCAAGAGGGGGAGGACTGAAACAGAAACTGCTAGTTGCCTCCCAACATGGTCATTCTTCCTTCTTCATTAAGTAACAAAACCCTCTGGCGCAACATGGCACCCACCTTAAAGACTACATTTCCATTTGTTACCCACCTGGGCAACTTGGCGAGACCTCATCTCTACAATAAATCAAAAAATTAGCCAGGCATGGTAGCACTCACCTGCAGTTCCAGCTACTTGGAAGGCTGAGGCGGAAGGATCGCCAGAGCCCAACAGGTCGAGGCTGTGGTGGCCGGGAGCATGCCACTGCCCTCCAGTCTGGGCGACAGAGTGAGACTCCAACTCAAAAAAAAAAAAAAAAAAAAAGACTACATTTCCCAGCCTCCCTTGCAGCTAAACAAGGTCGTGTGACAAAAAGCTGGCTATTGAGATGTAGACAAAAGTGAGTGGATATTCTAGGAGGTCTGGGAGGTGGTACCTGTGTCCTTCTGATGCCAGGTGATGTGTGGTGTGTTGCTCTGTGAGTTCTTTGGGCCACAGAAAAGAATTTCAGAGCAAGTCTCGAGTATAGTTTAAGACAGCATTTATTAGAAAGAAAAACACACGTTCAAAGGGCATGGGTACCTTAAAAGAAGGGACACGTGCTTGCCCTTGACAAGAAGGTTCATAAAATTTCACAATTATTATTTTTCGTCTCACTACGTCACCCAGGCAGTGGCATGCTCACGGCCACCCCAGTGTCAACCTACTGGGCTCAGGCGATCTTTCCGCCTCATCCTTCCAGTAGCTGGAACTACAGGTGCACGCTACCATGCCCTGCTAATTTTTTGATTTATTGTAGAAATGAGGTCTCGCCAAGTTGCCCAGGCTGTTCTTGAACCCGTGGGCTCGGACACTCCCCTCACCTCGGTCTCCCAAAGGGCTGGGATTACAGGGTCGAGCCACGGCACCCAGCCTCACAATGATCATTAAGCAAACGATGAGCTAAAAGAGGTGGGCTGCGGGTGTCTGGCCATGAGTTTTGATGACCATCTCTCCACCTCCTATGAGCTAAGAGGGGTGGGCTGCAGGTATCTGGTCATGAGTTTTGATGACCATCTCTTAACACTCTAAGGTCACAAGGACCTTCTAAATCACTGAGGTTACTGCCTAACTAGATTTGGGCTTTTCTCAGAACATCACATCTGTGTTTTGAGTAACTCCCTATTGTTTCTGTGATTTATTGTGCAAGGTAGATCCACATTCCATCCCGCAAGGCGGTCAGGTCTGATATGCCGGGTCGGTCGGGTGAAGGTCGTGTACCGATAGGAAAGATGTTGGAACACACCCTATTTTAATTAGGCCTGTCTAAGAAAACCTGCCTGACTACTTCTAAACTATGCTAACTAATGCCTGCCTCACTTCTCCTTTCCTCTTTCCTCCTGCCTGGAGTGCAGATGGGCTGGCCAGTGCTCCGGCAGCCATCTTGGACCATGAATTAAACTTGAGAACCATAAAGCAAAAGGAGCCCGGCCTTGATTCCTTTGTGGAGTTGCTATTGTCAAGAACTGGGAAGGTTCTGGAGTTTTACCCTACTTGCAAGACAGTTTTACCCTAATTGCCCGTGGAAGACAGACAATTCCAGGGTCAGAGATTGTGGGCCCTATCCTCCTGACACAGCCGGCAGCATGAAGTTCATGATCATGTCAATGTGCAGTCGTTCCTCTTGCTCCCAGTCCAGGTTTGGGTCATAGCCGAGGAGCCTCAAGCTTGGGAAACCCCAGCCCTTTAGAATGGGTCTGCTAGTTAATCTGCTCCATCTTTGCCCCGACAAGACATTGTCCTTATTGTACTATACAGCATACAAATGTGCCCTTTGATACAGAGACTGACACTATCTCTGCCTCTCAAGTCTATTCACTATGAAACATCCTTGAAAACATAAGCAGCTTCTAAGATGTAGAGGCCTGTGGTACCTGGTCTTCCATCATGTACTTCCAAGAATTTTTTTTTTTCAGGATCTCACTGTCACTCAGGCTGGAGTGCAGTGGCACGATCACAGTTCACCACAGCCTTGACCTCCTAGGCTCAGAAGATCTGCTTCAGCCTCCCTAGTAGCTGGAACAACAGGTGTGCACCACCATGCCCGGCTAATTTTTTAATATTTTTTGTAGAGATGAGGTCTTACTACATTGCCCAGGCTGATCTCAAACTCCTGGGCTCAAGCAATCCTCCCCTCTTGGCCTTCAAGAGTGCTGGGATTTACAGGCATGAGCTACTGCACCCGGCCCAAGCTTCTTTTGCGTGAGACATCCCCACGTGCTTAGGCCATCATCATTCTGTGTTATGCGAGGCTGAACCAGGTGCTGAGTGATCCAGTAATGAGGCTTGTTCTTTGCTCCTTACAGCCAGTAAGTATGTGCATAAGGGAGCTCTTAGAGAAAAGAGTCTGCCCCAAACGTTGGCCTCAAAACTAGAATATTTTTCTTTAACAATTCTAAAATAAAAACCTACCGCCATTATGTAAAGACTAATCTTTTTTCCTCCAAGGTCAGGAAAGACGTGGAACCCTCAAGATGGACTCCTGTGCAGTGGGAGGAGGTCCGGTGGCAGCTGTGGCTCAGAGCGGTCTGCTATGTTTCACTTGGCGTGGACAACCTGCCTGAGAGAGCTTGGCTGTTGGTTCCCTCAAATCTTGTGCTGAAATGGGGTCCCCCGTACAGGAAAGGGGGCCTGGTAGGGGGTGACTGAACACAGGGTGGATCCCTTAGGAATGGCATGGCACTATTCATTGGCACTATTCAATGGCATGGCACTGTCCATTCACATGAGAGCTGGTTGTTTAAAGAGTCTGACATCTCCTTCTCTCTGACTTCCCCTCCTGCCATGTGTCATGCCTGCTCCCTCTCCACCTTCCACCATGACTGTGGCTTCCTGAGATGCCCTAGTGCCGTGAGAACCATGAGCCAAAATACATCTCTTTACTTTTTTATAAGTTACCCAGTTCCAGGTATTTCTTGATAACAACTCAAAAACAGACTAATCCACTACGCATGAACGGACATGCAATTCCTTTGAGCTTTAAGGAAGTCATAGAGATAATTCAGAAACCCCCATTACAACTTTTGCCGCCCCCAAGAGATAACTGTTGCGCTGCTGTCCAGTGGACCCCCTTTTGTGGTGACAGCACTCCCACCATGTTGGGAAGCCATCCTTCTCCCTGAGCCCCCACCTGGAAGGTTGCAGAGGAGACAGTCCACCAGCATACCCACCCGGGCCACGGCATGGGGGCGGGGTAGCCTGTGACTCAAACCGGCCAATCAGAGCCCCTCACAGGGGTCCCTCCACTAGGGACTATGCAGGGAGGGTGTTCCCACCTCTGTTGGCAAAGCTGGAAAGCTGCAGATGGGAGTTAGGGGCAGTCACAGCGCTCAGCCCGAGACACTCCTGCTGATGGGATGAAGACAGAGCCATATGGATGTGGTGGCCACGGAAGCCCAGTGCCCCTGCTCTTTCTGCAGGCCAATCCCAAAGGTCAGCCTGACAAGTCGCTTTTGCCTGGCAAGTTGGAAGTGGAGTGTCACAGCTGTAACAGACCACATCATGACCTTCCCAGTGAGTCTGGGGACTTCAGACAGGGACCCTCTGGCATCTTCCATGTCCGTTCTGTGCCAGGCTTTGGGGGAAGGCAAAACACACACACACAATCAGCCCAGCCTACGTGAACACACACAGCACCACAGAGACCGAGACGAGCCTCAGACTCCATGCTGAATCGAGGATCAGAAAGCTTCTGGCCCCAGCTCCATCCTGCAGCATGGACTTGAACCAGTGGAGTGACCCTGCCAGGAAGGCCTCAGGTGGCCCTTGACACCTGCCAGCACGCACCCAGGCCCTGCCCGAGCCCATCCGAGCCCGCCCGGAATAGCAGGTGCTGCTGGCTCTCCACGTTATTAGGATTTGTTTCCATATGTTCCCTTCCTCTTCTCTCCAGGATAATTGCTCTTCTGGGGCTCGGGGCGTGGGAGGGCAGGGGTGTGCTCTCCTGTTTACCAACTCACTAAACGCTTGCTTTAAATTAAAGCCCACACCACATGCTGGCTCGCACAGGAGTAATATCCAGACCAACTGCCTGCCTCCTGCTGTCAACACCGAGCTGATTAAACCTGCGTTTCCTTCTCTTCGGGGGCCACCCCTTCTGGAAGGATCCAGCAATAGCCTAGTTCCCCCAGCTCCATCGTTCTCTTCTTTTATTTTTTCATTCTTTTTTTTAAGTGTGGAAGACCCTCCTCGATTTCAGAGGACACACAGACTGAAAGGTCCCTTTGTACCCTTTATTGACAGCCAAACCCTAGTCCAAACACTGTGGCTGTTTAATCAGTCAACAAGCCATGATTGGACCTCCTCTGCACGCGGGCCAGTGCTAAGTCCTTCATATACATCGACTCATCTGATCTGATCTAATCCTCCCAATAAACCCGAGAGAGGTATTATCATCTCTTTCCAGAGGAGAAGCTGAGGTCCGCAGGGGAAGTCAAGTGACCCGCTCAAGGTCAGGCAGTGTGTGGAGCCCGCAGCTGCGCCCACGCTGCCGGCTTCAAAACCCTCCCTCCCCCCCACCCCAATCTGCTCTCTGGTGGCATCTCAGCCTCTCCTCCCCCCCCCACCTGTGGCCAACTTGCCTGGACCACAGCCTGTTCTGCGCATTCACTGGATCCCGCCTTCCGTGCGGACTGTCCCTCGGCCACTTGCCCAGGTTGATTGGATAACCAGGAAGAAGGATTTTGTGGCTGCTCCAAGTCTCCATTCAGCCACAGAGGCGCCCACTGACCCTTGGGGTGAAGGCATGTGGTCCTGTTCTGTAGTGGGCGGGTCTATGCAAACCTACCCTCAAAGAGACCCCCAAAAAGAGGTTGACAAATCTGGTTTCTCAGAAAGAAACATTTAACAGGGACTTAAGAGAGAAGCCAGGTCCCCGGCAGCCCTGAGGCAAGATGGTGGGTCTCCAAACCCTCCCAGGATTGTACACCATAGGGAATCTGCCTCAGGGCAGGCTTTATGGTAAGATAACATCAAGGTTGTTTTGACCCAAGGGTAGGACTTATAGTAATTACCAGAAAGTCAAATCTCAGAGGTCCTTCCTGGGCCTGAGGTAACTTCTGATGAGAAGTCAGTGGCGGATTATCATCCAAGATGGAATTGCTTCGGCCTGCTCTTGGTTACCTATGGCTGTGAAACAAATAGCTGCAACACTTGGTGGCTTCAAACAGCCACCATTCTGTTTCCTCACTGTCCTGTGGTCAGCAGCGTGGGCTGGACTCTTCTGGACAAGTCTTCTGCTGGGCTTGCCTGGGGTCCCTCAAGCAGCTGCACTCACACAGCGGGGTGATTTAAGGTGACTTCACAAGTCTGGTGGCTGGTCCTCATTGTGACCTGGGACTGGAAGGAGGCAACAGCAGAGGCTGCAGGACCTCTTGAGGCCTAGGCACAGAAGCCTCATGACGTCACCTCCTCTGCTCCCAAATGGTCAGTGCAAGGGGCAGAGAAATAGGCTCCACCCCCTGATGGGGCCAAAGGGTGTCCCTACAGGCATGGAGGGAGTTTGTGGTCATCTTTTTTGCAACCTGCCACACTTGGGAAGGTTAGTGAAGAAAGGTGTCTTTAAACCTGGTTTTCTTCAACCTTGTCACTACTGTTGGGACAGACCAGTCCTATGATTTTTTTTTGGTCATAAAAGGTTGTCCTATGCACTGTAGGATGTTTGGCAGCATCTAAGCCAGAAGTGCTGCCCCAGCTGGGACACCCAAAAATGTCTCCAGATGGTGCTGCGTGCCTCCGTGGGGGAGTTGTCCTTGACAGAGGACTGCCACCCTGGCATGAGGGCCTCAGAGATGCTGCCACCAAAGCCCTCGCCATGGGTCCCCTCTGGCTCTGTGATGGGCTCCCCTGTGTTGACAGCCCAGGGAGAGGGAGCTTGGGAGTAGTAGGTAGGAGGTACACACCGGAAACACGGCCCTCGGTCAGTCCCGCTCAGCGAGGACACGCAAGGCTGAGCCAGGGCAGGAGGGCACCGGCTCAGTTACGCCTGGCCTTAGAGGTCAGAGCCCTGAAGAGGTGGGCCTGACTCCAGGATCTGTTCTCACTCCCCCACCCCATCTCACGTGCTCATCAAATGGCAGCCCTTCTGCAGGCCTGCCCACCCACTCAGCCAACAAAGTCAGAGCGAGTCCAACCCTGATGGCCGGCCCCCACGGTTGCCAGCTCAGGCTTTCACAGGGGCAGCCTGGGGCCCCTTGTAAGTCGACTGGCCATGGGGCCACAGACCTGCCGCCACCTGGCATGAGCTGCGTCACTGCCTGAGACCTCCTCAGCCGACCTGCTGGCAGATGCAGCCAGCTCCACCCTCCAGCCATCCCCAGGACCCAACGGCCTCCTGCTCTGCCTGCTGTCCCCTGCCTGGTGTCAGCCACCAGTGCCTCTCCCTCTACACAGGCCCTGGAGCCTTCCTACTCTCCCTCCTCTGCCCTTGTCCTTATAGTCCAGGCCCTCAGCGGCCACGAGAAGCTGTGCAAGCTTTAGTGTGATTGTGGCTGTCCGTTAGTCTCTCCAACAGCTGCCATTTCAGAGGCGAAGCCCACGTCCCTGCCATGCCACCCACAGGACTCCCACCCTGCCCCGCTGCTCCTTGACCTCTCCTCCTACTGCTTTCCACACAAGCTAGCCACACCCTCGACTCAGGGCCTTTGCACTCAGCCCTTTGTCTAGAATGCTCCTCCTTCAGGCATTCACAGGATCCCTTCTTGGCCTCTTTCAGGTCTTATCTCAAAGTCCTCTCTTCAAAGAGGCCTCTATCTCAGTCAACTCAGGCTGCTCCCATTAGATGCTCCCATAGGCCAGGTGGCTCCCATAGGCTGGGTGGCTCAAACAACAGACATTTATTTCCCACAGCTCTGGAGGCTGGGAAGTCCGAGACCGTTCTTGGCGAGGGCTCCCCTCCTGACTTGCAGACAGCAACCCTCTTGCTGTGCCCTCACATGGTGAAGAGAGAAGGCTGTGGTCACTCTCCCTCTCCTCACGAGGACCCAAATCTCATCTCGATCTCCCTCCCAGAACCTCATCCAAATCCATCACCGCCCAAGTTTCCACCTCCAGATACTGTCTTGTAGGGGGAGGGTTACTTCACGTGGATTTGGGGGAACATACACATTCACGCCTCCCCTGGACAGGCCTTGGAAGATGTCACCAGGCACTTGTGCATCTTCTCCCTGCTTTGCCCCCTTCACAGACCCCTCATGTCCCAGTGTACGATTCATTTACTTACTCATGGTCCATCCCCCTGAGGGCAGGTTTTTTTCTTCACAGGCTGCCGCATCCTGGTACCTAGAACAGAGCTGGGTATACAGTAGTGGCTTGATAAGAGTGTGCTGAATAAGCACACTAAATGACTGACTACATAAATAAGTCCTCTGCAGGACAAGGGATGCTGCTGGGTCTGGAAGAGCCTGCATTCTACAAGTCCCCTGTGCATGGTGTTCAGGACCCCCGTCCAGCCTGTGGCGTCTTGCCCCAGCCCCACCCCCCCGGCCTTCCAGAAACCATCTTCCTCCCCCTACCCCTCCCCATTTTTTCAGAGGAAAAGCCCAGATCTTGGCTGCCTAGGACCATGGGGCCCCCTGCCCTGACCCTGCTGCCACTGGACCTCGCCTTGTACTTCCCCCTGCCTGGCTTGCCTCAGGTGTTCCTGAGACCTGCTGAGAGCCCTGACTCTGATCAGGTCTGCCTGCCTCAGTGGTGCCCCATCTGGGTGCTCTGAGTCACCTGCTGGAAGAGGGAAGAGCCAGGCTGGAGGGGCCACACCGTAGAGGACACATCGCCACTCAGCCAAGGTGGGGGCAGGGCCACACTTGTGTGCCCAGACACACGTGTGAGCCCACACACCACACCCAGTTAGCTCCCTCTTCCCCTCCAGGGGCTCCTGCTCCTTAAGTGGCATGAGAAGCCTCAGGTCCCAGATGACCAGACAGGACTCAGGGAGCCCACACAGGGGACGTGGACAGGACGCAGGGAGCAGATGGGGACAGGATATAGAAAGCCCATGAGGGGACGGGAGACAGTTCGCAGGGAGCCAGCACAGGGGGTTGGGGACAGGACACGGGGAGCCCATGAGGGGACAGGGGACAGATCGCAGGGAGCCCACACAGGGAACGAAGACAGGATGCAGGGAGCATGCACAGGGGACAGGGGACGGATTGCAGGAAGCCAGCACAGAGGGTGGGGGACAGGATGCAGGAAGCCCATGAGGAGATGGGGCTAGGACTCCGGGCGCCCGCACAGGGGCTGGGGACAGGAGCCTCACACGCATCCCCTCAGCCGAGTTTCCCATCCAAGGAACAGGCAACCGACAATCAACTGGATGGCCCCTCTTCCTGTGACCCTGCGTCCATCTGCCCTACTTGACGTTGTCCACATGAGCATGTGTTTACTTTTATAATTAGAAAGAAAGCTAGTTAAATATTCCAGATGAAATAGATGGTGGCTGGATAAAAGGATGAACCGGTTTTGTAAGTGGAAGAAATAGGGACAAACACAAAGGAAGAGAGAAACAGAGAGGAGGGAGGATGGAAAGAGGGAGGGAGGGAGGGAGGGAAGAAAGATGAGAAGAAGAAGGGGAAGGAGGGAGGGCAGGGTGCCTCCACTCCCCTGCGAGTGAACAGACGCCCCGCCCTGGATGCCGCCCCGTGTGAACACTGAAACAGACCACTTTCCTGGCCTGCCAAGTCCCACTCACTGATTCAACAGAGACAGGAAGGTGAGCGTGTCCACCACTCCCCCACAAGGATGCCCCTCACTCTCCACACCCCTTCTCCTTCCTCCTGGATGTGGCATCTTAGGGTTGGGGCTCAGGGGTGCAGGCGGCCAGCTGGCCAGCTGTAGCACGAAAGCGGCGAATGGGAGGGCAAGGGGTGAGCGGAGCTGCAGCGGGGGTGTTTTAACATCCTTTGAGAAAGTTAAGCAGAGAATGAGTCATTGTTGAACCATGGGGGTGTTGCCCTCTGCCTCGGAAATGCCCCTCTCGCGGCCCACAGTGCTACCCAAGCATCCCCACGGCGCCTTCCTGCTGGCACACGGCTTTGCACACTCCGCCGCAAACAGGGAAGCAGAGGACATCGGAGCCCTGCTTTCCAGGTCGGAAACTAAGCCTGGCAGCGGGATGACTAGAGCCAGACAGTGAAGCAAGGGTCAGAGGTAAAACCAGCCGCGACGCCAAGTCCCACCACCTACCACAGCCCGCCCTGCCCCTCAGTCTGGGTGCTCAGCGCAGCAGTCCTTGGTGGCGGCACACCAGAGCCACCAGGGGAGACTGCAGAAAATTCTTATTTCCCGGCCCCTTCCCCTAGAGATTCTGATTCAGCGGGTCTTGGGACAGGGCCTGGGAAACTGAATTTTTATCAGCTAGACATGGCATGCTGGCCGGCCCCAGGACCAAACTGCAGGGACCACTGGGACAAGATTTGGGGACCGTGTGGCCCTTCCCTGCGGTTGGGGAGTGGGCTCCCACAGAAAGGGCTGGTAGCCAACTCCAGGAGGGTGGGCTGTCCCTGTGCCCAGCACTCTTTCTGTCCAGGGAGCTCAGGGTAAACAGGGGAGCTCAGGACACCACATGGTGCGAACAGGGCTTGCGGACTGTGGCATGATGAGGATCGTGGTCAACAAGATGCCACACAGGTGTGTCAGGAGCGCAGTGCTGACCACCGCATGGGCCTGGGGCTGAGAAGTCAGGGAATAGGACCAAGCTCCAGTGGACACAGCAGCCGTGCCTTTGGACCTGAGGCTGTTGTCTTCATAGGGTCTACACGTGGTCCCACTGGCTATGTTGAGTCCTGAGTCCCTCTCGGTTCTTGCCAAGCGTTTGGCAAAATTCCTTGTAACGGTTCCTTTGACTATGTCCCTGGGAGTCACGATCACAAGGGCCTCTCATGGGCAGATTCAGTCATCAGCCACAACTTGGGGAACATGAGGGTTTGCTCACTCACGGGGTCCCCCTCAAAGAATGACAGTCCCACACCCCGACTTCCCCACAGCTGGGGTCCCATGGGGTCTTGGGTTCTGCCACTGGTTGGGCTGGCATGGAACTTGAACTCGGAACTGAGTGGAGAGGGAAAAGAGGTCACATGAGGCCTCTATCTTGCTCAGAGGAGTCAGGCTCTAGAATGTGTGGCTGGCCCATTTCGCCCAAAGGGGACTGATGTGGTCTGACTGTGTCCCCCAAAATTCGCATGTCAGGGACTTAATTCCCAGGGCAACTGTGTTGGGAGGTGGGGCCCATAAGAGGTGGTTAGGGCATGTGGGCACTGCCCTCACGAGTGGTTGAGTGTTGTTATTTCAGGGGTGGGCTAGTCATCAAGAGAGTGGGCTTGTTATAAAACTGAGTTTCAAGTCAAGGTTCTGGACTGCCTTGCTCATTTTTGCCTGGATGATCTGTCTAGGGTTGTTCATGGGGTATGGAAGCCTCTGACTATAATTGTACGGCTGCCTATGCCCTCTCTTAGTTTAATTGGCAACTATTTTGTAAATCTTGGCACTCTTCTGTGGGGTGTGTATATATTCAAGATGGATATGTCTTGCTGGTGGATTGAGGCTTTTGTCATTATGTGGTGTCCTTCAGGTCCTTTCTGACTTTTATGGGCTTCAAGTCTGTTTTGTCCGATATAAGAAGGACTACTCCTGTTCTTTCTTGTCTTCCATCTGCCTGGCACTGAGCCCACTCCTTGCCCTCCCACTCCCTCTCTGGCCCTTCTGCCTTCGACCCTGGGAGGGCACAGCAAGAAGCCCTTGCAGGATGCAGGCCCCTGGGCCTTGGACTTCCCAGCCTCCAGAGCTGTGGGAATACCTCTCTGTTCTTTATCAATGATCATTCTCAGGTCTCCCTAGACAGCAGCACCAAACAGACGAAGACAGGGCCATCCTCAGTGGCCAGGCCCTTAAGTCTCACCCCCAGGAACGCAGCCTAAGGCCTACTTCCCCTGATATCCTGGGGATTCCCAAGACCATCAGATATAGCCTGTTTCTCCACAACAGCCAGCATGGGCTCAGTTCCTGGCAGTGGAATCCTGGTGGACTCAGTCACTCATGCTGGCGTCTCCATGAGGTTAGAGGCCACAGCCCTCCTGTCCACTGTGAGGCTCCAGTCTCTGTCTGGAGCCTGGCATATAGTAAGTGCCTGGGAAATATCTGTGCACACTAACTAGATGAATGACTTCTAGGCTCCCTGACTGCAATAGAAGTATCTAGGGAAGGAGTTGTGTCTATGTGGGGTCAAACTTTCCATCAGGAGACAACCCTAGGGACCCAGTGGGGATGGCTCTGCGGCCAACCCCTCCCACCTGCTATCTAATGCCTTCTGGCTTCTGACTGGGGCAAGCGGGTGGGAGGAGAAGTAGCAAGAACAGGGAGGAGCTGTCCGCCTCTCCACGCCTGGCCCCTCCCACGTCGGCCACCCAAGAGTGACAGGAGAAGCCATTTGATTTGCCTTCCTCAAGCCCTCCTCACATATTGAGTCCTCAGCGTCCTCCGATCCCTTCACAGCAAAACAGACCCAACCAAGGTACAAATGAGTTCTATTGATTTGCAATTAGAAGAATCGGTTAAGAAAAATATTACAACAGTTTCTAATCCCTACCATAAAACTCACTCCACTTGAAAGCTTAAGCATCCAGGTCCTTCCTTGGGTCTCAGAGCTGCCCTGTCCTCCACTGCGCCCTTGTACTGGGGACCTCAGAGGCTGGAGGAAGGAGGTGCAGGCACCTCACCAGGGCAGCCTCTGGGCCCATGAGGAATCTCAGCACAACTTGCTCGCTCTCACCTGCAGAGGCATGACCCCAGCCCTCAAGGATGCCCCCAGGTGTCTTTGAGCAGGAGTACCCCCAGGTGCTCTTGAATAAAGCCTGTCGGGAGCACAGCAAACTCCTGGGGTCCACATCCCATGGACTTGGCCTACCTCTGAGTTCAGCCCAGAGGAGGTGGATGGTCAGCGCTCTCGTACCCCACAGGCTGCCAGTCCCCACTCATGGCCCCTGGGCACTGCCCCTCAGAGCTTTCTCGGGCCTGTGGGCAGACAGCACACACAGCCCAGAGGTGTGTGAGAAGACGCAGAAACGGAGGCCTGCCTTCTGAGGGAGCCAGGAGCCAGCAGGTGAAAGCCTGGTCTCCTGCATCCCAGGCAGAGACTCCCAAGAGGGGCCGGTCCACGGCCCAGAGGCCTCAGTGGCATGGAACCCATTGCTCCTGGCAGGACTGCAATGTCCCTCCCTTGCTCTCAGGTTCCTCCTTCCTGTTTCCTTGTCCTCACTCTGGCTGTTGGAGCCCACCTCTGCCCAGCCCACCTGCAGAGATTCCTGGTCCCAGCCTCTGCTGCCTGGGGGACCCAACCTGGGACCACTCCTCTGCAGAGGCTGTATTGTTCTGGCCTGGTGCCCTCGCTGTGGGCTTGGGGTCTTGCGGGCACTGCAGCTTCTCCAGGCTTTGGTAAGGGCCATTGCATTCACTGGGCAAAACTCTTCCTTCTCCTGAGCAGCCCCGGGCCCTGGAGGAAAGCTGGCTCAGAGGCCAGGCTGCTGGGGCTCCAGGGTCCATCTGCTTTTCCTCCTGGTGGGCCTTGCCATGCACACTGTGGGCCCAGCCACAAAGTCCTGGGCATTGGGCTCAGAGAGAGGCTCTGGAACACGCAGAATGCCCACTGCCTTTCGGAAGCTGAGACTCAGTCACTGGGGAGGCTCCTGCTTTCTAGGGTCTCCCAGGAGGCACTGCTGCCCACCCTGAAAAATGTGTTTCTTGTCTGTTCTCCCAGTTCATCCCTGGCACATCCTGACCCTAACGGGTGACACAATTTAGGCTCAAACTAGGGCCTGTGGAAGAATAACACCAGCCAGGCACAGTGGCTCACGTCTATAATCCTAGCACTTCAGGAGGCTGAGGAGGGAGGATCGCTTGAGCCCAGGAGTTTGAGACCAGCTGGGGCAACATAGTGAAACCTCATCTCTACAAAAAAATCAAATGAGCTGGGAGTGGTGGCATGCATCTGTAGTCCCAGCTACTTGGGAGGCTGAGGCAGAAGGATCACCTGAGCCCAGGAGGCTGAGGCTGCTGTGAGCCATGATAGTGCCAGTGCACTTCAGCCTGGGCAATAGAGTGAGATCCTGACTCAAAAAACAAAAAGTAACTCCACCCACCTTGAGTTCATGCCTACCCCCTTGTGTTTACGCCCTGCCCCTCGCCTCCATGCTTCGCCCTTCTTGTGTTTGCAGCTCACCTCCTTGCATCCATGCTCCACCTCCTTGCGCCCAGGCCCCGCCTCCTCGCATCCATGCCCACCTCCTTGTGTCCCTGCCCTGCATCTTTTTGCCTATGCCCCGCCTCGTGTCCATGCCCCACCTTCTCGTGTTCATGTCCTGCCTTCTTGTGCCCATGCCCCACCTCTTGCATCCTTGTCCCACTCTCCTTGCAGTCATGCCCCTTCTTTTTTTTTTTTTTTTCTGAGTTGGAGTCTCACTCTGTCGCCCAGACTGGAGTGCAGTGGCCGCTCCCGGCCACCGCAGCCTCATCCTGCTGGGTTCCGGGGATCCTTCCGCCTCAGCCTTCTGAGTAGCCGGAATTACAGGCATGCGCTATCACGCCCGGCTGATGCCCCTCCTTCTTGAATCCTTGCCCCACTGCCTTGTACCCATGCTCCACCTCTGGCATCCTTGCCCCTCCCTCCTTACATTCGTGCCCACCTCCTTGTGCCCATGCCCCGCCTCCTTGTATCCATGCCCCGCCTTCTCATGTTCATGCCCCGCCTCCTTATGTTCATACCCCACCTCCTTGTGCCCATGCCCCGCCCCCTGCATCTTTGCCCCACCCTCCTTTCCTCTGTGCCCCACCTGCACTTCCCGGGAATCCTTTCCAGCTCTGGTTGCAGCAAGCAGGACAGTGTAAATCGTCCCCGGTTACATTAACATCCGACCACGCAGTCATTAACAGAGTCGCAATCAATTTCTCCAGGATGATTGCTATTGCACGGAGAACTTAATGGAATCACACAGTCATTTAAAAAGAAGACGGGGGAGGGGTGGCGGGCCGAAAAAGGCAGGGAGGTCCCCTCCCTGGCGATCGCCAGGAGACTGGACGGGAGCTCAGGGCATTCTAGCTGGTTAATCACCCACGGCAAGGAGACAGAGGCTTATTAGGCAAATGAAACATGATGGATGTTTTACTTCAGCGGTGGAGCTGGGAGGGGGAGGCGGGAGGATCTTGCAGCAACAGCTGGATGGGCCTGGTGGGGGAGGGGTTCTGGCATGTGGGCAGGCGGAGACCCCAGCACACAGGAAGGATGGGCTCTGCTAACAACAGGAGCAGCTTTCCTTTTGTGAACTGGAAACCTTTCAAAAGCTGCCTTGTACCCGCTGTGTCCGTGTCCCAGATGGCAGGCTGGGGAAAACACTCTCAGTGTCCCCAGGGAAGCCCCTTGGGTGGCTGTTTCCTCCACGGGAGGGATCCCTGCCACGCTGGGGCTATGTGGCAGAAGGCGGGGCAGCCATGGGCCACTGTGAGCAGGGGACAGGGCGAGGGCTGTGGCTGTGGTCTCAGGAGTCTCGTCCTCCCTGGAGCCTGCAGGGAGACTGTCACTCATAAGCTCTGCAGGAAGGGACCCCCCCAGCAGCCACCCACAGGGGCCTGTCCTGGGCACCAGGGCCTCCTGGAGGAGCCCATGTCTCCAGGGCTCAGGAGAGGTTGGCAGGGTCCTCCGGAAGGCCAGCTAGTCAGCTCAGCACCGGCCATCCTCAGGCACCTCAGGCCTGTATTCCCTCACCACATCTGCCCCCGACCCTCCACCACTCACAGTGCTAACTAGGCAGAACTGCTGCATCCTTGTTCATGAGGATGAGACCAAGGCTTGGGTGCACCTGGGTGGAGCCAGAAATCTGATGCCCACTCGGGTAAGGTGGCAGGAAACCTCTAGGGGACTGGATTCGAGGTCACCTTTCTCCTCTGAGCCTTCACAGGGGCTGCTGGCCCAGCCAAAAGAATTCCATGCTCACGGCCGCCTTGCCTCACCCCACGGACTTCACTGGGTAGGGAGTGTGCCCGGGGGCCCTGAGGGACGGCATTGAGTCAGACACAGCCCTAGGGAGCCTAGGGGGCTGACAGCCTGGGAGGGATGCAGAGGGGACTGCCGCCAGAGGCCAAGCCTGTCTGTCCTGCCCTTCACCAGCTGTGACCCCCAGGACAAGTTCTCAGTCTCCAGCCTCGGTTTCTCTACCTGTACAATGGGAATGACGTTCCTCCGCTTTTCAGGATTGTGAGAGTTGAAAGAGAGCTCAGGACTGTGGCACCTTATCCAAGTTCCTTGGGACCAGAAGTGTTTCCAGGTGCAAATCTTGTTTGGGGTCTTGGGAACGGAGTTTGGTGGAAGGATATTCACAGTCCCTGGGATAAATAAAGATATGAAATGTCACCATGAGAATCTTTACCAAGCTTCTGCATTCCAAGTGCAGGATCGTGGTGTGGGGCTGGAGCGTGGGATAAAAACAGCTCCTGTTTGCTGTGCACTTACTGACTCACAAGGGTTAGTCGGTGAATCCCCCCAGCGGCGCCGAGAACCCACTGCTCTGCAGTAGAGGTGGAGAGAGGTGGGTTCACTGGCTGGGTCGCTCAGTGGCAGAGCCAGGATTGGACCTGGGCAGTCAGGTCTCAGCATCTGCGACTCTGCTCTGGTTGAAGTGGAGGCAGGTGGGGACTGCCAGCAGGACTCAGAGGATGCCTGGCCGGCCCTACAAGGTGACAGGGTGCAAAAGGAGGGCGACCGCCAAGGTGTCCTGTCTCTTGCACCAGGCTAGGTGTACAGCCATGTTTCCAGACTCCCAAACCAGGGTGCTCCTAACACACACACACACACACACACACACACACACACACACACACACACACACACATCCTTCTAGCCTCTACCTCCCCAGCACCCACCAGATGTCAGAAATGTGCTGGTCCAGAGATGTGGGTGATGGGAGCCCTCAGGTATTGAACCTCAGGAGGCGGTTCTTCCCAACCAGATGGTGGGAGCCCACAAGGTGGAACGTGTGCGATGTAAGTGTTCAGCGGCTGCTAGCTACCCTGTTTGTCTTCTGTGCCCTAAATGTTCATTTCCCATCCATGCCGGAATGGTTTTCTCCCCAGAATCAAGATAGGAAGCGGGATAGCATTGAGGACAGAGCCGTGCACAGCACTCAGCTTCTGAAGGCATCGGCCCCTCCAAGTCAAGCACAGGAGCACCAGCAGGTGTTCAGCAAGCAGGAGGCGCCCCAGCACCCAGGGCGTGTTCTCACCTGGTTAACTTGGAACCCCTTTCTCTCCCTCTCTCCCTCCCTCCCTCCCCTTCTTCCTCTCTCTCCCTCTCCTCTTCCTCTCTCTCCCTCTCTCCCTTCTTTGCTCCCCCCCTCCCTCTCCCTCTCATTTTCTCTCCCTCTCTCTCACTGTCTCTCTCTCTCTCTCCTTCCCCCTCCCTCTCCCCACTTCTCCCCCCTCCCCCCTCTCCCTTCCTTTCTCCCCCTCTTGCTCTGCTCTCTTCTCCCTCCCTCCCTCTTTCCCCGCCCCAGCTCCTTCCCTCTCTCTCTCTCTCCCTCTCTCTCCCCCTCTCTCTCCCACTCCCCCCCCGCCCCCCAGTGTGTCTCTTCCTCTCCCTCCCTCTCTCCCTCCTTCTTTCCCCCTCTCTCCCCCTTCTCCCTCCCTCTCTCTTCCTCCTCCTCTCTATCCCTCTCCCTCTCTCTTTTAAGACAGGGTCTCACTCTGTCACCCAGGCTGGAGTGCAGTGGTATGATCATAGGTCAATGCAGCCTCCTTAACTTGCTGGGCTCAAGGGACCCTCTCGCTTCAACCTCCCTAATAGCTAGGACTGCAGGCATGTACTATCACACTTGACTATTGTCTTTTTATTATTATTATTATTATTTGTAGATACGGGGTCTTACTATGTTGCCCAGGCTGTGTTTGAACTCCTGGCCTCAAGTGATCCTCTCACCTCAGCCTCCCAATGCACTGGGACTACGGGCATGAGCCTCCACACCAGGCCCCTCTCTTTATGTAAGCCATAACTCAAATTGCATGCCCTCAACAATGTGTTTCTTGAACACAAAATGTGTTTTTTCCTCGTGTCTTCCAAAACAGACAGCATCGTGAGACCCGGATGGACTGCCCTCCCCCGCAGCAGCCTTCCTTCATGGCACCCCATTCCCCCTCTCCTCGAGGCTCATGGCCCCGTGTCCAGCCACCTCAATCCTGATGTCCCCAAATGCCGCTCAGCCCAGGCCTTGCTCTGGGTCCTGCTCCGCGTGTCCTTCACTCTTGAACTGTGCCGGCCCTGCCCAGGCCCTGCCCTTTCCATCAGCCCAGTGCCTTAAACCTCCCTTCATGGGGCTCAGTCCCCTGGGCAGAAGCCCTCACGGGAGGCCCTGTGCCATCCACGCCAGGGTCTCAGGGGCCGTCTTTCCTAGCAACCTCCTCCCGGGCCCTTGTCTGCCTCTTGGCGCAGCCTCTCTGCGCAGCTGAAAACCCTTGAAGGCGGTACTGGATTGCAGGAGCTGTGTGGCTGCTCCAGCCTCCAGCACCCAAGCTGGGGCGGCCCCAGGGAGGCCTGCCTCACACACTTCCGGTGTGGCTTTCAG
Source organism: Cephalopachus bancanus (assembly GCA_027257055.1). Classification (NCBI taxonomy): domain Eukaryota; kingdom Metazoa; phylum Chordata; class Mammalia; order Primates; family Tarsiidae; genus Cephalopachus; species Cephalopachus bancanus. The sequence continues at coordinate 2,218,473 of JAPVLO010000288.1, read as the reverse complement.
ACCCAGGTGAGCCGGCTCCGCTTTCAGTCTGAGAACTGTTCCGGCCTGCTTTGCCAGTCTGAGTAACCAGGTGTGGCACCGGTGTCAGCAGCTAATTGCCTCTAACCATTATTAATAGGTCTGCGCTAATTATCTCTTGCACAGAGGCAAGACACTACAGATGGGAGAGGGAGGGAGGGGGTGAAGGGCTCTGCCCCAGGCTTCAGGGACAGGCTGGGGTCCTTGGTGGGGGCGGGGACAGGCAGGCGAGGGGCCGCGTTGGGACGGCAGGGCCCATTCTAGGGGAGCAGTTCTGGTGGTTGTCCCCACCTCCTCCTGCTCCCAGAATGCAATCTCCCAGAACCTCTTATTAAAAGTATTCTGGGGGTGATAAAAGTGTCACCAAAGATTTGCTCATTTTCTAAGCTGTCATTCAAAAAAATTTATGGTCAGGGGATGTCCAGACAGCAGAAGAGGGAGGGTGCACAGGGAGAGAGGGGGATGATTTAAAATCAGTCCCTTCATAAATTAGAGACGTTCCCTTGTGAGAGGACACGGGGAAGAGGAGCCTGCTGGGAAGTCATTGCGGTCTCGTCATCGTGGTCTCGTCATCACGGTCCTCATGCCAGCTGGCTGGCGTCCTGGCCCACCGGCATCTCACCTGCACTCAGTCGCATGCACTGCCCTCCCTGCCACCAACCTGCACAGGGAATGCAAACTCTCTGGGGCCCAAATCCTCCCCCTCCCCCTCCAGAAGGATCTCTGATGCCTTCCCCGGGCTCCCAAGGCCCAGGGATCTGAGTTACATGGACTATTTCTCACCCCTTTGAACTGGAAGGTCTTTGAAGGCAGGAGTCCTGCCTCCACAGAGTACTTGGATCTTAATCCTCAAGTGTGGGGTGATCTCATTGCCTCAGAATTAGGAAATGTGGGCTGGGCCAGGCACAGTTGCTCACATCTGTAATCCCAACAATTTGGGAGGCTGAGGCAGGAGGATAGCCTGAGGCTAGGAGTTCAAGACCAGCATGGGCAGCATAGCAAGCCCCTTGTCTCAACAGAAAACTTAAAAAATATATCTATCAGGAAATGCTGACAGGAAAAAAAGGGAAGAAGGAACTCAAGGAGGTCAAGTTCTCATTTTACACTCAGGGAGCCTGAGGCTCAGAGGGAAGACGGCCCTCGCCCCAGGTCACGGGGTTTGGGGGAATAGTGAGGGGCCACCTGGACCCACCTCTCCCAGGCCCAGCGTAGCGCCCAAGAGCTCAGACTCTGAGTTCAGCCCCCACTCCCCACTCACCGGCCATGTGACCCTGAGCAAGTTGCCGGGCCTCCTGGGCTCAGGCCCCCGGGCTGCTGTGGGCATCAGCCATGACACTGTCCAGGCTTGGCTCGGCAATGCCTTTGTTTTCCATCACCTTGTCACCGCTATCATCGCGGAGGGAGGTTGGACAGTGCAGTATGAAGGGGGCAGGGCTTCTGCCTCAGGCTTGGACCCTGCACTTGCCCAGCAGTCTCCAGGCATCCCATGTGCCAAGTCCTGGGAAACAGAAACATTGAGACATCAAGGCCCCGTCCTGGAGGCCAGACCAGTCCCACCGGACCAGCAGGGAGATAGCTGCCACGGACACAGGGAGGCCACTGCCACAAACACAGGGAGACCACTGCCATGGACACAGGGAGACAACTACCATAGACATGGGGAGACCACTGCCATGGACACAAGGAGGCCACTGCCATAAGTGCAGGGAAACCACTGCCATGAAGGCAAAGAAACCACTGCCATGGACACAGGAAGACCACTGCCATGGATGCAGGGAGACCACTGCCATGAATGCAAGGAGACCACTGCCACGAATACAGGAAGACCACTACTACAAACGCAAGGAGACCACTGCCAAGGACACAGGGAGACCACTGCCATGAATATAGAGACCACTGCCAGGGACGTAAGGAGACTACTACCACGAACACGGGGAGACCACTGCCACGGATGCAGGGAAACCATGGCCATGGACACAAGGAGACCACTGCCACAGACACAGGGAGACCACTGCCACGAGCACAGGAAGGCCACTGCCACAAACACAGGGAGACCACTGCCACAGATCCAGAGAGACTACTGCCATGGATGCAAGAAGACCACTGCTACGGACACAAGGAGATCACTAACACAGATGCAGGGAGACCACTGCCATGAACACAAAGACTGTAATGAACACAGGGAGACCACTGCCACAGACACAGAGAGACCACTGCCATGAACACAGGGAGGCCACTGTCACGGATGCAGGGAGACCACTACTGCAGAATCAGGGAGACTGCTACCATAGACACAGAGAGACCACTGCCACAGATGCAGGAAGACCACCGCCATGAACACAAAGAAACCCACTGCAATGAATGCTGAGAGACCCATGCCATGGATGCAGGGAGTCCACTGCCATGGACAGAGGGAGACCACTGCCATAAACACAGGGAGACCACTGTCACGAACACAGGGAGGCCACTGTCATGGATGCAGGGAGACCACTACTGTAGACATGAAGAGGCCACTGCCATGAATACAAAGAAAACACTGCCGTGGACAAAGGAAGACTACTGCCATGGACAGAGGGAGACCACTGCCACAGACGCAGGGACTCCACTACTGCAGACATGAAGAGACCACTGCCATGGACACAGGAAGACCACTGCCACTGATGCAGGGAAACACTGCTATGAACACAAAGAAACCACTGCAATGGATGCAGCAAGACCACTACCACAGACAGAGAGAGACCACGACCACAGGCACAGGGAGACAACTGCTACAGATGCAGGGAGATCACTGCCATGGACTCAGGGAGACCGCTACTGCAGACACAAAGAGCCCACAGCCATGAATGTACGAAGACCACTGCCATGGATGGAGAAAGACCACTGCCACAGATGCGGAGACCACTGCCATGAACACAGGGAGACCACTGCCATGAACACAGGGAGACCACTACCACAGACACAGAGAGACCACTGCCACAGACAGAGAGACCACTGCCACAGACACAGAGAGACCACTGCCACAGATGCAGGGAGATGCTGCCACAAATACAGAAAGGCCACTGCCACAAACACAGGAAGACCACTCCCACAAATGGGGGGAAATCACTGTCACAGACACAGAGAGACCACTGCCCCAGGACAAGGAGACCACGGCCACAAATGCAGGAAGACCACTGCCACAAACACAGGGAAACCACTGCCACAAATGTGAGGGGACCACTGCCACAGCATGGGAAGAACACTGCCGTGAACACAAGGAGACCACTGCCACAAATGTGGGTAGACCCTGCCATGAGTGCAATGTGGGAGACCACTGCCACAGCATGGGGTGACCACACAAACGTAAATCCCTGGACTGTTCCTGGTTGGCCCAGCTCTGGCTGCATGCATGGCTGTGTCTCACCTTGGCCAAGCAGGACCAGCCCAGGAGGATGTCTCTGGGGAAAGGAAGAGGGTGTGTCTGCAGGGGTGGGACCCGCAGGCTCCCAGCAGGTGCAGTCCACCGAGAAAGGGAAGTGAGAGAAGGCTGGGCTGTGGGGACACAGTTCTCAGGCCTGAGCGGGCTGCAAGGTGCAGGAACCTTGTTCCCTCCCCCACACAGGTACTCAGCTGGTCCTGAGGCTCAGGAAGCGAGATCGGGTGGGACAGCCTGCGGCGAAGGCCTTGGGTTCCAGGACTGGGTGTGACTCTTGTCTGCCCAGGCCTCCTTCCCCTCCACAGTGGGCGCCGAGGGCCTAGTGGGGGCATTCAAGCCCCAAGCACTGTGTGAATCAGCACAGCACATCTTAGGGCCTCAGGAAGCCTTTCAGGACACATGCAGAGGGGAGGAGAGAGGAGAGTCCTGAGAGCAGGACATCTCCCTGTATGAAGAGGGGGCGGAGCGCACATGCGTGGCACTGGGACACACGCTGGAACACACAGCAAGCAGCCCTGCAGACACAAGCAGCCTGGAGAAACCCCTGCGGGCTGTGGTCCTGGTGGGCTGCTTGGAGGAGGGCTGGGATGGGCTTTGCAGGCTCAGGGCACATAGGTAGAGAGGAGACAGGAAGGCATGGCTGGCTAGGGGTGGGGGGTGGGGGATGGGGAATGGGACTGTGGGGACCGTGGCCCCTGCAGGCCTGACCAGGCCCTGGGTGGGTCGGAGGCCAGGAGCTCCCAGCCTCTAGGGGCCTGAGGAGCCAGGCTCCTGCAGCCCGCCCAGCCAGCAGGGAACCCCGCAGCCTCTTTGGAGGGTTGGCTGCCAGCCCCTGCCCAGCAGCCTGGGCCTTCCTTCTAGAAAGCAGGCCTGCCTCCACGTGGAGACAGAGAAGGGCAGGACGGGTGGGCCAAGGGGCGCGGGCCTCAGGGGGACGTTCTGTCTGCATCATACACAGATGCCCCGTGGCTGGCCTGGATCCGAGCTCCAGCTTACTCCAGCCTCTCTGCCTCTGCTTTCCCCGACACAACGCCTGCTTTCTTGGCTGTGAGGCTGGCTTTGCCTCTGCAGCTCCTTGATTTCCTTCCTGTTCTCTGTCCCTCCCTCCTCTCTCTCCTCTCGGTCTCTGTCTCTCTCTCCTTCTCCCTCCCTCTCTCTCTCCCTCTCTCTGAGTCTCCCCCCTCGCTCCCTCCCCTCCCTCTTCTCCTCTCCCTCCCTCTCCCTGTCTCCCTCCTTCCCTCTCCTGCCCTCCCTCTGTCCTCGCTCCCTGTCTCTTTCCCTCTCTCCTTCTCTCTCTTCTCTCTCTTTCTCTCCTTCTCCCTCCCTCCCTCTCTCTTCCTGCTCTCTCCTCTGCCTTGCTCTGCATATCTGTTCATCTGTCTCTCTGTCTCTGCACCCCCTGTGTGTCTCTCCATCTCTGTCCCTCTCAGCCTCCGTGGGACTCTGCGTGTCTGTCCCTTTCCTGCCCGTTGCACACAGCACTTGCCGACAGACACCGGGGTTCCAGGCTGGAGAGTGCTGGGGCACAGGCTGGCCTCCTGGAGACACAGCCTGCTGGGGTGTGGCCCTGCTTTCATCCAAGGGCCACTCCTCTCCTCCCTCCTGATCTCTCCTGAGACTCTTCTGACTCCAGATGCCCGTCCCCAGGCTCCAGCGGACACGGCTGCAGTCTGATGGGGGACCCCCATCACGTGGGCCAAGGCCCTGCAAGGACTCCAGGCTGGGCACCTCCCCAGGCCACGCAGGAGCCTGGGCACGAGCCCTCACACCCAGAGGAGACACACTCTTTCCTGAGTTCCGGCCCGGCTCTGCTGAGTGACGCTGGACAGGCGGCAGCCCCACGTCTCCGTCTTCTCTCCTGAGGTGCCACGCCCCTGTCTCGTGAAGGTGACACGATGTCATCATGTGTGCAGTGTGCCCGGCAGAGGACTCGGTATACAGCAAGTGCCCCAGAAGTTTCCATTTCCCCTCCCCCCACCCTCTCTCCAGGATGCCATGGAAGTCCAGGCTTCCCAGGAGTGACAGGACATGCCTCTCCTGCTCCGTTGACAGCCAACGACGGTATGGGGATGGCAGGGGCCCCCAGCTCCCCTCCACACCCCTGCTGGGGCATGCCCAGTGCGCCTGGTCCCCACGGCCACTCTGGCTCTCGGCTCCTTGGTCACAAGGCCTCCAGCCACGGGGAGACTGCGGAACACAGACGACACGCACAGAGCCAGCAGGGGCACTGGTGTGATGCCTTGTCCCCTGTGGCGTCTGCAGTGTTGCTGCCCAGACAGACTCTGTGTCTCCCAAGAATCATGAGAGGCTGCAGACCAGAGACTCCGCCTCTCGGGTAGCCTAGTGAGTCAGGGCCACAGCCCCAACTCCACCTTGGTCTTCAGACACCTGGGCCGGTCGGCCATGTCCCCTGGAAGGCCCCACACACAGTCCTCAGAGGCAGGGGTCCTGCGGTGGGGCCCGGGAAGCTGCATGCGGTGTGTACTAAGGCAGCAGTCCCCAATATTTTCGGCATCAGAGACCGATGTCTGGAGAGTGGGGAATCACCGGACATTAGATTCTCATAAAGAACGCATGTGCAGGTCACGATAGGGTTCCTGCTCCTGTGAGACTCGAATGCCGCCCTGATGGGTCAGGAGCTGGAGCCCAGGCTGCCATGCCAGAGAGGGGGAGCTGCTGAAAAGACAAAGGAAGCTTCCTTCACCGCTGCTCACCTGCTGTGCAGCCCAGAGGCTGGAGACCCCTTCTCTGGAGGACTCTGATGTGGGTGTCTTCTCCCCGACATCCCAGAAAGGTCTGGAGGGAAGGGTGGCTCCTGCTCGACTGTCCCCCAAAGCAGCAGGAGAGGCTTGGGGATGCCAGCAGGGCTTGGACCCTGGAACTCCAAGTCTCATGCCGGGTGGGCCCCGTAACTCACTCTGCGGCTCCTGGCCGGAGACAAGTTGGGGGTCACTGGTTCTCAGCCTTGGCTGCACACAGGAGGCACCTGTGTGGCTGTAAAAACACAGCTGCCCGGGGCCCGCCTGCAGCCTGGTATGCGTCTGGGTGGGGCCAGGCACGCAGGGCCTTTAGAAGTTCCAGAGAGTTCCAGCATGAAGTCAGGCTCAGAGTCCCCGAACCAGGACACAGAGGCCAGTTCTACAGTGTCCAGCCTGTGACGAAGAGCGGGTGTGGCCCGGAATATGTGTGTGTGATGTGGGTGTGTGTCTGTGCATGAGTGTGCCTGTGTGTCTGTGCATGTGTGTGTAGGTAGTTGTGGGTCCATCTGTGTATGTGCACCTGTGTCTGTGTGTGTAGCTATGTGTCTGTGCATGTGTGTATCTGTTTTTGCGTGTAGGTATCTGTGCACATGTGTGTTTGTGTGTGCAGATGTGTGTCTGTGCATGTGTGTGTAGGTATGTGTCCTTCTGTGTACTTGCCTACGTATCTATGTTTGTGTGTGCAAGTGTGTGTCTGTGTCTGTGTGTCTGTACGTTTGTGTTTGTGCATGTGTGTGCCTGTGTTTGTGTACATGTGTTCGTCCATGTGTGTCTGTGAAGGCATGTCTGTGTTTGTGTGTGTACGTGTGTTCATCCATGTGTATGTGTTTGTGTGTGCAGGTGTGTCTATGTGTGCAACCATGTGTGTTTGTGCATGTGTGTCTGTGTTTCTGTGTGTGCATGTGTTTATCCATGAGTACCTTTGTTTGTGTGTGTCTGTGAATATGTGTCTGTGTTTGTGTGTGTCTGTGAAGGTGTACCTATGTTTGTGTGTGCATGTGTGTTCATCCATGTGTGTGTCTGTGTTTCTGTGTGTGCATGTGTTTATCCATGAGTGCCTTTGTTTGTGTGTGTCTGTGAATATGTGTCTGTGTTTGTGTGTGTCTGTGAAGGTGTACCTATGTTTGTGTGTGCATGTGTGTTCATCCATGTGTGTGTGCATCTGTGCATGCAAGTGTGTCTGTCCATGTGTGCCTCTGTGTGTGCTTGTGCATGTGTGTGTCTGTGTTTCTGTGTGTACATGTGTTTGTCCATGTGTGTCTGTGTGTTTCTGTGGATGTGTGTCTTTGTTTCTGTGTATATGTGTGTTTGTCCATGTGTGTCTGTTTGTGTGTGTCTGTAAATGTGTATCTGTGTTTGTTTGTAGGTGTGTGTCTATGCTTGTGTGTGTCTGTGTTTGTGTGTATACATGTGTCATCTGTGTGTGTCTGCTTGTGTTTACATGTGTGTGTCTGCCCGTGTGTGGGCATGCCTGTGTGTGTGAGTTCATGTGTGTAGATGACTGAGAGACTGGCAGGGCAGCGTAGGGGCTGGGAAGGCTGCAGGGTGAGGCAGGCCCTCAGGGACACAATGGTGCTGGAGAGCGTGAATGACGCATCTGGGTCCCCAGGTGCCAGCTACGCCTGCATCTCTGCCACTCAGCACCCAATTGAGGGCAGGAAGGAGTGCCAGGGCCAGTGCAGCCCACGTCTGCCTGGTGGAGGGAACATCTGCCTGGCTTCCCCACTGGCTCCAGGACTCCTGGCGCACGTGCTGGCGGAGAGGCCGGCCAGCCTCTCTGAGAACTCTGGGAGGCCGCTCCCAGCTATGACCCCATCCCCAGGCAGGCCTCCAGGTCCACCCAGGCTTCCTCCCTGCACCAGACACACCAGCAGCAGCCACGCTAGGGCCCTTTCCAGGGACCAGATCTTCTGGTGACACCCAGTATCCTGGACTGAGGTGCTGCGGTCCAGGGCCTGCCCACGGCTACCCAGAGACAGGCCTGGGAGCCGCACGTGCATGGCCTGAGGATCTGCCTCTTTCCTCCATGGGACCCAGACACTGGCAAACCCTGGGGTCTGCATCCTCCGCGGTGGTCAGAGGCTCTCATGGGCTCCAGTGAAAGTGCTCACTGACAGAGGTGGGGTCTACACAGCAAGGGACTGTTGGCGAGTGTGGGCCAGGGAATGCCCTCTCTCTGTCCCCAGACTTGTTCTCACTTGCCTGCGGGTCCCTGACATTCAGTGGCTAATCCAATCTCTGGGTTAAGGATATCCAGAAGACTCCACCAACGTGCAACCAAGGTGTCTGTCCAGAGCAGGGGCAGGGTGCGATCTTGGCCTCCATCAGGGCAAAGGTGAAAGGTGAGGGGGGGCGGGGGGCTTCCAGAACAGCCCAGGAGGAGCAAAGGCCAGGAGGTGGTGGCCCCAGACTTGGGGATCCAAGGGACAGCCAGGGCTGGCTTCAGAGAGCCCTAGGCATCCCAGAAGTGGCCGCTTCTGTCCCTGCTCCAGCCAGGGGAGGCTGCCTCGGCCCAGGCCTGAGGAATGTTCCAGAAGCTGGTGACAGCCTTTTCCTCAGCTTCATTCCTCCCTTGAACACAGTGGCGGAGCCTGGAGCTGGGGTCTGCGATTCCACTGGGAAGCTGAGGCGCCCTCCGCCGCTGGGCGCCCCTCAGACCCCTCCGAGGGTATTTTTAGCAGCTGAACTTGGCAACGCATGTGGGTTTCAGAGGGACCCGTCAGAGCCTGTGCTGCTTCTCCCTCTCCTGGTCTCCCCCGGGGGCCCTGGGTGTTGTTTTGACTTTTATGTGCTACAATAAAAACTTTCATTGTAGCAAAATGTTTGCTCGTCAAAATTAGCTTGGTTAATTCCAAAGAATTGTTTCATCTTGGCTCCCAGACACCAGGGATCTTTCTACACCGCGAGTTGGCCACCGGCCAGGACCGCAGACAATTCCTCCGGGTGGCCTCCTGGATTCACCTGCTCAGGGAGGGACCTGCCACCTCCCTTCCTAGGCGTGCAGAGTGTGTGCGGGGGCCCTGCAACAGCACAGGGCATGGAGGACGCAGGGGGTGTGGGGCGGTGGGTGTTGGTTTAGACTCACAGTCCTGAAAGAGAGACACACAGCAAGGTGATGCAGGGAGTGTCCATAGACACTGCACACATGGGCACACACCCAGAGGTGTCATGGATGCAACAGACACACCAACACACACACACGGGTGCAACGGACACACACTCACACACTGACAAACACACACGGACACACCCAGAGACATCAGTCATGGGTGCAACAGACACACAACATACACACAAACATACACATACACACAAACATACACATACACTGGGCACACACCCAGAGGGGTCGCAGTCATGGGGGTAACAGATACACACACACACGGGGCACACACCCAGAGATATCACTCATTAGCACCACAGACGTACACACACACACACACACACACACACACACACACACACACACACACACAAACCCCGGGGCCCATACCCAGCTGACAGGCTCTCAGGCAGAGCCCCCAGTGCATATGCCCACTCAGCCCTTCCTGGTCCAGGTGAAAACACTAGGCCCCCACTCCAGGGGCCAGCAAGCCAGCTGCAGCCTCCCACGCTGACACCCACTCACTCAGTCAGGGAGGTCTCACCTCCTGCAAAATCTCAGTCATCCTGGGGCTCAAATGTCCCCCTCACCCCACCAGTCTCCACCCCCGAGGAGGCCAAATCCCAGGCCTCCCTCCTGCAGCATTGCCCCGCCCCCACACCAAGATCACCATTAGCCAAGAGGGCTGAGGACACCCCTGGAGGCCCAGGACGCTCCGCACCCCATTCCTAGGTGGAGTCTTCGTGAAAGTTGTCAGGGAGCCCCAGAGGGGAGGCCGTGGGTAAACCTCACATGGAGTCTTACCTGGCGTGGCCGCCAGGAGCGGGCAGGTGGAGGCTTTGGCAGACATGAGAGGGTCCTGGCCTCGGGGCGGACACTCAGAGACCGCCGCAGCCACCTGGGGAAATTCCACACCATGTGCCTCCTCCCTGCCCCTTCCCGCCGCCCCGACCACTTCTGCGCCGAATGGGCTTAGAATTCTGGAAAAGAGCCTCGGTCACAGTCATCTGAACACCCACTATGTGCCAGACCCGTGCCCGACAGCTTCAATTCAAGGACTCCTCCAGCTCCCGTGGTCATGTCTCTACACCCATTTTGTGGTCCGGACAGCTACTGACCCCGGTGACCATGTGGACCCAGACTCTGATGGAGAACGAGGCCCGGGGAGGCCCAGGGAGGCCCAAGGCCACCTGGCTGGTGCCAAGAAGGCAGGACTGGCTTCAGGTCTGGCCTCAGAGGCAGCTGCCCTGGACGCCAGGTGGCACGGGCAGGGCAGTGTGGGTGTTGATTGGCAGGTAGACCCCTTGGGCAACGGGTGACCTGGGGACACAGTGCTGTGGGCAGGAGAGACAGGGAAGTCCTCTTCCTGCCTCCACATGGCTGAGACACACAGGTTGGGGTGGACACAGACTCTCGGGGGATGCCTCCCTTCCTCTCTCCTCTGTCTCCTGCCTTCTACCCTCTCCCTACCTGGAGCAAAGAGATTGTCAGTGAGTAGGGACGGGGGGGGGGCATTGTGCAGGAGGCCTAGGGGGCACTGAGGGACCGAGGCAGGCAGGCTGGAGCGGGGTTCGGGGTGTCCAGGAAGGTGGTTCAGTCAGGGATGGGGCTGGGCCGCATCTCAGGAAGCTTCACGGGCACCATGACAGCTTCCCAGGTCAGCCCTCCATCTTAGGCTCCAGGGACCCTGGCCGCGGCCGCAGAGCATCTGACCCAGCTGCCGGGGCTCGTCAACCTAGAAGCTTCTGTGGCCGGCACTCCCAGTTCCTCAGAGACGGAGCCCTCCCCCTAAGTCCCCATCAGGAAAGGGACACACAGAAGCTGCTGGAACCATCCTGCACTGCTGCGTGCCAGCCAGGGTGGGGATGAGGCAGGGCCTGGCCCCAGGACCCAGTGGGGCAGGGAGCAGAGGAAGGCCTGGGACCAGCTCTGCAGTCTCCCTTGCTAGCTGTGTTGCCCTGGGCCCATCGCGTGCCCTCTCTGAGCCTCAGACTTCTCTGCTGTCTCACGGAGACACTCCCCGTAGAGCGTCAGACGAGCAACAGTAGTCAATGGCCGTGGCTGTGAAGTGTGACCATCCTGCACAGTGGAAGGTTTTATTTTGAAACCATTTCTCTGCTGCAGGCTCAGCGGAGGTTTTGAACTGACGTGTAGGGGACGGCCTCTCGGCAGAGGGTCCTGTGCCTCCCACTCTCCCCGCTCTGGGGGCCTCTCCAGGGTCTGTCACCCTGAGCAGCTCAGTGGGCCACCTGAAAGGCTGAGGCCAGCGTGGTGGCCCTGCCCGGCCCCCGGCATCCAACTACCCACCCCAGATATTTCTACCCAGGCACGTGCTTCTCGTCTGCTGGTCCAGAGCCACAGTCCAGAGGGACCAGCCGGAACCTCTGAGTGGCACCTGGGAGGGTCCCCAGGAGCCCAGGCCCAGCTCCAGGATTCAGAAATGGGAGACTGCAGCCTGCCACAGTGAGCTCTTGTCTTCACCCCACACCCTATCTCAGCTTGGAGTCCGTCTTCCTCTCTGTGTTCGTTCGTTACTTTTTTTTTCTGTAAGACAGGGGTCTCACTCTGTTGCCCAGGCTGGAGTATAGTGGCATGACCATAGCTCACTGCAGCCTCGAACTCCTGGACTAAAGTGATCCTCCCATCTCAGCCTCCGAAGTGATGGGACTATAGGCACTACCACACCCAGCTAATTTTTCACTTTTTGCAGAGACGGGTCTCACCATGTTACCCAGGCTGGTCTTGAACTAGCATCAAACACTCTTCGTGCCTCAGCCTCCCAAAGTGCTGGGATTACAGGTGTGATCCCCCACGCCCGGCCCATTTGTTCGTTAATTTAAAAGTTGATGATTTTGTAAGTTGGTGTTGTAAGTCACCTCGTCTTAGACCCTGGGATGTGCCGCAACGGGCGAACAGGTAACAGACGTGACAACGTGCAGGGAAGGGAGGTGGCCAGGGGACAGCAGAGAGAGATAATCAAGGAATTCTGAGGATCCCAAACTTATTATCATCTTTAAAAAAAGACAAAACGACATGAGTGAGCAGCCGTTTAGGAACTCATGACTGGGCCCAGAGAAAGCTGGCCTCTGATTCCGGAGAGAGAGATAGGGTGGGCCTGACGCCTTCCAGCCTCTCCACTCACGATGGTCCCGCCAGCCACTCCCGGAAGTGCAGCCACTTGGGGGGGGGGCAGTGAGGCTGGGGAGACAGAGAGACTGGAGCGGCAGAGAGGCTGGGGAAGTCAAGAGGTTGAGGAGTCAGAGAGGCTGGGGAGACAGAGAAACTGAGGAAGCAGAGAGGCTGGGGAGGCGGAGAGGTTGGGAGGCCAAGCAACGCACAGCCAATAATCTCCCATGGTGGAGCCAAGTCAAGAGGCAGAGCCAGAGCTCAGCTGTCCTCACCCGCCCTCACCCGCCCAGCTTGTGTGCCCAGACCCTGCCCTGGTGCAGGGCTGCAGGACAAGCGAGACCCGGCCCCCCGCTCCGGGAAGGGCAGCGTCCTCTGAAAACTGCCCGTCCGCCGGGCTCTGTGGTGCAGCGAGTGGAGAACTAATCGGGGCAGGCGGGAGGACAGGGAGGCTGTGTCCTGTCCCTGAAGGCTCAAGGTCTTTACTCACAGATCCATCTGACCGTGGGCCTCCACTCATGGCAGCTCCGGCCTTCTCAGGCTTGGCCACGGACTGGTCGGGCTCCCTCTTCCTGGGCTGGCTTTGCCCGGGTCCTGGTCGCCCACACCTAGAGGCGCCCTCTCTCCTGAGCATCTTGGGTCCCCTTCCCCAGCCCCGCCTTGCTGCCCCACACCCATCAGTTCCTCTAGTGGTCACACAGTCGGACGGAACCGAGCTGCCCTGGAGCCTCCCGCCCTCCTGTGCGAGGCTGGACTCAAGCCCACCTGAGAGAGGCCGTGTGGGACAGTCACAGCTGTCGCAGCTGCCTCCTGGGCCTCGCCCCGCACAGCCGGGTCCAGGCCAGCCTGACCCGGGGCGCACAGCTGACCTCCCAGGCGCTGGACGGCCAAGGATGGGAGGAGGCCTCCCCTGCAGTCTCTGTGGGCAGCACAGAGGAGGGGCTGGACCAGCCTCATTCCCAAGGCCTCCTCCTGCCCCACGACCGTGGGCAGCTTACCTGGTCCCCACCCCAGCTTGCCCTCAGTGAAACAGGGACATGGTGGACAGCTCCAGGGCAGCCAGGAGAGCAGACGCCACCACTTGGCCGAAGCGGGGACTCGAGGGGTCTCCACCAGCTACTGATTCTGGGAAAATCGGGGATGGGGTCAGAGGTCAGGCTGCACAAAAAATGTCACATTTTCTGAAAACCAACAGATGAGCAGTCATTTACCATGGCCATTTGAGGCCCTCTTCATTATTTATTTATTTATTTATTTATTAGAGACAAAGTCTCGCTCTGTAGCCCAGGCTGGAGTGCAGTGGTGCAATCACAGCACACCACAGCCTTGGCCTTCTGGGCTCAGGTGACCCTCCAACCTCAGCCTCCCGAGTAGCTAGGACTACAGGCATGTACCACCATGCCTGGCTAATTTAAAAAAAAAATTTTTTTTTGTAGAGACGGAATCTTGCTATGTCTCACACTCCTGGCCTCAAGCAATCTTCTTGCCTTGGTCTCCCAGAGCACTGGGATTACAGGCATGAGCCACCGATTTGAGGCACTCTTAAGGAGAAATCTCTAGCTTCATCCAAAAATCCTTTCTCCTGGGCATGAGTCGGGGTGCACAGCAGGGCGGCTGCAAGGGCATCGCACTGCAAGGGAAAACGCTTCTAGCAGAGTGTCCCATCTTACAAAAGGCAGCACGGCAGCACCAACTGAGGCAAGGAGGCTGAGTTCAGCCTGGGGCCCAACGTCCAAGTCCCACACCGGAGCTTCGAGGGTCACAGTAGAGGCCATGCCCCTGGGCAGAGCAGCCACGCCTCCCCTCCTGGGGGCAGAGCTTCAAGGTCCACAGACGTTTTTTTGCCTGGGCCCTTCTCAAACGCAGGGCCCTGGGAGGCAGGCCCCTTTAGGCCCATTTCACAGATGAGCAGGTCAGGGTGCCACCAGCACCTTAGGGGCAGATTCAGGGCTGGGATGCAGCTTGACTCCAAGCCCAGTGCTCTGCCCACACCCTGTGTGGGGTGTGTTTGCTGGGGCATGCTGGGGAGAGGCCAGCTGTCAGTAAGGACCTGAAGTCTGTCGAGGAGTGGGCCTGTGGCTGTCTGTGGGGGACGGGGTGTGTGTCTCCCTCATGCCCAGTGCCTACCACCATCACCTCACTGTGCGACCCTGGCAAGTGACCGACCCTCTCTGCGCCTCATCCTCCTCTTCTGGAAAACGGAGCTGGTTCTGGGGTCACGGGGAGGATGGGATGAAACAGGAAAAGGCCTGGTGTGCTCTCCCGATAGTGTCCCCTTGTGCCCAGGTCGGGAAGCACAGGGGCTGGCACCCGCGGTTCTCTGGCCCTGCCAGCCAGGGCAGAAGGGACTCTCCATCCTAGACAACAGAACTGTCATCGCAAGAGAAGGCAGCACTCTCACAAGAGCCAGAAGCTGTGGACTGAGCTTCCTTCACGAGAGTCGAGTTGTTTAATCTGAGAAGCAGCTCTCTGAAGGGCCCTCGAAACACCCTTCCCAAGAAACTCCAAGAACAATCACTGGCCTTGCCTAGAGGTTGCGGAGGCCTCCCTCCATGCGGCTGAATGCCAGAGGGGAAGCTGGGCCTGGGCCAGGTCCTCCAGGGAGCGTGGCTTTAAAATCATACAATGTCAGGCATCGAAACATGTATATGTGAGTAGCTTTGACTTGCTGGTGTTGAAAAGTCCTGCGCTCTGTCAGAAGAAAAGAAACTCAGCACAGAAGCAGAGGGTCTAGCACATACTAAGCACTCAATACATGTCACCTATGATAAGGATTTTTATTTATGGCCAAAAGTGGTGGCTCATGCCTATCATCCCAGCACTTTGGGAGGCCAAGGCTAGAGGACTGCTTGATCCCAGGAGACCAACCTGGGTAACATAGCGAGACCCTGTCTCTACAAAATTTAGCCAGGTTTGGTGGTACACACCTGTAGTCCCAACTACTTGGGAGGCTGAGGCGGGAGGATGGCTTGAGCTTAGGAGGTTGAAACTGCAGTGAGCTGGGATCATGACTCCTCCAGGCCGGTGACAGAGACCTCAGTTCAAAAAAAAAGAATTCTTATTTATGTATTATAGATATTACTTATCATTTATAAGCATATAAATTCTATATAATACATGCATTTATAATAATAATATCTTACCAGTTAAAAAAATGAACGCTGTTACCTGGAAGGGTGAAGGAATGATGAGGTGACCTCCAAGGTTGTTATTTCAGACCAGAGAATCAGGGTTCAGTGGGGACACTCAGCAAGACAAGACTGCCTACAGGACCCAGCCCTGACCCGGCCCACACCCCACAGAGGGGTCAGCACCTGTGAGAGTATCCCAGGAGAGTGCATGCTGGGACCGGGCTTGGAGGTCAATCCATGTTCACTCAGCACCCAGGGTCTGGAGGGACAGGGCCACAGCAGTGCCAGCCCACACTCTGCGCCCTGACACCAAAAGCCCGCAGGCCACCCCGAAGGTCCCCCTCGCCCCTCATGGCGGGGCAGTGTCCCACCTGGGGCCTCAGTCTCACAAGGGGCAGCAGCCCAAGGGGCCCTGGGAACCCGGAGGACTGCTGTCCAGGGACCCCACAGGCCTCGGCAACCACCCTCTTGGGGAGGCAAGTCTGGCCCAGCACGCACTCTCCTGGGATGGACACTCCCACGTGTTGAGAAAGGTCGGGACCTTTCTAGATACAGCTTGACTCTTCTCTTGGACATCACAGGACCACGGAAGATGTAAACAGAGAGGTGGCCAAAATCTGTGTGGTTGACCAGGGGCCATGGACGCAGTCACCCCTGGGTTGGATGTGGGCAGCCCCTTGCTGGCTGCTTGTGTTGGGAGGTCCGTGGAGCTCTCGGGGTCTCAGTTTCTGCCTCTGTCAATTGGGGATAATTAGGAGTGGCCTGTGAAGGTCAGGTGGGCAGGTGCCAGCAGTGTTCAGGCTTATTTATTAAAGACAAGGTCTCACCTTCACCCAGGTGGGAGTACAGTGGCACGATCACAGCTCACCGTAGCCTCAACCTCCTGGGCTCAGTCGAACCTCCCGCCTCAGCCTCCCGAGTAGCTGGCACTGCAGGAGTGTGCCACCACACTCGGCTAATTAGAAAAACATTTTTTTATAGAGATGGGATTTTGTTATGTTGGTGTCCTGGGGGGTGGGGGCACAGCTGTGACTCTGTGCATGGTAAAAATCTCGAGGAAGAGTTGCCCAGACGCCAGGGGGCACGGGGGTTATCACCCAGGGGGGGGACTTTATGACACTAATTCCTTTTCTTCTGCTCCTCTTCTTTCGGCTTATCTGAGTCTCCCAAATGTCCCCTGTCCCTGAATTCATTGTGTCACTGGGAAACGACCATAAAGTGAAAAACAAGCCCCATCCCCGCTGAGATGTGAGGCCGCCTCCCGCCAGGGAGGGAGTCCAGGACAGGGCTGGGGACCAGCAGTGGAGGACAGCAAGGCCCCCTCCCCGAGTGGAAGGGCCCCCCACCCCACGGGCGGGCCTGCGCCGGGCTCTGCACTCCGGGCGCGCCTGGCTCAGACAATGCCAGCACACAATCATTCATTATAACTCAATTACAGTGATTAGCGCTGGCGGCGTGCAGAGGCAGGCGGGAGTGTGGCCAACAAAATTTACACTCCGTGTCATCGGCGGGAGGGAACAGCAGCTGACGCAGCGGGCGCCGCCCCTGCCATCTGCTGGGGGGCCAAGAGGTGAGGGGCTGTGCGGACATGGCTGTCCCCTGGGAGGCCCGGGCCCCTCCCTGTGGGCACCCAACATCTGGGCTGGGGGCGCCAGACACCAAGGCGCTGCTGTTGGTGGCAGAGGTTGGGATTCTGACTGGGGTTCACCTCCCATGTTTCGGATGGGGAAACTGAGGCACACATGCAGACAGGATCCCACACAATGAGCCTGGGGAGGACCTGAGACTCAGCTGCACCTGGCTCTCCTGGGATGGTGCAGAGAGGGGCACTGGGAGGTAGGGGCTGCCCCTAAACTGAGAAGGTGGGAGGGGTCAGGCTGAGGGCTGGGCTCCAGGGGGCCAGGGAGGTGTCAAGGACTGTAGCAGGAGACCGTGCAGAGGCACCAGGCACAGGGCCAGGCTGCTGGGGCAGGGTGGGGGAGAGGGCCCAATCAGCAGGCCCCAGGCCAGCCACCGGTGGGCTCTGGTCACCGGGTGAGTGAGAGGGCCTGGGGAGGGGGAAAGAATGGAGGCAGAAGCCCACCACGAGACCCATTGGTTTTTTTTGAGTTGGAGTCTCACTCTGTCGCCCAGACTGGAGTGTGGTGGCCGGGAGCGGCCACCACAGCCTCGACCTGCTGGGCTCCGGCGACCTTCCGCCTCAGCCTTCCAAGTATCCGGAATTACAGGTGCGTGCTACCACGCTTGGCTCATTTTTGATTTATTGTAGAGATGAGGTCTCGCCAAGTTGCCCAGGCGGGTCTTGAACCTGCGGGCTCAGGCAATCACTCACCTCAGCCTCCCAAAGGCGCGGGATTACAGGCTGCGCCACCGAGCCCGGCTACGAGACCCATTTAAGGTGCCCATCACGCTGCCATTTAAGGGGCAGCGACGACACAGGCCACCCCAGAACCCTGGGCGTCCGGCTCCGTTGGCCACAGGACACGGTGCCTGTGCCTTGGGGGGGCTGTGGAGGAGGCGGACTGGGGTAGGGGGGAGAGGACAGGCTCTGGTCCCTCATCCGGCGTGTTTTCCTGGAGGCCACAGTCACCATGGCAGCAACCATGCTGCCGGCCGCCTGGCACCTGCCCCATCCGGCTCCACAAGCCTGAGTCCCAACTGACCTCCTCTGCTAACCTATTAGGGGTTCTTGGTCCTACTTGGGTTCCCAGAGTCTCATCCTTCCCCTCCGCCTCCGGGGCCTGAGCATATGCGGCTTCGAAGACTGACATTCTGCGCCTCCTCTGTACCCTCCTCATCCCACGCATCCTTCAGAGTCCAGCTCAGGCCTCATCTCCTCCAGGAAGCCATCCTGGCCCGAGGCCCAGGGGGTGCCCTGCCTTCAGGCTTCCCATGTCGGTTAGTGCCCTGGGGACACCGGCCATGGCCTATTGGAGCATCTGGGGACAGGACCAATCTCCACCCCAACCCTGGCAGCAGCTTGGGACAGGGACTGGGGCACGCTGGTCATCTCTGAAGTCCAGAGCCTGAACTGGGGGATCTCTGGAAATGTTTGTTGACTGCACCAAGGCTGAGTGGGGGGTGCGAGGGTGGCCCAGACCGGAGCTGGCAAAACGACTGCTCAGGAGGACAGGCTTGGGAGAGGACAGGACGGGATGACGAGCGGGGATGGGGTGAGGGAGGCCAAGTCAAGGGCAGGACCCACCTCCCAGCTCAGGCCTCCCCTGTTGTTGGCTGTCCACTCGGGGTCCTCAGTCCATGCCGTGTGACCGTGCCAGTGCCCCCCATCCTGGCTCCCGGGCAGGGCTGTTGGCCCAGAGTGGTGATCAGAAACACTAGGCCCCCTGGAGGCTGGGAGGCACCCTGCTGGGGACCCTCGGAGACACGGTAGGGAGGGTGAGACCCAGGCAGGAAGGCTGGCCGCCAGGTGCCAATCCCCAGAATTCCCCCGAGAAGAACCGAAAGAGGAAGCTGAGGAGGGCAGTGGAGGCTGGGAGGGACCGGGAGGCCTGCACAACATGGAGAGTCGGAAGCCTGGGGATAGTTTCGGGCTGGGCTTGAGGCTGCATGAAGGAATTGGTTCGCTCATTCTGCAAATGGCGCAAGGCACCGGGGATACAGGGGACCAGGACTGAAGAGGCCCTGCATCTGTGGAACTTTTGCTCCCAGTCACTGTGCTTGCTGGGCATCAGTTTCTCCATCTGTAACGCAGGTCTGGGTTTGACTAGATCTGGGTTCCCCAAGCTGTGGTATGGCGGAGGGTTCTGTAAGATGACAGATTGAATGCCCCTGGCCCACAGAGCAGGAAAGATGTTCTCTCCCAAGTCTCAGGCAGTCATTCTGATTCGGTCAAGATGCAAGGTTCACTTGGGTGCTGGTGGGTCCTGCCATCTCTCAGACGCTGGGCCATTCTCTTTTAACAAAGTGGGAGTGTGAAGGACTTGAGGCATGGCTACTTAAATTATTTTCAGTGCTCAGCACTCTGGGAGACTGAGGTGGGAGGATCGCTTGAGGCCAGGAGTTTGAGACCAGCTTGGGCAACATAGCAAGACTCCATCTCTACAAAAAATAAAAAATTGGTTGGGTGTGGTGGTGTTAACCTGTAATCCCAACTACTCAGGAGGCTGAGGTGGGAGGATTGCTTGAGGCCAGGAGTTTGAGGCTGCAGTGAGCTATGATCATGCCATTGCACTCCAGCCTGGGCCACAGAGCAATATCCCATCTCGAAAACAAAACAAAACAAAACAAAATTATTTTCATTGCACTTACCAGCATGTCAGTTTTTAAAACATAAGATGATAGTGGCTTTTCATTTAAGATAATGATATTAAGTTTCATTTTTAAATACTTACATTTAGGCTTTTAAAGTGAACTTTTTAAAATTGTTAAGTAAATCATAAGCTGATGGTGTCTAGACCAGGTTGGGTGTCATTAGATGGTCATTTACGAATGGCTGCGACTCTTACTTCGGTGGGTCTGGGAGGTGCTGCCCATGTCGGGGGTGGGCACGCAAGCGGGACACCTGTGTGCTTCCAGGAATGGGGCCAATAGGGCCAAGGATAGGCACCTCACCCTGGTCGAAAGGTGACGGTGAGGCAAGCAGCAGAGTCTTGGGTAACATCTGTCCTTGGGGCTTCCCAGGGACCAGGGAGTGTGTCCCCAGACAAGCTCGAATGCAAATTACTTTCGTTGACAAACAAGCTGATCTGCATAGAGCAAGCACAGCTGTCACCGCAGTTCCAAAGGGTGCTCTGCACGGATGCAGGCTCTCCACAGTGCTCAGCAAAGTGACTAAGGCCTCAGCTCTCTTCCTCCTCCCTCCTCCCTCTCTCCTCCCTGCTTCCCTCCCTCCCATCTCTCTTCCCTCCCTCCTTCCCTCCTTCCCTTCCTCTTTCCCTCCCCCCTTCCCCCTCCCTCTCTCCCTCTCCCTGCCCAGCCCACCCTCCCACACCACCCTGGGTGGGTACCTCAGAGGAGCTCTAAGGAGCAGCCCTAGCCCCAGCACAGGGATCTACAAATGTCTCAGGCTCCTCTACGAGCAAACCCAGCTCAGCACTGCAGAGGGACAGTCAACTCAAGGACTAGCGTGTCGGAAATGCCTTTTCTTCTCTCAATTTGTGACTCCTACTCCTCCCTAACACCCAGTTCACATGTGATGTCCTCTGCAAAGCCTCTGTGGATCCTTCCCCTCCAAAGAACTGCTTTCTTCCCCTGCAGAGGATCCCGACATGCTGCCAGGCCACTGACTATCAATTGCACTGTTTTATCATTGCTGAGTCTGTTTTCCCCACTAATAAGAGCATTCTGTGAGGTCACGGATCATTTATCTCTGTATTCTGTGTCCCTAGCCTCCAACACTGGGTCTGATCCGCCTACATCTGTTAAATTAATGCACAGGGGATGGGTGGATAGGTGTGTTGAGCTGTTAGATCCTACTCATTCTACTTCTCCATTTAAGAAAGGAAACTCTTCCTTGAAAGCATGTAGTAACTGTTTACCAAGCACCTAGGGGGTGATGGGTACTCTGTCAGGAACTAGGAATACGGAAGTGAACCGAACTTGATCTCTGCCCTCAGGGAATTCACAGTTGGGTGGCTGAGAAATGACAGAAGCAGCAAATGACTAACGACAAGGGAAGGGCTTGAAATTCATCTTTACTCAGATGTAAACTACACAGAATTTAATCCACTTTGAAAGGAGATTCAGACAGGAGAGCAATGAGGTTAAGTAAAAAAACCTGTAGCCCTGAATTTGAATGAGAGGTATCAGTCTACTTCACAGATGTTCACACACACACACAGTTCTGCTGCTGCTGAAAAGACCTAAAAAAATGACCATCCCATTGGCCTCAAACACCCCCAGCATCCACATTATGGTCCCTAAGTACCACTTTCCATGAAAAAGGAGTCAGGGTTCATTGACAAATTGGGAGAAACGGCTGACTCCACATCTGGGACACAAAATGCACAAAAGTACAAGGTGAGCTAGGAACACTGTCTTTTACCAGAAAGCAAAGAAGCCACCGAGGACCCCTAGGGTCAGATTAAAAAGACTCAGGAGGCATCTTCAAGAGGACCTACCAATAGGATGGGCTGAGAAGCAGCAGGAAGTCCACACATGGGGGAAATACGTCAACTATGTTTTAATTCACACATTCACAGTATTTTTTTTGTTTGTTTCTTTTTTTTTTTTTTTTTTTTTTTGAGTTGGAGTCTCACTCTGTCGCCCAGACTGGAGTGCAGTGGCCGCTGCCGGCCACCGCAGCCTCCACCTGCCGGACTCCGGCGATCCTTCCGCCTCAGCCTTCTGAGTAGCCGGAATTACAGGCATGCGCTACCATGCCAGGCTAATTTTTTGATTTATTGTAGAGGTGAGGTCTCACTGCCCAGGCGGGTCTCGAACCCGCGGGCTCAGGCAATCCACTCACCTCAGCCTCCCAAAGGCGCGGGATTACAGGCTGAGCCACCGAGCCCGGCTCCATTCACAGTATTTTTAAAAAGAAAATCTCACTGGTCAACTGTTGAGGATACTAAGGAATTAACATATTATTTTGAAAACTGGTGAATAAAGCCATTGAACCAAGCATGTATCCTGCATTTTCTAAACAAACAGTGCTTCAAGGTAACCAAGTGGTTGGTGAGGGGCGTTTTCACTTTATAGCAATATCCAAGCGAATAGATGAAGCAGTGATAAATCTTGTAGCCCCTAATGAAGGACTGAGCCTACACAGTGATCGTCAGTGACTGCAGACATACAAAGAGAAGCATCTAGATACTGTGTGCTTCCTAGTGAATTCGTGATGTATTCTCGAACCCCCAGAATCAAGCCTGGATCTGATCAGGCTCCAAGACCTAACTACCATGTAGCAATCTGCAAGATTCAGACTGTGTGAGGTTCTAAGGACAAATCATTTGGTTTCCTAAATAAATAAACGCATACATGAATGAGAGAATGAGATTGGAAGGGGGGACCTTAAAGACAAGATCAATTATGCTTGCTCTATACGGACCTGATGTTGATTTAATTCCAGTAACAACACTTTTTGCAAGGTAATGAGATAATTGGAGACCCTGCATACAGACTGGGTATTTAATGATATTAGAAGTCATTGTTGGGTAATTTAGTGGTATTTGGGTTGTATTTTAAAAGCAGATCTTACCTTTTGGAAATAGTAAGATATTTTCTGATTCAGGGATGAAATGTCTGGAATTTTCCCTATAACCCTGCAGTGGTGGTAGCTGGGTGGAAACGGGTGGGAGAGGTGTAGACAAAACAAGATTAGCCCCGAGATGATAACTGTTGAGGCTGGATGATGGGCACGCAGAGGCTTTTATTCTGCTCCCTCTATTTTTGTATCTGTTGGGCATTTTTCTTAACGAAAAGCTAAACAAACCTAATCCATGTTGTCTCTGCATGAGAGCGACCCCGGCACACTCACAAAACTGTTGAGAACCACAAAGCGTCGGCCTTCGAGCATCACAGAAAGTATGAGAAGATCGATGACCAGAGGGAGCTAGCCTAGCAGCCAAGGTGACACGGTGAGCTCAGGGCTTTTCTCTCTGCCGCTGGGCATGAGCACCCCACCGCAGCCCCCTTTCAGTCACCAGAAACTACAGTAGTGAAACCACTTGTATAAAATTAACATCAGACCATGGGACAAAGGCTGTAAAAGAGACGTGAGCTCTGAAAAGCTGCATCTGTGGTTAGAATGGAACAAGCCTGTCATTTCTTAGTTTGTTTTCACTCTAGTAGAGAGCATCAGTGATCTTCATTGTCCTGACAACTGGGGAGGGAGGAAGCTGCCCCCCACCACGGCTGACCAACATACCCTCCTTTCAACTATGAGCCTAAGATGGCATAGATTCAAGAGTGGAAGAACAGGAGCAGTCCCAGTCTGCAGGGACCCCACCTCCATACCTTCCTCCTAAATTACCTCTACGATGGTTCACCGCCCAGGTGTAGCAGCTGACAGTCACAAGACCTGCTTCACAGACGGCATCTATTGTAAAACCTAAGAGTGGCGTTTGTCATATTTTTTAGACTTCGTATTCTGACGGACCAAGACCCCACCTGAGGCCCCATCCAGGCCCACCACACATACCTGGAAGCTGGCTCTGGTCCTGTGATGCCCACTCTCGGAAATAAGCTCCACCACAGGGAGACAGTCTTGACATTCCCCATGATATCATCAGCCAATCAGCAGTCTCTATTCCTATCCCCTGCCCACCAAATTTACTTTAAAAAACCTATCCTCTGAGTTTTCAAGGAGACAGATTTGAGAAATATCTCCTATCCTCCCTCTCAGCTGCTTTTCAATATTAAACTCTTTCTCCATTGTGATGGCTGCAATGGCTCTGGTTTTTCTGGGCAGTGGACATAAGAACCTGGTCAGGCTGTAACAGTAGGAGCAAGTTCTTCAGTCCCAATCTTTCTGACTTAAAAAAACCAACAACTTTAGTTATGAAATATTTCAAACATGTTACAAAGAACAGAAAATAATACAGCACGCCTAAAGACATCACATAGATGCTTAAAATGTGAGCATTTTACATTCTCTACAGAGTTTTTAAAACACAGTTTTCAACTGTGATAGTTGTAGCTAAACCCCTCTGACTCTCATTCCCCTTCCTTCCCTCCTTACAGACAACCATTATCCTGGTGGCACGGGACATTCTTTCTACTCACACGTTTATATTTTGATATACACATACATGCTCAAATGTAGAATTGTTTTGTAGGTTTATATTCTACATAAATAGTATCACAGCATGTATCTCCTTTCATGACTTGCTCTTTTCACACAACACTGTGTTTTTGAGAGTTATCCAAGCTGATTTGGGAAGATCTGGCTTATGCATTTTCATGCCCATGTACAATTTTATTATAGGAAAATGCATCCATTAAGAAAAATTCATTTTCCCATTAATGGACAGATTGGGTCCAGTTATTTTTTGCTCAGGAAAGAAGGCTGTGAGGCTCCTGTATATGTCTCTCTGGATGGATGTAGAAGAGGTTCTCTAGTAGGGCTCAGTGCTGGACATGGATTTGTTGGGTCAAGGGTTTGTGCGGCTACCACCTCACGCCTGCAAAGTTGTCTGGCGACCACGATCTGTTAGTGATGGCAGCTTGGCGGCTGCAGGTTGGCTGAGCTAATCTTTGCTCCCAGGCCTGTGACAGTCCTAGGCATTCCTCACCCTTGTGAAAGTTTCCTTTTGAACTTGCCAATCATACAAAAATGGGCCGTTGCATTTCATTTTGCTCTAAATTTGCATGTTTACTGATAACCAGTGAGATGGGCCACTTTCACATGATTACCAGTCATTGCTCCTGTATCTTCTCCTATGAGTTGCCTGTTTCTGTCTCTGCCTATCTCCTTCCTGGGTTTGTGTGTTTTCATGGACTGACTTGTTTCAAGATATCCAAGATATCATTATTTGGGGGTCAGTTATAGGTACTGCATTTATTTATTTTTGTATTTTGTTACATTTATATTTTTTCGTGTTTTGGCATCTTTTGTGGCACAGGTTATTTTAAATTATAATACAAATTTATCTCTCTTTATTCCATTACAGCATTTGCTTTCTGTATCTTGTACAATAATCCTTCCCTTCCTCTGGGGTCCTAAGGTTTTGCTCTAGTATTCTATTCTGAAAGCTTAAAGACTTGAATCCCTCGTGAATTTACTTTTTGTACTGTGGGAGATGAGATCCATCTTCTCACCATAAAGATGGCCTATCATCCCAGAACCATTTGCTGAATAGTGACTTCCTACCGATGCATCCCACCATCTATGTGGTAGTTGCAGTCCCACCTATATAGGGGTCTGTTTATGGGCTCTGTGGTCCTTTCCATGGGTCTATATATCTACACAAACACAAGGGCACACTTCATGACTTATGACAGCCTCACAGCAAGTCTCGATTCTCTCAGGACAAGTCGTTCTTCCTTATTCCTCTTCAAAATTACATTTGCCATTCGCAGTCCCTTACTCTTCAGAGACATTTCAGTATCAGATCCGCAAATCACATAAAGATCATCCTTTTTGAATAGTTTAACATTGTATTTATAAATTATTGTCATAAGACAGCTTCTTAAACGAAATTTAATTTTCTCATAAATGACTATGGAATAGCTTGTGATCTACAGAAGACTTTTTAAAAACATGCCCTTCAATAAAATTCCATATTTTTCTTCATAAAGATTTTATGTAGGCTTTATGTAGATTTATTCATCGTAGTTTTTACTGCTATTGTAAACGCATTTTTGTCTTTACATTTTCTAACTGGTTATTGCTTATGAATAGAAATGCTACTGATTAATGAATTTTGATCTTATATCCATCAACTTGACTAAACACCCTTATTTATTTATACCATCTCTATATAGTCATGTCATCTGCAAATAATTACAACTTTGTTTCTTTCATTTCAATCATTATACTTTTATTCATTCTTTTATTTTGTCTTATTGCATGGGCTACCTCTCCAGTGCAATGTTGAAGAGAGGTAGAAGTAATTAGTATTCTTAGTTGTTTTGTTTTGTTCTTTAGAAACAAGGTCTTGCTGGCCTGTTGCCCAGGCTAGCCTTAGACTCCTGGACTCATACAATCCTCCGGCCTCAGCCTCCTGAGTATCTTGGGCTACAGATGGGCTCCATCATACCCAGATTGTTGCTGTTATGTTTTCTTTTTCTTCTGACTTAAAAATGACATTTCTAAAGCTTTATCACTATGTATTTTTTTGACTGCAGATTTGGTACAGCTCCTCAGTGTCAGATTAAAGACATGTTCTTTGGTACCACTTTAAGAAAAGTAGTAAATGAGTGTTAAAATTGTTTAAATACTTTATTCATCCCTTTTTATTGGTAAAACTTTCTAAGACTTCCAGGTGCTCTAAAAAAATATTTTGAGCTCTACAGTAGTGGGTTGTGTGTCTCAAGCCTTCTGTGCATTCTGTTGTTCACATCTTTTACATCTCAGCTCGATCTACCAGTTCTTCTTGGTGCTATGTTAAAGCCTCCCATTCCTCCTTGTAATTCTGTCCATTTTTGCTTTATGTAGTTTTTGGGTGTTGTTCTGAGTTAGGGAGCTCCCCACTCTGCCTTTGATGTCTTTTATTACATTAAAAGATCCCTTTTTTTCACGTAAGCTAGTAAAATTGTTTTATTTTAGTTTTGTCTAACTTGTCTGTGCCACACAGTCAAAGGAAACCCGTCAGAGCTGGCTGTTGTCTCATTTGCCTAAGTTGGAAATTGTACACCTGCTCTTTGCAAGTCTTCTAACCTGTTGCCACCAAACAGGTGCACAGGGCAGCTCCCATCTGTGCTGCCCAGATGAGGCCACAGCCCCATCCTCACTTGGTCCAGGAGAGCCATCAACCCCGCCCCACTCCCCCCTCCATCTGACCTCAGGCCTCAGCACAAGTGGTTCCTTCTCTCTGCAACACATTTCCCCACCTGCCTTTGGTACACCAACTGCACTCCCAGTTTCGGGTTAACGTCTGCTCCTCCCAGGGCCCCCAGTCTCTCCTCCATGCCAGGGCGACACCTCAGCTGTGCGCCATGATGTCTGGCTTGCACCTTCACACAGCTCCTAGGGTGGGAATTGCCTGTTTCTGCAACTGTTTCCTCCCAGCCAGCTGAGAGCTCTGTGAGGGCAGGTGTGTGCCTTAGTGATCTTTGCATCTCAGGACACAGAACCTCATCTGCCATACACTGGAGTCACTACACAAGTGCTTATAGGATGGATGAGTGGGTAGAGGGATGGCTGGAGGAGGGAGGGAAAGATGGATGGATGGATGGGCAAGTGGAAGGGTGGAAGGATGGGTGTGTGATGATGGATGGATGGATGGACAGATAGATGCTTGAGCTCTGTGATCTTCTAGAAGCAGGAGGCTGACTTTATGGTGGTTCTGGGCCACCTCCATCCATGAGGACTCTCCTCACAAGTCCTGCCGGAGCAAGAGTTCTCATTCCCTGGGTTTGAATCGTCCAAATATCACTGGGTCCTGCCTGCCGGGCAGTTTCCCCTTCGCTTCCTGTCTTTCCTCATGGCTGAGGCTTTAGGGGAGGGGGAGGGGGTTCACTGTAATTTAAGCTCGTGCCATGTGACCCATGGTCAGTCACTTGCCCTCTCTGGGTCTTCCATGTCCCATCTATGAAACTGGGCTCAGTATAGACATCCTTCAAATTCAAAAGTTTGAATCTCGGTGTAATGGTTAAAAGTGCCTAGCGGGCTTGGTGGCTCAGCCTGTAATCCCGCACTTTGGGAGGATGAGGTGAGTGGATTGCCTGAGCCCGCGTGTTCGAGACCCGCCTGGGCAACTTGGCGAGACCTCATCTCTACAATAAATCAAAAAATAGCCGGTTGTGGTAGCACACGCCTGTAGTTCCAGCTAATTGGAAGGCTGAGGCGGGAGGATCGCCAGAGCCCAGCAGGTCATGGCTGCAGTGGCCGGGAGTGGCCACTGCACTTCAGTCTAGGTGACAGAGTGAGACTCCAACTCAAAAAAAAAAAAAAAAAGAGCTTCACCAGTATAGAGCATATTTTACATTGTTATCAAACAAAAGATTAGATAATGTCTAATAATTCTGTTAACCATACATTTTTTTAAAAAGTTCAACCAGGTTTGCTTGCTAGACTTTGTATTAAAAATGTTAATTTTTAAACATTAAAAATGATTGAAACACTGAGTGTGTTCTTGAAAAAAATAGCCCGCTCCACTCTCTCAGGCTGCTTGATGGTCTATCTAACGTGCTAGGAACCCTTCTGGCTGAGCATACATACAGACCTGCCTCCATACCTCCCCTTTGACCAGACCTGTTAGGATCATGACTGCCCATGCTGGGGTCAGGGCCACCTTGGGGCAGGGAAGGGGTAGGAGCTTGCGACTCAAAGGCAAGAAGGGGCAGCCTTGTCAGCAGCGGCCACGAGTGACCTGAACGCTTGTACATAACTTAGTGGAAAATTAAGTCATTAATGCAGCCCTGTGATAGCCATGCCTCTCTATTTTTAGCAAACTTTATTTTTTGTAGAGACGGAGTCTCTACACAGGAATGCCACCGTGTCTGGTCCCTCCATTTTAAGAAACAGATCTTGTTTTGAGCGAAGGCTGCACAATGGAGTTGAACAAACTCAAGACCCGCCCCCCTTACTTCTCTGAGCATCAGAGGTCCTGGGTATCACGTCAGACCCAGTGGTCGAGGGTGCTCTGGAGCTGGCAAAGTTCACTAGTCACCAGGATGAGCCCAACTGGGAAGACAGACCAGCACAGGTGCAAGTGCTGATTGGTACGAACCTGGGTTTTTTGCACGAGAGGAAATAGGGCGTGACCAAAAAAGAGGGGGCTGGAAAAATATTAAGACCACCCTGCTCAGTAGGAAGGGGGTGACCTGGAGGGGACTAAGGTGGGAGTAGACCCTCCCCGTGAACCACAGAGCTTGCCACACTGACGCACAGGACTAGCTGTGGGCATTTGAAACGCAGATTCTGCCTCGGTGGGACTGCAGGCCTGCAGCCTTGGGTTTCTGACAAGCTTCCTCCCTGGTGCATGTGCCAGCCAGGGCCCAGTGCAAAGTGACCGAGGGGAGTAGGGGCAGGAGAGGCCGGTAGGAGTCATGGGCAACACAGGGCGAGGATGTGCAGGGAGGGAGGCCAGCGAGCCCATGTGGGGACAGTGTCTATGATGGCAGGTCTGACTCAGGACTGTCTGCACAGGTCCAAGGGGCTGCCACCCCCACCCCGGACCGTGAGCTTCCTCGGCAGGGACTGGGTCTTGGTCCTCTCTCCATCCCATATAGAGACCCAGCCTCTCCTCAGAAACGAGTCACAGTGGCCTCCGTTCCCAGAAGGACTAACCTGGAACTGAGCAGTATACCCCAGGACATTGTCCTCGCCTACCCAACAGTGGTCTACAAGCCCCAATTCCAATCCCATCTTGGCATCCACCTCGCAAGCAGTCCTGGGCACACACGGAGTCTCTCCCTGGCCACAGCTGCCCCAGCTCTCCAGTCCTGTGTGATGTGCAGACACAAAGGCAAGGTGTGCTCCCAAGGGGAACTCTCCTTCCAGGCCCACTGGTTGCCACGCAGCTGCAGCCAGATGGGCTCCTCCTGCCTGGCAGAAGCTTCTCTAAAAGCTGAGTGCCATCCAAGGATGTAGCCCCTCTGTGTGGAGGCCTGTTGTCCCTTCTCGTGGGAGAATAAAGACAGAGTTTTATTCTGAGCGTCACCTTCCTTGCCTGTGCCCGCACACATGAAACGGCTGACAAAATGAGTTGGAAACCATCTCAGTCTCCAGGCCTATGACCTCAGGTTCTGCAGACTCCAGCACTGCCTTCCTCTCTGCCTCTGCCCCAGGTCTGCCTTCTGGGGACCCTGGCCTGTACCTTCTGTAAATTCTTTCTGCTCCATCTTTCAAAACCACCTCTCTGTGACCTAGAGATGGAAGGTCTGTCCCACCTAAATCTGTTAAGTGGCTGAGTGCTGGGAAGCTGAGGGGCACTAGAGCCTAGGAGTTTGCATTCAGCCTAGACAACATAGCAAGATGTCATCTCTACAAAAAAAAAAAAATCAAAACAAGCCGGGTGTGGTGGTGCATGTCTGTAGCCCCAGATACCCGAGAGGCTGAGGCAGAAGGATAGCCTGAGTCCAGGAGGTTGAGGCTGCAGTGAGCCATGATCGTGCCACTGTACCTCGGCCTAGGCAACAGAGTGAGATCCAACTCAAAAAATACAGAAATTTGTTAAGCTTAAAATGGTGCAGGTTTCAGGGTCCAGATGCTCACAGATGCTTTGAAGTTTCCTGCAAGTTGTTACATTTAATTTTTCTCCAACGGGTTTTGCATTGACAGCTGTACAACCCTTTGGAGGGGACCTCTGCCTCACCATCTGTCCAGAGGAAAGCCCAGCCCCCACCCCACCCTGGTGCTGATTGGGGTGACGTCAGTGTGGGACTGAAAATCTCCCCTTGGCCCCCATAGACATTTCAGGGGGCGGGGCAGTGTGGGCCACGAAGTAAAGTAGAAGCTCACGGTGATGGCGATGGTTGCTCCGTGCGGAGGAAGGCTGCCCAGGCCCGGAGCCAGGGTGACACTGCCCTGCTCTTCCTGGGGACTGACACACTGGGAGAGGGGCAATCAAAACGCAACAATCACACCAACCTTTAAATAGTAACTTTTAAAAATATAAAAACAGCTCATTACAATGACTTTCCATTTTCTCTTTTACTTCGGGAATACCCTTCTCCGCACCCTCCCTTCTGGTAGGAGCCTCCCAAGAGGTGGACGGACACGGACCCAGACTCCACACGCCCCACGCGCCGGGCCTCTGGTCATGGCCTCCGTGTCCCGTCAGCGGCGCAACTCAGCCGGGAGCAGCGGGCATCTTCCCTGCAGCCCCTCCCTCCTCCTCACCAGACAGAATCACACATTATAAAATAATCCATAAAAATGCGGTATAAAAATTATCTTCCATATGCTACACCCAGGGAGAGCCGCCACCAGGACTCACAGCGGCCTTTCGCTTCTCTTTGAAAAAAGGAAAGACCAAAAAGAAACAAACAACAAACTCCTAAGACCTCAGCAAATCATGGTACCAAGATGCGGTACCCGTGGAGGCGGCATTCCTACCTGTGACCTGTCAGGCCCACGCGGGAGACCACAGGTGCCGGGGACCCCGGCCCTATCCCTTCCACCCTGCCCAGACGGGACGAGGGAGCCATCTTTCAGACCCACCGCTTTGCAGTCAACACGCTTTCCCCACCGAGGGGAGAAGGAGGGACTGGAGGCAGGAAAGGGGAGGAGTCGTTTTAGAAAAGGACATCACTTCTAATTCTTTTTATTCAAATTAAAAAAAAAAAAAGCACCCACGTCGGTCGCTGTTTCCCGGGAGCTCCCTGAGCTGAGGGCTGGGCCTTCCTCTGTCTGTCCTTTCTGGGCTGTTTGGAGATGGAGAAGGACCGAGTGTGCCCCAGAGAGACAGGCTGGGGTGGGGGTGGAGAGGAAGAGTGAGGGGGGAGACGCGGAGCAGGAGGGGCAGGTGGGCGCGGGAGACGTAGAAAACTCAGGCCCAGGCGAGCCCATTGGTCGGTCCATCTGTGCGTCCCTCAAGCCAGCCCTGCGTGGAGGCCACATGCGTCCCTGTGGACACTGGAGGCCGCAGGACCCCTCCATCCTTAAGACTTCTCCCCCCATTCTCCATCTTGCTCCCCCCACCCCCGCCGGGAACTTGCTTAAAAAAAAAAAAAGAAAGCCACCACCACGAGTGGGTTAAAGTACAGCAGGCGAGATACACGTGGCGTGTCTGGCAGGAAGGGGCCGCCCCTCGGGCCCACGCAGGAGTCTCTTATGTACATTTTCACAAACCGTGTGCACTGCACAGCTGGGAACCAGAGCCCCCGCCCCGCACGACAAGGGGTCCGCTCCAGCATCCCCACCCGAGGCGGGAGGGCGGGAGAAAGGAAGGGACGAGAAGACAGAGCGTGTCCACGGGAAAGGGAGGCCCCAGCCTCCGAGTCCACCTCCGGCACCGTTGGGGAAGGAGAGACCCCACCTGAGTCTGCGAGACACAGCGAGCCATGTGGGGGTTCACCTGGACCGGTGCCCCCCAGTCGCCAGAGCACAGCCCTGGGACGCCTGGCTGCCGCGGCCCGTCCCCCGCCACATGGGGCCGGCGGGGTCCCCCTGTCAGCGCTGAGCCGCATCTTCCCAGAGTCTGACAGCCCTGCTGGAGTCCGTGATTAGTAGATGACCTCATAAACTGTGGCCTTCTTGTCACCAGAGCCCGTCACGATATACTTGTCATCTGCCGAAATGTCACAACTCAAGACAGACGAGGATTCTTTCGACTGAAGGAGGGTGGGACCGTGGTGAGCAGCACGAGGTGCGGGGAAGGGAGAGAGAGAGACGGGGGGGTCATACTCAGGGTTCTCCTAGATACAGCTGTCCCCCCTACCCCCCCCCCGAGGCTGCGGCCCAGGGTGTGCTTGCAGGGACAAGGTTGGAGGCCTTCAACCTCCACCTGGAGCGCTTTCAGGTTGGGGAATCTTCCCTCATCCACCCTCCAGCTTCCCACAGCAAGCCCCAGTGTGGTCTTTGAGTCAAGAGCAGCCAGCAGGCCGCACCTGCCTGCACCTCCCAGGTTCAGACAGGAGGGAGTGTTTAAGAATTGGGGGCGGCAGGCACAGGCCAGACCCTCCCCAGGGAGTCAGGAAGGGACTGGCAGCGGGTCTCTAATGCATGTGGTGTCACCAGAGACCCAAAGCGATGTGGACACACTGGACACATTTCAGCCCGAGGCTGGAGAGCAGCTTCTTGGCTGAGTGTGTGTATCTAAGTGAATGAGTGCAAGAGTGTGTGAATGAACACGTGTGTGAGTGTATGTGTGAGTGTATACACATGAGTGCGTGTAAGTGAATGAGTGTGTTTTCACAAACCACGAGAGTGAGTGAATGTGTCGGTGTAAGGGTGAGTATGTGTGTGCACATGAGTCCGTGTGCATATAAGTGGATGAGTGTGTGAGTGGGTGTGTGAGTGGGTGCGCATGGCACTTGTGCAGCTTGGCAGGCCTAGACCCTGCAGAGCTGTGTCCAACCCCCTCCCTCCCTCCTCTTCCTGCCACTCTGTGGGTGGCAATGGACCCTAACTCCCTTGAGCAGCACCCCAAGGCTGCGAGCCTCCTGCCAGAGCCAAGGCGTGTGCTCCCCTGCTGTCCAATCCTCAATACTGGAGCCCCCCCAGACCAGGAGCCATGTGCAAGTTGGTCACCCTCTGGAGGGCCAGGCCCTGGCGGGGTGGGGTCCGGCAGGCGGTCCCAGCTGCAGGCCCCTTCCTTCTCACACCCTCCCACTTCCCCAGCAGTGGGGTGTGGGGGTACCTGGAATATGCTGGCCCCGTAGGGCGTCCTCCACGCATTTAGGAGGTTGTCCTTCCCGGTACTCACGAACCACTTGCCTATAGCAGAGAAGAGGCACTGTCAGGCTCCGGCCCGCTGCCCACCCACCCCAGACATGGCCGCTGCCTTGTGGCAGAGGCTGCCCAGTGCTGAGTGTGACCCTCCAGGTTCTCAAAACACGAACACCCAAGAGCACCTTTCTCTGCCGTGTAAGAGGGAGGGGCCAGAATGGAAAAGACAAGATTTATTCAATGCAGTGAGAACACTCCCCTAACGGATGGATGGACACTTGTTAAAGCCACCGAGGTTAAAGGCAACCCCCTAACCCTAACCCTAAAAGATGCTTGCTAAAGCCACTGAGGCTGGCCAGCCCTTCTCAATCCAACCATGGACTAGAGCAGGAAATACTGGGAGGAGTCAGGCCCTGGAGAGTGGAAACTAGAGTTGCAAAGGCTCCCCCAGGGCCACATGAGGGTTCAGTGCTCAACCCGACCATAAGGACTCAGCTCCAGGCTGCAAGCTTATCCTTAGGGGAGCAGACGTTCCACCCAAGGCCATTGGCTGCCAGCATCAGCGGCCATGACTACCAGGAGGAACTGCCCACTGGGCCATAGCTCCTTTGCCTCGGGCCAGCATGGGGGGCCCTCTTGAGAGCTCAGTGTCTGGTGTTGACATCTGCATGGGTAACAGACGGTGTCGAGAACAGAGGGCGTGGAAAGGGCACTGGCCCGGGGGCAGGCAGGAGGCCTGGTTTGGTTCCCTCCAGGGCTGAACACTTCCTACCACTAGGGCCCCTTGCCCCGCTGGGATGGACTGCCTGGACCCCATTCAGGCTTGCTGGGCTGCATGACCCCCCCGGCAGGCCCCCCTAGGCTTGCCGGGTTGCTCTCTCCCCCATCCCTCGCCCAGGCCCGCCAGCTCACCGCAGTAGGCAAACTTGAGGGACAGCACACAGCTCTCATGCAGGTGCAGCTGGTACTTGTCAGGCTTGGTATGGTGCAGCACCTCCACGTTGCTGCTCTCCATGCCCACGGCCAGCCACTCCCCGGTGGGGCAGTAGCCCAGAGAAAAGATCTGCGGGGACAATGGGAGCTCAGCGTCTCCGCCTGCCCGGGCAACCCAGGAGGCCAGGAGCCCAGGCCCTCCCCAACGGTCCCTGCCATTTGCAGGAGGGCCCACCCCTGGCAGCCCCATGACCCAGGGGTATGGGGTGTCACCCTCCACCCCCATTTCCCGGGGAGGAGGAGGCTGAGGCCCAGGGGGCAGCAACCTCTAGAAAGGAGGCCACAAGGCAAGGACTAGAGCTCAGAAGAGGAACGGACACGCCACAGTCAAAGCCACCCTCCTACTCCGTCCTGTGGCTTTAGTCTTTTCCTTAAGAAAAGGGAGAGTAAGCAGGCACTAAAATACTAGATACTTAAGATGAAAATGTTAAAGTTGCCGGGTGTGGTGGCTCATACCTATCATCCTAGTACTTTGGGAGGTGGAGGCGAGAGGATTGCCTGAGCCCAAGGGTTTGAGACCAGCCTGGGCAACTTAGTAAGACCTTGTCTCTACAATAAATAAAAAACTCAGCTGGGCGTGGTGGCGCATGCCTGCAGTTCCAGCTACTTGGAAGGCTGAGGGGGAAGGATCGCCTGAGCCCAGCAGGTCAAGGCTGCGGTGCGCTCCGGCCTGGGCGACAGAGTGAGACTCTGACTCAAAAAAAGTTAAAGTGAGTGATAAAAATAAGACACATCCCTGGTCTCCCAAGTAAAGCAGGCTCACAGCCAAGGCTCTTAGAGACCATCTCAGTGCTTGCGGCAGACTCAAAAGAGCAGCTTGTGTTTCCGGCTCGTGCGAGGATAAGGTGCTCCCAGCAATGGAGACACGAGTCGACCCCCACAGTCGAGTCAAGCGTGTCCAACCCCAAGGCCTGGTCTACTCTATGTCATTGCTACTTCGTCCAGGAAGCTCTCCCAGATGCCTCAGTGTGGTCCCAACTCCCCTGGCAATGATCACCCTGGAGGGTCCCTCTGTCCCCTGCCCTGATCACTGGGCCCTGGTGTGGGTGGGGGATAGGCCACTCTGTGGCACGGCAGGCATCCCCGGTGGCGTACCTGAGATGTGAAGTCATGCTGCTGCAGCTGCCGACCCTCCCGCAGGTCCCAGGAGCGCACGGTGTTGTCCAGGCCTCCAGTCCACAGCTTGGTGCCATCGTGGGAGATGTCTATGCAGCTGGCTCCATCCGTGTGGCCCTGGAACTGCCTGTGAAGGCCCAGCAGGGAGGAAGGTGAGCCCCGGGATCCCTGACCACGGGCTGACAGCCATCCATGGAGGTAGAGCAAAAGGGGAAACTGAAGCCCAGAAGGGGTCCCTTAGTGAGCCTGTGGCATGGCTCAGCCATGGGTCCTCCAGGGGTCTCATCCTCAGGGAAATGGGGGATAAGACGGGGACCTCGCACCAGGCACCATGACCCCAGGCGGGCCATCTACCTGCCCTGGAGGGGGTGGGGCTGGGGAACAGGAGGCCCTGGGAGGCTTTCGGGAGGTGGCTGGGGCCCCGCTCCTCAGGACAGCCTCTTCACCTCCATGCATGGCGCCCATCCTGTCCACCCAATCCCTTCTCCTCGCTCTGCAGCAGCCATGGGACCAAGAACCCGCTGCCCGAGAACTCAAGTGACATGGCTGGTGTGCAGGGAGCCAAGGGCCAGGCACCCCGTCTTTCATCCCTGGTGCAGCTCAGAGGAAGAGGCTGCACTGCCCCATTTTATGCAGGGAGAAACTGAGATGCAGGGGTCCAGCAATTTGCACTAAGTTACTGCAGACACTGAATTCAAACCCAGCAGCTTTGTCCCCTCACGTGTGATCACAGTGTGACACTGCTTCCTACCTGGCCTCCAGGGCTTCCTCTAGCCTGAGTTCGACCTCCACCTCCCCTGACCTCTCCCAGCCCCATCTTCTCCAGAGCTGGTTCTGAGCACCCAGGTCCAAGAGCCTTCCCTCCACCGTCCCTTGCACAGGCAGGCTGAGCTGTTTTTG
Organism: Cephalopachus bancanus; assembly: GCA_027257055.1. Taxonomy (NCBI): domain Eukaryota; kingdom Metazoa; phylum Chordata; class Mammalia; order Primates; family Tarsiidae; genus Cephalopachus; species Cephalopachus bancanus. Next base: position 2,182,013 of record JAPVLO010000288.1, on the reverse strand, counting down.
CCCCGTGCACACCTCACTCCAACTGCTCCGGCCACCCAGCAGTGCCTGGGACAGGACCAAGGTCACAGCAAACAAGGCAGGGCAGGGCGCCAACTCCCCCAGGATGGGCCCCGTGAACTCCCCCAGGATGGGCCCCGTGCCCCCGTGAAGCCTCACCTGACCAGGGTCTGGTTGTGCAGGTCCCAGACGGCGATGTTCCCGTCACTGCAGCAAGAGAAGCAGACTTTGGCGTCGGGGCTGATGGCCAGGGCGTAACAGGCGGGCGCGGAGGACGTGAGCTCGGCCTTGATGCGCGGCGTGGGCGACGCCAGGTCCCAGATGGTGAGCGTGCTGGCCTCACCGCCCACGATCAGCGTGCGCCCATCAGGAAGCAGCTTGCAGGAGCGGATGTAGTTGTCCCTGTTCTGGAGGGAGCGGGGCAGGCCTGAGTCCGGCTGTGTCCCCCTGGGGACCTGGACGGCCCGTCCGGGAAGTCCCTGCTCACAGCTGCTGCACACCATGCCACCCTTCAGATTCACATTTCTTCACAAACCCCAGGAGGACGGCATCAGCCCCAAACAGAGACAAGACAGACTGAGGCCCGGGGAGGTTTGCCATTTGCCCGCAGCTGCTCAGCTGACACCAGGCTGCGCTGAGCCCTCTGGGTCTCCCACGCCGGCGGGCAGGGGCGCCGGCCTCAGGACTCACCAGGCAGTCCAGCTGGGAGATGGGGCTCTTGCTGCCCGGCTGGCTGATGTCCCAGATCTTCACGCAGCCCTTGCCCCCTGTGTAGACGTGCCGCGTGGGGTTGCTGATGGTCACAGCACACACCACCTCCCCGTGGCTGAGGGTGTTGATCTGCCGGGCGTGCCGAGGGATGCCGGGTCCCGCCAGGGCGTCGTGGGGGAAGGGCACTGGCTGCATCTGCCCGTCGGCGCTCACGTGGAAGGAGTAGGCGCTGGAAAGGCGCGACCGTCACTCCTGCCACCCGTCCTGAGTCCTGCCCGGGCCACCGCAGCGCCCCTGGCTGGCTGCCCTGCCTCTAGGGCCCCCTCTCCCGGGGCCTCTCGAACCCAATGACCCACCAGGCAGAGTGGGGGTTGCCCCGCATTTCAGCCGACTTTGCACCCACGAACATATCCTTGCTCCAGATGAGAGGTCCACAGGCGCCTGGAAGGCCCTCCCTACCATGCGTCCACATCTCCCACCTCCTCCACATGCCAGCCCTGGAAGGGACTTGGCTGAAGGGCCACCTCCTGCTTCAGGAGCGGAGGGCGTTGGTGGCGAGCGGGGGTGGGGGGGGAAGGATGACCAACGATTCTGCCGGCCCTCTAACGGGACATCGCAGCATTCCTGTCATAGCCGGGGGGGACAGCCTGGCCTGCCTGCTGCTCCAGGCCCCTGGGGGCGCCTCTCTGTCAGTGCCGGTGCCCGAGGGGGAGGCAGCACGGTGCCAGACAGCCTCTCGGCATCATGCTGAGTCCCTCACAGCCCAAGGAGGTAGAGAGCAGGGCAGGGGTGTCCTCAGGGCCACTAGTACCAGGGTATCCCCAGCAGGGAGTCCCCGAGGCCACAGCAGCCGGGCAGTCTGGCTAGGAGCATTCCTTCGAGTGCCCCCCATGGCTCCTCAGAGGGCTCCCCGTGGCTGGTCAGGAACCGGGCCAGGAGCAGTACCCTGGGGCTGCACTAGGCCTAGCACCTCTTGAGGGACAGACAGTCCCAAAGGGACAGGCGTCAGGGCATGCCTGTGGTCAGAAGCTGGGGGGGCTTGCCCTGCCCACCCTGCCAAGTGGGTCACAGCGCCGTCAACACTCACGGTTTTCCTCCAGGGATGGAGGCCAGGCTGGAGGGCAGTCCCGTGGCCCGCATCGGGGGGTGAGGGTCAAAGCCCACCTATAAGGAAGATCATGGAGGCCCTTGGTCGGCAACACCTCACCTCTCCTCCTCCTCCTCCACCCATGGGTCGGCATGGATCTGTTTTGGGTCATTGTTCTTTTGTTTTTAGCTGAGGTCTTGCTCTGTGGCCCAGGCGAGAATGCACTGGCTCAACCGTAGCTCACTGCAGCCTCTGACTCCTGTCTCAGCCTCCCATGTTGCTGGAACTACAGGTGGACATCACCACATCCAGTTCATTTGTGTATTTTTGGCAAAGATGAGGTCACACTGTGTTGTCCAGGCCACTCTCCAACTCCTGGGCTAAAGCGATCCTCCCACCCTGGCCTCCTAAAGCCCTGGGATTACAGGCATGAATGTCCGGCCTGGTTCTGCCTCTTTAGAACTAGGCAGCCAGCTGAGCAGAGCAGAACCCATCACTTCAGAGATGGGGCCGGGAGGACCAAGTGTCTCGGCCAGGACAGCGGCAGGTGGGGGCATGACAGCGCAGACCCCCACGCTGAACCAGAACCCTTCTGCCTCTGCTCAGCTGCGGCCTCACATCTTCCCGTCCCAGAGTCCCTGTGGTCCCACCCATGGAAAGGGGGCCACCCAGAAGCGAGAGGCAATGAGAGGAAGGGTCCCTGGAAAAGGCCCCTTTTCTCGCCCCCCTGACACCCTGATCATGGTAACAGACGATTCACGCTGTGACAACGGGCCCGCTTAGCAGACCCTTGCTCCGGGGACTCATCTCAGGATTCCCACTCCCCACAGCCTGGAAAGGGCAGCCCAGGGTTGCCTAGCGTGGGGTCACAGACGGCTCACAGCCCAGTGCGGGGGAGCCGGGGACCCCAAAGCATGTTCTTCCAGCCGGGTCCACATCCTACCCCCGGGGTGGCGGCTGGGTCCCGAGACCCAGGGCCCCTCCATGGCAGGGGGCACCGCTCCACCCCAAGCTCCCAATGCCGCACCGCCCCGCCCCGCCCCGAGAAAGGCACCAAAAGGTCTACGTACAGCTCCGAAGCTCACCATTGGCGACCGGCCGTAGGCGGCGGCAGCGGCAGCCGCGGCGGCACTCATCTGGGGCGGGATGTTGTGGAGGCCCGCGTAGGCCCCGGGGCTGGTGAGGGAGCCGTTCATCTCATGGTGGCTCATCATGGCGAAGGGCGTGGCGTAGGAGCTGGTGATGGAGATGGGTGTGCGCAGGGCAGAGGCTGCAAGAGAGCTGGAATCAGCAGGAGGTGGCCTCCCTCACCTCGACACGGCACTGGGGAGGCAGCCTCAAAGGGGCTGGGACCCTGCCTCTCCCACCCCTACACAGCCATGGCCGCCTCCGCCCAACAGCCAAGTCTCCTGCTTCCAAGGCTGCCTGTCCCAGGCAGGCCACCTGGATTGAATCCACCCAACTGGGGTCTCTGCCTTTAGTGCCCAGGAAGCCTGGAACTGGGACATGCGCCCATCTCTTTCTACAGAGCAGGACACAGAGGACCCGAGGAGGAGGCTTGTTCAGAGCCTAACAAAACAAATGACAGGGTAGGAACACATCTCAGGGGCCCTGACCCGTCTTGACACTCCTTCCACACACCTGCCCGACAGCGACCCAGAAAGCCCTGACGTCAGGGTAGGGCCCAGGTGCCCAACTCCTCCTCAAACCTGACCATGCAGCCCCAAGGGCCCTGGGAGAGCCCGGCTTGGACACGCCCCTGCACTCCAGCATGCGTGTGTGCATCTGTGTGCATGCACGCCTGTGTGTCGGTCTCCAGCCCCGGCCAGGCAGTCTCCCTCCAGCCTCCTCCACTCCCTGTCAGTCGCCCGGCTGTGGTGCCTACCCATTGTACCTATCGGGTCCATGCCCGGAGGTTTGCCCGGCATCGACCGCAGCCCTGGGGTTGTGCTGGTGCCCGGAGTCGGGGCATCGTTCCTGGGTGTTGGGGTGTTGGACTTGAGCCCCGGGGTGGAGGACTTGTCATTCTGCAGAGGAAGACACAGAGGCATGAGAGCCGTGAGGACCCCTCTCTCCTGGGACCCTGACCGTGCCTGGCAGGGGGCCCGTGAAGCCAGCATGGCCCGCCTGGACCTGACACCAGGCAGCCACCCACCCCGTCCAGCCCCACCTGCCAGGGCTGTGGGATCCTCCCATTTTACAGATGCAGCAACCAAGACTCAGAAATGCTGACTCCACATGCAGGCCCCACCAGCGGGAGGCCAAGTCGGGGTCTGCATCCGGGCCAACTCCCTCGGGTTCTCCCCGCACCCCCCCACCCTCTGATCAGCAGTCCCAGCTCCACCCCCACCCCCCACCCCTCCCGCCGTCTCCCTCCCCAGCCCCGTCCACCCGGCTGGCAGACCCCACGCACATGACCAAGGTCTTTGGTCTTGGAGGACGGTGTGCTGCTGGAAGAGGCCACCGAGGCAGGGCTGGTGGGGGCGTCCTTCTTCAGGCCCCGGGCCTTGTCCAGCCCGTTCTCAGGGGGGGAGTGAGCCGGGCTGACCCGGGGCGTCGCAGGGTCCTGGAAACACAAGCGTGTCAGACACCGAGGCAGCGGCATCCCAGCCGGAGGTGGGAAGGGGCGGGCACAGTGACAGGAGACAGCTTGGATGACAGATGGGGACCCGAGCGGGGGGGAACCTAGCTCTTGGCCATCTAGTCTGGCCCTTCATGGGGATACTGAGGCCTGTGAGGACAGAGGAGGGACCTGCCCAATGCCGGTCTCAAGCTGGCACTGCTGGGCGTGGCCAGGTGGAGACCCTCTCTAGCCCGGCCCTAGAGGGTCACAGCCCCCACTGCAGAAGAGGAGCTGCCCTGCAGTACCACAGCCGGCGGGGGCCGCCCCTCCTCGGGATCTGTCTGAAAGCTCTGCCCCTCCTGACCCAACAGTCCCAAGACTGAGGCCCAACTCCTGGCTCAGGCTGCTGCTGGAAATTCGAGAATAGGCGTGGCGGATGCCAGCCTAGGGAGAAACTGTCATCTAGGACCAAAGGCCGCCCACACCCTGGCCTGCCTGTACCTCGTTGGAAACGTCCACCACCAGGTCATCACTCTTGTCCCCGTCACTGTCCTGCAACCGAGAGAGGCCAAGAGGCCAGTAAGAGGTCACGGCCTTCCCACTCCGGCCAAGCCCAACACCCCGTCCTCCCACCAGCCCCAAGGGCCACAGTCCTTCTACTCCGTTTTGCCCTTCCACAACACCACGCTGGTTCTCCATGGGCCTTCCTTCCCTGCTCCAGGCATCTCCACTCCCTGTGGCCCTGGGCAGGCTCACCAATACCCGTCCTTTGTTCGACTTCCAGGCCACCCTCCAGGACCAGCCCTTGAACTTGACTCTCTACAGCCAGAAGCCCCTTCTCAGCTGGTTTTGCCCTCGCCGCCATTACGAGGCAGCGGCCGGCTCCTGCCCCATCCCAGACATGCAGCAGGCTTCAATGGGGCCACAAATCCAGGGCCACGGAGTGGCCACACAGCTGGGGAGGCGAATGCAAGACTGCTGAGGCCCAGCCCCATGCTGCCTCCACCCCCAGCTCTCAGGTCTGCCTGGCCCGGCACAGGGCAGACACGATGGCTGTGCTCCCAAGGGTCTTGTCTGCCCAGGGCATCATGTGACAAGGCTAGAAAAGCTGTGGCCCAGGGGGTGCCCGCTGGGGCAGACTATGGGGTCAAAGGGGACACCAGAGACAGCTCTTGGAGCAGGCTGCGACTCTGGGAGTACCACGAGAGCAGCAAGGGTGAGGTGGCCCATGTGTGGGAGGGGCCGCGGCTCTCCTCAAACCCTGTGGAGGCCAGAATGACCTCCTCCCAGGGTCCCAGGCTTGGTGCTAGTACCGGCTCCAGAGCCCCAGCCCCACCCTCTTCCGCAGGGCTGCCTCTCCCTACCTGTGTCTCTTCGAGTCCCTGCCTAGCCCCCTAAGGGCTCGGGCCACCGCGTGGCTCCCACCCCGTCCCCCCGTCCCACCCAACACAACCCCCCCGTGGCTCCCCAGTGTCGCCGACGTACGTATCGGCTCAGGCTGTCCTTCTCTTCTGCCTTCCGCTTCTTGGCCTCCATGCTGTAGTCGGCCGAGCCCCGGTGCTTCTCACTGGCCCGCAGGCTCTCCGAGGGCGACACCGAGTTATTCTGGAAGCAAGAGGAGGGTCAGCGTCAAACATCCGGGGAACCCAGTCTCTCACACACCCAGGCACGGCGCAGTGCAGGCGACACGGCTCAGGAAGACGCTGGCTTAGCTGAGTCTCACCAGGGGGGCTGTCGCCCACTCCCCAGCCCATGTGCCCTGGGAGAGCAGCTCCTGGACTCCTCCACTGCAGCAAGGCCACAGCTGTTAAATAATTAACGTCCCATGAGTCATCTGCCTTCTGGCCGCAGGCTCAGCTCCTTGAGCGCAAGGGTCACCCCGGTCCCATCCCCCCATGTCATGCCTGCTGCTAAGTGGAATCTGCACTGAGCCCTGGAAGATGGATCTGAGCTGACAGACGGAGGCCGTGGGCAGCCCTTCGTCTGCAGGGCAGACAGGGGCAGGAAGACGGATGGGCGATGAGAGGCATGGCCTGCCCCGACATCCCAGCACAGAGGGGCAACCAAATGGCGCGTGGACACTCCCCCCGCACCTCGCCTCATGGTGAGGCCTTCCCCAAAGAAACAAAAACTCAGGCGGGTGTGGTGGCTCGCGCCTGTAACCCCAGCAATCTGGGATACCAAGCGGGACGACTGCTTGAGCCCAGAAGTTCAAGATCAACGCGGGCAGCATAGCGAGACCTTGTCCCTACAAAAGATTAAGAAAACTGGCTGGGCGTATTGGTGCATGCCTGTAATCCTCAAGAGGCTGAGGCAGGAGGATCGCCTGAGCCCAGGAGGTTGAGGTGCGGTGAGCTGTGATCGTGCTCCTGCATTCCAGCCTGGAATGAGACCCTGGCTCAGTAAGTAAATATAACCAAAAACAGACCCACCACAATGTCATGAGGCCTTTCCCTCTGGGCAACAGGGCCTGGACAGAGGCAGAATCATGTGCCCAAGAGGTTGGGGGACCAGCCCAAGCGTCCCTAGCACTAGGTGGCAAGAAGGCAACTCAGGTCTTTCCAGCCGGAAGGAACCGAGTTCCAGTGTCACGCGGCTGCTGGCACCAAGCTGGGAGCAGGGAGGGAGGAGCTCCTGGCAGGGCACTGCCAGCAAGTCCAGGTGCCCAGGGACAGTATCAGGGCCGACGCCCTCTACGGTACTGGGAGGCTCAAACCCCTTCCTAAGAGCCCAGACAGCCCTTCTCTCACCCATGTTTCCTGAGCAGCCCTGGGGCAGGCCTGGAGCTCAGGCTGGGGGAGGCAGAATGGACGGGTGGGACACAGCCCTGTGCCGTCTGGCTATGGTCCCCGGTTCCCATGCAGCACAGAGCCACACGCTGAGGTCACGTGGGGACACAGAAGGACCTCTGCTCAGAAGAGGAGAGCATCAGGAGGTACGTGAGCTGAGCCTCCCTTCCATCTCCCTGTTTTCCCGGAGGCTGAGGCCGGCTCAGGGGCAAGGGTCACTCGGAGGGAACCAGGACGGGCGGCGGTGGGGGGATGGCACGGGAACCAGTCACAGAACTTCATTTCCTTTCCTAAGCCGGTTCTGGGCAGCCCTTGCCTGCCAAGTTTCTGCCTGGAGCAAATTAAAATGGCAGAGTTATCAAGCCTTGAAGAAAAAAATGGAGGTTATGATGGAACCGCGGCCCGGTCTCCCCAGCCCGCGGGCACGCACAACCGCAATTCAATGAGCCGCACCATCGCCGGCAGAAAAATCATCATTTCATTTCCTCCAACGGTGGCCGCCACCCCATGCTCCGCAGAATCGCTCCCAGTCCGCTCCCAGCCCAGCCGGCCAGCCGCCCCTGGCAGCAGGAAGGAGATGGGGGCGCGGCCGCTGTTTCTTTGGGTGACCCAGTGTGCGCAGGGGAACAGCGAAGCCTTTCTTTCCCTGCAGTCAGGCTGAAAACCCAGCCGCTACCGGGAGAGTCATGTCAGGCATTTAGCGGCATCGATCCAGCCCGCCTCTGGCTGGCAGGCGGCCAGAAAACTAAGTATTTTTTATTGCTTCGGCGAGGCAAGGAATTATGAATGAAGCCACCTCTAATTGGACTCCAGACTAACCCCTCTGGGATGGCTTCCAGCCCTCCCCAGCGCCCCTCCCCCACCTACCATCCCTTCCTGCCTGGCCTCATCTGCTGACAACCTGGTTTTCAAGGACTGACGACTAGTCTACCCCTCCCCACACCACCGCTGCTACAGGCGCGACACCCTGAGCTCAGCCCGTGTCACCTTGCACGGCGCCCTGATTTGTCCCCATCAAGCTTCTGGTGGCCCCTGTGTCCCCTGCTCTGCGAGCCGACCACATGTGGGTATGTCACCAGCTGAGGCGCTCTGGGCAGGGGGTTCCTTTCACAGATGGGCAAGAGGCCAGAACCAGAGACAAGGATGGGGGTGACAGGAAGACCGCACTGGGCTTCCCACCCTTGTGTCCCCACAAGGGTCCCTTCTCCACCAGGCAATCCGAACCCCAAGTCCTGTCCTAGGGGAGCTCTTTCCTGGCAAAGCTGAGGTTGACCAGACAGACAGGAACTATTCTCATGGTACAGATTAAGAAACTGAGGCTCAGAGCAGCCAAGAGGGCTAGCTGATGTCTGGAAAAGCTTGGAGTGTCCGATCCTTCCTTCCGCCCTCCTCTCATGGGGCAAAACGGCCCTCCCCATCCCCATTGCTGGGATCAGCACCAAGGAGCCCAATGATTCCTCTCTTGGTTCCCAGCCACTCCTCGGCCCGGACCTGGACCTGGATTTCTGGGCCGGCGGGCACAGGCAAGACCAGAGGCGAGTGAATACCAGCTAAAGGGAGGTTTAGAAAGTCAGCCCGGGTTGGGGAGGGCCGGACTGGAGAGGCCGCAGGGGAAGCTGCTGTCTAGATGGTTAGTTAACTGCCTGACCTTCCAAGTCCTACTTAACACGAGGTAATAACCAAAGCCATCCTAACAGATTAGATGGTCCCAGATACAGGGACGGCAGTGAGGAATAAAATAGCTTTGCTAATCGCTGGAGGATTTTTTTTATCCAGACTCCACTGCGCTTATTCAGAAGGCTTATTCACTTGAAACAGAACCTCGGAGCCTCGGTGTGATCAGAAAGATTTACAACAAATCTCGGAGCTGGCAGACACGCAGGCGGCCTGGCCTTAACGCTCGCCTGCCAACACTTCCTTAAACCCAGAGAAAGCCCAGGGCAGGGAGAAGCCTCGGGCGTCTGGCAGAAGCCAGGAGGACGTGGATCACGCAGGATCACGCAGGAGGCAGGGGGGTGGGTAAGAACCTGGGTCTGAGACAGGGACACCTGAGTCCGGAGCCCCAGGCTCAGCCCGTGACTCCACAAAGCACCTTGGAACGGAAGTCAGGGCTGGTCAGCTGAGCTCTCTGGGTAATCGTCTCTAGGCAGGGAGGGAGAGCCCAGCTTCTCGCATTCACAAAACACCAGACCCAAAGCTGGAGGGAGGAGGGCTTCGCCACTGGAGGTCACTCAACAGGTGACAGCAGCTCCCGTGTTAGGACAGTAACTGCCCACCCCCCCCACCACTGCCACCACCAGAGGCTCTAGAAGACACAGCCACCAACTCACAGCAACGAAGCCACTCTCCCAGCTCTGAGCACGGGGAGACAAACGCGACCCCCAGAGCAGGTCAGGGAATGTAGATGCCAGCTGGGGACACCACTGGCTGGTCTTGGGTCTGCCATTCCAGGAGCCCCGAGTCCCCCTCCTCCCTCCCAGCACCCCAAATAGCCCCCCCGGGGGTCCTGAGTGCCAACACTTACCGCACTGGATTCTCTCTCTTTGAGGAAGGAAGGCCAGGATAGGAGGAAGGTCAGCCGCCACGGCAAAAAGACAAAAAGAAAGGAACAAGGTCAGCTGAAGTCCAGCTGGCTTTGCAATTCGTCGCCTGCTGGCTTTCAAGCAGGCGAAAGGCCTGGCTCCATCTCTGTGGGTCACCACGCAGGGCCGTTGGACAGCAGTTCTTGGTTTGGAAACGCGCCACCCCAAGTCCCATGCTCCCCCACTCCACGGGTCCCCAGGGTGGGCTGTGGGAAGCTTTTGACCTAGTTCTTGTCACACGGAAGGGCATAGGTTTACTCTTCAGTAGACTGGGGGTTTTAAGGGCAAGCGCTTAGGAAACATCACGCCAGGCGAGATACCCCTAAGACCTGGGACTGGGATCATTACTGGTTTTTTTTTTTTTTTTTTGAGTTGGGAGTCTCACTGTTGCCCAGACTGGAGTGCAGTGGCCGCTCCCGGCCACTGCAGCCTCGACCTGCTGGGCTCTGGCAATCCTTCCGCCTCAGCCTTCCAAGTAGCTGGAACTACAGGCGCACGCTACCATGCCCGGCTAATTTTTTTGCTTTATTATAGAGATGAGGTCTCGCCTGCCCAGGCAGATCTTGAACCCGCGGGCTCAGACAATTCACTCACCTTAGCCTCCCAAAGGTATGGGATTACAGGCTGAGCCACCGAGCCCGGCTCATTACTGTTTTTTTTTTTAAAAAAGGAATCCAGGAGTGCTTTTATGATTTTCTTTTTTCACTAACACTGTTTCCTGTTTCTTTGCCAAGAAGCCCCTGGAAGCTGAGGCCTCTGGTTGTTTGCCTGGCTAAGCACTAGTTCCCCAGTTCTCCTGTCTGCTGTGGGGGCCCTGCTTCCTCTGCCAGGAGGACCATCACTGCAGGTCCCAAACTCTGAGCCTTTGGTTCCCGAGACAGGCTGTTGCCCTATGACCCAGGCCAAGGCAGGACGGTGACATCCCATGTCCCTGGTGCTCAGATGCTGGCCAGATGCCCCAGTGAATTCTGTGTCTAAGGGCAGAACACGCAAGGTGGCAACTCTGGGGAAGGGTCCTTCAGGGAGCCAGGACCCTTCCCTTCCCGATCCGACCGTCCCCTCCCGAGTCCTTCCTTCCGTGAGGTCTCCCAGGTCCCCTTGGGGAGGGCCGGGTGGAAGGGCAGGGAACACGTTCTAAGAATCTCCGATCATCTCCCCGCTAGAGTGTGCTCACTGCCCCCACTTAAATGCAGTCAACTAGTAAAGCCTTGAGCGCCAACTGTGTACCTCTCTTCCAAGCCTCCCACACTGGTGAGACATAGATGCTAAGGGACCCCTGGGACTCAGTCCCTTTCCTGAGACAGGGTGAGGACAAGACGTTTCCAGGGAGAGGACACAGGAGGATGGCAACAGGGGCACAGTCTTGGTGCCCCTACCCATACTCGTGGGAATTTGAAAACAGGCCCCAGTTCCACCAGGAAAGTTGTGGGAAGACGGGAGGGAGGCCCAGATGGACAGACAAGATGTTCCCAGGGCCGAGAATACCAGGTTAACACCAGGAACAGGGACCACACTGGCTACCACGTGCCGGGGACTCAACAGACAGCTCCAAGTCTATGGTAGCTCCTGACCCTAGGGTGATCACATCTGCTGCGTCCACTCCTGCCCTGTCCTGCCCTTCATGTTACCACCCAACCCCTGTTCTGCTCCCTCATATCCCACTCTGCCCTCCCATTCACGCCTCACCCTGCCCACTCACAACCTGTCCAGCCCTCTACCCGCCCACTGACATCCCACTCTGCCCTCTGCCTCACCCACTCACGCCCACTAGGCCTCGCCCTGCCCCAGCTAGTCTCACTCTACCCACTCATGTCCCACCCTGCCTTCTGCCCCGCCCACCCACGCCCTGCCCATCCCCCAGCCCCCCACCCGTGCCCCACCCTACCCAGGCCCTCACCCCCCACCCTGCCTTCTGCCCCGCCCACTCATGCCCTGCCAGGGCGGTACCTCGGTGGTCGAGTTCGTGGTGGTTCTTCTCGTCCTTCACCGTCAGGTGGGCCTGGCTGCCCAGGGCGCCCAGCGCCAGCAGCCCCGAGCTGCTCCCCGTCACCGGGGGGATCCCTGGAGGCTGGAGGCCTGACGGGTGGGGTGGCAGCTGCACCGGGGGGCCGTGCGTGGCGTGGGAGAGGTGCTGTGCCTGGAGCTGCTGCTGCTGCAATGGAGGTGGGGGTGAGCGGGCGGGGGCGGCCATGCCCGACCCCTCCCAGAGCCGTGCCCCTGCCGTCCACACATGGCACCTGCCGAAGGTCTGCAGATGGATGTCGAGAGTCATGTCTCCAAGCCCCGCCCACCCAACGCCCCAGTTCCTGCACGCAGCTGCTCAAGGCGCTCCCAGCCCGAGACGCAGAGAGCGAGCACCAACAACCACAGTCAGGGGCGCCTCTCAGGTGAGGAGACCCCTGTAAGCTCAAACGTGCCTGCGCATCAGCCACCACCAACCTCTCCCGCCCCCGGGCCATGTCCCGGGGAAGACCCCCTAAGACTGAGGACTCCAAGCCTGTCTTGCAGAGCTGAGGCTGGGAGACCACTGAGGGAGGGGGCCACTGCAGGAAAATCCCAACAACAAGATTCGTGGGGGCCAGTGGACTGAAAGCTGAGGTCACTGGACATCAGAGTAGAGAGAGAGGAGCCCCAGGAAGGGAGGGGACCAGGACTCAAGCCTCAACTGTGGCGCTTCCTGGCTGATGGCCTGGGCAGGTGATGTCAACCCTCCGGGCCTCAAATCTTATCTGTCAAAGGAGCTATGTTATGCAGCATGACCTCAGAGGATGCATGTAAGATGACGCATGAAGTAGCACAGGATACACGGCAACTACCCATGAAATGTCATAGCAACAGCTGACACAACAGTTTACAATGGACTCCCAACTGCTCTAAAACCTGACATTCGCCCTATGCGGTGGTCATGCCTGTCACTTCAGCACTTTGGGAGGCCAAAGCGAGAGGATCGCCTGAGTCCAGAGGTTCGAGACCAGCCTGGGCAACTTGGCGAGACCTCATCTCTACAATAAATTAGCTGGGCGTGGTGGCACACACCTGTATTCCCAGCTACTTGGGAGGCTGAGGCAGGAGGTTCCCTGAGCCCAGCAGGTCAGGGCTGCAGAGGTCATGAGCATGCCACTGCACTCCAGCCTGGGTGACAGAGGGAGACTCCTACTTGATGAAAAAAAAAAACGCCAAAAGCCCGGTGTGCATCAACTCAGTATCACCACCAACAGCAACGCTAGCAATTCTCCAGTCTCCTCCCCAGTCAGGACTTGGCACCTGCAGACCCCAGACATCCCTACCCTACACTCGCCTTGGGGGCATCACCTTTCCCATCTTTCCCGACCCAAGGGGCTGGCTCAGGCCTCCCTAGCATCCTCCCTAGCATCCTCCCAGCAGCCATGAGAGTGTCCCTCATCACCCCTAAGGTTGTGCCCAGAACCATGGGCACTGCGGACAGGCTACGCAATGCCACCTATTACTTCTTCATGATATCCCTCCGGAACCGCTGGCCTTGGGTATGCTGGTACCACAAAACACACCTGCCAAACGCCCAAGTGAACCCCAGGGCACTTTCCAAATATGATCTGTGCCCGTTTTACAGGAGGTAAACTGATCAGCTTAGGGGCTGGAGTGGGTGGCTGGTAACGTATGGAGTCTCACCACCAGCAAGTGGGATTTGCACTCACATCCAACAACTACCACCCTCATCAAAAGAACATTCCCAAGATCCCCAAGGAAAGGGGCGTTGGTGGGGGTGACACAGAGCAAAAACCTGGCAAGTTCAAGATCTCCTGCTCAGAGAGCCTGCCTGTCCGTAGAGACGGCTTTCTGGAAACTGCCAATGGACAGCAGAATACAGGGGAGGCCACAGCTGTGGCTGGAGGTGCAGTGAGTGTCCGACATCGTGGGTGACGGCCCCGCTTGCCCCCAGCTAAGCCACCAAGTCCCCGGCCCTAGAGGGCCCCTCTTCGGCTCTGGGTGAAAGGCTGGCACAGCGGTCGCCAGAGCACCTCTGGGCCATCTATGCCAGGCAGTTTGTGGGCGCTGACCCCAGGAGACATCACAGCGCACACACACGGCCAAGGGGGCCCTGGAGCCGACATCACAGGGGTCTCGTGCCAAGACCCAACCCCTCCCGGCTAAGAAACTGGGCTCCTCCCCACAGACGCATGCCCTCAGCGCCCGCCTTCTCTTCCTAAAGAAAACGGAATTTTAATATCCCATTACAAAATGAATACATACTCATCACAAGCAAATACTAAAAGCAAGTATAGATTTTAAAGATTTTTTAAAAAAATTACTCTCCAATTCCACTCTCAGAAGACTCTGCTGTTAATCAGCCTGGATTTTCCTTTATGGAACTGTACACATTAAAATCTGTTTCTACACAGACAGGCTCCTGTGACTCCCACAGTCAAAGAGCTTGGTTTTCACTGAAGAGCATCTTGGAGGAATTAGTTTGTCCTTTTTAACGCCTACCTAGTATTCCCCCGGGGTGGCCGGGCCCCTCCACTTTATCTGGACATCTAGTTTTAAAGCAAGTCTCACTCTGGTGAGACTGGTGGCTGGGCTGCCAGTGATAACTATTTAGCAAAATCCCAGAAGCGAGGGCTGAGACAGCTAATCCGTGTTTTGCTGTACAGAGTCAGGAAGATCCCTTGAGGAAGGGACAAGGAAGAGGAAGTGGGGCTTCAAAGAAGCCGCCTTACCGCTCAGGGACATGGCTGACTCCTTCCACGAATGAGTCCTGCTTCTAGAGAAAATGTGCACTGGAGACTTGTACCCATGGGCAGACAGAACTGAATGGTTCCAAACGCCCCAGCATCCACGGCCAGGCAAGGCTTCCTCCCCACCCACCTTCTAGGCCCGACCTTGCTGGTCCCAAGACCCCCTCTTCTGGCCATCCTCCTCTCCCCCTAGAGTCTCTAACGGCTCAGATGCCACAGCCCGACTGCCCTGTCCTCCCATCCACTGTGAGTCCCTGGACATGTGAGCCGGTCTCCCTAGTCCCAGCATCCTCGACAGCAAATGGGCATCCAGAGGGGTCTATCTTTGGGCTGTGCAGAAACCACAGGCGTGACTGCGTGTAACATCACACTCTGGGCGCCATCCATGTTAACAAGCCCTCGAGACGCATCACAGACAAAACCACATCAGTCCTCTGACGCAGGGTTCGGTGACTGAGTTCCAGGGCGGTGACTGTGCCTTCTGCTGACCAGTGCCACCCATGGTGCCTGGCATGTCTGCTCAGTACATCTTCTGGGTGAGTCCGCAAAAATGTTGTCAAAGGTGGTCATGGGTGGATAGGCTGGGAAAGCGTCCAAAGACAACCAGCCGCCTCTGATCCGGGGCTCCCTCCAAGACCCAATCGGGCACAGCCAAAACAGGTAGCCGAGACAGGGGTATCCAAGGGCGTGGGGGTGTCTCACATCCCCGCCTCTGTGGCAGACACTTGGAACCAAGGCAGCAGCAGTTGTGTGGCCGAGAGTGGCGCTTCCCAGATCGAGGGTGACTTCCTGCCTTGGGGCATCGAGTGGGAGCATCCTCTAGAATGGAGCAGCAGAAGCTTCCAGACACAATGAAGAGCTTCCCACCTTGGGGTCAGAGCAAGCCACTCTACAGAGCCAGAAGTTTCCCGAGGTGTCCTTGTGTGGTTTGAAGGCACAGCCAGGACCCCCCAGCAGACTCTGGGCAGCAGGGTGGAAGAGTCACCCTTCGAGGCGTCTTCCTCAGGGGAGGGCAGGGGCCAGAGGGTCCAGCAGCAAGAGTCTTGGTTGCAACAAAGTCAAACAAAGCTTCTCCCTGATGGGGTAGAGGGCCCAGCGAGCAATGCCCCGCCTGGCCCGCCGTCCCTGTCACAGTCTGACCCTCTACTGGCAGGCGGGCAAGGCACAGGTGTCCCCAGGCCGTGCGCACTCTGTCCCCACAACACGTCCCCTGGCTTCAGAACACAGGTGCCAAGACCCAGTGATGTCCAAGTGTGAGGCAGAAACTGTTCTCAACTGGGCACCTCCTTGGCGCAGACAAGAATTGTCTCTGTAGTCTACAGCCGCCTGACTCCAAGCACCTCCATTCCTTCTGGCACCAGGACCTCTCCACCCACAATGTGGAAGAAGTCGACAATCCCCCTGTACTTCCCACTCCTAGAGGGGCTTCGAGTCTGAAGCCCAGAGGGTTCTGGGAAAGGCCGATACATGAGCTCACAGGTCCTCAATCGGCCTGGGAAGGCGACATGGCCATCCAGGAGCCGCCCAACAAGGCTCAAGTCCTCCTCACACACGGGAACGTAGTCCTTTCCAGGGCTCCCCAGCAACGTGACCCAGGAAAGAAGAGCAGGGAACAGACATGCGTCTATAGCACCAGGTCCAGAAGAGAGACCCTGAGGATCGGCGGGGGTGTGGGTGGGCCTGGCGGGCAAGCTGTCTGGCTCTGTCCTTCCATTCCCTCCCCACGCACACGGCCAGACTCGGGACCCTACCCTTCCTCACCAGGAGAAAGACCCCAGGCGCCCTCCAATCCTTGTGATGAATGCATCATGGCTGTCTCCCTGCCTGCACTGGAGGTATCAACTGACTTCTTTTTGAGCCAAGCCATATCCTCACAATCCTTCAACTCTGCCTGAGCAAGTCGTTCGACAGTGAACTGGGGCAGATGGGGAAACTGAGGCCTGGAGGAAACACGCAACCTGCCCAACTTCCACACCAGAGTGAGAGGCTGCTTCCCTTCTGGAGTGGCAAAGGGGACTGCGGGGACCACTGCCAGCTGCTGCCGAGAGCCTCCTGGGACCTCCTTTGCCCGCCTCCCCTGCGCCGCTGCCCACCTCTTCCACCTTGCTCTCTGGAGTGGCCGGCCCTCTGGCCCTTCCAGGGGCTCACGCGCCCTGCAGTGACGCGGCCTCGCCAGGCGCAGTCAGACACGGCTCCCCAGCAGAGCGGGCCTCCCTAATTCCTGCCTGTGAGGCTCCGTCAGGCGCGGCGATTAGAGGCTGCCTGCTTAATGACAGGGCGCCGGCTGCGTTCACTCAGAGCCGGAGAAGCAATTACCTTGAAAATGGGGGTCACAGGCCCCACTCGTCGGCCTTAATTGAATTCCAATGTCTGCCTGGAGCTGCCCGGACCTAACTTGAGGCTTCCCAAGCACGACTTGAAGGAAGCGCCGCTAATCCCGGCAGCCGGCTCCCCCAGGCCTGCTCCTGTCTTGAAACTTGGAAAAAAAGTTATTTTTGTAAGAGGATTTTCATTCCAAAGAGGGAGGGGGGAGCCCACTGCAGCCTGGGCTGGGGTCGTGGGCTCAGCCTGGAAACTTCAAGGGCATGCCGGGAAGGGGTGGAGACAGGTGCTGGGGGAGGAGGAACTTCAGGGAGCAAAGCTCCCTCGCCTCGGCCCACCTGGGCATTCCCTGCCACCATCAGCAGAACCACCAGGGCAGGACACAGGACACACCCCAGGACTGCAGGGGCCAGGGAGAGCAGGGGCTGGCCTGGCCTGGTTTTGTGACTAGACGTCTCTGGTCCTGCTGTCACACAAGGGCAGTGGGCTGGATGGAGGCCACTGTGCCCAACACAGACATCTGGCCATGTCTAGAGACATTCTGGGGTGTTGCAAGTCAGGGTGCCCCTGACTTCCAGGGTTCAGGCCAGGGATGCTGCTGAACAGCCCACACTGCACAGGGAGCAAAGGCCCCACACTTTCACAGGGTCAAGGCTAGATGACCTCTTTTTAAAATTTCGAGACAGGGTCTCACCGTCACCCAGGCTGGAGTTCAGTGGCATGATCACAGCTCACTGCAGCCTCAAATTCCTGGGCTCAAGTGATCATCCTACCTCAGCCTCCCGAGTAGCTAGGAATAAGGCAGGCACTACCACATCCAGCTAATTTTTGTATTTTTTGTAGAGACAGGGTCTCACTTTGTTGCCCAGGCTGGTCTTAAATTCCTGGGCTCAAGTGAGCCCCCCACCTCACCTCCCAAAGTGCCAGGATTACAGATGTGAGAGCCTCCGTGTCCGCCAGATGGCCTCGGAAGATGCTTCGCTCTCTAAAGTGTTATGATGTCCGTGGGGGGGCAGGGGGCAGTGCTGCCTTCCAACCCTGGACACATCCTTACGATCCAGTTTCCAGAGTCTTCTCTGCCCCTCCCACACAGTGAGGGTCTCCTCCTCCCTCCCCCAACACCGCCAGGAATCAAAACAGCCTAATGCTGCCCCCCCACGCCCAGCATCGAGCACCTTCCATATAGACTCAGACCAGGAGAGACCCACAGAGCTACTTTGCCCCGGGACCCTGCAGCTATCACGGCTCCTGACGGCGGGACAGAGGGGCGGATGTCTGTAAGCACAGTTCTGTCGAGCTGACTCCAGCCTCCCAGAGAGAGGAGCTGGTCCACCCTCTCCTTTTACAGGTACAGAAACTGAGGCCCAAGGAAGAGAAGGGGGCTTGCCCATGGTCACATGGAGAAAAACCATGACTAAAACATAGACCTCCAGGTTTCTGACCCAGACGAAAAAGTCCAGAATCATCATCTATCCCACCATGCAGGAGATATTTCTGGGGCCTTAAAGTTTCGCCTTGAAATAATGACCTCACATAAGAGCAGAAAGAGGAATGAAAACCAGCCAGGTTCCCAGACTGTCCGGGCTGACGGGACCTCACCCGACTGGTCCACTGCTCGTGATAGTCACAGTCTACCTACACTTCAGAATGATCTGGAACACTTCAGAATGATCTGGAAAACTTCAGGAATACAGATCTCCAGTCGCACTCCCAGGCCTGCGGCAGAGCGCCCTGGAATGGTCTGTACTGTCCGGAAGCTCCCCAGAGGGCACTGACCCAGCTGACTGCGGACTGGGGAGCCGTGATCCCATACTGATCTCACCATCCGCCCGGGGGAGCGGGGACAGAAACACCCGAGGGTGACAACCTTGCCCGGTCACCCTGAGAAAACTGTTTCTCCCCCAGTGCTTATCTTAAATATCCCTGGCCTCATGCCAAAGTAGCCAGCGGGAGAAAGATGCTATTTGAATTAAGAAACGTGCTCAAGACGCAGCCAGGTAGCACTGCTGAGGGGAGAGACCCGGCTTCCCCCTCTATGGAGGGGCCAGGCTGAAGTGGGCCTCCCAGGGTGCTCTGGGCACGTTTTACTGTGTCCAGATGCCCTGGCTGGAAACACAGTCACAGTGAACACTCAGCCAGGCAGCTTGCGCATGGGACAGCATAGCAAGCCCCCACCCGCAGTCCACAGCACGGTGCACACTGACAGATAGCAGAGACCATTCTGACCCCAAGTGGCTGAAGAAGGGCAGACCTCTGCTGGGGCAAAGGCAGACTGGCCCCAGGTGGCGGGGGGAAGGTGCCTGACCGCCAAGGTGATCCCAGACCTCCACCCTCCTCAGCGGCAGGGACCCTAAAAGCCAAGGGAGGACAAGGCTGTGGATCGGAGCAGGGCTGGCACCCCTTAGCTTGGGGACTGGGAGGCAATCGGGACGCCAGAGGGAGAGTGCCCCAAACAGGTCCACACCCACAGGGTACTCGTGGAAGCCAGGGCCCTGGGGCTGCCATTCTGAGGCCGGCTAGGGTCAGGGTCAAGATCTGGCTATGGTCAACGAGAGGAAAAAAAAGGCTATACACACGGTGAGAGGCAGACTGGGGAGTCCACGTACCCCGATGATGGCATTCAGCTCCGTCATGGTGACCTGCTTGGCGCGTTCCACCGCCTGCGCCACCTGCTGCTGGTGCTGGAGGCACAGGGCGAGCGTTAGCTGTGACCACCCTCCCCAACATACGCGGGGCCTCATGGTATGGGCAGGGCCTTGGAGACGGAGCACCCTGAGAAGGTGGGAGCCTCCAAGCGGCACAGGACACAAGCGGGAAGACAGGTGGTCTTACTTTCTCCTTTAAACCTTTTTTAGCAACACATTACTTTTGTAACTGAAACTTCCTTTTAATGGTTTTAAGTTTTTTTTTTTCCCCTTATTCTTAGAGTCTCTGTTGCCCAGGCTGGAGCGCAATGGCACAATCACAGCTCACCACAGTCCCAGCCTCCTGGGCTCAGGTCATCTCCTGCCTCCATCTCCCAATAGCTGAGAATATAGGCCCACACCACCACATACAGCTAGTTTTAAGTTCTAAAGAGATTTGTGCCCAAAGATGGCTATTAGTCAACCACACACACAAAGAAACATTTTCCCATACAATCTGAATATGAGCTGGAGATTAGATGATATTACAGAATGATCATTTTTTAATAAAAAATATGACCAGACTCGGTGGCTCAGCCTGTAATCCCAGTACTCTGGGAGGCTGAGGTGAGCGAAATGCCTGAGCCTGTGGGTTCAAGACCAGCCCAGGCAACTTGGTGAGACCTCGTCTCTACAATAAATCAAAAATTAGCTGGGCATGGTAGTGCGTGCCTGTACTTCTGCATACTTGGAAAGCTGAGGTGGAAGGATCGCCGGAGCCCAGTAGGTCAACGCTGGGGTGGCCATGAGTGTGCCACTGCACTCCAGTCTGGGCGACAGAGTGAGACTCCAACTCAAAAAATATATATATATTTGGGTAGAGATGGAAGGTCTATGTTTCCCGGGCTGGTCTTGAACGCCTGAGAGCTCAAGGGATCCTCTGGCCTTGGCCTCCCAAAGTGCTAGGATGACAGATGTGAGAAACTGCGACTGGCTGAATTTTCTAAACAAGGTAACAATACTATAGTCAAGGAGGGTGCCCCCATTTTTAGGTGATATGGTTACAGTAGCTGGTGGGGAACTGTCAGGACAGAAGTCAGAGAAGGATAGGATGTATGTCTAGATACTCCCGGTCCACACCTGTCTAAGTGGAGGAAACATATACTGTATATTCCCAGAAAGAAAAAGTGGCAAAATGAACCCTAGGGTGGACTCTGGGTCTGAGCAACTATGATATGTTCACACAGATTCATCCAAAATAACATCACTGCCCTAGTGTGGGAGGCTGTGGGCACTCTCCATACCTTCCACTCCACTGCGCTGTGAAGCTAAGACTTCTTTAAAAAAAAAAAAAAAAAAGTTGGCCAGGCGCAACGGCTCACACCTGTAAACTCAGCACTTTGGGCAGCCAAAGCGGGAGGACTGCTTGAGTTCAGGGGTTCGAGACCAGCCTAGGCAACCTAGGGAGACCTTGTTTCTATTAAAAAAAAAAATCAAGAAATAAGCCAGATGTGGTGGTGCACGCCTGTAGTCTCAGCTACTCAGGAGGCTGAGGAGGAAGGATCGCCTGAGTCCAGGTCAAGGCTATGATGATGGTGCCACTGCACTCCAGCCTGGGCTACAGAGTGAGACCTCTGGGTCAACATAAATAAATGAAGTCTAATCAAAGATTTGTCCTGTGCATTCTTCCCAGCCTGGGGGCAGCGCCAGCCAGGAAAGCAGCGGTCTCCTGCCCTGGCCACAAGCTCCCAGGCAATCACATATTGGATTCTTGTATGAATCATGTATTGGTCATCACCCTGCCTCAGAGACACAGGACTCCACCAGGGAGTTGGTGTGGTCCAGGCACTATGGGGGTGTGGGGGACAGGGCCTGCCCTGCTAGAGGAAACTGGGGAGACAGAAACGGAGCCCACTAAGGCCAGCCACTTGTCTGCCCTGTACCAACATGACACTTCCTTCAAAGTGCCCACTAGCCCAACTCTGTCCCAAGCGGGGGTCCCTTGGAAGGTATTCTTAGACGGCAATGTGACCGCCTGGTCATGCCCCCGGCACGGGTGCTCTGTGTGCCTGGGACCTCACAGATCTGGCCCGTGGCAATGCCTGGCCAGCCTGCCTAGCTCCTAGACAGACTCGGACAGTGGCGGAGAACCACGTGCACCAGTAGAAGGAGTAAATGGTCTCTGGGATGACACCTCTGGCCCACGCCACCTGGAGAAGATTCTGTTCATCCTCAGGTCCTTGGCCGGGTCGGGCTGGGCTGAGCTCCCTGAGACCCCAACAGCCGCTGATGTGGAACGAAAAGAAACGAGTAAAGAGGGTCTTACCTCTTGAGACAGGAACGGCATGATCTGCGCTAGAATGGTATTCAGTCTCTTCGCAATCTCTGTCTGCAAAAGCAAAGGCACCCATGAGGCTCGGGCAAGTCACCGAAACGTCCCAGGCAAGTGGAAGTACCGACCTCCCCGGACCGCAGGCCCCACTCTGGGGCTCCACATCCCCCACCCTCGGCCCACCTCCTGCCAGGAGGCTCCAGCTACACCCACAGCATGACAAAATCTCTCTCAAGGTCCCACAACTCCGGCAACCAGCTGCCCACATCTGGGGAGTCCCAACATCCCTTATCAGCGATGGTCTCCAGGTTGGGCTCGGAACACAGTTCGCAGCCTCTGGGAGGAATCTCCAATGGAACCAAATCCAGTCAAAAACCTTCCCCACATCCCAGCAAAGCCCGTGACACAGTGAACCACAGTTTAGGGAGGGGGTAGCCACTCGGCCGCCAGTGTGCAATGGCAGGACACAGGCTCTCAGAAACCCTGGGAAGGGCACAGGGATCACTAGGGAAGCCCTGGGCCGCAGGATGGGCGGCTTAGTGGGTGCCCCCCACCAAGACCGGTTACTCCCCCAAATATGCCGCCAACCCGAAGCCCCACCACGAGCACTTCATTTTCCAGGGCCTAGACGGCACAGCCTCATCCAAGAAGCCGCTCAGAGTAGCAGCCTGTTAGTTCCCTAACCCTCACAAAGACAGACTCCAGAAAGGCAGCTCTATTCTCTATCCCAACACCCCAAAAAGACCACATTTCAAAAAGCGTCGACTGTTTCCATCAACATCCTGTTTGGGAGCCCCAGGTCTCAGACCAGGAGTGGGGCAAAAAGGTAGACTGAGTCCAGACAGAAAGGTCGAGAACCACGGACAGACAGCTCTCAGAACTGTTTTTCTCATCTCCTGAACCCCAAGCCCGCCGGGACCTAGGTCCCAGTGCTGGCTTCAAAGCGTTCCTCGGCTGTCACAGCCTTCATTCAGAGACAAAACCATGACAACAGCCCTTGCTGATCTGCGATCATCCGGCAAGTGATTAGGATGAGAAATCGTGGCACTTGAAACAAAAGCAATGCCCTCTGGGATGTACAAACAAACCCCGGACCCTGGGAGAAACCCCTGAGGCTGCCCCCTCCATGGGCCCTCCACCCCCGGCTCCCCAGGGGGCAACTCTGGTGAGTGAGGAGACAGGCCCTGGCCCCAAGATCCCACTGGATTTTGTGAGCCTGCGTCTCAGGCTGGCTCTCAGGCTGGCAGCCACAGTGCAGGCCCTGCCACCCAGAGGGGCTGTCCCCTGAAGGGGAGAGGTGGGTAGGGACCAGGGCTGGCTGCTGTCAGCCTTCTGCCTAGAACAGCCCAGGGCCCCAGGACAGAGCCACTGCAAGCATCTGGGTGAACAGTCCTTGCTAGGAAGGACTATCCCTCGATGCCTGGGCCCCACTTCCAAACTCCCTGGGGAAGGGGGTGTTGCCCCCCAGCTCGGACCTGCTGGGGCTCCCATTTGCCCGTGTGGTTCACTCCAGCAAGAATCCTGTCCTTGTTAGGGCATCTCACTAACCATGCCCTGGCCCTCAGCAGTTCCTTGTGCTGTGCAAAGCTGTTCTGTGCCCTGCAGGGTTTTCAAGGGCAGCCCCAGCCTCCCCCCAGGGATAAATGCCGAGATGCAACCATCCATCCTTATGTGCGGATCCTGGGAGGGTTACTAGGTAACTACCATAATTCACTGCTAATCTAGACAAGTGGGAAGTGGTCTCCAAAACAGGGTGTGTCCCCCCTTCCATCGACTGACGGCCAGGAAGGGGAATAAAGCCCAGAAGCCAGGGCTGTTCAGGGTAGGCAATGTAGAAACCATCAGCCAACCTGCACTTCAATCCAAGCTTGCCCGGACCAGCAAGTCACTCCCGTCACATGGTTTATGTGCCAAGTAAGAATAGAAAAAGACACTGGGAACAAAAAACAAACTAAATAAACCAACCTTCATAATTAGAAGCCCATGGGCCCAAAGTCTTTTAGCTCAAGTGGCCCGTACAGCAGTGCCTGGCACACAGTAGATGCCCGATAAGCGTTTGGCCCAAAGAAACGCCAGTATCTCCATATTGATTTTCTCAGAGTTCCTACTGCAGTGAGCTCTAGCCACGACCCTGGGCCTGCCCAGCAGAGCAGCATCCAGGGGAGGGCCTGCAGTGGATGGGTGCTGACATACAACTGGGCAGCAGGGTGCATGCTGGCCTGAGCCCTTCACCAACAGGGGAGCCAGACCACCCAAGCCACCTACGTGGGTCTCCAGCATGTCCCCTCCCCTGGGCCAGGAAGGCAGGGGCGGGCTCTGACACTCCATGTCAGAGTGGCCTCCAGGAGGACTCTGAACTCTCAGCATCTCTGGGAGGCAGGGTGATTATAAAAGGCCTCTGCTGTGGCCTATTTCTGTGAGCAAAATGGTCAAGGGTGAGGGGCTCAGTCGTGGATGAGAAAATGCCAAGCAGCTGACCTTCCCTCTCCCCACAACCTCCAGCAGGCCTCACAGGTGGGGTGGGGTGGGGGTCCTTGGCAGAGCCCGGTGTGAGACCCAGCACCCCGACTGTGAGGAAAAAGGGACCTGCCAGGATGTACGTGGGTGGCCATGGCCCCCCCCAGGCTCAGCAACCAGGCCGCCAGGTGAGCTCGGCAGCTTGGGGTCAGTTCCCTATCTATCCCCTTCCACCCCCTGCAAGCTGGTCCTATCTCCTTCACTGACCCCCCAACACCACAAGCAAACACCCACTGAGGACCCTCAGAACACCCTTGCATGGACACAGAACCTTCCAGAAGCATGGGTTTCCGGAAACCAGTTACTTTCCCAGGGCCCAAACTTGATAGGGAGAGGCCTCTCTGCGCGGCAGAAGGACTTTGGCACATCATGAGATGGGGCAGTGTAGGCTTGGGGCAGGCAGAGGGTGGGGTGGGGCTGACATCGGGACTTTATAATACACCAGGCTCCTCGACCTTGAAGCCTAGGTTTTCTCTGGCGGGAAGGAGGCATGCAATCCCGTCCCTCCCAGCTGCGACTCTGCCATCATCTGCTAGTCCCACTTAGTCCCCACAAAATGCAGGAGCAGGACCGAGCTTTCCCTGTCCCCACACAGACTG
Source organism: Cephalopachus bancanus (assembly GCA_027257055.1). Lineage (NCBI taxonomy): Eukaryota > Metazoa > Chordata > Mammalia > Primates > Tarsiidae > Cephalopachus > Cephalopachus bancanus. The sequence goes on along the minus strand of JAPVLO010000288.1, from coordinate 2,157,175 downwards.
CCTGACCCTGAGGGTGGGCTCGCTTGCACACTCTGGTTGAGTCCAAGAATGGACAAAAAACTGCCACCCCACAATTTTTTTTTTTTTGAGTCGGAGACGATCCTCTTGCCTCAGCCTTCCAAGCACCACCATGCCCAGCTAATTTTTTGATTTATTGTAGAGACGAGGTCTTACCAAGCTGCCCAGTCTGGTCTCAAACCCCTGGGCTCAGGCAATCCTCTTGCTTCCACCTCCCAAAGTCCTGGGATTACCAGTGTAAGCCACCGTGCCTGGCAACAATTTTCTATGTTTATTTTTTGAGGGTGGTGATTGGTTGGGTGAGGGGAAGTTCCTGAAAGCAGGAAGTCAGCTGAACAGTTCTACTCAAGGGGGGTGGGGCAGACACGATGGTGAAGCTGAGGTAGGAGGATCAGTGGAGGCCAGGAGTTCAAGACCACTCTGGGCAACACAGCGAGACCCTGTCTCTACCTTAAAAATAAGTCGATAGTAACAGTAGTTGATATCCACTGACCTAACCCTTGCAAGCATTTTACATGTGTGAATTCACAAAATTCCCATAGGGAGGGACCTTAAAAAGTCTCAGTTTTTCAGATGGGGAAACGGATGCCCAGAACAAGCAACTTCACTAAACGACTTCCTACCAAGAAGCCAGATTCTGACATTTTGAGAGAGCTCGGAGAAACATTTTTGAAAGAAAAGCCACCATTAGGGTTAATAATTGACAGCATTTCCGATTAGAACAGCTGTTAAAACAGCATTTGATCCAACTCAAACAAGCTCCAAACATCAGTTCCAAAAAAGGAAAAAAAAAAAAAGTCAAGATGTTTGACTTTAACCATGGGGACAGGTCACAAGCCACCAACTGGAACTAGCTCATCTGCTGGAAACTCCTTTTAACAACTAGGCTCAGTCCGTTATCAGGAAGGCGGCTGTGCTCCCAGGCCACCCTCCGCCCCTGCCGCCACGGGGTCCCACCAGCCACTGCCTTTGAGCCGGGGCTTCAGAAGCAGGCCTGGGAGCAGGTGAGAGGCGGGGGACGGCTCCCCTAGGAAAGCACTTTGGAAAATGTGTCGGGAGGCCAGACTGCCTCTGAACGTCTCTTTTCAAGTCTGGTTCAAAGACGGCGGCTGCGCTGGTAGAAAAACATCGTTCCTCGGAAGCAACTAATCTAAGAGGCACAGACGGTGCGGCAGCTCAGAGGATGGACGGGCATGAAGCCCACAAATCGGAACCCACATGACCGTGTGGGTGCTGGTAGGTACATCTGGCCGCATCTCTGCCGAGACTGTCAGGCAAACAAATGGCAGAAAATGAGGTTGTGGGGGCCGTGCACATCCCAAGGGGCAATTGTTCCACGTGCCCTCGTGGTCCCACTGGCTGATCGTGTCTCATTAAAGCAGGACCTCCAAGTGTCCCGTGGTCAACGGGGGACACTTGGGCCTCCTAGAAGTGTGTCTGTTTCTCCAACACCAGGTTAGTATCACATCTGGGGTCCTTCGGGCCACTCCAGCCCCTGACCCGATGCCAGATAAAGAGAGTTGGCACCTGTTCCCCATCCTCACCCTGCAGCCTCCTGCTTCTGGCCACCAGCACCCAGCCAGGCCCGGTCTGCACTTTCACTGTGCTGACACCCAGTCCAAAGCCTCTTCTGCCTGGCAGTCTCTCTGCTGCTCAGTGTTGGGTTTTTTTCAGCTTTTCACTTAAAAAAAAAAAAGAGAGACTGGGCATTTTGGCTCAAGCCTGCAATTCCAGCACTTTGGGAGGTGGCGGTGAGAGGGCTGCCTGAGCCCAGGATTCGAGACCAGCCTGGGCAACTTGGTGAGACCTTGTCTCTACAACAAATAAATTAAAAAAAAAATTAGCCGGTTATGGTCCTATAGTTCCAGCAACCTGGAAGGCTGAGGCAGAAGGATCACCTGAGCCCAGCAGACAGGGGCTGCGGTGGCCATGAGCATGCCACTGCACTACAACCTGGGCGACACTGAGACTCCGACTCAAAAAAAAAAAAAAAAAACACAGAAATGGGTCTCACTAGGTTGCCCAGGGTGGTCTCCAACTCCTGGGCACAAGTGATTCTTCGTCTTGCCTTTGCCTCCCAAAGGGCTGGATGACAGGTGTGAGCCTCTGTGCCCAGTCACTGCTGGTTAGCTTTAAGCTGCCCTGTCACCTGTGGAATCTGAGTGCACGGTTCCTTCTAACCTCCATCAAATAAAAACAAGGAGAGCAGAAAACTGCCCCCTCAAACCCACGCAGAAGCGAACTGGCCTCTCCAGCTCCGCCTCCGTCTAGCTGCATGGCTGTGGGCAAGTCACCTCCCTCTTATGGGCATTAATTTTATTGTCTGCAAAATGGAGGTGTGAGCTAGTTAATGTATGAGACCCTGGAGCCCTAGCTTAGAGCTTCAGAGCCCTAAATATCTCTAAATTGCTCTGTGACACCCTTTCCCCCACAAAGCCCTCGTAAAGAGCCCCATAAAGCACTGGGCATCACAGGAGCTTGAAGGATCCACCAGGAAGAGCCAGGCCACCCGATGGAGATGGGCGCTGGGTGAGGACCCAAGGATGGCTAGCCATCCTCACCACACAAGTCATTCAAATGTGTCCATCAGGAAGAGCAATCAATGACAGCGCCCCCAGGCAAGAATGGTGATGCCATTTCTAGGTGCGAAGTACCTGCTGCCCTGATCCTGTGGTCCCCGAGGATGGCTGGGGAGCCCAAGACAGTCATGCAGGGACTTCCCAAGACACCATGTTCAGGGGATGTAATTCCGCATCAGTTACACAGGCCAGCAGCTGTGCGACACTGCCTGGCTCCTGGCTGCATTTCTTTTTTTTCTTTTTTTTTTTTTTTTTGAGTTGGAGGATTTCTTCCTGGGACAATCAAGTCAGTTGTGGAAGGAGCACTGTACTGGGAGTCTGAAGTCTCATTTGTGGAACTGTGACAATGGTGAAATGAAAACAAGACACCTGCCCATCTGAAGTGTGAATTCCACTCCAAAGCCCAAAGATGTGGGGCGGTCTCCCCCCAGCTGTGTGCCTATATGCAGTCCCTGGACCTCAGGTTACTCCTCCTGAAAAATGGGTGTGTTTGGGGTGGGGCGTCTCTAGCAGCCTCGGGCTTCTTGAATTCTAATCGGGTTCTATCTGGTTCTCTGAGTCCTGGGGTGCTTGAAGTGAGCCTGCTTCATCTGGATTAAAATCCCAGGGCTGCAGAGAGCTCAGAGGGAGGGAGTTTGAGGCCCCCCCCGCGGCCCCCAGCAGTCAGGCACCACAATCCCCCTGCCATCAAATCCTGGAAGATTCCGGAACAATAGGCCTGGGCTGTGCAACTCAAAATATCCTCCTGCACTTCCTAGGTGAGTGCATATGGACAGCTCCTCAATTACTGGACCACAAGAAGATACCCCTTGCCAGGTAGCTTCTCTCCAGACTGAACACAGAGACCACCAAAACAAAGCAAGTGGGACTTAACCCACAGAGGAAAGGAGATCCTGAGAAGCTGCTGGGGGCAGGGAAGACATGACGGTTGCCAGCAAAATCTGGGGTGGGGTTGCTAGAGGAAGACCCACTAGGGACACCACCCCCTCCATGAGGGGGTGGTGTCAGGGTCAAGCCAAGTCAAGCCCTCCCAGCTTTTAGACTCCAGGAGTTATCAGACTCTCGGTTTCCGTCCACCAGGCTTCCTGTTAACAAGATCCAATAATCCTTAAATATTTGTTCACTTTAATTTCTTGGTTCCCAAACACATTAAACTGGGCTTGCATCCCACCCCCACGTGGGGGCACAGCCCTCAAAGGGCTCACCTGTAGGGATGCAGCAGGGTGGGCTTCCCAGTGCACAACTTCCCCCAACACTGCCCATTCATCTGGGCACTCCTTCCTCCTCCCTCCCTCCCCCCCTCCCCTCAGATAACCCCCTGCCCCCTCCCCCAGCTTCCCAGGCTCCCTGGGCCAACTCCCGCCAGGAGGAAAAATTCTCAATTCATTCCCGTAGGGTTGCCATGGCAACCCCCAGCCACCTAATCCCCCTCGGAACATTATGCAAATCTCCCCTTGCCCCTCAACAGGCTGTAAAAGTCACTTTACCCTTGCAGAGGTAGCTCATTACATGTTGGGGGTCTTCCCATTGGGTCAGCACCACACGGGAAACACAGGCTGCGACCTTTAAGGACAGGGACGCTTTGGGGGCCTGAGTTGGCAGGGAGGGGGGAGGATGAGGTGGAGGGAGGGCAGTCTGGCTGTGGACAGAGAGAGCCTGATTCTAACCACCCGCCAGTATTCACCACTGAGGGTAGTCCCCTCCAGAAATTAACATCCAAAGGGCCAGAGGGGCCTCCTTCCCCAGTAAGGCAGGCAGGAGTGGTGGCATTTCATAGGCCATAAAAACCAGGATTCTTTGTTTAGAATCTTGTTTTATATCTTTTGCTCTCTCTCAAGACTACCTCTGCCCAAACCCCCTCAATCAACCTCTCAGTTTGGGTGACACAAATGAGACCCAGAGAGGGTAAGGCACTGTCCTAGGTCATACAGCAAGGTTAGGTGAGAGCCAGAAGGCTTCCCCTACATCCAGGGTTCTCAGTCTGCTCCCTGAGGGAATTCTGCCAATGTCTAGACACATTTTTGGATGTTCCAACTGGGCGGGGCTCCCAGCAGCCAGTGGGGAGAAGCCAGGGATCAGGGGACAGCCTGCCACACGGAAACCTCTAGCCCAGACAGTCACAGTGCCATGCTGGGAAGATCCAGGCCACACACTGCTGGACTCCCCAGCCCTGGCATCAAAGCCCTGCGGTGTGGCAGGTCTGGGGGCGGGCAGGTGGGGACCATGAGAGACCACACCTTAATTCAGCCTGGAGATAAAGACCACGGGGCCTCCAATGAGGCAGACCTGGTTTCCCATCCCAATCCTGCCACTGGTCCCTGAGGGACCATAACAGTAACTTAACCTCGTCCTCCATGGGGGCTCACTTGTGACACGGTCAGTGCTCAGGGGCCAGCAGGGCAGGACTGCAGGGCCAGGAGTCACGAGATAGGGCTCCAGGAGGTCTCACACAACACGCAATGCCAAGGACCTCGTCCTCTTTCTTCAAGGCCTTGACAGTTTGGGGACTCCGATCCCTTGGTAGAATACCTTGCTATGCGCAGGGTACTGTGCTAAGTAGTCCAAGTACCATGTCAGAGAAGCCCCCTGACACTCCTTGGCACTGCGCTGTACAGTCTGAAGCCACCAGCCACGTGTGGCTAGCTATATTTGATTGAGATTAAATTTAAAACTCAGTTCCTCAACCACGGCAGCCACAATTCCAGTGCCCAGTGGCCACACGTGGCTGATGGCGACCACACTGACCGGTGCAGACACACAGCACATTGTCCACCCCTGCAGGATGTCCGCTGGGCAGCCCTGCTCCTACACGCAGGAATTACTATTATCCCTGTCACAGATCGAGGATCAAGCTCCAACAGTCTGCCCAAAGTCACAAACCATGTTTGTTCGACCCCAAAGACTGTCACAGAACATGCCACTTCCCACCCCTGCACCCAACTTCCAGGACCCCCTGAGAGAACCAGCTGCCTTCAGAGGGCAAGACTCTGAAGGCACTGGCACAGAGGTGCCAGGAAAGACTGGCTCATCAGGGACCCTCCCCACCCCCCACCTGCAGGCCTGGGAAATGCCCAATGGGCCTTCAGTATCCTGGGGGCTTAAGAAAGGGATCTGGACAAATGGACAATGAGGAAAAGCTGGGGAGAGTCCCTTCAGAAGCAGGAAAAGAACCAGGTAAGAGAACAGAGAGGCCAAGCATGGTAGCTCACACCTTTAATCCCAGCACTCTGGGAGGCCAAGGTGGGAAGAATGCTTGAGCCAGAGTTGGAGACCAGCCTGGGCAATATAGCAAGATCTGTCCCCACAAAATAAAAATTTAGGCCGGGCTCGGGCTCAGTGGCTCAGCCTGTAATCCCAGCACTTTGGGTGGCCGAGGCAAGTGGACTGCCTGAGCCTGCAGGTTCGAGACCCACCCAGGCAACTTGGCGAGACCTTGTCTCTACAATAAAATAAAAATTAGCCGGGCATGGTGGCACACACCTGTAGTTCCAGCTACTTGGAAGGCTGAGGCAGAAGAATCGCCGGAGCCCAGCAGGTAGAGGCTGCAGTGGCCATGAGCGTGCCACTGCACTCCAGTCTGCAGTGAGTGAGACTCCAACTTATAAATAAATAAATATTTTTAAAAACTGGCCAGGCGTGGTGACTCACACCTGTCATCCCAGCGTTTGGGGAGGTAAAGGCACTAGAGGACAGCCTGAGCCCAGGGGTTCGAGACCAGCCTGGGCAACTTGGCAAGACCTCCTATCTATGATAAATTTAGAAAAATTAGCTGGGTGTGATGGTGTATGCCTGCAGTTCCAACTACCTGGAAAACTACTTGGAAGGTTGAGGTGGAAGGATCACCTGAACCCAGCAGGTCGAGGCTGTGGTGGAGAGCTGTGAACAAGTCACCAAAGCATTCAATAGGACAAGGCCAAACCCTGGGACCTCCCAGCCCAGACAGCCAAGGCCTGGCAGGCTTCGCTGTAGTTTACCCGCTACTCACTGGAACTCAGTAGGGCTGGCCATCTCCTCTCCCTGAGTCCCCACCTGCTGCCCATCTTCTCTCGCTCCCAGTGCTCCCCACGCCCCCCCTTCTCACCGTCTTCCCCTCTTGCTCTTAAACTGGTATGGGACAAAAAGAAAAAGATGCTTAAGACACAAGATTGAAGAAGCTCTGAGATAAAGGTTAATGGTTCAGAATACTTCTACAACTTTCTGCAGCTTTCCCAGCCTGCAGGCCTCCCTCAAGACAAAAAAAACCCAGAAAGCCTCTGTCCTTCCCAGAAAGTCCCTAATGCTTTTAGGGGTCAGAAAGAACCTTAAACCTGGCACCACCCTCCCTCCTTCTGGCCTTCTCCCAGAGGCAGTAGGAGCTAATAAACATAGTGCAGGGCCCAGGGCCTCCCTCAGGCCAGACGGCCCTGGCCCTTGGGGACCTCACGGCCTTGTTACTGCACCCCAACACAGCCCCAAAGTGCAGAGGTAACAGCCACCACCCTGCCTGGTCACCGCCCTGCCTGCCTGGACCCAGATGCCAGTGTGTCAGTCACCGAAAATGAAAGTGCTTTACACCCAGGCGATGCAGAAATGTGGAGGGGCTGTATTATTATCATCTGCCTTACTTGGAAGATCACATTTTTCAAATGCCTTGTCCTCGATAAAGGCCTTTCCCTGGGATGACTCGGCGGCAGCAGCTGCCCAGAACCCTGGCCCCTGTCTGTGTCACTCAACAGTCAGAGAATGGACAGGGCCACCGAGGACACATCGCTGGGGCCGGCCCACGTGCCCAGTCTCTGCCCAGACCAGCCAAGGGAACAGGGACAGAACTCAGACGGCAAGAGGCCTCCCTGGCCTCTCAGGCCCTGCCCTGGCCTTCCCCAAAGCTGGAACATGGGGCTGTCTCCACCCTTCTGGAGACACAGCTGGTGATGAGAAGCTTTGGTGCCAGCTGCGCAAAGGACACCTCCCTCCAAAGGGCCGTGTCTGCAAAGCATCAGTGGGCCAGCTAGGATGAAGGGAGGGACGTGTCTGTCCTCAGGTGAAGTCCTCGGAGCTCACTGCTCAGCCCCCGGCTGGCTCCAGGCTCGTGTGAGCCTCCAGCTAAGAGTCCAAGTGCCCGACCCACCTCCCCGTTGGCTTCCAGATGGGCCTCTCAGGCCCGTGGAGGCTGCAGGACGAACAGCCTCCCGAAATCTGATGTGGAAGGGGCTTCAGGGCTGGGGTCTGCCCACAACCCCCATAAAGGTACCTCAGTGACAGCTCGGTGGCCCGCTCACTTGGCAACATCTTAGCTAACAAAACAACTCAAAATCAATGCCGAGATCTGAGACCTCTGTCTCCTCCTCAAGAAAGACAAGGTCCCAGGATCCCCCCCCCCCCCCCCCCCCGAGCGGGGAGGACCCCCCTCCATGTGCCCCCGGGAGTAGAAGACACATCAAAGCCACAAGCCCCCCCCACATCCTCCCTTACTGGGAGATGGGACACCCCTCTTGCTAAGTTTCTCTGTAGTCCCAACATGAGGGGAACATTTACTTCCAAAGCAATTTTTAAAAACCACGCATTTTAAAAGAAAGGAAAAACCTAAGAGAGGAAAGGAAAAATAAAAAAGCCTCTTGGCCGTGAGAGTGCATTTGCTGAAAACAAGATATTGTCCCTTTAAGCATATAAAAACAAGGCCCTCGAGCACGCGGTTCTCACTCTGGTACACAATTATGGGTGCTTTCAGCTGTCTAGCACTCCTTCAAGTGCGCTCTTAAGCCCGACTGTCAATGGCATGTTGAAAGCTATTTTGCTGGCTGCTATCATTAAGAGCGAGTGGAGAGCCGGCTGATGAGAATTAAATGTGGGGGAGGGGCGGGTCAGACCAGTCATTACGGAAATTACCAATAGGAGCCATGAGACAATGCCGCACGGGGGAGTAAAGTTCAAACCGGCCCAGGGTGGTGGGGACAGGCAGGGGAGGCCCCAGGGCGGCCCCCGCCCCCGCGGCAGATGGTCCCAGGCCAGCCCCAGAGAGCCAGATGGGGACAGGGGAGCCAACCACGGCCGGGAGTGAGGGAGAGGGGAGAGGGCAGAGGGCCTTGGAGAGGGCTGGCTGCAGAATGTCACCACCCAGCCCGGCTTCCCCAGGCAGCCCGGCCCTGCATCATTCCAAGGGCCAGCGGCTTTCCAGAACGTGTCTGCTGCCTTTCCTTGAGCTGCGGCCACCCGGAACGGGGCCGCCAGCTTCAGCCTCAGAAGCCCCAGAAGCCCCTGTCCTGCCTTAAGGCCTAGCTGGCGTCACAGCCCCTTCCGCGCGATCTTCTGGGGCCTGAATACCCTTTCCCAGGAAGGGTAGACTGCTCTTCCCGGGTGTGGCTCCTGTGACACTTGGGACACACTAGCACTTACCTCCCTGCACTGCAATTACTTATTTAGAAGCCAACTCCCAGCGGAGGGAATGGTGTCTTATTCAGTGGTGTAACCAGGCCCAGCCCACACCCGGCACAGTCCAGGCCCCTAATAAGCGCTTTGGGAAGGAGGCCAGCCCCCTCCTTTGACTGATGGGGGGGGGGAGCAGAGCCACAGAGGAGCCCTGCAGGATTGGTGACCCGCCAGCAATTACGCCCGCTTCCCACTGGCAGGGCTAGAATCAGAGCTCCACCCAGCAGGAGTGGCTCTGAGTCAAGGGAAACCAACACATTTACTGAGCACCTATTACATGCTAAGTGCTACAGAGACCTCGGCAGACCTCCTCCTGGCTACAAACATGAGACAATGAGGTGCAAGAGAGATGTGTGAATGCCAGTGCCAGGTCACAGGGGAAAACCCTGCTGAGGCAACCTCTGGCACCTATTTGCCCCAGGTGTTGCAGTAGTTTGTGCAATGAGACAGAAAAACATTCTCCTATGCAGAAAGCAAAAGCAACTCATTCCTTGACTGATGCGCCTGACAACAAAATGCAAACCAGGGGCCTCACACAGAAACCAGACCCTTCCCACGCCAGGTGGCAAGAGGGGATCACAGGGAGGGAAGGTTCCTGGCCCAGGGGAGGTCAGGGAATGAGTCCTGGAGAGGGGGCAAGCTCCTCCGGGCTCAGTTGCCTTGGCTGTAAAGTAAGGACAAGGACCATGTGCCCGACTCCAGGGCTATCTCAATCATTGAATGCACAGGAGGGGAAGAACCTGAGAGGCACAGAGACTCCCCACCCAAGGCATGGGGTGGCTGCGCCAGCCAGAGGGGACAAAGAGGGCTCTGAGCATGGCAGACCCAAAGCCAAGAGACAGCATCCACTTAGGGTGACGTGTGTGATGACATGTCGGTTCCAGGGTAAGAGAGATGAGGCAGGAAGGTCAGACGGACACCAGGGCAGAGGGTTTGGGGATGCCAGCACTCTGGCCAAAAAAAGAATGTCGCAGCTCAACCCTGAGGTCACACGTAGGCACTGCGCTAGTAGAAGGATCTGTGTCCCCCTCAACTGTGAGAGGGGTCCCACCTTCTCCCGACCGACACAGACCCTACTCCTAGGCAGTCGGTTAAAGCATGTGGCCTGATGGCTTTCTCTGGCCCTGCACCTTTCACCGAGGTCACACAACTTCTAGCTGGTGACACCGTCTAGCCACACCCCTGATGACTTGGGTGAGACCCTAGTGGGAAAGGGTAGTGACAGGTGGGGATTTTTCACCTCCCACTCTGCCCGTGGTAGCTGGATGAGGAGCTCCCAAGTTCTTACCACCTTCCCTGTCTGCCCACCCTTCCTCTGGGACTGCTGGTTATGTGCCACCTCTTATTACCGCCCGAACCCCTCATTCACTGTACAAATGTAGGGCAATTTGGAATAGGACTGTGGAGAGGCCTGATAGGGTTATACAGCTTGCAGTGGGGGACTTTGGACTTCGGAGGGGTCAGGTTTGCAACCTTAGTCACTTCGGATAAGAATGCTCAGTCAAGGAGCTCTGTGCATTCCTCCGTCTTGCGGAAAAGAGACCCAGGCGTGGGCAGGGAGCCTCAGTGGCAGCTTCCCACCACCATGGGACTCTGGACACACCCACTGTCCTTCCTGGCCTCTGTTCCCTGCACCTTGGAAGGTACAGAGAACACACCCGCTGTCCTTCCTGGCCTCTGTTCTCTGCACCTTGGAAGGTGCACCTTGGAAGGTCCACATGAGAAGCCAAAGGCTCTTCCAGTTCTGGGCTGCAAAAAGGACTGCAGGAAGGGTCGCTTGGTTCACAGCAAGAGGGACTGTGTCCGCAAGACACTGCCCCTAACCTAAAGGCCTCGCGAGCACTTTCAAAACACCTCAAGAGGGGTGAAGAGGCGGCCTGGCTGGCCCAGTTCCTCAGAGCACCAGTGCCTCAAAGTCAATGCCCACCGTAGCATGGGAGGTCCTGTCTCTAACCTGGGTCACTCCCAGGAGACAGATGGCTACTGATGAGCTGGCCGGCCATCACCACCTCCCAGGCCACACTGAGTCACCCTTGACCTCCCGCCTGCAAGCAGAGGCTGGGGGCGGGGGGCGGGGGGAGTGACCTCCTCAAGTCCCTGGCTGGCCTGGGATGCTGTAATCTCTGCTCTACCATAATTAGGGAGGGAAGCAGCAGAGGAGGAGGAGAAACCATTTATTACTTCTCTGGGATTTGACAGTTTGGGGAAGGGGGGGCATGGGGAGACAGAGCCTTGGCCAGGAAAGGAGCCAGTCAGAGTATAACCCCCTCGGGAATATGAAAATGGCTGGACGCCCCTCACTGGCTGCCCTGCCAATACCTGGGCAGAACCCGAGATTCCCAGCTAATTGGCATTTCCCAGAGAGTCAGCAGAGAAGAGTTTTAAAAAAAAGTGGTGGCGTGGTGGTGGAGGAACGTACGTGTGCGCCCCAGCAGGCCGAGGGCGGCCGAGCCGCCCCAGGTGGCGGCTCTGTCGATCGATCATCTATTATACAAAAGTACAGACAGTCCCCGCCCCCACCCCAGCTTCAAGATGAGAATCCCGCCTGTTTGTTCCAGGCAGATGTAATCACACGAACAGTCAAGTCTAGAGGGCAGGCCACTGCATGAATAATTCAAGCACTCCAGTCACTTGATTGTGTGTGCAGATAAAACACCAGTCAACCGCTAAACAGGTCAGCTGATAAACTTGTTTGCTCAGGCCTAACCACCATCCGCCAAATGCACCCAAGACCCACGGCAATTAGAGGCAGGGCTTTCTTCTCTGGGGCCCTGGCAAGCCCAGGGAGTGGCCGCCCCACGAGGTCAGGGCTGCAGCTCTCAGCACTGGATTTCTTCACCTCCTGGCCTCTTTGTTCTCCACAGTGTGACCTCACCCCACTCGGCGCCTGCCCTCAGCCCACGAAGGCATAGCATTCAGAGCACCAGGATCGTGCTGGGGACCCAGGCTGGGAGGCAAAGGTGAGGCGCTCAGTTAGAGAACCCAGAAGCCGAAATCAGAGTCCCAACTCTGTCCTCCCAACTTCCCTGAAGCCTCAGTTTCTATAAAAGAACCTATAAAGGGGGCAGGTCCCAGCACTTTGGGAGGCAGAGGCAAGAGGATCACCTGAGCCCAAGGGTTTGACAGCAGCCTGGGCAACTTGGTGAGACCTCATCTCTACAATAAATTTAAAATAAAAATTAGCTGGGCATGGTAGCGCATATCCCGTTAGTTCCAACTACTTAGAAGGCTAAGGCAGAAGGATCGCCTGAGCCCAAAAGGTTGAGGCCGCAATAGCTGTGAGCATTCCACTGCATGCCAGCCTGGACAACAGAGTAAGACCCTGACCCCAAAGCAGGGGGTTGGGTGGGACAAAGAGTCCCGCTGTCCACCACCGGCAGCCGAGAGGATTACGTGAAACAGTATAGCCAAACCGCAGGCATCCCCCTCCAAGGACCCAGTTTGGGGAAGAGCCAGAACTCCCAGATGCACACAGCTGCTTTCCACCAGCTCTGCCATCAAACACGTTTACATACTGAACTCCTTCTGCGTTCGGAGCGTCCCCAGGACAGAGAACAGCTCTGCCGCCAGCCAAGGTGGAGCCTCTGTGCCAAAGAACTATCCCCTCAAAGGCCCGGAACACCACCCATGCAGACCTCAACACGCACAAGTATTACACCTTAATTACCAAGCTCTCAGAATAACTGCTGCCATAAATTTTAAACCTGGGTGCAATTTAAACACACCCAAGACACTAAACGCTGAGAAGAAAAATGAGGGGGGTGGAAAGTGAGCGAGCGGCACCTTGCACAACACCCCAAAGTCCTTGAAACACCTGGGATCCGTCTCACTTCATGCATTCTCCCTGGGCAGTCCAGACCCGGTCAGTTCCACCCAGAGTCAGTCGGCAGAACCTGTCTACTCCTCCAGGAGAAGCCTCTTTCCGTGGAAAGCCATGTCTGTTTATTACTTCTAATGTGTCAAGATGCAAAAACGTGGTGGCCTTCCCCCACTTTCCTAAGAACAAATCTCTCGGGAAGCCGCAAGCCAGCTTCCCAGGTGGTTCTATGAACGCAGGCCTCTTTCTGGCTGCCCCTCACCCAACATGGGGGCTCCCTCCAGAAGGGGAAAGGAGACCACAGATTCAGAAGGCTCCACAGCAGTGGGCAGGGGTCTGCAGGCCACCCAGGGGTCACCAGCCCTGGGTCCTGCCCCCTCCAGAAGCAAAACTTAAACCGTGTAAATGGTTGTTAATTTAGAGCAGAAAATCCATTCGAGTCACGGTCACCAGAGGCTAAAGTGAGTCAACAGCCTTCTGAGATTTTTGAGAACACCAATTGTTCAAAAGAACAACCTGCCTGCTGTTGATGTGTGCCAAGTCAACTCTTTGGCCAAGCCAAATTATATAGGCAGCCTTTCCTCAGAACACAAATACACAAACAGGCCTCGCCCACAGCCGCCTGGCTGCCCAGCCCTGGACTGGTTACTGATATGCACAGAGATAAAGGGTGTTTGTATTTGCTCGGCTGGAGGTACACTGTTATTAGGAGAGTGACAATACAAGGTAGTTTACATATCCATCAAACGACACCACACTCGCTGAACTGGTTTGACTTCAGGATTTCAAAGCTGAGCTCAACTCCAGCCATCTCCCAAGTCCTGGCCAGGTCACCCGCTGCCAGTTTTCACCCCCCCACCCCTCCCAATTCCCTGTAAAATGGGAACGCGGAGGCTGTCCAATCAAGACAGAGGAGGCGGTGGCGGAGAGGCAGGCGACAGGGCTGCATTTCACTTGGCTTCATGTTTTTAAGCAGTTAGTGGCTTTTCGTTCCCTTACATTTCGACAGCTCAGCCTGGCTTTTAAGGCTCTTGAAGTTTAATCTTATCAAGGCAGAACATCATATTTTTTTGCAAAAAAAAAAAAAAAAAAGATCCTTCACTTCCTCTTGAGAATTTTACATTAGAACAGATAAAAGCAGCCACCACCTCAGGGCTTTCAGGAGTTGTCAGGCAGACCCTAGGGGGACAAGCTTCCCTTTGGTCCTCTATCCTCCACTGAGATTCAAGACCAAGACTCATTTCACAAGCTAGAAAGCTAAAAGCTCAATATGGCCAAAAAATAAAATAAAATCAGCAGAGTCCCTGACTCTGTGTTGAAGACTCAGGCTCATTTTCCAAACGGAGGGAACACCAAAAGTCTATGTACAGGAGTCTTTAAAAAATGAGATCTGTTTGTCAAAGAGAAAAGCACTTACCTGCTTGTGCATTTCAATGTTCAAGCCATAGGACATCTCATAGTACTGAAAGTAAAGAGAACTGCTGTTAACAGATGACACACAGGAAGCGGCTCCTTTTCCAGAATCAGTTTTTTCTTGGAAAGGTTTTGGCCAGATTGCACTTGTACGATACACTTGCTAAGGAAGTTGAAATCAAGCCCCAGAGACAGCTCACAGAGAAGGCTAAGAGCTGACACAGGAGTGCTCCCCTCATCTCAACAGAACATTGCAGACAGAATGGCGAGGGGTACCCGCCTCCCTCCCACAAACGCATGTGGCATACACCTTGTTTATCCAGGGTTCGGGTTCAACAGGGAATTATGTGTGCACTGGGGCCCTTCTGTCCCCTGGGCGTTATCTAGCACCGTGTCGAAGGCCGCCGTGTAGAAAGTGGAACAGGGCACCACGCTAAGTGGCCTCCCAGGCCGTTCAGAGAAAAATCTCAACTGGCCAGCACAGGGCACAGACACTGGGCAGACCCTCTGCCAGGGGCCGGCGAGATCTTCAGCTAGGGGCCCCCTGAGGAGGAGAGTTCTGGCAGAGGGCCTTAAAAGGCTCCTCCCCATGCCCTGGGGAAGGAGGCTTCTGACCCCTCCAGCTAGATCCCAGGACTGCGGAGCAGATAACTTTCCAACGCTCCTAGAGATTTTCACCCAGCCCTGACACGGGCTGATCCCTGTGATCTCACTTGCCAAGACAGGGCAAACCAGCCCTTGGGAAACCTTCAAAGCACAAATTAAAGGCGCACAAAAGTGGTGCAGACGGTCAGGCCTGGAACCGGGGTTGCTCTCTGCCCCTCCCCTCCCCCATTCTACCCCCAGCGGCCTGGGCGAAGGGGCTGCCCCGAGGCCGGCCGCGCATGGGGCCCGCTCCAGCCTCCCGGACCCCGCCGCGGGGGGGCGCCTCTTCCTCCCCCAACACCCCCCCCCCGGCCGCGCTCACCATCACGTAATGGCGCTGCATCTCCGTCTTCTCGTTGGCGAGCTTGTCGTACTCCACTTTGAGGCTGCGGGGGCAGGAGGAGCCGGCTCAGGCCTGGTGCCCGCACGGCCTCCTCGGAAGCCCCAACCCGAGGGCCTCCAGGAGCCCCTTTTCCACCTTCCTGACCCCCCCAGGGACACCCCAGTATCCCACAGCCTGGGGACGCAGGACTTGAAACAACCCGAAACTTCCCGCGGTCCAGCGAGTGGACTAGTCCCGGCCGCGGGGGCGTGGGACCCGATGCCGTCTGTCGACCCCCAGGCTGAGGAGCCCACGCGTCCGCGACCCACACAACAGTCCGGGGGACCCCGCGGGCGGCGCCCGGAGCTGGGCGGCTGCGGGCAGCAAGGGGTTAAGGCGGCGCGCTCAGAAAGGGGAAACAAAAGGCGGAGGCTAGGGCCGCCCTGGGGTCGGGAGCCCACTCCGTCCCCGCGGGGGGTGGCAGGAGCCTAGCCGCCCCCTCGCCAGCCCCGCGGCGTCCTACCCCGCCCCCCAACACGCCTCACCTGTGGTATTGAGCTTGCAGGAACTGGAATTCGTCTTTGATCCTGTCGCAAGACTCAGCCACCGTGAATTTAAATCCCGGCTGCCCGGGTTGATGGGGAGCCTGGAGCCCGCGAAGACAGGACCCGGGAGGGGGCGGCCGCATGAGACCGGGCTCCAGCGGCCCGGCCCCTCCCCGCCGGCGCCCCTCTGGAGGCCGCCCTCAGCCCAGGACCATCCCAGCAAGTTTTGAGCTCTCCGACGGGTTGGGGGGGAGGGCGCCCCTCCCTCCCGATGGCCCCAAGGCTCCCATCCCTTTCACCAAAGGGCTCCCCTTTCCCAGTAGGGCGGAGAGACACGCCTGGCGAGTTGGGAGACTTGGGAGAGGGGCGGAGGACGGCGCAAGCGGCTCCCCCCGGAACGCAGGCAGCCCCCGCGCCACTCGAGCGGAATTAACCTCCTCTCTCCATGCGCCCCTGTCCCCGTCCCCTTTGTGTGAGCGCGCGCGCGCGCACACACACACACGCACCATCAAGGTGGCAACAAGCAAAATGGAGGTGCCAGATAAACTGCCTCGTTCACCCTGCCATGATAGATGCTGAAATCAACCGAGTTGCAATTACTCACCGGATGTCTGCCTTGCGGATACATGGCAGGGAGGGGTCGTGATTCCGAGAGCGTGGACGCGCCGAGGGCCCGGGCCGGGGAGGTGCGGGGGAGGGGGGAGCCGAGGGCGCGCGGGGGGCGGCCGGGAAACCGGGAGCTCGCCCCCGGCGCCCCCAGCCCGCTCTCGCAGCGGAGTCCCAGAGTCGGGCGCCCACCCCCAGCGGAGACAAAGAGCCGCGGAGCAGGCGGCAAAGTGGTTGCGGGCGCCAAGGCCCGGCGGCGGGCGCGGGCTTTGTGCGCCTAGGGCTGGGCGCGCTGCGGCCGGCCGCCGTCCCCGGGCTGCGTGGAGCGCGTCAGGGCCCGGGGCTGCGCGGACATCGTCGACTCCCCGGCGGGCCCGGTGCGGGGTCCAGAGGCCAGGGGCCCCTCCTGGGGCAAGCTCGGGGCCCTTGAGAATCACTCAGCGCGCCGCGCCGGGAGGGGGGCGCGCCGGGGCAGTCCCGAGCATCCGGAGCGCGCGGGTCCGATTCCAGAGGCGGTCGGGCCCGAGAAGAGGAAGGAGGCGGGCAACGAACGAGGTGGCGGCTTGGGGCCGCGGGAGCGCCGGGGGGTGAGGGCGGGAGCCGGGCGCTTCGACGCCCCCCCTCGGAGAGCAGAGCCTGCTGTTCCGTCTGCTGCCGCCGCCGCTGCGAGCCCTTCCCAGGGCCGGGGAGGAATTCCGGGCTCAGGAGGTGCAGATCAGCCGTCCTGACATCCTAGCTCCAGCGGGCACGGGGAGCTTCCGCCGAAGGTCCTCGCTGCTCCCAGCTCCAGCGCCGCGTCCCCGGCGAGGAGCGCTGGGCGCCACCGCCGCGACCGCCTCGGAGCGCGCAGGCTGGAGAGCGCCGCAGGAGACGCAGCCGAGGCCGGGGAGCTCTGCAGCTTCCTTCCTTCCCCTCGGCCCGGCGCTCCTCTCCGCGCCCCGACCAAACCCCCAAAATACACCCCCAACACACACACACACACACACACACACACACACACACACACACACACCAAAAAAGTGCCCCGGACCTGCGGATACCACACACAGACAGGCGAGGGGGACGCGCACGAGGTCTGAACCGCCGCGAGAGCAGTTCCAAATAGGGACTGAAAAGTAACAAAATAATGTGGCAGCTTGGCTTGGCGCTGGCCAATGGGAGCGCGGGGCCCCCACGTGGGGCCGCGGGCCTCGGCCTGCGACTGGGCGCCGCCGGGCGCGACGTCACAATGCCCTCTTGTGTCTAAAACTATGCATGAAAAGTAGCAATCAGGCCCTACCCGCTGGTGACTTTCGCATGGGAGTGAAAAACAGCGCTCCTCAGATCAGGAATTAACCGAAAGACATATAATAAATAGATATATATTACAGTCCTGAGCTGCTCGAGGTTTTTTTTTTCCTCTTTTTTTCCCACGATCTACTAGCAAATAATTATTTGGTGGGAGGAGGAAAAAGAGGAGACAGAGGAATAACAACAAAAGGGAAAAAAAGGCAGGCAGTGCAATCCTCAAAACCTGTGGCTGCTGGTAACGTATCGGTTCATTCTGCAGCGGCGGCGAACGACGCCCCCACTAATCTCATTAGGTCTGCAAAGCAGCCCAATTAGATACTATAAAACAAACAGAATCACTTTGTCACTTTAATGTTTTCACTTCAAAAGATTTAGGACTGATAAAATGGTGGCTCCCAAAGTTGCCTCTGACCTTTAAAAATTTGCTTGGAACTGAGATGTCCTTTTTTTTAAAACCCCTTCTCCTCCCCCCTCCACCCCCCATTAGCCCCCAGTTCTCCTTTGTTCGCTGGTCCTTCTTTTCAGAAAGCCAAATAAACAGCCCCTTTGATGTGCTACCGCCTGGGAGAAGTCCGTGGGACACTGGCGTGGCGGGCTGCGCAGAGGGAAGGGGCCGGCTGCCCGCGGACGGCAGGCTCGGCTCACCGCGGGCCTCCCTCCGGCGCCTTCCCGTGGGGACAGCCCCGGGCTCACTGCACCCGGGCAGGGGGAGCAGAGTAGGGGACGGGTCTGCCCAGCTCAGGACCCGGAACTCAAGAGTTCCGATCCGGTTTGTTCAGCCTGCTGGCAGCAGTGTCCCGGCGTGGGCGGAAGACTGTGGGCGTCCGGGCTGCCGGCCTGCACGCCCCGGGGGCGCAGACGCCCCCAGCACAGGCCACTCGGCTCCGCGGCCAACTTGCCCGCGAAACGATAGCCTCGCTCTCTCGGGGTCACGTCGGGGCAGACGGACCGGAGAAAGAGGCCCTAGGCGGGCACCGCCAGTGGGCCCCCGGGCCCCCCCTCCCCCGGGGCTCCGCGAGCGCGCGCGCACCCCGGGACCCGAACCGGCCGCGCGCCCTCGGATCTAGATTTCTCCCTCATTAGGAGCCGGAGGTTCGCGCTTGCATCTTAATGAGGAGCGGGGGGCGCGCGGGCCCGGGGCGCGGGAAGCTCCACGTGAGCACCCGCCGCGCAGCGGAGCCGCCCGCGCCCGCCGGCCGCGGCCCGAGCCACGCTCCTCTCGCCGTTTATTTATTCTCCTAAATAAAAACATAAATCGTGAGCGGCGCGTACCGAAGAGGGGGGCAGGGAGAAGCCCGGCCCGACAGATGCGAGCATCTGGCCGCAGCATTCATTAGACACAAAATGGCTCCTCTTCGGAGCTTCCTTCCCCTCCCCCTTCTCTACCCTCCCCCTGACGTCACGGGTGGGCGCACCCGCTTTCGCCCCGCCCCGCCCCCTTCTCGCTTCGGCCCCCACGTGGGGGACGCCGGCCACGCCCTCAAGAGAGGTCTAACGACCAATCACGGGCGGCCGAGGGGGCTCCTCGCCGCTGATTGGCGAAGCTGCCGGGCGCTGTCTGTCTGCGGCCGAAGCTGTCAGTCAAAACCACGCGGGGTGGGGGAGCGCTGACAAATGCCGAGGCTTCTGAGCCTCCCGCTTGCAAATAGTGCTTGGAATGGCTGCTTAATTAGCTTTGAATGGCTTTTCCTTCCAGCTCAAACAATCTGTCACTACCATGTGGTATAAAGGAGCCATGCATAAAAAAGTAAGCAGAGGCTAAATATCAATTTGATTTTGTGTATCAAAGGAATATTTTATTTTTCTCCCTAGTAATGAAACGTATCAATTTAAATAATAAAAGGTAAAAACACACACACAAACCCCCCCCCAAAAAAAAGGAAAAGAAAAGAAAGAGAAAAAGAAAAAGAGAAAGAAAACCCAAACTCCTCGCGTTCCGATCCCGCGCAGGCCTGAAACAGGTCACTCATGCGGCCCACGATCAGGAGGAAGCCCGACGTCCCCCTCCCACCCCAAACCTGCGCTTAGTGTTTTGCTGTCGTCCTCCAGAAGTCTAGAAGGGGCATGGGGGAGGGGTGGCCTGCACGAGGGGGCGTGGGGGCGGGGAGGGGGCGAACTTGAAAGGGAGCTCTTTGAAGCTGCTAATCAAAGTGGAGGGGGTTTTAAGACCCCGTAAACTGGGGTCCTACAGCAGGTCTCGATTTGGGAGCCGAGGCGCGGGGGGCGGGGGGGTGGCGAGAGCGGGAGCGCGTCTAGCCTGGATTTATTAAACACAATGCCCGGACGCGGCGCCTCGCCGGCCTCCCTTGGCTGCCTCCCCCCGACTGGCCTCGACGGCGCCCGCCCGCAGGTGGCCGAGGAGCCTCCGGGCCCCCGGGTCGCGTCTACAAGGCCTGTGCTCAGAAAAGCACAGCAGCTCCGCCTCGGACCTCCTGCCCCGACGTCCACGCTCCTGGTGACGCCACAGGTCACCGCGCACACCCAAGTCTAGGCCTCGTGCGAAGCCGGCGCCGAGCCCGGCACACCCGGGAGCCCGCGGCTTCGTGGCACTGCCGTGGCTCTGCGGGCGCCGCCTCCTCCACGCAGCCAGGCTGGTGAAGCGGGCCACGCAGTCAGAAAAGACAGCGCTTGAGCGCTCACGAGCTACGAGGCGAGACAGTGCCACCCGAGCCGCGGTCTCTGCGCTCTTCCCTCCCTCCCGAGGGAAGCAGCCTGGCTGGTGGCCCCATTTTATAGAGTGAAAAAGGGGCTGAGAAAGTAATGTGTCCCGAGCTGGGCAAAGGGGGCAGAACTGGAATCCAGGAAGCCGACTTGCAGCCAACCAACAGCACCCCCTTTGTTTGGGGGAAATGGATCTGTGCAAGCGCTTCCTAAAGGGAATGACATCATTCATTCATTCTTCATTCCTTCCCAGCCCTTTCTGAGGGTCTGGCTGTGGAGTCGCGGGCCCAGCTCTCGGCGGCGGCTCTGGTAGTCACTCTGCACCCAGCGTCATCCCGGCTCTCACCGGCTGCCTGAACCCTGAGCAGGAAGGGGCAGGGAGGGAAGGAACCCGGCCAACATCCCTTTAAGCTCACCCCCGCCGTGCCCCCACCCCGTGCCACCCCACAAATTAGGAAAAACAAGGAGAAAAATACATGTCTTTTATGCTCGAGAAAGAGAAAAGAAAATAAAAAACACGTATACAACACCCTGTCCAAAGCGCTTGACAATTATTTTAAAGAAGGGGGGGGAGGAGAGAGAGAGAGAGAGAGAGAGAGAGAGAGAGTTCAAACGTCTCTGTCTCCAGTTCTAATTGGAAACGTTTCAACTGTTTATGTTACAAGAAGTGTCAGGGTCATTTGCTACCGGAGAGCTGACTTTTCATTGGCTGCTTAATTGAGTACCTCGGAGTCCACCCCACGTGGGAGAGGAATTCCTGGCACATTTTTTTTTTAAAGTCACCCGGGTGAGATGGAAAGCCCGGCCTGGATTTGCAGAGCGGAGGCTCCCAGGCCCCTTATTTGGGGTGTGGGGTGGTTGGCCAGCCACCAGTCACCGGCTGCCAACCTGGAAAGCCACGACTCCGGTTCTTTGAAAAGAAGCGCTTTAGATGAGTGTCCATGTACATTTCATCCCCTTCTCAGGAATTGAAGGGTCTGGCTCAGTTCAACCACCCAGCTGTGGCCACCTATTTGAGGAACTGATCCCAGCTCCTTGGGTGGGACTACAAACCTCTCCTGGTCAGCTCTTCCCCTGGTGCCTCCATGACTCTGATTTTTTGGAGGCCTTTTGTTGGACTGCCCCAAGAGGAGAGAAAGCTCCCTCTCAGGCCCTCCCCCATCTTTCGTGGTTTGGTAAGTTTCCTCTGATTCCTGGACTTTGTCTCTGAGACAAAGGTAATTCTGTTCCCCCTTCCCCTCACCCTCCTGCCATCAGCCTTCCCAGACCTGCCTCCACAATGGAGCAAAAGGAAGGAGGATTGGTGTTTATTTAACAAGCTCTTACATCGTGCTCAGGCAGTGCCAGGTGCTGTTCTAAGCACTTGACAAATATTAGCACATTTAATCCTCACATGAGAAATGAAGTGGGAGCCATGGGTATCACCCCCATTTTACAGATGGGGCCCTCATATGCAGTGGTTCAATGATGGGCCCAAGGTCACCAGAGGGACTGATGGACCTGACCCCAGGCAGTCCGGCCCCAGGTGTAGGCCCTTCACTGCCACACCTGCACCTGTCTCTCCCAGCTCAGCCTCCTGGAACAGGTCAGGGCCCCAGAAGGTCATCCTGGAGCCTCCTCATTTGGGGGAAGGACAAGATGGAGGCCTGCGGAGGTGGGGGGTTTCCCAGGGTCTCCTCTGTTCTCTGACAGGCTCAGGCTGTGCCTCCGCGGAGTCATCTGTAGCGTAGAGATGGTGGTCCGGTTCCCTCTGGATGGTTCTGAGGATCCATGGAGACAGTGCATGTGACGTCCTCAGGACAGGGCCCAATACCGTAAGGATCAGCTGTGGTGGCCAGCCATGGCTGTGATGGTCACACAGGGCCTTCTGGGTGGTTCCACTCTCCCAACGTTTTCTGCATGCCCCAGCCCTGGGGCGGTAAACCAGGCAGTAGCCCCAAACTCATTTCACATGTGGTGGCCAAGCCTGGACAGGACACCCAGCCCCTACCATGGGCTCTCCAGGAGGCCCTCAGAGGCCACTGGGGCCTCCCTGCGCTCTCTGGAATGCCCATTCTTTGTCAAGGTTCTCAGAGGGCCTTGGGTGTCCCTGGGGCCCAAGGACCCTCAGGGTGTGTGGGGAGGGGAGGGAAGGAATGGAGGGGGCAATTAAAAACTTAACCTTCGGGGCTTGTGGGGTGGGTAGAGACAGAGTCAGATCCACCTGTGGCCACTACAGTGGAATCCCTACATTCCTGAGAAGACCAGCCACAAGAAGCATATGAAGTTAAGCTGGGTACCAGGACTCATGCCTATAATCCCAGCACTTTAGGAAGCTGAGGCAGGAGGCTTGCCTAAGTCCAGGGGTTTGAGACCAGTCTGGGTAGCTTGGTGAGCCCTCATTCTACCATAAATCAAAAAATTAGCCAGGCATGGTGGCACGTGCCTGTGACTTCAACTACTTGGGAGGCTGAAGCAGAAGGATCGCCTGAGTCCAGCAGGTCGAGACTGCAAAACTGTATTCCAGCCTGGGTGACAGAGTGAGACTCCGACTCAAAAAACAAGAAAAAAGTATGAAGTCAGAGAACAGTTGTCAGAAGGATGGTTCTCAGAGGACTTCCTGGAGGGGCGGTGCTTGAACTCAGCTGAAAGGATGGACAAAGGGGGCTGGGGCGAGCAAATAGTTCTCTTTGGGGGATAGAGACAAAGGGTCTTACTATGTTGCCCAGGCTGGTCTCAAACTCATAGCCTCAAGTGATCCTCCTGCCTTGGCCTCCCAAAGTGCTGGGGTCACAGGCCTTACCAAATACTTTTCACAGAACAGTTCCCTTCCCCTCAGCCAGCACTGGGGCCTTCTCCCTTTGCTCCTGTGAGGCCTTTGCTTTGCTACCTCTGAGGTGTTTTTGCTTCTGAGGAGGGCAGCTGAGAGCTTGCTTCTCTGAGTCCCCAGGCCCTCGCCCCCTCCCATCCAGGCACCGACAAAAGTGCCTCTGAAGGCGACTGAGGGCGGGAGAGAGGAGTCCACTCACACCCGAGTCCTGAGAGTCTGCAAGATCTTGGGAAAGACCCCAAAGCTCTTGGGGTCTCAGTTTTTAAATCTGTAAAATGAGAATAATGGCACCTGATTTCTTAGCTGGCAAGAGTTTGCAGAAAGCTGCCAGGGGCACAGTGGCTCACACCTGTCATTCCAGTACTTTGGGAGGCTAAGGCAAGAGGATTGCCTGAGTCCAGGGTCTTGAGACCAACCTGGACAACTTGGCAAGACCACATCTCTACCATAAACCAAAAAATTCGCTGTTTGTGGTGGCACATGCCTGTGGTTCCAGCTACTTGGAAGGTTGAGGCGGAAGGATCCCCTGAGCCCAGCAGGTCAAGGCTGCAGTGAGCACGATTGTGCCACTGCCCTCCAGTCTGGGCGGCAGAGTGAGACTCTGACTCAAAAAATAATAATAAAATAAAATAAAATAAAAGAGCTTATTACAGAAAGCCTGCCCACGGGCAAGACTTCTTTGCAGGCACCGAGTCTACGGAAAGCCCTGGACTTGGGAACAGGCAGGGCCGACTGCCAGCTGCCTGATCCATGGCTGGGCATGGGCCCTTGGAGCTCATCGAGTCTGTGCAGGGAAGAATGTGAGGTGACCATCAGGGGAGCTGCCTGTGGAGGGCGGCCCTTGGCGGGGCTCAGTGGAGGGAAAGGGAGAGCGTTCCAGAAGGGGGGACAGGGGCTGTCCAGGACACCCCAGAGAGCACCTAGGATGGTTTGGTTTGTCCTGGGGCTCCATGAGCTAGGGAGGCCACCCTGCCTCTCCAGGGGGCTTCTGCCAGGCTCCCAGGTGAGGGCTCACAACCAGGTCCTCCCGTCTACCTGACCTCAGGAGCTCAGGGGCCTCAGAAGCGGGTATGCGGGAGCCATGGGGTGGGTTTACCTGTTTCCAGCCACAATACAAGGCCGGAAGTATCCTCCCACAAACCCCCTTCCCCCACCCCTCCACCCCCAGCCAGCAGTTCCCAAGGTGCGCTTGGCCGACCTCTATTGACTGGTAGTGCGGGTCTGTGCCTCCTGCCCGAACCGAGTAAATATTTATCGAAGTGATCGGGCGTCCTAATTAAGAGATTTGTGCCGATTCCTCCCTTTTTAAGGATTCAAAGCCGAGGCTTAGGAGATTAAGAAATATTTTGCTGGCATTAATGCGTTAAACTTCACAAGGTGGAGGCCCACACAGCAAGAATTATCCAGGCCAGCGGAGGGGAGTGCTGGGGTCCGCACGGATCCTGGAGACAGGACATACCAAGTACACCTGGGCATTGATGGTGAGTCTGGTGAGTTGGGGGTGGGATGGGGCTGGGGGTGGAGGGAGCGATGTTTGCCCGGCAGCTTCGATTTTCATTCCTAAATCTGCTCTCAGCTTTGAATCCTTTTAGTAAAGAAATTTGTATTTATTATTTTTTTGTAGAGATTAGTGTTTGCATTGTTGCCCAGGCTGGTCTCCAGCTCCTGGCCTCAAGTGATCTGTCAAAACAATTTTGGAACTCTTTTTCCGCAATGGCCATCAGAGCCATAGTCCTATTACCCTTGATGTCCTGAATGTCATCAAAATGTCTTCCTTTCAATATTTCCGGGCAAAGAAAAAAAGTCATTGGGGGCCAGATCAGGTGAGCAGGGAGGGTGATCCAATAAAGTTATTTGTTTACTGGCTAAAAACTCCCTCACAGACAGTGCTGTGTGAGCTGGTGCATTGTCGTGATGCAAGCATTCCTTCAGAACCATTTTTGCACACACCTTTCTCATGCCAAGATTTTTAGTTAAGATTTTCCTGTTTCTCTACGGATGCTTATTTGGTCTGCTATGCTTCTCACAGTCAGCTGACGATTTTGACGCACAATTCGACAAGTTTTTGCAGTGTTTTCTTTAGTTCTGCTCTTTCCTGGCCTTCCTGACCTCTCTTCATCAGTGACGCTTTCTCTCCCCTCAGATAAATATTTAATCCATTGGTACACTGCTGTTTTCTTCATGGCATTATCCCCATAAACTTGGACTAACATAATTTCATGTCCACCCTTGCCAAGTTTAACAAGAAATTTAATGTTTGTTTATGGCTCTAATTCAAGCTCCGACATTTTTGTGAAGGCACAAAAAACATGCAACAACAGTTACGAATGCAACTCAGCAAGGCACCGCCACAGGTCGACATGAACAGAGCTGTGAGACACTGAACTACCAAGGTTATGAAACCTTACCGGGTTGTTTGTACAGTGCTGCCGACGTAAGGCAACGGTGGCAAGTTTGTGAACTTAATTGTCAGTCCCTGTATGATCCCACTCACATGAGGTACCCAGAGAACTCAAATTCGCAGGCACAGAGTGTAGGAAAGTGGTCATCAGGGCCTTGGGGGGCAGGTGAGTGGGGAGTGGTCATTCAAGGGTTATAGAGTTTCCACTGTGCAAGATAAAACGTTCTAAAGACCTGCAGAACAACAATGTGCACAGTTAACACTCCTGAACTGCACACTTAAGCATGGTTAAGGCGCAGTGGCTCACACCTGTCATCCCAGCACTTTGAGAGGCCCAGTGGGAGGATGGCTTGAGCTCAGGAGTTTGAGACCAGCCGAGGCCACGTAGTGAGACCTTGTCTCTACAGAAAATCAAAAACTTAGCTGGACGTGCTGTGCCCCTGTAGTCCCAGCTCCTTGAGAGGCTGAGGCTGGAGGATCGCTTGAGCCCAGGAGAGCAAGGCTGCAGTGAGCCGTGAATGTGCCACTGCACTCCAGCCTGGGCAGCAGAGTGAGAACTTACTAAATTAAAAAAAAAAAAGATGATTGAGATGGCAACATTTTATGTGATGTGTCTTTTTTTTTTTTTTGAGTTGGAGTCTCACTCTGTCGCCCAGACTGGAGTGCAGTGGCCGCTCCCGGCCCCCGCAGCCTCGAACTGCTGGGCTCCGGCGATCCTTCCGCCTCAGCCTTCCGAGTAGCAGGAATTACAGGCATGCGCTATCACGCCCGGCCGATTTTTTCATTTATTGTAGAGATGAGGTCTCGCTGCCCAGGCGGGTCTCGAACCCGCGGGCTCAGGCAATCCACTCACTTCAGCCTCCCAAAGGCGTGGGATTACAGGCTGAGCCACCGAGCCCCGGTGTGATGTTTTTTTGAC
Organism: Cephalopachus bancanus; assembly: GCA_027257055.1. Taxonomy (NCBI): domain Eukaryota; kingdom Metazoa; phylum Chordata; class Mammalia; order Primates; family Tarsiidae; genus Cephalopachus; species Cephalopachus bancanus. The sequence goes on along the minus strand of JAPVLO010000288.1, from coordinate 2,130,745 downwards.
TGCAATTAACAAAGAAAAAAAAAAAGAGGCAGCGCTATCAACAGGTGAGTTCTGTGGAGTTCTGGTCATGGATCCTACAGACCCAGACCCAGCCCTCTCCTCCAGCTTAAGATGCTAATTCCTTCTACTATGCTTTGTCTCTTTGTTGTTGTTTTCTGTTTGTTTGCTTGTTTATTTGTTGGTTTTGTTTGTTTGTTTGTTTAGTTTTTGAGCTGGTGTCTCACTCTGTAGCCCAGGCTGGGGCGCAAACACAGCTACTGCAGCCTCAAACTCCTGGGCTCAGCCTTCTGCCTCAATCTTCCAACTAGCTGGAACCACAGGCATACGCCACCACGCCCGGCTCACCTTTTGATTTATTGTAGAGCCGAGGTCTTGCCAAGTTGCCCAGGCTAATCTCGAACCCTTGGGCTCAGGTAATCCTCTCGCCTCAGCCTTGCAGAGTGCTGGGATGACAGGCATGCATTGTCTCTTTGGAATAGCTAGAGTGGTCCTGATCCTGGTACCTGCACCCTGGTAGATAGACTCTGGCCTCTTCCAGCAACCTCTCTCTGTGCCAGCCTCGGCCCGCTGGGGGCTTTTTGGGGTGTTCTGTCTTCCCTGGAATCTCATCTGCTTCATTGGAATAGTGGGATGGAACATAGCGATGATACAAGGCCATCGAGCAGGGAATGGGCAGCTGGATCCCTGCACCCCGGGCACCCCCGCCCCGCAGAGCCTAAGAGCCATGGTAGACGCCTCTGTTGGAGTTGTGGCTCTCCGGCTTTTTTCTCTGGGACCTTGGCAGGATGCTTGTTTGCTCAACCTCAATTTCCTCATCTGTAGAGTCAGGATGATGATGTACCTGCCTCATGGGTGGTGGGAATAAGGTGGACCAGCCACGCCTTTGTGACTGTGATTCTGAATGAATGCAGCACATCACCGTCTTGTCTCAGAAGTGCTCAGACTCCCCAGTCTCCGTCTGAATCCAGGCGTGGACTCCCTTCTCCCCGCAGCGGGCTCCTCCGCTCCCAGAACCTCAGTGTGTCGCCCATCAGGGAAAGCACAGAGAGACGGAAGGCCAGGACCAGAGGCCTGAATGCTGGAAGCCAGCATTCACGGAGGGCCCTGGGCATCCCCCAATAAGGAGAATATGGGGGGAAGGCTTTATGTGGACACGAGAGTGTAGAGGGGTGAGAGGCTGCAGGACCGGCTCACCCAGGGCCAGCAAGGCCCAGACCGGGGGCAGCCCCTTCCCTGGCAGCAAAAGCAGCCACCCTACGCAGCTGGCACAGGGCCCCTCCTCCACCAGGGCCAGGAAGGCCCTTTTCAGCCTGTTAACCGCAGACTTGCAAGCTCTAGCTCAGACAGGAACGAGGCCAGACACCGACCCGCGCCTGTGTCTGGGGGTGGGCTGGGGCTTACAGTCTCCAGAAGACCCTCATCGTGCCGCTGGTTGGGTCTGCAGGACCCAGGGCTGGAGAGGACCTCCACACCCACGCCCGATCCACGGGGGCACTGTGAACGTGGACTTCCCAGTCATAATGCCACAAACCTGACTTTGGGAAGGGCTCCCCCAAGGGGCCGATTGGGATCAGAAGGGGTAAGGACTTGGCCCTGGTGGCTGGTGGCTCCAAGGGTCCAGCCAAGTGACCCAGCCTCTGTTCAGGGGATCTGGAATTCCCTGACTAGTAGGTGGCAGCCTTGTGCTGAGCCGTTTACACCACTGTCTCATCAAACCATGTGACCATGGCGTCATGGTTGCTACCACATGTGACTGCCAAGACCCCTCCTCAGGGTGAAGCCGCTGCGCCCCAGTCTCAGAGAGCATTGGGAGCCAGAAGTCCCTCACCTCAGCGGAAGATGTCACCTTGCCCCTCCCCAGGAAAGCCAGCCTCCAGTGAGGATGGGTGGTGCACGTATAGAGGCCTGGTGCCCTGGTCTCCCGTTCAGGGCAGCCCTGAGAGTCCAGCCCAGTCTCAGAGCTCCCACAGGGTCACTGAGGCCTCTGTGTCATCAATCCCTGTCCCTGGGCCCCGTCCTGCCTCCCTGCCATACAGGGCACTGTCACCCCCTGCATGGGGATCTTGCCACTTGACAGTTGCCAGACTCAGCAGACAAGAATACAGAACACCCAGTTCCATCTGAATTTCCTTTAAACAATGAATTTTTTTTTAGAAGTACTATGTCCCAAATACTGCATGGGACATACTTATACCAAAAAAACCACTCGTTGTTTATCTGAAATTCAAATGTGACTGGGCGTCCTATATTTCATCTGGCAACTCCTCTCGGTCTCAGCCTGTTCTTTGGGGAACCTGACCTGTAACAAGTCCAGCGGAGTGGGTCCTGCCCCAGCCCTGGTTTTAGAAACAGGACCCCGAACCTCCAATCCCGGTTCTGTAAGGGACCCTGGTTATTAAGGGAGGAGTCGGACATCAGCAGTGGATTTGGGGGCTGGGTCCGCCCAACTGGGGCCGGGGTCCTGGGCGTGGGTGGGTGCAGAAAGTCCTCCCCCGCTCCCAGCCCCACCTGGCTCCCGGCCCACGACTCTGCAGGAGAGGGCTCCGGCCCGGGTTTTCCGGCTAGCCTTCCCTGGCAGGGCTGAGCCGCCCCCAACCCCCGGGAAGAACATTTCAATCAGCCCCGGTCCCTGCCTGTCCTGGCCTTTGCTGGCTTTGTCAGAGTCTGTGTCAATAGCTGGAAATCCAGGCAGCGGCACAAGCAGACATCTCGCTCCTTCCCAAGCAGAAATCGCACAAAGGCCAGGGCTCCCCTCTTTACAAGGAAAACAAACAGGTCTCCAGGCTCCCAGGGGCTGGGGGTGGGCTGGGGGGAGGAGAGGAGGGGGAGCTGGGTGGGGAGGGGAGGGGCAGCCAGCTGGCTCTGCCAGCCCCGCCCCCACCCGCGCTGGCTTCCCACTCCCATCTGCCTCACTACCAAGCTGTGGGGGGTCTTGGGCAGCCACCGCCCCCCCCCCCCCGCGGTTTGCTGCTGGCTCGAGCCTCAGCATTGCCTTCCCTAGTAGCCATCCTCGAAGCCAATGAACGGAGTCCTCCCTCCCCTGCTCAGAAGCCTTCTGTAGCTCCCATAGGCTGCTCCTCAGGCCTTGTCTGCTGTTCCCTCTACCTGGAACGCTCTTTCACCTCTGTGGAACTGAGGAAATTCCACCTGTTCTTCAAGGCCCCTTTTCCTGTGAAGTCGTCCCTGGTCACCCCCTTTGAATGCATCGCAAGCCTCTCTGGGCAAGCGTGGTAGCCACCTCCCAGACGTCCTGCTCTGTGGTTGGTACGCGTGTCTCCTCCCAGGTTGTGAGACTTCCTCTGACCTTCGCGGCGTTTTCCAGTTCGTAAAGTGGTTTCCCATTCATGCTCCTTTCGGCTCTCCTGGGTAGATGCAGCCCCACTTTCGAGATGATGCAGTGGAGGCCGAGAATTCTGGCTCCCAGGCGCCCGTCATCGTCAGGTAGCTCATAACAGCAGGACCAGACCCAGATCTTTCAAGTGGAAGGCCGGCGCTGTTTCCAGGAAGGACTGGCCTTCTCTTTTCTTGAGTCTGAGTCTCACTCTGTCTCTCAGGCTTGACAGCTTCGACCTTCTGGGCTCAGGCAAACCTTCCACCTCAGCTTTCCAAGTAGCTGAGACTACAGGCACACACATGCGTGGCTGATTTTTCTATAGAAACAAGATCTCGCTCTGTGGCCCAGGCTGGTCTCAAACTCCTGGGCTCATGCGATTCTCCTGCGTTGACCTCCCAAAGTGCTAGAATTACAGGTGTGAGCCACTGCGCCCGGCCAGGACTGACCTTTCCATCTTATGTGGGAGCCACTAGCTGGGTGGGTGAGCATGCATTATTTCAGTAGCAAGGAGAGGGACCCCTTCCCCTGTGCTGTCCCCGCCCCTGCTCCCCAGGGGATACCGGAGTTCCACTTCCGGCTCTTTCTGCTTCCTCTTTGACAGGAATGCTGGGCCGGGTGACCGGGAAGTCAGCTCCTGGGCTGCAATAGGAAACCACCATGGTTGTGCCACTGACAGTCAAGCTAAGCGGAACTGGGATGGGACTGTGCTGTCTGCAGAAGGGGCCTTGCATGGGGTGCTTTCCACCCCCAATGACCCCGGCGTCACCAGCCAACCTGGGAAAGAAGTGGCCCCGAAATCTCCCACTTCCCTGGGGCAGCCCCAAGGACAAGTCTAGGTAAGGGCTTCCACCAGTTTACTCAGGTAACTGGCAGCCCCTACCAGGCCTTTGTATTTGCTTGTTGTTTTTAGAGACAGGATCTCACACTGTCGCCCAGGCTCACTGCAACCTTGAACTCTTGGCTCAAGGGATCCTCCTGCCTCAGCCTCCCGAGTAGCTGGGACTATAGGCGTGCGTCACCACGCCTGGCTGATTTTTAAAATATTTTGTAGAGACAAGGTTTCACTGTGTTGCTCAGGCTGATACTGAACTCCCGGCCTCAAGCGAGCCTCCCGCCTCAGGCTCCAAAGTGCCAGACTCAGTGAGCCACCACGCTCAGCCTCGTGTACTGTTCACAGGGGAGTCAGGGTGACCACGTCACTCCTCTGCCCAACCCCTCCTGGCTTTCCATTTCTAGCTAAGAGAAGCCCACGTCCTCAGTGGCTCACAAGGCCCTCCGTGGCCTGTCCCCGCTGTCCTCTGCCCCGTCGTCCCCTGCCCTGCTCTGCCTCGTCCACTCCACCGGCCCACCCCTCTGTGCCCGACACGCCCCTGCCAGAAGCCTTGCTCTGGCGGGTCTTTCCGACTGAAAGACTCTCTTCCCAGAACCCCAGTTGGCTAACCTTCTCTCCCTCCTCCTCCAGATCTTGCCGAGAGCCTCACCCTCCTGGCCAGGCCTGCCTAGCGACCCTGACTCATCCTGTAGTCAGCCCCACCCTCCTCCACCACTGCTGACCCCCCCCACTCTACTTTTACTTATTTATTTATTTTGAGTCGGAGTCTCACTCTGTCGCCCAGGCTGGAGTGTGGTGGCATGCTCATGGCCACTGCAACCTTGACCTGAATCCTTCCATCTCAGCCTCCTGAGTAGCTGGGACTACAGGCAGACGCTGCCACATCCGGCTAATTTGGGGGCTTATTGTAGAGACGAGGTCTTGCCAGGTTGCCCCGGCTGGTCTCGAACCCCCGCGCTCAGGCAAGCCTCTCGCCTCGGCCTTTCCAAGCGCTGGGATGACAGGCGTGAGCCCCTGCGTCCTGCTCCTGCCCTACTTTCGTGTCTTCGGGGCACTGTTCCCTCGCAACAGTCCTCAGGCCTCACTCCCGTGGATGCTCACTGTCCCTCCTGCCCTGAAGCACCGGGTCCGTGACACCAGCTCCTCTGCCCCTCTTGTTCACGGCTCGTGGGCTCCAAAGCGGTGCCTCTCCTGTGGTGGTGCACGCCATACCCTTCTGTGGCTGGAATTCAATCTGCAGATGGGGCTGATGACATGCCACTGGGCTGAACAAGAATTAAATCAACTCATTAAGAGCACTGAGCACAGGTCGGGCATAATCCCAGCACTTTGGGAGGCCAACGCGAGAGGATTGCCTGAGCCCTGAGCCCGCGGGTTCGAGACCAGCCTGGGCAATATGGCGAGACCTTGTCTCTACAATAAATCAAAAAAAAAAAAAAAAAAAAAGATTATCCAGGCATGGTAGCGCGTGCCTGTAGTTCCAGCTACATGGAAGGCTGAGGTGGAAGGATTGCCGGAGCCCAGCAGGACAACTCTGGGGTGGTTGTGAGCGTGCCACTGCATTCCAGCCTGGGTGATGGAGCGAAACACCAACTCAAAAAAAAAAAAAAGAACACTGAGCCCAGTGCCTGGCACCTCCTAGGAGTTCAGTGAATGTTCTTAGGAGTAATATGTTAAAATGAACAGGTTAGGGCCTAGTGGCAACTCAGGAGGCTTGAGACAAGAAGTTTGAGACCCTCGTCTCTACAGAAAAAAAAAATCAAAAAATTAGCCAGGTGTGTTGGCGCATGCCTGTGGTCCCAGCTACTCGGGAGGCTGAGGCAGGAGGATCACCTGAGCCCAGGAGTTTCAGGTTGCAGTAAGCTGTGGTTGGGCCACTGCATTCCAGCCTGCGGGGCAGAGCAAGACCTTCTCTCAAAAACAAAAAAGAACAGGTTGTCCCCAGGAAAGGGGACAAGGTGCTCCTGCCCTCTTCCTTCCGGGGCCTGAGGACCTGTCCTGGGGGCAGGACCTTAGCTGACAGGGCCTGTCCTCTCCCCACACAGCTGCCTTCTCAACCTGTCTGCCCAAGAGGGGGGCGGAAGGGGGGCTCATCAGACAGGGTTCCCCAGAACGGCCTCATGCAATAGTCCAACCCAAGTCTGCTTCCCCGGGATCCCCGAGGCCCCGCGTGGAAGAGGGGCTTGACCAAGTCTGATGCCCAGTCCAGGTCCCTGCCCCCGTTCCTCTGGCAAGTGCATATTTGGGATCCCAAAGCAGGGGTCAGTATCGGGCAAAGGACTCAAAAATAAAAACAACAACTTGTCTGTGACATATTTATTTTATTTTTTTATTTTTGAGTCAGAGTCTCACTCTGTCGCCCAGGCTGGAGTGCAGTGACACGCTCATGGCCACCGCCGCCTCGGCCTGCTGAGCTCAGGTGGTCCTTCTGCCTCAGCCTTCCAAGTAGCTGGAACTACAGGTGCGCACTACATCATCTGGCTAATTTTTGGATCTATCGTAGAGAAGAGGTCTCCACCATGTTGCCCAGGCTGGTCTCAGATCCCTGGGCTCAGGCAGTCCTCTCACCTCCACTTCCCAAAATGCTGAGATGACAGGCGTGAGCCACCGCACCTGGCTGTGAAGTGTTTTAATATGGCAAGTCTTACACGGGCATTTCAACCATCACTGGGCTGTGTTTATATTAAATCATTCTTGTTGCAAAGAATAACAGCTTGAGAAAGGAAATGCATCCTGGAACATCTGACACATACGATTGGCTATTCGCATTGTTTATTCCAACAGCTGTTTGTTGAGGAACTATTATGTTTAGGTCTTGGAAACAGAGACATATTCACTACTTTCCGAGAGCAGTTCAGCTGGGATGGGGAGAGAGTTGGGACCTCGTGTGAGGACACACACCGTGGTGCCCAGCTGCTGCCGTGCTCCTTGGTGTTTACCCACATAAGTTGGACATTTATGTCTACACGGAAACCCTGCACACAGATGTGGCTAGAGCTGTGTTCCTGGTTGTCAGAACTGGAAAACCAAGATGTCCTTCCACAGGTGAGAGGATGAACGCACTGGGGGACACCCAGACGTTGGAGTATTTTTTCAAGATAAAGAAGATGTGGGCTATGAAGTCACAAAATGACACGGGGGACCTTTAGAGCAGATCACTAAGCGGGAGGAGCCAATGTGAACAGGCGACAGACGGCCGGGCTCCAAGGCTTCACCATTCAGGGACAGGCGGAACCACGGAGACCCAGAGGAGGTCAGGGCTCCAAGGCTTGGGGAGGGGGGTGAAGGGGCAGAGGACAGGGGGTCTGAGGGCTGTGAACTCGCTCTGTGTGACACTGTCATGGGGAACACATGTAGTGATGCATTTGTCCACACCGATAGGATGGCCACACCAAGAGCGAGCCCTGATGGAACCACGGACTTCAGCAAATCAGGTGTCTACACTGGCTCATGGATTCTAACAGTCTCACGATGGTGGTGCAGATGCTGGGGACAGCGACGCAGAAAGGGGGTGGGGGTGAAGACACTGCTTCTGCTCCATTTTTCAGTAAACCTAGAACTGCTAAAAAGAAAAAACCACTATTTTATTATTATTATTAATTTGTTTTTTGAGTTGGAGTCTCTCACTCTGTCGCCCAGACTGGAGTACAGTGGCATGCTCCCAGCCACCGCAGCCGCCACCTGCTGGTCTCAGGCAATCCTTCTGCCTCAGCCTTCCAAGTAGCTGGAACTGTAGGCACGCACCACCATGCCCAGCTATTTTATTTATTGGTTTATTGTAGAAATGAGGTCTCACCAATTTGCCCAGGCTGGCCTCAAACCCGTGGGCAATCCTTTCACCTCGGCCTCCCAAAGTGCTGGGATTGTAGGCATGAGCCACTGTGCCTGGCCTAAAAAGAAAGTCTATTAAAAACAAGAGAACATATGGTATGACCATGGAGCAATGTAGGGTGTTCCGGGAGCCGCCCAGAATGGGTGGGGAAAGCGTGGGGAGTGTGGGTGTCAGTGGTGGGGCCAGGACCCTTGTGTGTGAACTTAGAGGTTCAGATGCCACCTGGCCACTTGCCCACCATGAGGCCTTAGTCTCTTAAGCCTCAGTTTGTTCTTCGGTGAGATGGGGCTAGCAATGCCCACCACCATATCCTCAGATTTCAGTCAACTGCGAAGAAAGTACTTGGCCCTGCGCTTGCTGGAAGTCAATGCTCATCCTCACACCTGGAGGAGGGGAGGCTGGCTCCGTGGAGTTGGTGGGCGCAGAAGGAGGGGAGAGGTGAGCCCTCCTGGGGGCAGTGTGGCCAGAGTCCTGGAGGCTACCGAGAGAGCAGATGCAGGGGGGTTGCCCAGGCTGGGCTTGAACTCCTGGCTCAAACGATCCTCCCACCTTGGCCTCCCAAAGTACTGGGATTGCAGGCATGACAAATTTAAGAATTGTTTTTTTAGTTGTTCTCTCTGTCACGCAGGCTAGAGTGCAGTGGCATGCTCACGGCTCACCACAGCCTCAACCTCCTGGGATCAAGTGGTCCTTCTCCCTCAGCCTCCTGAGTAACTGGGACTACAGGTGCACACCACCAGTCCTACTGACTTTTTTGATTTTTTTTTTTGTAGAGTCAAGGACTCACTATGTCTCCCAGGCTGATCTTGAACTTCTGGACTCAAGCGATCCTCCTGCCTCGGACTCCCAAAGTACTGGGATTCCAGGCATGCACTGAGATTCCCATGCACTGGGATTCCATGCACTGAGTCCAGTCAAGGGAACTTAAATACATATATACTAAGCGCGGGAAGCCAGTCTGAAAAGGCCCCGGACTGCAGGACTCCAACGATTGGACATTCAGGAATAGGCAACACTGTGGAGGCAGGGAAGAGATCGTGGCTGTCAGGAGCTGGGGGAGGGATGAATGGGGGTGGGGCAGAGGGGTTTAGGGTAGTGAAAATCCCCCCACGACACTATAACAGTGACACGTGTTGTGAGGCGTTTGTTCAAGCCCACAGCATGTCCAACACCGAGAGTGATCCTGCTGGAAACTGTGGACTCGGTGGTTAGAACATGCGTGCAGGTCCCCGATTGTAACACACACTCTCTGTAGGGCCCATTGCTGATGGGAGTGGCTATCCCTGTGTGGAGAAAGCGGGCAGCGGGGAAAGCTCTGTACCTTCTGTTCAACTTTGTGGCAACCCTAAAACTGCAGGGAAAGCTCTGTACCTTCTGTTCAACTTTGTGGCAAACCTAAAACTGCTCTAAAAAGTAAAATCTCAAATTAAAAAATAAAAGCTCAGAATTAACACAGAGAAAGAAACCCCCGGGGATGCCAAGTCCAGAAGAAGTCATGGATTCAGGATCTCAGGGGAGGTCTTGAAGGTCCTGTCCCTGTTCCAGCTGTGACCCTCACTTTTTTTTTTAGTCAGAGTCTCAGTCTGCCACCCAGGCTGGAGTGCAGTGGCAAGCTCATGGCCACCACAGCCTTGGCCTGCTGGGCTCAGGTGATCCTTCTGCTTCAGCCTCCCAAGCAACTGGAACTAGAGGCATGCACACCACGCCTGGCTCATTTTTTGATGTATTGCAGAGATGAGGTCTCGCCAAGTTGCCTAGGTTGGTCTTGAACCCCTGGATTCAGGCAATCTACTCACCTTCGTCTCCCAGAGTGCTGGGATTACAGGTTTGAGCCATCATGCCCAGCCGACCATCACTTTCAGTGGGGAGTCTCCCACTAACTGCCTCGACTGGAGAACTTTTCACTGAGGCATGACTTCCTTGGAATCTCACTGGTTAGAGATAAAAGACCTTTAAGATCCTTGAACAGGGGCCTGGGCGCCGGGGCTCACATCTGTAATCCCAGCACTTTGGGAGGCCAAGGCGGGAGGATCGCTTGAGCCCAAGAGTTTGAGAACAGCCTGGGCAACATAGTGACATAGTGAGTGAGACCTTCTCTCTAAAAAAAAAAAAAAAAAAGAAGGAAGATTGTCACCGGCCCCTTTGTGGTTCTGATAACAATGGAGGTGTGGGGGACTGTGGTCGACAAAGGTCCTGGCTAATTTAAGACTTGACTTTTTAGAGCATTACAACTGGCTCTCAACCACAGCATCAGCTTCCTGTGGCCCTCCCCCTCCCCATAACCGCATCCCCATCCCCCAAGGTGGCCTGTGAGGTTCAGACTGGGGGGATAGGTGGCCAGGTCCAGGATGAGAGATTGTGGAGGGAGTCAAGGTCCCCTGAGCCCCAGGCCCAGACCAACCAGTTATCCCAATCCCCCCCCACCAGAGCGGCTGGTCCTCTCAGGTTTTGAGCTGTCATGACCACCCCTCTGCCCTTCTCCCTCCTTCTTGAGAAGAGACTGGAGGGAGGTCCGTGTCCCAGCCTCTGACCCATCTGGGCACCTCCATTCCGGTATGCCGTTCCCCACCCCCCACCCCTCCCCCGTGCTGCTGGCAGGAAGGGGTGGTGGACACACAGCGTGCGTGTGGCGTGCCACCGAGGGGGACACGGAGCGTTCCCAGGGTCCCATCCGTGGGTACAAAGTGCTTGTTCCTGTCACCAGACGCTGCCACTGGCCCTGTCAGGATCTGATTGCTTCATTCTCTCCAAGTTGCTTAACACCAGGCACGTAGGCCCAGGACGCCACCTTGCCCAGCTCCGGGGGAGGGTGGGGGGAGCAAGGGAGGGAACAGAGACCTGTGCTGAGGGACCAGTGCTCCTGAGCTGACTGAGGCCCGCCCTGCCTGCAGGGCTCAGGTGACCTCCTCCAGGGTCCCTGCTGGGCTCTGGTCACAACCCCCTCCCTGTCTGTTCCTTTCACCAGCCACAGGTCTGCTGCTACCTCAAACCCCGGGATGGGCTGGAGCTGCCTCCATGGCTGGCCTGGCCATGAGAGTATCCGAGCTCAGCAACATCATGCCACCGTGAGAGCACTTGCACCCAGCAGTGGGCAAGCCCCAGGTCAACGATCTTGAAGGTCTCACCAATGAGATTCCAAGGAAGTCATGCCCCAGTGAAAAGTCCTCCCGCTGGGGCAGTTGGTGGGGGAATCCCTGCTGAAAGTGAGGGTCGCAACTGGCGTTTGAAGATGTCAAGGCAGACACTGTGCCTTCTGTCCTTTCACCAGAAACACGCTTCTCTCCCTTTTTAACTTTAATTTTGTAGAGACAGAGTCTCGCTATGCTGCCCAGGCTCTTCTCAAACTCCTGGCCTCAAGCACTCCTCCTGCCTCAGCCTCCCAAGAGCTGTGATGACAGGCATGAGCCACCACGCCAGCCACTTCCCTCCCTTTTTATAGCTCAGTTCAAATGGGCCCTTCTGCTTCCCAGGCCTGTCACACCTCCTCAGAGCGCAGCAGAACTCAGTGGGAGACATGTCCCTGGGGCTCTTTGAGGATGCAGGGAGGGACCCAGGGCCAGCAAGCCATGCCAGTTGTGAGAGGGAAGTGCCATGGACACCCTCCTGGGGGCCCTGCCTGGCTCCCTCCGTCTGGTTAAGAACGAAGTCTTCCTCCTTGTCCCTCGCCCCAGGAACAGATGATCTTCATTTTCCACCCTGATGGCTTCAAATCACTGCCTATCTCTGGGAGGTCTCAGGCACTCTTCCTTCCTCTTCGCCAGTGGGCTGTGCCCCTGGCCCTCCAAGCATGGCTTCGTGTTCCCAGCAGAGCCTGGGAGGCTGCAGCCAGGTCCTTACCTCTGCAGGGTCCTCCACCTCTGAGCCCCCTCCCTCTCCAGTGTCATCTGTCCCTCCTCTCCCAGGGTCTCTGCACTGCCCTCAGATTCCCTCTTTCCCTTCTATGCACACGTCTTGCTTCCAGGCTCCGACCTGCAGTCGGTCATGGACACCTTAGCGACAATTAGTAGCAAGGCGGCCGGAAGCAGCATGGCTTCCTTTCTTCACTCAGGACTGAGCTCAGAGAAGTTCTCTTGGAACAACCTCGTCTCTGCTTGTGACCAGAGAACTCTCCTCATTTCTCACTCCTTCACCCATGCTGGAGTGCAGTGGCTTGCACGCTCACAGCTACCCCAGCGTCCACCTTCTGGGCCCTGGCAATCCTTCTGCCTTAGCCTTCCAAGTAGCTGGAACCACAGGTATGTGCTACCACGCTCGGTTAATTTTTGATGTATTGTAGAGACGAGGTCTCGACAAGTTGCCCAGATGGGTCTCAAACCCACGGGCTCAAGCAATCCACTCGCCTCGGCCTCCCGAAGAGCTGGGATTACAGGCTGAGCCACCGAGCCCGGCGCCTCATTTATTTTTTGGATGTTGATCTGTGGATTCGCCTCCCTCCTGCTCACTGTCTGTGGCTGGAATGTTCCCGCTACAAGACCGGGGCCATGTCTGCCTCCCCTGCTCTCGCTGCCCAGGTGCCTGGCCTGCCCACATCCAGGACACATTTCCTGGAGACACAGACTCCCGCTGCTCTGTGTTCATATCTGTACAGTGCCCTGCCCAGTGGGGTGACTGGAGGCAGCACCCTATTTTTCGTGCTTCAGTGTTCTCATCTGTAAAGAGGGATAGCAGGCCCCGCCCTTCCAGCTTGCTGTAAAAATACCATGTGGAAGTCGGGGACACCTGCCTGTGTCAGGTGCCAGGGCTACGAGTCCCAGCAACTGGGCATGCGGCATCTGCCCTCCCGTCCCCGACCCCATGCAGCAAAGGGTTGGAGGGACTGCCGGAAGCCGCAGGGGTGATGAGAATAATAACTCACCAATGAAAGTAATCATAACCCAACAGATGGGAAGATTTTGTTGGGTGTGGCCTGCCACGCTGCTCTCAGGACTTCAGCGCACCCCGGTGGGGAGCATCCCCCCCAACCCCTATTTACAGGCGAGGAGACTGAGGTGCAGAGTGAGTCAGTGACTGGTCCATGTCATGGAGACAGGATCGAGTTTTGACTTTGATGAAACTTTCTCCAAATCCCTTCCATCAAACAAGCTGCCCATTTACCTTTGTGATTATTATTGGACGTGTGAGTGTGACTTTGCCCTGTAGCAGGGCCTGGAGGCCCCAAGGAGAGGGGTCTGGTCCCTGCCTTCAGGGGACCCGTGTCCAGGAGCGGGGACAGCTGGGAGTGCAGACCTGAGCACAGCTTTGGGGGAGGGTACTGTCTTCAGAGCTCCAGTCATGTGTTTATGTATGTGTGTATGTGTGTGTGTGCATATGTGTGTAAAGAGGGGGACCTAAAACACCCAGAACTGTCTTTTGGAGGGTGGGCCCCTTGCAGTCCCAGCTTCCCCCACTAGGTAAGTGTTCTAGGAACCCATCAGCCTCCGTGGACCAGCTAGCGTTGTTGTGAGAGGCTGTGTTCGGCTTCAGTGATTTTTTTTTTTGAGATTCTTTCAATGCATTTGCTCATTTCATGATGGGTGATTCATGATGGGTGATTTACGATGGGTGATTTATGCAGTGAATGTTCAGCAGTTTTTGACCCAAAACAGCATGACACCCATGCCCCGCCCTCCTTATTCACCTGATCTCTCCTGGAGAGACTTTTATTTTTTGCTTCCCAGGATGAAAGAAATTCTCAAAAGGAAATGTTTTACAGATGTGGAAGAGGTGAAACAACAAATGGCAGAAGCACTAAAGGGCATCAACATGAATGAGTTCAAAAACATTTTTGAGCTGTGGAAAAGCGTCTCAGTAGGTGTCTTGCATCAAATGGAGAGTCCTTTGAAGGTGACTGAAGTTTAAACATGTAAGAATAAGCACACAATTTTTAATAACTAAACACTGGATCTTTTGGGACCCCTTTCATATGTATGTGTGAATAGACATGAGTGTATGTGTATATTGTGTGTATGCGCACACAAATATGTGTATACATGTGTGTATATGTGCATGCATACACGTGTACATGTGTATATGTGCGTGTATCTGCATATCGGTGTGCATGTGTGTGCATGTGTATGCACATGTGTATTTGTATATGTGTGCATGTGCTTATGGGTCTGTGTATATGTGTGTGCGTGTGTGTATACATGTGTGTATGTATCTGCATATGTGTGTGTGCGTCTCTGTGTGTGTGTGTACATGTGAGTCCGTATGTGTGTGTGCATGTGTGAGACCCTCAGCTGCCCAGCCAGCCAGGACACCCCCTGTGGACACAGGCTCATGGCTCCTTCCCATCATTTCACTTGAGGTGGCACGAACACTTCAAGTCCTGGAGCCCCAGAAAGTCTGCACCAGAGTCAGTGGCTCTGTCGACAGAGGCTCCACGTTGGGGACACCACGGGAGCAGGGCCAGGCCCTTCCTCCTCCGTGGGGCGGGGCTGGATCGCATGGGTTAGTTCCTAAGGTGCATGGGGATCAGAGAGGGCAGCAGCCCCCGGGGTCAGGAACGGCTGAGCCACGGGGCCAGGACCAGGGCTCGGGTCTCTCCCAGCGCTGCCCCCTGATCTCTCCCACCTGCCTCACAGCGCTTAGGACACTGGTGGATGTGTGGAAAGACCGTTTAATCTTTCCTGCCCTCTCTTCAAACCCACTGAAAACAAGGGCTGGGCTTGGCTACTGTGGCCGGCACACAGTAGGTGCACAATTAGTGCTTACTGCTGACTATTTGCAATAGCAAAGGCATGGAATCAACCCTGGTGTCCATTGTGGAGGACCGGATAGAGAAAGTGTGGTATGTGAGCACCACGGAGTACTGCTCAGCTGAGAAAAAGAATGGAAGCCCTGCTTTTGCAGTAACAGGGATGGAGCTGGAGGCCATGATGCTCAGCAAACTAACTCAGGAACAGAAAGTCAAATGCCATGTGTGCTCACATATAAGTGGGAGCCAAACCCCAGGCACACACGGACATATAGAGGGGAAAAACAGACATCGGAGACTCCAGGGGTACAGCGGACACTATTCAGGCAATGGGTGCATTGAATGCCCAGACTTCACCACTGCACAATACGAAGGGGACCCCAAAGACCAGAATCACCTTTTGGAGGGTGGACCCCTTGTAGTCCAGGATTCCCCCACTGGGTGAGCATTCTAGGGACCCGTTGGCATCCGTGGACCCGCCAGCGTTGTTGTGAGAGGCTGTGTTGTGGAAGAAACGTCCCAAGCTATGGCAGACAGGCGACTGGTTCTTCCACCATCACAACACGGCCGCCAACATCACGCTGAGTATTCAGCAGTTTTTTTACCAAAAACAGCATGACCCCACGCCCCACCCTCCCTGCTCACCCGATCTCGTCCTGAGCAACATTTTTGTTTCTCTGGATGGAAAAAGTCCTCAAAGGGAAACATTTTGCCGACATGGAAGAGGTGAAACAAAAAAAATAGCAGACGCACTCAAAGGCATCCAAATGGATGAGTTCAAGCATGGTTTTGAGCAGTGGAAAAAGCATCTTGATAGGTTTGTTGCATCCAAGGGAGAGTTCTTTTGAGGATGACTGGAGTTTAAACATGTAAGAATAAGCACACCATTTTTTAGAAATAAATTCCAGGTTTTTGGGGTCTCCATATATCTGTGGACCACAACTATACTTGCACCCCCTAAATACATACAAATAAAATAACAAAAATTAAATAAAATTAAAAAAAATTTTGCTATTGGTCCAGACAGCGTGAGAGGGGAACTTGAGATGCGTGGGCACAGGAAGGGGATCTGCTCTCCATGAACAGGTGCTGCCCCTGCCATCCATCTGCACCAGGAGGGGGACCGTGGAAGGAGGGGGGCAGACATCCACGGGAGAAGGGGCACCACCGGGCCAGGGCTCTTGCCATCTGCCTGGCCCTCTTGCCTGGTGTGGGGGCAGTGCAGAAGGGCCTGCCAGACACAGCTGTGGCTGGAAAGACCCTGCCCCTCCCGTGGTCTAAATTCCCAATGACTCCCCAGTGCCTGTGCTGGGAGCTCGTGGTCTGGTGTCCGAGGATTGCTTGAGGCCAAGAGGTCGAGGCTGCCATGAGCTGTGGGTTCCTCCCACACCTCCCCGCGCCTGGGGGCTGGCATGGCACCTTCTGCCGTGACACCCTTCCACGATTCGGCCTGAAATGACACATCTCTCATCACTCAGATTCTCTGGAGTCCTGCAGTGGTCCACAGTGCTGGCCACAAGAAGCTGGGTGTGGAGTCCCAGCACCACCTGGGTGTTTACAGCCCCCAGAGGGGGACGGATGAGCACATGGAGCATGGCCACAAGGTGCCATCAGACCTCTGCAGGGGACCCAATCCCGGGCCTCAGGCAGCGCTGCCTGGAGGAAGCACAAAGGTCAGAGCTCAGGGAGCCCAGGGGACAGAGGGAGGTGGGGAGGAGTGAGAGGCTCCCTGTGGAAGCCAGCGCACTCAGAAGTCAGGAGGCATGTGTAGGTCTGAAACTGCGTGAGCCTCCCCTTGCATAAACGTAGGATCCCCTGGATTTCTGCAGGGCTGTTTTCTATGGTGCCCCGTGGTCTGGTCTACACTTTGAGCCTTCTTTTTTTAAATTAAAAAAAATGTTTATAAAATGGGATGGGATCTCGCTCTGTTGCCCAGGCTGGTCTCCAACTCCTGGCCTCAAGTAATTCTCCTGCCTCGGCTTCCCAAAGTGCTGGGATTACAGGCATGAGCCACAGAGCCGGCTACCTGTTTAGCCTCCTTGTCTCACCAGGTGTGATGACTCGCCCCTCCTCCTGGGTTTCCCTAGTCCTTGGTTCTGCTTCTTATGTTGTTGGATCAATGCCAGTTTTTAAAAAGTTCGCTCTCCCCACAGGGTCAAATTCACAGTAGGAGATCAGTAAGCATTTGTTGAATGAAAAATAAAAATGCCCTGGCTGGAGTACAAGACCACTCCTTGGGTGTACGGAGTTTGCACCAGCAGAAGAGCCTCACACCCTGGAAGCAAGATCTGATGCCAATGCCGATGTGGCAGCTGGGTGCTTGGGCTCGCGTCTGAGGAGGCCACTTCCTCCAGGATGCTCGGGATTGAAAAGGGAGGCCTTTGCTCAAACAAGTGGGCCAGCGTGAGGGCTGGGGTGGTGGGTTTCCAGGGGTCTGGCAGGGCCCAAGCAACTACCAGGCAAGTGAAGACCTGACGGCCTCAGCGGCCCAGAGGCGGAGGCTCCGGCAGCCAGGAGGCAGAGCAGGTGGTGGGAGTGGAAGTTTTCCTTGGGCTGTTGGAGGTTTCCTCTGGGCCCGGGTCAGGAGGCCACTTCCCAGTGGGCTTCAGATCAAGATTCCTGGTGATCTCATGCCAGCTGAATTTCTCAGAGACGCTTCAGAGTCAAGAGCGAAACGCAGGGCTTGGGGAGGATTTTCCTGATGTGCGAAATGCTTCCGTTTACTCAGACCTCAGAGTAAGGAGACTTTTCTCAGGCTTGGGGTGACTCCTCTGTCGAGTGTAGGGCTGGACTAGCCCTGGAGGCCACACACACCCATGAAGGCCGTCGTCTCTCAGGCTGTCCCAAGAGGCTGACTTCCTGGCCTCACTGTCTCCAGAGTGCTGACTCCTGAGACGGCAGCGCACACTGCTTGGTCTGGTGGTTACCTTATCTTGGGAGGCTTCTCTGATCACCATAGTCTATAGGGTTGGTTCATGGAGGGAGGGAGAGAGAGAGGAAGGGAGGAGGGAGGGGAGATGGGGAGAGAGGGAGTTGGGGAGGGAGGGGAGAGAGGGAGAGACAGAGGGAGGAGAGCAAGAGAAAGAGAAAGAAAAAGAAAGGAGGGGGAAGGTGGGAGAGGAGAAAGAGAAAGAAAGACAAAAGGGAAGAAGGAAGAAAGAGAAACAGGGATAGATGAGGAGAGGGAGGGAGAGAGAGAAAGAAAGAAAGAGAGGAACAAGGAGAGACAGGGAGAGAGAGGGAGGGAGAGGGCAGAGAAGAGTAAGGTGGTTCTTTCCCCCCACAGCTCTGACCGCACGGCACTGGCCACTGCCACGGCACCCTGCTCAGCCCTCCCTCTCTGCAGGGGACCACACCAGCGTGAGGGAACTCATTTCCTGTGATTTTTGAAATCCCTGCTCGCTGCAGCCGCTAGCGCTGCCCACTCTCCCCAGACAGGTAGATTTCAGTTTCTGCCTGTGGGGGGGTGCCCTGTGAACAGCTCCGGCAATGGCTTGTGAGAGGACACAGCGTATGCTTCCAGGTTGGAAGACTCCACGCCCCGCTGGCCCGGGAACAGGCCCACCTTGTTGGGGGGTCACTGCTGCATCAGCCCACCTTGGCTGAGTGAGGGGAACGAGCAGACTGCCCATTGCATGAGCAGGATGTCCCTGGTGATTGTGTGGAGACGCTGTGGTTTTGGGACGGACGTGCTTGTCACCATGAGTGACCAAGTCACTGCTGACCCGCACATCATGTGATGGGTGAAGAAATCAAGGCAGCCACAGGAGGAGGTGTGACCAGCTTGGAGAAGAGGGAGCTGGAGCCCTGGGTGTGTCCAATGCCCTGACTGGTTGTGAAAGGTCTTGAGGGCAAACAACAGACTTCCTCCTGCTGTTACCTCTGGAGTGCAAGGGAGAGTCTCAAAACAGGGGAGGCTGGATGTGGTGGCTCACACCTGTAATGTCAGTATTTTGGGAGGCTGAGGAAGGAGGATCACTGGAAGCCAGGAGTTTGAGACCAGCCTGGGCAACATAGTGAAATCCCTTCTCTACACACACACACACACACACACACACACACACACACACACACAGCCGAGTGTGGTGACTCACACCTGTAGTCCAGCTACTTAGGAGGCTAAGGCAGGCAGGAGGATCCCCTTGAGCCAAAGAAGTTGAGGCTGCAGTGAACTGTGAGCTGTGATCACACCACTGTACTCCAGCCTAGGCGACAGAGCGAGTCTCTATCTCTTAAAAATAAATAGAAAATAAATGTTAAAAAAAGCAGGGTACAGCACAGTCACCTCTTCTGAAAGTCTCACTCTGGTGCCTGCTGCTGGCTGGGAGGTCACTCTCTCTGTGTCCATCTGGACAGGCCAGCCCTGAGCCCAGCTGAGAGCCACCTCCCTTCCCCTCGAGCACATAGAGACTCCAGGCCAGGCTGCCATGCGCCATGGTCCCCAGCACCCAGCGTGGCCCGCCTGTGCCCCCTGGGCCCTGCAAGGCTGGCCGGGAGAGGTTGCTCCCAGAAGGCCTCCTTCTCATCCGGGCGGCTGGTTGGCGCCCTTGTCTTTTTAAAATGACCATAAAACAGCACAGCAACGGGTGCCAACTAACAAGGTTAAAGGACCCTTAAAAACAAATGATGCCATTTTTTTCTCCCCACTCGCTTGCTGCTGAGCAAAAATTTGTCACTTCGGTAAGCATTTTATTGGTAATTACAGAATCACTTTATTTGCATATTACTGAGCTGCCAGCGGCCCTGGTGCACACGCTTCATGTCGCCAAGCGTCTTGGAAGGAATGACTCAGTCCAGGGAGGGAGGGCTCACTAATTATTTCCTTAAAACTGGAATTTGCTAATACTTTGCAGGAGATCACTCTGTGCTTCCCAATACGGCAATTAAATAATAAACAATGAAGTGCCAAAGCGACTCCAGCACAGACAGACCCACAGATAGGGCCTTGAAAGGGGCATAAAGTTGCCTTGAAAGGGGCGTAAAGTTACCGTTAGCCCATTGACTCCAGCACCCTGAGGATCACCGGCTCCTCTTAGGGCCAATTACGGAGGGCTGGCATCAAATGCCATCGCCTCATCTTCAGGGTAGGAACTGGGAGCCCCAAGAGAGGCGCAGGCCCATCTGCAGCTGGAACAGTGGGAACAGAGATGAAGCACGGGGATCCTGGAATCAAGCTGGCCGGGGCTGGTTTCACTTTATCACCCAGGTGCCTTGGGCAGGTTCCTCAAGCTTTCGATTTTTTTTTTTTTTTTTTTTTTGAGTTGGAGTCTCACTTTGCCACCCAGACTGGAGTGCAGTGGCCGCTTCTGGCCACCGCAGCCTCTACTTGCTGGGCTCCGGCGATCCTTCCACCTCAGCCTTCCGAGTAGCTGGAACTACAGGAGTGCGCTAGCATGCCCAGCTCATTTTTTTTGATTTTTAAAAAAAATTATAGAGATGTGGTTTTGCCAAGTTTCCCAGGTGGGTCTCGAACTTGCCGGCTCAAGCAATTCACTCGCCTCAGCCTCCCAAAGCACGGGATTACAGGCTGAGCCACCGAGCCCAGCCTCCTCAAGCTTTCTAGGTCTCACTGTTCTCATCAGTAAAGTGGGTTCATCGCAGTGTTTACTTCACCTGGACATTGTTGTGACAATTCAATAATGTGGTACATGTGACCAGCCTGGGCAGCATAGCGAGACCTTGTCTCTACCCCCCAAAAAATTGAAAATAAAATTTAAAAATTAGCTGGGTATGGTGCGTGCACCTGTATTCCCAGCTACCTGGCAGGCTGAGGTGTGAGGATTGTCTGAGCCCAGGAGGTTGAGGCTGTGATGAGCCATGATCGTGCCGCTGCACTCCAGCCTGGGAAACAGAGTGAGACCCTGACTCAAAAAAATATCTAATGTGATACATGTAATATGGAAGTTATTATTTTCTTTAATTTTTGTTTTTTGTAGAGATGAGGTCTCGCTATGTCTCCCAGGCTAGTCTTGAACCCCTGGGTTCAAGTGATCTTCCCACCTCAGCCTCCCACAGTGCTGGGATTATAGGCAGGAATCCCAGTCAGAGCTTAGACCATAGTAGATGCCCCGTGAGGGTGAGCTTCATTGTCTACCCAAACTGACCAGGAAGGACTGGGTCTCTGCCAGGTACTCGAGGGGAGAAGGTCTGGACGCCCGTTGACGGAGGTCGAGAGCAGGAGGCGAGCTGTGCTCACGCCTGGGGCTGCCCCACCTGGGCTAGAGCCCCAGCCTCCGTGCACACACATGGAGCAGTGTGACCCAGGCATCTGGTTGCTCTCCGAGAGCCCCAGCTTCTTACCTGTCACACAAGGTGCTCAATGCCCACCAGAGTGCCAGGGCGCTGGGTGGCCTGATTCAGACTCTCACCAGACAGAATGAGGTCTGGTCCCCGGGCCTTGGCTTTGGGGTGTAGCTTGAGCCCCGGTTCCTGGACCCACTCTGGCTGTGAATACCTTCCCCACTGGCAGCAGTCGCTGTTCCTTCTGTGCGGGTGCTTCCAACAGGCTGGCATAGGGGTCGCTGAACCTGACCAGTGAGCTCCTGCCCGGCCCAGAGTTGGCAGGAGAGAGGATGGCTGAACACAGTTGACTGCATGTGGGAGGCCAGGAGGGGAGGCCAAGTATCACCAGCAAAACACCTCAGGCCTCTGGCCTCCAGTACCGGAGAGAACACATATATACTTTCTCAGCAGCTCTGTTTGAAGTTCTTTGTTGTGACAGCCCTAGAAACTGAGACCGCAGGGAACTGGCATGTCCCAGAACTTTGTCTCAAGGCTTAGTTCAAGGACCATGTCCATGCGACACATGCCTGTTGCGTGCATGTTGTCAGCAAGACCCTCAGAGTCCCGGGTGACTCAGCAATGAGCCAGAGGGACAAGGTCTCTTGTCCCCGATGTTTCTCGTCCAGTGGGGACAGAGGCGGCGACGGGGTAAACACACATAGAGCTAACGGTGACCACACAAGGGCTACTGGGGTGTCATCCCTTCTTCCTTTTTCTTTCCCCTCTTTGGGTTGTGAAAACTTGTCGATAAAATGTTCTGTCTCTGGGTTTCATTTGCGTAGGATCCTTAAGAACAAAATAAGCTTTTCAAAAATTTTATTTTCGAGACAGAGTCTGGCCCTGTTGCCCGGGCTGGAATGCAGTGGTGCGATCATAGCTCACTGTAGCCTCCGATTCCTGGCCTCAAGCGATCCTCCTGCCTCAGCCTCCTGAGTAGCTGGCACCATAGGCACATATCACCACCCCCGGTTCAAAATGATATTTTTAATAATCAAAATACCTTTTGTTTTCTTCTTCCCACCCCACTGATAAGAAATGGGCTCATACGAAATGCAACAAATCCTTTATTTTTATTCTTTATTTTAAAAATTCAAAATATTCCCATGGAGCCATGAGGTGTGAGGGGAATGGGTGAGGAGGGCAATTGTCCCAGGGTGTTGGGAAGTGGTTTATGGCTGTTTCATGTGCTCATGGGCTAAACGGCCCCTGCAGAACCCAGACAACACAGGGGTGGACGTGTCACTTTGACCTGGCTTGAGGGAACAATCTCCCCACAGCTCGGGGGAGCCCTTCCCAAGACAAGCCCCAACCAGGGCCGGCTGCCTCAGGCGTCAGGACAGCCAGGATGGGAGCCTCTGGGTAGTTTCTTTCTGGGTGGTGGGGCACAGAGACTCTAATTTGCGAATCTTCAGCACCATAATGGCTCATTTAGCGGGTGTCGTTAGGGAACTGGGAGTTCCACGTAAGCGAGGTTTCCAGATAATTGAGCTTCACTCCCTTAGGAGTCAAAGCTTGAAAGAAATGAGCCGTGTTGGCAGAAGGTTTTCCACAGTCCGCGCCTCTGCCTTCAGACCCCGAGTACCCGGGAGGGCTCAGTCTCTCCTCACAGATCTGCCTCTGGTCCATGTGTGGAAGTTGGATCTAGGGTGGGGGCCTCAGCTCCTGCTGTGGGTTCCTTTTCCTTCCTTCTTTCTTTCTTTCTTTCTTTCTTTCTTTCTTTCTTTCTTTTTAGATTAGAAAATATAGTTTATTTAAAAGGTAAATTGGAGAGAGAGAGAGAGAGAGAGAGAGAGAAAGATTCACCTCCCCAAGGCAGGGAAGGGAGCCAAAGCCAGGAAACATAGCTCAAAGAGCCCATGGCCACACCAGAGTCCAGGCAATGGCTGGGTTCCTTTTCAAGAACTTAAAAAACAACCTGGGGCCAGGTGCAGGGGCTCCCACCAGTAATCCCAGCACTTTGGGAGGTTGAGGCTGGAGGATTGCTTGAGGCCAGGAATTTGAGACCAGCCTGGCAACATAGTGACACTTTGTCTCTAAAAAAAAAAAAAAAAAAAGCAGGCACGGTGATGTGCACCTGTCGTCCCACTACTCTGGAGGCTGAGGTGGAAGGATAGCCTAGGTCCAGGGGTTGGAGGTTGCGGTGAGCCATAATCATGCCACCGTACTTTAGCCTGGGTGAGACAGAGTGAGACTCTCAACTCAAAAAAAAATTTTTTTAAGGCTAATAAGCAGAGTGGCTCATGCCTGTAATCCCAGCACTTTGAGAAGCCAAGGCAGGAGAATCACTTGAGTCCAGGAGTTTGAGACCATCCTGGGCAACACAGTGAGACCCTGTCTCTATTTTTTTAAAAAAAGTAGCTGCGCTTGGTGGCACATGCCTGTAGTCCCAGCTAATCAGGAGGCTCAGGTGGGAGGACAGCCTGAGTCCAGGAGGTCGAGGCTGCGGCCAGCCTGGATGAAAGAGAGCTTGACTCAAAAAAACAAAACAAAACAACCAAGCAACCATCCTGATGCCCATCCGACGTCTAGGCATTTCATTTAGAACCTCTGGAAGGCGAGCCCAGGTGTGAGCATTTATTAAAACTCCCAGGTGCCTCCAGCATGTAGGAAAAGTTGGAGAGTGACTGTTCCCCGGTGTGTTAGTTTTCTCCAAAAATAAAAAGTGACCTCAGCCCAGCAGTCCCACTGCAAGTGACTGTTCTGGTGTCAGATTCTTGGCCGTGGCCACTGGCCTCCTGTGGCTCAAACGATCCTCCCACTTCAGCCTCCCAAGTAGCTGGGACTACAGGCATGCACCACCACACTTGACAATTTTTAAAATTTTTTGCAGAGATGGGGTCTTGCTCTGTCACCCGGCTGGTTTCCAACTCTAGGCCTCAAGCAGCCTCCAAACAAACGTGTCCCGGAAGCCCTCTGTGCGCCCCTACAAGCCCCTCCCTCTCTTCTCAGGGTTCCAAAGGCCTCTGCATACAAGGGGGTCAGGACCAAGCTTAGAAAGGAAGATAAGTCCCCCAGGGCCCTTGGTGGGAGCATGGCCTATTCTGGCATCAGTTTCTTTCTTTCCTTTCCTTTTTTTTTTTTTTGAATTAGTCTCCTTCTGTCTCCCAGGCTGGAGTGCAGTGGCACGCTCACAGCCACTATAGCCTCGACTTGCTGGGCTCAGGAGATCCTTCCTCCTCAGTCTTCCAGGTATCTGGAATCACAGGCCACCATGGCCAGCTAATTTTTTGATTTATTGTAGAGACTAGATCTTGCCAAGTTGCCCAGGCTGGTCTCGAACCGCTGAGCTCAGGCATTCCTCTCGCACTCTGCTTCCCAAAGTGCTGGGATGACAGGCGTGAGCCACTGAGCCAGGCTGGCATCAGTTTCTTCATCTGTGAGATGGGTAGACACCACCCACTGATGAGACTTAAAGCAAACAGGGTGTGTCCTACGCCCACCTGAATGACCACTCGGGACACGGAGGCTGTCCTCCTAGAGGCCAGATCAGAGTCTCTCCACACCCATGGGGTCTCTCTCAGTCAACCTGCCTCCTCTCGGGCCTCTCTGCCTCTGCCTTTGGGCTAAGCACAGAGCCAAGCAAAAAGCCAAGTGGCTCGAATGGTGTCCACACCTGCCTCCTGGCTCTTGGCAGGATGAGATCGTAGCCTGCTCCTGGGAGGGGGTGCTGGGGTATTTGGGAGGGGCTGGAAGGGGCGGGGGCCCGGAGTCCCAGTAGACAGAACTACAGGAGACACGTCTTCCTGCCAGTCCCAGGCCCAACGGTTGGCCTGGGTGCCTTGTCTGCTCGGCCCCTTAGGCTGACTCCTGGAGTATGGAGTTCCTCTTCCCTCAGCCCAGGAGCAGGGAGCTGTACATCCCCCCATAGGGCCTGATTCTGCTGCCCCAGGACCCCGGCCTCTCTGAACACAGGCCTGGAGGGCCTGAGCGTGTCTGAGCTTCCGAGGACAAACGGGGTGGAGTGTTTCAAAGCCTGAAATTTCACCAGAAACGGCCCTTCTGCGGGCCCAGAACACACAGTCCGGTGTTTGTACTTCCAAGGGCAGGAGGCACCAAGGTCCTGGGGCACACGGGACAGGAAAGCCCTCAGCCCGGCCCTGGTTCTGACAGAGGGGTTTTCCGATGGGCTGGAGAGGGGGTAGGGCGGGGCTGCCAGCCCTGGTGCGCTTCCTTTAGATATGGAGACCCGGGACTTTCTCATGAGCTCACTGTGGAACCTTCTGAGGATTCCCAGTGAGAATCCTGACAGTTCCAGGCCACCGTCTGGGACATGCAGATCGCCTCTGTCCCCAGTCCCCTTGCGAATCCAGATGAGGTCTGCAGAACCACTGTTTCCATCTTGCAGATTAGAAAACTGAGGCCCATAGAGGCTTGCACAGGGTGCTGGTGAGTGGGGGAGCCGGAGTCTGTGCTGGCTGGCCTGCGCTGCTGCCTGTACTCCTGGCCAGCACAGAAGGTGCGTTCTGACACC
This sequence comes from Cephalopachus bancanus, assembly GCA_027257055.1. Classification (NCBI taxonomy): domain Eukaryota; kingdom Metazoa; phylum Chordata; class Mammalia; order Primates; family Tarsiidae; genus Cephalopachus; species Cephalopachus bancanus. The sequence continues at coordinate 2,105,318 of JAPVLO010000288.1, read as the reverse complement.
CTCTGAGGTCATGGAGGCCCGGGAGAGTATGGGAGCTGCGGGTTAGAAGGAGGACAGCTCCATGGACCTTTGTGGAGGTTTCCAAGGGCTGTGGAGCAGGAAGAGGAAGTTGACCCTGCAAGGTGGTGTCTGGAGGAAGTGCTGGAGCTGAGTCTAGAGCTGGCCAGCATCTGCCAGGTGGTCTGGGGAAGTGGGTGAAAGGGGAGAGGAGGAGGGGAGAGGGAGATGGAGGGGGTGGGGAAAACAGGGAGAGAGGGAGAGGGCCTGAGGCCAGCCAGCCCCTGGGCTGTGTTTGTTGGGGCCCCAGAGTGGGCCCAGGTGTCACAGAGAGAGCCTCGTACCCTGATGCCAGGTGAGGATGGCCCTCACAGAGCTGGAAGGACTCTTAGGGGTCCAGAGGCTGGACTGGGTGCATGGACACCTGGCATGGCCTCCTGGGCACATCAATCCCCAGAGGACCCCGGCAATGCTTCCTCAAGGGCCCATGGTGGCAGGTGGGCTTGAGGATGGCAGGATGGCATCATGGCGTCTCAAATGTGCCCAGTGGCACCTTTCCGAGAGACCCCTCCTCAGCACAGGCTGGGGACTCGGGTGTTGCCCTTGGTGGGACCCCTGGGTGAAGCGGTGTGGGCCGGAGCTCAGCTGCATGTGTGGAGGACGGGGCACTGGCGGCACGGGCTTGGAGGCCCCCCATCCCCCGTTTCTTCTGCAGAAAGTGAGGTAGGCAGGATGGTCCCTGGATTCACCAGAGCAAAAGCCCCCGCGTGTGGATGCAGGAGGCAGCGGCGGCAAGCGGAGCCTGTCCTGGCAGCGCGGGGAGGTGGGACAAGCCCAGGCCGGGAGGAGGCCAGCCCACAAGCAAGGCCGCCCCTGTCACGCGCAGATGTGTAACCACCGCCAGTCACTTCTCTGCTATAAAATGGAGCTAATCATCTCTCTGCTGGCTCCCGCGTGGGGTTACTGTGAACATCAAATGCAGTAACAGACACAGAAGCGTTTAAGTTGAAAGGTACAGGGCAGGTTGAATCACCTTCTGGTCCCAGGACCACAGGGATCATTTAGCCCGATCCCTTCATCTGCCAAAAGAGGAAACAGAAGTTCAGAGTGGCTGCGCCTTGTCCAGTGTTCTCTGCGGAGGAACTGAGTCCAGCGCCCGGGTGCAGCCTCTTCCCTTTCCCACTACTGCTGCCGTGATTCAGAGGCCTTCCAGCATGTGTCATAGAAAACACTCCACCTCCCCTCGCTGAACCCCGGCACGGAGTGTCACTTGGTCTTCAAAAGAAAAGAAGAAAAAATTCCCCAAGCCGCCAACCACAGAACAGCTGCTTCTCGGAAAAAGGCGACCTGCCCGCTGCCACTGAGTAGAGAACGCGCAGACACGCATCGCCCTGCCACCGAGCACACGTGGCCTGTTCTGATGGTGGCCAATGTCCGCCTGTCACCAAGCTCCTCCAGACTGCCGGGGAGGTTGTTCTGACCTGTGATTAGCCAGAGTGTGACTGGCAAGTGCTTGAGTCCGCCGCCCCACGCAATCACGGCGCTGAGTGCACAACCATTAGTGATACCATATCGGAAGCGCCGGCAGGACTGGGTGGGGGGGCGGTGTGCGCGTTGGAGGGCTTGAGATGAAGAAAGGAAGCGGGGAACAGGGCCTTTGACGGCTGTGACTCACACGTTTCATCACTCCCCGGGTGCGGGCTCCCTGCACTCCTTGGAGCTGCTGAACCGCTTGTCCTCGAGGTGACCCCGTGGGGGGGAGGCGAGCAGGAAGAGGCGCTGGGAAGCCTTTCGGGCAGAGCGTGCATGAAATCCTTCCTCTCCTACAGGGAAGAGCCTGTGAAGATGGCCCTGAAGAAGGACGGGTGCCAAGACCGGTCAACGCCTGCAATCACAGCGCTTGGGGAGGCCGAGGAGGGGGCGGCGCCGTCCTGTTACTTGGGTGGCTTCATTTGAATGCGTTCCCGGAGAAGCCCCCATGGCAGGCTGGTGCGCAGTGGGGCTGGTGGCGAAACAGATGGGCCCCTGTTCCAGAATTCTAGACGGCGACGGGCAGAGCACTGAGCCACAAGTGGGCCTTCCTGAAGGCAGGCCCCGGAGAGCAGAGCCAGACATCGCCGTGGTGTCTCGCTTCGGACCCAGGAGGCACCAAGCCCAGCAAGGCTGTGGCCTGGAGGCCTGAGCGATGCACACGTGTGTGGGTTCTCAGCAAGCACGTACCAAGAAGGGCTGCTCGGGGCACATGACCTCATGGCAACCGAGGAGATGGGTGTCCTTCACCAGTAAACGTCAGTCGGCTGGGTGCGGGGGCTCACGTCTGTAATCCCAGCACTTTGGGAGGCCGAGGAGGGAGGATCACTTGAGTTCAGGCGTTCAAGATCGGTCTGAGCCACATAGTGAGACCCCATCGCAACAACAAAAACTGTAAGCTCCTACAGCACGTGCCAGATGTTCTTCCGAGCATCTATAAACATGAGCACTTGGCTCTGAGTCCTTGATGTGGTTGCTGGGTTATCTCCATTTGATGGATAAGAAAGCTGAGGCTCAGAAGCCTTGAGTAACTTGGCGAGGCCGAAGCCTCAACCTTGGATGAGAAGACTTTCCACCAGGGCACCACGGTCCTCCCACACAAGGATCCTCCACAAATCAGCCCCAGAGAGGGGATGGCATGCCGGCCCTGTGTCGAGGCCCCAGGGCCCTCTACCTGCTGGGGTGAGATGGCAGATCCCTGAGGGCTGGGGTGGCCTCTGGTGCCTGGGGAGGACCTGCTCTGGGAGCCCAGGCCTGCGAGCTTGGAAGAGCCTCTGCCTGAGGATCAGCCTATGGGGGGTGGGGCGGGGGACTGGTTCAAATAAACACGCTGTCTTTCCTCTGTTTATGTATTTTTTAGAGACAGGATCTTGCTCTGTGGCCCGGGCCGGAGTGCAGGAGCGCGATCTTAGCTCATTGTAGCCTCAACCTCCTGGGCTCAAGGGGATCCTCCTGCTTCAGCCTCCCAAAGTGCTGGAATGACAGGTGTGAGCCACCGGGCCCCACCCTTTCCCCCGTTTTCAAGGGGAAGACGTTGGAAGATGAAGCACAGAGGGTAGACAGGCTTCTGCAGCCCCAGCACCCAAATCCTCCCGCTGTTGATATTTTGAAATGTTCCCTGCCAGTCTCTGGGCAGGTGGGAAACGTACACCTGCTTATGTTTTTTGGGAAATGAGAGGGGTGTCCCCTTGGTGGGTGGCAATCTGGAAACATCTATTAAAATTTAAAAAAAATGCACATGCCTTCCACTCAGCAGGCTCGCTCCTGGGAATGCAGCCATGGAAATAAAAGCCCCATTAGGCGAGAGTGTAGGTACAGAGATGTGGGTTGCAGCGCCGTTTGAGCATGCACACGCACGTGTGCAGCATGTACACACACACAGGCGCATGCCCACACAGAGAAAGGCTGAGTCCGTGGTGACCCCTACACCATGGACTGTCCTGTGACCGTTCAGGAGGATGAGTGAGCCCGGGGTGGGGATGCGGGTTAAAGGGGGACGCTGGATGCCGAAGAGTGTGTGTGACATGATCCACCTGCTAGAGAACAGTAGCAAAGGCCACCCACCTCTGTGCTGGCGTGAATATGCGAGGGGGACCCAAAACTCGGGATTTATTTATTAAAAGTTATGTGTTCGCCTTAGGAGGCTGAGGTGAGTGGATTGCCAGAGCCCACGGGTTTGAGACCCGCCTCGGCAACTTGGCGAGACCTCATCTCTATAATAAATCAAAAAATTAGCCGGATGTGGTAGCGCGTGCCTGTAGTTCCAGCTACTTGGAAGGCTGAGGCGGAAGGATCGCTGGAGCCCAGCAGGTCGAGGCTGCGGTGGCCGGGAGCGGCCACTGCACTCCAGTCTGGGTGGACAGAGTGAGACTTCCAACTCAAAAAAAAAAATTAAAAAATTTTAAAAAAAGGTTATGTGTTTATTTTTCCCTGTTTAAACTTCAGTCACCATCAAAGGATTCTCCACTGGATGCAATACACCTATCGAGACGCTTTTTTCACTGCTCAAAACCATTTTTGAACTCGTCCATTTGGATGGCTTTGAGTGCTTCTGTTGTTTTTCGTTTCACCTCTTCCAGGCTGGCAATGCATTTCCTTTTGAGGACTTTTTTTTCATCAGGGAAACAGCAACAATAAAAAGTCGGCAGGGGCGAGATAGCGTGGGGCCCAGGGGTCGTGCTGTTTGGGGTCAAAAACGGCCGAACACTCAGCGCGGTGTGGGCAGGTGTGCTCATTAGTCACCATCATGAAATGGGCAAATGTGTTGAAAGAATCTGAAAAAAAAAAAAAAATTCACCGAAGCTGAACGGAGCCTCTCACAGCAATGCCAGCCGGTCCACGATGCCAATGGTTTTCTAGAATGCTTACTTGGAGCCGGGGAAGAAGCCTGTCCTACAAGAGGTCCCCCTCTAGAAGATAATTCTGGGCTTGGGGCCCCCTGGCATGTGTGTGTGTGGACCCAGGTCTGTCTGTGTGGGGCGCTGTGCTTCTGAGTGTGCACGCGGACGCCACATGCTGAGCTACCTGGGAAGGGCTGTCACAGGTCATCTCTGAGATGGCAACACAGGATGGGGAAGGGTGGAGGGAATTCTTAGAAGAAAAGGACAAAACAAAGACAGCTTGGGCCCACCAGCCTTTTACTACCCTATAAACTTCCTCCTACCGCCCTGGCTGTGTCCTCTGGCTTCACGGCACAACAGTGGTAAAAACAGTGGCGGGATCACAAAGAAACCTCCAGCTCCTGGCCCCAACAGGTCTCCAGTTCTGCTTTTACTTGTTTGTTCATTCAGAGTCAAGGTCTTACTCTGCCACTGGAGTGCAGTGACACAATCACGGCTCACCGCAGCCTCAACCTCCTGGCCTCAAGTCATCCTCTCATCTCAGCCTCCCGAGTAGCTGTGTCTTTACAGGCATGCACCACCACAACCAGCTAACTTTTCTATTTTTTTTTTCTTGCAGAGGTGAGGTCTCACCATGTTGCCCAGGCTGGCCTCAAATTCCTGGGCTCAAGCGATCCTCCCGCCTCAGCCTCCCAAAGTGCCGGAATGACAGGAGTAAGCCAATGTAGCAGGCCCATTCCTGCTTTTTAAATCCCACCACCCCTCTGGGCATCTGCCGTTCAGTGACCAGTACGGACTGTTGATTTGTTCCTCTACATCGAAGGCCTCCAGGGCCTCCAGAGCCCAACACGGCTCACACGGGGGTGTTGCTCCCACAGTCGACATGTGGTCTCTGAGGCCGTGGAGGCTACCGGGGCTGCAGGGACTCTGCACATGGTTGCCCAGCTTCCTCGTGCTCCCTCTTTCTTGGACTGGTTAGGGTTCTTAGGCCGTGGGCAGTGGAGAGCAAGCCAGTCTAATTCAAAATCAAAACCAGAAAAGCAGAAAAGGAGCTTGGCAGAAGAATGTGTGTGGCCGGTCACTCCTGGTGGACCAAGCGACCTCCAACCTGGCTCGTCCCCTCTGTTCAAGGCACTTGCTGATCCCCTGCCTGAACAGGGGCAGGAATGGAAGCTTCTAGTAAAAGGAGCCTTGTCCTCCCGCCCCCCCCACCGTGAATCCCAGACCTCCTGTGCTCATGACAGCCTGAGACTGGTTGGGAGGTCCTCCCCACAAGGGACATTGGCGTTACTGAGGCATGGGTCAGATCTTGGAGTTTCAAGTCAAACGTCCACTTCCCTCACCCCACCCCACCTCACCCGGGTTAGCTTTGACCTAAGTTCTTTGGGTTGCGAGCGACCGAAATCTACTCAGGCTAGTCTGTTCAGAAAAGGGGCTTCCCCATAAGGACATGGAGGGGCTCAAGCATTCACCGCCTTGGGAGGGACCGTCTGGGGCCCAGTTTCTCTCTGTCTGTCTGTCTTGAGCCCATGTGGCCTCCAGTCAGAGCTTGTCTCTTCCTCTGCAGACTGACCGTCTGCCCTTTGTGCCATCACCTTGGAAACCTTCTAGCCCACAGCCCCGCGCTGACATCTTGCTGTTTGAGAAGGCAGTCCAGCTGTCTGGCTGTCTCTCCGTCTCAACCGGGAATCTCCCGAAGACAGGAGTGGACTATTCGCTCGGAGACAGTGGTGGCCCGTGGAGGTGGGGGAAGGGGGACATGGTATAAATACAGCTGCAGGGGCTGGGACCGTGGGAGCCCAGGGAGAGAGTGCAGGGGAAACCTTGGCTAGGCTTGAGGCCTGAGGCTGGGAGACAAGAGCATCTCTGAAACTGCAGAAAGCCAGAGACAAAAGCTCAGGCATCCTGACTAGAGCTGGAGGCCAGGGCAGGGGACAGAGGGCGGCAGGCCAGGAGCCAGGAGGGAACCCAGCCCTGGAGCCGGCCCGAGGCTGCTGAGGCAGTTGGGCTTCACTGCACAAGGTGCTCAGCCTGGTGGTCCGGGCCACAATGGTCAGGCGGGGGAAACCATCTCGGAAAATGGATTTTTACCTTTTTCCAAACCACGTAGGCACCTCATTCCAAGGAATCAAGTAACACAAAAGGCTTCATGTGCACAGCCCGAGAAGAGGCCCTGCTGACTCCCTTGGGCACAGCCTCTAGCGTTGATCGTCAGAGGCTTCAAAGTAACCTGCTAGGCTGCCTCCCCATCTGCCTCCCCTCACGGTCTGCTGACTTCCAGTGGCCTAGGACTCAGCCGCTACCATGCCTCCTCTGGTCATGCCCCATGTTGTATCTCAGTTTGGGTCCTTGTGAACCTGATGACAGCTGTGAAGACTCTGCTCTCCCATGACCCAGACCAGGGACTGTGATGACATCTAACATCTCTCTTCTGGTACCTGTTTTGTTTTTTTTTCCCCCTTGGTATTTATATCTCTTTGGTTTTTTGTTTGTGTCCCATTCTCTGTGTCCCAAGAGAACTGGCCGATGCCTGTCGATATTGTTACTGGAAACTTGGAAATAACATCCTGGATAATGTGCATATTTCACGTCCATGCCCCTCCTGCTGCATCCCTCATCTATCCTGGCTGCTCTTAGGGTCCCTCTAACTCAGGGGTGTCCAACCCGTAGTCTTTCCAGGGCTGCATCGAGCAAAGAGGACTTGTCTTGGGCCACACATAAATTATATGTAAATACACAATAAGACTTCTTTGATTTTTTGATATTTTTAATTATAAATTTTAGAAAAATGAGAACAATATAAACCCAGTGGGAAATTTCACCTTGTTTTTGTAAAATGAATCGATCAATGACTGGTTCAATGGAAGTGGTTGCAGTTCTTAAGGTACTCGTCAAGAATGTTTGTTCGAATTTTTGCTCTCTGTGTGCTTCACCATTGAAAACAGCTGCTCACAGCAGGGTTTGGTGGCTCACGTGTCTGTTATCCCAGCACTTTGGGAGGCTGAGGTGAGAGGATTGCCTGAGCCCAGGAGTTTGAGACTGGCCTGCGCAAATTGGCAAGACCTCGTCTCTACAATAAATAAAAAAAATTAACCAGGCAGGGTGGTGCACACCTGTGATTCCAGCTACTTGTTGAGAGGGAAGGACCGCCTGAGCCTAGCAAGTTGAGGCTGTGGTGGACGTGAGCGTGCCACTGCACTCCAGCCTGGGTGACAGAGTGAAACTCCCAACTCAAAAAACAAACAAAGAAAAGAAAATAAAACAGCTGCTCACAGATGTATGTGATTGTGAACTTCAACACTGGGATATGCATGGGGTCATGAAGAAAACAAATGCTAAAAAACATGAGGTGAAAAGATCTTGTTGGGGTTGCATGTCAAGCTGTTCTGGGCCGCTTGTGTCCCGCAGGCCACGGGTTGGACTTGCCTGCTCTAAATTGAGCCAGCTTCTCCGGTGAGACCCCGTTTCCATGTGTGTGTGTTCCTGCTTCTAGGCTCATCCTGTCATTTGATTGAAGCACACCCCAGAGCAGCGTCCTGAGAGGCTGCAAGAGGGGTCAAGGTCTTGCACCTTTGGAAGCTCATGTTGGGCTGGGCGGAGACCCTTGTGCCAGAAATGGGGCTCCTCTCTGCATTTCGTCTCCTGTTTCTCAAGTCCCTGGTGGAGCCTGGCTACTCAGGGACGTGATGGCGCTGGGTAGGGCCCCAGGAGGCCAACTGCCCGGGTGTAAACCCCATGCCACCAGTCCCATGCATTACCAGGGTCCTCCACGGGCCTGGGCATCTGAGCGCCGAATTCCAGGAAACCTTTGAGATGCGTCGGTTTGGTCCTCATTGTCCCTCCTTGAGCTTTGGCGTTGGTGGCTTTCTCCACGGGCTTCTGACTCCAGAGTCCAGGCATTTGCTGGAATCCTTGTCTTGGGCGTCACAGACCACTTGGGGCTTGGGATTCATGCCTCTCCCCCGTTTCTGTCAGTTTACTGCAGTGTGGCTCTGGAGAGAAGGTGTGTGTGGGGGTCTTCAGTCCATCTTGTTGAACTGGATTGGAACCCTGATTTTCTCCTTCACTGTTAAAACATCTACAAAGGAAGACCCCCCAAATAGAATTCATTTATAAAAAATCATGTATTTGCTCTTTCATGGTTAAACTTCAGTCACTTTCAAAGTCCTCCCCGTTTGATGTAATGCACCTATCAAGATGCTTTTTTCACTGCTCAAAACAGTTTTTGAACTCGTCCATGTTAATGCTTTTTATAGCGTTTGCCATTTTTTGTTTCCCCTCTTCCACATTGGCAAAATGTTTCCCCTTGAGGTCTTTTTTTCCTCCAGGAAAACAAAGAAAAATTACTTGGAGTGACATTGGGTGAATAGGGGGGTGGGGCATGGGGTTCATGCTATTTTTGATCAAAAACTGCGGAACACTCAGCGTGGTGTGGGCAGGTGCACTCGGAAATCACCCTTCATGAAATGGGCAAACGCGTTGAAAGAATCTCCAAAAGCATTCACGGAAGCTGAACCCAGCCTCTCACGCCAATGCTCGCTGACCCATGGATGCTGATGGAGTTCTAGAGTGCTCACCTAGCCAGGGAAATCTGTGCCACAAAGGGCCCACCCCCCAAAAGATAATTCTGAGGGGTTTTTTTGGGGTCCCCCTCATATAAATATTTCCATGTCGTGGAATGTTTATGGACTCTTTTAAAAATTGCTATATAATATTTTATATTCCATCAGGAGGGTGTGGGAAGGTTTATTGAACCAAGCCCTTACTGCTGGACCTTTGAGTGGCCTGAATTTTTTACATAATGAACACTTTTATACAGGTGGCTCTATCTGTAGTCTGGATTGTTTTATTAGGATATATTCCAAAGGCTATGAACTTTTTTTTTTTGAGTCGAGGTCTCACTCTGTAGCTCAGGCTGGAGTGCAGTGGCACGATCACAGCTCACTGCAGCCTCAACTTCCTAGGCTCAGGCAGTCCTCCCGCCGCAGCCTCCTGAGCAGCTAGGACTATAAGCGCATACCACCACACCCTGACAAGTTTTTGATTTTTTTGGCAGAGATGAGGTCTCCCCACGTTGCCCGGGCTGATCTTGAACTCCTGGGCTCAAGCAATCCTTTCGCCTCAGCCTCCCAAAGGGCTGGAATGACCGGTGTGAGCCGCCGTGCCGGGTCTTGGATATGAACCTTTCAAATAATCCTGATACTTTTTGCCAAACAGGTTTCTAGATTGTTTGTACCTGTTTTACCTGCAGGCAAGAGCAAGGTGTAGCCTGTTGTGATTGCCTGGCCTGGCCTTCTGTGGTCCCCGAGGTGCCCTGGGCTCTGGGCAGTTCTTGGGAGCTAAGGCAGTATTGCTGGGAAACACCCACATGTTTGTCGCCACCAGGTTAAAAAAAAATGGCAAAAGGCATGGGGATTCCTTCTTTTTCTTCTGGGTGGGGAGAGGAAAGAGAGCAGAGAAAAAAAAATAATTTGTTAAAGTTATTTGAGAAAAGTAGCATGAGGTGAAACTGATCTGGCTGCTCAGTGAGTAAGTGCAGGAGGAACTTACCAATCACTTCATGCTTCAGGCAAAAAGGTGTCTGAACACACCCACCAGGTGCTTGGTACGGTGTATGTCCTGCAAGTGTGTGTGTTGGGAACTTAATCGGCAGGGCAACCACACTGACAGACGGGACCTTTAAGAGATGATTAGAACCAGGTGCAGAGGCTCATGCCTGTCATCCCAGCACTTCAGGAGGCAGAGGCGAGAGGATTGACCGACCAGCCTGGGCAACTTGGCGAGACCTAATCTCTACAAAAAATAAAAAAAATCAACCGGGCATGGTGGTATGCACCTGTGATTTCAGCTTCTTGGAAGGCTGAGGCAGAAGGATGGCCTGAGCCCAGTAGGTCGAGGCTGTGGTGGCGGTGAGCATGCCACTGTAATCTAGCCTGGGCGTCAGAGTGAAACTCTGACTCAAAAAACCCCCCAAAAACCCCAAAACAAAAACCCAGAACCAGGTATGGTGGCTCACATCTGTCATCCCAGTACTTTGGGAGGCCGAGGTGGGAAGATCGCTTGAGCCCAGAAATTCAAGACCCAGCTTTGGCAACATAGCGAAACTTCATCTAAATGAGTCAGGTGTGGTATTTTGTGCCTGTGGTCCCAGCTACTCGGGAGGCTGAGAGGAGGATCACTTGAGCCCAGGAGGTTGAGGTTGGGGTGAGCAGTGAGCTGTGCCCGCCTGGGCAACAGAAAAAGAAAGAGGTGATGAAGTGATGGATAGTGTCATGATCCCAAGAGTGGGTTTGTTATCAAAATGCGGGCACTTCTCTCGTGCACTTTGTCTCAGGACAATGCCTTCCGCCGTGTGTGGAGCAGAAGGAAGTCCCTCCCCAGAGGCAGCCTTTTCACCTTGGACTTCCCAGCTTCCAGAACTGTGAGCCCAACACACTTCCGTGGACTGTAAATCCCCGGGCACAGGCATGCGGTCACCACAGCACAAAACCACGGATGCCGACACACTTTGAGTTTTAGGAAGACCCAAAGACCTTCGACACTGGTGAGGTCAGAGGGCTGTGTTTCACAGGTGAGGAGACAGAGCCCAGAGAGGGCCATGGGCTGGTCCATGGCCACACAGCCAGTCAGGGACATGGCCTGAGCGAGAGCCTGGACTCTTGGTGCTGTCCAGGTGAACACTGGCCCTCTGGTCAGGCATACCTGAACTGTGGCTAGTGTTTGTCAGCTTTCTTTTGGGTGACAAATAGGATCTCAACGGTGGTACAAGGTGGGGCGTGGGCTTCCACCTAGAATAGCACTTGGGGTGAATAGAGGCAGGAGCTGCCGTATCCATGTTGCATGCTGCAGAGGTGACTTTTTGCTCTTAGCACTGGTGGCCGTTGGCATCTTCCTGGGGGAGGGTAGTTGCCTGTGAGGCTGGCTTGACACTGGCATGCCAAGGGGGGGGGTCCTGGGTTCCCCCAGGCCCTCCCCATTTACACAAGGCCACTTTGACCCTTGCACTGGGTCTTTTCAGACCTCTGACTCTGGCCGAGTGTTTCTGGTCCAACAGGTGTTTATCTGCTTAAAGAACAAGGGAACAATCTGTGACAGCAGGACCCGTGGGGGCCCCCACCCCCCGTCCCTCCACAGGAAGCCTGAAGCCAGCACGCCCCAGTGTCGGCTGCCAGGAGCCCCCAGTTCCTCCGCTGGCCCGAGTACCTGACTGAGCACATTAATTCTGTGAGTGCCAGCTGTCTCATCAGTGAAACGGAAGCTGTAAGTGTGCACAGGTGAAATTGCTGACATTCAACCATTTATTTATTTACATATGTGTTTATTTATTAAGACAGGGTCTTGCTTTGTGGTCCAGGCTGGAATAGAGTGGTGCCATCGTAGTTCACTGCAGCCTCGAACTCCTGGCCTCAGGCAATCCTCTGTCTCAGCCTCCCAAGCTGCTGGGACTATAAGCATGTGCCACCACTCCTGGCTACTTTTTTTTTCACTTTTTGTAGGAATGAGGTCTCACTATGTTTCCCAGGCTGGTCTTGAACTTCTGGGCTCAAGCAATCCTCCTGCCTCGGCCTCCCACTGGGCATGAGTCACCGCGCCTGGCCTCAGCCATTTTTGACCTACAGAAACAACAAATTCCACACAACTTGATCTACTGGTAGCGCCTCCCTTCTAGCCTTTTCAAGACTCAAATGAAAACACTCAGACCCAATGCTGAGCTCACGTCTAAGATGTAGTAAGCACCAACGCCAGTGCCTGTTTTCTGGCCTTGGGAAAGAGAGAGTGAGCTGGCCTGTCTGAGTGCTACTGTTTGCTGGGTACTGCACAGGCCTGTCCTGTCATCCTCTCCACAGTCCCAGGGCGGTTGGCAGGAACATCTCCATCTTACAGATGAAGAAACCGAGGCATGGGGAGATTAAGTAAAAGACCCCAAACCACGCGACTCGCTGACAGCCAGGCTGGGATTGGAATCCAGCTGTTTCTGACTCCAGGGACCACGTGCCTTCCCGAAGCTCTCTGCCACTTTCCGAGTCCCGCTGAAGAAGGAGTCTTGGGCGTTGGGCACTTAATGGCCTTTCTCCAAATTTTAAATGTGCAACGTATCAAAAGTCACTGTGAATCATCCCAAAGGAGTGAACATGGTTCACGCATTGGCTGTCGTGTTTGGGCACAGGATATGACGAGTCATCGTGCCACTCCGGGGCAGAGGAGCTCTTGTCTCCATTGGACAGATGAGGAAACTGAGGCTCAGAGAAGCTATGCCGCTTGCCTCAAGTCACACAGCAAGAAGCAGAGGAGCCTCTGTGTCTGCTGGACGCCAGCACCCGGACGCTCTCCACGCCAGGCGGCAGCCACTGCATCCTTCGCCCCACGGAAAGGACTCAAGCGATCCTCCCAGCTCGGCCTCCCAAAGTGTTGGGATGATCGGCTTTTCATTCCCGGGGAGGCTGTGTCCCCCCGTCATTCTCCCCGCCCTGCCCCCACGTCACCTGCCTGCAACTGGCGCAGGGTCTGGTTGTGCGGGACGTGACCGCCCCTCCCCCCGGCACAGGCACATCAGAGCTGGGGGACGGGGTGGGGGGTGGAGGGGGTGGGTGGGGGGACCAGAGGCAGGGAAGAGGGCCCTCCCGGCTCAGAATAGCTCCGTGTTATTAGCTGCATTTAATTGAAGGTGTTTCCAGGGCAGCCTCCACTGGGCCCAAACCAAATGGAAAATGACACACTGTCAAATTAATGTCCCCAGACCATGATAAATGGCCGCGCTCGGTGAGTAATGCTTCCATTTCTCCTTTTAAAGGAGAAGGATGCAGCCAGCTCCGCGTTGTCCCCGTCGTGCAGGAAAGGTCAGGGGCATCCTCGGGAGGGGGCTGCCTTCCGTTCCTTGTGGCCGGCCCGCCCGAGGCTCCTCAGCTTCTGCGGGGCCCTGTACTCCCCGCGCCTGTCCCCCAAGGCCGGCAAGATGGCAGGGCGGCCTGAGAGCCAGCCGGTCGCTGTCTAGGGAGGATGAGCGAGACGAGACAAATCCCCCACCACCCGCTGCCCCTGCACCTCCCAGACTGCTACCCCTCTTCAGCTCACGGGACTCGCTGGCATTTGAGGCCTGGCCTGACCCTGCCATGCTCCACGCCCTTGGGACCAGCCATGCCACCTGCTGTGACCCACTCGGACGGTGGAGGGCCCCATGGTCAAGTGCCCGCTCTGTGCCGGGCCCCGGGCTAGCCCCAGCCCTGGAGGTCACAGAGGGTCCCCAAGAGCCTGAGCTGGCCTGGCCCTCCCGGCCGGGCTGCCATGATCTCCTCTTGAACATAAGCCATTTCCCAGGACGTAAACATTAGGCAAGTCCACAGCAAGACGAAAACAAGACCACTCTGTCATCGTGGATGAGCGCAGATGAAAACAGGGACATTGTCCAAGCCACAGAGAGCACCAGACGTCCCCTATCCAGCTGACATCAGGGGGCTGCTGCTGCTTTTTTTTTTTTTTTTTTTTTTTGAGTCGGAGTCTCACTCTGTTGCCCAGGCTAGGGCACAGTGGCATGATCACAGCTCACCACAGCCTCGACCTCCTGGGCTCAGCCTCCCGAGTAGCTGGAACTACAGGTGCATACCACCATGCCTGGCTAATTTTTTGCAGAGACGAGGTCTCGCTATGTTGCCCAGTCTTGTCTCAAACTCCTGGGCTCAAGCAGCCCTCCCACTTCAGCCTCCCAAAATGCTGGAATTATAGGCGTGGGCCACCATGCCCAGCCCAGATTCTTTACCGATTGTGGCTCCAAGCTTTTCCTGTGTTTTCCTCCTTCTCAATGAGACTCGTGAAGATGCTGCTCCCAGATGCACCCCAGTGCGCCAACCACATGCCCAGGTCCGAGAACTCATGGCCGGCACTCTCTTGTGGGAGACCACAGCTCCTGTGGCATGCGTTCCCCTGTTGTTCAGACTGGCTTGGGCTGGATGGCACTGGGGTCTTCACTTGTGGCCATGGGGCTGGGCAGAGCAGATTGGCCCTGCAGATAAATACTCTGTCGCAAGAGGAAGGAGGCAGAGCATTCCAGACCCGGAGGCTTCCCGGAGGAGAAGGCATGAACTGGTTGTCAGAGGAGGAGAAAGTTGGTCAACTGAGACACAGAGAAAAGGAGAGCCAGGCCCCTCCAGGTGACAGAACCCTGAGCTGGGGCCCAGAGGTGGGGCCAGGCATGGGGCAAGGTGGAGTTTTCTTTCTCCTCTCATTGCCTTTCAAAATTCTGCTCATCCTTCAAGGCTCACTGCATTTGTCACCTCCTCTGAGTGGCCCTCCAGGCTGTCTTGGAGTCCCTTCACAGGACTGAGCCTCAGTTTCCCCATTCATAACATGGGAGAATGGGCCTACATCTGTGCTTTTCAAACTTTCTAGAGGAAGACAACCCTTTGTTCAAAGGTGATCTTACACGGAGGCCCCGGAATAAAGGCTTGATGTGGAGGCTGGGACTTGGTGTTTGGCTATTTGGTGACTTCTGTGGGGGGTTCTTGGGGACTCCCAGGGTTCCCCAGAGAGGGAGAGGGACCGTGGCTCTCTCCAGCCCTCTCACTCGGTCTCCCCCGCTCTCCCAAGAGCTCCCCAGGACTGGGTCGTGTCCTCCCCGGCCATTCAACTCCACGAGTCGCACAGGAACAGGCTGCGTGAGTCCGCGTGGCCCCCGCGTGGCCCTGCCAGGCCTCTGCTCCCCCATCTCTCCACTACAGCTGGAGAGGCCCAAGGAGGCCCCAGCCAGGGAGGCCGGGTGGGCTGTAGGTGGCCCGCCAGCGTCCATGGCCTCTCCCCTGGGTCCTCCCACACATCTGCCTGCCTGCCCCGGGACTCAGGCTCCCTCTCTTTCCCCAGACAGCCTGAACAATTAGAGGGCACGCCGCGGCCCCCCCAGGCTCCATGACTGCCAGCTCCCGCCGCTGAGAATAAACCATCAGCCCGGGCGACACATGGCAGAAAATTGGTTGTCAGGTCAATAAACGCATCCGATTGGATTTCTGACATCTGGGCCAACCGGTCCGCGAGGCGTTTGATTAAAGTGCTAAAAGGGAGTGTGGAGAGGCCGGGAGGCTGCCCGGGTCAGCTTGAGTGAGGTGGGGGTTGTCTTTCTAGGGGGGGCGGGCAGGACGCTGCCCCCAGTCTCAGCCTCCTCTTTCCCAGAATTCATCCCACCTGCCTGCAAGTGCCACACTCCATCAGGGCTGAGGGGTGGAGGGGGTACAGCCAGCCCAGTAGGCGGGGACAGACGTGGAAGGGAACTGGCCTCCCTGGTGCCCGGAGCCTTCTGGGTTGTCTGTGGGTATCACCCATGCCCAGCCACGTCTCTTCCTGAGGAGTCCGTGGAAAAGCCCCCAGGGGCCAGGCTACCTCCAAGTCTCCACTCGGCCCTCCTGGGCGCCGAGACCCTGGGCTGGTTGCCACCTGTGAGACCCTGTTGCCAGCTGTCACGTGAAAACACGGACACTTACACACCTACACGTGCCTGTAACCTGAACTGGGAAGGGGCGGGCTGATTCATCAGGGAACACGAGACACACGGCGGGACAGCTCTCGGGAGTGCCGGTTACAGCGGGTGAGGACACGTACCTCTGCCTGTGCAAACAGATTTCCCGCTGTGTGTAGCTTGCCATGGCAGAATGCAAACTTGGCTACAAGACGTTTTACTTTATTTTAATCAAGCAATTACTTTCTTTAGAGAGGCGGGTCTTGCTCTGTCACCCAGGCTGGACTGCAGTGGCACGATCACGGCTTGCCGCAGCCTCTACCTCCTAGGCTCAGGCGATCCTTCCACCTCCGCTTCCCGAGTAGCTGAGACCACAGGCAAGCGCCACATAGCCAATTAATTTTTGTATTTTTTGTAGCGATAAGGTCTCGCTATGTTGCCCAGGCTGGTCTCAGACTCCTGACCTCAAGCAAACCTCCTGCCTCGGCCTCCCAGAGTGCTGGGATGACAGGCGAGAGCCACCACGTTCGATCTATAAGACATTTGATTATTGGATTTACTGCAGGCAAAGAAAGTAACTTTGTTGCTAGCCCAACGTCTTCACTCTAGAATCTCTCCTTTTTCCAGCTGTAAAAGTTATTTCTTTTGTCTTGGCATCATAATGTTTCTCAGAAGCCAGTTGTCCCCTGGGGTGGTGGCTGAGGAGATGGTGAGAGCCCTTGTGCAGAGTGGCTGGTACAGAAAGCTTTCCACTGAGTCTTTTTTTCCCACCAGCTTCTTCTCTCCAGCCTGGAGCCCTCGTGGAAGCTCCGTGACCGCCCTGGGGGCCTGGCAACAGCCCCCCACCCAGCCTCTTTACCTCCTTCCCTCTGACCTTCTTGACATCCAGTCCAATTCTATCACTTGCAGGACTGGGTGATTCCTGGGCCCCAGAACACCTGCTTCCTGCCTATCCCAAAGTTGATCCTGCTACACACACCTCCTTCCAGGTGTCCTGCCCACACCCAGATCCCTTCCTCGCCTGCACCACAGGCCCCTGCCCCACCTCCAGGTCACACTCTCCTGTTTTGAGCACTCAGTTCCTGCCCGGTCTTCTGCTTCTGACTAAGGGAACCACGCCCCTGGCCTTTCTCCCTCCACCCTGTTCCCGCTGGAGCCAGGTGACGGTGCAGGGTGAGCTGACAGCCCAGAGCTCACCTAATGGTTTGGAGTGGCAAGAGCCCTGTGTGTTCACGGTCCTGTTTTCAAGACCCCAGATCCAAAGGCATTCCCTTTGGATCTGGGGTCCGGTTATGACACGATGTGCCCCAAACTGGAACAGACCCACTGGGCTTGGGGGGCTCTATGCTTAGGCTGGGAAGAAGATGTGGCACTGCTGGGTATGTCTGAGCGCTGCTGGGACGTTCTGTGTCTTTCTTCTGTGCCTGATTCCGTCGTGGCCCCCAATAGACACATCCATGCCCTGATTCCCAGAACCTGGCAATGTTGCCATCTTATTTGGCAAAAGGGTCTCTGCAGATGTGATGAGGTGAAGGATCCCGGATTACCCAGGTGGGCCCTCGCTCGTGGGACAAGTGCCCTTGTGAAAGAAGGATTCCAAAATGCATTTCCCTTCCTAATGCTGGAGTTCTTTCACCTCTCCCTGGGCTTGAGACCGGCCCAGGGTCTCTGACTTCCTGTGAAGTCAAGTGCACAGGAGCCTGGGGACCCCGCCCTATGACTGTGTCCTGGACTCAGGGCCAAGGACCTCTGTGTAAGGCTGGGCAGACAGGACACAAGGGGGAAGAGTCTCTCTATCCTGTCTCCACTGCTGTGTTACCCGCCGAAAGTCCCATGCCCTCTCTGGACTTTGCCTTTCTCATCCGCAAAATGGGCAGAATCAAGTGACTGTCCTCTGCTCAGGGCCCACCACGGCATATAAGACCAGGGCTCAGGCTGTGGACCCAGAAGAGCCTCAGGAGCCCTTTAGGGCTAGCCTGCCTGCAATCCGGGGGCATTGTGAACCAGTGACCAAGAGAAGAAAAGATTGAAACAGTGAAGGCAGACGTGGCAGGTGCTAAGCCGATGATCTAAAAACTCTGGGCTGATGGGAGTCAGTCTCTCCAACCCTTATTTTCATTATCTGCAAAATGGCCACAAGGAACACTGGGTGCACGGGGTCATCTTGGGGATTACATGCAAGAATGAGGGCAAGCTCAGAGCACAGGAGGGAGTGGGTGGGGGGCCCCAGGTGAGGGTCTGTCCTTTTCGCCACTCCCTGGTTGGTGGCAGGGGAATCACAGAGCCTAGTGCCTGGTATACAGTAGGCACTTAATCAATGCTCATTAGCCACCCTGGTATACAGTAGGCACTCCATCCAGGCTCATTAGCCACAGTGAGAGCCATGTACCAGGGTTGACTCACCCAGAAATCTCCAAGGCTCAGTGGAAGGTCAGATATGAAGGTCACGGGGTGGGGGATGGAGGAGGAACCAGACCAGGGGCCCTCCTGGCACTCCTCTGGACACCGGAGGAGGGCACATGGCCCACCGCCACAGTGGAGTGGAAAGAGGGCGAGGCTTGGCCTCAGAAAGACCCAGGTTCGCATCCTAGCCTTGCCGTTCACGGTCTGTGTGACCCTGGGCAAGGAACTCGGCCTCTCTGAATGTCAGCTCTCTCCTCTGTGAAATGAGGATTTCTGGGAAATCACATGAGGGGGTGTGTGCAGGGCACCTGGCCCAGAGAAGCCACTGAACACGCCTCAGTGACTTCCTTGTCCTCCCCTGCTTCCCACGCACACACCTGAGAGTAAAGGGCCATTGGCACGCTGCAGGAACCGGGAGGGCTCCCTGCAGGAGGCAGGCTCTGCTCGGGCTCCGCAGAGGCCAGGAGAGGCTGAGGGTTGGACCATGAAGCTCCCTCTCCCGAGGGCATCTTGAGTTGCCGTGCAGTGGGACAGACGGCCACCCCATCAGGTTGCCTCCAAAAATAGCCTCCCCCCTGCTCCCACGCTGGCACGGGCTTAGGGCTTCCTCTTGGCACGGGCCTGCCCTGGCCGGTTCTGCTTCTGGCTCTGCGTGGGCCTTCTGTGGGGCAGTACCAGCAGGCCAGAGACCCGGGGAGGTGGGTCTGGGCCACGCCCAAGGGCCCTGCGGTGATTAAGATGACCCTTGCACTTGGCATCAGGGCGGGTGAAGGTGGAGGCCCCTGGGGGTCGGACTCGCTGTCCTTCCTGGCTCCTCCTTCCTTTCAGCTGTACAGCCAAGGAGAGGCCTCCTGGGTGGGTGCCTCGCAGTTTGTGGGAGGGGGCGGTGCACGTGGCCCTCGGGCACCCCTAATTGCTGTTCCCGCCATGGTCTCACCTGGCCTCGATGCCTCCCGGTCACCCGGGGGAGCAGTACCGGGCCACACACATCTCATTAATCCTCCCCCAGCGAGGTGCCTGCACACAGTCGGCGTTCAGGGAACACATGTGCAAGGACGACACAGGCCTTAAGCTCCCCAGCCGGCTCCCGTTCGAACCCACGTGCCCACCTGCCTCTGGGCTTTTGGGAAAGTGATGTCACCTCTCTGAGCCTCATTTTCTTCATTCAACAAATGGGCATAGTCCAGGTTCCCAGTCCAGGGTGAAGCCCTGTCCACCCTTCTCCCCTCAGGCCCACAGGGCAGTGGGGGGAAGCCACTTGCAGCCCCCTCCCCAAAGGCCCACCGTCCAGTCCCGTCCAAGATCCCGCAGGGCCATGGCACCTTAGAAACCCGAGCTCTGGGCGCCCATGACTTGCTCAAGGTCACAGGCAGGAGTGGAGGGTGGGCCCTGAGTCTGCTGAGCCCAAGTGCTCTGCCTGTCCCACTTCTAGGGGAGGCGGGGGAATGTCAGGACAGAGGGAGGGAAAGGAAGGTACTAGTATTGGAGGGGAGAGGGAAGAGAGGGGAGAGAGAGACAGCAGGCTGGAAGGAAGATTCGGGCCCTGGGAGGAATTCATAATGCCCTTGGGGCTGGGAGTGGGGGGGCTGGGATGGGAGGAGGGGAGGGGCTGGGGGGCGTGGAAGCAGCAGGCAGGGAGGGCAGCCCTCCCTCCCTTCAGCCTTAGTCTTTTCCGACTCCCCGAAGAGCACAGTGCGCCAGGGCACTGGCTCGGGGCTCAGATGTGTCTGGGCTTGAGCCTGGGACAACCACCCCCCACTGGATTCAGTCTCTTGGGGCGTTAGCTGCACCCTCTCAGGTTTGAACAGAACTGTGAGGTCACGGACTCCTGAACACCGTCACAGGGGGTCCACGTGAGGCACCCACAGAGGGCACAGAGTGTGGCGTGACATGGGTGGGGACTCCCAGTGCTGGAACCGTGTGACCGTCGTAGGGATGGCAGGAGACAAGGATGCGAACGCCACGCGGACCCAGCACCCATGTGCTCATCCACGAGTCTCACCTGAGGAGAGATTCCACAGCTCGTGGAGTCTGTGGGCCCCTGTGCCCCGCAAGGGTCTCCCTGTACGCTGCCCATAGGGGGGTGGGTTGTGAGGGCCTGTGGGTCCGTCCTCTGCACCCACCCTGCCAAGGGGCAGCCCTGCGCGGCAGGTGGACTTCAGAGTGCTTGGAGATGAGTGTGTCAGAACAGCCCAGGAGGGGAAGGAAAAAGCAAGCCGTCATTAGCCACAGAGGATGCTGGGAAACTCTCTCCCCAGTTTCCCTTGGTGCTTGGCTGCAGAGACAGCCCTGGGGGTGGACGTGGCGGGGGTGGGGGGCGGTGGGGCTTGGCAGGGGGGCCTGGGCTCCAACTGGGCCTTTATCACCATGACTTCCACCTGGCTGTTTCCACACTGGAGTTCTCGGCCCCTTGGGGAAGGCCATGGTTCTGGGGTTGGAGGGTCTGGATTCAAATCCTAGCTCCAATACCCACTCAGGGTATCCCCGCAGGGCCCTGGTGTCTTCATCTGTGGCAGCAAGTGACAAGGGTCTGGATTCAAATCCCAGTTCTGACATCCACCCAGTGTCCCCTCGAGGCCCTGGTGCCTTCATCTGTGCCGGTGGTGATGCACACACCCCTGCAGGGTGCTGTGCCGTTTTGGGGAGAATGTCCCTGTTGTGCCAGGCACACGGTAGGCAGACATTGAGCAAACCTCAGTTTTGGTGTCCCTTGCCTGGAAAGGGGGAGGGACGTTCTCATGGAGATGGACGAGGGGGTGACCAGGAGCGAAGGACCAAGAGCCAGAGAGGTGGGGGCAGCACACCCCAGCAGCGGCAGTGGTGACCCTCTTGAAGCTGACCGCCCTCGGCCCGCCCTCCAGAGGCCTACACAAGGGCTGGGCCTGCCCCTGGCTTCCTCCCCCCACCCCCACCCTGGAGGCAGCCTGAGGGTCACAGATCTGAGAGTGGCCTCTGCCCAACTCAGGACTGGGGATGGAGTCCGGCCGGGGGGGGCCTGTGGTCACTGCGTCTGCAGGAAGGGACCAGCCCTGGGCAGGCATGGGGAGGCAGCTCAGGGCTAGGCCCGACCTGGGTCTCGGAGTCCTCACTCAGGACGGATGGGACCGGTGGCGCCCACCTGCAGGGACAGGGCCAGCCGCCAAGACAGCCTGGTCAGACAGAGGCTCCTCTGGGTTCCTGGGGCTTCTGCGGCATGTTCTCCCTCTCTCTCTCCCTCCTTCCCCCTCCTCCGTCCCCCCTCTCCCCTCCCTTCCTCCTCTCTTTCCCTCTGCCCCTCCTCTCCTCCCCTTCTTTCCGCCCTTTCCCCCTCCCCATTTACTCTTCTCCTCCTCTCTTTCCCTCCGCTGTCTGTCTCTGTCTCTGTCTCTCTCCCTTCCTCTCTCCCCCGACTCTCTCTCTGTCTCCCTTTCTCTATCTCTGTCTCTCACTCTGCGGGACTGAGGGTATGAGAGGCAGCAGGTGCCCAGGGCCCTTCCCGCTGTCCCCTGGAGCCCCCACCGGACAAATGGCCCGACTCCTGGTGAGCCTGGGGCTGTCCGTTCCTTGGGGGAACATGCGTGACGGCTTAGTGCCTAGCACTGCTCTAGGCCCCGTGAGCAGCTGTCTGGCTTCCAAGGCCACTCTCTGCCCATGCTTCTGGGTGCCTGTGTTGCTCACACATATCACGTTCGGAACGTGGCTCCAGTGAGGGTGTGTATCAGTCAGCTACTGCTGTGTAATGAGTCGCTTGAAAGCAAAGTGGTCTATTCCACAATCCTGCTTGGTGGCCGGACAGGGCCGTGCTGATGTCCACGGGACTTGCGGAAGGTAGGCTGAAGGCCCCACCATGGCCCGTGCACATGTCTGTTGAGGGCTGGCCCGTGAGTGCCTTGGGTTCCCTCCAAGCACCCTCTTTTCCTCCAGCAGGCTGAACGGGCAGCCACGGGCAGTATTCCAAGGGTCAGAGCTGAAGCCGTGAGGTCTTCATCACTGAGCCCCAGATGGCAGACGTTTTCTGCCACATCCTGTAACTCCAAGTGAGCCCAGATTTATGGGGTGGGGGAGGCAGACTCCATTCCTTGGTGGGAGGAGCCTCGCAGAGGCTGTGGCCGCATTTTTTTTTTTTGAGTCAGAGTCTCACTCTGTGGCCCAGGCTGGAGTGCAGTGGCATGCTCAAGGTGACTGCAGCCTCAGCCTGCTGGGCTTAGGTGATCCTTTCACCTCAGCCTCCCAAGTAGCTGGAACTACAGGCATGTGCCACCATGCCCAGCTAATTTTTAAAATTATTGTAGAGATGAGGTCTTGCTAAGTTGCCCAGACTAGCCTCAAACCACTGGACTCAGGTAATCCTCTCGCCTCCGCCTCCCAAAGTGCTAGGATGACAGGTGTGAGCCACCACTCCCGGTCTGTGGCTGTGTTTAATCTACCACAGATGTCTGGGCTTCATGCTCAGCTTGGACACTCACTAACTGTGAACCTGGGCTTTTTACCTAACCCGTCCAAATCTCAATTTCTTCCTCTGGAAAGTGGGGACAGCACTCATTTCCCATGTCAGGTTATAGGATGACCGAGGGAGAGAGTGCTACACAGCAGTTTGCACAGTGCCTGATCCATCAATGCCCATTGTTATTAGAGTCTGTACTCTCTTTTTTTGAGGCAGGGTCTTGCTCTGTGGCTCAGGCTGGAGTGCAGTGATGTGACCATAGCTCCCTACAGCCTCTGGCTCCTGGGCTCACGTGATCTTCCCGCCTCAGCCTCCCGAGTAGGTGAGACTACAGGTGCAAATCACCTCACTTGCTAATCTTTTTGACTTTTTTGTAGAAATGGAGTCTTGTTATGTTATCCAGGCTGGTTTCGAACTTCCGACTTCAAGAGACCCTTCTGCCTCGGCCTCCTAAAGTGCTAGGGCCACAGGCGTGAGCCACGGCAGGTGACCTAGCCACTGCAGTCCATGACCTTGGAGCAGGAAGGGACCCTCAGGAAACTCAGAGAGGCCTGAGCCCTGCAGTTAGCTGGATCTCCTGACTCCCAACCCAGTGGTCCTTCTGCTGCAAGAGCTGCCACTCTTAGGCTGAGCAGAAAAGACAAATGCCCCAGTCTCAGGTCAGCAGATCAAACCTCCCACTTGACATGATTGACTGGCCACGCTGCCCGGGTCCTGCCTTGAGAGAGCTGTGTAGTCTGGGGCTCAGGGGTCAGGAACACCAGGCTCGGTCAGCGGTCCGTGCTGCTGGCCCAGACGCAGCAGGAGGGGCTGGGTGGGGCAGCCCCTGTGCGCTGACCTCACTTCCTCCATTGCACTGGGTGCTGAGCCAACAGGGTGCTCACAGAAGAGGATGCCAGGTTCAGAGAGGTCAGGAGACTGGCCCAGGGTCACACAGCAGGGCCATGTCTGGGCCAGTGACTTTCCCATGTTTCTGTTCCCCCCAGGCCCTTGTGGAGTCTGGACTGGCTTGTGTCTGGCTCCTGCGGCCTGAGTTTCAATCTCCAACCCAGAGAGGTAAGGATTCCAGAGCCTTCTGCTCTGGCTCAGGCCTCAAAGCCTGGCGTTGGGGAGGGGCCCTGGGCTGTCTGCCTGGATTCCGATGGGCATTTTCCAGCTTCTTGGGATCGTGGGGGGGGGGCAGCCCATCCCAGTTCCACTGAGGCTCTGTTGTCCTCCTCCCGGGTCTGGGTCCCAGGCACTCAGGGCTGGCGGGCGTTCAGGCAGGGCTGGCGAGGCGTGAAGGAGGGGTGGCTCTGGGGGGGCTTGGGGCCAGCGGGCTTGGGGCTCCCTGTCCCAGGCAAAGACACGACACTCATCTCCCCACTGCCTGGCCAGCTCCTCCCCGCGTGTCTGCCGGGGGTGGCCCAGCCATTAAGGAATTCATTAATCAGAATCCTGTTTACAGCTCTCTGGCAGGAGACCATGATTTCCTGGCTCAGGCCAGACCCTGGGCCTTCCTGCAAACTGCTGTGACATTTGGTAAAAATATCAGCTGGGGACCGGGCCAGGCCGGGAGGTGTGCGCGCGATCCTGCTGACTTGGGAAATGCAGGCACGGTGTAGGTCACAGGCCCGGGGAAGGCTGGAGGACA
Source organism: Cephalopachus bancanus (assembly GCA_027257055.1). NCBI lineage: Eukaryota > Metazoa > Chordata > Mammalia > Primates > Tarsiidae > Cephalopachus > Cephalopachus bancanus. Next base: position 2,081,052 of record JAPVLO010000288.1, on the reverse strand, counting down.
GGCTGTCACTGGCTCCAGGTGTCACCTTGGACAAGTCCCTTCCCCGTCAGGTCACGACTGTCTTGTGAGAGGTTGGGGCTAAGTCAGATGGCAGAATCCGCCAGCCCTCAGGCCTGCCCCGTGTGGGCTGCACAGGAGGGGCCAGCAGGGCGGTGAAAAGAAAAGAAAATGGAGCCCCTTGCTAACGTGGACAAACTGTAGATTTCCTGCAAAAACCCAGTTTCTGGCAATGCTGCGAGTGGACTCCTTTATGACAGCAATGGCCTGAAGCTGGGAGTTTCTTGATGTCTCCGGATGGGTCTGTGATCTCAGGTTTGCCAAGGTTAGCACCAATCCTGCTACCAGGCATGGGGATAGGGCCTCCATGTGCAACTCAACAAGTTGTACACTGTGCAAGGCCCCCAGGGGTGGGGCCAAAAGGGGGAACTGCATTCCTACAATCTGCCTGGCATGACGTGGGCACTGGTATGGGGCCCTATTTGGCCGGAGGATGGGTCTTTTTCCTAATTCTTACAAAGGCATCATTTGGGCCAGTGATGAGCCCAGGCCGGCAGCAGGGACAGTTACCCGGGAGGCTCTAGTGTCCCTACCTCTCTCTGGGCCACAGTTTCATATATATATTCTGGGTTTTACTCTGTTGCCCAGGCTGGAGTGCAGTGGCTCAACATGGCTCACCATAGCCTCAACCTCCTGGGGTCAGGCGATCCTTCTGACTCAGCCTCTCTAGTAGCTGGGTCTACAGGTACATGCCACCACACCTGGCTAATTTTTCTGATTTGTTTGTGGAGACAGGCTCTTGTTATGTTGCCCAGGCTGGTCTGGAACTCCTGATCTCAAGCAATCCTCTCTCCTTGGCCTCCCAAAATACTGGGATTACAGGAGTGAGCCACCGCACCTGGCAGTTTCCTGACTCCTGCCTATAGTCTTGGCACTTTGGGAGGCTAAGGAGGGAGGATTGCTTGTGCCCAGGAGTTCCAGACCAGTCTGGGCAACATAGACAGACCCAGTCTCTACAAAAAGCTAGCCGGGAACGGTAGCACATGCCTGTAATCCCAGCGACTCTGGGGGTTGAGGTGGAAGGATCGCCTGAGCCTGGGAGGCTGAGGCGGAAGGATCGCCTGAGCCTGGGAGGTTGAGGCTACGGTGAGCCGTGATCAAGCCACTGCAGCCCAGCCTGAGTGTTAGAGTGAGACCCCAACTCAAAAAAAAAAAAAAGAAAAGAAAAGAAAAAGAGGGAGGAGGGGAGAGAAGAAGGGAGGAGGAGGAGCGAGGAGGAGGAGCTGGAGCCAGAGGCCTGGGCTTCATTCCCCAGCTGCCCCTTGGGTGGATGGAGGGTCAAGAACCTTCTCCAGGCTGGGCCGGCAGGTGGTGACCCACAAGCTGCAGAGTTGAGGAGGCCCTGCCTCATCCCAGGAGTCACAGCCTGGGGTCTCGGCCTGGAGGTCCCAGTGCCCACTGCCGTGTGGACGAGGTTCTCGACCTGGAAGCCCCAGCGCTTGCCGACAAGGGCTCCGTAGTTGCCAGATTCTCCACTTCCCAATCCCAAGGCTGAATTTCTGTCGACATTTCCAAGTCTTGAAGCCTCACGTAGGCCAGCCACCCCCGCTCCCCCGGGCCCTCGTTGCCTGCTCAGCAACCGACCTGGCCTCTCGGCTGGGAAAAGAGCCCGCCTTTGGGGTCGGCTGAGCTGGGTTTGCGTCTTATCTGCTGCTTTCTGCCTCGGGTCCTGGGCAAGTGATTTGATCTCCAGGCTCTGCCTCCTTATCTGCACGGTGTGGATAAGGATGGCTATCTCGCGGGCTACAGGGGATTGCCGATAACACTTGCAAAAGTCCTCCTCCAGGCAGTCCACGACAGGCACACAGTAAGTGACCACCCAGTGCCAGGGTCTTCTGTCTCCAGCTCGGTTCTGTCTCGGGCAGCATTTCTCAGAAATGCCCCTTCCTCTTAGAAGCCACATTCCTTGGTTCAGGATGAGGACGTGAGCAGGGTGTTAGTTTGAGTCTGGGACTGAACAGATTGCTCTTTTTTTTCTTTCTACTTATTTCTTTTTTTACACTGAGGTCTCACTCTTGCTCGGGCAGAAGTGCAATGGCACGATCACGGCTCACCGTAGCCTCCATTGCCTTGGCTCAGGCGATCCTTCCTCCTCAGCCTCCCGAGTAGCTGGGACTACAGGCGCGTGCCACCACGCTCAGCTCATTTTTATTTGTCTTGCTATGTGGCTCAGGCTGGTCTCAAACTCTGGAGCTCGAGCGATCCTCCCATCTTGGCCTCCCAGAGTGCTGGGATTATAGGCATGAGTCACCATGCCTGACCAGAGGCCAAGGCTTTCCTCCTCAAAGGGGGAAGATACAAGATGTCAGACCCGTGCAGGCAGGTGCACCTGCCTTCCCCCCTCTGAGAAACTGGAGCTCAGAGATAGGGCAGCTGACTCTAGGCAACCTGGCAATGACCCCCGGTGGCAGAGTGAGGAGGAGAATCCAGTTTGGGGACTCCCAGCTCGGTACTCTCTGCACCCCCTACTCTGCTGAGGATAGTTCTCCAGAATTAGAGAAGAGCTTCAAGAGGGACCTGGTTTCCTCCTGGAAAGTTCTGTCCGGCCTCCTCTGGGGAGGCTTTGACCTGGAGCAGTTGAGGCCTGTGGACCACTCCCTGTGAGCCTTGCTGCCCCCAGCTGGGCGGGAGGCTGGGAGTAGAGTCTGTCTTGGTCCACTGCCGGCCCTGGGCTCCAGGCCCAGCCTGCTCCGGTCGCGCCTCTCAATGTTGTTTCCCTTCCTGGCGCATTCATGTCTGGTCTGGGCAGCAGGCGTTTGACTCGTTCAGAGGTGGACCCCGGCCAGCACACACCAAGTGCCTGGGCCCTGGTGGGCCCCTGGAGGCTGCAGAGGAGGAGAAGCGGGAGACAGTGAAGCCGATGGACCGACATCCCGCCCGCCCGGGGAACAAGTGCGCTGTGGCAGCAACACGGCCGGTGCTGATGCTGAGGCCAGGGAGGCGCCCACCTGATGGCGGCCGGGGCATCACTGCAGAAAGCATTGCTCGATGTTCCAGACCCGCCCAACCACACCCTCCCCGTGACCTCCTACCTTGTGACCTTCCACCCCGTGAGCTCCCACCCTGCTTCTGGGAGTCTGGGAATGGTCACACTTTCTAAAGTCACCACCTTCCTCCCACGGTTCCACCTACTGTTTGAATAAGCTTGTCCTCTTTTCTCCCTTCTCTACCAGGAGACTTCTTGAAGCACTTTGCTGTCCTGGTCCAAACTGCCTTTAAAGGCAAATGAACATGTGAGTGAGGCTAGTGCTTCTAAGCTGTTAGACACACCCGGGACGGCAGCCTTGGCAGTCTTGGTAGCCAGGCCTGCCCATAGGGCTGGTTTCTAGTCGGGGTCCCAGGGCTGTCCTGTGTCTACGGGGAGGCAGTCCTGCTTGTCACCTCCTTGTGTCCTTTCTGCCCTGCCCCCCACCCCCTTTTTGTTGAGTTGGAGTCTCACTCTGTCGCCCAGGCTGGAGAGCAGTGGCATACTCTCAGCCACGGCACACATGGCCATCACAGCCTCCACCTGCTGGGTTCAGGCGATCCTTACACCTCAGCCTTCCAAGTAGCTGGAACCACAGGTGTGCACCACCACACCTGGCTACATTTTTTATTTATTGTAGAGACGAGGAGGTCTCACCATGTTGTCCAGGCTGGTCTTGAACTCCTGGGCTCAGGCAATCCTCTCACTTCTGCCTTCCAAAGTGCTGGGATTACAGGTGGGAGCCACTGCACCTGATCTGCCTTCTGAAATCGCATCCATGCCCCAAAAGATGCCACCCTCGAAGGCCCTGTCGGGCAGGTTCAGCATGTTCCCTTTTACAGAGAACTGATCTCTGGGACGGGTCTCTGGGGATGGAAAAGGGGAGGGTGCAGGAGACAGGTGCTGCTGCACGGACCTGAGGGAGGCACATTCCCAAGCAACTCCAGGAAGATGGGGGAGAGGCTGGCTGGGCACAGAGGGTCTCCGGAGAAGTATCTGGTGCGAGAGTACCGAGCAGCTCCAAGGACAGCCACCCGTGTCGAGTGGGCACCCTGGGGACCTGAGGACGGCTTCTTATCGGGTTTGTGTCTCTGACAGAGGAGCGTACAAGTAAACATGCATGCCACCAAGACCCCAGGAGTGGACTTGTTAGGTGGGGCTCACTTAAAGGCTGTCCAGGGCGCCCCATCCCTGGCTGTGCGTGCCGAGGCCTCTGTCTTCTCTGGACAGGACACTGGCCAGGTGCATTTGCATACCGAGTTCTTGATTTTATTGTTTCATAATTTTTCATAAAGTGTGATGTTTTGGAGAGCTATTCATCTTTTCTTGTTTTGTTGTTGTTTAGAGATGGGGTCTTGCTCTGTTGCCTAGGCTGGAGTACAATAGTGTGAGCATAGCTCACCACAGCCTCGAATTTTGGACTCAAGTGATTCTCCTGCCTTGGCGTTCTGAATAGATGGGACTAGAGGTGCATGCCACCATGCCCAGCTAAGTTTAAAAAATGTTTTTAGAGACAGAGTTTTGCTGTGTTACCCAGGCTGGTCTTGAACTCCTAGCCTCAAGCGATCCTCCTGTTTTGGGCTCTCAAAGCGCTGGGATCACAGACATGAGCCATTGTGTCTTGCCCTTATCTTTCCTACATGCATCTAATGTTTGCTTCCAATCACTGTGGAATTTTCTGGAATTTGCACCCACCATGACATCCTCCTTAACTTTCCTGATTGAGGAAACAGCTGTGTCATAACCACAAATGTCACTGACATGAGCATTCTGGAACACAGGCCTTTGTGGAGCCCCAGTCCAGCTCCAAGGGACAGCCAAGCCCCCTCCCCTGAGAAACTCACCCGTCAGCACACAGGTGGTGGAGAGGACTGAGATGGTCTTGTTCACTTGGTCCGTTTTCCAGAGGAGGAGTCTGAGGGCCCAAGAGGAAGTGCCATGCCCTCATCGTCCACTAAATTGAGGCAGACCCAGACTGCCACTTGGGGTACCTGTCCCCCTTTCCACAAGACTGGAAAATGACAGAGGTGGCGGCCAGGGGAATGGAGGTAAGGGGAAGCCAGGCTGGGACACACAGATTCAGGGCAGGACAGGAGCTGGCAGGCTGGGTCGAATGGAGGCACCTCATAGCCAGGCTCATCTGTCTCAGTAAGGAGGTGAGAGGCTGGCTGAGGCGGCCTGCTCACTGTGCGTGTGTGTGTGTGTGTGTGTGTGTGTGTGTGTGTGTGTGTGTGTGTGAGAGAGAGAGTGAGAGAGAGAGAGACAGAAAGAGAGACAGAGAGAGACAGGAAGAGACAGGCGGGGGGAGACAGAGAAAGAAAGGGAGAGACAGAGACAGAGAGAGACAGAGAAAGACAGAGACAGAGAGAGACAGAGCAAGAGAAGGAAAGACAGAGAGGAAGAGAGAGAGTGAGAGAAGGAGAGAGAGAGAGAGAGAAAGGGAGAGACAGAGATGGAGAGAGAGGAAGAGAGAGGGAGAGACAGAGAGAGGGAGGGAGAGAGAGAGAGGGAGAGACAGAAATAGAGAGAGACAGAAGGAGACAGAGAAAGGGAGAGAGACAGAAAGAGACAGAGAAAGAGAGACAGAGACACACACACACACAGAGAGAAAGAGAGACAGACAGAGAGTGAGGGAGAGGGAGATCTGTGCGGTTCATCCTGAAAGATCATGACACCAGCAGTGACATGGCCTCTCTGGAGCATAAGTACGGAAGGCCACTGCGGAGCAACCCTGCAGGCCGGCTGTCCTCCCTGTTGCGAGGGGGCTTCCCACTCTAGCACTGCAGGGGTCCTGCCTTGAGACTCACGGCATGGAAGTGACTTGTGTGGAAGAACCCCCTCCAGGACACGTTTGGTCCCCAGGAGTCTCCTAGCACGAGCACGAGAGGACGCTGCCTTGTCACTGTGCCTGTCACCCCTCCTCACATGGCTTCACTTCAGACCTGGAGTCATCTCACAGACCTAAAATAATAAGAAAAGAATGGCATGGTTATTGCTAAAACTCTATAAGCTACAGGCAGGTATAACGACAATCATAAAAAAAAATCCGTGGTTCTGAAAGTATTTGTTTAACCCGAGTCTCAGGACCTTCGAATCCCGTTGTATATAAAAGGCAGCTTGTACCACCCAGTTCCTCGTCAGGTCTCCCCTTCATGCATCTGTGAATCTTCACCGCCAGCCTTATTTTCACAGACTGTGTGACACTCCACCTGTGTTGGTGCCGTCAAGCATCCCTCCCCCCTCCCGCAGCGTCGCGCTGTGGGGCGTTGGTGTCCTTTCCAGCGTTTCGCTCCTTATCGACCTGTGACGAGCCTGGATCCCCAGGAACATTTGCCCCCAGGACTCTCAAGCTCCTTGCAGCGGTCTCCTTGAAGAGGATTTTCTTCTTCAGGGTTCTTGAAAGACGACACACATTGTTCTCTGATGTGTCATACCATTTAAAAAAGTTTTTCTAACTTCATAGTGGAAGCATGATTCGTGGCACGTGTCTAATCCTTTGCATTTTTGAGGTCAGGAAGTGGCATTTATCTTGTGAATTTTCCACGTCTATTTTGTTGACTTTTCCATTGGGGTTTTGGTCGTTTCCTTATCAATCTGATTACATTTACATATTAAGGCTAATCCTGTCTCATCGATTACAAATGCTTCCAAAGAGCCTTTCTCATTTTCTTTGCAACGTTCCTGAGAGTTTGGAAGATTCCCGCTTTGCTTTAGTCAAACGTATAAATTTTCCTTTGTATTTTCAACTTCCACGTCGCCCGTCCGTCCTGAGCCCGTCGTTCCCCCATTCTGAAAGCTGATAAATATTTATCTTTGCTTTCTTCTAGATTTTTTTACGGCTTTCCTTTTTATGTTTAGCTCTTTAATCCTCTGTAATTTACTTTGGCATCAAGTAGGATGTGAAGATGGGAATTTATTTAATTTTCTAAGTAGTTAACGGAGGCCCCTGTCACCCGTTCATCAGTGCTTTTTTCTCCCCCTGCTGCTGTGCATCGTGGCTCGTCTTTGACAGACTGCACGGATGTGTCTAGCACGTGTATCTCCTGAGCTCCCTTCCAGCTGTTCATCTTCCTCCTCTTCCACTGACACCTCTAATCATTCCTGGGCTCCCACCACCCTGGGTTGGGAGGGTTACGAGTTTGCGAACGTCACGTGTGGGTCAAGCCTGGCACTCGATGTCCAACACCTCACAAGTGCTCAGCGAACATCATGCCTCCCCTCTGACGCCTCCTCCCCTGTGGCAGAGCTTCTGGGGAGAGGGCACACCTCACCGTGTCTCTCTCTTCCCTGGGGTCTGATGGGCGCAGGCCACGGGAGAAGTGCTCCTGGATCAAGTCTCCCCACAACCTTGTGAGAGCGTGTGGGATTGTGTGCCCGTGTTAGGGATGAAACCCAGGTCCTTAGAAGGAGAGGCCCTGCCCAGGGTCAGAGGCCAGTAAGCAGCAGAGCCCCAGTCCCAGACCCCAGTTTTCTTGACCTGGTTTCTACTCTGGGCTGTTGTTCTCTAGCCCCAAAGGGGATGCAGTGACAAAACCACATCCCTCAGTCTTCGGCCTTGGTGACCATGCCAAGAGGCAGATGGAGAAAGAAAAGCAAGGCCCAGATGATGCTCTCCCACCTCCTTGGTGTTCAGGATTTTTTTTTTTAAGACAGGGTCTCACTCTGTTGCTGCATCCTCCAACTCCTGGGCTCAAGAGATCCTCCTGCCTCAGCCTTCTGAGTAGAGAGATGCACTGACAAGCCCAGCCATTTTTCCTATTTTTGTAGAGATGGAATCTCGCTGTGTTGCCCAGGTTGGTCTCAAACTCCTGGCCTCAAATGGTCCTCCTGCCTTGGCCTTCTGAAGTGCTGGGTTTACAGGCATGAGCCACGATGCCTGGGCTGCTGGTGTGTAATTATATTACCTTCTCATAGCATGGGGCAGGGGGCTACAGCACTGGGCTCTGGGGCACCAGTCCTGCATGGAATTCCAGCTCCACCACTTGTGAGCTGGGTAATAAAGAAAAAAAGTGACAGAGTCAGGAGTGTTGTTTGACCCTTTGTTTTCCAAAATCAGCAACATCATCAGCAACTTGAACAAAAACAACAGCAGCGTCACCAGCAATTGGGCCAGGCGAAGGGTCATGTGAGGCATGGCCGTTTCTGCACAAGGTGATAAGGAATCTCCCGGATCACAGCCAGGCCTGGGGAGCTGGGGTAGGGCTGGCAGCTGTAGAAGCCACTTGGCTTTTCCCTTGAGGAATGGGTAGAGCTTGGGGACCCTGGGGGTGACCAGGCCCCAAGCCAACTCCAGACTCACAGAAGAATGGAAGTCGTGGCAACACCAGGGAGCAGGCGTGGCCCTGGGTCCCCGGCTGATCTGAAGCGGCGTCACCAGGGGCAGCACGAGAATGCCATCGCTGATCTTGGGCCTGGACCAGGGCCTGGCCGAGGTGCCACCCAGTCCTCAAGCCCCAGGCTCTGTGTCCGTGATGTGGGGAAAATATGAAGGTTCTGCAGCAGGTTGGTCCTCTCTGGCTTTCTCACACCCGAGCCTGCAGCCTCGCCACAAGAGGACACACTACCCCTCACCGATTGGGACACCTTCTGCTCTCACTGCATCCCACCAGGGCTCCCACACGCACCTCTTACCTCAGGCCATGCTGCCGCCTCTCCCAGACCCTCCCTGCCTGTGTTGTCCCCAGCCCAAAGTCAGCAGTTCCCCACTCCCACCCAGCCCAGTCACCATGAGCAAACGCACACACGCACACACACACGCACACACCCGGCCCAGTCACCATGCACACATGCACACACGCACACACACACGCACACACCCGGCCCAGTCACCATGCACACATGCACACACGCACACACACAAAGCCACAGACATATACAAGTACACACACACATGCACACTTATGTGCTCACACATATGCACACACGTGTACTCACATGCATAGGTTCGCAGGCATATGCACACACATGCACAAACACCCATAGGCATATACATACATGCGCACATGTGAACACACATGCACGCACCTGCAGGCATATGCACACACACATGCACATACACACATACACCGGACACACAAGCACACAGACGCACACACACACCCACACGCATATCCATCACACACTCATGCACAATTGCACACACACATTCACAAACACGCAGGCATTAACATACACACACATACACACAGGCAAACATAGGCACACACTCTCACACGCACACATGCACATATATGCACAAACACACTGGCTTATACACATGCACACACACAAACATGCACACACACAAACACACATGCATCTATGCACACAAACATATACACACATGCACATGCACCCCCCCCACCAAATAAAGCCCAAGTGTCCCTGCCTGGCGTGGAGGTGGAGTCTCCTTAGAGCAACTCTGCTGCTGCCCAGGGGACTGTCCAGCACTTCGACTGTTGCCCCTGTGCTCTGGCCTCCTTCCCTGCCACTTCCGCCTGTGGGGAGCCCATGTCCTCTGACTTCATGGCTGACCCTTCTCTCCAGCCTCCCCTCAGCCTGCTGCCAGCGCCCTCCCTCCCTCTCCCTCTCTTCCTCCTCCCCCCTCCGTCTCCCTCTCTGCCCCCTTCCCCCTCCCTCTGTTCCTCCTCCCTCTTTTCCCCCCTCTCTCCCTCTCCCCCTCTCTGCTTTGAGCCTCCCAGCCCCTTGTCGGAGACTCTCTAACAGCACTTACTGCTGCCTACCTTGTATCCCTGGGAAATAAGTGCTTGTTTCATCCTCTTAATAACAACCTACAAACCACTTTGTCAAAGAAGATCTCTCGATTTTCAAAACCACCCAAGAGTCAGGGAAGTGGGGTGGTGTTATCAGCTCTATTTTGCAGATGAGGTTCAGAGAGACCAAGTGACTAGCCCAAGGTCACAGAGCCAGCACGCTGGTCAGGTTTTGACTTGGGTCTTCTCCCTGTAGCCTCCCTGCCTCCTCAGTCCCCTGGGCAAGATGGCGTCCTTTGGGTCAGCGTTTGGATGTGTGCGTGGGCAGGGTGGACGGATTGGAGCCCTCTTTGAGCTGTTCCAGGACAGGCTTTTGGAGCAAAACTCGGCCCCTGGCTGACAAAAGTCCTTGGTGTTGCCTCAGTGAACAGCCAGCCACTCCCCTCTAGAACCTGGAAGTTGCTAAGACCCTAAACTTTCTGTTCGGCTCAGAACAGCCTGCCCGGGCTGCACCTGATCATGGACCAACGTCCTCAAGCGCTGAGAAGCCCCACGCCACCTGATCGTCTTCCCACCGTCCCAGACCCATGGATCCCAGGATCCCAGGACACACGCAGTGGCTTCTGGAGGGCAAGGGACACCTGTGACTTCCAACTGGGCCGCCTGCCTCTCATGGCAAGAAACAGAGGGGCTTGGGAGGAAGGGACAGAACAGTGGCAGGTAGATCCTGCTTCTCACAGGGGTTGGTCTTGGCCACCACATCTGGGCAGAGGGAGACCCACTCGTGGCTATCAGTGAGGTGTTCAGTGAAAGAGCCCCCGCCTTGGGTCCAGGGGGTCCCTCCCTCTGAGTTTGGTCTATCTGTGTGCCCTGCCTACCTCAAAGGGAGATTTTCGAGTGATCCTCCCGCCTTGGCCTCCCAAAGCAGTGGAATTACAGGTGTGAGTCTTCACACTAGTCCTTAAGGGAGATTTAAGAGCCAGATGCGATCCTGGTTAAGAAGGTGTGTTGTAAACCATAAAGTCCCACACTGTGGTCAAAACCACATTTTTATTTTACCAGGCTCCATAGAAGTGACCAGAGATGCATGGGCCGTGAGTAGCCCAGCGTTCACTGGGACACACCTCCTCAGCCCTGGTCTCTTAACCCCTCTCTGCAGGGAGGGATGGAGCCTGGAGTCATGGCCGGAGTTCTGGGTCCTGGCCCCACCTGGCCCCACCCCACCCTGTAACTTTGGGGAGTGATGCCATCCCCCTGGGCTCCGGTGTCTTCCATCCTGCTTCATGAGAGCATGTCCCTTAACCATCTGGCTGTCCTTCCCCATACCCCCTTCACAAGCAGGACCCCAGCCTCTTCTTCTGCCAGTGACCTCCCATCCAGACCTCCAGCCCACCCTTCTTCTTGCCCTGAAGCTCCCTGTCTATAAAATACTCATCAGGGACCACAAAGGACCCAGGCCTTTCTCTGCAAATGGATTTTCCTTCCATAGTTCTTGTCTTCATGAAAACACCTCTTCATCGGACCCTGCCGTGTGACAGATGATGGCGAAATGGAGGCCCAGAGAGGCTGAGAGACTTGCCCAGTTTACACAGCGATGTGTTGACGGAGACAGAGCTAGAACTCAGGTTCCCAACTGGGGACAGATGTGCCACCCGCTGTCTTGTCTGGGGAGTGAAGTAGAGCATTTCCACATGTCTTCAGTGACAGCTTTGTGCGCATCAGGATGGGCTGGGCTGTGGTGCGCTAAGGAGTGAGCCCTGGCATATGGGTGGCCACACACGGTGAGGGTGGCTTCCCGTGTGCGGACGGTGCGGCATGGGCTGGGAGCTGTTAGGGTTCCCCAGAGATCAGGACCTGTAGGATCTGGTTGTCCATTATATGTGATATAAGGGGAGCCCCCAAAACCCTGGAATTATCTTTGGGAGGGCCGTCCCCTTGTAGCCCAGGCTTCCTCCGACAGGTAAGTGGTCAAGGAACCCATCAGCATTCGTGGACCAGCAAGTGTTGTTGTGAGAGGCTGCGTTAGACTTCAGTGAATTTTCTTTTCTTTTCTTTTTGAGATTCTTTCAGCGTGTTTGCCCATTTCCTGATGGGTGGTTTTCAGGCGCACCTGCCCACACTGCGCTGAGGGTTCAGCAGTTTTTGACCAAAAATGGCCAGACCCCCGTGCCTCACCCTCCCTATTCACCTGACGTCATCCTGAGTGACTTTTTTTTGTTTTCCCCCTAGATGAAAAAAGTCCTCAGAGGGAAACATTTTGCCGATATGAAAGAGGGGAAGCAAAAAAACGGCAGAAGCACCCAAAGGCATCAAAATGGACGAGTTCAAAAACCGTTTTGAGCAGCGGAAACAGCACCTGGATGAGCGTATTGCATCCAACAGAGAGCGCTTTGAAGGTGACTGAAGTTTCAACAAATAAGAGCAAGCACACAATTTTTATAAACAAATTCCAGGATTTGGGGGGTCTCCCCTCGTACACACACACACACACATAAACAGGCTGTATAAGGAGACGTCATCAGGTGTTGGATCAGGTGGTTACGGATGCCGAGAAATCCCGGACTTCTGAAAGCAGTGGCCCTGGGAAGGCCATGCTGTAGTTCAAGGTGGGAGAGCTGGAGAGCTGCAGGTGTAAATGCCAGCCTGAGTGTGAGGACCTGAGACCCAGGAGAGCCACAGGCAAGAGGTGGGTGTCCCAGCTCGGCAGCTGGGCAGAGGGAGGCCAAGTCCTCTCTCCCTTCACCTCGGTGGCTGGATGAAACCTGCCACTTCAGGGAGGGCTGTGGCTTCCCCTCATCCACCAATTCACGCGATCATCTTTCTGGAAACGCTCTCACAGGTGCACGTAGAAATCCTGTGTCACCAGATATCTGGGCACCCCGTGGCCAGGCCAGTGGGCACATCCTGTGACCACCCTCCGTCGCCTTCCTCCCACCGTGGGCACAACTCTCGAAGCGGCTTCCAGAGCGCCGGGATGGGCGAGGCAACCGGGGAAGGGACGCTGCTCTCAGGAAGCGGCCGTCCTGGGCCTGAACTAGCCTCAGGTCCCAGCCCTTTCCCCAGGTGGCGCCTCTCAGGTGCTCAGTGAGCCAGGGTGCCTGTGATGGATAGTGCTCCACCTTGTGCCCGGGAGAGGCCGGAACCTCATGAGGACCACGTGCCCTCTGCTCGCAAGGTTGCAGTGGTGGGCAAGGCCAGGAGTCATGGTGGGGCCAGACATGCTTGGCGGGTGTGAGGAAAGGAAAGTCGGCTCCACGGTGGTGGTGGGGGTGCTGATGGAAGGAAGGGGCTGTGGGCACAGAGCCGGTTGGGGGAGATGGCGAGGAGGGGGCGGGAGCAGGAGGAGCTTCCTGGAGGCCCTGGAGCCTGGGCTGGGTGGTGCTGCGGGAGGCCCTGCCCTGCTGGAGGGCAGGGGGGAAAGCGGGGGAGGCTGGGCTCTCCCAGGGCTGGGCGGGTGGGTAGGACCTGACAGGCCTGCTGGAACTGTCAGAGGCCCAGTGCGGGAAGCTGTTTTGATTAAATTTGGGAGCGTAATTGCAGGGTCTGTGCCGCGGTCTCATTATGGCTTTTCTGTCTTGTTAACCTCTCGTCTCCCAGCCCCCTTGTCTCCCTCCCCCGCAGGCCGTGGCCCCCGAACAATGCCAGGAATACAGCATCTTCCAGTGGGCGGTGGAGGCAGGGAAGACCGAAGAAAGGAAGAGGAGAGGGAGTCCGGCCAGTGGGGCGGGGATTGTGTGGGGTTAGTCACCCACGGAACCTCTTGCTGTGTTGCCCAGACTGGTCTCAGACTCCTGGCCTCAGCGATCCTCCTACCTTGGCCTCCCAAAGTGCATCGGGCTCCTGCGGGGGCGGGGTGGGGGGAGCATTTCATCAGAAGACAGAGGAGGCCGAGGAGACGGAGAGGGGAGAGCCTGGGGACAGGGGCAAGCAGAACCGCCTGCTGGCAGGATCCCACCCGCATGGTGGGAGGGGACACGCGTGGGCGCAGGGCCTGCTGCGCAGGACCAGGTGTGGGAAGGTGCTCTCTCCCAGGCAGTTCTGGCAGCCGAGCTATGTTTCAGCTGCCATCTTGGGAAACGTCGTAGGGTTCATCTCGGCAGGCAGGACCAAGGAGGCGCCCCGGCGCATGGGGATGAGGGACAGCCAGGCGGCCAACCCCACGCTGCGCCGGAACATCCATGCCATCCACGGGATGCCCTTGCTGACCGTCAGGGCCTTCCCGTCCACCCCCTGGCCTGGTTACTGCCTCAGCTTTCTCCTTCATGCTGGAAGCCCGGAGTCCAGCCACCCCCACCCCCTTTGAGGCCTCTCCTGCAGGAAGATGCACAGCTCTCCCTCTCTGTCAGGGTTAGCACGTGGCCTGCTCTGTCCGCGTGGCTTTCGGGGAGACCAAGCCAAGGAAGTGGGGGCGTGACTTCTCCCTGCGCAGCCCCGAGCACCAGCTCTGCAGCCTTTTCTGCACGTCTGTGACTCCGAGCTGAGGAGGAGGCTGAGCCGGGAGTCGGGACAGCGGGGTCAGTCTTGATGGGAGCAGCCCGGGCTGCAGGGAGGCTTGGCTGCCTGTGTCCTCTGAGTAGAAATAACCGGGAGCAGGGCTGGGATGGACAAGGCTTGAGCTGGATGCTGAGGCCGAGGGTCTCTTGGATGCAGTGAGGCTGGCCTGTGAGGGGCTCGGGCTTGGGCGTCCTTCTGCGGGGGGCCCTGGTGTGACAGAGGCAGGGTGTCGTGCAGCTCTTGGGGTGAAGCCTCCTTCCAGGCGGGGCGTGGGAGGGCAGCCTCAGGAGAGGAGGCAGTTGGGAGGGCGGGCAGTGCCGGGGTGGGAGCCACTCACGGGGCAGAAGCCCACCTCAGCCTCCATTTGTCTCGGACCCAGCCTGGCCACACAGAGGTGAAGGAGGAGAGAAACGGTCACCTGGCAGTGACACTGCCCCCGGCCCTCGTCCGGCGCATCCCCCGCAGAGGCACACGCCCCCAGGCTGGCCCCACCATCTTCATCTCCCAGTCGAGGACACCAAGGCTCAGAGGAGTTACCGCCCGCGTCTTCCTGAGAGCAGGCAGATTGGAGTCGCGTCCTCTCCCGCTGTGCCGTCTCTGCGCTGAGGCTCTGGCCTCCACCTCCTCCATCCCAACGTAGCCTTCAATATTTGAAGGTGGCCGTGTCCTTGGGCATGTTCCTCATTTCATCACTCACGGTCCTGCTGCATCACACACGGTCACGTGCGGGGTTTGGCAAGCCCTCTGGAGGGCAGGGCTGGGTCCCTCTCCCCTGACTGGGTACTTCCCAGAAGCTGTCCTGTGATTAGGTGGAGGAGGGCGGGCCTGCCCCACCCAGGGCTACTTCTGGAATCCTCCATGAGCTGGTAGCAGAACGGCCTAGGAGGAGGAAAGGCAGGGACTGCCTGTCTCTCGGCCAGGATCCTTCCAGAGGGACCGAGTTCTCGGCTCAGGGCAGAGATGTTCCACCTAACTGGAGAGACTGTGGATGGGCGCTGCACTGAGGGATTAGATGTGGATTGTTTCGCATGTTACAAGAGAGTCAGGGGTGTTAGGGAAAGGCTGCAGACATGACAGGCCTCAAGGAGGAGGGAGCCCTGGGGTTGGAGGTGTAGACTGAACTGGAGGTATGTTCTGTGGCTCGGGGCCAAAGGGCAGGAGACCTGAGGTGGAATGTCTGGGGTCCCTGCTGCCCCTGAGACGTCCACCAAGGCCGTGTCCCAAGGGGACCTTTTATTTGTGTTGGACCAGCTGGAAGGAGACAGGAAGAGCCCGAGACAGAGACACCTGGCACCACCACATCCTAAAGAAGGGGCCAGTGAGCTTGCTCTGTAACGGCCGCGTTGGAATATCTCAGGCGTTGCGGGCCCCGCAGCTTCTATCCACATTCCCCAAAACCATTCTGGTGCCTGGCCATGGGAAGCAAACACTGCTGGCCTTGGGCTTGGCCTTGGCCTTGGCCTGCAGCCTCCTCAGCGAGAATGTAGGGCTCAGGACTGAGTCTGCATTTCCAACAGACCCCAGGTGAGCTCAAACCCAGCAAGTGTGAGGATCTAAGGCTACTCTGTGGGGGGAGGTCCAAGCCGGAAGACAGGCTGTCCAGGTCTATTGGGCCTCCATGGGAGATGCCACCGTGTCTGCAGAACCCATGCCCCTCCGAGGAAGGTCTTGATGGCCCCTGTAGGGCGAGTGGCAGGTGGCAGCCCAGTGTGGGCTGGCCTCACCTGCAGACACCTGCCTTGCCTGAGGTCATGGCCTGCCCAGGTAGTCTGCCTCTGGGGACTGAGCCAGTGAGGGTGGAAAGTACTAGTTGCTTGAGCTGGACACTGGAGGACTTCTTGCTATTGGCCGAAGCTTCACCTTCTGTTTCCAACTTTTCTCCCTTCTGAGAACCCTGGTCCAATTTCTCCCCCTTCCATTTGGGAGACCAAGGCAGGAGGATCGCTTGAGGCCAGAAGTTCAAGACCAGTCTGGGCAATATAGCGAGATGCCATCCCTACAAAAACAAGAAACAATCAGGAAATAAGCTAGGCGTGGTAGCACATGCCTGTAGTCCCAGCTACTAGGGAGACTGAGGCAGGAGGATCACCTGAGTGCAGGAGGTTGAGACTGCAGTGAGCTGTGATGGTGCTACTGCACTCCAGCCTGGGCGACAGAGTGAAACCTCGACTCAAAAACAACAAGAAAAACAAAACCAAAACCCAGAAGTTGATTCTTTTAAAGCTCTGGAGGCCAGACGTCTAAAATCAGCCTCACCGTCTTGAGATCCAGGAGTCAGCAGTGTTGTGCTTCCTCTGAGAAATTCGTTTCTCACTTCTTCTGGGTTCTGCCAACTGCCAGCATCCCTCCACTGGTGGCCTCGTCACTCCATGCCCAGCACCGGCCTCTTCAGGTCTCTCCCTTTCTGTCTTCACGTGCCTCCCTGTGTCTGTGCATCCCACTTCCCTCCGCCTGTCTCTGGTTCTGGGAAGGACTGGCCTTTTTTGGAGTCAGTCTCACTCTGTTGCCCAGGCTGGAGTGCAGGGGTGCAATCACAACTCAGCACAGCCTCGACCTGCTGGGCTCCGGCGATCCTTCCGCCTCAGCCTTCCAAGTAGCTGGAACTATAGGCGGGCACCACCACGCGTGGCTAATTTTTTGATTTATTGTGTAGATGAGAGCTTGCTGAGCTGCCCAGGCTGGTCTCGAACCCCTGGGCTTGGGCAATCTCACCTCAGCCTCCCAAAGTACTGGGATGACAGGCATGAGCTCCTGAGCCCAGCTAGAGAATATACACTTTTTAAAAGCCTGTAAGTAGGAAAGCTCACTGGCCCCTCTGAGAAGATTGCTGTCAAGAGGGACCCGAATTTTACAAACAAGCACATGAGGCGACCTGGGTGGAAGGACATCGAGCTGGTCAGAGCACCTCTGGCTTCTCTGATAGAAGGAACAGCAGGAGCAGGTGGGCTTGAGTTGGGGGAGGACACAGAGCCTTTGCTAAGCTGGGGTCGAGAATGGCATGGGCGTGTGGCAGCAGGGGACACGGAAGGACACATGGCGCTGGCCATGGGGCTCTGTAGATAGCAAGAGCTCAGACTTCATTCTCAAGGCCACGGTGTACATCTGCAAGAGTTTAAGCAGAAGAGTGATATGTTCATGCACTTTAGAAAATATTTTCCTTGGTTGAGCGTGGTGGCTCATGCCTGTAATCTGAGCGCTTTGGGAGAGTAAGGAAGGAGGATCACTTGAGCCCAAGAGTTTGAGACCAGCCTGGGCTGCATAGTGAGAACTTGTCTCTACAAAAAATTAAAAAAAAAATTAGCCAGGCCTGATGACACAGATCTGTAGTCCCAGCAGCTCAGGAGGCTGAGGCAGAAGGATCGCTGGAGCCTAGGAATTCGAGGTTATGGCAAGCTATGATTGCATCACTGCACTCCACCCTGAGCAACATAGCAAGATCTGGTCTCTAAAAAAAAGAAAACAAATATTTTCCTGGTTATGGTCGTGGCCCCAGCAAGAGGTAAGGGCGCCTGGACTCCTGGCGGTGAAGAGGAAGGACTGGGTGGAGCGTGAGGCCAGTCCAGCCAAGGTCTAGCGGCGGAGGGTGAGAAGAAGGGGAGGGAGACACCCAGATGGCTAGGGTGACAGGGCGCCGCAGACACTGTGAGACCAGAAGGACTATACCTGTGCCAGTACCCAGAGCCCAGGAGGACTGTGCCTGGGGTTGGGTGGGGGTGAAGGCAGCTTCCCCAGCAGGGAACCTGGGTCGGGAAGAGACAACGGCCGGGAGGGACAGCCAGTGTGTGCTGGAGGGACAGCCAGGACGCGGAAACTGCAGCAGGGCTTGGACACCAGTGAGGAGGTGGCAGCAGCAGGCGCCCATGGGAGAACCCGGGCAGAGGCCAGGAGTCTAGGCCTGCTCTGTGCTGACTCATGGTGCACACCGCCTTTCGCTGCCTCAGTTTGCTCATCTGCAAAACGCAAGAGTTGAGCTCCACTGGGGGTTCTTTGGTGGAGATGGACTGACGGGATGGCTGTGAGCCTCTGGGGGTGGCCTACAGAACTGTGCACTTTTGCAGAGGGGCTGGCAGTGTCACTGGAGGAGAGAAGGTACCCCGATGTCCCAGGACACACCTGCAGCTGGAGACGTGCTGGGAGGAGAGGTGAGCTTGTCTCACCCAACCAGTTCCTGGAAGGCAGCGATCTGGGTCAGAGGGACCCGCCTGTCCCTCTGTGGGTGTGTCTCACCACCCGGGGGCCCCACGGCACCTGCAGAGCTGCACGAGGTGGCTGGGAGGCGCCTCTGTGCACCTGGATTTTAGAAGAGCCTCAGCGCCCTGGTGAGCCTGGGCATGTGTCCCCTGCTGAGCCTGGGGCCTCTGGCCCTTCCTCTCTGCCTGCAAACGCCACCCACCCTTCAGAGCAGGTCTACTCTAGGAAGCTTTTCCTGTCCCCTCAAGCACTGACTTCTCCAGGAATGGGGACCTCCTGGGTGGAGGCCTCAGCACAGGGTCTGGCCTATTGTGTGCCTGTCTGGGAGGGAGATTGGCTGCTTTCCCTTTCCCTTTCCCTCCCTCCTCTGGCTCTTGCCCTCCCTCCATGAGTTTTTTTGGGCAGGGATCTCATCTTAGGTGCCTCGGTGGGTCTGGCTTTTCCGGGCGGCCAGCCCGCCCCCGGTGCTCAACAGGAGTTGGTTTCGCGGCCGTCCGGATGGATGGGAGGTTGTGGCAGGGTGCTCCTGCTTCCTTCCCTGACTCCCACTGCGTCAGCGTGAGGGGCGGGGGCGAGGGGGTCCTGCCTGCCCCACATCCCCAGGGGCTGCCGGCAGGACCCACAGCCACCAGCAGCCTCAGCCCAGTGTCTTCTGTGAAGTCCCTCCCAGGCTCTTCCCACAGGGTCCCAGGATGACGCGTGTGAGATGAGACCAGTAAAGATTGCACCAGTCTCGCTAGACTCACCGGGACGGGAAGGTTCCCACGTCCAGAGCACGTCCGAGCAGGCCCCCCGCCAGGCCTGCATCCATGTGGCGCAGAACAAGCTGGTAGACAGGCGTCAGCACGCCCATTTTACAGATGCGCAGACGAGATCTGAGGGTTCATGGGCCTTGCTCAAGCCCCTGCTGCTGCGCCAACGCCCCGCACGCTACCCTGGGGTCGGAGCCAGGGCGCGGGGGTGATGTTTGTCTTAGTCCAGAGTCCATGGGCTTGTGTCCCCCCCGTATGGTCTCACCAGAGCCCACCTCCCACGCCTCCTCTCAAAAGTTCAGCCAAACCCCGCTTCTCTCTGTTGCTGGTGCTGGGCCCAGTCCCTTCTCCTCACAAGGGCGGGGGGCCTTGGAGCATGGCAGCTGAGCTGTGGGCTCTAGGAGGTGGACTTTGGGGACAGAGTGGGGTTTCTGGGACTGGCACTCAAGAAGTCACCACAGTCTGGCCACGGGGATGGTCGAGATGGCCAGAGGTGCTTAGACGTAGCCTCCAGTCCCAGGAGAGGCTGGTGGAGGGAAGGACACACCCTGTGACTGAGCCATGGGAAGGCTGGTCCAAGCCCCAGAGTCCCACTGGGTTAGGCTGGCTGCCGGGGCACCCCCAGATGGGCCAGTGAAGCCAGGCCCACAAGCAGGGGAGGCCTGCCCTCTGAGATGCATGGGAACAAAGGCTACTTAGTCACCGCCCAGCTGGACTCGCTCCCTGAGGTGAGGGCATTCCCAGTCAGGCCCGGGACCTCGAGACACCCTGCTGTGAGCTGGGCCTTTACGGAGGCCTGGCTGTCTCTGGCATCACCCGTGGGGCATATTCACTTGCCATCGGCCCCATAGACGAGATGCTGGACCGGAGGTCAGAGCCATGAACCCTGGAAGAGGACTAGTGTGGTTCTAATCCCAGGCAGGTGACCTCATCTCCCAAGGCCTTGCCTTTCCTCTCAGTGATGGGGTGAGGCTGACAGGAAGCATGGGAAAGTTTAACAGAGTGCCTGGCACACAGTAGGGACTCAGGCAGGCAGTGTCTCTCTACCCTCCTCCCCAAGGAAGAGGCAGCCGTCTGGCGTCCGCTCCTAGGCCTCCCACCGCTCCCTGCCCTCCGTGTCGCCCTTGCTGTGGGACACCCTCAGAGCAGCCAGGCCCCCTCCCTGCCAGGGGTCAGGGGAGTGCCTGGGAGGGCTCGGGTCACCTCCTGACCCAGACCTTGCCTGGAGTCCACCTTCCGCAGCAGGTGGGGAAGGGTGCCGGCCCTGCAGGAGGGAGGCCTCTGGTCCCAGCCTGTCCCTTCCGGCCCTGGAGCCCCTGCCAGAGCCACCTGCCCCAGGTGTTGTGCAACCTGAGAAGGCTGAGACAGGCCCTCTCCCCAGGGGCAGGGACAAGCATCGACAGGCAGCCTCACCACTCAACAGTCTGCCTTCCGGGCGCCCAGTCCAGCCAGAGACACCGTAACAAGACACTACCCCGCGGGGCTTGCCAGACATACACGCTGCTGCTTCATCTTCCCCAAAGCCTCCCAGTCTGCACCCCGGGATGCCCCTCCGGCCGCAGGGTGCCTCCCAGGCCTTCTGGAGAGCCCCACGACTACAGGAAGGAGGGGTCCCTGGACACAGGAGGGCTCTGGAGTCATTGGGGGTGTCATTATCAAGGGAGGGGCTCTCTGTAAAAGCTGCTGCAGGGTCCCAGCGCCCCGTGGGTGTCCCGGGAGCCCTCAGTATCGGTTCATGGAGCAGGCTGCACCCCTGGGGACGAAAGGAAAGAACACCAGGCAGAATCTGGCTAAGAGGGCCTCTGTGTGCCTGAAGCAACCTCTTCCATCTCCAACACTGAGTTAGTTCTTGTGATCGGAGGAGGGGCTACAGCGGACAGGCCAGAATGGGAAAAGGACTCACTCGAAGTCACGATCACGACTCATGCAGTCTTGACCTCCTGGTCTCGGGAGATCTTCCTGCCTCAGCCTCCCGAGTAGCCAGGACTACAGGTGTGTGCCACGACACCTGGCCTTTTTTTTTTTTCAGAGATGAGGACTTGCTATGTTGCTCAGGCTGGTCTTGAACTCCTGGGTTCAAGCGATCCTCCCACCTTGGCCTCCCAAGGGCTGGAATGACAGGCGTGAGTCACCGTGCCCAGCGATGCTTATTTTTTATGAACTTTGATCTTCCCATCCTGTCTCATCCAACAGTCCACCTCCAGCCCCGCCCCACTCCCAGCTGGGCACCCGCTGCAGTTCCTGAGCTGTGTTTGAGCTGCGTACGGGGGAAAGGGTCATGGGCAGAGGATAGAGAATGTGCAAAGTCCCTGAGGCTGCAGAGAGTGGATGAGGGGACCCGGTCCTGGAAAACGGGACTCTGAGGAGGTGGGAGGAGGGTGACTGAGGTGGGTGTAGGGTCTTCATGGAGTTTGCTCCCTGATATGGAATTCGTAGTCAGGTAAGTCTCAAGCCCCTTTGACCAAAGAGACCTCTGGAGGAAGCACATGCGCTTGCTGGGATGTGGGATAGGGGCATGTGAGAATCCCACAGCTTCTGCTTTCCAGGTCAGAGCACCAAGGAAGGCTTCCCGGAGGAGGCCGACTTGTGTGAGCCTGGAGGAGACCAGGCTGCTGTGGGCAGGCTTCCCAGGGTGTCGCTGGCCAGACTTCCCCCAGCTGCTTGGCTGCTTGGGAACACAGGGGAGCGGCTCTCCCTGGACACGCCGTGGGGTTCGGGTGCGGAGGACGTGGGTGGCCACGCCTGGCCATCTTCCCAGGCTGAGCTGAACTGCCCCTGGGTGTGACTGAGGTGCCAGGCCCAAGCCTGATATGTCTCCACAGGGTGGTCTCGGTCAGAGGCTGGTGTGGGTAGGTGCGGGGAAACTGAGGCTCCCTGTCGAGATTTGAGAGTCGCCTTGTGTTCAGTCCTCTGGGGCCCTTGAAGAAGCGGGGAGGGGAGCCTGGAACCCCTGCTGTCTGTGAAATGGCAACGGACATCTCCTGCAGATCTGGAATGGTGGCATAGTTTGCCAGAGAGCTGGGTCCTTGGGGACACCACGGTCGACACGACTGGGGTCCTCACACTCACAGACACACACAGACATGCACACACACATACTGCAAATCTCCTGTGCACCAGGTGTTGCCGAGAACTGTGGAAAGGAGACCTATGCCCTGGTAAAGGAACAGAGGACGAGAGCGTTTTGCCCTGTTTTTATTTTTATTATTTATTTATTTTATTTTATTTGGAATCAGAGTCTCACTGTGTCACCCCGGCTGGAGTGCAATGGCACGATCACGGCTCACCGCAGCCGCAACCTCCCAGGCTCAGGTAATCTCTGGCCTCAGCCTCCTGAGTAGCAGGGGCTACAGGCACACGCCACCGAGCCCGGCTAAATTTTTGACTTTTTACAGACATGGGATCTTGCTTCGTTGCCCAGGTCAGTCTTGAACTCCTAGGCTCAAGCGTTTCTCCTGCCTCAGTCTCCCAAAGTGCTAGGATGACCGGCCTGAGCCTCCGCACCCAGAGAATTGTCTTTAAAGTGTTGCAGAAGCCCAGTGGAGGGGGAAGGACTTCTGCTCGAGGAAGGTTCGGGAGAGGCCCAGTGAGTTGTAACTCAGACATCTGGCTAGATGTAAACAGGTCAGGGCTGGACCCTGGGGTGAGGCTGGAGGTGGGGGTGACAGACCTTCCTGGCTGTGGGAACAGGTTAGGCTTGGAGCTGGTGGTTTCGGGGACAGGGCAGGGTCTGTATGGATGGGCCTGGGGCCCATGGCCGGCCGGCATGGGCAGACGCGGCTGTACTCTGGGGGCCGTACTGGGTCTTTCTGTTTTCCCTGGTGCTCTGTGCACCCAGAGTCCAAGGATTTTTCACAGGAAGGCTCCTCAGGGTTGGGCTGCGTCTGGACTGTCACTCGTGCATCGGAAACACCCAAGGGGTCTATTGACACACAGAGTCCCCCTTCCCCTGGGTTATGAGTCAGAGGGTCCAGGAGAGGCCCTGGGTTTTCATTTCAAACTAGATCCCGGGGGATGAGGATGTGACTGGACGCAGCTGGACGCAGCTGGTCTGGGGCCCACATGTTGGTGGTGTTAGTCTGACCGCCCCCAGGAAGTGTGGGGAGGTCCCACCTCACTCAGCCCATCGTTTCTGGGGCTGTCTTTGGTCTGAGAGCTCGGGCGTGGGGGTGTGAAAGGGCATAGTGTCCAGGCCTCTGTCAGACCCTAGATCGCTTCGAGGGTCAGGAGCAGTGACCACCATGCAAGAACGAGTTTTTTGGAGGCACAGGGACACTGGGGACAGAGCAGAGAGGACCCCTGACTTCCACCTCCACCTAGAACACTGGCCGGAGCACTTCAGGGTCAAGGAGAAGAAGCCTGGGGACCCATTTCATCCACGTAGTGCTGAGAGGGGGTTTGTGTGCATGGGCGTCTGTGTGTGCACACAACACCTGTCACGAAAAGGAACTCAGGATTAGCTGTGACCCAGAGCGGGCCTCGTCCCCTTTCTGAGAGTCCCTCCCCTCCTCTGGAAAAATCGAGGGAGTCAGTAGTTCCTTCTGAGAGAGAGACCTGAGGGACTGCCCGGTAACCACGTCACCCTCGGATTAGCACCAGATTTAAGGCAGCTAATAGGCATCTAAAACTCTGCAAGCTGGCCAATTACTGGCAGAGCCAGAGCCGAGGCTGGTCCGTGGGGACCGGGCCATTGACGAGGGTGTCGTCAGCCGCTCAGGGGACCTTGAGCGGAATAACATTGCCCAGAGGAAGCTCTACCGCAAAACAATAGAAGCCCTTTCCCCAGCAGCACCCCAACCAGGGGCCTCACAGGCAGTCTCCCTGAGTCCCATGGGCTGGGCAGAGGCTGGGCCCCTGCCCTCCCCACTTTTCCCCAGGACCCTGCCTGCTGACACCAGCCCAATTATGGCATCCTTCCGAGAGGCTGGCAAGGAAAACAAGAGATCTCTGAGGAGAGGGGAGGACTGCAGAGCACGCGGGCTGTGGAGGCATCAAAGGATGCACGGGTGTGGAGGCCAGGCTGGGGCTGCATCCCACCTCCCCCTCCACAAGCTGTGTGGCCCTGGACAGCATAGGTGACCTGTCCGAGTCTCAGTTTTGTTCTCTATAAGACATCTTCCTGGCTGGTCCTGGGAATTAGTTAAAATGGCAGAAATAAAAGCATTTTGGAGAAATGGAAAAAGTAAACCCACTGTCACTTTCAACGGTGCCACGTTGTGATGGAAGCTGTGGTTACAGGCGCGGCATGTGGTGTCTCGGATCTGCCTTCGCATCCCAGCTGCTTGCTGGCTGTGTGATGCTTCGGAACCCACTCGGCCTCTCTGAGTCTTCCTCCGCATAGCGGGACCACTTCTGGCCTTCTCAAAGGCTAACAGAACGAAAGGGAAAAGAGCTGGGCAGGAGGAGACTGCCTGGCTACGCACAACAGTCCTCCAGAGCTGTCTCCAGGCAGCCTTGCCCAGGAGCCAGGACAGCCCTGCCGGGGCCCATAGCCCAGCACCGACCCCGGGTATGCGTGGCTGCACCGCCCTGGGCAGGCCCGGCCAGGCTGGGGGCTGGGGAGTGGGGGCATGGCTGCGCCCTGCCTGAGCCATGGCAGCCCAACCCGCCCGCCCAGCGGTTAGCTCAGGAAAGCCTCAAATTATACAATTGATGCAACTCCATCCAGTTTTCCGACTGGAACGTGTGATTAGAGAGATTACACATTCACTGCTGCAATTATGGTAATGTTGATGTGTGGACGGGTAACTGGCAGTAAGGCTGTTCTGAGCCGTCTATTTATAGGCTGAAGATTCTTGCTATCTCAAGGCAGACATATGGGCCATCAACGCAGGCGACAGAAAACAGGAGGGGACAGCCGCCTTCCCCCAGAGTGAAAAGACACCAAAGGAAGCCGTAATTAGGGCTGGGACCGGGCTTATGTAAATCAGGTGATACTTTCAAAACAGAGATGAGATCTGGTTTTAATAAAGCGCGTCGGAACAAATGGCGGGATAATGACTTAATAAATCTAAATACAAATATTTTGTTCCATCTCCAAAATGAACAGCCCTGGCATCTGCGCGCCCGGGCCCGGGCGAGGGGGCGGCTGTGCGACTGTGTTCCTTCGCTCCCTCGGCAGGCTTGAAGATTTTAATTTTTAGCCTTCTGCTAAATTACACGGGCTGTCAGTCAACTGTGGGAGATATTTTGAGTCGGGAGATATATACAAACACACAGCGCACACTCGGGACGCTCGCACAATGTCTTTTACACTGCCCGCCGGGGTAGGAATCATAGGTGTCTTGGCCGGATCAAGGATCCCGCAGAAACAGGCCGCAGGGAGATGGCCCTCCAGCAGGGAGAGCCTGGAGGCCCCTTTGGAGACCCTTCCACCCAGTATCGATCAGTGAGGCACTTTGGTTGTTCTTTTTGGTATCTAGTTCGTCACTTCTCATCCCACCTTCAGCATCTAAACCAGAGCTTGCAAGCCCATGGCACCTGGGCCCAATCTGATCCGCAGGTGTGTGTTGATTGGCTAAACATTGACCTGAACACACAGTTGACCTTTTTTTTTTTCTTTTGAGTTGGGGGGTCTCACTCTTCTGCCCAGGATGGAGTGCAGTGGCCTCAGCCTCCGAGTAGCTGGGACTACAGGCGTGCACCACCACGCCCAGCTAATTTTTTTATTTTTGTAGAGACGGTGTCTTGCTTATGTTTCCAGGCAGGTATGAAACTCCTGAGTTCAAACAATCCTTCCTCCTCAGCCTCCCAAAGCACTGGGATTATAGGCATGAGCCACCATGCCCAGCCCTGAGTGAATTTTAAAAAATTAGTGGCCAATATTTTGAAACCAAGCGATTCCTCAGAAAATTTAGATTTCTTCTTCTCTGGATAGATCAGGAAACCTAGCCAGAGACACTGGGCTTGCCCTCCTGCGTGGTGACCACCTGGAGCGAGGGATCCTCATGAGTGCAGACTCTGGGGGACTTCACAGCCCACAGTCCCAGCCTCATCCACGCCACTGTGCCGTCTGCCTGGTCTCCAAGGCGAGGAAACTTCTGACCCCTGGTATAAATCGGTCCCTCTTTAGAATTGCTATAGTCTGTGCCTCGGGAAATGTAGCTGAAAATCACAAATGTTGTATGCATGGATCACCAATGCATATGTTGTAGTGCACTCACACCTGGCTTATTAAGAAAGGGGAATGAGGACAATACGATATATACTAATACTAATGTAAAGTTAATATCATATATACGTGTGTGTGTGTGTGTGTGTGTGTGTGTGTGTGTGTGTGTGGAGAGAGAGAGAGAAAGAGAGAGAGAGAGAGAGAGAGAGAGAGAGACAGAGGAGGCAATCAGTGATTCTTACTTTGGAAGGGCTGTTCTTTATTCCATGCCAGTCTGTTTCATTTTTTTCAATAGATATGGTTGTTACACGGATGCTCTTAACTTGACAAAATTAAAAGCTGGTAACTTTATGCCAATCCCCTGTATCTTACCGTTCTATGAAATCACAAAGACAAGGTACTCCTTGCCCCAATTACCAAGTAATTGTAGCTTCTCAGGATTGGAGGCAGCTCTGAGGGCGTCCACCCAACGCCCGTCCACCTTGCACGTAAGGTTGTGTATGTGTCTCTCCCTCCCTCTGTTCATTCATCCATGTTTGTCGATTTGTTCATACACTTGTACAACTGCCCATATATGCATGTTTACATTTGCTTGTCTATCTATCCATCCGTACATATGTTCAAACATCTGTCTACTCATCCATCTATCCCTCCATTCACCTACACATCCATTAAGCCTTCCATTCACCCATCTACCCATCCACTCATACATACATACATACATTTATCCATTTATACATCCATCCTCCCATCGATCCATCCATCCACCCATTCATCCACCCATCCACTCATTTACCCATCCACCTATCCACTCATCCATCCATCCATACATCCATGCATCCATGCATCCATGCATCCATGCATCCACTTACCCATCTATCCATTCATCCATTCATCCATTTATTCACCCATCTATCCACTCATCCACCCATCCATTCATCCATCCACCCACCCACCCACCCATCCATCCATCCATCCACCCACCCACCCATCCATCCATCCATCCATCCATCCACCCTCCCATTCATCCATCCATCCCTCCATCCATCCCCATCTATCTATCCACCCATCCATATACCCATCCACCCATTCACCCACCTGCCCACCCATCCACTGTCCAGTCTGCAAATCTCTCCTTTCTGCCAGCCTGCCCTCCCCAAGTGGACATCCAGCAAGTCCTCCTGTCCTTTAGTCAGCCCTGACTCTTCGAGAGTCCTTCCTGTAGGTGTCTGTTCTCACTAAACCCACGACCCCAGGGTTTGCCCCCATGAGACCACATGTGGGCTATGCAAATGTCTGAACCTCACTCCCCATCACCACCTTAGCAGAACTCTCTGTTCTCCCTCTTCAAGCTCCATCCCTCATCCCAGACTTTCTTCTGGACACATTCCCTGGACAAATTCCTCCCATGAGTCCCTCTAGAACAGGCATGCTGGAGCACCCTGGCCAGGCTTCCTGTTTGTCATGATGGTGCTTCACCATGGGTCCCGAGCACCACGGAGTCAAGAAAGCTCTCTGCTCCCTCACCATGGGTGCTGTTTCCGTGGCTCCATTTGGGATCTGGGAGGCTTTGTCTCACTGATGTCACAGTGGGCCATCAGGGTCCCCAAGCCCACATGTTATTTTAGCACATTCCACTAATTTCCTATGTGCACATCCACAGTGACCGTGGTTCCTGCTGGAAAAGGGCTTTCTTGAGTTTTTCTTTTCCTGCAGGAGAGGATTTCAAGTACCCCCTCCTGCAAGTTATTCCCAACCACTCCCTGCCAAGGTCGAAATCCTCAGTAAACCCAGATCCAGCGTGCCCTGGGTCGAGGGTTGACTTCCCTACGGGGAGGCGTCTCTGGGTCTGGGAAGGTCCTGCCCTGGTCTGCAGGCCGGCCCGGTTGTTTCTCCATCCACACGTCATTGATCATGCAAGGATTTGGGCCTGGTGAGAGTACCCATGTCTCCAGAAATGGGGGCCAGAGGATGTCACATCATGCTCTGTCCTTGGTCACTTATGCCACATGTGGGGAAATTATGTATTTAAGGTCAAAGTTCGGTAGAAGGTAAAAGGGAGCCAGCAGGAAGACCCTATTGCAAGCTGGGGGAGGACAGAACAGACAAGATGGTGGCCACAAATTACAACTTCACTCTTTGGCCTTAAGTGGGCTCTAGATCAGGCATGTGCTACCCGTGGCCAACAGGCCTTGTGTGGCCCAGGACAGCTGGTCATGCGGCCCCACAAGATGTTTTGACATCATGTGTTTTTTTGCGTTTGTTTTCTTCATGACCCCAGGGGTAGTTCCATTGTTGAAGTTCACAATGACGCCTTATCCATGACATTGCTTTTCAGCAGCACAGACATTTGTGGGCAGCTGTTTTCTTATCCTTTTGTTGTTTTTTGGGTCGGAGTCTCACTCTGCTCCCACCTGCTGGGCTCCGGTGATCCTTCCACCTCAACCTTCCAGGTAGCTAGAACCACAGGCGTGCGCCACCATGCCTAGTTAATTAAAAAAAAAATTATTTTTTTGAGTCGGAGTCTCACTCTGCCGCCCAGACCGGAGCGCAGTGGCCGCTCCCGGTCACCGCAGCCTCGACCTGCTGGGCTCCGGCGATCCTTCCGCCTCAGCCTTCCGAGTAGCTGGAACTACAGGCGCGCGCTACCACGCCTGGCTGATTTTTGATCTATTGTAGAGAAGAGGTCTCGCCAAGTTGCAAGGCGGGTCTCGAACTCGCGGGCTCAGGCAATCCACTCACCTCAGCCTCCCAAGGTGCGGGATTACAGGCTGAGCCACTGATCCTGGCTTAAAAAAATTTTTTTTTTATTGTAGAGATGAGATCTTGCCAAGTTTCCCAGGCTAGTCTCAAACCCCTGGACTCAGGCAATCCTCTCACCTCCCAAAGTGCTAGGATGACAGGTGTGAGCCACCATGCCTGGCTAAGCAGCTGTTTTCAATGATGAGGTACATGGAGAGCGAAATTCGAACAAACATTGCTGACGAGCACCTTGAGAACTCATTGAGACATGTGACCACTTCATCGAACCAGACATTGATAGACTAGTTTGACAAAAACAGGGTCAAATTTCCCATGAGTTTTGTATTGTTCTCATTTTTCTAAACTTTATAATAAAAAATATTAAAGAAAAGTTTCATTATGTATCTACACTGACTCTATGACGTAATTTATGTGCAGCCCGAGACAATTCCTCTTTACTTGATGTGGCCCAGGGAAGCCACAAGCTTCCTCGCCCCTGGTCTAGACAGTTCCCTCAACTCCCCATGAACATGATGCTTTTCGGGGTCTCTGCCTTCCCTGGACACACTCGGGTCCTTGGCTTCTCTTTTGACCTCTCTGAGTCCCACTCCAGCCTGGACACAGGGGCCACGTGCTCAAGTGCTCCTTGTCTGGGACCAGACGCTCTGAGGCGCTTGTGAACAGACTCCGCCCTTGTCCTCCTACAGGGTGTGCTCTGAGATAGGGGACACCCCTCCTGATCACCGGCAGCTGCCCCAGAGCACCCTGCCCAGGGATGAGCCACCGGGTGTTGTTGATGTGGCCACAGGGCGGGGGGGCCTTCGGGAAGGGGCGAGGCACGGAAGTTCCTAGAAGGGCAGGTTCAGACACCCATGGAACCCGAAACACCGCCCGCCCTTCCTGGGAGGCGGGAAGCATCGGTGGAGGAGGTGGAAGTGGCCGAGGGTGTGCCAGGCACAGCACAGGGTATGGCTTCCCACCTGGATGGAGTTCAGCAGGGAGTGAGGGGGCGATGGTGGATGCTGTGCGCGAACTTGACTGGATGAAGGGCTGCCCAGATAGCTGGTAGAATAGTATTTCTAGGCGGGGTGTGTCTGTGAGGGTATTTCCTGAAGAGACTAGCACTTGAATCCGTAGACTGAGTAAAGAAGACACCCCTCAATGCAGGTGGCACCCTCTAATCCTCCAAGGTCTGGAGAGACCAAAAGGGCGGGAGAAGGAGGAATTCGTTCCCTGCTTGAGCTAGGACATCCATCTCTCCCGCCCTTGGACATCAGGGCTTCTGGTCTTCGGGCCTTCAGACCCAGCCCAGGGCTCACGCTCTCAGCCCCTTACATCTCAGGCTTCTGGCTAGACGGCAACTGACACCATGGGCCTTCCTGGGCCTGCAGCCTCAGATGGCAGCTTGTAGACACGGCAGCCTCTGCAATCACGTTAGCTGACCCCTTGTCACGAATCTCCTTCTCTGCATCTCTGTCTGTCATATCGGCTCTGTTTCTCTGGAAAGCCCTAATGAGCATGGAGGGAGACAGTCAGAGGGAGGAGGTGATGGTGGGGAGGCCTGAGTGGGATACGTCCAAGGAGTCCAGCGGTTCACAAAGCCTTGAATGCAAGTTCTACTGTCTCAAGCACTTACTGCACGGCGGACGCAGGGCTCACAGTTTCACGGAGATCACCTTCCCTGCAGACGCTCAGGAGTACAGGGACGAAACGCACTTCCTTGTTTACGTGGGGATGTTCACACACTAAGCCGCCCTCCCTGCTGCCCACGAAGAGGCTTCTGAAGGTGTCCTCTGAGTTCACCTCCTCTGAGGTGGAGAAAGACAGCCCTGTGTCCACGAGCCCGAGAGGGTATTTTGTGGCCATGTTGTGCAAAGTGCCACAGGGCCATGGGAGATGGAGAGGGCAGGGGAGGGAAGGAAGGGATTTTTTTTTTGAGACAAGGTCTTGCTGTGTCACCTAGGCTGGAGTGCAGCAGCCTGACCATAGCTCACCATAGCCTTGAGCGCCTGAGCTCAAGCAATCTCCCGCCTCAGCCTTCCTAGTGTCTGGGAATACAGGCACACACCACTGTGTCTGGCTTATTTTTTTAACACAGAGAGATGAGGTCTCGCTCTGTCATCCAGGCTGGAGTGCAGTGGCACAATCACTGCAGCCTCGGACTCCTGGACTCAAGTGATCCTTCAGCCTCAGCATCCCACGTAGCTGGGACTACAGGTCTGTGCCACCATGCCCGGGGCTAACTTTTAGATTTTTTTGTAGAGACGAGGTCTCACTATGTAGCCCAGGTAGGTTTCGAATTCTTGGGATCCAGTGATCCTCCCACCGTGGCCTCCCAAAGTGCTGGGGTTATAAGTGCGAGGCACTGCATCTGGCCAAGAAAGCAATGTTTGAAAAAGAAAGTGAGGATAATTTGAGAGAGAATTCCTTCTCCATTACTTTTTACTGCTAAGCAGGACGGGACCACACGGGGCCCTGGATGTATAAAGGTACTGTGGGTATTTTTTCCTTATTTACAGATGAGACAACCAAAGCTAAGAAATGCGAGATAATTCACTCGCGGCTGCAGCGCTGGCAAGGGAAGAGTCAGGGTCTGCGCGCGCACCCCGTTCCACAGACACTCCCTCCTCTCTCCTGGGTGTGGAAGGAGCACAGGCATCTCTCCCAGGTGTTTGGTTTGTAAAGAAATTGCCCACAGGAGGAAAGGAGTGTTGCCCACGGCCAGACGTGGAGGGAGGTGGGACAGGAAGCCACCCCGGCCCCTGCACCTGTGAGTCTCTTTCTTTTCAATTTTTAAATGTATTTTCTTTACTTCAATGACTTTAGGGATCCAAGTGGTTTTGGTGACATTGCTGCTTTGTATAGTGGTGAGGAAATCCGGACTTTAAGTGCACCTGCCGCTTCACCTGTGCATGTGGTACCCGATGGGGGAATTTTTTTTGCCCCTCCTCTACCCCTTCCCCTTCCTGAGTCTCCAGGGTCCATGATACCATCTCTGTGCTTCTGCAGACCCCAGTTTAGCTCCTGCTTATAAGCGAGAACATGCGGCGTTTGGTTTTCTGTTCCTGTGTTATTTCACTTAGGATAATGTTCTCCCATTCCACCCAAGTTATTGTGTAAGACAACGGCATGTTTCATTCTTTTTTAATGGTCAAATAGTATTCCATGACGTGTACATATCACATCATCATTGTCCACTGATGGGTCGAGGGGCATGCGGGTTGACTCCACATCTTTGCAACCGTGACTTGTGCTGTGATGAATGTGGGGTGCAGGGGACTTTTTCACATAACGAGCTCGGTTCCTTTGGGTGGACACCCAGGTGTGGGATTGCTGGATCGAATGGTGGATCTACTTTTGGTTCTTTATGAAGTTTCTACACCGATGATTTCTGTAGAGGTTGTGCTGGCTTATACTCCCACCACCAGCATTCTCTTTTCTCCACATCCGCACGAGCATCTGCGTTTTGATTTTTTAATTAATGGTCTTTCTGACTGGCATTGGGTGGTATCTTACTGTGGCTCTCATGCTCATTTCCCTGACGATTCGCCTTCTTTGCTGAGGGCTTGCCAGGAAGCAGACACTGTGCTCGGGGCTGTCACTCATCTCTGTCAATCTTGAGGGTCCTCGAGGGCAGGTGTTAGCCCCCTTTCTGGAGGTGGAAACAGGATTCGCCTGTGTCTACACCGCCCAGACGTGGCAATGCGGCCGTCTGAAACCGGGCTGGACTTAAAGCCAGGAGCCCAGTGGCTTTTTCTCCCACACTTGCATCCATGAGTATGGTGACGAAGGAAATGGAATGCCTTGAGCTCTCCGATTTCGATCTCTAAAACACAATTATATTCTATTTATCGGTGGATCTGACACCCAGAGATGAGTGAAGCCCTTTGTACGCACAACCTGAAGTAGTTTCTCATTGGTTTCAGGGAGGAAGGATGAGGCGGCCAGAGAGTATCGACAGCCAGGACTCGCCAGCTGGACAAAGATTCCAAACCAACAACGAGGAACAGAATGGAGACAGGCCTCGGGGGGTTGCTTACTTCTTCTCCTCCCACTGAAATAATGTTGACAGATACATCCCTGGTACAAGAGGGGTGACTTACCTTTGTTCACCCCAGGATGCTGGGCGCCAATACAGGGAGCCCCCTACATATGAGCCTTCAAGTTGTGAACTTTCAAAGATAGAACGTGCATTCAGATGTCCAGTCACATAAGTGAGGTCACGTGTGTGTGTCCTCTACGAGTGGTTGTGCTTTTGTGTGCTTTACAGGACTACATAGAGTACAGTTGTACAGTGGCTTTATTTCAAGCCCTGCATGTCAGAAACAAGTGTCAAAGCAGTGGTGACGTAGCTGGTACAGTACGGCCGGTTGTGTGAGTTGGGTACCTGGGCTGACTCTGGGGGACTTTTGAACACATTGGGCTTATGAATGCGCTCTTGGAAAAGAACTTGTCCATATGTCAGGGACTGGCTGTACTCACACATGTGTGTGTGAACACATATTTTATTTACTGAACTGCACTGTGTGCAGAATGCTACACAGACATGTGCTCATGGCACACAGGAAACTTCACTGCCTCGTCTCTGAAGGAGCACATGGATGGGCTCACAAACAACACAGAGCCAAGGTGGAAACAGAGGTGTCTTCAGAGAGGGGTAGATAATGGGACTGAGAAGGCTCAGAGGACCATGTTGTCGCATCCTGCTGAGAAATCTGGAGGGCTTCCTGGAGGAAGTAAGACTTTTTTTTATAGTCAGGGCTGTAAGAGAAGATGAATATGTTGCTTGTCAGCGAGGGTGGTGGGGTTATAAATAGTGCAGATTTAGGGATTCTTTACGTGTGTGTATTAATTCCTTCAAAATATTCCCGTCTCCATCTTCTGGTTAAAGAGCCATCAACACAATTCCTTCCAGCACTTTTGTCATCCTAAGTTCTCTGATCTTTGTTTTCCCCTTTGCTGAAGTTTAGCGTTGATTCCTTGTGAAATAAATTATAACTGCCGACTGTTACAGCACACAAGCCACTAAACAGGTGTCTGTCCCAAGATGCCACTCAGTGCTGCTGGCCCACTGGCTCTGGGCCTGGGGGCGACCAGGGACACTTCCCGCAGCCTGGCTTGGTGCCCAGGGCCCCCAGGTCACCCCCAGGATCAGGCAGGAGGGTCTCCTCCCCCCACACGCCCTGAGCAGGGGAACAAGCCTGCTAGAAACTCCCACACCTTACAGAAAAGGTATCTGAGGAGCCCCGTTCTCCTTCTTCTCCCGGGCAGCTGGTAGTTTGCAAGTCCCAATCACCAGATGACAGAGCATGGCAGGGAAGGATCGATCTTCTGCTCGGTAGCGTTGGCGTGTGGGGGAAACAGACTGACATTCACAGAGATAGTCGCGGAAGCAGGAACGCGCCGTGCTAGCAAGGAACCCAGAAGCAAGTTCTTCCTGAGTGCTAGCCTGGATCAGAGGGACGCATCTGCGGTGAGTCGGAGGGTGGCCGTGGGTGGGGCAGGCTGGGTTGGAGTCTGATCGGCTGCTGGCGAGTGCGCACTCAGGTGGTGTCCTCAACCCTGTGCGCCTGCTTTCTCACTTATGATGTGGGGGTGATATTAAGGCTTGTTTGGGGACTGTTGTCAGGGTTAGAAGAGATCACATGCCCGTATTTCCAAACAGTGAAAAGAGTTAAACGTTCTCAGCCAAGGAAAGGATGAAATCCGGGTTGACGGGTGTGCTCACCAGCCCGATCTGGTCGGTTCACAGCATCTACAGGCATCCCAACATCATGGACACCCACAGATAGATGCAATATTTTATTTTCTTGAGTCAGAGTCTCACTCTGTCGCCCAGACTGGAGGGCAGTGGCACACTCACAACCACCGCAGCCTCGACCTGCTGGGCTCGGGCGATCCTTCCGCCTCAGCCTTCCAAGTAACTGGAACCACAGGTGTGATTTTTGGACGAGGTCTTGCTAATTTTTGGACGAGGTCTTGCTACGTTGCCCAGGCTGGCCTCAAACCTGTGGGCTCAGGCGATCCTCTCACCTCAGCCTCCCAAAGTGCTGGGATGGCAGGCATGAACCAACGTACCCGGCTCATATATGCAATTATTGTTCATCAATTAAAAATAAAATGAAATACAGGCGCTTGTGTCTTAAATCTGATCACTCCTGGCATGTGGTGTGCTTGGTAAACACTGCTGTGGTGGCTGATGTCCTTTGGCTCCCTGGGGAATTCAGGAGAGGCCAGGGTTTCAGGCCCTACCGAGTCTAGATCAAGCTGGAGAGACCAAACACTGACATCACAGCAACAGTGAGAAGCATCGAGTTACAGGGGTCTTGATTCCGATTTGTGGATACAGCAGAGGTTTGAAAGGAACTGCTCATTCTGTGTGGCCGGATCCCTCAGGGAAGCTTCTGGAGAAAGCAGACCCTGACCAGTGGATCTTGAAAGGATACACTAAGCTGGGCTCGGTGGTTCAGCCTGTAATCCCGTGCCTTGGGAGACTGAGGTGAGTGGATTGCCTGAGCCTGCGGGTTTGAGACCTGCCTGGGCAACTTGGCGAGACCTCATCTCTACAATGACTCAAAAAGTTAACCCGGTATGGTAGCATGTGCCTATAGTTCCAGCTACTTGGAAGGCTGAGGTGGAAGGATCTCCAGAGCCCAGCAGGTCGAGGCTGTGTTGGCCGGGAGCGTGCCACTGCACACCAGTCTGGGCGACAGAGTGAGACTCCAACTCAAAAAAAAAAAAAAAAAAGAAAGGATACACTGCATACCTGTGATGGGTTGGGTGTTTCAAGAGATGTATTTTTATGTTATTTTATTTTGTAAAGATGGGGTCTCACTCTGTTGCCCAGGCCTGAGCCTAGGAGGTTGAGACTGTGGTGAGCCATGATTGTGCTCCTGCACTCCAGCCTGGGTGACAGAGTGAGACCCAGACTCAAAAATAAAATAAAATTTAATTTAGTTAAAGGAAAGAAAAAGCCATGATGAATAAAACATCAAAATTTCAGATGAAGACAGGATCTGTGGGCCAGGACGGGGGGAGGGAGGTTGCTCAAGCTCAGGGACAGCTTCTGCGCTTCTGGGGCTGCAAGGGTCTGGGAGCCACCTAGCTGGATCCTGGCCCTTCACAGACATGAGAGAGGCTGAGATTCGGAGGAGGTGGGGAAACTCGCCAGGCTGCCTGGCGGGTTGCTGGGGGCCCGGGGCAGGCCGCCCTCCAGCTCGGCCACAGTCCAGCACTCCCTGTGTGGCAGTGACTCACTGTCCCCTGCACCCTGTGTGGCCATGAAAATGAAGCAGGAAGCAGGAGCTTGAGTGACCCCTGGCCACGCACCAACTGACCTTGGGCCCCAGGGGCTCACGGTCTGGCTTAGGAGAAGGCCTTCTTCGCCCCTTGGATGATCACATCTGACCCCCCGCTATGCACATGGGCCGGGCAGGTCCTGCCCGAGCCAGATGCCCTCAGTCTTGGGCAAAGTTCCTAAGACGCGGCATTTCTGATTCTTTCCCTTTGGCTCCTAGGGACCTGCTTCCCGCCGTCACTGGGAGCCTGTCCCTCTCCAGGCGGAAGGGGCCGGTGTCCAGGACACGCTCCCCACTCAATGCCCACTTAGGGTGCTCTCGAGCCGACGCCTGCTTCAAGCGGTCCTGGGACTTCCCCTGGGCTCACAGGGCTTCCTCTCCACCCGCCTGTCCCGGCTGGGCCATCCACACACAGAGGGTAGCTGGGCCTGAGCTTGACCTCCGAGGGTCAGGAGGCCAGGGGGGTGAGGGGACTGCCACCAGCCTCCCCACCCAGGGTCCTCAGGGAGCTGGTGAAGTGACCTGACGGACAGCTGGCTGTGTGGCCTCAGGCAAGGGCTTGGGCCTCTGTTTCCTCTGCTGGGCCTATGCCCTGAAGCCCAGGGGATGACAGCCAGGAGCCAGGTGGGGTTGGCGGTCCCTGTGCGCCGTCTCCCCACATGTGGGTCCCTACCTCCCTCCTTGGGGTGGCCACCAGGCTGAAGCAGGCATGACCCGCCTCGTTCTGACAATCTCCCTTTGGAAGCCGTGGGCATGGAAGTTTCTGGGCAGGCTCTAGCCCCAGGGTTGCTTCTGTCATCCCCGGCGTCCCTGAGGACAGAGGCCGCATCCCCCATGTCCTGCCATCCCGCCCTGGTCCACCGTGCCTGGCACAGCTTGTGCTTCTGGGGATGGCTGGGTGAGTCTGGCTGGTGGAACCCATGCTCGGCCTCTCTCCCTCCCGGTCTCCAGAGTCCCGGTTGGCTGCGCGGGGAGAATGGTTCAGAAGTTCACCTCCGTTTCAGTGCCAACAGCCTGAAGGGTGGCTGCTGCTTGGCCCGACCCCAGCGGGTCCCAGTGACCGACGCCCTCCCCCTCATGACCCCCTTCCCAGAGAAGAGGAGGCTGGGTCCTTCCAGACCCCGGGGATGTTTTGACTTGCAAAGTCCACACAGCAGAGCCCAACCTCAAACTTGGCTCCCGGCCACGTGCTGGCCATGACCTGGGTGGTGGGGCCTCGTGTGGGGTCTGAATCAGGGCACGTGACGGGGGAGAGCCCAATGTAAACTGAGGCAGGCAGCCAGGAGGGACCAGGGACATTGTTAGGGGGAGCTGAGGTCCCTGGAGGAGACCTTCAGCCCCCAGACACCTCCCTAGGTGGGAAGAGCCCATTTCACAGAGGGAGAAGGTGAGGCTCGGGGCACCTGGACGCCTCCCTAGGCGGGAAGGCCCATGCATTTCACAGAGGGTAAGGTGATGCTCAGGGCAGCTCTGTCCACTCCCAGATCTGCTCCGATCCTAAGTCAGGGTTGATTTCCCTAAACTCTCGATCTCCTAAGTCAACCCCCTCCCAGTTTTTGTCCTCAGGTCATGAGGACAGGAGTCACTGGGCCCAACTGGCTGTGACCCCAAGGGTGACCGCTAAGTCACACGCTGCTCCCTGGTCAGAGGGAACGATGATCCCTGCCGGCCTTGTCCTGCCGCAGTGTGGTCGGGAAGGCCCCAGATGAGGTGTATCCCCCAGGGGCACTGGGCAGAGGGGACTGGGCTGGAAGACAGGTCTGGGCAGGGATGATTGTGAGCTCCCCGGGGCTGAATGAGGCACCAGCCCTGCCACTTGCTTGAGGTCCATGGGTGGAACCCAGGGGAGGACTGAGGTGGGGCCTTTCATGGGGTCTGCCTTGCCCAGACCTCCAGGGACCCGTCCGATGCTACAGTGGGCAGCAGTGGGGACCCTGAGGGCTTGGACGGCCTGTCCCAGCTGTCCACCTAGAGCACGGTGGGAGGTTGGATGGGGCCCGGTCCATGCGGGGGAGGTCCCTAGAATGTTAGGGGTCCTCCTAGGGTGGTCAGGACTGAGAGTTTCCTGGGCTGTGGGGCTTTTCTTGCCAAGACGGGACAGTCCCAGACAAACCCGGATGCTTGGTCACTTCGGGTCACCACCCCCTGGCCACTGTGTGCTCAGAGCTAACTCACTCGCTGGACTGGAGAGCTGGAAAGTGGGGGCCAGGTGCGTGCCCCCGCCCCTCTGGCCCTGGGCTCCCGCTGATGCCTGCTGCACGGAGGGGGTCTGCTGGCCTTCTATGGCCCTGTGAACTGAGCCACTTAAACGGGGCGGGACTGTCTCTGCAGCAGGGTGAGGGCTGAAGCTTTTGGGGTTCATGGAGGAGGAAGGATCAGAGACCCCCGTGGCACCCTCTCTAAGCCTCGAACTCCACCCGGTTTTGGTCTTCAGGCTGACACTTTCCCCTCCCTCATCTGCCGCCTGAGCTTTCTCTCACTGGGCTCTAGACTCGGAAGGGATGAGGGGTGTTCCTTATCGGGCTCTTGACCCCCTAGCGGATGCTAAGGGGCAGGGGAGTGGAATGAGGCCCTCAGACTCCGGAAAGTCGACTGATGACGGCCCTGGGCCACGGTGTCAGTCCCACCGAGAGGCAAGGCTCCAAACCGGAGGGTCCCCGAGAGGCGCTGGCACATGTGGGAGAGCGTTACTGGCCTTGCTGTTGGGACGGGATCACAGGCTTTACAGGCTGCCATGCTTCGGACAGCCCCCGGGAGCGGGTGGGGGCATGTCTTTGCCTGTGTTTGGCAGGTAAAGAAACAGGCCCAGAGAGGGCGGGCATGCTCCCGGGACCCTGAGAGCTCATGGCAGGCCCCAGTCACAGCTCGGGTCTCCTGGTTCCGGGGCTGTGACACCCTGAAGTCTCTCTGGGCTTGCTCTGGCTGGAGGCCACCAAGGTGGGAGGTCAGGGCTGTGCGTGTGTATCAAGGGGTGGGGGGAGCGGAGGGAGAGGGTAGGACAGGGCGCTGTTTTCAGAATCTATGGGAGGCAGCGGAGTTGTTTCTTTGGGAGCAAAGCCTCACACCTCCGTGGGGCTGAGCTGAAAGCCCGGTGGCCGCTGAGGAGGTGGCTGAGCATGTTGCCCTGCTGCAGGGAGCCGTCCTGGCCCCTCTTCCGGAGGGATCCTGTGGGAACCAGAAGGCAGAGTGTGGCTCTGGTGTCAGGGAGATCCCAGCTGGGTCCTAGCCCCTGTCACCAAGCAGCTCCGCACCCTGGACAAGTGTCTGCCTGCCACGCCCTCCACCAGACCTCGTTTCCTCACCTGTGAAGTGGAGACCGTGCAGGAATCTTGTGAGTGTTGTGACATCGGTGCTCCATGGAGCGGAGACTTTTGCTCACAGCTCTGGAGTCCCTTGTGGCCGGAACAGACCTGGCTGGTTCTGGGATGCCACAGAGCCTGACCCTCTGCCATGGAGGAGGCTGGGAGCCCCGAGGGCAGAGTCTCCACTTGGGCCTCCATACTCAGGAAGTAGTGATGCTCACAAATGTTCTGGCTTGCTAGCTTAGCCAAGGGGAACTGAGCAAGGGGATGTGGGGCCTTTTGAGCGTGAACTTTTTTTTTTTCTGTCGCCCAGGTCGGAATGCTGTGGCACGATCGCGGCTCACTGCAGCCTCAACCTCCTGGGTTCAGGTGATCCTCCCGCCTCAGCCTCCCGAGTAGCTGGGACTGCAGGCGTGGGCCACCATCACACCTGGCTTATTATTTGGTATTTTTGTAGAGAAGAGGTCTGACTGTGTTGCCCAGGCTGGTCTTGAATTCCTGGACTCAGGTGATCCTCCCGCCTGAGCCTCCCAAAATGCTGGAATTTCAAATGTGAGCCTCCACACCGGGCCGAGTTTGACCTTAAACAAAACAGTTGCCAAGGCTGATCCCTGGGACTGGGTGGCGTCACAGAGAGGGCCTCCAGGGTCCCTTGTTCTGACTGCGTCTGTTTCCCAAAAGGCAGGGAACCCCAGCTTCTGCCTTCTCTTTCCTTCCTCTAAAAGGATTGGGCTGGAAGCAGGACGTCCAGCTGAGGGGACGATCCATTAGGCGAATGAAGAGACATTTTTCTCCGCCGCTGTGATGCCGCCCGCCCAGACAACACACTCATTACTGTTATATCTCATTCAGCTCACCTAGAGAATAAAATTAGAAATCAAGTCAACTCCCCCGAGTCTTGTTATATCAATCTGACTTACACAAAGCAGGCCAGACAGAGTGTGAGGTTTCCATAAAATTAGGCTGTGTCCCCAGGGGCTGCCTTGAAGCTACCCAGCATCTCAGAAAACTGCCAGGCGCCCTTTGCATAATTTATCAATTACACACAGTTCAATTCATCACAGACAGGAGGCGGGGGGTGGGAGGTGCGGCCCAGGAGGAAGGGGACCCGGGAGCACATGTGAAGGAGAAGGGGAACTCGGATTTGAACTCGCCCCATCCCCAAATGCCTACAATGAGATGCGTGAGCTCAGACAGGCCCGCTGGGGGACCCCGCCTTCCCCAGCCACAAGACAAGGGGTTGCCACACTCGGGGGCCCGAGCGTGCTTTAGCTGCCTCTAGAATGTTTGAAAGCTGAAATTCCAGATCTGTGGGATCCGAGCACGGTGGTGGGAGAGAGATGCCCAGAGCACAGTTGTGTGGGTGTCTCGGTGGCAGGTGACAGGGAGGCCACACAGAGGTTAGCACCTCAAGTTTGCCTCGTGGCTGTCAGGTATGTCATGCAGCCCTCACATCTGTCTGTCAGGTCGCGTCTCGGGCCACCTTTGCTCTGTCCCTGTTGCTGCCCATGGTCCCCAGGGAAGAGGGCTGGGCTGCCGTGAGTCCCGCCTTCCTCATGGCTACAGGATGCACCCACGGCCACTGGGGTCAGTGTCATCGGTCCCGTGGCCTCCCTCCACCCCACCACCCAGTCCCTCCCTCTTCTGGGCCCAGGGCACTTCTGGGCCGGGAGCACATTCTTCTGCAGTTCCAGCATCACTTGTATCTGTCTATCTGCCCCCTGAAGGCAGGGGCTGCGCTGCATCTCCCAGGGTCCCAAGCGCTTGGTCCAGGGCCTGCCCCCATGTCTCCCAGTGTCCCAACCACTGGGTCAAGGGCCCGCCTCCATGAAGGTGCTCAGGACGTGCTGCTGGATGAAGGAGTCCATAAGTTTCAAAGACCCGAAGGGGACGGCCCGGTCATGTCAGTTTCCTGACTCCCTGTCCAGTGCTCCTGGCTCTGGGATCTGGCAAACCACCTGCTTGCCCCTGACTTCTAGGCCACGACAGAAGGTCCCTTGGCAGCAGGCTCCACTGCACCCGGTTCTGAGCTGTCACAGAAAGGACGAGGCATCTTTTTCCAGCCTCAGCTCCACCCTCTTGAAGGTGGTGCTTGGCCACGGTGTCCACAGCGACAGGACCCAGGGGAGAGCTGGGGTTTGACCCCCAAGATCTACATACTCTGCGAAGCCGTGATTCCACTGCATCGTCCTGGGTTTCCCCCATGGGGCCTCACTCCCCTCCCAGAGTCAGGGTACACAGGTGAGTTGAGCAGAGGTCGTCAGCCCGCTTGAAGGACGAGCGGACTGTGCCCT
This sequence comes from Cephalopachus bancanus, assembly GCA_027257055.1. Taxonomy (NCBI): domain Eukaryota; kingdom Metazoa; phylum Chordata; class Mammalia; order Primates; family Tarsiidae; genus Cephalopachus; species Cephalopachus bancanus. The sequence continues at coordinate 2,039,154 of JAPVLO010000288.1, read as the reverse complement.
GAAAAGTGCAGAGACCTGTTGCAGGCCGTGCGGCTTGTGCCAGGGTGGGGACACTGACGTGGTCTGGAGGCTTGTCCCTCCCAATCTCATGTTGGAGGCGGGGCCTGAGGGAGGTGCTTGGGTCATTGGCGCCCTCCCTCTGGGGATGGTTGAGATTTTGCTCTATTAAGTCACCCCGGAGTTGGCTGTTTAAAAAAGCCCGGCCCCAGCCGGGCTCAGTGGCTCAGCCTGTCATCCCGCGCCTTTGTGAGTCTGAGGTGAGTGGATTGCCTGCCTGAGCCTGCGGGTTCGAGACCCGCCTGGGCAGCGAGACCTCATCTCTGCAATAAATCAAAAAATCAGCCGGGCGTGGTAGCGCATGCCTGTAATTCCGGCTACTCGGAAGGCTGAGGCGGAAGGATCGCCGGAGCCCAGCAGGTCGAGGCTGCGGTGGCCGGGAGCGGCCACTGCACTCCAGTCTGGGCGACAGAATGAGACTCCAACTCAAAAAAAAAAAAAAACCCGGCCCCTTGTCTCTCTCTCTCTCCTCTCTCTCTCTCTCCTCTCCACTCTCACTAATGCTCTCACCGTGTGTCACGCCTACTCTCCTTCCACTTCCCACCACGCCTGTGGCTTCCTGAGGCTTCCCCAGAAGAAGATGCCAGAGCCACGTAGAACTGCGCACCAATACACCTCTTTCCTCATACGTGACCAGCCTCAGGTATCCTTTACGGCGCCCCCAGATGGACCCATAAAGACCCAGCTGCACACAGGTGAGAGACAGCAGCAGCACAGCAGGGTCAGTTACTTGCCAAGGGTCATGCCAGCATCATTCTGTGGCCAGTCGTTGGTTGTGGTGGGTTTGTTCCTAAAAAGGCTGAACAGAATTATTTGCAGCCCCCCTCCCCAGAGTGGCATACCCCACGGCAAAAAGACGGGCAGAGTGGGATTTCCTAACAGAGGGGCTCACGGGGCCACCGAGACTGAACCAAAGGCAATTCTGCTATGTTGAAACATTGCAGTCTCCGCCCAGCAAATATCAGCTCAAATAACAAAAACGAATACCTCCTCATTGCCTTCCTGGAGGAGGGCCCTGGAGCGAGAGGAAGCATGGAGTTTGAGGAGTGGGGGGATTTGGGGTCCGTTGATCACGGTCGGAGGGTCAGAAAGGTCAGGGGTGGGTTATGGGGAGAGGGAGCTTTTGCCGAGAAGGCTTCCGAAGCCCTCATGGGGCTGTCATTGTTCTGGGTCTCGTAGAGGCAGGTGGGCTCCTGGGGCCCTGGGTATCCCTCGGCCTGTGTGTTCAGGAATTGAAAGGCTTAACTAGATGGGGCAGTGCCAGCCCCGCTCCAAGATGCCTTTGGGGGAGATGCTTGCTACTTTTATCTGGAAGCAAAATCCTCAGCCCCTGTTTTCTTCAGCCTCCTTGGACACGAGAGCCAGGAAGCTTCACGGTGGGTGAGATGGGCCGACCCACTTATTAACAGCCCGCAAAGATTCTTCTGAGGCTTCTAGGGAAGCCCGCAGAGGTTTGGCAGTGCCATGGCACTCCCTGGCTCTGAGCCCTGTGCCGGGAGGGCGTCACCTCCCAGCCTCCGCCCTGAGGGCTGGGGTGACCCTGCCCTCCTAATCCTTAGGGAATTGTGGAGCCAGCTAGGCCCTGTCCTTTGTGACCTGGGTCTGCACGGGGCGGGGGGCACAAGCAGGGGGTGAAAACGCCTGCCCCGGAACAGACCCTGGGTATTCAAAAAGGTCTTAGGGAAAGAGGCTGGGAAGGCAGCTGGCAGAGGAGGAAGGGTGGGGCCGGGGGGCAGCCCACAGCCCAGTTCATGCCGCCTGCTTTTATAAAGAGTGCGCTTGTGACACAGTCCCATGATTCCCTGGAAGATGGCCCTAGACCGCCCTCAAGCTGCCACAGCAGGGTCACATAGCACAGTCCCTTGGTATATCTGCAGGGGCTGCTTCCAGGACCACCGTGGACACTGAAATCCTCACATGCTCGGTTCCACAGCCAGCCCCAGGAAACCTGGGGATACAAAATGCCAGCACTCCCCTTACTCAGGTTTCACGTTCCCCAAATACCGGATTTTGGGTCCACGTTAGGTTGAAACAAGTCCACATGCAAGCGGACATACACAGTTCACACCCGCGTTGACCAAGGATCAGCTGTAGCTGCAAGAAACGGTCAGCCTCCCGAGTATGAACTGTCTACCACCTGGTCCTTTCAAGACAGTGGCCCACCCAGGGCCAGGAGAGAGTGTGAATTTCAGCATTGGCCAGATATGGATGCAAACGCCGTTTTTGCTTTTGTTCTGTATTACCTTGGATGTGCTGCCACCCCGCCCTTCCCCCCAGCCTCAGTCTTCCCACCTGTGGAATAGGATGGTGATCTGTTGAACACATGCTCATCACAGAATGAGATGCTCTTCTTTTCTTTTTTTTTTGAGTTGGAATCTCACTCTGTCCCCCAGACTGGAGTGCAGTGGCCGCTCCTGGCCACTGCAGCCTCGACCCGCTGGGCTCTGGCAATCCTTCCGCCTCAGTCTTCCAAGTAGCTGGAACTACAGGCACGCACTACCACGCCCGGCTAATTTTTTGATTTATTGTAGAAATGAGGTGTCACCAAGTTGCCCAGGTGGGTCTCGAACCCACGGGCTCAGGCAATCCACTCCCTCAGCCTCCCAAAGCACGGGATTACAGGCTGAGCCACCGAGCCTGGCTCGAGGTGCTCTTCTAAGAGCTTTTCAAGCATGACCTCATTTCAGCCTCACAACAGCTCCATGAGATGGGTGCCATGATGATCATACCTATTCTACAGAGGGAGAAATGGAGGCCCAGAGAGGTTTAGTAACTTGCCCAGAGTGACACAGCTCTGGGATCGTGAATGCAGGTGATGCGGCTTGAGGAAGGGGTGGCAGGTAGGCAGGACAGAGCTGCAGGGACCCAGAATGTGTAGAAACTCCGTGCCTGTCAGTTTCCCCTCCCCTCGTCCTCTTCTGCAAATAGCTTTGCTTTCCACATCTTCCCAGGTCCATCTGGGTGGGGGCCTGGCCTGTTGGACTGCAGGGTCTCAGGTCATTGCCTGCCCCCCTGCTTGTGTCAACCCCCAATCTCACGACTGCTCTTTGCATTCCCTGACGCCCTGTCCCCCTCCCTTCCCGACACAGCCCCTCCCGCTGCTTACTTAATAACAACATATCATGCTCTGTCTCAGGCGCATATCAGTTGTGCGTAATTATTTATGGAGGAATAGATAGAGCCCCGGCGTGGGCTGCGTTCCCAGGCAGCTCGACGGATCGCTTAGTGTCCTGCGTTCCCCTGGTCTAATAACACTGTCCACTTTAGATCCTGGGCCTTGATTTATTAGGCAATTTGTTTCTTCTCTGTGGCTTGGGCCTCCCTGTCATCAATATAATAGAATGATGGAAGCGCACGCTCTAGACACCAGACTTGAGAACCTAGGCAAATAGCCCCCATCTCAGCTCCTTGTCAGCCACGACCAACCCGTGGCCAGCCCGGCCTCTGCTCATCTGGGGAGAGTGAGAGAGAGGACACCCCGGGCCTGCCTTCTCGCAAAACGGCTCCCCGCAAGTCAGCTGGTTGCTCTACTGGTAGATGCTTCTGGCAATAGGCCTGGAAGAGCACACATGTGCGCACATGTACAGGACACACACACACATGCACACAGACACATCCCATGTTCACACACATGCACACAATCACATGTGCACGCATGCACATAGGCACACTCCATGTGCACACATATGCACACACAGATACAACACACACACACATGCTCATGCACACACATGTGCATGCACACACATGCGCATGGACACATCACATGTGCATGCATAGATACATCACATGTGCATGTGCACACTTGCACACAGAGCAGAGGAACTTAAGGGAAGAGATGGACATGCTGGGAGGGACAGGGACTGAGCCATCCCAGCTCTGCATGTGGGCCGGCTGAGGGAACGGGGTGAGTCACCTCATCTCTCAGGGCCTGAATTGCCTCATTTGTCAAACGAGGAGGCGGACGGGATGGACTCCAAGTGGCCTTCTCGCCCTCACAAGCCATGACGCGGCCAAGGTTACACAGGATGGGAGAGGCGCACTTGGAAACTGAACCTGTGCTGGCTGGTGCCAAGAGTCATCATGCTTTTAACACAACATCGTTTCATTTCCACTGACCATCGCTGTAGTTAAAATGATCAGTCTCTTCACCACCAATAGCCTGATCACAGCCGCTGAAATTATCACCGGTAAGCGACCTCTAATTGCCTCATCAAGAGAATCATCAGCGCCATTATCTTAGTGGCGCCTCACGGTCACCAACGTCATCCTTGTGTTAATTTCACAGTCTTTACATGTTCTGGGTTTACAGGCAGGGTGGGAGTTCATCCTCACCTCAGTCCTAGGAAATGGGTGTCATTACAATCATCCTTATTTAACAGAGGAAGTAACTGAGGCACAAAGTGACTGACGATCTTTTTGAAGTCACACAGTAATAAATGCGAGACGTTGGACTTGAACTCAAGTCTGTCTGGCTCCCAAACAAGCCCTCGGTCATTATCCTGGGCACCATCACCCTCGCATCCCATCCAAGTACTAACAAGGCCCAACCCTGATTCACTTCTGACATCAGACAAGATCAGGCATGTTCAGGGTGGTCTGGCCATAGACTCTCTCAACCTAATTGTTGCAAAGGCCTTCATCAATGTTCACATAACCATCATCATCTGCAGCAGAGCCACCAAACCACGTGGTGCCATCTTTTCAATACGCCCGATGTCATCACCAGAATCAGCATCCTTGCTAATGTTGACATCACCAACATCAGATCAGTATCATCAATATCATGATTACCAGGATTGTTTCAATCTATACACCATTACTAATTATTGGTAATATTTTCATTGCCGCTGTCATCAATATAGTTCGTACAGTGTCATAATCAACACCACCTAAAGCATGGTCTTCAGAGTCACTGCCAATACTGACATCACTATTAACATCACTGCGGTCACGAGCGATATTATGGTCGCTGTCACCAACCCGTCCACACCAGCATCGACGCCAACATGATTAAAAGCAGATTCATCAGGGCATCACTAATCTCACCATCTATTGGGAATCATTGGTATTGTCAGCGATATGCTCAATGTTTTCAGCAGCCCCATCACCAGCACCATTATTCTCAGCTCACCGTCATCGATACTGCCGTCAATACGATCAAGATGAAGAGTACTCACCTTCAACTAAATGGACCAGTGTGACATCAATGGGTCCGCTGTTGTCATGGACACAGTCTGCCGTGTTCCTGCTCTGGGTGCTGTTCTGAGCCAGTTCCCACATTCTTCACTCTGCCCCACAACCCGTCTGGATGTTGCCAGGGTCACTAGAAACCTGAATCTTCTTTATGTCCGGAGTCAGGTGATTTCTTTACAAATTTTTTTTTTTTTTTTTTTTGAGTTGGAGTCTCACTCGGTCGCCCAGACTGGAGTGCAGTGGCTGCTCCTGGCCACTGCAGCCTCGCCTGCTGGGCTCCAGCGATCCTTCCGCCTCAGCCTTCCAAGTAGCCGGAATTATAGGTGTGCACTACCATGCCCGGCTGAGTTTTTGATTTATTGTAGTGATGAGGTCTCGCTGCCCAGGCGGGTCTCGAACTCGCGGGCTCAGGTAATCCACTCACCTCAGCCTCCCAAAGGCACGGGAGTACAGGCTGAGCCACCGAGCCCAGCTCAAAAAAAATTTTAAATAGAGATGGGGGGCGCTCACTATGCTGCCCATACTGGTCTCAAACTCTTGGCCTCAAGCGATCCTTCCACCTCGGTCCCCCAAAGTGCTGGAGTCACAGGTGTGAGCCACCTCATCTGGACAGATTAGGTGATTCCTGTTTCAGAAATGTTGGCCATCGAATATCCTTAAATCCCACCCACCCTTCAGAGTCAGATGATGGAACAGCATCCCAGTGGAGACAGGAAGGAAAGAAGGGCATGGGAGGGGAAGGGAGAGGAGGGGAGGGGAGGGAGGAGGAGAGCGGAGGCAGGAGGACAAGGATGAGGGGAGGGGAGGGAATGAGAGGGGAGGAGAGGGGAGATGAATGCCCGAGGCTGCACAGCTAGGGACCCTCCAGACAGGACCCCAGAGCTCCTGGGCCTCAGTCCTACATAGCTCACACTCCATCACGCGGTTCTCATGGGCCAGCTGAGACTCGGTTTCCTGTGATCCCCAGACATGGATGTGGAGAACATTCTATCTCTGGCTTCCTCGAGCTTCTAGAGCACATTGTTTCAATCTCGGCTGTAGCATTTGCAGTTCATTTTTGTCAGAGTTGTTTATGTTCTGTCTCCTCCAGGATGCAAATTTCTGGAGATGGGGCTGGGTTTCCTCTACATCGCTTGGAGGCTTTGCATGGAACGCTCTCCCCTCTCCTGGGGACTGCAGGAAATGGGGTCTCAACTGGCCCATGAGAGCCATAGGACAGAGGCCCAGGAGCTCTGGGATCATGTCTGGATGGTCCCTAACTGTGCAGCCTCAGGGCATTCATCTCCCCTCTCCTCCCACTCCCTCCTCCCTGCTCTCCCCCCTCCCCTTTCTTCCTCTCTCCCCTCCCTCTCCTCTCCCCCCTTCCTTCCCCTGTCCTTCTTTCCTTTGTCTCCACACTTAAGAGTCACCCCTTTTCCACGCTCAGCCCCTCACTCTGTTCTGCGCTCTGCCTTCCGCACACGCCCTCCAAGCCTCCCATTCTCACCCCTCTTCTTCAGCCCCTCCACCCCATGCAAATCCCGCAGTTTTTTCTAGAACCATTGCAACTGTCTCCTAGTTGGTTTTGCTGAGAGCTGGGTGCTGGTGGCTCACGCCTGCAGTCCCAGCTGGTCAGGAGGCTGGGTGTATGACTTGGGGCTAGAATTTGAGACCATGCAGGAGGTCCAGCCTTGTGCCTGTCCCCTTACTCAGGTGCTGCCTCCCCTCTGCTTCATCCCATTCTTCTTGAAGCTCTGAGCTTGTTTCTGACGTAAGTTCTTTCCAGGGCCTTCCACGTGGCTGGCCAGCGACATCACCCTGTCTCCAGGGAGATGCTTCTTTCTCAGAGAGTCTTCCAGGATCACCCTCTGTGCCCAGGGGCCCTCCTCAGGCATCCTCTTCCCCTTAACCCACCTGCCTGCAGGGGTCTTCACTGACTGTCTCCTGCAGGGCCCTTGTCCTTGGCCTCTCCTTGCCAGATGCTGGCAGCCCCTCCCTCCCAGCTGTGACAATTAAAAATGTCTCCAGACATCACCAAGTGTCCCTGGGGACAAAGTCGCCCCTGGCTGGAAACCACTGAAGCACTGTGTATTCAGCACTTAAAAGCTGAGGAAACATGGGTGAAGACACCAGACTCCAGGAGCCACACCCCACACTCTCTTCCCCCCGCCCCCCCGCTTCCTGGAGTACATTCCAGTGGGAGGTGGCAACACATACAACAAATGAGTGAATTATGTCTGTTCTAGAAAGTGACACGTGCTATGGGAAAGATGCAGTGGACGAGGGGTGATTGGGGTGCTGGAGAGAGAGTATGACCTTAAACAGCTAGTCAGGGAAGCCTTGTCGGAAAGGCACTTTCATGCTTATTGTTGAATGTTTTGTTTATATTGTTTAATATTGCTTAATATTTTTTGTTTAATCACTGGGTAGATCATGACGTGAAATGACATCACGCTTTTGCTTACTTGTTTGTTGTCTGTCTTCTCCTCCAGAGAGCAAGCCCCGGGAGGGGGGTGGGGTAGAAGATGCTTCTGTCTTGTTCGAAACCTTGTATAGCCAAGACCTAAAACAGTGCCTGCCCACCTAGCACTCAGGGAGCGCCTGGGCCATTCTCAGGTGCTGAAGATCTGGCTTCTAAACAGGCAGCCTCTGTCCCCACCCTGATGTTTAGGGTCACCTTAAACCTTTCCACCAATGCTGAGAGACCGTGGGGCTAACTCATCTCCCAGGTAACCAAGAGGTCCTGTCATATCCTTAGTTGATGCTAAAAGTTAATTTCAAATACCCAATTCTCTTGTTGGAGTCTTTGTCTACTTCCAATCGAGCAACTCTAACCAGAGCAGCTCTGTCCAGAGACGTCTTTCCCATCCTGCTAAAGAGCAGCCCACCCTGACACCACCTCTCCATCTGCCACACCGACATCAGCTGCTTCAGGAGGGAAAGGGAGTGAGCTCCACAACACTGGAAGTATCCAAGGATGGACTCCACCATCACTAGCAGGGAGCTGCCGAGAGGATTGGAGACGCAGGGGTCGCGACACAGGGTCGGTGATCTGAAACGTCAGTGAATGGCAGCAGGGTGGGCCATAGGGCTCATTGCACAGGCTGCGAGGCCACATCCTGAGATTCTGACCCTGTGGCCTGGGAGAGGACTGCAAGGCCTGGTGACACCGGTGTTGCTTTCTTCTTGCTGTACTCAGGGCTGCTGTTAGAGCTGTTCTGGATAACGGGCCTTCCAGCTCCTCTCACTCTGCTAGCCCTAAACCTAACCCTAACCCTGACCCTAAACCTAACCCTAACCCCTAACCCTAACCCTGACCCTGACCCTGACCTTGACCCTGACGTTAACCCTCATGCCGAGGAGATGTGATTATTTGATGTCTCCTTATTTTCAGGCACCAATGCTACCGTCTGGCCCCTGCTTGTCCCTCTCCCCCTGTCAAAGTTTGGACTTGCCTTTCCCTGACACTTTGTGTGGTCCTGCCTGGGGTCTTGAACATCTCATTTTTTTCCCTAGTATCTCTCATCCTCACCCCCACACCCACTTTAAAAAATAATTCCTAAGCCTGGCTTGGTGGCTCAGCCTGTAATCCCGTGCCTTTGGGAGGCTGAGGTGAGTGGATTGCCTGAGCCCGCGGGTTCGAGACCCGCCTGGGCAGGTGAGACCTCATCTCTACAAAAAAATTTTTAAAAATTAGCTGGGTGTGGTAGCGTGCACCTGTAGTTCCAGCTACTTGGAAGGCTGAGGCAGAAGGATCACCAGAGCCCAGCAGGTCGAGGCTGCGGTGGCTGGGAGTGGCCACTGCACTCCAGTCTGGGTGACAGTGAGACTCCAGCTCAAAAATTAATAATAATAATAATATTAATAATAATTCCTGGTTGGGTGTAGAGGATCATTCTGTAATCCCAGCACTTTTGGGGGCCGAGGTGGGAGATTTGTTTGAGCCCAGGAGTTTAAGACAGAAAATGAAAAATTAGCTTGGCATGGAGTTACATGCCTATAGACCCAGCTACTTAGGAGACTGAAGCAAAATAATCACCTGAGCCCAGGAGACAGAGGCTGCAGTGAGCCATAATGGTGCCATTGCCCTCCTACTTGGTGACAGATTGATACCCTGGCTCAAAAAAATAAATACATAAAAATAAATAAATAATACTTCCTGCCTTAGTCGGTAAATGATTCTTCTAAAAGCCAATGGTGTACTCTCACCTCTGCTGGGAAGGACACAGGGTCCCGGGGGGCTTTTGCACCCAAAGAGGACACCACTGTCCTGGGAGGGTGGCATATGAACTTGATCCTTAGAGGATCACAGGAGGAAGCCCTCAGGACATGACAGACAGGGAAGGATGCTCTGGGCTTGCCCCAAAGAAGGCGTGTGCCTGGGCTGAGTAATCATGGATGGTTCGAGGAGGTGGGCGTAGCCAAGGTCTGCAGGACAGAAGGAGGGGATCAGTTTGAGCCAGATGAAATTGCAGCTATCCAAGGATTTTTGGTCCATGAAGTGAAATTTCCTATGGCTCAATCTGAGGGTATTATTTCAATTTCTCCCATGCATCAGGTGGAATTCATTTTGTGGATGAGAAACAGAGGCCCAAAGAGATGGCACAACTTGCCCAATGACACAGAGTGAGATGCAAGACCAGGGAGCTGGATCTGCTTGACTCTATGCCCAAGATTTAGGATTTGCGTAGCTCACAGGGTCTCAAGCTTTGGAGAGAGTTTTAAACCCTCTGGAGAGCGGGTCAAAGCCTAAATTGAGCCGTGTGCAATGACTCATGCCTGTCATACAAACATTTTGAGAAGTTGAGGCAGGAGGATCGCTGGAGACCAGGAGTTTGAGACCATGCCTGGGCAACATAGCAAGACTCCGTCTCTACAGACTATTATAAAACGAAACATGCATGCCTATACTCCCAACTATGTAGGAGACTGAGGCAGGAGGATGACTTGAGTCCAGGAGTTGGAGGCCGCAGTAATCACACCACTGCACTCCAGCCTTAGTGACAGAGCAAGACCTTGTCTCAAAAACAAAATAAAACAAAATACCAACACCAAAAAAAACACCCAAAGTGCTGAGCCCCACCCTGCAGAGATCCTGTCTGGTAGTTAGGGGACCAAAGAGAGAGGTTTGAGAATTTGCACTTCCCTGGAAGCACTGATGCCTCTGGTCTCTGGACCACACTTGGCCTTGCAATGGTCTGAATAGACAAGAGGGAAGAGGACATCCTTAAAGGGGGCAAGGGAGGTGGTAGTGTGAGCAAAGCCCCCAAAGCAGGGCTGGGCATGGGGGGGCAGACAGAGCGGGACCACCAGACCTGGATGGGGCAGGTTGTGGCAGTGGAGAAAATGGACCCAACTGGGAAAGAGTGTGGGGACGGCCGTCTCCATCCTTCCCAGCTCTCTCCCTCCCACCTTGCCCCATCCAGGGAATAGCATCCGGCAGCATCCACTCCCCCGACGCAGAGCCCCGGAGGGTTTTCAGCCTAGCTAATTTCCCCAGCGCCACCAATGCCTTCTGCCGAGTGCGATAAACCCCATTTCATAAAGAAGACTTGAATGACTGTAATCAGATACAATGTCTGCAGCGCTGAACAAAATGAGCAAAAGGAAAAAAAAGATGCAGCCAGGCTATAATTATGGGTGTAATATTTCAGCCCATTAGCAAAAAATATCTCAGAAACCTGCTGCCCCGCCTTCTCAGCTAAAAAATTGGATGCTAAGCTCGCGAAGGCAAACAGAGAGCAGAGCGCTGAAGCAAAGGCCTAATTAATTGCCAATGTCATATTTTTTGTTTTTGGCCAGCAGTGGGTTCTGACAATTCTGGGTCTTGTGCTGCATTCGATAAAGAGAGCGGGGCCACGTGCAGCAGGACGGCTCCCAGGGCTTCTGCAGGCATCAGGCACTCCTCTTCCTCAGCTCCGTCCAGCCCAGTCCCGTACTGGCCAAGGGCTTGCCACTACCTAAGCACTTGGTGCGCTTAGCTATCTTGGACAACCTTCTGTCCATCCATCTGTCTGTCCATCTATTCATCTATCCATCCATTCATCCCTCCGTCCATCATTATTCCATCTATCCTTTCATCCATCCATGCATACATTCTTCTGCCCATCCTTCCATCCATCCGTCCTCCTGTCCATCCGTCCATCCATCCATTTGTTCATCTGTCTGTCCATTCGTCTGTTCTTCCTTCCTTCTTTCCCTCCATCCATCCATCCATCTATCCATCCATCCATCCATCCATTCATCCAACCATGCATGCATCTTGCTTCCTTCCTTCCTTCCTTCCTTCCTTCCTTCCTTCCTTCCTTCCTTCCTCATCCATCCACACAAGCATTCTTCCATCTATCCATGCATTCTCCTTCCTTCCTTCCCTTTTCTTCCTTCCATTCATCCACCCACACATGCATTCTTTCATCTGTCCATCCATCCATCCACCCACCCATCCACCCACCCATCCATCCATCTTTTTTTGCTGGCTGTGTGCCAGACACAGTGACAAAGCCTTTACAAATTTCAGCTCATTTTTCCCTTTGGGGGCAATGAAGAGTAGTGTAATGAAAGTTGCTGATGTCCTTCAGGTCCTTTTGACATTTTTTGGGTTTATTTTTAGGCCCCAGTGCCTGTGACTACATTTGGAGGACTCCCCCCAAGCTGCGGGAGTCTTCTTGCTGGGTTCAGAATGCCCCTACTCCCAGAAGTCTGTGTACCATGAAGTGGCCCTGGACCAGGGTACCTGAGAGGAGCTCACACTCCTGCTCCCCCCAGCGTCAGGCCAAGGGCATCCTCTGTGGGACTGGGTCTGAAACCCCCCCTTGTCTGGCTCCCTCCCCTTCCCTTCCTGGCTCTCTCTGCTCTCTCCTGGGAATCCTTTCTTCATAAATCACTTGCACATGAATCTGTTTCTCTAGGCTGCCTTTGAGGTGCCTGACCTCAGATGAGGCTTCATTACCACCATTTTATCCAAGAGGAAATGGAAGTTCAGAGGCAATAGTTACTCACTCAGGGAACTCAGCTAAGAAATTGGGGACTGAGGTTAGATCCAGTGTCTTCTGACACCACGGCCTCTTCTACTTATCCCTACATTGTGACACCTTTTATTAGCAACATCAGAGAGATTGTCCTGGCCCACTCCTTCCTTTTGCAGGTCCCTGATTCCCAGATATGTTTTCCAGCATGCTGGAGACCCTTCTCCAGTATGCTGTGTGGTGTACAGATGTCTGTCACATTTCCTGCAGCCATCTGGCTCTGTAAGGCCCAGAAACGTGAGTGTTCCTCCCCACCCCCACTAGACCAAGTTCCTTAGAGGGCAGTGATTCTGAATTATGCATTTATAATTTATATAATTATATAATTTATAAATTCCTAGGGCCCAACCCAGGGACCAGTGCCCAGCAGGCTCACAAGGGACAGGTATGAAGAAAATGAATTAATGAGTTGAAGGTAGAGCCATTTGGCATCCACCTGTGAGTGCAGCACCTGCCCATCTGTCCATCCATCCGCCCATGCATACATTTATCCATCCGTCTGTCCATCCATCCATTCATCCATCCATCCATCCATTCCAGCCCTTCCCAGTCCCTGGGATCTGTAGGAAATCGAGGTAGTAGCCACCACCCTACATTTTGGAACTTGACATTGTCTGGGAAATTTTAGTAACCAGGTCCACATCTTTTTTTCCTGGGCCTTTCAAATTTCCTGATCTTTACCTCAGGTTTACCAAGCTCTGCAGGAATCTGACCATTTTTTGTGTACACATTCATTCATTAAGTCATTCATTCATTCTACAGTCATCTACCCATTTAACCTCATCCATTCATCCATCCTTACATCCATCTATCCATGCATTCATCCATCTATTCATCCATCCATCCACCCATCCATCCATCCATCCATCCATCATCCATCCATTCATCCGTCCACTCCATCTATCCATGCATCCATTCATTCATCCATATATCCATCCATCCATTCATTATCCCCCCTCCCTTCCATTCATCTATCCATGTATCTATTCATTTATCCATCAATCAATTCATCCGTTCATCCACCATCCATCACCCATTCATCCATCCACGCATCCATCTACTTATCCAAGCTCCCCTGAAGGCAACTCTGCACTAGGGCCTGCCCTCAAGAACAGTCTAGTGGGGGAATGTAGCTGTAATAAAAAGTCAATCATCAAACAGTGTGATCTGTGCCTTGAGGAAGAAATGTGTAGGTTACTGTGGATACATACAAGAAACACTTACCTCAGTGGTTAAGAAAGGCTTCCCGAGGTCCCAGATTGTGATCTGCCAGGTGAGGAGTGAAGAGGGGAATGGGGTGAACTGTCCCCAGCAGAGAGAGCAGCAGACATGACCCCAGAGATAAGTGAGTTCATGGGACATTTACTGGAGCAAAGGACACTCCACCTGGCAGGACCTTGTATTGTGAGGGGTCAGAGACGAGACTGGGAGTGCTGGCTGGGGCCGGGTCATGCAGGACTTCATCTCTTGGTGAAGGTGAGGGAGAAGGTGGGATCTGAGGGCAGTGGGTAGCTTGCCAGCTGTCATGATCAGATCTGCATCTTTTAGAAGGTTGCTCTGGGAGAAGAGGTTGGAGGAACGGAGGCCAACAGTGGCACTGAGGCTGGGGAGGCGGAGGGACAACTGGAGAGACTGGCACTGATGAAGCACAGGCTGCTGTGGCTGCAGGGGAGGGAAAGAGTGGGCTTCTGTGCTGCAGGAAAAGAGACATTCATACATGAATGGGATTCTGTGATCAATTGGAGGTGGGAGACGGGGTGAAGGAGGAGTCTGGGTTGACTGCCTGTTTCTGGCTTATGCGCTGGGGTGGACAGAGGTGGCACTGACTAAGGTGAGGAGGGAGAGCAGGTGGGTATGGAGCATGGAGCCAGGAGTGGGGAGAGACATTGTGCTCAGTTTCAGACAGGGCGGGGTTGAGATGCCAATGGGGCTTTCCAATGGGCTGTTCGGAAGATGCCTGGATATCTGGGTCTGGGAAAGAAGATGTGGACCTCACCAAACCAGAGTGGCCACTGGCTGCTTGGAGTAGGCGGAGAGGTCCAGGAAGGTTGAATCTTCCTCCCACTGTTCCTCCTTCTCTCCAGAGCCTTAGTTAAGAGGGTCAAACCTGGATGTGCAGTGTCCTCCAGGGGATTAATGGCAGTTCTCTTCTGTTTGCTGCATTATCTCTGTTTTTCCTCTTTGTTGCTTTGTTCACCTTGACCCTTCTCTTTTATGTGGTTTGTTTTCCTAAAAACTTGGCAATTCCCAGCCAGCCATTAGTATATTTGGATAAATAGTGAGTCAGGTCAGTGCCCTGACTGTGATGAATTGTTCCCCCTACCCTTTGCACAGGTCTGCTTGGAAAACAGGGCTTTCTCCTGAATGGGACAGGGTCCTGGAGGGGTCTGGGTGAGGCTTGCTGGCAGTGAGCAGACATCAGGCTCCTGTCTGCCCCAGCCACTGAGGGGAGGAGGGCGTTCCTCCACATGTGGAGAGGCCAAGTGTAGGTGAGTTTTGACACGTGAGATCCCCTTAAAGTCTTCAAAAGTACACGTTAAAAATAATAGTACTAATGAGAAAAATGAATACGCTACTCAAAATTCATGCAACATTTTCATCAGGCCATTAACGGTCTTAATAAAAATCCTGATGTTTTAAGAACACAAGTTAAATTTATAGTAATAAATACTACATTAAATACATGTGCTTACTTTTTAAACAAAAAGTCAAAGTAGCTTTTTTTTTTAGAGATAGGATCTCACTATATTGCCCAGGCTGCTGATATCAAACTCCTGAGCTCAAGCGATCCTTCCACCTTGGCCTCCCAAAGGGCTAGGATTACAGAATGAACCCACCATGCCCTGCCTGTAAATACCTTCATAGAAGGAGGTGTGAGGTAGGGTTTAGGCTTCTGAGCTATGAAAACAAAGGACAAATGCATGGAGAAGGGGGAGAACTGTGAAGGAAGCCCTCCAAGACAACATGCATAACCCTGAGAAGCAGCAGGTGGAGTGTCCCTGGGGCTGCTCCCTTGAGTCCAGCTGCAGGTAGTGCCTAGTCCTCCTGGGTCTCCGTCAGGAGGGGCTAAGGCAGTTGATAGCAGTGGGGCAGAACAGATCGTATCTTCTTCCTCTGGGGCGTCCCTTCACTTTTCCCTCTGTGTCTGCAGAGGGTTGGGAGATCAAGTCTGCAGAACCACCTGCAGAAACCTCACTGGAACATGCAGTGGCATGCACCTGTAGTCCCAGCTACTCAAGAGGCTGAGGCAGGAGGACTGCCTGAGCCTGGGAGGTCAAGACTGCAGTGAGCCACGATTGTACCACTGCACTCCAGCCTGGGTGATAGAAGGAGACCCCAACTCAAAAAAAAGAGTTGTCCTGCGACTTTCTCTGGGAACTGAATGCCAAGACCAGCCGTCCGGGTATTAAGAGGGGCCTGGGGCAGCTTCGGTGTGCCTGCTGCCGGGCCTTCCCTGGCATTTCTTTGAGGCTGTGGAGGTACCAAGTGCTACTCCAGCCCCATGCCCCTCACAGGCAACACCGACACGCGGTCTCCTTGTTTCTCAGTCAGTTGGACCGTACGTGCCCGACAACGTTCAGAAATTCCTCATCCATCCTGGTCCACCATCCCTTCCTGTTTCCTAGTATAGACTCACTGGTCTTCTGATGTCTTCTCGGACACGTTTTCCCATCAGCTCTGGGTGTGGAGAGACGTTCCATACCGGTATCCCATTAACATCTCCAGCTGGACCTTCTCTTCACCACTTTTTCTATTTGCCCTCTTTTTTTTTTTTTGAGTAGGAGTCTCACTCTGTCGTCCAGACTGGAGTGCAGTGGCCGCTCCCGGCCACCGCAGCCTCGACCTGCTGGGCTCCGGCGATCTTTCCGCCTCAACCTTCCAAGTAGCCGGAATTACAGGCGCGCGCTACCACACCCGTCAGATTTTTTGATTTATTGTAGAGATGAGGTCTCGCCTGTCCAGGCAGGTCTCGAACCCGCGGGCTCAGGCAATCCACTCACCTCAGCCTCCCAAAGGCGCAGGATTACAGGCTGAGCCACTGAGCCCGGCTCTATTTGCCCTCTTTTGACTTTGGGGAGTCTTTTCACAGTGGTGAGCCTCAGTTTGTTATCTGGAAAGTGGGGATGGTAGTCATACCAGTCCTGCCTTCCTGAGTGTTTGGGAAGGCTGGAAGGCTGCGGGAATTGCCGGCCAACACAAGGAAAGGCACAAACTCAGGTGACTCTGATAGTGGAAAGAGCCCTCTAATCTGGCAGATGAGAAAATGACGCTGAGACTGGAAGCGACTTATGCCCAAGGCTACTCAGAAGCCTCCAGCCTCGTGGCTCCTGGACCCGATCTCTTTCTAGGCCCTATAACTCCTCACCTGGAAACGACCAGGGCTGCCATGTGGGGGCAGAGCTAATGGGAATGCAGAAGAGGCAGAGATGGCAGAAATAACTCAGTGACAGTGACCACAGGCCACTGCAAGTTCCATGATCCGGTTTGTTGTTGTGTCTGCGATGCAGCTTCAGCCACTGCAGCTCAAGTGCAAACCCAGCAGTCTACCCTGGTCATAGGAGCTAGCCATAGCCCCCTCTCTAGGCCCAAGACCATGATAGCCTTGGCCTTGGGCCCGCATGGGCATTCATCCCAAAAAGAGGCTGAACAGGAGTGCCTGCTGCAGCAGGTGTGAGTGTCCCGCCACCCTCCTGCTTCTGTTCATCGCTGAGCCACCTGGGAAGGGTGACTGTCACCACTCAAGCCAGAGTACATTTGTAAGCAACCTCAACTTTAGACTTTGCTGCTGTCTCTAAAGATCAGCAAAACTTTAGTGTGTTGGACAGGGTGGGGGAGTTTAAAGGATTAATTTGTTCCACATAAGCATTAACAGCTAGGTGCGGTGGCTCACGCCTGTAAACCCACACTTTAGGAGGCCGAGGTGGAAGGATCACTTGAGCCCAGGAGTTTGAGACCAGCCTGGGCAACATAGGGAGACCTCGTCTCTACAAAAAATAAAAAAAATTAGTCTGGCTTGATGGCATGCATCTGTAGTCCCAGCTACTCAGGGGGCTGAGGCAGGAGGATCGTCTGAGCCCAGGAGGTCGAGACTGTAGTGAGTCATGATTGTGCCACTCCACTCCAGCCTGGGTGATAGAGGGAGACCCTGACTCAAAAAAAGAGAAAGGATTGTACTTTGCCTTTAAATGGAAGGCACCTCTATCTTTAGATACCATGCAGGAAGCGCCATGTGTGGCACATGGTGGGTAGTCAGTAAACGGTTGCCTTGGGGCTGTCCCTTCCTGCATTCATTCAACCAGTCTCTGGCCCAGCGAGGCCAGCCCCATCTACCCCCTAGATTCCCCTCAGCCCTACTAGGTGGCAGTCAACATACAGAGGGACAGGCAGGTGGGATGACAGGCTCTGTGAGACACCCACATGGAAAGATAGCTCAATGCAGCAGAAAGACTCAGAGTGCGGGTTCCAGTTCTGGTTACTCCAGTGAGCTATCTTGTTGCCTTGAGCAATTCCACTGTCCTCTCCAGACTCAGTTTCCCCATTTGTCAAGGAAGGCACGCTAGACAAGCCCCAAGGCCCTCTCTGTGCCTGCCGTGATGTGCTCCCTAGCACTGTCCCAGGGGCTCTGGGGACTCATAGGCATGACCAGGACGTGGGGCTTGATGTTTCTGTACTCGTGGTCGGGACTGTCCCGGGTCTCCTCTTGGGTGTTACACCTGGGCCTGGGCTCTCAGAGGCCTGACTTCTAAGCCGGTCCCAGCCTGACTTCCTCTCCCGTGTTCAGCCCTGAAAGTCCCTTTTGTAAATGAGTGTTGGTGGCATTAAGGCGTCAGCACCTCCTCTCCTCTCCCTGCCCCTCCTGGAGAAGCTGAAGGTCTTTGCTGAGGTCAGGCCACGCCGTGGCTGCCTATCCTTGGCAGGAACCAGCCCCGTGGCTTGTGGTTGGCGAGTTTCCTGGGAGCGTTGAGTGAAGGGTTGTGTGGCCCTCACAGGCTAATGGCATCCAGGAGCTCTCGAACCCTTCCCTCACGTGCACGGGGAGGCTTCTGGCTCTGGAAAGACAGCCAGAACCTCAGCTTGGACTGCTCAGGGGCTGTTTACCAGGGGTCACCAGCCCATGGTGGCAGGACCACAGGGAACCGACCTGTTTTCAAAAAAGCTCCAGTGCACTGTCCCCTCTCAGCCATCCTCCTGGAGATTGTCTCATGACTGCTTCTTGGAATTTGATGTGAGCTGAGCCTTGGAAGGGGTGAAATGGAGCTAGATGCAGGGGAGAGGGGGTGATTTATAGGATGGGGGTGAGGGGGCAAAGACCGGGGGTGGGCCTGAGAGAGCTGGCTCGTGGCAGGAAGGATGCCAGTCTGGTGGATGGAGGACTCTTAGTTGGCAGAGTCAGAACAGACATGTTCAGACCTAGGCCCTCTTTGCTTGTGCACATTCATTCACCCATCATTCATTCATTCATTCATTCATCTTCATTCATTCGTGCATTCATTCATTCATCCATCCATTCACCCATCCATTTACCCATCATTCATTCTTCATTCACTTATTCATCCATTATTCGCTCATTCAGTATTCATTCATTCATCCATCCATCCTTCACTCATTCATGCACCATTCGTCCATTCTTCATCGAACCCCAACTGTGTACAACTCAGGACTGGCTCCTGGGAATAGAATGAACTAAAACAGAAATCTTCCTTGCCCTACAGTCTAGAGGAAGAGACGGATGTTGATCAGATGGCAGCACCAGCAAACGAACAATCCCAGCCAGGATTTGTGACTTGAGTGACAGGAACATGGTGTGACAAGGCCCGCACTGGGGACCAGCCTGGTTGGGGAGGTCAGGGCAGTCATCCCTGATGGACACGCATGACCTGAAGGGCGAATAGGAATTCACTCCAGGAAGGGTAGAGGGAAGAGCATCCTTGGCAGAGGGAAGAGGATGTGCCAATGTCCTGGGCAGGGCGGGGGGCAACACAGGCACTAGAGAACTGGGGGCAGCTGGGGAAGGCAGGTGGGATTTTTAAAATTCAGATTAATGAGCAAGGCCTTGAACCCAAGACTAATGAGAAGGAGTTGTTGGCTTATGCTATAGCCTGCGCATTTGTCCCTCTAAAGTCTCACTTTAAAATGTGGTCCTGGGGTTGGTGGGGCCTGGAGGCAGGTGCTTGGGTTGCGGGAGTGGAGCCCTCATGAGGTCCCAGTGCCCGCCCCTTGGTGACCAGTGAGTTCTCGCTCTGTGAGTTCACACGAGAGTGGGTTGTTGAGCAGAGCCAGATCCCCCCTCCTCCTCTCTCTCTCTCTCGCTTCCTCTCTTGCTGTGAGACATGCCTGCTCCCTCTCTGTCTTCTGCCATGACCTCGGCTTTCTGAGGCCTCACCAGAAACCCAGCAAATGGTGGTGCCCTGCAGAACAGGGAGCCCAATGAACCTCTTCTTCCTCTTCTTCTTCAAGGTCTTCCTCTCTAGCCACACAAAACAGACACATACAGCTTATAAGGCCATGGGCAGTTGACGTGATCCTTGGTTGGGAGGACAGGTTAGGCATAGAGAGATAAATTTCCTATAGACGGTATTCAGTTTCCACTAAGAAGGTGTCCAGATGTCTTGTCAGCAGGCCAAACGGTCCTGTGGGCTGGAGTGTGAGTTCAGTGTGGACGCCCAGTCCACCCCACCCCTCAACTCACCAAGGAAAAACTCCATTAAGGTGATTCCTGGACCAGGAATCAGAAGCCACTTTCTAGATTCCTGGTCCAGGAATTTCTAGATTCCTGGACCAGGAAACAAAAACCACTGACCATAAAACCACTTTCTAGCTCATGAACTTGTGGATTCAGAAGCCGGGCAAGTCTCCTACAAAGGCAAGATGCGTGGTCCGGAAAAGATCACTCCCCTGCCCATGAGAGGTGAGAGTTGGCCATCTCTCCACTGTGGTCACCTGGGCTCTACCCTCGTGAACATGATTATTGTGAAAATATACCAGGTTTTTTTGTCACAGCAAAAATGTGACTTTCTCCAAGACACCCCTGCTGAGGCACATTCTTCTTTGTTTCTCCCTTTTTCTTTCTCTAATAAACTCTGTTTTAACGCTTGGCCGGCCATTCTGAAAGTCATTTCAGGGCCGAGTCAAAGAACCCATGAATTTTGCACCATGTTCTACCTGCCTGGCATCCGTCTGACTTGCCTTTTGGCAATGTCACTCAGGCAGTATTGCAGAGAACAGATGGGAAGGAGTCGTGGTGGGTGTGGGGAGCCGCTGGGAGTCTACCGTACCTGCCCAGGCAAGGGACAGACTCACCTGGCCGGGATGGAGAAGAGTGGAGGGAAAGGGAGACTTTTAAGAGATGCCACTGCCATGATTCAGGTATACTGGCCGTGGAGGGCAGAGGAGGAGATGGTGACCGTTGTCTGTGTCTGGGTGAATGCTGTGGTCCTTTGCTGAGCCAGGGGAGGCCAGAGGGAAGGTGAGCCAGCAAACTCACTTCCAGAAACTCACTTCGGAGGGAGCCTTCCCTAGGCAGGTGGGAAGGTTCAGGAGGCAGGTGGCTCTTTGGGTCCTAGTCTCGGGATGGTGGTGGAGTCCCAGAGTCGCCTCCAAGTCGGTGTGTCAGGGTGGTGACTAAGGCATTGTGGTGGAACAATGGGTGCAGGGATTCCCCACCCCACCCAGGAGTCAGTGGATGAGATGAACCCAAAGGAGGAGTGGAGTCAGGGGAGAGGCGCCCAACCCTGTTGGAAGGGCCAGAGGCTGAGAGGAGGCTCAGGCCCTGAGAATGAGCGCTCTGTCGGGAGGGGGTGGGGACCGTGGCCAGGTCCTTCGGGGCTCAGGAGAGGGGACACTGTCAATGTCTCCATGTCGCGGTGGCCTCTGTGCCTGGATGCCTCATGCACACCTGGTGCTGGTGACCTCCTGCCCCTCACAACCAGATGGCTCCCTGGGGTCCCAATCTGCACCAACTCTAGAGCACAGCCACCTGACATTGCCAGCGCCCAGTCCCCATCTGCCTTAGAACAAGAAGGAACTTTCAATGGCTCCTATTTCACTCTTTGAGATGAGGCCTTTGGCATTTTAAAGTTCAATTTGGAAAGGGGGGGTTGCTGGAAGTGGATGTTTTCCAGGGAAGCCATCCTTGTCTCCTCTCCTGTTCCTGCCTTTCCTTCCCAAGAAAAAAACTGAAAACAGGGTGAAATGTCGCCTTTCAGACCTGTGGACCAGTGTTTGGAAAACCTAGGATTCTGTGTGCTCTCTGAAGCCTGTGATCTGGCTTTCAGCTCAACTCATTTCAGTGAGATTCAAGTCAATTCGATTTGACTCAGTCCATTCAAATTAAGCCAAGAAACATATGAGAATTTCTTGTCTGGGTGTTGGGCAGGGTGGGAGAGAGAGACAGAGAGACCTCCAGGCCTCAGAGACTGGAAAGATTTGGCGTCTAGGAGGTATCTTTGCGGTGGGCTAGGTCCAGAAGGGGGAGAAGGAGATTCTCTCAGCCCGGAAAGAACCGGATCAGGACTCACATGTCCAGAACTGCCTGTCAGAAGAAGCCCAGAGAGGAAAAGCCGGCCTGGCCCGGGCTGCCCCTGCCTGGGGCTCAACACAGCTGCCTGCCCTCGCCTGCTGCTTCTCCAGCAAGCTGGACCGGACCCAAGGTCCTACTCACGCCCAACACCTCCACTGCCCTCCATGCCCGGGGCTGGGACTCCCGCCAGCTCCCAGGGACTTTGTGGTTTCTGAGAGGCAGTAGCCGTGTTGCAGGTGAAAGCAGGTGAGGTCCAAGGGTCTGAGGGCCTGTCTGCTAAATGTCAAGCACCTTGAGAGCAAAGCCAGGCCCTATGTATCCTCCCTGCCCCACCCCCACCACATCGTGCACAAAGTCGGCACCACCTGGATCCTTATTGAGGAATGAATTTGCGTATGGCCACAAAACCAGGGACCAGCAGGTCTAAAAGTGTTATCCTTCCTTTACCCCCTTGAGGACATGCCCATCCGTGTACCTGATGGCGGTATAGACAGGGTGGTGAGAAGTGAGGCCCGCCAGCCACAACCCATTTCCTGCTGCCCCCACCAGGGCCTGGGAAAGGAAGCCTGTCCACCAGGCACCCTTGTCACTTTTTCCATGCTTATTTGCATGGGCCCCTGTATGTGGCCACCTTCACTCGGGTCACTGGTGTGGCCTCAGGCAGGACTGCCCGTGGCTGGCTCTGTCACCTGCTGAAAGGCAGACCCCAAAAGCCACACCCAGGGTGCTGGTGAGGGGCTGCAGGATCACATGGTCGTCTCTGTGGCCTGCAGTGTCTGGTGGGGGAAGCTGGGGGAGGTTTGGGGGATCTCACCTCCGTGGAGGCAGGAAGGAGCCCCTCGTCTGCCCCCGCCTGTCCGGGAGCCTGTGGTGGCTCCTCACCGCCTGCGCGGCCAGCCTAAGCTCAGCCGCGGTTTTGAGACCTTTTGTGACCTGTGTCACCCTTTGACCCTTTGGGCCATGCTGGTTCCTTCAGCCCCCTGCCTCGTCCCCACATTTTCATCTTCGCCCCAGTGTTGCTGCTGCTGGCAACTCCTATCCCAACCTCCCCTCCTGTCTGTCCCAGGAGACCTCTGTGGCTCCTTCGCTTCTAAGCAGAGGCTCCCCCCACCAAGGCCTGGCTCCAGGGGAGTCCTGCCCCGCTCCCAGCACCAAGCCCTTCCTGCTCCTCCTGTCCCCAGCTCCGGGGGCCCAGATGCTGGATGTGGGTTTCTAGAGGCTTCAGGAGGCTCTGAAGGGAGGCCACCCGGGATGCAGCAGGCCCGGGCTGAAGACCCAGCCACACCTTCACAGGGAGGCGGAGGCAGGCCACGATCACGTGGGAGGGAGGGAGGGTGGCACCTGGCCAGGAAGATCGCATCCCCTTGAGATTGTGAAGTGGTCCCTGTGCCCGGGTCAGAGAAGTCATTCCCATGACCTTAAAGTGCTTCAGGGACCAGTTTGCTATTAAAATAATGACGGTGACAAGGTGCCGCCTTAGATGTGGCTTTAAGATCGAAGTCAGTCCTCCCAACAGCCCGCGAGACTGCCCAGATGCCACAGCCCTCTTCCCTCCCCAGGACGAAGTGTGCAGTCCCATCTAGTGGCAGCTCCCTAGGGCGTCATGCTTGGCCGCGGCAGCCTGCTGTCTGGTGGCATCGCTTCCTCGTCAGACGCCGGCCCTCAGAGCCTGGACGCTGTGCAGGGTGGTGGCTCCAGAGGTGACAGGCCCCACTGAAGTTCTCACTTCTGCATCACGACCAGCTGGGGGCCTGTGGGCGGGTCCTTAGCCTCTCAGGGTCTCAGGGGTGGGGAGGGTCCCTCTGGAAAGTGATGTAAAGAGACCACCTTGGGGGCTTCTATAAAGATGACAAGGGTGAAGTGACTCCCCAGGCGCATGTGGACACCAGGCCGTGTGTCAGAGCCAGCTGTCCACACGCCCACTCTGTCCAAGCACCCTTCCTTTTGGGGACAAGTCCTGGCTCCTTCTGCGAGTTCAAGTGCAACCCACCTGGGCCTGCACGAGCAGTAGCAGTGTCTTCCCATGTAGGACTCAGAACTGATTGTTTTCCTTTGACAAATCTTCCACCGGCCCCTCGGGAGGTTGGTATGGCGGGATTATTGTCTGCACTTGACAGATAAGGGACCAGAGAGGCTTGGACATGGCCCTGAGTTGCCCAGTAGGAGGGGCTGCCAGCACCAGACCCGGAGCCCAGAGCGCCCGACTCAAGGTGGATCCTCCTTCCCCGAGTGGCTGGTTCCTCATTCATGCTTCCTTTGTGTCCTTTCCAAACACCGAAATAAAATTCCCAGACCAATCAAGATCCAGGCCATGTGGACTCTGGCCCTCCTGCCTGGGCTGGGCTGGCAGCTGCAGGCCCCAAGCCGAGCAGGTTTGTCAAGGCTCGGAGCCTCCTTGGGCACCCTCTCCATCGGCAGCACCGTCTGTCCAGGTCCCCACAGCCCCATGTGTCCTCTAAGTCCCTTCTAATAACACACGGCCTCCTCTCTGAGCCTCCCATCCTCATTCTAGATGGCCTCCAAGGTGTCGCCAGGGTGCCGGGCATGGGAGGCATCTGTGTTGTCACGAGAGAGCAGCCCCATGGGTTCCACAGCCTGTGGGTTTCCCCCAGAGGGGACCGAACTGCAGCGACTTGCTGGGGCCCCTGGGAAAGCCATTTCCCCTCCATGGGGCAAGGAGGCAGAAGGAGCCTCTAATCATAGAGGAGCCCTGAGGACCGCCCCCAGCTTCCTGCCCCTTCTCAGGAAGCAGGGCTGGGAAGGAGGACAGAGAACCGGGTCCCCCGTGGGGACAGGAACACCACCGAGCCCCAGGGCCGCCCCTCTCCAGACCGATTCTATCCGAGGAGAGAAATTCAGGCCCAGCAGGGTCCTTCCGTCTGATTTCCCAGAAGCCTTTGGGGTGGGGCCCATGACATCTGTTCCTCTCCATCTAACCCCAGGAGAGGCAGCTGGCAACGGCTGCCTGGAGTCCCTCAGGCTGAGCCCACAGCCTCCTGCCCTGCTAGGAAAAAGAAACCCTAATCAGGTCCCGGGGGCCCCAAGGGGAGGCTTCAGGGCCTGCCTCTCATATTGGAGACAGAGCTGGGCCCCACCCCTTGGCCTAGAGAATTGCTAATTTTTCTAGAAGTGCATTCACGAAGTTGACAGGATAAGCCGTCACGGGTCCAATCCTTCCTTCACTGTACACTTCATTCATTCACTGAGCACTTATCAAGAGGAGTGAGGATTGGGTGGGAAACTGGACCCAGCTCTGGCCCGCAAAGAGCAGACGCCTAGAACTGTCCTGCGTCTGTTGACCGAGTGAGTGGTGGCAGCTCAGGGTCCCGGCTGTGGGTCAGGCAGGCCCAGGTCTAGAGCGCCCCGCTCCACAACCTGCTGCGTGACCTTGGACAAAGCGCTCAGCTGCCCTGAGCTTCCTTGCCTGAAAAATAAGGTCGTAGAAATAGAATGAGACAGGAAAGCCCAGGGCTCTGCCTCTAACAAGCCACGACGGAGTCACCCCCCTTCATAGGTGAGGCCCCCAGCCTGTGCAGGGGGAGGGAGGGTCTCCTCTTCACGTCACCCTGAGCCCACCTGGAGGAATTGGGGCAGACCCTGCTCTCAGGGAGCTCATGGCCTCCGAGGAGCGCTTGGCCAAGACCAAGAAGTGAAGAGCCAGCCAGAGAGGAACCACAGGGCTCCGTGACTTGTGGGTGATGTCAGGGGGAGGGCCCCAAGGCTTCAGTGCGCGTTGAGCCTGGCTCTCGGGGAAGAGCGTCCTTTAGGGACCAGAAGGGGAAGGGTGTTTCCGGGGTTGGGAACAGCATAAGCCAAGGTTTGTTTCAAATGCAAGATGCAGTGGGAAGGGGACTTCAGTGACAGTGGGGACCCCTGGTTCTCTCCCTGTGTCCTCATCCTTTCTGGGGCTCAGCCTGGAAAGCATAGCCGCATTCCCTCCACGCTGGCACAGTACCGAGTGCTTTCAGAGTCGCTTCCTTAACCATCATCGCATCCCCGTGAGGGAGGAGGCACGTCGTGTGGACGGGAGAACCCAGGGCAGGTGGTTGGGCAGCTTGCCCAAGCTCCCAGGGCTTTCAAGGGCAGAGGGCAGAGGGTGACTGCTGGTAGTCTAACCTGCTGCCTTGCCACTTGGGTGGAATCTGCCGGGGCTGGGGTGGGCAGGAGGGGCCGTGCAGGGAGCTTAGGGCCCTGTGGGAGGCGGTGCCTGCACAGACTTTCCTCAGCTTTTTAAAAGCAGCATCTCCCTGGTGATCCCACCAGGCCTGCCCTGGGGATGGCTGGCAAGCCCCTCCGGCCAGGCTGTAGGCTGCGTCCTTCCCCACACAGGTGTGTGGAGACAGCCTGGGGCGGGGCGGGAAGGCCGGGTCTCCACCCACTTTCCAAGGGAGCAGGAGCCACGTGGCCTCTCAGACTCCAGCTTTCTGAAGTCGTCACCAGGCCATCTCCACGGATGACACAGGGATGGGGACGTGGGGACCGACAGCAGGGCCCAGAGCCAGCTCGTGTGAGGGGCGGAGATGCCGGGGGATGTCTTCATGGGGATCCTGGTCCATGCATGACCTGCCCAGAAAGCTGTGGCCCGGGGGACGTCAGCCTCTGCAAAGTCACGCCTGACTCCCAGAACCATGCTCCCCCAGGAGGAGACTTGTCCTCAGCACAGCCTTAACGAGGCCCCAAGCTCACCTGCACCTGTGGGGCCAGTCTGGCTGATTTCAACCACACAAGGGATCCCTAGCTGTGGCAGGTGGCCCTTCGGAGGCACGGGCCGCTTGTGGGGAGCTGAGGACATTTTTCGGGGAAAGGCTCTGCCCCGAGTCCCCACCCCTTCCCCTTCTGGGCTCTTTCCTTCCACACACCTGCAGGCCCCACCTCCTGAACAGAGGACACGGAGACAGAGCCGAGGTTCTGCAGCCTCCCCCTAACACAGAGCGCTTTTTGCATGGCTGGGGCTCCAGGCCAGGCTCACTGCGCGCTAACCCATTCCGTTCCCACAGGATGTAGAAGCATCGTGAGTAGGCGCCGCCCGCCTCTGAGAACAGCCTCCACTGAGAAAGCTCCATGGATGCTCATTTGGGGTGGGAGGGACCCCTTCACAGAAGGGCGGCAGCTCAGCAGAGCAGAGTGGGGAGGGAGGAGGCTGGCGGGGAGGCCACAGCACCGAGGCAACTGCGACACCCACCACCTGCCGTCGCCTGTCCATGCAGGCTAAAGAAGGGCTGCCCTTGCCGTGGGCATCAGGAGGCAGAGGGCCTGGGGGGCTGGGCCCCAGCGTGCATGCAGGAGTTTGCCAGCATGTGAGGGAAGCTTCTCGGCTCTCCAGGGGCCATGACCTTGGGGGTCAAGATGGGATGCAGGTTACACCCGACACCGCTCTGTGGGGCATGGGGTCCGCTGGTGGTGAGTTGAGGAGTCCGGAGTCAGATCCAGGATTTGGTGAGTTGAGTTTGGCTGACAGCAGGTGGTGAGTGTCTGTGCTGGGCTGCAGACCTGCGCTCCCTCTCCTTATCTGGCTGGCTCCTTTCCACCTGCATCCCCTCTGTCCACCCGATGCTGTGTCAGAGAGGACCCGTTCCCCAGGAGGCCTTGGAGACAGCCTCCTCCACCCCCACCCCCAGAACCTTAAAACTGGCCCCGGAGAGGACAGGACCAGACCCAACAGCAGAACTCTGCCAGAAGTCCCTCAGCTTGGGGTGCAAGGGAGGTGGTGGAGAGCCCCAGGGAGACCACCGGCAGCGCCCCCCGTGCCATTGATCGAGCTTGTCTGGTGGCAAAGTGGCAGAGAGGAGGAAGGGGATGCCGTCTATCTGAGTGTGTCATGACAGGGAAGAATGCATTTTCATCAGTTTGTCTTCTCACGGCTGAATTCCCACAGCAAGCTCCAAACTCCGACGTCGGGAAATAAATCAAAATAACTTTGCTGTGCTGAGCCGCGTTTTGCAGTCACCCAGTTCCGAGTTAAGAAGCAACAGGTATCGTGGTGTCGCTCCCAGAAACGTGGGAAGGCGTTAGGATGCAATTATGGGGGCTGGAGGAGGTGGGGAACGCTTCCCCCTGATTGATGGATGATGGCCTCATGCTGTCGGAATCGCATTTTCCCTGAGCTCTGCTAAGAAGTGCTATTTACAGGGAGCCTGACAGACGGAAGCGATTGGGCTTGGCAGGTCTCAATGTATTATTTTAGCAGGTCTCTGAGGAAGGATGTGGGAGGGGCGCTGGCCCTTTAAGTGCGGAGGACAACAGGCTGCTCAGCTTCAATCCTTGTCAAGACCCATCAGCCCAACTGGAAACAACCCCTGCTCCTGGGAGGCCCGCATCCCGCCTCCCTGTTTCCCTCCTCCCCATCTTCCTCCTCCCTGCCTCTCGCCTCCCTCCTCCCTGTCTCCCCACCTCCCTGCCTCCCCCCTCCCCTGCAGTCTTTGGCTCCCACTTGACAAAACCCATCAGCCAGTCCATCCCCCAGCAAGGGCTTCCTGTGAATCAAACAGGCCCGGCTCCTTGCTGGGCAACACAGGGTTTCCAAGGGGGCCCTGATCAGACGCAGGGCCGCGGAGGCGAGGCCCGCAGGACCCGGGGACCAGATGCTGGCCCCAGGGGAGTCCGGATGACCTGGCCCTGGGCCCTGGGGTGGATGTGCATGAGGCCTTGGGTGACAGGAGCTAGACGGCAGGTCCTAATGGAGGAGCCGTGGTGCCCAGGTGACGGGGCCGTGCAGACATGGGCCGAGCGGGGCTCAGGCATAAGAGACCTCGCTTGTGACCAGTGGAACTCTGCCCAAGTCTTTGCTGTGGGCCAGGCCCTGCTCTATGACTTATTGGGCCACTCAATGGTCACAGTCGTGGGGTCAGTTCGAGCGCCATCCCCATTTCACAGATTGAAACAAGAAAGGGAAGCGTCTTGCCTGGGTCACTTGGCCAGTGGGAGGCAGGGCCAGCGGGCTGCACCTTCCGGGTGAGGCCGAGGGCAGCCTCCTTCCGTTGCTCTCTTCTGGGCAGACCTGGTCCTGAGGCCCCGGTGCCCAGAGGGAGGAAGACACCGGGTAGTAACACAGGACATGTGGGCCCAGAGAGGGGAGACTGGCAGTTCACCTAGCGAGGAGGGCTCGGGGAAGAGGAGACTGGACTCCCTTGTCTCCCTCTGGTCTTTTGAGAGGCAAAGCGTGCTTACCCTGGGGACCGTCTGAGGGGCTGAGGCTTGAGTTCCTTTGTGCCTCCGTTTCCTGAGCACCTGCCAGGCACCCACAACTTCATTGCTCCCACAAACTTCCTGCAGGTAGACCTCACTGCTCTACATGGTAGGTGAGAACACACAGGCTCAGAGAAGTTAACTAAATGTCCTTGGTCACACAGCCAATAGAAAGCAGAGTGGGGTCCCAGCCTCAAGGTCTGTAAGCCCAGCACTTTGGGAGGCTGAGACAGGAGGATCGCTTGGGGCCAGGAGTTCAAGACCAGCCTGGGCAACATAGCGAGACATAGTCTTGACAAAAAATACAAAAATAGAAACCACCTAAACTCACAGCTCTGAGTTTGGTGCTCGTCTGCCGTGTCATGTCCCTTGACCACCTGGGGCTCATCTTTTAGAGGGAAAAGTCAAGGTGCAGAGAGGATCAACCATCCGAGGAACCTGCCAGAAGGTGGGTATGGGCCATGGAGCCAGACCGGTTCAAATCCCGCTTCTGCCCCTTGGTCGCTGAGTGGCCTTGGGTGAATTATTTAACCCCTCTCTGCCTCAGCTTCCTCATCTATAACATGGAGGGACAGTTCCTAACTGTTAGAGTTGCTGCAGGGATTTTGCAAGCTACCTGCTCATGGCTGGGTGTGGCGATCCACATCTGCAATCCCAGTACTTTGGGAGACTGAGGCAGGAAGATTTCTTGAGGCCAGGAGATCAAGGCCAGCCTGGGAAACATAGTGACGCCCCATTTCTACAAAATAAAAAGGGAAATAAATTAGCCGGGTGTGATGGTACACACCTATAGTCCCAGCTACTTGGGAGGCTGAGGTGGGAGGATCACTTGAACCCAGGAGGTCAAGGCTGTGGTGAGCTGTGATTGTGCCACTGCACTCCAGCCTGGGTCACAGAGTGAGATCCTGTTTTTAAAAAAGAAAAATGAAAAGAGTTGTGTGCTTAGCACAGTGCCAGGCACACAGCAGTGCTGAGGGAATGCTGGCTGTCACCGCTGCTGGCCAGGGAGACAGCAGGGAGGTGGGAGGCTGGCCCTCCCTTGCGCTGTCCCAGACTCTTCTTCCTGCCCGGATACCTTGTGGGAAGCTTGCTGGGGGAGGAGGGAGAGTTCTCTCGCTGAGTCTGAGGCTGCATGACAGGCTGGCCTGAACCCCAGCCTGATCCAGTGTCACCAGAAGGCACAGCTGGGATTTGCCAATGCTCCCACCTCGCTGACCCTGGGAGTCTGCTGCTCCCATGGGGCCCAGGAGGCAGAAGGCACTGCCGGGACAGCTCACAAGGCAGGGGGCTCTGGAAACCAGGGCATGGGGTGCATATGGCGGCAGGACTGGTCCTCAGTGAGGGGCTGGAGCTGCGGGCGGCCAGAGCAGGGCAGGCTGTGCTGAGCCCCGCCATTGGGGTATCGGGTCACTTGTTCATCGTTTTGGTCACTGGGACCTTCCCTCTGCCTGGAAATTTCCCGTGGTCAAGTCCCTGCCCTCTGGGGGACAATCATTGGCTTGCTTCCCTGCCTCCTCTACGGCCAGGGCACAGGTACATGACCGTGGTTCCACCTGGCAGGTGTGCCCACAGGAGACTTGATCGCAGTCAGGCGTTGAAGGTGCTGCAGGGGACCCTGTCGGGTGGGGTATCAGCTGCTGGGACCGCTGTCCTAGGGGCGCCTGTGGACAGGGCTCAGGGGCGTCCCCAGTGCCTATCATTTATGGTATCCGGTGTGCGGGCTGAGGGACCGTGTGGCCCCGTGCCTGTTCTGTGGGTGGCTTGAGGGCTGAGTCCTGGCCATGCACCCTTTGTATCTGGGTCTCCAGTCCCCACCAGAGGCTCATTTGTAACCCCGCTAGCCAACTCCCTTTCTCCTTGAGCAGATTGGCTTTCTCCTGTCCCCTCTGTCAGCCATGTCCCCCGCCCCCATCCAGTGGATTTTCCTTAGGGGCATCCAAGCAGGGCTGGGAAGGACAGCTCCCTGTGGAGCTTATGGTATCTGACATTCATACAAGTGAAATTGAGCTGAAATCAACATGGAGGGCTGCCTTGGCCTGTGTGTGTGCGTGTGTGTGTGTGTGTGGCCACAAAATGCGGATGTGCGGCTTGAGAACGGGTGTGGAGCGGCAGAGCTGACTTGCTGCCCAGCCTGGAGTCAGGTGCGTTCAGAGCTGAATCTGAGAAGCCACATTCTTCCTGTTCGCCTGCCACCTCCGCGCCGCTGTGTCCCGGTGTGGGGTCTTGGGTTGCGACCCCGCCCTTCGTGCCCAGACCTGTGGGGGAGCAGAGAGACCACGAGGGACTTGCCAACTGTGGAATCCCAGGGGTGGAGGTGGCCGTGGCCATGCTTGCATTTCAGCTGCGGTGACATCTCCAGTGACATCTACGCGGCCCACAGAGTCCGCTGCTCGGGGACACCTCCCGGCCCTCCCCAGGGCTCTGCATGCCAGGGCCAGAGGGAGAGTCTTTGTTTCAGAGAAAGGAAATTGCAGCCCACAGGCGGGGGGCGACTTGCTCAAGGTCTCCCAGCGAGGGAGCCTCACGCGTCCCTCTAGGCCCCAGGGGAGAGCCCCTGTAAGTGTGTGTGAGAGCATGTGTGCACACGTGTACACACACACACAGATGCGTGCTACACACTTGGACGGTGGACGGTGCCAAAGGCCTTTGCCTCTTGTCCCACAAAGCCAGGTGTCGTCTCTGCAGGTCTGGGGTCTCCCCACACCCATCCCATGGCTGCAAGGCCAAGACCCCCTTGGACTTGGGGGAAGGTCACAGGTCTCAGGGGCTTTCACAGCCAGGCCTCAGTATCAGCAAAGGAAAGAACGTTCCAGAAGTCCTGAGTGGTAGCCCTGGGGCTGGCGTTCATGTGGGTTGAAGGGTTTGGCTCTACATAGGCGAGGGGACCAGACATTGTGAGGGAAGAGACCAGGAGGGACCCAAGAACCAGGGAGGGAGAGGGAGCCCGAAGGGAGGCGGAGAGGCCCCGCAGGCCCAGCATAGACTTGGGGGTGCGGCAGGAAGAGAGAATGAGGCCGGGCAGGGTGCGGGGGTCATGCCCTCCCCAAACGCACCCGACGTCCCCGGCCTGGCCTGGCTGCAGCCCTTCCAGCCCCAAAGTGCAGAAGCGAAAGGCCCCATGTCTGCCCGCAGCTCATCCCTGGGCTCTGCCCGTCCCCATCTTCCTGGTGCTGGTGGTGTTCTCCCCCCAACAGCCTGCACAGGGCAGGGTCCCCAGCCCTGCAGCCACCACCCACAGCACTGGAGGGTGCATGTGTGCGCACGTGTGTTTGGGTGTATGCGTGCATACACCTTTGTGTCCAGGGAGATGGTATGACCATGTGCATGTGTATGTTTGGGTGTGAACACTCGTGCGTGCACCTGAGTGCCCTGTGTCCTGTGCCCTCTCTAAAGCCTGTTTTGCTGTAGAGGCAGATGGGAGTCCTTGCTGGTCTGGGCTGGGAGGCTAGAGCTGGAGGCAGGGAGGTGCACGCCACCTCTCTCCCCCAAACCATGGAGGACGTGAGCTTGGAGCATTTACCAAGGAGAGCCGGTGACACTTGTGCAGAGCCAAGTGAACTGGGAGCTGGGGGAAGGGGATTTAGCCCCAAACTTCCAGCAATCCCCTCAATATCTCCTCATAGGACTGAGTCTCATCCAGGCACAGGAGTTCTTGTCACCCCCTGTTCTGTCCGCCCTTCCCCAGTAGCTGACACCAGCCCCAGTCCTCAGGCTGGAGTGCGCACCCTACGTGGGACCTTGCACTGGCATCAGGCCTCACCTCATTCCCTTGCTGACTGTGTTGTCCAATACGGCAGCACATGCAACTGTGTCCATTTTAACTTCAAGTTAAAAAAAATGGAAAGTCCAGGCCCTCAACTATGTGGGCCACATCTTAAGCCCTACACAGCCACACATAGCTGGTGGCTAGTGCACCGGGCTGTGCGGACCTGGGATATTTCTGCCCCCCTGCTTCCTCTGCATTTATTCATCTAACCTCTGGAACGTAACATAGGATTGGGAGAGCTTTCTGTTCATGAGCTCTTTCATTTCTTCTTTTTTAAAATTTATATTAAAGATGTGGGGTACAATTCAGGATGAGGTATGCAAGTGGACATCATACAGGTAAAGCTTGAGCCTCCCTTTCATCCCCACTTTGCCTGGTGTGAGATCAGGTATGCTTATTGATGTTACGTCCCCGCCCACCTCCCACCCCAGCAGTATCTCGCTACTGCCAATCCCTTTCTTACTGTATTCTAATATATGTTCAGGGTCCACTTATGAGGGAAGATTTATAGTACTCTGTTCTTTGTTTCTGTGATAGATCACTGAGTATGATAGACTCTAAATCCATCCAAGTTGCTGCGAAGTCCTTCTTTATGGCTGCATAATATTCTTTCGTGTATATGTACCACATTTTTTTTTTATCCAGTCCAGTTTTGATGGCAGCATGGCTGGTTCCATGTGTTTGCTATTGCTGGGATATTTCCAGCCTTGCAGGAAGCCCCATGGGACAGCCCAGGCACCCACACCACCGCCTTTGCTGTGCTCAGATGGCACCTTCTCTGGGAAGCCCTCCAGATGCCACAGGCCTGCACCACACCTGTGTCATTGGCTTCCTGCTCTGCCCTGGGCCTCCTCTGGGCCACGCCCAGCTTGCTGTTGTGTCTGTACACACTATCCTTGCGCACCCCTGCTAGTTCTTTGTCCAACTTGGCTGATGAAAAGAGAACCCCCCCAGGGGGAGGCAGGCCCTGTTCTGCGTGGGAGGGAGGCTGGAGTCCATGCCCTGGCCCAGGAAGCAGCGAGGTGCACCGTGTCACAGAAGTGAGGTGTGCCCTGTCACAGGTGTAGAGAGATGCGGCGCAGCCCGACTCCGCCTGCCCCTCCCCACTCAACATTCATGTCACCACGCTGGCTCACCCCTCCCTCCTTCTGGATCTTTCAGATGAGGAAGCTGAGGCATAAGCAGGGAAAGAGACTCGCCCGTCTCCCAGGAGAGTCAGAGTCCGGCCTGAGACCCTCACTCCGATCCTGGCCAGGAGTCTTCCCTCCTGAAAGGCCTCAGTGGGTTCCTGCCCCGCCCGGACCCCACGCCACCTTCTGCCCCACCCATTCCAAGGGACCGGCATTGCAAACCCTCCAGCGCCCAGTCCTCCCCTGGCTCCCTGAGCAGTACATGCAGGTTGCCAGAAGGTTTTTGCTACATGCCTCTTTCCCTAGAGGTCATCCAGACCCACCACTTGGCTGGAAACCCACCTTAGGGAGACTCAGTCCGCCGGCCCTGTGCCTTGGTGTCACTGGAAAAGGCATCCCCTCTGGGCTGATGCAGCCCATGCCAGGGACAGACCGGTGGACTCCAGGGAGGGCTTCAGGTCCCTCTTGCTCCACCCCGACCAGGATGCCTATGAGCAGTGTACATCCCGCACAACCTTCTCAACGGGACTGCCTGCCTCTATCTTTCTGCAGGCCAGCTAAGCCCCCAGAAGAGCTCTGTGAGAATGAAACCTTCATGAAAACCAAGTGAGGTGTCCCCATCCCCAACTCAGCCTCCTCTCCCCAGCTTATGTTGTGAAAGGAAAAAGACAGAAACAAGCTGGGGTGTCTTGAGGGACGGGGGAGGCAGGGGCCTGGGGAGTGCGACACCAGGGAGCCAGACTCCAGGAGCTGACCCCAAGGCCGGGCCTGTCCCTGCATCCGGGTTGTGTGTTCCCCTGGGGCTCGTGACCTGGCGGCCTCCATGGGAGGAGAGAGGCTCACTCGGCCAACAGAGAAAGAAAGTGGGCAGTGGAGGTGCTCTGTCTGTGGGGGATGGGTAACCCCCATCGGCAACGTCCCTGGGCCCCAGGACCTGCCACTTGAGACGTCACCCTCCTGGCCGCCCATCCCACCGCTCAATGTCCTGGAACGTTTTGCGTGGCAGAGATGTCAAGCCCAGACTCAACACCCTGCATGGGCGTGGGAGCCAGTCCCACCGGGGACCCTTGGGGCCCACAGGCCTGTGGAGAAAGTCCGTTTTCTGTGCTTTTGTGCTGTTTTTCAAACCTCCAGGACAAAACCTCTTTCTTGCAGCCCACCTGGATGTGCGCGTGCACCAGGCTCCTGCTCCCTGCAGCACCAACGCCGGGTTCACCTTGGCCCCCAGGCCTGGGCTGGTTCCAGGTCCTTTCTCCTCCCTGGCCTCTGCCTCCGTCCTGGCCCCTCCCTCTCAGGCCGCAGCCTTCTGGGGACTTCCTTGCATCCCCCCTCATCTCTGCCTGTGTCACTGGCACTGTGGTGTCAGGGCCACCAGGCAAAGACCCCTCATGGTCCCTTTCCTCTCTGGGTCTGAGCGAGGCCTGTCGCTAATGGCCCACATAACCCCAGGCACGTCACTTGCCATGATGGGCTGGGCGTCCTCACCTACACCCTGGAAGGAAGAGCCACTGTGCCTTCATGAAGCCACTGTGAAGACCCCACAGACACAAGCCGGGCACCCTGCCAGCGTCCCCAGACACAGTTCCTGGAGTTATCATTAGTCATTGCAGGTGTGTCCATAGGAGGACAGGCAGGCCGAAGCTTGGAGGCTCCCAGAAGACTCCTGCTTCTCCACCTCAGCTCCCTTCCTTCACTCTCAAGCTCAGGGGCCGTGTGCACCGGCGGTGACCTGAGCTGGGTTCATCAATCCAACAACTGCGCCGAGGGACTGAGCGCACACCCTGCCCATACCAGACCCCAGTGCGCCTCCCCTGCAGGTCTGCATAGGGGCCCAAACAGAGCCGACTCTGCAGTGCCCTGTAGGTGCTCATGACGGTGGCCAGCGGGTCCTGATGGCCACCCCCTCCTCGATCAATACCCCTTCCTCCATCCAAGGGATCAATAGACGAAGGCAGCCATCTGGGGAGCAGGCGAATGGCCACGGACTTCCGTGGGCCTGCTGCTGACTGACCTCCCACTTCCTCTTGGTGGCCCCCAGCTCTCGGACCCTTTGTCCCATCCCATGGCAGCCTCTGGCCTGCTGGCCTCCCTGCAGCCTCCCTGCAGGCGGGAGGAGGCTGGCTGGGCTGTCCCCCTCCGGCTGGCTAATGCGGGGGTCTTAATGAATATGAATGGTCCCCCTCCCCGGAGCTGGGCCCAGCAGACTCCTTCACACCTCGCCGAGCCCAGAAAGGTTACTCAGAATTAAATGTAAATCACATATTTACTGGTATGAATCAGATCACAGTGTCACTTTCTCACAACAGAGAATTTAATCACGCTGCAGCCCTGGGGGTCTCTGTTCTCCTGAGACGCTGTCCCTGCCGCTCACTCTCAAGGGCTGCAACTGGGAGGGGGGCTCGGGGCCTTCCTGCGTGGGGGTGTGGGTGGGATGATCTTGGAGCCCAGGGGAGGGTGGAGGGTGCAGCGGGAGGGCCAAGGCTGGTGTGCCTGGCCCTTGGTGCCCAGGTCACGGAGGCCTGTTAACACCACGCCGGTGTGACGTGGTCACGACAGGCAGCACTTCCCATGCCGAGGACACTTAATATATGTTGAATGATCCATCCCAGGACCTTTGCCGCTCAGAGGCGGCTGCAGCGAAGTCTCCCTCCTGGGTTTGCTTTCCAGGCTTCCAGGAAAGGGGAGAGACCCTGGGAAGGTGTCATCCCAGTGACTCTGGTTCTGAGGCCGTAGTGTGGAGGAGCGCTGGTCTAGGAGGAGAAGGCCCAACTCTGCCCAAGGACAGCATGAAGTCACCGTGACAGCAGGTTTTCTGTCTACAAAGTGGAGTCACCACACAGGTTCCCACCAGCTCCATGGCCGTGTGCCATGTGGAAGGATTTGCCCCTGTGAGGTAAAGTGAAATGGTCACGTGCTGGGGCAAAGGCCGCTGGACAAGGAACAGAGGGCCCGGCCGCCAGCCCCATCCTCTAAGGGCTGCATGGTCCCTCTGAGCTGTGGGTCATGCGAGCAGGTGGCAGAAATGAACTCTGTCCTGATGGGAAGATCTCTATGCAGCTATCGAGTGCCGTGCACTGCAAGGGAGCTCTGTGTAGGCCACATCCCCCAGCCATGGCGGGATCCCGGGGACACCTCCTTTCCGCAGGATGTCACGGCCCCTGCCCTTCCCAAGCCTACTCCCATAGAGGCCGGCCTCCCAGCCCACAGCTCAGTGCTTGGAGATTTCTTTACGGTTTGCAGTGCTCTGTGCCGGGCATGCAGGGGCTTAGAAACTTACATTGTGGGTGCCAGCAGCTCCTTGGTGACTTCCAGCTCTTTGTGTAGATGCTGGCTAGAGGAGCCAGGGCTCCCTGGTCCTCCCTGGGTTGAGTCTTCTCTGCTGAATGCCATGCCAGGGTACCCTCCGGGGCGCTAGGCATTCTAGACTGGAGAGCTTCCTAACTATAAAATGGTTTTCCAGAAAACAGAGCCTGTGTCATCTGCCCAGGAAGCCAGTCCTCATTGTTTGAGTTTGTGTGTGTGTGTGTGTGTGTGTGTGTGTGTGTGTGTGTGTGTGTGTGTTTAACCTAAAAAGCAGATGTCATTCCTGCGTCGAGCATGTTTCGGGGAACAGGGCTCCCCTGGGCGCCAAGTCGAGCAGCTCCCTTGATGGCCAGGCTGGTCCTGGAAGTGCCCTGGCATTGGTTATGAACCCAAGGAGAGAGAATCAGGATCAGAACTCCACCCGAAGATAGCATGTGAGGTTTAGCCAGGTCTCCCCACCCTTGGGGCCTCCGTTGGACACCCTATGTGATGGCTCAGAGAGTGTCTTGGGCGTGGCCAGACCCGATGTGCAGTGGGACCCCCGGGACTCCACATGGATGCTACAGGACGCATGGGAGCAGGGACCCAGGGCCGGCCTTTGTGCATGGGATACCAGAGCCTATGGGTGCATCCTCCGCCCCCCACGCCCCCACTCCGTGAACAGCCTCAAGAGGCCTTCATGGCTTGGCCTCTGGGGGGGACGGTTGTGAGCTCCACCATCAGCCACGTGGGCGACATCCCTGGGCGTCCTTGAATGGCTTCTCCTCTCTCCAGCTGTGGCTACCTCCCCTACACTTGCTCCCTGTTCTGCACTCCTGAGAGGACACAGGTGCATGACCTCCACTGTGGACCTCGCTGTGCAGGAACATCAGCCAGGCAAGGCGTTCGGGTCCTTCTGGTCTTTACTCCAAAGCCAGGCAGGCAGCCTGAGATCTGCTCTTGTTTCTGCGTTCAAAGAGCAAGGAAGAGGGAGGTCAGCCCTCAGCTCCCCCCCACCGCTTTTTTTTTTTTTTGGAGTGGAAGTCTCACTCTGTCACATGTTAGAGTGCAGTGGCACGCTGCTCATGGCCACCCAGCCTCCACCTGCTGGGCTCAGGCAATCCTCCCGCCTCAGCCTTCCAAGTAGCTGGAACCTCGGGCATGCACCACCGCGCCTGGCTAATTTTTTGATTTATTGTAGAGATGAGGTCTTGCCAAGATGCCTAGGCTGCTCTTGAATCCCTGGACTCAGGCAATACTCACGCCTCATCTTCCAAAATCCTGAGATTACAGCTCTTGATGGGGAACCTTACACCGAGGAAGCGGCAAGGATGGGCCTAGGTGTGACTCTAACTCCAGGGTGGGAGACTGCGGCCCAGAAAGACAGGCTGGTGAGGGTGGGCTGAGGACAGAGGTGTCAGGATGGGTGAGCTGAGCTCACCTGGGGACAGCCTGCTGAGCTCAGAGGGGCAGAGGCTGCCCAGGTGGCCAGGCAGGGCACGGCGGCGAGATTTGGTGTGGCCAAACAGGAGTCCTGGTCAAGGAGTGACAAGACCCAGGCCCTGAGGAGGACGCGGGCTCGCAGCCTGGGCGTGTCTCAGTGCTGGAGAACAGGGCGATGGCTGGAGTGAGTGACCTAGGAGAACATGGACTCACAGCTTGAGGGCACCTCAGCATAGGAGCAGGGAAAGGTGGGGGAGTGAGTGGCCCCAAGGCTTAGGATGAGAGGCTGTCCTGAGAGCTGACTTTTCTATTTCTTATCTCCTAGAGTCACAGAGCTCCCAGGGGTGACACAGGAGACCCAGGGCCTGTCCCAGGCAGGGTGTCCTCGTCTGTGCTCCTGAAACTCTTGGGCCCTCAAAGACATTGCAGGAATGCCACAAGAAGGTACCCTCTTTGAGGGTCACCAGCCGGGGGTGCAGCAAAGGCCCACAGCACACGTCGGGCCTCAGACAAGCAGCAGCAGCAACACCCAGGTCAACTTGAACCCAGTAAACTTATCAGACTATGCAACCTTTCAAAAACATTTTTTTCCTGAATAACAGATATTTTCCTCTTTGAGCATTCTCCATCCTGTAAAGAAGGTTCTGGAATAGAGTTTGGAAAAACATTGAGCTAACCCAATCCCCTCATCTGACTATGGAGAGAAGTCACAGACCAGAGAGGTGAGTCGGTTTGCCCAGAGACACACAGCATGGGCTCACACACACCCTGATTCCCTGACTAGGGCTCTTTCTTCGACCTGGGAGAAATTTCCACCGTGTGATCGTTGCCAAGCTGTTAATGAAAATGAGGCCTAAATTAGCTTCAGAAAATGAGATTTCAGCAGCGGAAAGTTTTTGACTATTGAAATTGGGCATGCAAGTGATTATATGTGCTAGAAATCAGCTAGCAAGTGAGAAAGAAGCTCTCCAAATTTGGGCCGCTGGAGCTACTTGGCACCTGTTGGGGTCTCAGTTTCCCCTTTTGTGTGGTGAGGTAGGAAGGAGTAGCCTAGCCAACTGTGAAGGTGCATCTCCGATGGATGAGATTCTGCAATTTAAAGACAAGTATCACAGAGCAGAGATGGCTGGGGTCGGGGTGGGGACCCCTGCTAGGAGGAGGTGGTCAGCGGCCCCCTCTCCAGCTTCTGGTGGGCTTCTCAGCTGCCCACCAGGGAGAGTTTTCTCCCAGATGCAACCTGTGTGTCTCGCAGCAGTTTGCAAGCAGCACTGATCAGTAATTAACTGGTTTTTTAAAAAATAAAGCCATTAACGCGAATGCCATCAAAATCAGAGCCTCAGACGACGGCTCATAATTACAAGTGTACCTCGAGCCTCGCAGAGAGGACATTTGCATTTTAACATGCGCACTGCATGGGCATGGATCTGTCCTCACCCAGCCCTGCTCCGTCATGAGGAGACCTGGATTCACTTGCATCCAGCCTTCCTCTGATACTAGAAAAAGCAAGTCATCCCGCCAGAAGGCGGGGGAGGAGGGGGCTCGAGGAGCTGGCGTGAGCCCTTCCGTGCCCGACTGCGTGACTCTAATGCGTGACACGGTCGCCTTGGCAGTCCTCACTGTGCTCATCTTCAAAATGGGCGTGACGGTGCCCACTGAAGCACTGTGCTGAGGACTCAGTGGGTCAGTGTGTTTCTAAACGTGACACCCAGTCTGCGCTCGGGCAGCCTTTGTTGGACCTGGTGCTCGGCACCTGGTGGGCACTCCTCTGATGTGTTTGAAACTTACGGTGCGGCCAGTCCTGTGCCGGACACAGCTGGGGACCCAGGAGGAGAGTGTGGGGCCTGTGAGGACACGCTCTCCCTGGAGGATGAGAGGGGTGGAGGTGAAACTGTCAGGCTCCTCCAAGCCGGGGACTCAGCGGCCGGTCTCAGGAGGGACAGTCACAGCCACAGTGCCGTGGCCCAGCAGCAATGTGCCTGCAGCCCTGCAAGGGTGGGTGACATTCATGGCACCCGGTCCAAGCCTGGCCCATCCTGGGTGCTTCACACACACGACTTCGTTTAATCCTCACAACCATCCCCATTTGGCAGACGAGAACACCAAGGCTAAGAGAAGCCAAGCAGCGTGGGCAGCATCCCAGAGTCCGGCGGTGGAGGAACTCTTGGTTGGAGGTCCATGAGGCCCCATAGTTCCTGTTTTTATGACACTGACTGCACGCCGGGCGGGGGGGTGATCCATATCTGCACCGCCCCCTGGGTGTCAGGGCTGCAGACGCAGAAAGGGCAGGTGTCAGAGAGTCCTGATGCCAGGCTGTGACGCAGACTTAGCCCAGAGGGACTGAGAGGGACAAGTCGGTCCCCAGTGCTCACCAGACCTCACACTCTTGCCTCTGAGCCAGGGCTTGGGCCTCCACTGGAGGCAAACCTCCTTGCCCATGACCCTGCTGAGCTCCTGTGGGCTGAGAACCTGGTGTCCCCGGGCCCCCCCTTCATGCCTGAGGGCAGCCACTTGGAGGAGAGAGTCAGCTGACAGCCAGGCGGATTGGATAGGCCTGCACTGTAGGCTTCCAGAACGTAGTGTGTTGCTGTGTGCTTGGGCCAGTGGCTTTCCCTGTCTGGGCCTCCACTTTCTATTCTGTAAAATGAGGGGGTGGGACAAGGCAAGCCCAGCTGCCCCTCCCAGCCTCAACTCCCTGATTCTACACAAGCCTTTGCCTCTTCTGGGATGTTTTGAAAATAAAGCACCTGCACTTTCTCCACAGACATACTGAGACTTTCAACTCTCCTTACAGCACCCTCCTGCAAGACTCAGTCGTCCAAGGGCTAAGAAACAAAAGTTGGGGTGCCTTTTAAAAAATATATAAAATGTCAAGACCAGACAGGCCATTTTCAGACAGTCCCTGGGGCCTAGTCAGCTATTAAAGATGGAAATTATATATTCATAACACAGGATATTGCTGCTTGCTTATTTATAACTTGCTCCATTTCAAGAATATTTATTCTAGACGAGGAGGCCTGATAATTTCCATCCAATCTAGTCCTCATAGCTCAGGGCAAAAGAAGGAACCGGCTTGATCACGGGAGCAGCTTTCCATTACGGGCAGGTGGGGGGATGTGCCGCTCCCCTTCTGTGGCCGGGATCCCAGCCAGGTCAGGGTGTCACCCGGCTGCCCCTGCAAGGGCATCAGCCTCCTGAGATCCCAGCCGGGGCCTCACGACCCTGGGCACTCTGCTCTCAAGGCAGCACCCACCAGGGAGGGCCGAGGCAGCCCTGACCACAGCCCCTACCTCTGACCCTGGAAGAAGCGGAGGCCTAGGAAAAGCACATGAGCTCGTTCAAGGTCATAGGCCTGGGACACACACACAGAGCGGGGTGTGAGCCCAGGTACCCAGAGTCTCAGGCTGACCCTGAGGGAAAAGGGACTATTGGGCACCGACTGTATGCTGGTCTCTGGACTAAGTGCTAAACCAAGCCAATGGGACTTATTAAGCACCTGCTGTATGCCTTGCCCTGTGCTGAGCTGCGGTGGGGATTAAGAAAGAAGAAGAGACAGGGTTCCTCCGAGATAGCGGGAATGGGGCACGGTGCATCACTGCCAGTCCTGCCCAGCTGTGCCCCGGCCCCCACCAGTCCATCAGGATTGTTCTCGTTGGCCTGAGGACAGCGGAGCAGGTCCAAGGTCACAACACGGGAGTAGAGGGCGGGGCTGGGTTTGAGTCTCCTGGGGCAGGTCCAGGAGCCCTGATCTTTCTATGGCCCCCAAACCCTCTTCTGGTCAAACGCCAGACACTGTGGCTCCTCTCCCCCATGTCCCATGGGCACTTGGGCTGTGAGTGTGGCCCGCCCTACAGCACCTGGAGCAGGTGTCCTGCTGCAGAGAAAAACCAGACTCGGGACCCACGCCATGACTGCGGGGGAGGCTGTGGGCCAGCAGACCTCTGAGTCCCACCTAAATGTAGCCTCTGCCTTCCATACTCCATGCACAGGCTGGTGGGCAC
This sequence comes from Cephalopachus bancanus, assembly GCA_027257055.1. Taxonomy (NCBI): domain Eukaryota; kingdom Metazoa; phylum Chordata; class Mammalia; order Primates; family Tarsiidae; genus Cephalopachus; species Cephalopachus bancanus. Next base: position 1,996,573 of record JAPVLO010000288.1, on the reverse strand, counting down.
ACATGCATGCACACACATGCGCACACACACGAACACACACATGCATGCCCACACAAACATACATGCATGCACACACCACTCACATGCACGTGCACGCACACATACAAACATATGTGCACAAGCACACAGATGCATGCACATATACAAGCATACACGCATGCACAAACATGCACACACAATGCAAACATGTGTACACGCATGCACGGACATATACAAACACACATGTACAAACATGTACACACAAATATGCGTGCACACACATCACACACATGCATGTACACACAAACATGCATACACAATACACATGCATGTCATTACACCACACACATATACACACATGCAAGCGCACATGCAAGCACACATACAAACACACATGCACATAGACATCACACACATACATGCACGCATATGCAAGCATGCATGTATATGTGTACACAGAATGCACACACATGCACACACACACATGCAAGGGCCAGCTGCGTGCTGTACTATCTGAACTCCTCAGCAGCTCCCTCAGCGAGGCTGGGATAACTATCCAGGGTGAGAATCACCGAGACTGAAAAGGTGTGTGTCTGTGTGTGTGTGCTGTGTCATTTATTTGTTCTGCAAATATTTACTGAGCACTTATTACATGGTGGGCCCGGGCAGACATATGGGCTGCTGTGTTGCCCAGCTGCCCTCCTGGAGTGTGTGCTTGGTGGAGGCCCAGACTCTCACCTGGGTCTCCAGGTGACCAGGACCTCTGCAGGGTCAGGGGAGCTGTGGGGTGGGCGGAGATGAGCTCACCAGGCAGGAGATCCACAGAGTTGCCCCTGCAGAAGCCCTAGGTTGCGGGGGAGGCTGAGGGAGGTCCAGGCGGGCCAGACTTGCAGATCCTTCTACACCACATCAGGGAGGGGGTCACGTCATCGAGGTAAAGGGGAGCCAGGGAAGGAGGGAGGAGCAGATCTGATGAGTTTTAAACAGGTCTGAGGGTGAAGGAGGGTGCGGGGGACCACGGCTTCCTACCACAGTGACGTGTGTGCTGAAGCTGCCTGTGGCATGTGCGAACTGGGGGGTTCCGTCACCCCCAGCTGGCCTGCTCCTGAAGCCTCCCGGGGCTGAGCTCCAGTGGGGCCAAGGGCCGCTGCATCAGAACCAGGGCCTGGGGACTGATCTAAAATGCTGATTTCCAGGCCCAGACTAGACCTATGTAGTCAGAAGCTCGGGGACATCCTGAAATCTGTGCTGTCTGAGCCCCACAGGTGCCAGGGAGCAGAGCGAGCGCTGAAGACCTCTCGTGCTGTCTCCGGGAGACTTTGTCAGGGTTCCTGTCTCAGCCCACACGGTGCGCTTGAACCACCCAGAGGACCTTGAGCCTCCACAGCTGAGCCTCCTGCCCAGAGACTCTGATGCGCTTGGTCTGGAGGGGGCTGGGTACCATGACCTCAAACTCTCCCCCCAGTGATTCTGTGGTGCAGTCAAGAGAGAGGGGGACAGGCAGAGGGAGGGGAAGAGGGAAGGGGAAGAGGGAGGGGCAGTGAAGGAGATGGGGGGCAGAGAGAGAGAGAGGGAAGGGGACAGGACGGGGAGAGGGAAAGAGAGGGGGCAGAGAAAGGGAGGGGGCAGAGACAGAGAGAAAGAGTGAGAGAGGGGAGGGGGCGGGGGAGAGGAGAGAGAGGAAGGGAAAGAGGGAGGGGAACGAGGGAGGGGAAAGGAAGGAGGGTGGGGGCAGAGACAGAGGGAGAGGGAAGTGGGAGGGGAGGTGAGAGAGAGAAAGAGAGGGGCAAAGAGGGGGGACCAGAGGGAGGAAATGAGATCAAGGGAAGGGGGAGGGCCAGGGAGGGGGGGAGAAGAGGAGGAGACATGGAGAGGAAGACGGGGAGGAGGAAGAGGGGGTTAGGGAGGGAGGGCTCTGAGTCTTAAGTCAGGTCATGACAGGTGGTGGGGGCGGGAGGGAGGTGGAGCATTTGGGACCAGGGTAGGGGAGGCCCCCAGAGCCCTGGCTCAGGGGCTTCAACCTGGCTTCCCCCACACACTCCTCTTCCTCCAGACCTCCCCAGCACCCGCTCAGTGCCAGGCCCCATGCTGGGTTCTGGGACACCGACATGCTTGTCCCTGGAGAGCGTGGTCCTCGGGAACCTGGGTATGTACTGTTCCCGGGCCATTTCCCACCCACTCCCCAGAGCTGGGAGCGTGTGTGGAGGATGACAGCCAGAGGCACGGCTCACCACCTCGTTTTCCTGCTCGAGGCGGAGCAAGAAGGGACTGCCCCACGGTCACACGGCCAGCAGATGACTGAGCACATGACGGAACAGCATGTGGGCAGTAGGAGGGACTGGGGGCTGTGCGAGGCTTGGGGCCGGAGGTGAGGGGCCAGCGGGTGACCTTCCAGCAAGGCAGAGGAGAGGAGCCTGCCAGAGCACCGCAGCAGAGCTATGCCCTCTGTCCACATGGGGAAACTAAGGTCCAGGGACATGGCCAGGGCCATACTTCACTCAGACACACACAGGTGCACATGCAGCATGCACACAGGCACACAGACACGCAGCACACACACTCACAGATGCACACAGACACACAGGTACACAACAGTGCACACACATATACTCAGACACACAAAGGCACACAGTCACTCAGCACATACACTTATACACAGATGCATACAGTCACACAGGCACACAACACACAGATAATGCACATACAACATACACTCAGATGCACACAGGCACAAAGACATGCAACACACACATAAACAGATGCACACAGACACACAGACACACAACATACACTCATAATACACCATTATAGCATATGCACACTCAGATGCACATATGTACCATGTAGCACACACACAGGCATGCAGACACACAGCACACACACACAGATGCACACAGATACACAACATACATGCATACAATGCACACTCAGACGCACAGATGCACACAGACACACAATAAACACATACATATATGCACAGACACACAACATACACACACTCATATACACAGTTGCTCATGCAGCATGCACACAGGCACATAGGCATGCAGAAATGCAATACACACACAGCATACACACAGACACACTCACGTACACACGGACATACCATGCACACACCATACACACAATATATACACACTCAGACACACACAGATACACATGCAGCATGCACGCAGGCACACAGACACACAGCACATACACACTCCTATACAGACACACACAGACACTCATGCACTCACTAACATGTGAATATACTCCTACAGCACAAGCACATGTAACACACACACACGCTCACAGCTCCTTCGACATCGGTGGCCTTCAGGGCCCTTTCCACACTCTGTTGCGTGTCTCAGCCTGAGTGTACTTTATTGATTCTTGTGTATTGTAAAGTGTATTTCTGCATTTTTAAACCACAGTTTCAGCCCAGGATATCCTAAACCTTCGTGTCTGATGAATCATGGTGACAAGGGGTCTTGGGGTCTTGTCTTTTCTATTTCTCTTAATCAATAAATTATTTGTAAATGCCTTTAATAGAGATAAATGGCAAACCAGACTTCACCTCATCATAACATTGGCGTCTCCAACCTTCAAACACGGAGTCTGTCTGTCCAGGGACTGCAGATTCTCTACAAACAGGAAGCACCTCTCTCAGGAGCCAAGGATGGCTCCACCCTCCTCTTGGACTTGGCAGCCAGGCCCCGCTGTACCCGGCTGAGGTGCTGGAGCCCGGGCATCCTCCCAGCCCGAGACACGGCAACGTGGGCCAAAGATGGCCCCTTTCCACAGGGGCACACTCACATGGACTGACACATTCATCCATGCCGGCTTTGGCAGAGATGAGCACACTCGTAATGAGACACACACATGTGCTTCTAAAAGACATGTGAGACCTGATTGTGCACATACTCCAAAGCTCCTATCGCCCACTGATGCAGAAGAGTGTGTGTGTGTGTGTGTGTGTGTGTGTGTGTGTGTGTGTGTGAGAGAGAGAGAGAGAGAGAGAGCAAGAGAGACAGGTAGAAACAGACAGAGATACAGAGAGACAAAGAGAGAGACAGAGAGATAAAGAGAGACAGAGAGAGATAGACAGAGACAGAGAGACAAAGAGATAGAGAGAGAGACAGAGACAGTGAGACAGAGAGATGGAGACAGAGACAGAGAGAGAAAGAAAGAAAGAGAGACAGAAATGGAATAAGAAACAGAGAGAGACACACAGAGAGAGAGAGAGAGAGAGAGAGAGAGACAGGGAGTAAAAGACAGAGAGAGAAAGAGAGACACAGAGAGAGAGAAAGGCAGAGAGAGGAGAGAGAGACAGAGAGAGAGACAGAGCGACCTTATTTTACAGGAAGGTGGAGACCAATTACTTGGGTTCCACATGTTTAACTCTAAGGCCAAAGGTGTAAAACAATCTCTCCTCGCGTCCATTCCCCTCCCACCCTGGCCACATGATTCATTTCCTGGGAAACCAATGACTGAGAGGCAGTACCTGGGTGACACCAGCAGGTGACAGGGGAGTGGGGTCTCCATCATTTGAGCCCAGAGGAGCTGAAGAGACTGCCTGAGCCATGGGCAGATCAGGTTTCAAAGTCAAAGCTGCGTGGGGTTAACAGAGGATGCTCTCTGCGGGCCCTCCATGAAGTCTTTTCTGAGGCTCAGAGCAATTTCGCAGCAGGAAGGTACAGAGGGCTCCGGAGATGGCCTCCTGGAAAATAACCCTCACGTGGCCTCTCCTGGGAGGAACAGTTACCAGAAAAACCATCTCGCAGGAGGTGAAGGGCACAGGTTTTGTTCCCATGGACCCTGGGGATGGCAGCCCTCGGTTGTGAGTCAAGCAGTGTAAACTCAGCCTTGCTCTGACCTGCCCCACTGCTCCATCTCAGGGCCACTGCGGAGTCACTTGGCAATTGTTCATGTCCAGAAGAAAGCACATTTGCCTCTGACACCTCCCCATCCCCCACATCCCTCAGCCCACCGTGAACAGAGCAGGAGCAGAACCCCCAAGAAGGTCCCAGCCAACCAACTTCAGCCCCGCCCCCAGCACAGTTGGCCACAAAGAGTGCCAGGCAGGGTCTTGGACCAGAGGCTGGAGCACGGGCTTCGGAGCTATGGAACCAAATGCAACCTCAGCTGCCATGTAACCTCCCTGGACCGCGGTCGCACTCTCAAGATCCGGAGGCCAGTTACACAGGCACATATGAGGCTCTGAGGTACCAAACGGCATTGCCTGGGGCAAGATTATGACATATGACAAAGAAGCTTTTAGAAGCTGTTCTTATCTGAGCCTCACTGATCTCCCAAGGAGGCCACTTCCATGAAATGGGACATGTGGATTTCCTGTGTGCCTAGAACATTAGACTTTACAAAGTTCGTTAAGAAAAGTATTTCCTTGATGCTACCAACACCCCTGCAGAGAGCCTACGAGACAGTTTTATTCCAATTCTGCAGATGAGAAGATTGAGGTCCCAGAGAGAGAGTCTATACTCAAGGCCACATAGACAGCATGTGTGTCGTCAAGACTCTAACCCAGCACAGGGCCTGTGGTCTCATGGCTCAGAACACCCCAAAGGGCTTCAGAATCCAAGAGGTGTCTTCTCTAGTCCTGCCTGGATGGTGTGAGAAGACTGACCCCAGGCAGAAGGTAGCCACCAGCCTTTATCCAAGGAGGACTGGCACTGTCCAATCAGCACACTGAGAAGAAGTGACCATGTTTTTACTCTATTCCTGGCACATGGTACAGTCCTTGGCACAGAAGGTGAGCAGATCATATTTGTAGAATGAAAGAGAACATGGACGTTGTTGATTGAATGAATGGATGATGGGTGGAAGGATGGATGAATGGATGGATGGATGAATGAATGGATGGATGGATGGATGGATACATGGATGGAAAGAAGGGTAGATGGACAGATGGACAGACAGACAGATGATGAATGGACAGATGGATTATGGATGAATAGATGGATACATATATGTAAGTATGGATAGGATGAATGGATGGATGATGGATGGATGGATAGATGAATGAATGGATGGGTGCATGGATGGATATACGTATGGATGGAGAGGATGGATGGATGGATGGATGGATAGATGGATAGATGGATATATATACTTATGGATGGTTGATGAATGGATAGATGGGTGGATGGATGGATGATATATGTATGAATGGGTGGATAGGATGGAAGGATTAATGGATAGATGAATGGCTGATAGTTGGATGGATGGATATATGTATGCATGTATGTATGTATGTATGTTTGGATAGAATGGATGGATAGATGAATGGATGGATGAATGGATGGATATATGGATGGATGGATGGATAGTGGATGAATAGATGAATGGATGGATGGATGGATATATGTATGTATGGGTGGATAATGGATGAATAGATGGGTGGATGGATATATGCGTGGATGGATGGATGGGTGATGGATGGATGATAACTGGATGGATGAGTGGATGGCTGGATGGGTATATGTATGGATGGATGGATGAAGGATGAATGGGATGGATGATGGATGGATAGATTGAGGGATGGATGATGGATGGATGGATAGATGTGTATATGGATGGATGGATGATGGATATATGTATGGATGGATGGATGATGGATGGATGGGTAGAATGGATGGATAGATGGTGGATGGGTGCATAGATAGATGGATGGATGGATGGGTGTATGGATAGATGTATGCATGGTTGGATAGATGAATGATGGATGGATGGATGGGTGGATGATGGATGAATGAATGATGGATGATGGATGGATAGATGCATGGATTAATGATGGATAGATGACGGATTGATGGATGATGGATGCATGGATGATGGATGGATGATGGATGGATAGATGGGTGGATGATAGCTGTATGGATGAGTAGATGGATGGATGAATAGATCTATGCATGTATGAATGGATGATGGACAGATGGATGGTGGATGGATGGATGATGGGTGGATGATGAATGGATGGATGATGGATAGATGATTGATGGATGGATAATGGATGGATGATGGATGGATTGGTTGATAGTTGGATGATGGATGAATGATGGATGGATGATGGATGATGGATGGATGGGTGGATGGATGGATGGATGGATGGATGATTGGATGATTGGATGGATGGACAGCTGGATGATGGATGGATGATGGTTGAGTGATGGATGGATGATGAATGGATGTATGATGTATGAATGGATGATGGATGGATGATGAATGGATGGATGGATGGATGGATGGATGGATGGATGGATGGATGATGAATGGAAGGATGATGGATGGATGATTGATGGATAGATGGGTGGATGATGGGTAAGTGGATGGATGGATGGATGGATATATGTATGCATGGATGGGTGAGTGATTGATGGAGAGATGGATGAGAGATGATGAATGAATGGATGATGGATGGTTGACGGATGGTTGATGGATGGATGGATGATGGATGAATGGATGGATGGATGGAGGGATGAATAGATGATGGATGGATACATGGATTGATGGATGCATGATGGATAGATGGATGATGGATGGACGGATGGGGGGATGGATGTATGTATGTGTGTATGGATGAATCGTGGATGAATGGACAGATGTATGGATAGGATGGATGAATGGAGGGATGGATGATGGACAGTCGAACACATGGATATATAATGAATAGGATGGATGGGTGAAAGATGAATGGGTGGATGGGTGGAATGAATGGATGGATGGAATGGATGGATATATGTATGTATTAATGGACAGGATAAATGGATGGATGAATGTTGTATGAGTGTGTAGACAAATGGATGGATACATGCATAAATTGAAAAAGGATGGTTAAGGACTTTGGAGCTATGCAGTCCTGAACTGTAATCTTACCCCATCCTCCTAAATGTGTGCCTTTGGATGAGCCACTTATCCCCCAAGGCTCCAGCTCCCATCTCTGTAAATGGGCGGTGGTCCCACTGCACATGTGTGGTGAAGGCAATGGTGCAATCCATGCAGAGCCCATGGCACAGCACCTGCTGAAGACACGCTTCTGCCATGTAAGTTATGTCTGCCTGTTCCTACAGGGGATGTCATTGCTCCAAGCCATCCACCTGGTTCTACTCCTGCCCTTTTCTGTTCCCTTCCAGCCATGGGACCCTGGCCAAGCTTGGCAGCTAGCCAGTCATTACCCCTGCCCTGTTGTCAGACCTGAGTGGCTCACAGCAGCCAGGCCCTGGCTCTATTTCCTTGTCTTCCTCAGCATGGTAACCTCTGTTGTCAGGGCCAGAACAAGTGAGCTACTGGCTTCAGCCTTCCAGGCTCCAGGCACCCGGGGCACGTGTGCTCGGGGGAGACCTCACCTGAGATGCTCAGGCAGTGGAAGAGAAAGGGGAGGAACGCTCTTCCCTGGCCTCTCTTTCCTCACCTCCGCCTCTGCAGGGAAGCTGGTGGCTGGTCCTCTCGTACCAGCCAGGATGCTTTCTGCTGCTGGAAACAGGGTGCCTACCCAACTGGCTGAAATATTAAGAAAGCTTGAGACAGCAACAGATCCAGAGGGAAGACAGATCAGTGGGACCCCCACATGGTTGCAAGCTGGCTGCGGAAGCTCCAAGCATCACATGCTGATGGGGCAAGGTCAGGCAGAGAGGGAGGCCGTTTGCCTGTAAACAAACAAAACACCGTCCTCAGGAGGGTTTTTCATTCATAAACTCAGGTTCACACCCTTACCCTCAACACCCCCCACACACACTCCAGGCTGGCTGGTCTCCAGGAGTCCCCTTGCTTGAAAGTGCCCATGGTCCCACGTGACCTGGACAGCTGGCCTTGGGAAGGACTCTGGGGCCTACCATTCCCCATGAAGGTGATGCTGCCATTTCATTATTCGCTGAATGTGTCCTTGGATGGGACGGACCTGCCAGGCTGGCCGGGAATATTAGCCAGGTTAATTGTCCCTTCAAATGAACAACCAGCTTAATCAGGGACTTGATGCCCTCCGCTGTTCAGTTATGCCCACCTCTGGCATTAGACCCCATCACTACCCCAGCGCCTGCGTGCAGGGAGAGTGAGATGGACTGGGGTGTGTGTGTGTGTGTGTGTGTGTGTGTGTGTGTGTGTGTGTGTGTGTGTGTGTGCGCGCGCGCGCGCGCGTGCTGCCGTTGCCCACAGGTGTTTGTTAAGAGGTTAAGAGCAAACTGTGGGCCAAGAGCCCAGGCTGGCAGGCAGCAGTGACCTTGGCTGTGGGCTGGTAACCTCACCAGGTAGCTCTGCTGGCTCTGCTCAAGAGGGTTTGCAACCACATTCCATCTGCAGTTAGGGTGTGCGTGTGTGTGTGTCTGTGTGTGAGAGAGAGAGAGAGACAGAAAGAAAGCAGGAGAGAGAGAGAGAAGGAGGGAGGGAAAAGAGCAAGAAAGAGAGAGAAAGAGAAGGAGAGAGGGGGGAGGTAGGGAGGAGGAAAGAGGGAGGGTAGGTTGAAGCGAGGGAGGCAGGGAAAGGGAAGGAGGAAGGAAGGGAAGGAGAGAGGGTGAGAGAAGTTTGATTGTACCTCTGTGGAGTTAATTGTCTTTTTTTTTTTTGAGTTGGAATCTCACTCAGTCGCCCAGACTGGAGTGCAGTGGCCGCTCCCGGCCACCGCAGCCTCGGCCTGCTGGGCTCTGGCCATCCTTCCGCCTCAGCCTTCCGTGTAGCTGGAACTACAGGTGTGCGCTATCGCGCCCGGCTGATTTTTTGATTTATTGTAGAGATGAGGTCTCGCCAAGTTGCCCGGGCGGGTCTCGAACCCGCGGGTTCAGGCAATCCACTCACCTCAGTCTCCCAAGAGTTAATTGTCTTTAAATTAAATTACTTAAACCAAACCCAACCCATGGAAACCCACATGTACACACACACTCACACATGCAAACACCCAAATCCAGCCACCATTCACACCACCAAAAAACCCTTCCCAAATCTCAAAACAAAACGACTCTTCTCCGGAGTGTTTCCTAGGACTGTTTTGGAACCTTCATTTTCCAACACATTTGAGACAAGACGAGACGTGGTTATAAGTAACTCACCCACCCGTCACCAGGAGAGGGGCTGGATAGTTGATGGCGCATCTGTGGGGTCCGGGTCTGCTGGTGTCTCTATTCACTGACGTGTACATGGCGCCTCACTGAGTTTGGAAAGGAGGCAGAACTGTGTGCTTAGGCATGGCCTGTGGATGGACACCCACGCCTCTGCAAGCCTCCATGAACATGGGTGGCAGGCACTGAGAGAAAGGCCCCCAGACCTCCCCACTATTCACAGCTGGATGCTGAGACTCCAGGTAATTGGGTTTCATTTTTATTTCTACCTTTCTATGTATCCCGGTTATTCTACAAGAACACACATAGTCAAATTAAGAAGAAGCTGCCCCATCCTCTGGGTGACAACCACACTTGTCTCACTTCTGGAGGGGGTCTCAGGGGACAGGCGTGGCCCTAAACCTGTCATTTTCACACTGTGGACTCTCTGGGACTCAGTTTGTCCCTCTAGGAAATAGTCATGCTATGTATTTCAACAATGTGAAAGAACTTTTATTTCTTGTGATTATACGCATAATACGTGATCACTGATGAGAACTTGAAAAATACAGAAAAACAGAAGAAAATCTCACCCATAATCACATCAGCCAAAGATGCTCACTGGTCACATTTCGGTGTATTCCTTTTTTCAGTTAGTGTGTGTGTGTGTGTGTGTGTGTGTGTGTGTGTGTGTGTATTTTTTTTCAGAGATAAGGGTCCCACTGTGTTGCCCAGGCTAGTCTTGATTCCTGGCTTCAAGCAAGTCTCCTGATTCAGCCTCCCAAATTGCTGGGATAACAAGCGTGAGCCACTGTGCCTGGACAGTTTTGGTGTTCCCTTCTAATCCTTTTCCTAGGCAATATGGACTTGGAAGCAGGCGCGAGTGTGGGTTCTGATTCCCTGAGACTGTCTGTGATCTGGACCCAGCACTGCCACCGACCAGCCAGGTAGCCTTGGTAGGGGCCCCACAGCTCAGCCTGGTATCTTGTTCCTGACATGGGAATGGTCGCTAGGTCGCCTTTCTCTTGTGGTATTCCACGAGAGAGGGCTGCGAAGCCCCACCCCTGCTCCCGGCACAGAGCCAGACCCCTTCCTTCCCATGCCCCTACTTCAGACAGTTGCGGGGGGATGATAGGAGGCGGCCCAGGCAGTGGCTCCCGGCCTGCTTCACGCCAGAACGCTCTGGGATACTCATGACACACGTGCTGGCCCCGCCCCCGCCCAATACAGTAAGAATTGCAGGGGCGGACCCTGGCCATGGTGTTTCCGGAAAGTTCCCCAGAGGACCCTAACATGAGCCTGCTGAGCATTGCTGGAACACATCCACATGCTTGAGAAAGTCCAGAGAGCCACGGGAGTGGCAGGGGGTGAGGATGCGTCTCGGTGGAGAGGACTTGGCTGACTCCTCCCCACCCTCCTCTGCTCCTCCCGGGGATGGTTGGCAAGTCCACTGCCAGGGTGGGGTTCCAGGACTCACAGAGCCCCTTCTTCTGAACCTGGGATCATGCAGTCCCCTTGAGGGTAGACTGGACTCCAGGCCCTGTGCTAAGCTGAACGCTTCGCAGGTAGATTGGGGGCAGGGAAACAGGGGAAGGGGGGGTCATCTCCTCCCCACCAGCAACCTCTGTGGAGGCATCTTGGTGGACGCCACCATTCAGCAGCTCCACACACCAGGGCCACTCCTAGTGTGTGACGGGTGAAAATGAGTGTCGATGATTGTCCCTAAAGGAGTGTGCACGGCGGCCTCACTTGTAAGCATCTAAACGGGGAATAGCCCGACTGCATCCTCCATGGCTGGTGGACCGGTGCATTGTGGGATATTCACACAATGGAACCCCAGGCAGCAAGGAAACAGGGAGCCATGGCTCAGCACGGCCTGGAGGAGTGCCCCAGACTCCAGGCTGAGTGAGAGAAACCAGACAGGAGGAGGCCATTCTGCCGGATTTCGTTTATACAAAATCCAGAAGCAGGCAGCACCAGCCCATGGGGGGGGACAGTCAGTAAAACGGACGTCAGGTTAGTCAACTGCCTTGGGAGGGGTGTCCCCCAGGACAAGCTGTGGGGTGGGCTGAAAACGTTCTGTCGTGACCCGTCCTCCCTCTGGGTGGTGGTGACACAGGCGTCCACACACGCCCTGCCAATTCACTACACTGCACACTTGCCTTTCTGTAAGTTAAATTTCAAATAAAAATGTTTTAAATGCAAATAAAATGGTATATATCTTTTGCCCTGGTGACTTCACTTCCCGCATTTTTGTAGGTGTATCTGCACATAGAGGACACCACACAAGTGCAGATCATTTATTGTTAAGAGCAAAAGATAAGCAGAAAACAAAATGTCCATCAGCAGAGGCTGGTTCAATAAGGTACAACTCCTAACCATGCAGCATGGCACAGCCAGGCAGAAACAGAAAAGGTCACCAGGTTGTGTTCTCAAATGAAAAAAACAAGGGCAGAGATGCAGAGAGTGCTGTCTATGGGGTTAAACATGAAAAGAGAGAGAGAGAGAGCTTGGTTTATGTGAGCATAAAATAAACATCTCTGGAGGACACGTGAGAATCGAGGTTGACCGACCATGAGGAGGGGACCTGGGCGGCTGGGCCGGGTTGAAGGAAGCATCTCTCACTGTTTATCTTTTATCCATTTTGAATCTTGAACCTAATTTCAGAATGAAGAAAAAATCTCTAACAGCCAGCCCCACTTTGACCTTGCTCAAGGCCCCTTGCCGAGGGGGGTGGATAGAATTTGAACATTCACCTTGGCAAATAAAATTCCAAACCTAACCCTGCTGCCCTTCCCCTGGTGTCTCCTCCACCTGCTGGTGCCTCGAGAATGTGGCATGACTGTCACTCCCGCCTTGGGCCTCTGCACCTGTTCTTGCTGTGGGAAATGCCTCTTTTCTGCCTGGTGTCCTCTCCTCCAGGAAGCCTTCCCGGGATTGCCCAGACGCCTCTGGGCTCCCACAGCCCCTATTTCTCATAGAAATCTCTTTTGTGTCACTTGTCATACTGTAGCTGGTTTCCCAGTCCATGTGTCCAAGTGTGACGCCAGCAACCAGCAGGGTGTCTGGAGACAGCGTGTGTCAAATGACGGAGGGCTGGTTTTCACCAGGTTGGGAAGTGATGGATGGTTTTGGCCTCTTCTACATCCTGCTTAGTTTCCAAATCCCGTGTGAGCATGAACTGTGCCTCAATTTCCTCATCTGAAAAAATGGGAATAATTAAGGAGCCTACCTCACAGGGTCACATAGTGAGGATGAGTTGAGCGAACGAAGCTAAGGCATATAGGAGCATTTCTGGTGTCAGCACCTATTATTATTTCCTCGTCACTGGATTGTGATGAGGAGAGAAAGCACCTTCCAAGGAACTAAGTCCAGGCCCCACGGCGGAGTCTCCATGGCGAGACTCTACTTCTAGGGGTAAGCCTGGGTGGATGCTGGGAGTGGCCAGGTCTCCTTCCCCCCGAGGCCTGCTGTGCCCATGTCTGTGACCCGCCGTGCCCAGGCCCGCTGTGAGCCCCTCTACTCCCCCTCACAGTGAAGGGTGAGTGGTGGGCTCTGCTCACCTGGGGAAAAGGGAATTTGTGGATGGAGGGGGGGTGGCGTTTAGATGAGAAACCCAGGTCAGAACATCGCAACCCGATAGCTGAGCTGCACAGTTGTATTTCAACCTCCAGACTTGATGACGAGAGAAGAACTAGGTGCTGCCATCCAAAAGATGCCGTCTGAACAGAGCCCAGGAGACCCTCTTCACCTTGTGAAGGCCCAGTTTCCCCAGCTGCTGAGTGGGGGTCGTTATTGCAAGGAGGAGAGGAAATGGGAAAGCAGAGAAACCATGTGGGAACGAGCTCTGGGACTCCGGGTGCCTTGGCAGAGGCTGGCAGACAGTCATCATGAGGGCTGGAACAACTGTTTCCACTCGAATGATGTTCAGTGCATCAGGACTTTCTTGGGTGCCCCAGGCCCCACCATGCCCTACTGCCTACCCTTGCCCGCCCCACACTCTCCTGCTGAAGGCCAGTGAGTTTGCCACACCTGCTACAATATTAGTTATCAGGATACCATCTACCTGTCCACCACCGGTGTTGGTGAGGTGGCCAGCAGGGGAGACAAAGGGCGGTCTGCTCTGTTCCACTGAGGTCCGGGCCGAAGCCCCCCCCAGTCTCTGCCCTAGTCGATTTCCATGAGCTGAGAAGGAGCCAGGCCTGAGTGCAGCCAAGGAGGCATGCCTTTCTTCTTCTCTCTAGGTAGAGAGGATCAATCTGCAGCCTCCCAAACATGCCAAATTCTGCTCAAGCCAGCTGGGCCACATGCCGCCTACAAGTCTGACTCCCAGATGCCCAGGATCCTGCCATGATCAACACATTCCTCTGTGGGAAGCCCTCTAGGGATCTGGAGGGAGAGAGGGAGGGTCCACACAGGTTGGGCAGGTCTTTAAAGGGAGGCAGATTCTGGGAACTGAAGACCAAGTGGGTGGTGGGGGAGGGGGGAGGTGGTGAGGAGGAGACAGAGACAGAGACAGAGAGGGCCTGGAAGAGGAAGCTTCCAACCTCTCAGAGGGCAGGGACAAGGGAGGAGGGCAGTGGAAGGGGGAGAAGCCAACAGCAGTGGGCACATTCAGGCCAGAATGGACAGCCAGCCCCCTGGTAGGAGGTGTTTGCTGAGTGAATAAGTGACCTCCTGCAGGAACAGAGGTGGCTGAAACAGTCCTCAGTTTGAGTCTTGAATCCAGTAAACCCCCTTCTCTTTCTCTCTTCTGTGCCGACCCCTGTAAACACAAAGGAGTATCCCCTGTTTCCCAGCTGGGAGGACTTTGCTCCCACCAGGAGAGACACAGGGATAAATTAAACCCTTGGATCAGAAAATGTCATCCGGTGCGTCTCATCAAAGGCAGGGGAAGGTGGACAGGCCCCAGTGGATCAGCCCAGGGCCCCAGACCTGCAGGCCTCAGCGCCAGCCCCACTCCAGGAGGGGCGACCTCCTTCAGGTTGGGGGATGGTTTTGGCAGCGGATTCCACCATCCTCCCTTTTGTCCTGGGGGGGTTAGGGAGGGGGTTAAGAGGGAGCCAAGACCCTTGACTTGCTGTGTGACTCCAGGCCAGACTCCACCTCCAGCCAGCCTCAGTTCTCTCATCCGTGAAGTGCGCCTGCTCCCCAGGGCTGCCATGAGGACTGAAGGTGGGGGCTCCGGGTGGGGGGGTGAGTTGACAGGGTGGGTCAGATTCGGACAGGTGTCACCTACAGGGAAGAAGGGCTGGGAGCAGGGGTTGGGGGATGGGGGCATGTTGCCTGCTGTTCAAGACACCAGGGTGCAGCCTGGGGTCAGGAAGAGAATGCTGGAAGGCAGGCTATGGCTTGGTCACCGAGGGTCTTCATGACCTGCTATGGACCTTGGACTTCACCCGCAGCCAGTGGAAGGAGCCTGAGGGGTCCTTGCATTTAAGAGAGGCTTCCATGTCCAAGGAAGTGATTTGTTCCAGGCCCCGGGGGACCCTGGTTTGCAGTTTCCTCTGGTTGATCACAGTCAGAGGGTGCCACCCCCCGTTAGGGTCACCAGCTGCCGTGACCTCGTCCCTTCTGCCAAGTCTCCTTCAGGGAAACCCCTTGGGAAAGAGTTTTGGAACCTGTGGAGCGACGGCAGGGATTGGCAAGCAGTCAGCCTGAGGGCCTGAACGGCAATTCCACTTGAGAGACATTCAGCACACCGGGGATCTCCTGGTGTCCCAGGTCCCACCATGCCCTACTGCCTACCCCAGCTTGCCCCACACTCTCACTGCAAAGGCCTATCAGTTTCCTTTCTGTTTCTAGCTTGGGAGAGAACCTGATCTCAAAGCGAGATAGACCTGGTCTCAGACACCAGTCCCCTCCTGCCGGTGGGTGGGTGACTGGCAAGATTCTTAATCACGTGAACTGCAGTTTCCTCATCTGAAATATGGGGGAGTTGCATTGTTTTCCCAGGGTTGAGAGGGTGACACGAACTGGGGCGTGTGGGGTGCTAGGCTCCACCCACCCCTGAACCGGATATATCTCCCCCTGGGCTGGCAGGGCCCGGTCCGGTGTGGCATCCTCTACGACCCCAGGCGATTTCATCTCTTATTAATTCCAGCCATCCTCCTCCGGGCCCTGACAGTGGTGAGGAGGGAATGATCTGTGATTGGGAACTTCAGACAGACTCAGGGCTACTGGAAAGACAGGGAACAGTCGTGAGCAGTAGGAAAACTGCTTTTCTGTTTGCAGAGGCTGAAAAACCTGCCTCGGGACTGGATTAAGGTGGGAGAGGTCAGGAGGAGGCAGCCGTGTGTGCCAAGGTCCTGGGGAAGGAACTCCTGGTTTTTGCTTTGTTTTGAGCCAGGGTCTCACACTGTCACCCAGTCAGTGGCACAATCTCTGCTCACCCCAGCCTCGACACTCTGGACTCAGGTAATCCTCCTGCTTCAGCCTCCTGAGTAGCTGGGACTACATGCACACCCCATGATGCCCAGCTAATTTTTTTTTAAATTTCATTTTTGTAGAGGCTGCTATGTTGCCCAGGCTGATCTCAAACTCCTAGACTCAAACAATCCTCCCACCTTGGCCTCCCAAAGTGCTTTGACCACAGGCATGAGCACGATGCCCAGCTAAAACTCCTGTTTCTTTGTGGCCCTACTAAGGTAGGGCACTAGACATTGTCATCTACTCTGTGGTGACTCGCCATGTGCCTTCTTATCTGGGGACAGGGACACGGCCATGAGCAGACAGACCAGGTCTCTGCCTTCAGGGAGAAGAACAGGGAAGACCAAGTGAAAAGACTCTCAGCAATGACAACTATGAAAAAGGGAGCCCAGCAAGGTGTGGGGGTGCTGCTCAGTGATGGCCGCTCTGGGAGGTGGTGTGGGGGCCCGTGTCATGAGCTGGACCTGCCATTCCAAGTGGGAACAGCATGTTTGGCGGCAGAACTCTGCCAGAATGTTCTCTTGCATCTTGTTCTCTGAGTCTCACTGCAAGCCTTGGCTCTTAACATTGAGCTCACCGTTGTACCGTGGGGAGACTGAGGCTCGAAAGGCACAGCGTGCCTCACCCAACATGCAAGGCAGGGGCACACTGGAGTCAGTTCTTGGAAGCCCAAGCCCCTCCCTGCGTTGTGGTCTTTGCATCCTGGATACCTGCTAAGGGACCTGGCCACTCATGTGCCACTCACATGCCACTTCTTCTCAGGTGCAGTGAGGTGAAAAAGTTAGCGTGATTTTCTCCAGATCCCCTGCAGGAAGGGTCCCTGGGACCCAGAGGCTGGCAGACCACAGGGTCCGTGCTGCAGAGGCCACTGGTGCACAGCAGTCCAGCACACTGCCCTGACAGGCATTTCCCCAGGATTCTCCTATGAGCCCACATGGCTGGAAGTAAGTCAGAGAAGGGCAGGCATCCGTCTGCCCAGCAGCAAAGCCTGGGAAACCTCCTAGCCTGCACTTCCCCATCTGCAAGAGGGCTTCCAGCCCAAGGAGGGGTCAACCGGGATCCTAGGAGAGCCCCTGGCACTCAGTCTCTGCGCTCTGAGGGGCACGAACCCCTGGGAGTCAGGAGTTTCCCCACTCCCATTGCTGGAGGAAGTCAAGCCCAGGCGGGAGGGGTGTCCTGTGTCAGCCCCCTTCACCAAGTTAATCCAGAGGTGGAAACCTATAAGCTCACGGGGCACAGAAACATGCATAGGGCTCTGCAGACTGTGGGGTTCATGTTGAGGACTGGGGGGCCTGGTGAAGGACTGGGATCCAGGCCAGGCTCCCCAGTCAATTTCTGATATTTATTTATCAAGGACAGGTGTCCTGTTGTGCTGTAAATTCAGCAATAAATAACAAGCTCTTTGACGTTCCTTATGCTAATGAATCAAGGTATAGACAATAACTCAGTCAAGGCATAGATGGCAATTAATTCATTCACTGACACATGACATCACTATTTTACGGCGAGTCATCAAAAAGACAGCTCAACACCTAAGTGACATCTGTGGACCCACCACGTGGACATCACTGGGAGCTAGCAGAAATGCAGATTCTCAGGGCCTCTGCCAGACTTTAAATCAGAATCTGTGCTTTGGCAAGATCCCTAGGTGATTTGCATGCACATGTGAGATTTTTATTTATTTATTTGAGTTGAAGTCTCACTCTGTCACCCAGCCTGGAATGCAGTGGCATGCTCACGGTCATCGCAACTTCGACCTGCTGGGCTCAAGTGATCCTTCCGCCTCAGCCTTCCAAGTAGTTGGAACGATAGGCACGTGCTAATGTGCCCGGCTAACTTTTTGTTGTATTGTAGAGATGAGGTCTCGCAAAGCTGCCCAGGTGGGTCTTGAGCCCCTGGGCTTAGGCAACATGTGAGATACTTAAAAGAAGGTATGATCATGACTCTCATACAAATATAAAATGAACCCGGGTCCAAGATTTTACTTAGCTCATTAATTAATGAGGACACCACTAAAATGCAACAATCAATTTAAAGGAGAAGGCAGAACTGACACACACATAGGTCCTCAGGAATCTGAAATGAATTTACAAACAGATGCTAAGCTGGCAAAAAAAAAAAAAAAAATCCACAGGGCAACAGTCCATGGCTTTGCATTGGACAAAATTTATATTTATATGGACAAGAATAGTCTGCATTATCATCAGTTTTCTACAACTTGCCGAGCTGTGAAATAACTCAGATAATGAAAGGCTAAGCAGAAACACACCCCAGAAGGGTGTACTGGATGGGATACATGGTCATCTCTGTCTCCCTTTTCTGCACCCCCATCTCAGTTCAGTCTTTTACGTTTTTCCTGATGCACACTGTAGTTTGATAAGCACATCCTGAGACTACTCCTGGCCTCTGGCATGGCCAGACCCAGAGAGCCTTTCCGGATCATGACTGGGCAACCGTTTGAGCAAATGCCAGTGCCTTCCATGCTCTGCTGGGGAATTAGCCAGTGAACAAGACCAAACCTACTCACCCGGAAGAGTCCTGTTTGCCTGTCTCTGACTGGAAGCACAGGGGATGACTGCTATGGCCACCTTCGGGTCAGGTGGCACTGCCATCCAAGACGCCATCAGAACACCTACAAGGACAGAGACCGGCGTCTTCATGGAGCTTGTGGGGGTGTGTTCGACTGTCTGGGCGCTGGCCATCACTGCCGGGACATGGGGCCCAATTCTGCCTGTGCCATGATGTGCTAGTGCCTGGTGCTGAGATCACAGGTGGAGACCCCAGCCCTTGTCTGCCCCTTCATGATTGGTTATCAGGATTTATCAAAAGGGACCGCTGGTTATGTGTAAGCAGAGTGGCCTGGGGAATGGAGAATGAGCAGTTAGGAGTCCCATGTCTAACCTGGGGCAGCATATCCTGTGTCAGTTACGAGGTGAAGCCCAGTCGCTCCTCCCTGACTCTGTAGCTGGGCAGTTTGTTGTACCCCTGCTGTGGTCCAGGCGTGGACCTAGGGGTTGTAAACTGCCAGTGGACACAACGGACATGCAGTTCATGGTGCAGCAGGGAAGAGACACGAAACGTAACCCCAGACACATTGTGTGGTAGGTTACCATTGTTGTAAGCACCCTGGGGGAAAAGTTGATTGGGCAAAGTAGTGTACGGTGGGAAGACCTCTCCTTGTCTGAGGAATCAAAAGGCTTCCCCTAGGGAGCCTGGACTGAAGGGTGAGCGACTGGTGGGGGTTGGGGACCAAGGAGAGAAACAGCAGGAACCCGGGCACTGGGTGGGAGGGGTCAGCCTGCTCCAGAGAGGCGAGGCAGGGTCACACGTGGGGGCTCCCAACTGTCTGTGGGCTTAGGAACCACCTGGGGCGCTGGTTAGCCTGTGCCTTCTTGGCTCCTACCTCCAGAAATGCTGATTCCACAGGTCTGGGGCACAGCCCAGGAACCTGCATTTTTAAGAAGCATCCTAGGAAATGCAGAGAAAAGTGTCACAGAGGGCCACACGTTGAGAAGTACAGGGTAAGAGCCTCGTGAGAGTGGCATGAAGTAAGGTGAGTCCTTTAACTCTAAGCCATTCTTAGTGCAGCCATAACATGGGGGTGATGGAAAGATCAAAGGAGAGAAGCCGCATGGCACCCAGCATGGAGACCGGCAGGTAGGGGTGCTCAGCAGATTCTGCATGCTCACTGCTGCCCCCTCAAGTCAAGCCCGAGGGGCCCAGACAGTGGAAGGGGTGGGCTTCAGCCAGGCACCTGACTTGCCTCCCCGCCGAAGCAAGACCTTTCCCCACTGGGCCAGGGGGCCAGAGGGTCCCCACCATAAAAGAAGGGAGTGTGATTAGGTGATTCTCACCCCTCAGTCAACTGGCAGATCAACCACCACCTGCCATCTTGAATTCTCACACCTCCCCAAATTCAATAGCTCTAGGCCTGGCTGCCCACTAGAACCACCAAAGGGACTTTTTAAAAAGTCCAGTTGAATCAGGATCACCTGGGGGTGGGTCCCAGGTGTTGGTAACTCTTTCAGCTGCCCAGGCAAATCAAATGAGAACCAGTGCTAGAATTCCTCAAATACCCCTTTTGCTCATAAGAGGAAACACCATGCTTCTCAGTTCCTACCCCAGGACCCCGGGAAGCACCCAGCCACCAGGTGCCTTAGATAGCATCCAGCAATCGCTCACAAAACTCTGGGTTTTTTTTGTTGTTGTTTTGAGTCGAAGTCTCACTCTGTCTCCCAGGCTGGAGTGCAGTGGCACGATTACCACTACTGCAGCCTCGACCTCCAGGGCTCACGTGATCCTTCCGCCTCAGTCTTCCAAGTGACTGGGACAACAGGCATGTGCCACCACACCCAGCTAATTATCTGATGTATTGCAGAGATGAAGTCTCGCCAAGTTACCCAGGCTGGTCTCGAACTCCTGGGCTCAGGCAATACGCCCACCTTGGTCTCCCAAAGTGCTGGGATTACAGACGTGAGCCACTTGCGCCTGGTCAAAACTCTGTTTTTAATAGGGCGCTTAATGTAAATGTTTAAGAATCTTGTCAGTAAAAATGCACATTGTTTGAACATAACCAGTGATCACTCAACATCTTCTCACCCATCCCTGCCATCCCCAAACTGGGCTCAATCAGCTTTATCAGAGTCTACTCGACACACCATGAAACGCACCCATTTCAACTGCACCATTGGATGAGTTTTGACCTGTGTGTCTTGTGCCCTCCTGCCGCATGAGACGTTCATGTTGAACAGGTTTTTTCTTCCTCTGGTGGTTTTTCCATGCTGTACGTTTGCACTGATACCTTTGATTTGTCAACTTTAAGTAGGGTGGCATCTAACTAATCTTCCAACCAGGAAATTGCTAAAAGTGAAAAGGGTTAGCACTAATGATTGCACAGGACAGCAGGTATAAAATGGGACTGTCCTGGACAGATGGGGGATGTGACCGGTCTGACCCTGTCTGTGGACAGCCCGCCATGGTGGATGCAATTTAATCCCCACACCCTCTCTCTGTCTCCCTTCCCCTGCCCAAGTTTTGCTAATTTTGGTTTCTCTGTTACTTCACTTTGTAAATTTAAATATCTCCAGCCTCTCATTTCTGGGGACATGTGGTAAGATGAGAATGTTGATATCCCAACTGTTGCCTCCATCTCTGTTCACGTCCACCTCCTAATTATTTCTTTCCTCTTTATCTTGTCAAGCGGCTTCCATTTGGTATGGACTGAGAAGCCTTTTCTATTTTGTCTACAGAAAACCAATGCTCAGTGTTTATATTATGCTGATGATGTTGACTTGGTTCCCTGAGAGCCGAGGAGGTATTGTGAGTGATCCTAGTTCCTTGTCTATGGTTACTGATGCCATTTCTCCCAGGCCTCCAGTGGGAAAATGCTTCTAGCATCAACCGTAAAAGAATTTTCCTTTCTTACTCACTATCAGTTCTTCCAAATCATGTCATATTTCATTTTGGACCAGGTGCCGTGATGCACACCTGTAATCCCAGCATTTTGAGAGGCCAAGACAAGAGGATCGCTTCAGCTCAGGAGTTCAAGACCAGCCTGGGCAACATAGTGAGACTTCATCTCTACAAAAAAGTTGAAAAAATTAGCTGGGTATGGTGGCAAGCGCCTATAGTGCCAGCGACTCAGGAGGCTGAGGCAGAAGGATCGCCGGAGCCCAGGAGGTCGAGGCTGCGGTGAACCAGGATCACGCCAATGCACTCCAACCTGGGCAATAGAGCGTGACCCTGTCTTGCAACAACAAACCACATACACATGGAAGCAGGTGGTGGAACACTGGATGATGGGGACTCAGAGGGACCGGGGAGGGGGCAGATGATGGAAAGTTGCTTGGTGGGCTCCACGTACTTTGTTTTCGTGGCAGATGCACTGAAACTTCTGTCTTCACCACAGTGCAATATGTCACGAAGCAAACTCCCACTCGGACCCCACGAGTATACACAGACAGAAAAAAAGAACACTGGAAACTGGATTTTCTGCATTTGGATCCTGGCTCCCACTGACTGTCTGTGAGATACTGGCCCAGCTGCTGTGGGATGGTATGTTATCCAGGCTCTACCAGGTAGAGAGAACCAGCAACAGGCAGTGTGTGAAGGAATTGGCCCTGTGTGTGAAGGAAGCGTGGGACTCACTAGCTGAGGTCTGCAGGGCCGGCCGGGGGTCCGGACACTCAGGCAGAAGTGGATGCTGCAGTCCACAGGCGGGTTTCTTCTTCCTCAGGGAAACTTCAAATTGCTCTTAAAGACTTCCAGGAGATTGCACCAGGTCCACCCAGATTATGAAGGACAAACTCTCTTACTTGAAGTCAAGTAATGGCAGATGTTAACCACATCCACAAAAACGTCTTCTCAGCCACACCTAGGTCAGTGTTGGATTGAGTAACTGGGAACTCCAGCTTGGCCACAGTGACACATGACCCTCGCTGTTGCAGATGGGAACAAGGAAGGCAGCCCCACACGGGGATCTTACAGGGACAGGCCAGAACAGTGCTCAGGAAGCACTCAGACATGGCTGAGGCCGAGGAAGTGTCATGATGTCAGGGGCCACGGCTCTTGCTGTGACTGAAGTCTGCTTTCCAGGCAGCTGTGGCACCAGGAAGGGCCGGGGGCTGTGCACTGTGGGGGAGGGGAGTTGGGGGTTCTGCATGGGGCGGTCTGGTCACAGGTCAGCACGTCACCCACTGGCTGTGTAGATGACGTCTGAAGCCTTGGTCAGAGAGAGCTAGGAGAGAGGAGGTGGCAGGAGCCCCACTGTTGGCCCCCGAGCACATTCAGATGGAAACCAGCTCTCACAGGACCACCTCTTGGGGCTGCCTGCGGGGCAGGGTCAGCTGCCCCAGGGGTGAGAAACCGGTGGTTGGAAGATGACGTGGTTAGAGGTGTGAGACGAGAGGACTTGCAGGTGGTGGCAGCCATGGTGGATGTCTCATCAGCTCTGACTGTGGATTTGTGTTACTTTCATTTGCTGCCTCAACTGGTAGCTAAGTTTCAGATAAATTTCAGGAAATCAAACTCAAATCCCCAAACCAGCGTCCCAGGCCCCAGGCCAGTCTCTGGTATGACTATGCGATCTGCAGAGTTTATCTCGGGCAGCTTTGATGGGTGTCACCTTAAATGCCCTCCTTTCCTCCCTGGGAGCCCTCCCCTCCTGCTCTGAGACCTCCAGCACTTCCAGATATCCCCCTGGAGTTTCAGTCCCAGCAAACCCCAGTTCCTCTGGGCCCTGTTCCCAGCTGCTGGCTCTTCACATCAGAGCCGCACAGGCTAGGGGAGGAGTAGACAGAATTGACTGCCCATAGCTCGTGACTTAAGGTGCTATCCTTCCCAAGGAGACCTGGGGGCCCAGGAGAAGTATGCAGAAAAGGAATCCAGTTCCTCAATGGGGAATATCCAACTCCTGGGTATCTGTGCAGGAAAACACTTGGAACACGAAGCACACGTGTACACGAGAACTTCAGAGCTTACAAGAGCTTAGAGGCCACGTTTGTCCCTCCTGACATTTTCATAGATGAGGGAACCAGAGCTTGGGACGTGAAATGGCCTGTCCCCACTCACATACCTGGGAGGCCACTGGGAAAATGGGCTAACCCCAACCTCCTGGGGATGCTCGGCTATAGCCAGCAAATGCGCAGGGGCAGAGTCCCAAGGTGGGGATCCACTACGAATTCCAGGCAGGCCACCTGGACTCCTGGGTCCTGCCTTCCCTGACCAGCCCCACCCAGTCCTGACATGGTGACCTCGGAAGCTTCCCTGCCAAGGCTTCTTTCCAATACTCAGGACACAGGACTGAGAAGTTTGACCCTGGCTGGGGGCCAGGGGAGCCACACTGTGCTCCTCAGGGACAGAGGGCCAACCCGGGAGAACATTGCAGGCTGGTGAGACATGTCCTGCCAGGCCCTGCTGCTATGCCCTTTCCAGCCTCATCATCTGCACACCTGTCCTCTATTCAGGGACCTGCCCTGCCCCCAGGGCATGCTGTGGCTTCAGACACGCAGCCACTGTCCCCTTGTCTGCAACAAGTCCTTTTGCATTCCCCTCCAGGGCTCCCTTTCAGGTCACTGCATTTGGTAGTACTGCCCCCATGTCAACCTTCACCTCACATTCCCATAGCACCTTGCCTGTTCTTCATGGCGGCTCTTGGTGTGTTGTTTTAGTTGACACATTCTGTTCTTCAAGACTGTGAGCTGTTAGTTGCTTTGGTTTTAGTCATCATTGAATGCCAGAATCTACTTGGGTGTCTAGAACCAACTAGTGCTCAACATACTGTTAGGTGAATGAGAAAAGGATGGACTCAGGAATAGATGATGTTGGACAAATGGATTGGGAGATGGATGCTGGCTGACTGGGATGATGAGCAGAAGGATGAGAGAAAGTGATAGAATGATAGAATGCAAGGATGAATGGATGAAAGCTGAAGAGAGGGATGGGTGGAGAGACAGACCGAAGGATGGACAGATGGAAGAGAATGAGAACGAGTGGGCGGATTTGTAGGTGGATAGAGGCTGGACAGATGGATGACAGAATGAAAAAATACATTGATGAGTGGATTGACAGGCATGAGATGGATGAATAGTTGCAAGATGGGTGGACACATATGAGATGGGCTGGTAGACAAGAGGTGAGTGGGTAGATATGAGGTGAATGGCTAGATATGAGGCAGGTGGGTAGATATGAGATGGGTGGGTAGACAGAAGATGGGTGGGTAGACAGGAGGTGGATGGGGAGACAGGTGGGTAGAGTGGATGAACTGAGAGCTGAGTGCATGAGAGGGTAGCCAGCCCTCCCCCTCTGTGAGCTCCATTTTCTCAGCACAGGGCCCTGCCCCTGAAGTCAGGGTATACCTCTGCCCTATGATGTGTCCAGAGAACCCCTCTGTGCCTGGCATCCTCCTATCCACCCCTAAGGGAAGACACGAGTTCCCAGCCCACCTTGGTGAAGGAGAAACTGAGATCTGGGACTGCTGATGCTGTTTATGGACACCCAGCTGGGACCAAGCTTAGAGGAAACAGCCCTGCTCTGGGAGGCCGCTGAGGCTCCAGCCCACCATGAGCCTTCGCTGCCTCTCTCTGAGTGTGGCACTGGCTAATCTGACTCCACACACCCATCCCCGCTGTGGCCAGACCCTTCTCTGCGTCGCTTTGACTGCATGTCCATCATGACTCGTGACAGAGGATCAGTCCTGCCTGTCTGCCTACAAGCCCTGTCTACACAGGTTCCTCTCAGAGGGAAGTGCGCCAGGAGAAATCAGGAGAGGCCTACCCCTCCAGCCTCCCACCCGGCACTGGCACTGGCTTCATGAGTTCATGCCTGCTCCTTTCCCCTCTAACTCTCCCTGCGATGGCAGTGTCCAGGCCTTGCGTGATCACAGGGGCAGGGCAGCCCCAACGAGAAAGCAGACAGAAAGTCATTTGGAGTCACGCCTTAGACAAGGAACAGCAAGCCCTCATCCATGAAAAGTCCTGTTAACTTTTTCCCTACTCATTTGTATGTCTCGAACTTTATAAAAATACTTCCAGAGTTTTTTTAAAAATTGCAAAAAATATACAAAGAAATTCCCAAATGTTAACATTGGGCCACGTTTGCTCATTTGCTTTATGATTTTCTTTATAAGTTTCTCTTTCTATATAGGGGTAGATACATGTATACATATACAGGTATGCATGTAGAAATATGTGTGGATTATTTTTCTGAAGCATTTGAAAGTAGTGGCAAAAGTCTTTTTATCTCTAAATCCTTTAGCATGCTTTGTAAATTTTATTATTTTATTCTCTTTCATAGCCACAGTGTAACTGTCAAGGTCAGGAAATTAACATTGCTACAATCGCTATCTACAGATCTTATTATGAGGTCACCGACTGTCCCACTAGCATGCCTTTTCCAGTCCAGGTTCCAACCCAGAATCACCCTGCATTTGCTTGCCGTATCTCCTTACTCTCCTTTACCAGAAAACTCTCTCAGCCTTCCTCATTTTTCATGGCCTTAACTTGTTTGAAGAGGCCCAGCAGGTATTTTGTAAGATGTCTCTCAATATGCGACTGGGTGATGATGTTTCCTCTTAATTAGATTCAAAATTGCAGGCTCCACACATTTTGGCAGACTGCCACAAAACACAGCGTGTCCTTCTCGGTGCCTTGTATCAGGAAGGACACGGTGTCACTCTGTCCCCTTCCTAGTGATGTTAACTTGATCTCTTGGTTAAGGGGGTGCTGCCAGGTTTCTCCACTGCCAAGTTATTCTTTTTCCCTTTGAAAAATAAGAAGTAACTTGTGAGAAGATGCTTTGCGGTCACATAAGTATTTTGTTTTTCATCATACTTTTGCCTGGCAATTTTAGTATCCATTAATGATTCTTGCCTGAAACAGTCCTTGCTTTTGTGTTTGCCAGATGGTGAGTTTGCCAGTTCCAGCATTCCTTATATTCATGAGTTGGAATCCTTCTGTAGGTAAGAGCTTTCCCTTCCTCTCATTGATTTATTTATTCATTCACTTATTTATATCTATTATCTATTTATATCTGTACTGACTCAAGGTTTCTTCTCTGTACTGTGGGTAATAATTGGTTATTATTACTCTTAATCAATTTTAACATCTTATTTTGAGATAATTACAGACTTCCAAAGGGTTGCCAAGATGGCGGAGAAAACTTCTGTGTACCCTTCATGCAATTCCTCCCGATGGTTGTATTTTACGTACTGTCGTGCAATGTCAAAAACAGTAACATGGCACTTGGGCACTGTACATGCATAGCTCTTTCATTTTATCGTGTGTGGAGAATTTGTCCACCACAAAAGTCTCCCTCATGCTGCCCCTTGGAGCCCCACCATCCCTAGTCCCTGGCCACCAGGAATCTGGCCTATGTCTCCACACCTTTGTTATGTCAAGAATATTATGTAAATGGAATCATATGGTACGCCCCCTCTTGAGACTGGATTTTTTTCATTCAGTGTAATCCCTCTCCAGAGTCATTCTAGTTGATGCATCAATACTTCCTTCAAGAATACAAATGAAACACTCAGCACTAGGGTTGGGTGTACTCAGTTTGTTCAACCTTTCACAATTGTAAGACACTTGGATTGTTTCCCATTTTCTGGCTATTACAACATAGAGCTGCCAGGAATTCTCATGTATAGGTTTGTGTGTGGGCGTGTGCTCATTTCTCTGGACCAGGTGCCCAGGAGTGTGATTGCTGGGTCATATGGTAAGTGTATGCTTAGACTTTTAAGAAACTCCTTAACTGTTTTGGAGAGTAGTTGTGCCATTTTAATTCCCATCAGCCGTGTAGGAGTGATCTGCTTTCTCTGCATCCTCACCAACACTTGTATGTAACTACTTTTTAATTTTAGTCATGATATCTCATGGTGACCCTGATTTTCAGGTTACTGATGGCTAATGACAAAGACCTTAGCACCACATGGTGGCCATTCATGTACCCTCTGTGGTGAAACATCTTTTCATGTATTTTGCCCATTTTCTGGTAGGATTAATTGCCTTATTTATTGTTATTTTTCTAATATAGACACAAAATCTCACTATATTTCCCAGGCTGGTCTCACACTCCTAAGCTCAAGCGATTCTCTCACGCCAGCTTTTCAAAGTGCTGGAAGTGCAGGTGTGAGCCACCATGCCTGGCTGGTTGTTTGCCTCCTTACTGTGGAGTTTTGAGAGTCAGGCGGTTTGCCAACACTTCTCCCTCATTATTTATTTTACTGCTCAAATCATCTTGTTGCCCCTTAAAAGAAAGTTGTAATTTACTCATCTGAAATGTAGTGTTTTTAGGTCCTACTGGATGTCAGGCACTTGCCTAGGAGCTGGGAATAGATAGGACAGACAGGACAAGCCCTGGCCCATGGGGCACTCGCAGTCTGGGGCCAGGGTATGGAATAGAGAAAGAACCTGATGGTTTCAACACAATGCCTCACGTGATCCTACCCCTCACACCCATCCCCGCTGTGGCCAAGCTCTTCTCTGTGTCCCTTTGACTGTGTGTCCATCGTGACTGGTGACAGAGGGTCAACCCTGCCTGTCTGCACAAGCCCTGTCTACACAGGTTCCTCTGGGACACAGGGAGAGGAGAAGCAGGGGAAGGGGAGCATTCCATCCAGGAGCACAAGCTCATGCAGGTGTGTTCGAGTGACGCAAAGTTCATGGCGGCAGAGATTGGGGGACGGGAGGGCCCCATAGGGTGGATGCTTTGGAGAAGTCCTGGAAGCTGGGTTGGAATCTTGGAAGGCCTCCTTGGCTGTATGACCTTTCTCAGACTCAGTTTCTCATGGGCAAAATGAGTGTAGTAACGCCTACTTCCCAGTGTCTCTGGGAGGATTGGAAATAATGGGCATACACCATCTAGAACAACATGGTGGTGGCAGTAGGAGCTTGAGAAACATCACCCTTGGAAATCCAGGCTAGACAGACAGCATGTCTAACAGCAGGAGGGGACCCCATCCAAGAGCTGCCCCTTGCCAAGGGTCTCTCTCTCTATCCCTACTATGGTCCCTTCCTGCCCGAGGGAAGGGGTCAACCTTGTCCTAGCCGGTCAAATCCATCTCCTCATGCTCTGGACCACACCCTCCCAGCTTTCTGGGGCCAGGGATGTTCTCCATCCATGAAAACACACGTCTCTGGCTCCTTTCCAGCAGGGTCTAAGCCCCTCTCAGTAGCCGGCCTCTCACAGTCCCTCTTCTCAGCCGTGTGTCTTGGAAGAGTTGTGTGTTTTCACTGTCTCCACTTCCTCCCCCCTCTCACTCTTTAACTCAGTGCGGTTTGAGTCCCCACCCCAACCCCGGAACTTCCCAGGTCAAGGTCAGCCGTGGCCTCCATGACACGGGCATGAGTCATGGTCTCACCTTGTCTTTGCAGCGGCTGAGAAGGTTGACCACTTCCTCCTTCTAGAGACTCTCTCCTGCTTGGCTCCCAAGGCGGTGCCCTTGAGGGACTTCTGTCCCTGTGGGAGCCCCTTCTGAGCTAGGGGGCAGGTTCCTCTTTCTGCTCCTTCTGTCAACATGAGAGCCCGCTAGGGTTCTGCTCACTCAGCAGGTCTGAGGCCTCTTCCTAGTCCCATCCATGCCTTCTGTGTTTCCTGGGTCTGAAGACTCTCAGGTCTCCATCCTAGCCACCCCAGGCCTCTCTCCTGAATGCCAGAGCCCTGGATCCAGTTGTCTACCAAAAGTCTGTCTCCATCTCAAACTCAACATGCATAATGTGGCGCTCACCCTCCTCCCAGCTGCTCCTCCCCTGTGTTCCCGTTCACCCAAGAACGCCACAGTCTTCCAACTGCTGAGAACAGGGTGGGAGATGCAGGGTGAGAGTCTATTGAGGCGCGAGAGGAAACTGAGGCGGGGATGCCGGGGAGCAGCTGTCCACGTGTGGCTGGAGTTTGGGAGTGGGATTTGGCAGGAGACACGATGTGCTGATGTTCCAGTAGCATCGGGGCCAGACTTCAAGGTCCAGTGAAAACAAGCCCCTCTCCTAGGAACCCCTCAGGCAGATGGCACGTGGAAGCTCAGGCCTCCCACATCTAGGCTTACAGGCTGGCGGTGTGATGGTCTACAGGGATGTTGGGGAGGGAGGAGGAAGGAAGACGAGGGGAGGAGGAGTGGGGGAGAGAGGGAGGGCAGGCTCTGGTTGTTAAGCAAGGGGAGAGGGGACAGTAAGGGAGACCTGGGAGGCTGGAAGTGAAAGTGGCCATGGGGGAGGGGGTGGGGCAAGCGCACGATGGGAGGCCAAAACAAGAAGTGAGTAGCCTGGTGTGCTCATGAGGTCTGGAAAGGAAGAGCTGTGCCACCCTCCCCACCCCCATCCATGAATGTGTGAATTTGCACTTCCTGTCCTCATCTGGGTGGGGTGGGGTGGGGTGAAGAAGTCACTAAGGACAACAGCAATATAACGTAAAACAAAACTACATGTACCTCTGATGGGTATAGAGCGGTGAGGGAACACGCTCTGGGCAAAAAAGAGAAAGAACGCAAACCATTGTCCTGCCTTGACTGGCAATCAACAGACACCTACTGAGAACCCACTAAGGCTCAGCACTGGAGATACTTAGCTCACTGTATCTTCAAACCTTTGTGTGCAAGAAATGCTTTTATCCTCATTTTACACACGAGGTAACTGCGGCTTAGAGAAATCATTCACCTTATTTGTGGCCACAGCGTTAAGAGACAGTGGCGTCTGATTCTGATGCCCATGCTCTTGTTTTTGTTGTTTTCTTTGATATTTGTTTTACCATTTCAAAAATATTACAGTGACACAAGCATGCAATTGAACAAGTCGACTAGTTCTACAAAGTTCATTAAGGAAAACAGTCACCAGGCTCTGTCCCTCATAGACAACCACTTGCAGTTTTTTAAATGGATTGATTTAGTACTTACTTCCAAGTCCCCATATAACATGTTCCTGTTGGTATTTATTCATATTTCTGTTTGAGGCATTGTTTACTGACTTTCTATTATGGAAGAATAGGTTTTCATTTCTCTCTCTCTCTCTCACCATCACCACCATTACCACCACCTCCCCACAACCACCATCATCACCCTACTGTCACCATCATCGCTACCATCACCATCATTATCACTCACACACACACACACACACACACACACACACACACACACACACACACACAAATACACATGAGCACATGATGTTCTAGTCTCTATCCTTCCAATATAGTCATATAATTAATTTTCTTAAAAGTTAGTGGTGACAGTATTATGATTAAGTAACTACTACTACTCAGAGCTGGATAACACAGTGAACTAGGATTCCCTTTCCCTGCATACCTTTTGTTTTTTTGGAGTGATGATTGCTTTTGTTTTTCCTGTTGTTTGCATAGTTATCTATTGAATTGTTAGTTCAACTTTCAAAATGACCACCAGCTATCTAACAAGATTAGAGGCGTTAATATTAATGTACGTCTAATGTTCTATCAGTTTCCTTTCCATGAACAAGCATTTCATGGAGCTTTCTCCTCAAATTGGGACTGATCACCATCTCTGCCTGAGTCATGGCTGTCATGCAGGGTTTTTCATAATCATCATTTTGGAGATTTCCTGGGCACCTCTTTGTTTCATGTCTTTTCTTTCATCCTTTCTGTTCACCCCCTCATTTTGGCTGGTGTCTACATCCTTCAGGACTTTTTTTGACAAAAGTATGCAAGAGTAAAATTTTGACCCCTTGTGGCTCTTCCTTCCAGGGCGACTCATTTTCCCCCAGACAAGAGGCTTCAGTGTCTTTCCCGAAGGGTGTCCAACCAGACACAGCTTACTGGGAGCACAAGGGAGAGGATGGCTAGAGCGTCTCAGTATTAAGTCTGGGTAAACATTCTCTCACTCCCTCTGTTTTCCTCACTGACCTCCAATCTCAACTGTGCCTCATGCCCCTCCTCCCGGAGCAGAGACTTCATCTATCTCCAGGCATTGGCTGTGGTAGGCAATGGGTGACTGTCCAGGAGTTGGAGCAGAGGCAAGGGTCTGGAGTTTGAATTGCCTCTGAGTGAACTTCTTTCACTTAGTAATCCTTATTTTTGCTCCATCCCTTACCCACTTCCAGAAGTACCTGGGGCTGCCAGTTCCTGAGTTTTCTGAGGGCTCTACTGTATAAATCAAGCTGGTTCTCAGCTTTTCCCAATGTCAGCTTAAGAGTTCTTCTCATTTCTCCTGCTAAGTTGGTTACCACTTGACGACCTGCCTTCTCGCTTCCAACATTTTGTGACAAGATTCTTGTCTCTCCTCTCGTTCTCCCCATCCTTATGGGGTTGTGCCTTCTAGATGCTTGTCTTCATCATCTGTCTTTACCTACGAATCCAAAGCCCCTGCTCACTCCCCAGGTAATAAGTGTCTCATGCTGAGAGTGGGCAGGCCTTGGGTGCATGATCACCTCTCAACCGCAGAGACTCTTAGCAAGAAAGGAAATGAGCCTCTGTGTGAAATCAACACATCTCCACACTGGAGTCAATATGCTTGAGACCAAGAGTGACTTGGTCATGACCTTCCTGGGCAATCTTGAACAAAGTATTCCATCTTTGTTGCTGGATCTCAGTGTTTCTATCAGTGAGACAGAGCAAATACCCCCTGCAGCCCACCATGAAGGTACCAAGAATCACATGAGATGATAAAGAGGTACAGCTCTTTGCATATCTCCAGGCACCACAGAACTATGTGGGATTTAACACCACTGGTCTTGAATCCAGGAAGTGCCAAGTATGCACTAGGTCCTCAAGAATCAGAGATGAAGCTGGGCTCCGTGGGTCAGCCTGTAATCCCGCGCCTTTGGGAGGCTGAGGTGAGTGGATTGCCTGAGCCCGCGGGTTCGAGACCCGCCTGGGCAGCGAGACCTCATCTCTACAATAAATCAAAAAATCAGCCGGGCGTGGTAGCGCATGCCTGTAATTCCAGTTACTTGGAAGGCTGAGGCGGAAGGATCGCCGGAGCCCAGCGGGTCGAGGCTGCGGTGGCCGGGAGCGGCCACTGCACTCCAGTCTGGGCGACAGAGTGAGACTCCAACTCAAAAAACAAAAAAGAATCAGAGATGGGCAAGGCATGTCCCTCCTCCTGGGGAAGCTCACGGTGTAGCAGAGGGCTTATATGGATGGACTAAGGGCTACAGCCCAGCAGGATAAGCAAGAGTGTAGACTGCACATGAATGCACAGGAGGAGACAACATAGGAGCAGGAGAGCGTCATGGGAGCTGGGCAGGACTGTGCCAGTCAGAGAGGAGGAAGGTGTTTAAGGCCGGCAGGTGAGTATAAGCAAAGGAAAAGATGCATCTATCTGCAAAGTATAGGCGGAGAGCTGAGCTTCAAGGGGCTGGCTCCTGCAATATTTGCTCTTTCACTGTAAGACAGAGATGGGATGTCATGTGGGCATGACATGGCTGGATCTGGCTGTGGGCAGGTTGCCTCTGGCAGTGAGATGAAGGGCAGTGTGGAAAAGGCCGTTCAGAGCTCAGAGGTGTCAGTGTACTGTTCCCATAGTCAGGAGAAAAGGGCTGTGCTTTCATGTAGGGCAGGAATAGGGAAGAGGGAGACAAGACTATGGGTTTCAAGAGATGATTAAGAAGTCAAATCATCAGGACTTGGTAATCAACTGAATGTAGGGGATGAAAATGGTTGAAGGATCCAGCCTGTTCTTGGGCTGACTGGTTAGTGAGACTGTTTCCCAAGCTAGGGAATACAGGTAGAGGGACAGGCTGGGCAGAGGGAAATGAACAGAGGTAAAGGGTTTCAGTGTGAGCATTTAGACAGTGGGACAGAGGAGGGCATGACAAAAAGGAAGGTGAAAGTGTAACCCAGGGCAAACCTGGAGATAGCTGGGTGACAGTCACTGAAGCACAACCATCACCATCATCACCACCATCATCACCATCACCATCACCATCACCACCATCATTATCACCACCATCACCATCATCAGCACCACCATCACCATCGTCACCACCACCACCACCATTATTGCCACCACCATCACCAGAATCACCACCATCACCGCCACCACCACCACCACCACCACCACCATCATCACCACCACCATCACCATCGTCGCCACCACCACCATCACTGCCACCACCACCATTATCACCAGCACCACCACCATTATTGCTGCCACCACTACCACCATCACCATCACCATCCCCACCACTACTACCGCCATCATCACCACCACCACCATTATTGCTGCCACCACCACCACCGCCACCACCACCATCATCACCATCATCACCATCCCACCCACCACCACCACCACCACCACCACCACCACCACCACCATCACCACCATCATCACCACCACTACTACCACCACCACAATTATTGCCACCACTATCACCCTTATTGCTGTCACCGCCAT
Source organism: Cephalopachus bancanus (assembly GCA_027257055.1). Taxonomy (NCBI): domain Eukaryota; kingdom Metazoa; phylum Chordata; class Mammalia; order Primates; family Tarsiidae; genus Cephalopachus; species Cephalopachus bancanus. The sequence continues at coordinate 1,962,286 of JAPVLO010000288.1, read as the reverse complement.
CACCACCACCATCACCATTCCTACCGTTACCACCACCTCCCCCCAACCATCATCATCGCCCCACTATCACCATCATCACTACCATCACCATCATGATAACCACCCCCCTCACCATTGTCACCACCACCACCATCATCACCCTCATGATCACCATCAACACCATCACATCATAACTACCATCGCCATCATGATCACCACCTCCCTTCGACCATCATCACCCCATCATCACCATAATTACCATCACCATCGTCACCATCACCATCGTCATCACTCCACCATTCTCATCATGACTATCATCACCACTTCCATTAACACTACCACGACCACTGTCTTACCACCATCTCTATTTCCCCATCACTGTCATCACCACATCACCATTTCCACCAGATCCACCACCACCACCATGTCCTCTGCCACCATTATTTTACCACCACTCTTATCATTACCACCTCACCACCTCCATTCCCCCCCACCTCCATCCCCCCCACCTCCATCCCCCCACCACCTCCACCACTACTACCCACATGTCCTCCCCCCATCCTCACCACTTCCATCACCATTACCACTCTCACCATCATCATCATAACCAACCTCCCTGCCACTGCCATCACAACCATCATCACTATCTCCATGCACTCCCCGTCACCTCCATAATCTCACCACCGCCCTTTCTATGATCAGCATCACCATCTCCACCCCCCACCGTCCCACCACCTCCATCACCACCACCCTCACCATCAGACTACTTAGAGATGAGTTACATTCCCCCCACTTCATAGAAACTTGTCTCTTTGCAGGACAGAAAAAAATAACCTGAGCTCACTCCTGCCCGTGGTGGGTGTGCAGAAGCTATGAATATTGCCTCCAACTGGTGAGACGTGGACAGTAGTATCTGATACACAGTCCATGGCTCCTTGCCTCCTCCTCCAGCCTGCCCCAGGTGTCTTTCGAGTGGTTTGAGCCACACCCTCAGCCGGGCCCTTTGTCTGCAGACAGCAGTCTGACACCATCAGTTCAGGCTCTTGGCATGGCTAGACTCCTGTGCTTCTCATGCCTGTCTGAATCTGTCAGTACGCACACGCCCCACTCCGCCATGTGTCCCCGGCCTGCTCTGAACTTCCTGCCCCCGAGACACCCTCCCCCATCCCCATCGTCCCTGCCAACCCTTCCCTGGCCTTGCAGACTTCCTGCTTCAGAATCAGCCCCTCCCCTCCTTGCTCCTCTGAACCCTCCCTTCCTGCCAGCCTCACCTGAGGGTGCCTCTCCCCAAGGATCCGCCTTCCTGCAGGGCCCTCCAATGAGGTGCCTCCGTGGGGGATCTGTGCCCTGAGCATCAGGTTCCCTCCGATGCTGCACCCAAACCCAGCCCCCACTCCCGGTCCTCTGCAGCAATGTGCTTCTGCCCCTTCTCTGGAGTGAGCTTCACCAGGCACCCCTGACCTTACCCTAACCCAAACCCTAAGTTGCTGGCCACCCTGAGTCTCAGTTTCTTCATCTGTAAAATGGAGCTAATAAAGTCTCCTTTCCAGGGCCATCATCCACATCAAATGACACAACATCTAGAAGTCATCCAAGGCATTACCTGGCACATCCTAAGTGTAGGACATTCATGGGCTCTTTCTTTCCCTCCCTCACAGCCTAACACACCCAGGTGTTGCTGTTGCCGTTGCTGTTGCTATTTCTGCTCTAGGCTCATCCATCCTCATCAGGCCTTAGATAAGAGCAGTGTCTGACCCTACAGACCATAATAGGTGCTCAGGTGATGCTGGTTAAATGACGGAGGACTGGATGACTTCCACAGCTGCAAATTTACGCTCATTTTGGAGTTAACTAAAGAAACGAGAAGGCACATGGGACCTCCTTGTGTGCCTTCTCCAAGCAACCCATGCTAGTCTGGGAGACATCTGCTCCCTCTAACGGTATAGACGTATCAGGGCTGGCTAATGGCAAAAGGTGTCGGTTCAGCTGAGACAACATATGCTGTTTCCACTGGGCCCATAAACAGCCTGAGCTAGTCCGAGGCGGTTTCCTGGAGAAGCCAAGCCGAAGTCAGTAGTGCTCCAGTCTGGCTGCACATCAGAGTCATGGGGGCTTTAACCCCAGCGTCCACAGGCCACACCCCGGGCCTGTGAAATCAAGGTCTCTGGGGCTGGGGCCCAAACGTCAGCAACATTACAGCTCCCAGGTGACACTACCAGCAGTTGAGCTTGAAAACCTTTGGCGTAGAGGCTGGGGTCACCAGTGGGAGGTGCAGGACGGGAGGTTGGCTGGAGTGCCCAGGAGTGTCACTGTCTTTGTCTCCTGCTGCTTGTATCCTTCCTTCCTTCCTCCCTCCCTCCCTCTCTCCCATCTCACTTCCTTCTCCCCCTCCCCTCTTCCCCTCCCCTCCCTCCCCTTCCCCTCCCCTCCCTCCCTTCCCCTCCCCTCTCCTCCCCTTCCCCTCCCCCTCCCCTTCCCCCCCCTCTCCCTCCCCCCCTTTCTTCCTCCCCTCCCCCTCCCTTCTTCCTCCCTTCCTCTTTTCCCTCCCCTCCCTTCCGCTCCCCTCCTTCCTTTCTTTCACCTCGGGGGGGGCCCCCCTTCCCTGCTGATGAGATAGAACATTTCCCTCAGCCCCTGCATTAATAATGCTGCATGTCCCCGGGGAGTTGAGGCATATGTGTGTGTGGTGTGTGTGTGTGTGTGTGTCTTCAGAGCTCCTCTCCCGCCCATCAAAGACTGAGGGCACGGGGAGGGGCGGATGTGTCTACATGGGTAACTCCAATTAAGACAAATGTCAGGCCCCTCCGCAGGCTGCCCACCCTTCTGGTCACATAGTGCAGCCAGTGTGGGAGAGCAGGAAGGCTTTGCTGTAGCTGTCAGGCTCTGGCAGAAGCATCCAGAAGGAAGCAGAAAGACACCACGAGCCAGAGGGCCGTGGGACCCAGACGCCCAGCCGGGAACTTCCTTGCAAATCCTGTCTCCTCTCAGGATTGTTCCCAAAGGAGCCACTTTGGAAACATGGCGGCCACTGGGTCCTTCCTATGGGGTGACCCTCAGGCCCAGCTTCAAGGGCTAGGACAGTTCCCAGGTCCAGGGCCCCAGGCTGGCTGCTGGTTCCTCTGAGCCCCTCTTTGCTAGTGGCGACCCTCCACCAGAGTGAAGCTCCTGGACTAGCAGTTTCGACCTCCCTGGGAGGATTTCTAGAAATGTAGTCTCAGGCCCACCTCCTGAATCAAAACCTGAAAGTGACAAGGTCCCCAGTGATGGAGACACACATCACCTTCTGAGAAGTACCAGAAGTGTGGACCTGGACTCAGGAAAGACGGACAGGGCTGTGTAGCCGGGATAAGAGGTCACTGCAGGGTTGGAGGTCACTTTGAGGTCGGGAGCTCAAGATCTGGCTCCGCTGGGTGCCTCCTGGATCATCTTGGGCAGGTCCTTCTGGTGCTCAGTTTCCCAGTCTGTGGAATCAGCACAACAGTGCTTCCATGTAGATATGCAACCCACGGGCACTCACAGAAGCAGTGAGGAAAGTCGTCGACCATCATGATGGAGGGGGAAATGCACAGTGACCAGAGTTGATGTGTGTGAGACGGGCCTGGCCTGCGCGAATGGCTTGGTGTAAACCATCTCGCAAAACCCCAAAGCACTCTTACCACCCATAGGCCCATGGCAGAGGGTGGCTCAGGCAGCGACATCACCTACCCGCATTCACATGATGTCAAGACTGTAGCCCTGTGCATCCCGGCTCTTCCTGGTTCCAGCGCCCAAGTGCCTAACCATCTATGGTTACGGATGCTTCCCAGACCACCCTCTGTCCTCCCTTCCCCAAAGAATAGAAGGCTTCCCTCCGTTGACACCCCAGGCCCCTCCAGCCATCGCGATGTCCCCACAGAGCTGAATGAGAGGGCCCGATTGCAAGTCAAGAGGCCCTAAGTTGGCTCCCCCAGTGATCCCGTGAGCCTGGTCATGGCACCGGAAGGGCAGGGCTCCTCTTATCTCGGCCTCCCATTGCCCACAGAAGCCCACCTGTGTCCAAGGAAAGAGTCACTGCAGGCGTCCTCTGAAGACTCCAGAAACAGAGTTGTGCAGACAGTTAGCTTTGGAACCAGAAAAACCCAGAGCTCAAATTCTAGCTCTTCTATTTCTTGTGGCCATAGGCAAGTTACTTTAATCTCTGCAGGTCTCAGTTTACTCCTCTGTGAAATGGGAATAATAAAAATCTGCTTCCTAGGGATGAACAGATTCAAGAGGGTTTGTTTAGAAACCACAGCACACTGCCCAGCATGAGAGTCAGCACTCATCCAACGGCGACGTCTCTTCTTGTTGCTTCTCCTCCCCCTCCTATTCCTCTTCCCCCTCTTTTTCCTCTTCTTCCTCCTTCTCTTTCTTCTTCTTCATCCCCATCATCACCAAACACGTCCCTACAAAGGAATCCTGTGGGGTGAATGGGAAGGTGCTGGTGCCAAGGACATCAAGGAAGGATTGGCCTGGCTCACAGGCCAGCAGCTGTCCCGGTGCTAGGGCTCTCGTCCAGGAGCCTGGATCTGGGCCTGGAGCAGGCAGGGATTTTGGAAAGCTCCGTAACCCATGGTCGCCTGGTCGGCACGGTTCCAGAGAGTTTCCACGTTGTGTGGTGAAACATACATTCTTGGGTTTTTGTTGGTATATAAATCACTTTCTATGGAAATTACTTCCAGAATGGTTTTTTTCTTTCACTTTTCCCTGTCACCTTTCCCCAAGTCTTGTCATGGTGACCTATAGTCACGCCCAGGAGCCCTGCTGGCCATGCCGTGCTGTGACACGGCTGCCTGTGGGGCCTGAGCCGTAGAGACCCCCAGACAGGTCACTGCCCTCAGGTCACCACAGCTCTGGCCTCACGGTACAGATCCCGATGGCCCCCGTTCACACAGAGGCATCTGAGCGGGCAGAACATTGTGTCGTCATGGCCCATGCCTTCCTGAACCAGCAAGAGAAGAGTGATTGCCTGGATTAACAGCGGTACCTGCGAGGCCCCAGGGTGAGGACGGCCTCAGTCGGAAAAGCGGCAAAAGGGGAGAGGGACCGGACCTGGCCTTGGGGCTGCGTCTGGAGCTATCGGGAGGGATTCAGGCTGTCCTGGCAGGTCTGGTCATGCAGATGAGGCCACAGTTTTGGTGACTGAGGGGGAGCTCTCCTTGTCATCAGAGAACACTCTGGGACCCAGGAGTGAGGCACACACATCTGCGATGGGTACATGCTGACTGGGCCTGGGGGCTGCTTCCCACTGAATGAACCCCCACTGCTCAGCCTTGCACACGGGGCCCCCTTGAGCTGCACAGCGGCCCATCTCTCTGGGTCTATTTTTATCTGTTAAATCACTTTTTTTAGCCGGTGGTTTGGACAAAGACATGGAGACCATGTGCATCAAATCTGCAGATGACTCAAGGCTGGAGGGGCTGCGAGATGATCTCGCCGGCCGAGAATGCCGGGTCAGGAGCAAACCCGGTGAAACACAGCATCCATAAACCCAGCGCCTTGAATGCAGTCTCCAAAACCCGATTGCACAAGAGCAGGATGAGGGAGACCCGGCTTGACTGCAATTCACATAAAAAAGGATCAGGAGGTCTTGGTTGGCCTTAAGTTCAACATGAGCCGGCTGAGTGATACGGCAACTGGGAGGGAAGAGAAACGCCACGGAACAGCCCGACGGTAGCGTGTCCTGCATTCACCCTTGGTGACCGGGGCGGGGAAGGGGTGCGGGGAGAGACGGCACTCTGTTACAGAGGACAAGACCCAGAAGGGACAGTCATTGTAAGAGTGGATCACGATGCACAAGAACATAAAATTGTCACCACAGCCCTCCGAGGCTCTGGCTCTGGGCAGGAGGTACAGGGCCACGCGGCTCACGGGTGGTAGGTTCATGCCCTTGACCACCCCGCTCTGCTGCCTTTCCGTGAGACAACACCTTGTCTGCTTTCTCTTCCCCATTTCACAGATGAGGAGACAGAACCGGAACCCTGGGGTCTGTCTGTCTACAGTCACGCAGCGGGTGGACTGCAGACTCAGGCCCTCCCTGGACACTCTCCCGTCCTCCTGCCCTCTGTCGGGGGCCTGAACGCCACCCTTGAAGACCTGAAGCCCTGGTTAAATTTCACATGACAGACACTCCGCAGAGGATTCTACCCACCCTGCCTTACCAGACATAGCAGAATGCCCATGATTTTCCCTTTCCCTTGTCACATGGAGTCCCCACTCAGGACAATGATCGCTATGCCCAACTGGACCCCAGTGGGATATTTACACCAGAGAGAGCTTTGCGACCCTCAGCCAGGCGCCTCTGTATGTCTCTACGTGGTTTTAAAGAGGTTTTCCACCAGAATCTGCATGTTCTCACTTCTACGTGGGAACTAAATGACTACAAAAATGGAACTTGTCGACACTGGAGACACTAAAAGGGAGAAGGGAGGTGGGAGGGGGTCAGGGTTCAGAAGTGACCTATGGGGGAGCCCTACCTGGGGACAGGGTTGCCTGGAGACCAATCCCCAGCAGAATACAACATGTCCATGTAACACACAAGCACATGTACCCCTGAATCTAAAATAAAATTTAAATGTGCAAAATGGTTTTCCAGTTAAACTGCTCACAGCCACTTCTCAGGCCTTTACTGCTTCCAAATTGGCCATAATTAACTAGGCTTTCACATTAAACTAAGCATGAATTGAGTATCTCTATATGCCAGGCACGGTGTTGGAACTTCCACATGTATTATCTCAGTTAAACTCCACAACAGCCCTGTGAGATGGGTCATCCTCATGTCATAGTGAGAAAATTGGCTGAGTAGGGTGATCAACTGTGCTGGCTGAACTGGAACTGAGTGACCTCCCAGGACACGAGATTTGCAGTTTTAAAACCAGGACAGTCCCAGGCAAACCCGGACTGGTCTAGAGAAGCAAAGTAAACTTCCCGAGGTCATAGGGATAGGAAGTGGCTGAGCCGGGTAGGAAGACACTTCCCCTGACACTAAAACAGGTCTTGGTAGAAATGGATGAGGAGGAGGAGTCAGCAATGGACACTGGACGACTTTCTGACCTCTTCTCAGACTCCTGGAAGATTATTTTATTTCCCTATTTTCAGTTCTATGTCAGAAAACCAAGTTCCTACATAGGTGACACAGGAAAGAAGTTACTTCCTGGGGCTGAGCCCTGAGTGTTTAGTAGGAACCAGAATGGGGCCCAGTGTGGCAGGGATTCTGGAAAGCTCTATTCCTTCCCCGTCCCCTTGCTCACACTGCCTGGAGAGCTCAGGTGAGTTTCAGACACCAGGAACTGGTGTCGCCAGGCTCAGATTGTAAGAAGCGGCTCAGCTGAGCTGCACTGGGGTACACATTTTAACATGGACACCGACCCACTAGGATGTGTTGGCGTGGGAAGGTGACTTTGGTGGCAAGGAGCAGGCGAAGGAAGCCCCCCAAGGAAGGAACAAAGGAAATGAGGGAGAAGGGGTCGTGGAGGCTGGGTTCTAGCCTTTCCAATCCCACATGGGAAAGGAGGTTCCCCGGCCATGCGGCCCTGGAGATGCACGCAATACCAGGGCCAGCGTAATGGGGCAGCAACCCCAGCTCAATGTCAGAACTTTCCAATGACAAGGTGAACAGAAGAGCAGTTGTGAAGCCTTCTGCCCCATCGCGGGGGCTCTGCAGGGAGAGGCTGGGTGACCACATGCCCAGGACCCTGTGGGGAGCATTCCTATAGTCCATAGGAGGTGAGCTGGATGAACTCTCAGCTCTCCCCACCACTTCCAAGCCCCTCTGGCAGACGCTGGCTTCCTCCCCTACAAATGGGAATGTGCATTCCCGTTGCATGAAGCAGAGCGCTTGGCTTGCAAAGGTCAGGATACTGGGCTGGTTTGGGGAACAGTATGCCCAGTGTTTCCTGAGGTCGTGTCGTCAAGACGTCTCCTCATTCATGTTTGGAAGGGACACAGACCACAAGAGATGTATGTGTGCTCATGAAGGGAGTGCCCTTCATGAGGAAGGGATGCAGATGGAGACCAGTAAAGTGGAAGTGCTGGGTGTGGTGGTTCATGCCTGTCATCCCAGCACACATGGGAGGCTGAGGCGGGAGGATCGCTTGAGCCCAAGAATTTCAGACCAGCCTGGGCAACATAGCAAGACTTCATCTCTTCAAAATATCAAAAAATAGCTGGGCAGGGCAGCATGCACCTGTAGTCTCAGCTACTCGGGAGGCTGAGGCAGAAGGATTGCCTGAGCCCAGCAGGATGAGGTTACAGTGGCATGACACTGAACTCCAGCTTGGGTGACAGAGGGATTCTGACTCAAAAAAAAAAAAAAGAAAAGAAAAGAAAAGCAGAAGCCAACCGGGAAAAGTCAGGACACCAGGACACAGAGAGCCTGAGGAATGCCATATAGTCTCTGCCGTTTTGCTGACACAAACCGGGATGGAAACTCACCAGCTGAGTGCCGACCGCAGAGTGCATCCTGCCAAGCAGCAGCTAGCGAACCACAAGCCTTCTTCCTTAGCTACCCAGCCCCCTAGCATCCAACCAACCAGCACCCCTTCCCCAAACCCCTATACCTCACCCTTAGGCTGTAAGCGGGTGGCCGTCAGTTTCACCCGAAGTCCCCCCCACCAACTGGCTCTCCTCCTTGGAATAAACCCTTGTGGCTCTTGAGCCGCCTGTCTCCTATCTCTCTTTTCCTACCTGCTCGTTTCCTGACCTAACAGACACTTCCTCCCTGGGGCCACAGAACATCAAAGAGGAGCTCACCCCCCCACCCCACCCCCACCTCCTCTGGCCCAGGTACAGCCTTGGGGTCTTTGATCTCCTTTCTCGGGCTCCTGGAGGGAGTCAGAAGGGTCATCTCATCACTGCTTCAAGACATAACCATGGGTTTGACCCACTGGCTAGTTCACAGGAGGAAGATGGGTGGGAGGGTCCCACTGGGAGGTTTTGATGCTCAAGGGGGTGGTGCCCTGTGTTAGCAATTTCCCCGTGAGGACCACAGGGGTCTGTGCTGTCTCTGTCTATCTCACTTGGGCTCCTCCAGCGCTGTGTTGTTACCTCCTGAGAACACCCATCTGAGCAGTCGCTTCACACCCTCCTCCAGGGCTGCTCCTCCCCCGCCCGGCAACACTCCCTGCCAGCGTTCTTTCCCGCATGCCGTTCCCTGGCCCAGAATGTTCTTCCCCTCTCTGCACTGCAGCTTCCTCGTCTGAAAATGGGGGTTAAAAATAGCATCTGCTTCCTACGGTTGTTGGGAGGATTTGGTGCGTGAATATGCATAGGGCCCTTAGAATAGCACCAGACATGTCTGGGTTAGTTATTTTGGGTTATTATTTTATTAGGATGGCCAACTCCTATTCATCTTGCGAGACCCTGGGTCACCTCCTCTTGGGAAGGCTTCCTTGTTCTCCCTAGACAAAGCTTTGATTTGTATTTTATGTTTTTTATTTTGCTACTTACTTTGGGGTCCCATGACATTTACTTGTTTGGGACACATAATTAGCCACGTGTCGTGTCACGGGATCCCATTAGACCAGGGGCTCCTGGGTGCAGTCAGAAATACATCTTAGTTCTGTCCTCGGTGGCTACCCCAGGGTCTGGCACCTGGCAGTGGCTACAGAAACTGTTTTTGCCCAAACAAACGGAAAGTTGAATAACCAGAAAGCTGTCCCATGGTCCCGAGAGCCTCCCTGCTGGTTCTTATTAGGATGGTGTTGTTCCAGCCTCAAGAGACCTGCACCTGTCCGCACCTCACCTGTCCCCTCTCGTCCTCACATCCTTGGACATCTCATCTTCTCTCTTTCTTGAGACATTCTGGATTTGGAAAGCAGCAGCGGTTTAGGAAAATGGGAAATTACCAAGAGCTCAAGCACGGAACGCATGTAACTCCTTGAGTCTTCCTGAAATGTCAAGGACTTGATTAGAGCCAGACTGGTCCCTGGCGATCTACAGGAAGGATGATCTGTTTGTCCTAGAGGGGAAAGAGGGATCACCCTTTATTTACAAACCAGCCTGGCTAATCCCTTCTGACAACATGGGAAGTCATTCTGCCCAGCCGGAGCATGAGTCCAGGGCTCCCTTAAGGAAGAACTGTCTTCTACTAAATTAAAGCAAAGGCTGAACTCGCTCTGACCCTGCCATCCTGCGGCCAGGAAAGCGGGCTGGCTCCTTCAGCGGGGCGGCTGCTGGGTCCCTGGGCCGAGTCTGATCATCAGGACAGCTCAATCATTTGCTGGGGTGAGAAGCACAGGAGTGGGGACCGTCCTTCCCTGGTCCTTCATCCTGGCCTGGCCTTGGGTGCTGGGAGAGAGTGTCCCTCGGGCCCATTCTCCCTGTCCAGCTCCCAGGGTGGGCCCAGCAGTAAGAATTCGTGAGCAGCCCCAGAGGCAGGCAGGGACCCCCTAAAGCCCCGGAATTCCCCCACCTGCTACCCCTGTCCTATTCTATGTAGGTCAGCGCCTCCAACTCAGGTTCACCTGCCAAACCCGCCTCTGTCTGCAGGAATGAGTGGAGACCTAAACATGATGGCTGCATGTGATCTCACTGGAAAAGCACATGTTCTGGAGTCTTCCATCCCTTCCCCTCCTTTCCCCTCCCACCCCTCCCACAACCCCCAGGAATCAGCCAGCCCACTGCCACAGGATGGGGGACTTTCTCCAGGAAGTTCATCTACATAGGAAAGCATCCTTTTCTTCTCGCTCTTCTCAATTACAAAATAATAAGATTGTTCAAAATCCAATAGCATGAATGTCAACTTTGGCAGGGATGGCCGCAGGAAAAAATTTAATTGCACAATGGGTGCCAGTTAAAGATGGTATGTGCTCTCCTCAGCTTTTCTTAATTCAAATTGGGATAAAATTCACTGATCTTACAGTCTCAGAAACAGAGACTTGTCACGAGGCCAGGAACAGATCTGAAGGCCGCTGGTTTCATGTTCTGAGTCTCCTGCCTTTTTCCCCTCAAAACGCCATCCCCGATTGGGTCTTTGAGCCGATTTTGAACATCAGCTCTCTGGTTTCTTTGGCATGTCCGAGGGCCAGATGTTTTTTATTTGAGAGCAAATTGACACATTAAATTACACTGTGCAAACATTAAAGCCAGCCGAGGGTAAACAGGCCGAGATTCATTGAATTTTACGGGTCACAATAATGTTTATGTAATTTAACAAATTCCTGCACCGCTGCTGAGTCTCTCTGAGAAGTATTAATTTAAGAAAGATGAGACCTACCCTGAGGCTCAAGTCCCATCTCGGCATGGCGGCCACTCAGATCTCTCACGGGCCCGCAGGTTTTCCAGCTGAGGATCCGAGCTCCCTGAACAAAGTGAGGCATCACCGCTTGGTCTCGCTGTCCTGAAGAGGCACCTGTCTTCGTTGCGAGGAGCCCTTGTAGAATGCTTTGGCACGGGACGTCTGTCGGGGCTGTCTGTCAGGACCCCTCCACTTTGATTAGTTTTGGTAGCAGCACTCTGGTTCTTTTCTAGGAACCAACATCCCATTTCATGATCCAATTTCTCCAGGTCCAGATCACTCCACTCTGCCCTGGGGTTGTTGAACTCACGCTCCAGGCCTGGCCGATCAGAGCACTCCATTCTGCACTGGAGACTGTGAACAGGTGCTCCAGGCCTAGCCAATCAGAACACACCATCCAGTACTGGCGTTGGTGAGCATGTGCTCCAGGCCTGGCCAATCAGAGCACTTCATTCTGCCCTGGCATTGTGATCACATGCTCCAGATCTGGCCAATCAGAGCACTCCATCATGCTCTGGCGTTGGCAGTTGGTTCAGAGATGGGAAGGTGGTGAAATCTGGGTTAAAGAGCATCTGTCCCAAATCTTTTGCAGAAACTGACAGAATTAAGGAGCTCTCTTTCCACTGGTCTTAAGTGGCCACATGGAGGCCAGGAGCCGCTGGGCACTGTCTTGCCACCAGCTGGGAAAGGTTGGTGGGACTGAGGCCAACACAGACGAAGGTAAAACTGGAGAAGGGCAAATCCCAAGAGATATTTGAGGCTCCGGTCCACCTGTGGTTGAAGGCTACAGCTGGGCTTTTTGGTTACGTGAGTTTGAAACCAAGTGGTTGATTTGATAAGGTCTGCCTGCCCTGCTTGCTTTTGGTCACTTGCTTTTTGTTGTTTTGTGTTTCCTTTTCCCACGAAACTGAAGGCCTCCCACTAAAAGCAGATTATTCAGGTTGAAGGGGATCTCAGAGAGCTTAAAGATCACCCTGTCCCCACAATGGACAGATGAGAGAACAGAGACTCAGAGAGGTGAACTGACTTGCCCAAGGTCATGCTACAAGTTCATTGCCAGGTGATAGGTAAAATTCCAGCTCAGACTTCTTTCCTTCGCTGGCCTCTTTATAGATGACATTTATAGATTGCCATGGCAATGATGACCATGATGATGGTCGCTTCGATTGTTTTTCAGGAAGTTGGCCAGCTCCTCTCCAGTTCAAACCAGTTATGACCCCTGACCTTTCAACTGAGCCTGCCTAAGTGCCAGACGAAGAGGGAGCCTTTTGACATGGGATGACAGGAAACTCCACCCTCAGATCCTGCTGACTTAGCCGTTTTCTGTCATGTCCCATGCAATGCCATGAATCCTGAGTCTCTTGTGCAGAACGAACCTGTTGCCTCATTCCCCCCACTGCCAACCACCTTTCCCCACATCGTAGGCCACCCCGTTTCCCTAATCCATCAACATCCCTCAGCCTTATCTTCAGGGAGGCAGATTTGAGAGTCATTCTCCTGCCTACTCACCTGGTGCCCTTGTGAAGAGGTTCTCTTCTGTAAAACCCGGGTCACAGTGATGGATTTATTGCAGAGGTCAAAACAGTCCTGGACCCAGCCAGTAATGAGTTAATTAACCCATGGTCTCTGTGAAGCCCCGTGGCTCTCTGCTGAGAATGGGACCAGCCCCACACTTTACAGAACTGGAGTCAGACCCCATGGGGCTCATCTCACTCAAATGGAATTCCCTCAGGCTCTCCTAGGACTCCCTCCACCCCTGCTCCAGCTGGCTGGTCTGTTTTAAGCACATGCTCTCTGTCTTACCCCTGCCTCTTCATTGTCCCCCATGGCCTGCTAAGCCACCTTCCCCATACTGACCATCCTCAAGACCAGGTTCAAGTCTCCCCACAAGGAGGCCTCCCTCCAATTTAGAACTCCCTCCTCTGAAATCCCAGAGACACTCAGTTGGTTCTTCACCTCCTTGCCCTTAATTGTATGAATTAAAAGCCACGTTAACATTTGTGTGACTTCTTGTATTCTATGGTCATCTCTTCTGTCTCTTTATAGCCAGCAAAATTCCTGGTGCAGTTCAGGGCACATGAAATCGTAAAGTATTTGTGCTGAAAGGGATCTCAGAGGGTTTAAAGATCACCCTGTCCTCACAATGGACAGATGAGGAAACTGAGGCTCAGAGAGGTGAGCTGACCTCCCCAAGGTCATGGGGCAAGTTCATTACCAGGCGATAGATAAAATTCCAGCTCAGACTTCTTTCTACAACACCAAGCTCCGTCCCCTTGATTGGCTTATTTTCCAGCGGAGAGTGTGCCTGGTTTGACTGGGCTGGCATCTTACCATCCCCTAATGGTACTGAGTCAGCACGAACAGAAGAGAGAACAGTAGACTTGACAGAATTAAAAGATCTGGTTTCAGCTTCCAGCTGGGCTGTGTGACCTTGGACAAGTCCTTCCACCTCTCTTGACCTCCATGTTCCCAACTGCAAAAAGGAAAGCCTTGAACTAGGTCTGAGGGTCAGTCAGTTTTATCTGCACCTGGCCCTCATCGGTTGGTGGGACTGCCACAGTGCTGTGTGGGAAGGATCTGAAAGGCAGATCTGGGCTCAGCAGGAAGCAGGCACTGTCTCTCCCAAGTTCAGGAGCAGGGTGGGACCCATCACCAAGCACACCAGATTTTGCCCTCTCTGGACTAGATGCTTTTTGAGGTCCTTGCTGTTCTGTTATTCTGTTTCATTAAGTCCTGGTGAAAATGCAAACACAGAACTCCCATTCAATGTCAGGACCCCTGTCTGGTTCTGCTGTGGTGGGCTGCCTTCCACCTTTTCATGCAGACACTACCACCCGTGACTTCTGGACTCCAGGACCTGTGGCCTCACCCAACAAAAGTTCCCTCTGGCCTGACCTGAGATCCACTGAGCAACTGGAATGTGGGATGTGGGTTTGGTTGGGCCAAGGCACGAGCAGAGGCATGAGGTCATGGAGAGAAGCAGGTGTTGGGACTTGAGGGGGTCTGAGGACTTCGCTTTCAGGTTTTCAGGGTTCAGTCTGTGGTAACAGCCCCGTCCCGACATCCTCAGGGGAAGCAGGGACCTGGTGTAGGCTCCCCAGAAGGACAGGGCCAGAGACAAGGTCGTGTAGGAAAGGAGGTGAGGATGAACTGACTTCTGAGATTCAGAGAAGCATCCTGCTTGAAGGTGCTGCTCCAGCCTCCTCTGAAGGCCTGGCCTTTCCCTGGGAGCTCTTTCTCCCTCTCTTAGCAGTCCCTCCAAGGGTGATGACAGCCCTAACACTGCGACATTGTGCTGAAATAATCCACTGCAATGATATATGTAACGTGCCCCTGGGAGGCCTGGGGAATGCTCAACCAGGAACTTTGTGCCCCCTCCCCAGCTCCATTCCCTCTGATCTGAGGAAGTTCAAACTTTCAGTTAATAAGCCTGCCCCTGTGTGCTGATGCTAGAGAGACAAAGTGGAGTGAGACACATGTTACTTGGCTTTTTTTCAGTTGCAGGGGACAGGAATAAAACCCAAAGTAATTAGAAAAGAAAAGAATAGAAAAAGAAATCTATTGGGTCACAGAAGTATGTCCCCCCCTCCCCCTCCCTCCCTCTCTCTCCTCCTTCCTCCCTCCTTCTCCCCGCCCCCAACCGGTTCTTGTCACATCGTTGCAGGCCAGATGGCTATTGGCAGACCTTTCAGTTAAGCAAATGCAGAGGCGAGGAAGGAAGGCTTCTGATTGGCTGGCTCGGGTCATGTGGGCGGGTAGCACGCAGGACGGCCCGTCCAATCTTCGTGGAGTGCGCTGGCTGCTGGAAGGAGAGGTTATCCTCTGAGAAGCAACAGTCCAGGCAGCTAGATGGAAGCAACCGCAGATGTCTGCTCACCAGGGTTTCTGGAAAGGAGGCATTTCCTCTTTGGGAAACTCGTCAGGATGTGCTGGCGTCCCTCGGGGTTTTCATACCAAGTACCCCCACCCCCCTCCCTGTAGGCAGAGCTGATTACAACTCCGCGTTGACACTTAGTCCCTGCCTGTCCAGGGGCAGGGAGCCAAAGGCCTCGTAACCAGCAGGTCTCGGCTGGAGTCTCTCCGGAGAGCATAATGACACGGTGCTGACCGCGCAGGCTGTGGCCCAGGGCCCGGCGGGGCAGATGCTTCTGAGGCTTGTGGTTTGCTGCCTGCCAATGTCAACTCTTTTCTGTCTAACTTTAGAAACCCACGGTTGGCTTCCCTCGCATCAAAGAAGTCAAGTATCCAACTCCAGAGGGTGTGTATTTTTAAAATGACAACAACAATAACCAAATCAAAACAAAACCAGAAAGAGAGAAAAAAAAATCCAGTGATCTTTCGGAGTCAAAGGGACCCTTGCACAGAGAGCCCCGAGCGTCCCGGAAATGCCCGCTGACTGTGGTCAGCCTGAATTAAACATATCTGCCCTGTTTTTAAAGCTAAAAAAAAAAAACAAACCCGAAATGACCTTTAATTAGCAGACCCATTTCTTTCCTTCCCATCAAAGCCAAGTGTTTCGTGCAGGGCTCCATTTCCTAAAAAGGCCAGGGGGCTGGAGCTGAGGTCCTTACCTTCCACGGGGTTCTATCCTGCCCATGCATCCCCTGGCTCATGGCGAGGGAATGTGTGTGGTAAGAGGAGAAGGGCGGGGACATCCAAGATGCCCACCCAGGGAGGTGGGCTGGCTGGTGGGAGTTTGGCCACATTCCAACTTGGCGCTTCCACCAGCTCTGCCAACTCCAGCAAGTGCCCTGAGCTCTCCAGTCTCTGCTTCCTCATCTGTTAAGTGGGAATCTTGATGCCTGGTCAGCCCACCTCATGGTGGAGGATATGGGTGTTCTGAGAAGTATCGCCCCCTCCATGAAAGGGTGGCATTGTTGCTAATCTATCCAATGCCGCCATCTCTGTTCTTCCTCTTTGTGTTTAAACACCCCTTTCCCGGGTTTAAACACCCCTTCCCCTTTTCTCTGCCTAGTCTGTTTCCTTGGTCCTTCCCCCTATCCCCAGCCCACTTCCCCCCATCCTGTGGGCACGTTCATCCAGTTTCCAAGCAATGAAAAGCCCAAAGAGAGGTGACATGAAGGTCTAGCCGGTACTGGAAAGGTGGGGGTTTCCGAAAAGACAGGGCAGGGTCTGTGTGGGCGCCTCCACCCAGGACCTCCATTTATGTGTCTTTTCCAGGTCAGCTGGCCTCCCTCCCTCCCCGTGGACATGAGGGCTGTACGAAAGCATTAGTCCTTTTAGCTCCAACTGGTGGCACGGCCCTCCAGGAAATGTTCCTCTGTCAGCTGCCAGAGTTGGCTAGGCAACTTAGCCTCTGATTGGGGGTCACTCATCAGCCTAAGGGAAGGGTAATTTTTTCTGAAGGCCGTGGCCGTGGAGGGAGAGGGCAGAGGCTTAAAATAAAACACAAACGGACACAGAGAAGACCAGCACAGAGCACAGACAGGCTTGTGCAGACGTCAGGATTCATTTACGGACACTCCTGAAACTGAAGTGACTCATTCAGGCAGCGGGACCAGGCCAGGCCCACAGGCTCCCTGGGCTCCGAGTCTGCAGACCCTTTCTTTTCTCAGCTCGGCAAAGGCAGAGAAAGAGAAGCACTGCTGTGGCCCCCTGGAATCAATCCTTAGATGTGTGCACACAAGGCTCCTGGATCACAGTCCTGTGATTTTTAAAAAGTTTCCTTAGTTGTTGTTGCTGTTTAAATGAAGCAAAATTTACACACAGTGAAATGCATGTACACCGTCATTGGTTCGTGGCCTGTTAGGAACCAGGCCGCACAGCAGGGGGTGAGTGGTAGCAAGCAATAGAAGCTTCTTCTGTATTTACAGAAGCTTCATCTGTATTTACAGCCGCTTCCCATTGCTTGCATCACCGCCTGAGGTCCACCACCTGCTTGGAGTATTCGTTGCATTAGATTCTCGTAGGAGACTGAACCGTATTGTGAACTGCGTGTGCAAGGGATCTAGGTGATGTACTCCTTATGAGAATCTAATGCCTGATGGTTTGAGGTGGAGCTGAGGTGGCGATGCTAGTGCTGGGGAGTGACTGCAAATAGAGATCAACATTAGCAGGGAGGTTTGCCTGTACACCCGCCGCCCCCTCCATCCCCCGCTCTGGTCCATGGAAAAATTGTCTTCCACAAAACCAGTCCCTGATGCCAAAAAGGTTGGGAACCACTGGTATATACCATGTCAACCAAGATATAGGACATTTCTCTTGCTCTAGAAAGTTATCTTGTGCCTCTTCTAGCCACACCCACCCCAAAGGCCACCACGCTTCTGGTTTCTATCACCAGAGCTGAGTTTTGTCTGTTCTAGAATTTCACAGAAATGGACTCAAACTGCTTGTTCTTTTGTGTCATTCCCTTCACACAACATGATGTGAGATCCATCCTTGTTGGTGTGTGCACCAGTGGTTCATTCCAATTTCTGCTGCTTACTGTTCCAGTGCATGAAGATGTGGCAATTGGTCCATCAATTTGCCTCTGTCTGTAGACATTCTGGTTGTTTTCAGCAGGGGGATGTTGTGAGGAAAGCTGCAATGGTCATTCCTGTACAAGTCATCGTGTAGTCACATATTTTCACTTCTCTTGGATAGATACCTAGTAGCAGAATTGCTGGATCATAAGCTGGCAGATGATTACACAAGAAATTCATCATTGGAGTGGTTGTACTATTTCACACTCTCCAGCAATGTACGAGAGTTCCCGTAGCTCTACATCGTCACCCACATTTCGTGCTGTCTTCAACCATTCCTATTGCGTGTGTGCAACAGGAGTTCACTGTAGCCTTCATTTGCGTTTTCCTGATGCTTAATGATGTTGAGTGCTGAATTTCGTGTCTGTGTTTACTGACTGTTTTTATGCTCTAAGGGCACAAATACATTCCCCTAGGCTTTCTTCTAAAAATTGTATGGTTTTAGCTTTTACCTTTAGGCCTTTGGTATGTCTAAAATTAATGTTTGTGTGTGGTGAGAAGTAGAGTTCTAAATGTATTTTTGCCTTGCATTTATCCAGTTGTTTGATATTTGTTGCAACGACATTCCTTGCCCTGTTAAATTGGTTTGGCTCTTTGGTTGAAAAGTCATTCATTGTGTGTGTTGGGGGTGGGGTGGGGGGTGGGGGTGGGGGGAGATTTCTGGTCTTTCTATTCTGTTCTATTTATCATTTCTTCCCTTGTGCCAATGCCACACTGTCTTGATTATGTAGCTTGATTTTAAGATTATGTAGTCTTAAAATCAAGGAACGTTAATTCTCTAAGTTTGTCTTTTTTGTTATTGTTTGACTAATCTTCATCTTTGCTTTTCCATATAAATTCTTAATGACATGTTTCTTGTCATTTTCTACAAAAACACATTTTGAGATTCTCAGTGGGATTGCTTTGATCCATGGATAAATTTGGGGAGATTTGACATCTTAACTATATTGAGTTTTTCAACTCATGACCAGGAATGTCTCTTCACTTATAAGGTCTATGTTAATGTCTCTTAGCAATATTTTATCATTTTTTATGACAAATATTGTTCACGTTTTGTTAAATTTATTCTTAAGCATTTTATGTTTTAAGATATTAATGTAAAATGACTTTTAAAAATTTAATTTTCAGACTTTTTGTTGCTGCTAGTACATAGAAAGACACTAGATTTTGTATGACCTAATGTCCTATGACCTTTCTAAATTCACATATTAGTTCTAAGAGTTGCTTTGTAGAGTTCTGTGGGCTTTTCTACATCAAAAGTAATGCTGTCTATAAAGGACAGTTTTAATTTTCGTTCCCATTTTAGTGTCTTTATTCATTTATTTATTTTTGTTCTATCTGTTTCCTTGTCTGATGATGTGGAGGAGGGATGAGCACAGACATTCTTATTTTCACCTTGAGGGCTGAATGCATTTAATGTTTTGTTTTTTACAGTGTGGTGTGAGCTTTTTATATCTATCCTTTGCCAATGGAGGAAGTTATCCTCTGTTCCTAGTTTTCTGCTAGTTCTAACATCTGAGTCATCTTGGCATATTTTTCTACTGACTGCTTTTCCTCTTTATCTTAAACCCCATTTTCCTTTTTCCCCTTGTGTATGGTAATTTTTTGAGTTTATACTGGATGCTGTGGATGATGCATTGTAGAGACTCTGGATTCTGTTATATTCTTCTGAATGTGTGTTCTGGCAGGCAGTTCAAATGCTGGATGGCAACTGTGAGTTTGTGGAGGTTTCACCTTGCATGTCGTTATAGGACATGCAATGTTTATTTTACCTTACTTTTAGGTGAATCCCTTCATTCTGAGACATAGATTTTATTCTGCTTGCTTGGTAGAAATCAAACTCTAATTCTGTCTCGACAGCAGCAAGCTGTAGTTGAGCCACCACTAAAATCTCTTCTCAGCTACAGACTCATAGCTGGTGCTTCCATGGAGCTTCTAGATGTCACCTGCATGCCTGCTCAGCTCAGGGTCAGTCATTCCTATGCAGATTCTGAGGATTGCTCCCCATGGATCTCTCCTTTTCAGGATATCTCCCTCAAGTTCCAGGTCCTTCTGGTTGTCTTGACACCAGCTCCAACCTCTTGACACCAAAAGTGAAAAGGACTGTGGTTTTCTTCTTGAGTTCTAGTTACCCCATGTCACATAAAGAGGGGGACAGTGTCCCTGGGGACAAAGAAAACTGGACATGTGTTTCTTTTTTTCTTTTTTTGAGTTGGAGTCTCACTCTGTCGCCCAGACTGGAGTACAGTGGCCGCTCCTGGCCACTGCAGCCTCGACCTGCTGGGCTCCAGCAATCTTTCGGCCTCAGCCTTCCAAGTAGCTGGAACTACAGGTGTGCGCTACCACGCCCGGCTAAGTTTTTGTTTTATTGTAGAGATGAGGTCTCGCCAAGTTGTCCAGGCGGGTCTCGAACCTGCGGGCTCAGGCAATCCACTCACCTCAGCCTCCCAAGGCGCGGGATTACAGGCTGAGCCACCGAGCCCGGCTTGGACATGTATTTCACCCAGGGAATTTATCTTCTTTCAAAGATCAGGCTTACTCCAGTTTCTGCCCATTTTGGCAGCTTTTCCAATGCTTTCAATACTTGTTTTTATATTTTTCTCACATTAAAACAGTTTTATATGAAAGAGTCAGCCCAGTACAAGCTATTCTGATGTTATGGGATGAGAACTCAGCTACTTTACTGTTAATATTTGGGAAGAGTGATGCCCAGAGAGGGAAAGTGACCTGACCAACATCACACAGGAGTTATCAGCTGAGCTTTCTTGAAGCAGGGTTTCCTGGCTCCTCTTGTGTCTTGCTGTTAGGTGAACTTTCATGCAGCATAAAAGAGCAACTGAGTAGGATTCACACAGCCTTAGCATTCTCCCCATAGGTACCTGATGGAAGAAGATGTTATGGTGTCTGGTAGTCCAGGTCATGCGAAATCATCAAGGAGCCGGAGAGCAGGTTATGGAGACAGAGGTCCAGCCCGCAAGGAACCAGAAATCCCTCAGTACCGTGGCTTTAAGCACTCCCAAGGGACTGCTCCAGGCCTATTTACCCTTGTGGTCCAGACCTCCAGGCACCTGAGACCCAGTCCCCCCAGAACCAAGCCCCCTCTCTTCCCATTTACAAGGTCTCTTCTTCAGCGCGTCTCCGCTCTGAGCAAGGCCTTGCCACGTGCCCACCTGGTTGTCCAAACTAGAATCCGAGAGCTGGTCCCCAACTCCTCCCCTCTCACTGTGGAGACTGACAAGGATTCCGCATCCCCAAAAGCGGGTGAGTCTGTCTTCTCCTCCTGGCCCCTCTGGGCCCTATATTTGTCCAAGGTTTCTCTCCTTCTCCCTGGTTGATTGATGCAAAATCACGACATATCCCCACATCTGGTCAGCTCTTACACTCACCCCTTCCTTCAACTCTGCTGTTGGCAGACCCAAAACTGTCACTCCACAACCTCTCACAGCCTACAGGGAAAGCCAGACAGGTGGACACCTTGCTATGGCAAGACATGGAAAGCCCTCATCAGGATCGTGAGTTAAGAGGGCATCTTGCCCCGCCCGGGCCGCCTTCCCTGATGCTGGCAGGGAATTCCGAGTGGCCATCTAGGGGCGGAGGGCGCCTTCTCCGTTTCTCCTGGGATCTTTCCCACCCTGACCCAACGGCCCACCCACACTGAGTCAGGGTGCCTCGAATTTAACATGTTGGCTTCAAGGAAGGGGAGAGAAACTAAGCCAAGACTTCAGACACAAAGAACATAAAGAACAAAAGAGGCCACAAGGTATTTAAAGCATTTGCATGAATTAGAGACTCCCAACTCTAATTCTTGGAATAAAATCGTTTTCTTGAAAACAGGGATAAACACTCTTCCTGGCCGCCCTCTCCAGGGTGCTCGTGCTCAAAGTCAGGTTGAGATTGACTTACTGGTTTGGAAACTTCAGAAAGTGAAAAGGGCAGGATCCAAGATGAGACACAGACCTGCTCAATGCCTGCCTCGGTTCCCTCCTCACTAAGGAAGAAGGTTGGCATGGGTGTCCGGGCGGCCTGCAAGGTTACTGCTCATTTCAGATAAGGCAGAGAGTGCAAAGGCCTTTTGAGACATTCAAAGCACTCTGACAGAAGGAAGTGCCTTCCCAGACAGCTTCAAGTGCCTTTCACCTTCTGAGAGATCTGTTGCTTTGGTCCCCCCTCTCCCCGCCAGAAGGACCCATATTCCAGAGACACAAAATAGTGAGCAAGTGGGGGAGAGGCAGGCCTGGGAGGTGGAAGTCATCGATATTTCCAGGAGACCATGGGAGCCTTCGTTACTTCTAGGAAGGAAGAGGACTGCACGGAGGTTCTTGTCTGGTCTGAGTGTCTATAATGACCAGGGCCAGGGCAGGCCATGAGGACTGGGGGGTAGAGATCTGTGCCCTCGCCGGGTCCAAGGTCAGAGTCCCTAGGAAAGGTCACACCCCAGATGGAGGGGGCCTCCCACCCTGTTGCCTCCTGGCTTTGCCATGTTGACCACATCACATCATTCCTCAGAGCCTCCATTTCTTTTTTTTCCTTTTTTTTTGAGTTGGAGTCTCACTCTGTCACCCAGACTTGGAGTGTAGTGGCCGCTCCCGGCCACTGCAGCCTCGACCTGCTGGGCTCCGACGATCCTTCTGCCTCAGCCTTCCAAGTAGCTGGAACTACAGGTGTGCGCTACCACGCCCAGCTAATTTTTGATTTATTGTGGAGATGAGGTCTTGCCAAGTTGCCCAGGAGGGTCATGAATCAGAGCCTCCATTTCTAATGCTCCTTACCCTGCCCCCCTTTTCTGAGTTGGAGTCTCACTCTGTTGCCCAGGCTGGAGTGCCATGGCACGCTCATGGCTACTGCAGCCTTGACCTGCTAGACTCAGGCGATCCTTCTGCCTCAGCCTTTCAAGTAGTTGGAATCACAGGTACCTGGTTAATTTTTGGATTTATTGTAGAGACAAGGTCTTGTCAAGTTGCCCAGGCTGGTCTCAAACCCCTGAGCTCAGGCAATCCTCTTGCTTCAGCCTCCCAAAGTGCTGGGATGGCAGGCTTGAGCCACCGTGCCCGATCCTCCTTCCCTGTTTCTCCTCTTCCCTCGTGGTTGTGGGAGACCAGGAGGAAGTCAGGGTGTGGACCTTTTTGTAAAGGACCAATTGTCATTGTCACCCATGTCACATGTGCTCTGGTGGAATAAGTCCATCCATGCAGGACAGGCCTTTGAAGGCGTCCCAGGTCCTGCAGGATCTCCCAGCCTAAGCCAGCATGGAGTGTGCTTCTTCTCAGGAAGGCTGGTGGGAGATCAGCGGCCATGTGGCCCACGGAGCCCCAGGACAAGCAGGCATGCCCACCAGGGTTCCCAGTCCCAGCCCGTCCCAGGCTTCTGCCTGGCCTTTGCTGTCCTGTTTCCTCATGGCTCTAGGTCTTGGCTGGACTTGGGAAGGAGGCTTTCTTTTTCTTTCTCTTGTGAGAGAATTTTAGGACTGGCGGTGGGATGTAGAGTCCGAGCTGGAACTCCAGGCGGTCCCCTTCATGGACCTCTTTTGTTTTCTTTTTTTTTTTTTTTTTTTTTTTTTGAGTTGGAGTCTCATTCGGTCGCCCAGACTGGAGTGCAGTGGCCGCTCCCGGCCACCGCAGCCTCGACCTGCTGGACTCCGGCGATCCTTCCACCTCAGCCTTCCAAGTAGCCGGAATTACAGGCGAGCGCTACCACGCCCGGCGGATTTTTTTGATTTATTGTAGAGATGAGGTATCGCTGCCCAGGCGGGTCTCGAACCCGCGGGCTCAGGCAATCCACTCACCTCAGCCTCCCAAAGGCGCGGGATTACAGGCTGAGCCACCGAGCCCGGCTTTTGTTTTCTTCAAGTCCTCGATGATGTGTGGATGTCCATCCACTGAGAGCTGCTCCCACCAGGTGCACACGAGCCGACGCCCATTGATCAGAGAGCTGGGGCTGAACTTAGAGGCTTGCTTTTCACGGTCTCAGCAGAGGCTGACCCTGCCGTGCTGATGAAGAAAAAAAATTGTCATCAGTGCTATGACTATAAGTAGAAGTCATTAAAAACTGGCCACGTGATCACCTGGCAGCACGCGACTACAGCCGACTGTGTCTTGGCCACAACCGCTGCTCAGGCCTTGGTCCTGACCGGTCCCCCAGTCCAGCACACCTGCTCTGAGGCCTTTGTGCTGTCAAAACCCAGTCAGCCTCAAGACCTGGTTATTTGGGGTTTTCACTCACTCAGCAAACGTGTTGAATACCCACTGCATACCAGACTCTTGTCATTTATTCATTCTGTAAACATGTAAGAGAACAGGACAGGAGCTTGTCACCTTGGAGGGTATGGACAGTTTATTTTATTTTTTGTTGATAGAGAATATTTGACATGTGGATGGGGTGCCTGTGAGTACTGGCTGCATGCGTGGAATGTGTGGTGCTCAGGTCAGGGTATTTGGGGTGTCCGTCACGTCAAGTGTTTGCCATTTCTATGTGCTGGGAACGTGTCAAGTGCCCTCTTCTAGCTACTTTGCGGTACAGATTGTTGCAGACTACGGACACCCCACTGTGCCTCTACTGGGGCACATTTGTTCTCGATGTTTGCACCCCTAGCCAACCTCTGCCCACCCCTACCCCCAGCCTTTGCTATCTGTCATCCTATTCTCTACTCTATGAGATCACACAGTTTAAAAGGTGACTCTGGCTGGGTGCAGTGACTCATGCCTGTAATCACAGCAGTTTGAGAGGCCAAGGTTGGAGGATCTCTTGAGCCCAGGAGTTGGAGACCAGCCTGGGCAACATAGCAAAACCTTATCTCTACAAAAAAATTTAAAGAATTGGCAGGGTACGGCAGCATACCTGTAGTCCCAGCTACTTGGGGGGCTGAGGTGGGAGGATCGCCTGAGCTCAGGAGATCAAGGTCGTCATTGTCGTGATCATGCCTCTGCACTCCTGCCTGGGCAACGGAGTGAGACCCTCAACTAAAAAAATACAACAGGCCGTTGCTTTGTTAAACGCTGCTGTCTCTACATGGCTCTTTGAGCTTTGGCCCCTGCCCCTACCTAGAGGAGGTGAATCAATCTGTCCCTCTGTTTTTTTTTTTTTTTGAGTTGGAGTCTCACTCTGTCGCCCAGACTGGAGTGCAGTGGCCTCTCCCGGCTACCGCAGCCTCAACCTGCTGGGCTCCGGCGATCCTTCCACCTCAGTCTTCCAAGTAGCTGGAACTACAGGCGTGCACTACCACGCCCAGCTAATTTTTTGATTTAATGTAGAGATGAGGTCTCGCCAAGTTGCCTAGGTGGGTCTCAAACTCGCGGACTCAGGCAATCCACTCCCCTCAGCCTCCCAAAGCGCGGGATTACGGGCGGAGCCACCGAGCCCGGCTTGTCCCTCTCTTTAATTTACTTTCTAAATAAACTTTGTTCGGAAATAATAATAATAATAAATAAATAAAAACAAGGTTTTCCTTTCATGGTGTCGTGGGTGCAGCGTGGTGACAGGCTTGTAGGAGCGCTAGGGGGTTCTGAGAAGGGACACTGACTTCTGGAGAAAGCGCTCCATTTTTCAAACATTTTTGTAGTGAAGAATGTCCAGTATAGAGAGAATCAGAATTGTCTGATGAGCGCCTCGGTGCCTGCCACCGACTTCAGAACCTGTCTCCTCACAGCGAGGCTTCCCTTCTCTTCTCCCATCTACCTGCCCACACTGTGCTTTTTTGAAGCAAATCTCAAGCATCAGAGTATTTTCTTTGTGAATCCATGGCCTTTCTTATCTGGACCTCTCATTGGCTTTGATCCAGTCTTATGCTTAAAAATAAAAAACAAAAACAGAAACAGAAATGGAGTCACCAAGGCATCCAAGGAGCACTAACCACCCTTGACATTTAGACAAATCCGAGTTCAAATCCTGCTTCCCACACCTGCCAGCTGTGTGACACTGCACATGTTATTCAACCTCTCTGGCTTCCCATTCCTCATCTGCAAAATAAAAATAATATAACTGAGCCCCCAGAGTTGTTCTGATAATTACAGGAGATAAAATGTGTCAAGTGCCTACCAAGACGCCTTGTGAATATTTCTTCCCTGTCCTGGTGTGCCCTGGATAAGTATGAGAGTTCTGTGAAACAGCCGCGCAGTCTGACTCTGATACTTCACTTTGGAGAAGCTCAGATGCCACTGGAAGTTCCCAGCGTGCAGACACCTAGCCACGGCGTCAGCTCAGCCCACACTGCTGTCCCAGCAAGACCTCTTCTTCCATGTCAGCTTCCCTCACCTGCTCTTTACTGGACCATCCACTGGCCACATGTCCACCATCACATGTGGGTCACTGCAGATAGATGTTCCAAGGACAGAGGCTGTTACTTTCCTTTTTTTGAGTTGGAGTCTCACTCTGTCGCCCGGACTGGAGTGCAGTGGCCGCTCCCGGCCACCGCAGCCTCGACCTGCTGGGCTCCGGGGATCCTTCTACCTCAGCCTTCTGAGTAGCCGGAATTACAGGCATGCGCTACCACGCCTGGCTGATTTTTTGATTTATTGTAGGGATGAGTTCTCACTGCCCAGGCGGATCTCGAACCCACGGGCTCAGGCAATCCACTCACCTCAGCCTCCCAAAGCACGGGATTACAGGCTGAGCCACCGAGCCCTGAGAGGCTGTTACTTTTGCACCTCCTGGCATGTCTGAGAGGAGGGGACACTTGGCAGAGGGGAACGCGGGTGCCCAACCAGGCCCCCACGAGCTCGCTGCTGAGGGGCTGGATGGGCCACTACAAGCCCTGCCCTCTCTCCTCCCTGGGCGGCAGCTGGAGATAAAGCCCCAGTAATTCAGACAAATGTGGCTGACGCCAGCCCGGAGCCAAGGGCCAGGCTGCAGCGTCTGGGGCCAGCTCTGTCTCGGACCTTGCCGTGTGTTTACAAGTTTCCCTCTGACAATTCCGTTTTGAAGATGGGCTTCATTAAAGGGCAATTATAGGTTAAGTAACTTGCTGGCTCGCTGCCTAATGTGGAAAACACGACTGTGACAATCAGATAATTCTGAGATGAGGCAAGACAGCAGTTGCTACCGAGAGGCAGGCGCACAAAAGGCGCTCCCAGCCATGACCTCACCCCGGCTGCCCGTCTCGGCAGGAAGTCTGGATTCAAGGGGCCGGCTGGCTCTGGGAACCTCTGCCATCCTGGTGACCTCTTCTGGGAAAGGTGGACTCAACAGGCCGAGAGCTTTCCCACTGGGGTGGCAAGGTTTCCCTTTACTTATTGGCTCAGTCCTTCCAGAAATTTCTCCTGGGAGCCGGGGCTAACCCAGCTGGCTGGGCTACGGCCTCTGTACCTGGCTCCTTCCCACCCGCCCACCTCTGCCAATCCCTCCACTTCTCCCGCCTTCCTACTGTCTAACCATCTACACAGTTTCCCTGACCCAGAGACGGTCAACCTCAAAATTCCCGGAAAACTCTGTATCAGACAGGGAGCTTTTTATTCTGTGTCAGAAAATCCCTCTTAAAATATGACATGTGCAGAAAGTGGTATTTATATGTTCAAGTACTTATGTAACTAACAGGCCCAGCGGGTGTCAGCTTCAGGAATGGTTGGATCCAGGGCCTCCAGCAGGGCCCTCTCCTCTGGTTTGCTCTGATCCACCCCATTTTCAGACAGTGAAAATTTCCACACAGTGGCAAGAGGACCACATGTAATTCTGGTCCAGCAGAAAAAAGGCTTGTTTCCCAGTGACACCTGCAAGGATCCTAGGAGTTGACCCAGTACTGGAACAGGGACAGAGTGAACCAGTGGCCAGGCTGTTCAACGCCCCAAACTCATCAGAGCTGGGAGGCCTCAGGGGACACCACCACCAGTAGTAATAACGGGAATGATGAGGATTACCAGGCCCCTGGTCCCGTGCTAACACTTGTGTGCGTTGTTTTGGCAAGTCCTCACAACAAGTCTACCTCCGTATCACAGAAACTGAGGCACAGAATGGTTAGGTCGTTGCCTAGAAACCTACAGCCAGCAAGGGATAGGGTAGACCTGACCAGAGATAGCTGGATTTTAGGTCTCATGTCTTGATAGAATTCTCATTCCCCCTTTCTATGGTCCAGTTTTTTTTTATTATGCACATTTTCAAATATACACAAACGGGGCGTATGTAGATCCCCTACGTACCCACCATCCAGCTTCAGTGTCAGCCCACATTGTGCAATCTTGTTTCATCTACAGACCCCACTATTTTGAGGAGGGGACTGGAGTATTTTATCCTGTTTTTATTTATTTATTTTGAGTCGGGGTCTCCCTCTGTCACCCAGGCTGGAGTACAGTGGTGCAATCACAACTCACTGCAGCCTCGACCTCTTGGGCTCCAAACGATCCTCCTACCTTGGACTCCCAAAGTACTGGGATTACAGGCATGAGGCACCGCACCCGGCCTGGAGTCTTTGAAAGCAAGTTGTAGACAGCATATCACGGCAACCCTAAACACGTCAATGTGCGCATCTAACAGAGAAGCTCACTTCTCTTTCACACAGCCATGACGCCATTCTCACACCCAGCAAAACCGACAATGATTCTGGGTGGCATCGACAACACAGCCCCAGGGTCAGCCTCTCTGAAGGTCTCAAGGATGACGTCTTACAAGTGGTCTGCTCAAATAGGTACCCAGGTAAGCCTCCCTTCCCTGCTTCCCCTGCCAACAACGCATCCCTCCTTTTACAGATGGGAAACTGAGGCAGAGTTCCAGGGCTTTTGGTTTATGAGGGGGCCAAGCCAGGACAGGAACCCCGGCAACATTGACCCCCTCTGTGCCCCCCACCCCCATCTCTCCTCCTCTCCTATTTTTGAGCCAGCGGAGAAGTTAGCAGGAACCGGCATCCTCGAGCTGCAAGTTCTCAGGATATAATTCACTTTAATCTTTTAAGCATTTGACAGTATTTGCTCGAAAGAAGGAGCAACAAGCACATAATTATTGCACTAATTAAGCTGCCAAAAACACAAGCGTGTGGCAAGAGCACCTTTGAAACGGGAGCCCACAACGCATTAGCATCTGCTGTAAGCTTATTAATCACCTAACAGGCAATTAGCAAGCTGTTACTGTTTGAGGCTGCTATGTAAATAAATTCTTGGGTTAATTTCTTCCTCTGATAATAAAGAAAACATTATGAAAATTAGCTAAGCGACAATGTAAATGATCTTCACTGTTAATTATATGACAGCGTTACATATGCAAGGACCCCAAGCTGATAAGGGCCCCAGCACCACCAGCTCCCTCCTTCCCCCATGCCCACTCACGGCCCCCACTGTGGCTCTGCCACTTTAAAAATAAAAGTGTTGACACAGGTAAGGAGGGAGGGAGCTTTGGGGATGGAGCCACAGCTGTTTGCTTCAAGCTTGCCCAGAGCAACTGCCGGCTCCACAGGCTGCGGTGTTTTCTCATCAGAGCCTCCAGCGGCCTCCCTGGGCCTGTGATCCCAGCGGGCAGGAGGGGAGGAGGGAGAGGGCAGAGGACCAGGCCTGGGGTCCACCCAACCTACAGTTACGGCTCTCAGAGGCCCCCATGCAGCCCTGAATTAAAGTCGCTTGGGCTCAAGTCATTGTTACTGCCAGGCAATTCCTGGGTACTGCTATGCGAGTAGCATCTGTGAGGTAGGGGCCGCCTGGCTTTCTGCTGGTCAGGTGTGTTGCAGGAGGAAGGTACAAGCCCTGGCACGAGGGTTCAAGTCCCACATTTCCACCTCGGTGGCTAGGTGATCTTGGACAAATGGCCAAACTTCTCTCAGCCTCAGTTTCATGGGCTGGTCATCCCCACCTGCACTGACCATGGGCTGCACCCTGAGCTAAGGGCCTGGACCCACAGGGGGAATGGCCTAGACGTGTTACCATGAGATAGAGAATCAGGGCATGAGTGGCAAAGTGCCAGCCCCGCCAGGCAGCTGGGATGCGAGATGGGGTGGGGGGCGAGGGAGCAGACAGGGCCCTGGGGTCACAGCAGGAAGGCCAGGGACAGAACCAGTGTGTGGTCTCCTGGGGACTAGGATCTTGGCACCGTCCCGGGTCTAGGCCAGTCCTGGAGGAGGTGATGTCACAGACCCAGGATGGGTTTTAGAAGGGGGGTGGCTGTGTCTCCCATGAGGGAACTCTCTGTGCTGAGCCTTGGTTCCATCTTGGTATGGGGCTCATGGTGACGCACGTTGGGGAAGCGTCTTTTGACTTGTAGGGAGAAGGACACACATTGGGGAAGGGTCCCTTGACTCAAAGGGAGGAGGACACACATTGAGGAAGGGTCCTCTAACTTTCAGGGCAGAGGGCAGACCAGAGAGACTTCCAGTGAGGGCACGCCTCTGTGGTTTTTGGGGCCTCTGTGCTGGGGAGGGCCTTGTCCTTCTCGTGAGAGTTGCTCAGAGCCGGCACCTCTTCTGACCAGGTCCTGATGTGCGTTCCCTTATGACGGCGCGTCCTGAGGGTGCCATGTGAGATGCTCAGCAGTGCAAAAGGGCTTCCAGTCAATTTAGGTAGGAAACATTCGGTTTAAGAGGCTTCTCACAGCAGAACTTTCTGACCCTAAACGCTGATGTGCCCATAGTACACACAGAGTGCTAATGGCCCCCACACTTGAAGAACCCTGACGATCAATAAAAAGGCTGGGCACAGTAGTGCATGCTTGAAATCCCAGCACATTAGGAGGCCAAGGTGGGAGGATCCCTTGAGCCCAGAAGTGTGAGGCTGCGGTGAGCTATGATCACGCCACTGCACTCCAACCTGGGCGACAGAGCAAGACCTGGTCTCAAGAAATAAAAAATAAAAATTCCAGAAAGAAAATAATAAAACCAGCAAGCTAATTTTTAAATGGGCAAAGTGTACGTTATTTATTTCCTAAAGATGCATATATCCCACGACCTAGCACTTTGGCCCTGGGTGTATATATATTCGGCTACAGAAACTGTTGCCCATGTATACTGGAAGACAGGGGCTAGAATGTTCCTAGCATCACTGTACTAATAGATTTGGGGGTGATCCACAGACTACCAATAGAATAAGGGGTAAATTGTGGCATATGCATATTAAAGTTTTTGTTGTTGTTTTGTTTTTTGAGTTGGGGTCTCGTTCTGTCACCCAGGCTGGAGGGCAGTGGTACAATCCCAGCTCACTGCAGCCTCAACCCCCTGGGCTCAGACGATCCTTCTGCCTCAGCCTCCTGAGTAGCTGGAACTACAGGTGTGTACCACCACACCTGGCTAATTTGTTGATTATTTTTTTCTAATGATATATTGCACCAAATCTTACAACAAAGAACACTGGACATCAAGAAAAAGGTCCATCCTGGTCTTTACAATCTACTGTTGTAATTATTTTTTATTTTTTGTGGAGACAAGGTCTTGCTGTGTTGCCCAAGCTGGTCTTGAACTCTGGGGCTCAAGCAATCCTTTCACCTGGGATTATAGGAATACAATATTTTATGGCAGTGAAAGGTAATACACTGCTATTAACAACATGGAAAATTTCAATACAGGCTTGGTGGCTCAGCCTGTAATCCCAGCGCTTTGGGAGGCTGAGGTGAGCGGACTGCCTAAGCCTGAGGGTTCGAGACCCGCCTGGGCAACTTGGCGAGACCTCATCTCTACAATAAAAATAAAAATAAAAAAATTAGCCAGGCGTGGTAGCACGTGCCTGTAGTTCCAGCTACTCAGAAGGCTGAGGTGGAAGGATCGCCGGAGCCCAGCAGGCGAGGCTGCGGTGGCCGGGAGCAGCCACTGCACTCCTGTCTGAGCAACAGAGTAAGACTCTAACTCAAAAATAAAATAAAATAAAATAATATCAGCTACTGTAGTATACATATAGTTCAAAAACATTTATATAAAGCCCCAAAACATACACTCCAATGTATTGTTTAAGGAGATATACAATCTCTCTCTCTCTCTCTTTCTGTCTATATAAATCTAAAATGTAAAACAAGTAAATAAGCACAAAATTCAGAATCGTAGTGACTCTCAGCACGCAGGGGACTTCAAAGGAATTATAACGGTCTGTTTCTTAAGCTGGAGAGTGTGTGCCTGGGTGTTTTTCCATTTTTATTCCTTATGCTAAATATATATGCACATAAATATAAATAGATAAACACATATCTTTTTGTAGATTTGAAACACTCTATACTAAAATTTTTAAGTCAAGCAGAATGGGTAAAAGATACAGACAGTTCACAGAAAATAAAATGCAAATGGCTCTTAAATGTTCCATGAAAAAAGGCTCAGTTTCATAATTTAAAAATGAAATTAAGACCTCACTGAAATACCAGCTTCTACCTTACATGCCGGCAAAGATGGAACGTGTGAAAGTTGCGGCGCCAGAGGGCATGGCGGGGCGAGGCTGGCCCCTGGCTCGCCAGTGCAGGGGACACTGCCACCACGCCACAGGAAGACAACTCGGCCCCGCTCATCAAAATTACGCCTGAATGTTCCCTGTTCCCTTTGACCTAACACTTCAAGTCTAGGTGTTCCGCCTTACAGATAAGCTCCCAGGTTGGCAACTTATATATGTGCAAGAAGAATATTTACTGTCATTGCGTGCGAATAGCAAGAGACGCGGAGCATCCCAAGGCCCGTGAATGGAAAACTTGACTGACCCCTGGGCACCAGCGGTTTGAGCTGAGATACAGACAGCCACGTGTGCGGGACGGTTCCGGGCCATATTGTTGAATAAGAAGGGACCGGTCCCATGAAACAGAAGCCTGTGGGTATCACCCAGGTCATA
This sequence comes from Cephalopachus bancanus, assembly GCA_027257055.1. Classification (NCBI taxonomy): domain Eukaryota; kingdom Metazoa; phylum Chordata; class Mammalia; order Primates; family Tarsiidae; genus Cephalopachus; species Cephalopachus bancanus. The sequence continues at coordinate 1,929,872 of JAPVLO010000288.1, read as the reverse complement.
CGTTTCTGTGCACACAGGTTCGCCCGTGCCAGACTCTCTAGAGGCTTCCCCGGAAAACAACGTGTGTCTCTGGTGGGGGAACAGGGTGAGGGGGTTGGGGGAGGAAGACTTTCCTCCCCCACACATGCATCACACCCTAGGGCAGACCCATCCTGTCCTTCCGGTCTCCTGTTTCTCACTCCAGCCTCAAGCAGTGACCAGCCCATTTCATAGAGGTGCCACCTTGTCCTCTGCTCCCGGGCAGCCTCTCACCTCCTCACTGGGGTGTCTCTGTGGACGTGACCTCCCAGGGCCACCCCTCATGCATACGTATGCCCCACGCAGGCATGGCAGGGAACCAACCTCTGTTGGAGCCCACCTTCAGCTGACTGGAGACGGGACCTGACAGACATGGCTTCCTCCTGTCCCCGCAATAGCAGTCCCGAGACACCATCCAGTGTGGGAGAATTGCACTTAGCTGCAGCCAGCCCAGCATCCTGGCCCCGGGGGCACCTCCTCCTCCCTTTCTTCTCCCTGGGACTTGGTGATTTCCTCCTTACGTCACATCTCAGCACCTCAGCCCTTTGCTTCCCCGGGGGGGACTCGGGCAAAGACACGCCCTTGTGCACCTTTGGGTTTCATCCCATGAGACATACCTGCCAATGTGTGATCTATAACTTATGCTAACGTGCACTTGGCATCTGCGGGGAGCAGAGAATGTGTGTATCTGTTTCCCCCTCTGTCTGATGTGGCCCCTGTTTCAGGTAACACCTGCTAACTTCCTGGCGCTCCATAAGACACAGCCACATGCCTGTCTTGCAATCCAGGGCTGCACCAGACAGGCCCTGCTTTCACCCCGTGGCAGGCCGAGGGCTGGATCCTTCTCTTTTTCCAGCTGAGGGTCTTCTGCTCCTCTCTCGGGGTCTCCGATGGCATTCCCCTGGCAGCTCAGGTGTTCTCCTCGCCATAGTCTTCAAACCTTGATGTGCTTTAAATCTGTGACATCCAGAAGTAAGCAGAGATCCTGGGAAGTGGTTGATGTGTGGGGACAACCATGAGGCTGCCCCTCCTCCAGCTCTGCACTGACTGCCTGGCTGGCAGCCGGGTCACTCCCTGGCTTCTATGGGTCTTGAGGCCGAGAGACCACCTCAGGTCTCTTGCACAAGACTCACGGTGCCCCAGCCTCCCACGTCCTGAACTCAGGCAGTCGAATGAACACAAAGTGTGCACACCCATCCCTGTCACCCTCTGTCCTACTGGGACCGGCTGCTGGCCTGGGCCTGCCTCGGTCATGTGGATCCTGAATTGGCCAGCACAGCACAGGATGGAGATGCCTCCTCCGGGCTGGCTTTGCCACAGACTCACCATGTGACTTCAGTTCTGTTGCCCCAGAGAGTGGGAAGGGCTGGTCGCTAAGGTCTTGCCCAGCCGGACACTCTGAGACATCTGAGCCATAGCTGTCCCTCCCGGCTGTGTGACGGTTGTGCCCGCTGTGTCTGCCCCTAGTCCCTCTCCCTCCCCCCACAGCAGTTCTCACGCCCACCTCCTCCCTGATGCAGATGCGCATGGTCTGCTTGCGCCTCTCTTTACTGGTGTCCCCACTAGAAAGGGGAGGCCGTGGGCTCATGGCTGCTGCCCTAATGCCTGACACATAGTCGGCGCCAACCTATCCTTGTTATAGAATGACCTGATGGAATTTCCGAGCCCTCCCGACATCCCTGCTACGGGTGAACAGAACCAGCATGGGCAGGAGGCAGCTGCAGCCCATGGCCCCGCTGCCCACAACAGTCCCTGCCCGCCCTCCTCTGCCCATTGCACCCTGGAGACCGCATGGGTTTCTAGCATGCTGTGGGCCAGGCTGGCTGAGAGCTCCACCACTGGGGTGAGACGGGAAGATGGAGAATGGACTGGATCGAAGTGAGGGTGAGGACTGGGCATAGAACGGTTAGGCCCAGGGTATGGGGCTGACCAGGCCCAGGACAGCACTGCGTCTAAAGGTTTCTCACTGGCTGTGACCTCAAGCAACCTTCTCGCTGGCCAAGACCTCCGGCAGCCTCCTCACTGGCCGTGACCTCCGGCAGCCTCCTCACTGGCCATGACCATAACATTGGGTGGCCTTCGCACATGCTGTGACCTTGGACAGACTTCTTACTCCTGTTCTGTCAGCCTCTTCTCTACAAGAATAGGCTAGACTGAAACCTGGATGGGCAGTGCCAGGGTCAGAGATGCTGGTGCAGTGGCACTTTCTACCTCCCTCAGTCAGTCTGGGGCCCTCACCCTCACCTCCCTTCCCTCTCACCCAAATGTTTGTCTCATTCCCTCAAGGTCAGGCTCACAGAGGCTTCTGGGCTGGTCATTCTCCATGAGGGCCAGGGAAGACACCCCAGAACCTACAAGTCCTTCACTGCGTCTTACGGAGCCAGGGCCCGGCACCTCTGCATGCTCTCCAAAGTCCAGGGAGCAGCTGGATGAGCGGATTGCGGATGTCTGGGCAGCCCGCCACTGGGAGGGAGGGCCCATAGCAAGGCATCCTGTTTGTTACCTGAGATGAAATTGATATCATAAGAAATTGACCATGTTCAAATGCACACTCTGAGGACAGTTAGTGCATCCACATGTACAGTCACCACCTCTGCTAGATCTAGAGACACTCGTCACCTCCACAGGAAGTTCATGCCCATCACGCAGTCTCTCTCCCTCCCCGAGGCCCAGCAGCTGCTGGTGTCTTCCTGTCCCCGTGGGTGTGCCTGTTGGGTATATTATATTCAGATGAGATTCTACGACACGCAAACTTTGCATCTGGCATCTTCCACTCAGTGCCATGTTTCGAGGTTCATCCATGCTGAAGCAGGTGTCCGCATTCCACTCCTTTACATGGCTGAGTAATATTCCCCAACAGCATCTTTTTCATCAAGAAGGAAGATGGTGCCTGTCTCACCTTAGAGCAGAGCTTTTCTGGAGCCAGGCAGATGCATGCAGGCACATGTGGAAGGAATTCAAAGAGGTGAGGGATGGAAGGAGGGAAGGAAGAACACCACACCAGGACGAGGACAAGCCCACGTAGCAGGCTCAAGTACATGCAGCTTCCAAGTCATTGGGGCATTTCGGTGACACTCTGAGGTCAGTAAAAGACAGCACCTGGGCCAAGTGGCCCAGGCCGGGTGAAAGCCTTGGAAGTCACAACCGTGGTCCCGAGCGTGCCCTCTGTCCTCAGCTCTCTCTGCTTTCATGCGTCTTTGGCTGCTGGGGTCCCTGCAGCCCTGCCAAGACACTGGACACCCACCAGGTCCTCAGACTCTGCTCGTCTTCAGAGAAGCCCTTTCTCCTTCACTGTGCTGGGGTCTTGGTGAAAGTCAGGGTCGCCACAGGGGCTGATCGCACTGCCATGGCCCTTGGCCAGATGGCAGAGAGACCTGGACCCCTCTTCCGCAGCTTCGGGCTGGTTCCACATCCGGAAGGAATCAGGGGACACTCGGGAGACAAGCCAGGGCGGAAGGGCCTTGGCCAACGGGTGGGTAAAACCACAGGCTGGCGCTTCCCTGGGTTGGGCGGATTCAACACAGGGGTCCTTGTTTCCCCTGGGGCTTGGTGGCCGGCTGCCCACACCTGGGTCTGGCTGTGTGGAGCCAGAGAGCTCAACCAATCGAAATATTGACTGAGTCTGGTCTGAAGGGCTTTGATGTCCCAGGCTGGTTTTAGTTTGATGGTTTTGGAAATGACAGATCCCCTTCTGATCTGAACTGGTCTGCTAAGAGCCGTGTCTCCCCCTACCCGGCTGAGTTTTGAACATGGGTTTGGTAAGCGGTTCATGAGAGAAATTCGGGTTTGGGTTTGGTTCAAGGGCCAACAAGTGTGGGCAGTTAGTTCTGGTCTGGGCTGTGCGGCTCAGACCAGCCAAGGCTGTGGCTCAGGGGGAGAGACAAAGCCCTCCATTCATGGGCAGGAGGAGGCGTGGGGCCCGCCACCCACTCCCGACACTCCGACGACCCGTCCGCGAGTCTGGGACCTGCCTGAGCTGCATTTAGACGGCGAGCCTTGGGCCTCCATCTGGGAGAGCCTCCGGAGGGCGGCACCATTTGATTGATTTTGAAACTGCCACAGTAAAACCGTTCATAAAAACCCGAGAGGTCTGTGAAAGGCACTCCCCATACGGCCTAAATGAAGGTGATCCATCAAGACTGGGCACAGAGGCAAGGCTGGGTGACCGCTGCCCAGCCCCTCGGGGACGCCAGCTTCCCCTCTAGCCCTGGCCTCCAGTGAGGACAGAAGCACCTGTCTCTGAAGTCCAGCTTCCAGTTTCTTGAAGGCAGCGGTTCCCAAAGCAGCAACCTGGCCTCCCGGGAACGGGCCAGAATTCAAGTTCTCGGCCCAGTCTTTGCTTGCTGACCCTGAGATGCTGTGAGACAGGCCGGCTGCCTGTGTCTTGCCAAGGTCCCCAGGACACAGACTGGAGTCTGAGAAGCCCGCTCTGTAAATCACCCGCCATGCTCTGAGTCTATAGACACCTTGAGTTTTGAACTTTCTACTTCAAAACAAAAAATTTCCGGCACATTCAGATAACCCTAAAGCTGCACGTTTCATCCTATAGGGACTGGGGTTTGGGTTGGAACAGAGGATGCAACAGTGACCCTCACTCTCCAGCAGCAGAGGCCTGTGGGCCAGCTGAGGGGAAGCAGGTCCCTTGGGACTGGGGCAGGTGAACGAAGCTTCTCTGCCCAGCTCTTCCTGCTGGTTTGGAGGCAGGAAGAAGATCCTTGGGGTGTGTCCTGGAGCTGAGGCACCTAGGCACAGTCCCACGCCTGCCATGTGACCTTGGGCAGGTCACTTCACCCCTCTGCCAGGGACCCTGGGGTTCTCTCCAGCTCCCAGCTGCTCCCCTTGGGCCCAGCACCCCACAAACACCCACATGGATGGCCAGTGGATGCGGCCACCTGGGGATGAGCCCCTCCTGTCGCCTTTGTTGGTGCCCATCCTTGGGGGGGAAGGACCCCGCATGGGCTCGAGGAGGGAGCCAGGGCCCCACCGCCATGCTTGACCTGTGGGAGCATGGACCCTACATTGCCAGTCGCCCCATGGTGGCCTCAGCTAGCTGCCTGATGCCGTCTGGCACTCTCAGAGGAGTGAGCAGAGGTAGCAGAAAAGCAGGGATGGACACAAAGCAGGAAGAGGGGGAAATGGATGGGGACAGAGAGAAATGACACAGGAACAAGAAAGGGGGTGCTGGAGGAAGGACGACACCTAGAGACAGGAAAGATGTGGAGATGGATGAGAGAGAGAGAGAAGGGGAGACAGAGAGAGAAACAGTGGTGCAGAGAGGAGAGAAGGAGGGGAGAAGGGGAGGGAGAGAAAGGGGGGATCAAAAGGGGGGCAGGGGAGAGATGGGGCAGAAATAGAGAAAGGGAGGAAAGTAAGAGAGAGAGACAGAAAGAGAGAGAGAGAGGGAAGTAGGAGCGAGAGAAGACAGAGACAGAGAGAAGTAGGAGAGACAGAAACAGACAGAGAGACACACAGAAAGAGAGAAGTAGGAGAGAGAGAGGAGGAAGGGGCGAAAGGGCGCCTACCCCAGGCACTGTCCCTCTGCAGTCCATGCACGAGTTGCTGGCTGCCACTGAGCAGAAGCACAGCCTCTCCGAGCTGAGGGAGAAGCAGGTGAATTCACATGTCCTGCCCTGGGAACCTGCAGGTGGTTCTACCAGCCTTAGCCTGACCATGGAACTGGAGAGGGCCTGGCTGGCTGCTGTCCTCATACCCGGACCTGGAGGCTGCAGAGTCCCCCGAGGCAGGAGAGCAGGCAGCTGTCTCTTTTCCCACGCCCACCACAGACCAGGGCCACACTGCGTGTCCCTTCGTCACTCGGCCTAGCTTCCACTCTGTTGTACTCTGAACCTCCAGGCTCAGTGGTGGACTGCCTGGTGTGGTGGTGGGAGGGTTCTGCCTGTCTTGTCAGTGACTCTGAGCCGCTCCTGCCTGTTGCCTGCCAGGTCCCCTTTAGGTCTGTCTGCAGTGTGTAGAGCGAGAGGTTGTCACCTTTGAACCACAGCAGGTCGTGGGGAGAGTGCCTGGCATGCTGGGATAGGAGTGTCAACCACCGGGCACCATGGATCTCATCTGCCCAGCTGTCTTGCACGAGGGCCCAGCTGGGGGATCTGGGGGATTGCCCACCAGGAGGTGATCCAGGGCAGGCTGCTTCCACCCAGGCCAGGGACCCTTCCTCTAACTCTGCCCGGGCGTGCGGCAGGGTGGTGGGACCCTGGGTCCTGCGAGGCTGTGCTAGTTTTCGCTGGAAACTAGGCCAGCCAGGCCTCCCAGACCTCACATTACAAAACATTCATATGCTCTAGGTCTCATGTGGATTGAGTTCAGCCTGCAGAGTGGGGGTTTTAAAACCCATTCAGGATCTACGAAAGGGGCCCCACAAAAAAACCTGGAATTTATTTATTTAAAAATTGTGTATTCAATCTTACATGTTTAAACTTCAGTCGCCTTCAAAGTCCTCTCCGTTGGATGCAATACAACTATCGCGATGCTTTTTCCACTGCTCAAAACCGTTTTTGGACTTGCCAATTTTGGTGTCTTTTAATGCTTCTGCCATTTTTTTGTTTCATCTCTTCAACTTTGGCAAAGTGTTTCCCTTGAGGTACTTTTTTCACTTGGGGAAACAAAAAATGGTTGCTTAGGGTGCAATTAGGTGAATAGAGAGGGTGGGGCATGGGGTCATGCAATTTTTGCTCAAAAACTGCTGAACACTCAGCGCAGAGTGGACAGGTGCGCTTGTCAATCACCCATCATGAAATGGGCAAACGCGTTAAAGAATCCCCCCCCCGCAAAAAAAGGTCACTGAAGCCGAACGCAGCCTCTCACAACGCTCGCTGGTACATAGCTGCCAATGGGCTCCTAGAACACTCACCTAGCAGGAGAAGCCAGTAATACAAGGGGCTCATTCTCCAAAAGGTAATTCTGGGTTTTGGGGTCTCCCTCATATGTCTTTCACTCAAGTGCCTTTAGAAGGGGACATGTCTTCTTGGAAGCCACCACCCCCTCCTCTGCCTCCTGTCTTGTTCTCAGGGCCCACTGGCCTCTGGGAAAGCCTTGAGGGACGCAAGCATCGGGTCACCCCCAAGCAGACACCCAGCCCGCTCAGCCCACCTACCTCTGCTCCCTGAGAAGAGGCCTCTAGGGAGGAGGGGTCTCCAGAAGACAGAGGAAGCGGCAGGAGGCGGGTGGAGGCAGGGGGTAGCCAGGGAAGCCTGAGTAGCTCCTCACCGGGGAAACCAGGGCACTGAGATTTCTGGAATCTTCCACCCTCTAAGTGTCTGCCCCTCCTCTGGCCATTCCCCTGTGGAGACCAGCAAGCCAAGCCCTCCAAGCCTTTCCTGGTCTGAGCTCAGGTGCTAGGCTGGACGTATTCTGTGTAGGAGGGAGGGGATGTCTTCGGTTCAAGAAAAAGCAGGTTACTGCCTCAGAGAGCAAAGGGGGTCCGTGTGGGGGCCATCAGGGATGGGGGGGACTGGGGGCAAAGGGTCCTGTACCCCCCAACACTGGGCTGAATGGACCACTGCAGACCCTAGGGACGCAAACTGTCCCACCCCGGCCTGTGCCCACAGCGTCTACCAACACCCATTGGCTAGGCAGCCATTTGAACAACCCCACCCCTCATGCAAGGACAGGATGGGGGATGATGGGGAAATTTGTCCCGCCGCCTGGCCCCTCTGCTCTGCCTGGTGGGAGACATAAGGCCTCACCTAGGCCCCAAGATACCCACGGCTCCTCCACATGGCTCCCACTACTGCCTGGATGCACATGCTTTTATTTTAGTGACATTTTCTTTTTGGTGTGCACTAGAGAAAGAAGATGAACTTGCTCAATAGGGCTTTCATGGATCCACAGCCAAGGATGGGGCTGAGGTCTACACTAACCAGCTGAAGGAAATCAGTAAGTCAATGAAGGCATGGGCGGTCAAGTTTGGGGGAAGCCGAAGGCTGTTGGGATGTCTGGAAGACCCCGTGTTGGTCCAGGCAAGGGCGGGTCTCCCTAGCTGGGCAGGATGTTCCTCCTCACTCCGCCCAGCACAGCCCTTAATGCAGGCTCTGCCCAGGCACCACTGCAGGAGTCCATGCGGGGCGCACAGCTGCTTGGGCCCTGCTTAGGGGTCTCCTGCCCACGTCTTGCCTCCAGTAGCTCTCCCCCTGGGGATCCCTGCTTCCAAGGGGCACATCTGGGGATGCCAGTCTCCCAGAGGGGCCCTGCCAGCCTGCTCCCCCAAAACACACCTGGAAAGGTCAGAGCTGCAAATAGCATGAGATTTTGGAGACACGCTTACTCAGACAGCTTGCGCCCTTGGGGCCCGGAGGGAGGCCAGGTCATGGTTGGGGGCCTCCCCTCTGCCCCTCCGAGGCCCGTCCTCCTCCTCCACCAAGCACCACCACCTGGCTCACTGAGTGGGGGGTGAGAAGTTGCTGAGATGCTTTGGGAAGTCCGGAGCTGTGACTTCTCTCTCTCTCCACCCTGAAACCTGGCACTCCCCGGAGATTCAGCGGAGGGAGGACCCAGAGAAGGGGACAGATGGATGAGGACAGAGCCATAGGCACCTCTGGGCAGGCTCTGCGTGCACCGCCTGTGGGGGAAAGCGGGGGGGGGGCGGTCTGCCTGCTGAGCATTAGCCGACGTCGTCAGGGCAATTGCTTCAGCCGGCATCATTTTTTATGTGCCTGTTCAATAAAATAATTATTGATGGCCTCATCCATTAAGTCACGATCAAAATAGCAGCCAGGACGGGCGGCCTGTATTATATCACCAGAGCGAGAACTATTTGCTATCAATTCGCAAATGCATTCACATTTCAGTGAAAAATTACGCCAGCCTGATCAAATATATCAGAGGCTGGGAGCCGAGAGAGAGCGGGCCGGGTCTGAGGCATCTTCATCACTCATGGGTGAGGCCTACGGGGCACCCGAGGAGGCACCAAGGAGGGCAGAGAGGGGATGCTGGTCCCCACGGGACACACCTGGGGGCTAGGCAGGCCAAGGGCGCTGGCCTTCCCACGGAGGGAAAGGCGAACACGTGTGAGTTAGGTGACATGGGGGCGGTTCCAGGGCATCAGGAGTCAGGTGCCCATGACCCAGCGATCGTCAGGGAGAGATGGGGGGAGAGGAGAAAGGGAGCAGGAAGGGAAAACTGAGCCAGAGTAAGGAGGGAGGCAAGGAGGAAGGGAGGGAGAGAGAGAGGGATGGAAGGGAGGGAGGGAGGAAGGGGCAGGAACAATGGCCGAGCCTTGCTGGGTGCCGAGCCCTGTGCTGGGCACCACCACCCACTGTCTTACACAATCCTCCAAGGAGACAGGCAGTAGTGTCCCCACAGCCGAGGTGAGGCCCTGAAGCTCAGAGAGGACGAGTCACTCCTCCAAATGTGCACAGCGTGTAGGGGGCAGAGTTAGACTTTCACATCTCATCAGCCTGATGGCAAGTTGTGCTCTGGAAGATTCTCATTCAATAACTTATCGGTTGGGGTGGGGGAGAGGCGAAGGGAGGGGGCAGAATGAGACTGTTTATAATGATTTTTCTTATTTGTCCGTTTGTGTTTTGGAGAGGAATGTGGTCAGCCAGGCCACCAGTGCTGGATTTGGAAAGTGAGAACGCAGGGAACTGGGGAGAAATTGAGAAGACAGCACCCCTCCAGGTGGTGGGGGGTGTGTGGGCGAGGTCAGACCCCGGGAATCTGCAGGGCTCCAGACGATGCCCCCTACAAACCCTGCCTCACTCCCCCCCCCGTTCTCATCCCCCCACCCCAGGAAGCCGTGCCCAGTGCTCTCCCACTGCTAGTGTGCATGGGGGCTCTTCCCCAGGAGTCTGTGTCTGAAGCCTGATTTCTGTTTTTGTGTTGTTTTTGGAGAAATGAGGTCTTATTATGTTGCCCAGTCTGGTCTTGAACTCCTGGACTCAAGCAATCCGCCTACCTCGGCCCCTAGATTGCTGGGATTACGGGTGTGAGCCACTGTGCCCGGCCTTGAAGCCTACATTCTAACGATGGCTTGAAGGGTTGCGACCCCAGAGGTGAGATTTCAGGGCCTTACAAAGAGTGTTTCAGGGTCTGGGGATGTCTCCCCAGGTTCCCCTGAAACCCTGGCCGTGGAGCATTGTCTTTTCACGCCCGCCCAGGGCCAGCCCTGAGCCTGTGCCTTCGGGAATAGACAGCCCCCGGGGCCTCCGTGTGGGAGAAGCAGGTGGGAGGTGTCGAGACAGGGAAACTCGTCAGTCTTCCTTTCTGGTACTTGACCCTTCTGCCTCCTTTAATTAACAAGAAGCTGTGTCATTGGCATGATCTTACCTGTCAAGGCATTTTACTTGCAGGGCAATTTTGGGAAATCCTGGCCTCGTGCACAAACTCAGGGCTCACCCTGGCCCTGCAAACCCATCCCTCCCTCCCTTTGGGAAGACAGTCAGCAGCCTCGCTCAAGATAACCTGGTTGCTCAGGAGAACAGTTTGGCCGTTCCACAAGGCATGAAACGTAGGGTTACCAAGGGGCCCAGCAAGTCCCCCTGGTTACAGATCCCGAGCGAATGGAAAACAGGCCTACACAAAACCTTGCACAAGACCGTTCAGAGCAGTATCATTCACAGTAGCCAAACAATGGGAACCACCCAGGTGTCCAACAACAGATGAAGGAAGAACGCAGTGCAGGGGGTGCCCACCGTGTAATTCTACCCAGTCTTGGAAGGGAGCGAGGTGCTGAGGCTGAGTGCAGTGACTCCTGCCTGTAATCCCAGCACTTTGGGAGGCCGAGGTGGGAGGATCGCTTGAGGTCAGGAATTCCAGACCGGCCTGGGCAACACAGTGAGACCTCATCTCCTAAAAATAAAAATAAAAATAAAAAAATTAGCCCGATGTAGCAGTGTGTACCTGTAGTCCCAGCAACTCAGGAGGCTGAGGTAAGAGAATCGCCTGAACCCAGGAGGTAGAAGCTGTGGTGAGCCATAATTGTGCCACTGCACTCCAGCTTGGACAACACTGTGACACCCTGATTTAAAAAAAAAAAGAAGAAGAAGAGAGAAAGGAGGTGTTGACTCAGGCTGCAACACGGGTGGAACTTGGAGTGAAGGAACCAGGCACGGAAGACACATTTTATGATGCCATTTAGATGAAATGTCCAGAATAGACAAATCCACCCAGCTAGAAAGTAGATTTGTGGCTGTCCAGGTCTGGGCTTTGTGGGGGTGTGTTGATGAGAAATGGGGAGTGACTGATGACGGGTGTTTTCTTCTGGGGGACCGACGTCCTGGCATCGATTGTGGTGATGGTTGCACAACTCTGAATGCTCAATGAATGGCACCCTTGAAATGGGGGCAAGTGTACCAATGTGAATTCTTTTTTAAAAAAATATATTTTATTTTAAAGATGTGTGGCATGATTCAGGATTAGGTATACATGTGGATGTCGTACAGGTAGTTTGGGCCTTCCTTTGGTCCCCACTTTGCCTGGTTTGAGATCAGGTACCCTTATTGATGTTGTGCCGCCCCCCCCGTCTCCCCCACACACACCAGGGCAGTATCCTGCTACAATGTGAATTCTATTTCACTAAAACTGTGAGAAGCACATCGGGATGACACCCGTGGCGAGGCTGCTTGCTCCTCCGGATGGCAGCCCTCCCACCTGCCGTTCCAGCCACGCCCACAACTTGTCAACTGCTTAGTGCCCCTCCTCCAATGCCCACCTTCTCCCAGATGCTGTTGCTGCCTGCCCCCAGGCTCCCCACCTGCTCCCCTGATCTGCAGGCTGGTCCCATCAGTTCCCTGAGATAGGGTTGGAGTAGGGGTGCTTCTGTTCCTGGACCTCAGAGTCCAGAGCAGCCCTGGGATGGTAGCCTCTGCCAGGGGCCCGGGACATGGCTGGGTCCAGAGCCACTCACGTGGGTCTGCGAGCCTCTTCCTGGCTCGTTGACTTCATGGTGCCCTGGCCTAAAATGTGGCTGTGGCATGGACAAGTGGCCATGAACCTGGTTCTGTCCCTTCTTGGTGTTATGGGTTAAATCCTCCACCCTCCACATCAAATTCATATGTTGAAGTCCTAACCCCCTAAACCTCTGAATGTGACTTTAGTGAGAGGGTCTTTAAAAAGGTAATTAAATAGAAATAAGGTCACAGGATGACCCATGACCTAACAATGATGGGTGTCCTTAAGAAGAGGAGACGAGGACACAGGTGCAGAAGGAGACCTTGTAAGGCACAGGGACAGCACATCCATCCACAAGCCAAAAGTCCTTGGAAGAAGACAACCTGCCCACATTCTGATCACAGACTCCTAGCCCGCACAGCTGGGAGAAATTACATTTCTGTTGTCGAAGTCCCCAGTCCCGGCTTCTCTGTCATGGTAGCCCTGTCAGACTAACATCCGTGGCCTTGGGAAAGTTGTCCCACCTCTCTGTGCCTGTTTCTTTATCTGTGAAGGGTTAATACTAGTACCTACTTCTTTTGAAAATTATTATTATCTTTAAAACTGTTTTTGTAGAAACAGAGTCTTGCTATGTTGCCCAAGCTGGTCTTGAACTCCTAGCCTCAAGTCATCCTCCTGCCTTGGCCTCCAAAAATGCTGGGATTATAGGGGTGAGCCACCATGCCCGGCTGTACCTACTTCTTAAATGAACTATATATGTAAAGGCCATAGAAGTACTGTGTGTGTTACTATTATGGATATTAATATATATCAAGGACACAGGCCAATACATATTTTCTGGTACCACAACTTTAATCAAAGGTCAGAGAATTACTTGAATAGTTATTCATTTCAGATGCACACAGATATGGCAAGACAAGTGCATAGAGGTCTTAAGATACTTCTTCTACCTTATTCGACAGAGGAAAAGTTGAAATAGTCAGTCATGGAATGGTCAAACAAAATATGGAACCCAATCCAATGGACTACTATGCAGCCATGAACAAAACAGGCAGATCTGACATTAGGCTCCGGAGAGACATGAACAGATGAACGTATAGAAATTCTCACAGGTGTATGAAGAGTATACACTTAACACAATGTGAGGGGTCAAGCAACCCTTTCTATGAAGTAAGTAAACAGAATATGTCATGCACAAACAGAAATAGCAGTGCTGTTATTGTACTGTATTTTATTTTTTGAATCAGGGTCTCACTCTGTCACCCTAACTGGAGTGCCACGGCACAATCACTGCTCACCACAGCCTCGACCTCCTGGGTTCAGGTGATGCTTCCACCTCAGCCTCCAAAGCAACTGGGACTACAGGCACATGCCACCACACCTGGCTGCTTTTTTTAAATAGAGACGAGGTCTCATTATGTTACCTAGGCTGGTCTTGAACTGGGCTCAACTGATCCTCCTGCCTTAGCCTCCCAAAGTGCTGGGATTACAGGCATGAGCCACCAGGCCTGGCCTGATGCTGTTATTTATACTTTTTTTCCTAGAAAAAAACCTGAGGACAGAAATTACCTGGGAGAGAGGCCGGGTGGCAGCAGGGAGACTTTACACTTATTTTACATGTTTCCAAAATGAATGTATTACTTGTAAAAATAATAGTAACATCATAAGGATGATCTGAGAGTTGAACTGGGAATCACTTTTGTCTTCCTTTGTTTTTCTGCATTAAAGAGTGATGAAAACAAAGGCCCCAACAAGACACCCCCATGAAATGATCCCCAACCCCCGAGCACTGTGCCATGGAGTCCCAGGTGCCCGTTCCTGCTCCCTCCATGGGAAGGTCAAAGGCCAGGGCTCCAGCGCCATCCTGCCATGTCCAGGGCTTCCTGGGGAGGGCCCTACGCTGCCAGCCCTCAGTCTCCGCGTCTACATGACGGGTCGCCTATTGCCCCTGACGGCCAACCCCTGACCACTGCCCCCTGACTGCCACAGGTACATTGGTGGGGTCCGAGTCACAGTGGACACTCAGTTGCCTTTCCTTTGCCTTCCTCCCCTGAGCTCCGCTCTGGAGCTTCCCAGAAGCCAAGGGAAACTGCAAGTCCAAGGAACTCCAGGGACAGCCCTTTGGGACACTTGGTTTGGCCAGCTACCACCTCCAGCCGTTGGTTCATCCAAGCATTAAGGGCCTGCTATGTACAAGATGGCTGTGGGCACAGAAGGGGTATAAACTGAGACGGGGACCCTGGCCTGGATGGCCCCCCAGCAGGTGTGCCTCACACCTGCAGGGACATGGAGTTTGACTCTGCAGGGACACAGAGCATGAGAGGTGCCTCCAGCCGGGGGACACAGGACAGGTTTCTGGAGGGGTGAGAGAGGACAGTATCTGAGCCTGCAGAAGTGCGGGAGATGTCCCAGACAGAGAGAGGCTAGGGCAGCAGAAAGGGTGACAAACAGCCACCCATGAGGTTCTCAGGGGCCTGGGGAGGAATTGGTTCAAATTCCACACCCACTCCCTGGGCGGGGCAGGGTTCCAGACTCCACTGGGTACCACTGCTGGACAAGGGTCCCAAAAGACAGCCTTGCTTGCCCAAGGACCTCCAAGTCCTGACCCGCCCTGGGGGCTGCCTCTCCGTACTCCCTCCATCCCACTGTGCTCACGGTGGGGAGGATGCACAGGGTTCTCTGCAGGCCTCTGACCCCGATATTCGGCACCAGCAGGCCCTCCCCTCCAAGGCCTGTCCCTCACCCTAAAGGCAGCCACATGCCATGGGATTGTCCCCTTTCAAGTCCCGGCCCACAGGAGTAAAGGCTGGTGCCCTGAGCCATATCTCGCAGACAAGATCTCTTCTGTGAATGAGAGGCCAGTTACAGAAGGTCAAGAGTGGCCTTCCCCAGTGGGCAATGCCACAAAACCACAAGCCGGAAATGGAAGGACACTGCCCAGTGTCAGGGGATAGGGCAGGGGATGAACCAAGGCTGGCCTTCAGTCCCTGGGCCTCCGTTCTAGGCTTTCTCCCTGTAGTCACTGCTGGGCAAGGGTCCCGACAGACAGCCTCACCTGCCTATCGACTCCATGAGAGATGCACTCTTTGAGGTAAGAGATGACGGCAGGAAGGCTGCATCCCTGTAATCCCAGTGCTTTGGGAGGCTGAGGCAGGAGGATCACTTGAGACCAGGAGTTCGAGACCAGCCTGGCCTTAAAGTGAGACTGGGAGACGGAATTTCTACCAAAAGAACTAAAAAGAAATCAGGAAGCTCAGTGTGAGGAGTGGGGGTCCCCACAGACGTCACCATCAGATCTTCCCCAGCATAGTAACACTCCTCGCATGCCTGCACAACCCGGCTGCTTCAGAGCCCTTTCCACCACTAACTTGTGCCTTCAGGAGAGGGGACAAATGCCAGCTCTGCCAGGATTTTGAAAGGGGCATGGGAAACATCTGAAGCCCAGACTGGCAGGTGCACACATCCCGGGCAGAGCACAGTAGCCTTTGGGTGACAGGTTCCCCTTGAATGTCGAAAGCTTGCATAACTGAGCAAAGGTAGGAATGCCACCGGGGCCACTCTGCATTTCCCGGCCTCCATGTCCCAGGCTTCAAGTCAGATTCCAGGTCCAGAGTCTATACCCAGCCAAGATGGCAAGGGATGGGGGGTGGGGAGCAGCCCCAACACTCAGAAGGATCTGGCTCTAGCTGCACTCTCCACCCCACTTCAGAGGGCTCATCAGTTGAACAAGCCCTCCCTGAAGCCAGGAGGGTCTACAGATGCTGAGGTGGCCACTGACCAAATGTCCATTTACATGGTGCCCTTCCTGCAGGTGCTGCTGAAGCAATCACATCAGAGGCTGAGGCAGAGTCACATATCTATGATCCCAGCATTTTGGGAGGCCAAGGGGAGGATTGCCTGAGGCATGAGTTCAAGATCAGTCTGGGCAACATAGCCAAGCCTGGGAGGGAGGACAGGATCAAAGGAAGCTTTGGAAAGGAGCCAGTCTGTGACCTTCAAGGGAAAGTCCAGTGGGCAGGGTGGCCCATGATGAGGAGAGAGACATGGCAAGAGACCCAGGCTTCAGTACTCCCAGCCTCGAGAGGAAGGGAGGGTCTTCCTTCACCCTGTGACCATGCAGGGCTATTATGCCTGCCTGCCCAGCACCTGGACCACCACCAGGCCTTGCCCTTCAGGTTGGGGGTCAGCCTTTCTTGAGTGAAGGGTGCCCCTGCAGGTTCAGCAGAAGCCAGAGTGCCTGGGGTCTGGGAGCACATTCTGGCCATCCCCGCCTTTGGGAGGGACTCACGCCCTCATAGGAGCACATGTGTACATCAAGGTATGCTCACACAAATGCATTCATTCAAGTATTTACTCATTAAAAATGTTCTAGAGACAAATAAAAATGAACACAACATGCCAAAACCCATGGGAGGCAGTCAAAGCAGTCCCATGAGGGAAGCTGATAGCAATCACACCTGCATCAGAAAAGTAGAAAGATCTCAAATAAGCAGCCTTACATTTACACCTCAGGGAACTAGATAAACAAGAACAACCCAAAGCCAAAGTAAATAGAAGGAAAGAAATCAGAAAGATCAGAGCAGAAATAAGTGAAATAGTGACTAAGAAAACAATACCAAAGGTCAACAAAACAAAGATCTGGGTTTTTTAAAAAAGATATAATAAACAAACCTTTAGTGAGACTAAGAAAAAAAAGAATAGTCAAATAAATAAAATCAGAGATGAAAAAGGAAACATTATAACTGATACCACAGAAATACAAAAAATCAAGAGGCACAATTTCAAATACCTATGCACCAACAAACTAGAAAACCTAAAAGAAAAGGTCGAATTCCTAGACACATGCAACCTACCAAGACTGACCCAGGAAGAAATAGGAAACCTGAATTGACCAAAAATGAGCAATGAGATCAAAGTTGTGATAAAAGTCTCCCATCAAAGAAAAGCCTTGAAGGCAGCGACCAACAGTTTCCACCTCAGCCCTCTCTTCTCTCTCCCCTAGCTTTAGTAAAAACTCTTCGTCCCTCTCTGAATCTCTGTCCTGCACTCTGCTCCCACCCTTTCCATCACCTCTAGATCTCCCCTCTAGAACTTTCTCTCTCTCAGCTGTAAGAGCTGAGCACAGGGGACCCTGGCGGCTGGAGCAGGGGGACCCCAGGGAGGAAGGAGTGGGGGGTGGGCCCCTGAAGACCAGCCGGGGGAGGTCAGCCCAGGGGGTTCCTTGTGCCACCAGACACCTCCTAGGCCCACCTGCTACCCTAGTAGAACAGCCACCATATGGTGCATGTCTTCTATGAGCCAGGCTCTGGCCGAAGCCTTGGAAGCATCACTTCATTTAATGTTCCCAGCAGCCACTCGCAGTGAGTGTCGCTATTGTAAGTGTCGCTATTGTAACTTCCGCAGCAAGGACACAGAGCACAGGGACTTCCCAAGGCCACAGACTAGAACAAGACCGGGTTAGAACCTTGCCCCCTGCTGTCAGCCCTGTGTCCGCTGCCTCCCTCATGCACTCGCCCAGCCTTTTCTCCATGGGAACGTCTTTTTTTTTAGTTATTTTTATTTTTTAAATTTTTCTTATTTTTTAGAGACAGGGTCTTGCAATGTTGCCCAGATTGGTCTCTAACTCCTGGCCTCAGGCAAGTCTCCCTCCTCAACCTCCAGAGTAGCTGGAACTACAGGCATGCACCACCATACCCAGCTA
Source organism: Cephalopachus bancanus (assembly GCA_027257055.1). NCBI lineage: Eukaryota > Metazoa > Chordata > Mammalia > Primates > Tarsiidae > Cephalopachus > Cephalopachus bancanus. Next base: position 1,912,306 of record JAPVLO010000288.1, on the reverse strand, counting down.
ATTCTTTTTATTTGTAGAGATGAGGTCTTGCTATGTTGCCCAGATGGGTCTCGGACTCCTGGGCTCAAGTGATCCTCCTTTCTCGGCCTCCCAAAGTGCTGACATTACAGGCATCAGCCACGGCGCCCAAACTTTTTGTTGTTGTTTAATGCTTATTTTTATTGGGCAACACTTCCAACCTATAAAATAGAAAAAGTATTCTCTCCACGGGACTTCTTTTGTCCTTGAGTAGGGACCAATGAAATTTGTCACGGTGACAACTGAGGGCGGACCTCTCCCAGAAATATTTGTGTTTCCTGCATTCAAATAACTGAGTGTCTCTCTAGTCCCAGGCCCGCACATCTGTAGTGGTAGAACTTCAGGCACACAGGGAACGGAGCAGGTCACTGTCATTTGGGAAGGCGGGGGAGGTACCACAGAAGCCCCATGCCAGCCCTCGGAAGGCTGCCTCCACTCTCTCATCAAGCTGCCCCATCCCCTCTCACCAAGGTTAGGCCATCAGACCCTCTGTTTCCTCGCTCATGACTCACCTAGCTTGGCTCCGAGGCCCAAGTTCTAGACCTATTAATTATCCCAGGATAACGGGATGGGGAAGTCCCAGTGCAGAGGCAGCCAGGGTGACCTCCACATTCCCCTCCCTTCTTCCTGAAGTCCTGGGATGTGCTGTGCTCCTCTGTCATCTCCGCCCTGCGACTCCTGCCAGACTCACCCAGGCTGAGCTGTGCTCAGGCCTCCACCTTGCAGCCACCCCCCCAAAGGCTGCTCTCCCCCAATCCCGGGGAGTCTGGGCGCCGAATGAGCCAACTTCCTGCCCCTCAGCCCTAGAGCTCAAACTGTCTCTGGCCTTTCCCCTCCCAACCAGACTGGACAGCCCTGGACGGAAGGGCATCCTTCCAGGAAGGACAGGCTGACTCCGGGTCCCCCTGGAATTGTCAGCAAAGATTTCATTTGTGCACACATGCACATTCATCTGGGAAGACTCCTCTGCGTACTTCAAAGCCTCCAGGAGCCCTGAGCCCCAAAGGCGTGAGAATATCTGGACTGAGGCATCACAGAGACCACCCCATGCCTCTCTGTAAAGCCTCCATGAAATCACCAGGCACTTGCACCCGTGTGGGGAGGCGCTGTCTGCAGCCAGATGGCCTAAGTCTCATCCCAGCACTGCTCCCTTCTAGCTGTGTTGCCTCGGTTTCCCCATCTGAAAAATGGGGGCTCACACAGCATCTGGGTGTCCCCCTGCGATCACTCCAGGCAGCACTGCTCCAGCTGGAACTTAAATCCCTGGGAACCATCAGGCCACAGCCAGAAGGAAGCAGCACAGACGGTTCAGGCTCAGGGCCTGTCAACACCACCCTGTCCAGGCCAGCACAGGGAGTCTCCCAGCATCCAGATTTCACATCCCGCCCCAGGCCTGGGAAGCCCCGAGGAAAACCCAGGCAGCCCGGCCCCCTTCTGGAAACAGTAGTCAGAGCTGTTAATGCCTCCTTGCCCTAAGCACAGAGTCAGGCCTGATGTGGAGGCAGTTGGGGCCATGGAGCTCACCCTGCTGCACTCATCTGGAAAGACAGTCTTGGCAGGGGCGACTGGAAGGGCAGTGCCCCACCATGGCAGTGTGGCACAGGGGGGGGCTATGGCCGAGTACCAGAGTCAGCACAGCTCAAGACTCCTCCAGAAGGGAGAAGGGAAGGAGAGGGAAGAGAGAAGGAGAAGAAAGGGAGGAGGGAAGGAGAAGGAGGAGGGAGAGAAGAGAGAGAGGAAGGAGGGAGAAAGAGGAGGAAGGGGGAGGGAGAGAAGGAGAATGCCAATGGTAAGGCAGGCTGCCTGGGGGGGCCGGGAGGAAGGGGGGAGGAAAAGGAGGGAGGAGGGAAAGAGAGAGGAGGGAGAAGAGAGGGAAGGGAGAGAAGGAGGAGGGAGAGGGAGGAGGGAGACACAGAGAAGGAGGAAGAAAGAGGGAGAGAAGGAGGAGAGAGAGGGGAGAGGGAGGAGGGAAGTAGAGGGAAGAAGGAGAGAAGAGAAAGGAGGAAGAGAAAGAGGAAGGAGGAAAGGAGGGGGGGTGAGAAAGAGGAGGAAGGAGGAGGGAGAAAGGGAGGAGGGAGAGACTCGGCCAGAGGGAAGAGGAGGGACAGATAGAAGGGAGGGAAGGCAGAAGGCAGGGGTGGTAGAAGGGAGGGGAGGCAGAAGGGAGGGCGAGGAGGGAAAGGAGGGAAGGAAGGAGCCTCTTCCAGCCTCTCCACCCCTCTCTTCCAGGCAAAACAATCTTCCTCAAAAAAAAAAAAAAAATCCCCTTCTTCCTTTCCTGTGAACCCAAGCTTTGTAACAGTAGAGGATGATCCGAAAATAACTATTTTGCCCATAGACAGAGGCGTTTTTCAACAGGAGAAGCTGAGGTATTTTGAAAGCCACCCCTGAGGCGAGAAAGTTGTGCATCAGGCACTAATTGTCAACGCTCCTCTGAGGACAGCCTGTGCCAGGGCGGGAGGGAGGGCTGTCAGCGCCGCCCCGGGGGTCCCGGGGGAGCCTCCCCCCCCTCCAGTCACCAGCCGGCTTGGAGCCCAGAGATAAAACGCAGGGCCGGCGGATCTTACATAACGAGCAGCCTGACGGTTCAGCAAATTGCCCCCGTTACTAGCGCCGCCATGAAATCGCCTGCCAGTGACTTCGGTCCCCTTCCCTCCGTGCCCAATCAATTAGCACATGAGTAATACCAAGCCCATTAGGACGAGCCCACGCCGGAGCTGTGTCATCTGCTCCAGAAATGATCGCTTAATACACCAGCTGGCTCCCAGGCGCGCTCAGCCACGCACACTCCTGCCCTAATCAATAGCCACAGTCAACGCGCTGCCGCCAGCGAGGACATGGTGGGCAGGCGGGCAGAGTCAGGCTGGGCGCCCACGCCAGCCAGCAGGCCCAGGCACCCGCCCCTGCCTCCACCTTCCTCCTCCAGCCTCCCGCCCCCTCTGCCTCCTTCAAAGCCACAGGAGGAGCCTCATGGTGGCTGAGAGAAGGGAGCCTGGGAGAACAGGGAGCTGTGGGATTTCCCATGGAGGGCAGGGGGGACCAGACGCTTCCTCCACAATCCCTGGCAACTGCGGATGGGCCTTCGCCAGGAGGGTGGTTGAAACCCTGTGGAGCTGAGCACGTGTGCTGTGCAACAGGCATGTGTGTGTACACGTGTGTGAATGTTCGTGCACGTGGGCATAAATGGGACAGGTGCCTGCACGTACATATATGTGCTTATATGTACGTGTGTCCATCCAGCCAGGGCTGGCCTGTAGGCCTCTGATGTGTGTGTGTGTGTGTGTGTGTGTGTGTGTGTGTGTGTGTGTGTGTGTGTTGCACACCAGACTGGGTAACAGAGCGAGACCCTGTTTCCAGAAGGGAGGAAGGGAAGGAAGGAAGGAGGGAGGAAGGGAGGGAGGGAGGGAGGGATAAAGAAAGAAAGAGTTGGGGTGCTAAGTGTTACAGAGAAAAATCACATAGGAAGGGAGCATGGGGGCACAAGGAAGGTGTGGGTGCATTTAGTGAATGAGGCTGGAGGAGCAGAGGCCTGCCCCTGGGCCTCAGTTTGCTCATCTGTAAAGTGGGTACAAGACCTCCCAGGTTGGTATTATGGAACGATTATGGACCGCGGGGATTGATGGGATTTAAATCCTGGAGGTGCCCGGCATGGAGGAGACAAAGGTCATGTTAGCTACTGTCACTCTGGGTCAGGGCCACAGTTCCCTCAGTCCATGCCCCCCATCCCTCCATCCCTCCTGCCAGGCCCTGTCTCTCCACCTCCTCCATCCCCAGGAAGGACAGGGCTGCCCCTCAGAGTTCTCCAGCCCCAGGCACCCTGTCCAGAGCTCCTGTCCCCAGGTCACACACACCCTCTGCGCTCAGGGCGTGGCCAGAAATTAATGAGACGCAGCCATCAGCTAACCAGAATATCACTGGGTGCCACCACCTGAATACCTCACACGAAGGCTTCACTTAACCCGCAACAGCGCAGGCCTCATTACAGTTCTGCCGAAGAGGTGAGAACCTGAGCGGATGAGACCTAGGTGGTTGTCCCCAGGGCCCGTGGGCGTGGCCACGTTGCGGTCCCTCCTCCAGACCTCAAGTATGGCCACTAGTGAGAGGCAAGTCACCTCCCAGAGAACCTTGGAGATACCCTGGTCTTAGCCACCTAGCTCTTCTTGCCTCAATGAGCCTTGAATCCCCCGAGAGGGGGAGAAAGGGTGTCATTTGCAGATTCTGCGTGCCACAAGACGCATGCTCTCAGACCTCAGCATCCTCTGAGGGATGTGCGGAAGACACCGACCTCACATCGCTTTCCTGAGAAGTGGCATTTTGGGTAGGTGGAGCTTTAGACAGAGGTGTGAGTTCTAGTTCTGACCCTGCACCAGGTGTCAGGAAGTCACTGATCCCCTGGGGTAGCGGTTTCCTCATCCCTAAAACAGGTATCATCTCACCCACCTTACGTATATCACAGAGTTCGGGAGAATCAACCCTTAGCTCAAGGCCGGCAGCTCAGCAGAGCAGAGAAAGCGGGAGCTTTGAAAAGCATGCCCTTTTCTGACCTGCTTCTTCATCTGGAAAGCAAAACCTTCCCTAGAGCGATCATAAATGTTAACTAAACCAGGGAGGTGTTTAATAATTTCCCCTCCCTTTGCTGGGCATCTACTATGCGTGATATATCCCATACTCTAGGAAGGATGTGGAATTATCAAACTCTGCTGTAGCCAGCCTCTCCCCATGTCTGTGGGATCAGGCTACCTCCCACACTGAATGGACTGATGTCTGTAATTGACAGAGTTTGCAGAAAAGATGGAGCGTGACTTCTGAGGCCAGGCAGGACGAGACTCTGCTGCTTTTCCTGCTCTCTGGGATGGCTCGCTGTGGGAGAAGCCAGCCGCCATGTCTGAGGACACTCGGTCAGCCTGGGAGCATGGGCCCACATGGGGATGGACTGAGGCCTTCTGCCCACAGCTGGCACCGTGTGCCAGCCGTGTACAACAGCCATCTTGGAAGCGAGTCTTCCAGCTCAGCCCAGCCTCAGACCTCCACCTCCCTGGCTGACACTTTGACGGGCAGACTCCTGAGCCCCCGACGCCAGGTCCTCCAGGAAGCCTCCCCTGAGTCCTGCAGTGCCAAGTCACCCGTGAGCCTGGCTCTGCTGGGTAGTTTCAACATTGGCCTCACAATAAACTGTGTGGGCACTGCACACTGCCAGGCACAGCGCTTCACACAGATGTTACTACCCTGAGTCACTCACGCACTCATTTACCTCTGTGAAACACAGGGCTCCCGAACCCCAGAAGCTGTGAAGTATAGATGTGTGTTGTTGCTTTAAGCTGATATGCTGGGGATAATTTGTTACGCAGCTATAGATAACAAATACAGCTGCGGTCTCTGCCCTCTTTAGCCTGGATTAAGAAGCAAGAAAGGAGCCGGGTTTGATGGCTCAGCCTGTAATCCCAGCATTTTGGGAGGCTGAGGTGAGTGGATTGCCTGAGCCCGCGGGTTCAAGACCCGCCTGGGCAACTTGGCGAGACCTCATCTCTACAATAAATCAAAAATTAGCCGGGCGTGGTAGCGCACGCCTGTAGTTCCAGCTACTTGAAAGGCTGAGGCGGAAGGATCGCCGGAGCCCAGCAGGTCGAGGCTGCGGCGGCCAGGAGTGGTCACTGCACTCCAGTCTGGGCGACAGAGTGAGACTCCAACTCAAAAAAAAAAAAAGAGCAAGAAAAGCACATGGAGAGTGGGCAGCACAGGGCCGGCTGTGGTCATAGGTGACATCTCAGCATCACAGGCTTCTCAGGGCCACACCTGCTACCATTCCCCTCAGGGGCATGGGAGGCCACGGAGACAAGCTAGCCTGCAAGACAGATCTCACTCTCTGCTCAGATGTGAAGGGTTGTTATTAAGAGAATGGAAATGTCTGATCTGGGCCTGGCATGGATGCCCTGGTCCTGCCACCACGGGGAGGGAGAACTGCCCACATCTCCCGGGCACTCTATAAAGTCAAACTGGCAGGCTCATGCAAGCTTGGCACTCAAAGTGGCAAGACCCAGTGCCTTATGGGAAGAACTCCTTTCCTAAGATTTTAAGAATGGTGAGAGGCCGAGTGCCGTGGCTCACGTCTATAATCCCAGCACTTTGGAAGGCTGAGGCAGGAGGATACCTTGAGCCCAGGGGTTCGAGACCAGCCTGGGTAACATAGTGAGTCTCCATCACTACAAAAAAATTTTAAAATTGCCAGGCGTAGTGGTGTGCCCCTGTAGACCCCAGCTAATTGGGAAGCTGAGGTGGGAGGATCGCCTGAGCCCAGGAGGTCGAGGCTGTGGTGAGCCATGATCATGCCACTGCACGCCCGCCTCAGCAGCAGAGTAAGACTCCAACTCAAAAAAAAAACCAAGGTGAAGAAAGGGCTTCTCTGCTCTCAGAAGGTCTGGCTGCTCTGATCTGCACACATGATGGGGCAAGAGCTTGCCCGTGGTGGGTGAGCGAGACCACCACCTGTGGGTAGAGGTCGATAATGAGAACTGAAATCCAGGTCCATCGCCGGATCCCATTAGCAAGTCAGCTCGCAAAAATGATTAGGAGGGTTTTCATATCCACCAGTGGGATGGATGGCTACCCTCTCCTGCAGGCCAGGGGCTCGTTAACCCTGTGACCAGGCGGGTCATCCATCACTGGTGCTGGTAGAGTGCTCGCCCAGGCCTTTTATGGGCCTTCCAGAACCCGAAGATCTGAAATAATTAAAATCTTACGTGGCACAGCACTACCAGTTCGGAACCCCTTACGTGAGACCCATGAGACGTGGGTCATCTCTCGACCTGGCCTTAGCTGGTAGCTCTGACTGCCCTGCCCCGCTGGGGAAGTGAGTGGGGACAATCCACAGGAGGCCTTCTGCTCCCCCCACCTCCCCACCCCCATCCCCTGGTTCCCCTGGCATCCCCTAGCTCAACTGCCAGTGGCATGTCATCAAGTCACGTCCAGTCTGGTGTGTGTGGGGACAAGGGCCCACCTGGCTCAGCTCCCCTCTGGTCCTCTGTGACTGCCACCCACAGACCCTCCCCACGTGCCCCAGAGTCCAAGCCTCAGTTTCCCCAGACACTCTTCTTTCTGTACTCCCTTCACACACCCCCCCCAGCTCCTCCCTCACCCACGCGTCCTTTTGGCAGATCCTGCTGCCCTGCCTTGAAAATGCGACACCCGTCCCTCCCAGACCATGCCCAGGCACATCAGGCCCCTCCTCCGGCCTCCGTTGCCTCCCCACCTCTGGCCTCCTCACTCCCGCCAGTCTTCCCTTAGACGCCCCATAGACGGGCAGGGGGCGCCACCGAGCAGCGGCTCCCTCGGTCAGTCCGGACCCGACCCCACCGGACACGCGCGCTCAGGGGACACCGAGGCCTCGTCTCCTAGGTTGCTCCCCTCACCCCCCGCTGCACTGCGCTACTCGCTCCGCGGCCCCGCCCTCTAGCAGCCCGCCATCTCTGCATGTCCAGCTCAGCCTCCCTACACCCAGGAGCTGACCCCGCCCACTTTGGCCTTCCCTCCCTCGGAGCCGGCCCCGCCCACTTTGGCCTCCCTTCACCTCCAGAAGACGGCCCCACCCACTGTGGCCTCCCTTCCCCCCAGGAGTTGGTCTCGCCCACTTTGGCGTCCCTTCTTCCCTAGGAACTGGTCCCACCCACTGTGGCCTCCCTACCCTCCAGCAGTTGGCCCCGCCCACTTTGGCCTCCCCCCTCAGGAACTGGCCCCGCCCACTTTGACCACACTCCCCCCCCCCCAGGAGTTGGCCCCGACCACCTTGGCTACATTCCTCCTCCCCCGGAGTTGGTCCCGTCCACTTTGGCTCCTGCGGTTCCCTCCACCACCAGAACCTCTGGTGTCACCTGCAGCCACCACCCTCACCTGCTGGAGCTCACGCGCCCATTTTGCTCCGGTTTTCTGGCGATGACAACATCCCTGAGAGTCTTGTCATCCATAGCCCCTGCAGGAACCAGGCAGGCCTTGTTCGGTGTGAGCACAGCAAATGTTTCTTTTCATCTAATGACTTAAGATGGGGTCTCTGCCCTTGAGAATAGTCCTTGAGGAATATGCCGCCACATTTGTATTCATAGAATTTAGAGCCCAGAGGAGCCCAGGAGTCCCCTGCTCAATCCCCTGCAGATGAAAAACTAAGCCCTGCCCTCCCCTGCACCTCCATAGGGGATCAGATTATGTGGTAAAAAAGCAACAGACATCCCCCCCCGGATCTCAAACATTAGATAGAAAAAAAACCTAAAATATTATTAGCTAGGTATTAAGAGAGCTGGGTTTGGGTCTAAGCTCTGAGGTTTATCTGCTGTGTGACTTTGGGCAAATTGATTAGCCTCTCTGAGTCTCAGCCAGAGAAAATGTACTCCAAAGTGTGCATTTGGCTTTAGTTTCTGTGTTTGTTGTATATACAAAAGAGAAACCCTTCATTCTGCCTGCACAGCTTTGCGGGGTCCTTGGCTCCAGGTTAAGGCAAGAACGTTAGAAGACTATCATCTTGCTGGTCACCTCCAAGCCCCGAAGTTCAAGCTGCTCAGAAGTGGCCCTGACGCCATCTGCAGCCTCCTGTCCCTACATGCCACAGTGCCAGCTGCCCCCACGATTCCCCTCAGCCCACCAGGTCAGTCCTCCCATGCTAGGCCCAGACCAGGCACTCCAGCCAGCCCAGGCTGTTCCAATCTGCCCTGGACACCGGCAGGGTCCATCTCCTTTCCAGGCAGGAGCCCTGGGGCACTGACTGGTGTTGGCAGCTTGCAGGCTTTGTCATCATCATTATCATCTGGAGAGGCGGCTATGATTGTCCAGTCTCCACAGCCAGACAGAAGGCACCCTGCTTAGCCGGGCCCCACCCTGCTTAGCCGGGCCCCTCCCTACAGCCTCCACTGTAGGGAGGAGGAAGCCTCTGACCTTCAGGCCAGGATCCTTCCTGGAGACCCAGCAGCCCTGCCCTCCGCTGCTCCTCGACGTCCTGACCTGGTCCTGGGGGCTGCAGGATGGTAGGGCGAAGCCCTGTGGCAGGTTTCAGGAGGGACAGGGCCCCTTGGAGAACACGGTAGGAGGAGGACTCCCTGGGAGCACTCCTGGGCCAGGCTGTGGGGGCCCACAGGCCGAGCACGCCCACTCTTCACAGCTCCTGACTTGGATGGAAATGGCCGTCCATGATTAATGCATGACCACTGTGGAGACGGAGGCCACTGGACACTTTCTGAAATGGCGCCCAACTTCTAGAAACAGGGAAGACCATGAATTATTGATCTCGGACGGGAGAGAAGCAGCAGCTCTGGGATGATTTCCTGTGTAAATCTGCCATGACTCGCTGGGTACACGGTCACTTGGCAGGCCAGAGGAGCCATTCGCAGGTGGGCAGTGCCCCCAGGGCCCCTGCCCTCCCACTGCTCCTGCCAGGCCAGGGGTCAGGCCCAGATGCAGAAAAGCCCCCCCAAAGCCAAATGATGATGACGATGATGACCATTATCACCTATTGCAAAAGGCCAGCTGACCCCTCCCGGGCACCTCATTAAATTCCCGTCGCAACACGGCCAGAGCTCCGAGATCAAGAACAGCTGGATGTTGAGAAAGGAACAGACACCGCCGTGTCCTTATTTATGACACGGAGTGTTTTATATATATGAAAAGTCAGCCATAATTTGCTTATAAATAATTGACTTCTCCTAGATTAAAATCTCTAGAGGGACTCAGCTGATTCACAACAAGCCGCTTCTGCCTACAGTGCAAATTAGGCCCTTTCAAACCTGTCTTATCTCAACCCCGAGCCTTATGAAGAGTGATTTTTTTCCCTTCATCCCCTGTAATAACCTTCAACTAACCTTTAAACCGGAGTGAATAATTTAAATCTTATTTTCATATCAATGGAGGAGCCGAGCCAAGCAATTATCTTTTATCTGTATACTCTGTCGTCAGAGCAGCAGGGCATAATCAAGTTTTCCCAAGCGAGCCAGATGAGAGAGGAAGAGAGGAGAAGTGAGAGATGCTATCTGAAGACATTAACGCAACAATGAATTATTCAGTAATGAGTACAAGATCCGTCATCACACACACACACACACACACACACACACACACCACGCACGCACGCACGCACACACGCAGAGCCTTGCATCTGCCCAGTAACCCGGGAAGGCTGGGGTTGGTGGTCGGGGGAGGGGGTGTCAGCAAGGGGGTCAGGGCTAAGCATGACAAATCGGCAGATCATCTGCTCAATTAGGACCAAGCGCAGGTGGTGGGGCGCGTGTGTGGCGGGGGCGGCCCTGTTGTGGGCCAGACAACAGGCTGAGGGGAGACACTCGCGTGCGTGGCAGTGATTTAGAACAGCCCTGTCTCTGATTTCGCTAAAGGAAAAGAGACCAGGCAGGAAAGAGATTTCAGGGAGGGGAGCGTGGGGGCGGCGGGAGGAGATGGAAGATTTTTTTGAAAAATAATAAATAAAAAGTGAGAGGAGAGGTTGAAATTCCCCACGGTGCTCATTAAAATTCTACCACACGCACATCTTTCCCGGGTCCCCTGGGCTCTCCGTGATCATTTTTATTAATTCATAAAATATCGCACCAGTGATTGAGGCTGATGATTAGTGGAACCGACAATCACAAGTGCTGGTGAAATATTGCTGCAGCTCTGGCCGGTCACTCTGCCGCCCCAGCGGCCTCCCGTGCTAAGACGCCCAGCGGCACCCCAGACGTTTCTGTCACCATCTCTTGGACTGCGGGAAATGCCTGCTGTGAACAGAGATGCCTTTTCCCTCATGGATGAGATGCACTGTCAGGCCCTGGCAAGAAGCAGCTTGGAGGTTTCCATGGGAAACTCAGCTCCTGGCTTGGTAGGCGCAATGACCTAGAAACCAGCACCCACGAGGGCTAGGCTGCCCCACACCCACCCCGGGCTCCTTCCAAGATGTCCTCAGTCTCTGCCTCTTCTCAGAAATCCACGCGATGGCCAGGGAGGAGCTCCATTCCTGTGTCTGGTGTATTAGCATGCCCATTTTACTGTTAAGGAAAGTCATGGCTAGCAATGTCAAATAGTAAGAGCAAGGTCTTTAGCAGGGACAGAGGTCCTGGTTGCAGGAGCAGCAGAGTCACTTGGCTTCAGTCATGGTGAGAGTCCCCCTGGGTTTCTACTGTGATGGTCTTTTTCTCTCCGATAGCTTTTCCCTTTTTGATTAATTGCTCGGTTCTCTGTTTTGACATTTTAAGACCTGTCGCACACTGAGATACTAAGTGGGATGAGAGACGAGGTCTGTTTTTCCCAGCACTGACCTCACCCCCAGAGACTTACTAAATGAGAATCTCAGAGAAGGCAGAGAGGCCTGGGACTCTGCATTTTAACTCGCTTGCCAAGTGAGGCCCACACACTAGTGCTTGATGACCACTGGGCCCGGAGACAGCAGAGCTCAAAGCCTGGGCTGCACTTTAGAACCCCTAGAAGACCTTGTGAACAAAATAACTTTCTAGGCCCCACCCCAGAAGTTCAGATTCAGGTGATCTGGGGTGAGATCCAGGCCTGGCGTTATTCAAAGATTTCCAGATATTTCCAGGGAGCAGCCAGCAAGGCTGAGAAACACTCAGCTATGACAATTCCCTGATTCTACCTGCAGTTCCCATGAACTAAATATGACCCCACCCCCATCCCCATTTATGCAGCACTGCTAAACCAGACAGGAGGAAAGAATTCCTTTTTAAAAAAAAATTATGGCTGGATACCGTGCTTCACGCCTGTAATCCCAGTACTTTGGGAGGCTGAGGTGGGAGGATTGCTTGAGTCCAGGAGTCCAAGACCAGCCTAAACAACATAGCAAGACCCTGTCGCTACAAAAAAATTAGAAAAGTAGCCAGACATGGTGGTCCATGGTTGTAGTCTCAGCTACTTGGAAGGCTGAGGCAGAAGGATCTCCTGAGCCCAGGAGGTCAAGGTTGCCATGAGCCGTGATCATGCTGTAGCACTCCAGCCTGGGCGACAGTGAGACTCTAAAAAAAAAAAAATTTCATTGATATTATACCTTGGCCACAAAATCCAGGCTAATTTGCATGCATACATGAAATGTTTCCGTTTTTACTTGGAAAATAGCAATGCCATCTATAATATGGGAAGAAAGATACACTGAGTGCTTGTGTACTAAACTCCAGATCCCTTTCCTCCCAAGTAGCTCAAATAGATGCCACGCTTGCTCGACATGTGTTCTGTGTTCTATGGATGTGCCTTGCTTCTACTGGGATCGTTTTAGAATTCTGAGCTCCCAAATCTAGAGAAAGCATTCACAGGCAGTTTCCAGCGTATGAGCTTGTTTTCAAAGTAAAGCTTGTTTCTCTTGAGAACATAGTCGAATTTTAGACTGACTGATAATGTGAATGAGAAAACTGATGGAATTGCCTTCTTTGATTTAGCCACTGGGAAGCTCAGAGTTAGATGGACCACTTTCCTCAAACTAAGCTGTGGCCTGCACTGTGTGTGTTCATCTTCACGTGCCTCCTCTGCCTTTGGGTATAAGTGCATACACGTGAATTGAAAAATCAAGTCAGAAGGATCTCATTTGGATACTTCCAGGACACTCATCTACCATCTCCTGCACCAGAAGGCCTGGAAAACAGGTCAATAGAGCACAAATAAGTATTTGAAAAGAGCTCAAGTTTAATTCTATTAAACATAAAATAGGCCAGGGTTGATGGCTCATGCTGGTCATCCCAGCACTTTCGGAGACTGAGGCAAGAGGATCGCCTGATCCCAGGGGTTCGAGACCAACCTGGGTAACTTGGTGAGACCTCATCTCTACAGTAAATCAAAAAATGAGCTGGGCATGGTGGTGCGTGCCTGTAGTTCTAGCTACTTGGAAGGCTGACACTGAAGGATCATCTGAGCCCAGCAGATCGAGACTGTGGTGGCCCTGAGCGTGCCACTGGACTCCAGCCTGGGCAACAGAGTGAGTCTCTCTCTGTCTTTCTGTCTCTCACACACAAACACACACACACAACACACACACACACGCAAGATAACAGGGAGAGGTCATTTCTTACCCACTGGGTTACCCCATATGAGCACATTGCAGAATAGACAGCGTTTTTCAGGATGTGGGGGACAGAAAGTCTCCCATGTTGCGGGCAGAAGTTCCCACGGGTGCAGGCTTTTTGGGGCCATCCAGCAAAAGTCCTTTGCCCTGGGAAATCCACTGCTAAAGATCTGACTATACAGTTCCCCTCAGTACGTACTCAAAGGTTTAAAAGAGATTGCTGCAACCTTGTTTGTCGTATTTACAAACATGGAAGCAAAATAATGTCCATTCTTAGGGAAATGAGTAAATTCTGTCATATCCACACTTGACACACTGCAAAAAATAGTAAGGTAGACCTGTATGCACCCCTGTGAGATCATTGCTTATTAAGGGGAAAATAAGCTCATCGAGACTTAGTATGCAATTTCTGTAAAAAAAAAAAAAAAAATGCAAAAAAAAAATGTGTCTGGACACAGGCCACCACTCTGCTCCAGTGCTTTCTTGGGAAGGGTAAGAACCACAGAGATGACCACACAGTGCTGACTTTATTATGCTTTCCTCATGAAACTGTATTTTTTTTACAAGTGTGATTTATTTTTATAATTTAAAATTTCAAAACAAAATCAGTACATCCCACTCTTTGGTCCCAAACCAGGTGATGATTCATGAGTGCTTGTGCAAGTACACAGTCCCCGCTTGGCAGTCCCCTCCATGCTTGGGTCCGTGTGAGTCGCATCACAGCATTGGTTATGCACACAACCTCGCCTCCTCTCTGGGAATCCTCCCAGCAGCCCAAGGCACTGGGTCTGGACAGTCCACTGCTGGCCCCCTAGAACCTAGTGTCGTGCTTGGCACAGGGTGTGTGCTCAAATAATTTTTCTTTTTTGAGTCACAATCACAAGCTCACTGCAACCTCAAACTCCTGGGCTCAGGCGTTTTCTCGTCTCAGCCTCCCGAGTAGCTGGGGCGACAGGTTTGTATACTACATTCAGTTAATTTACTTTTATTTTTATATTTTTGTAGAGTCAAGGTCTTGCTACGTTGCCCCAGCTAGTCTTGAACCCCTGGGCTCAAATAATCCTCCCTGCTTGGCCTCCCAAAGTGCTGGAATTACAGGCATAAGCCACTGCACTGGCCTCAAATTGCTATTAACAGAAAGTGCCTGGGACACCCCCAGCCCTCACCATCACTCTCTCCCACCACCAACCTCAAGTCCCAATGCATCTCCCCTCTCTGATGCCCTACTCTGTGTACAGGGCTGACCCGGATGTAGACACAGGGACACAAAGACAAGTAGACATGGTGTCTGTCCTTGTGGTTGTGGGGAATCCAGCCTCACACTCAGGCCACGCCCCTCAGCATCTGCCTCAGATGGTCGGGCGCCATAGGTGGGACCCCAGGTGACCCAGGGCAGGCGGGCAGATCTCCCAAACTTATCTGGGTGTCCTCTCTCTTCCTTGAGTGCCCTCAGCCCTGAAGACGCTCTCCAGCATCCCCCCCCACCTCACTCAGTGTTTGACCCAGGCATCACCCTGTTCCTCCTTGCTTTAAAGACAGGGAAACTCCAGAACATTTTTGGCCTCTCCTCCAAAGCCCAGTACCAAATCTGGGTTCCAGGAGGGAGGCTGTGAACCCAGACACAGCCTCAATTCATGAGTCTCCCACAGTGGTCATGGTGTGGGGGGATATCTTTTGCAAAAAGAGAACCTTCTTTCTCTGTATTCTCTGTGGACAGAAGGCTTATCTGAGCACAGCGGCTCACACCACTCAGCACCAGGATTTGGTCAGCTGAACTGGATGGCTAGACAGCTGTCCCTACCCTGCATACTGCTCCCTGAGCACTGAGCTCAAAACTTGATGGATGGAAGGGGGCAAACCCTCCAGAGGGCAGAGACCCCCTCTTCAGTCAAAAGGCTGTATTTTAGGAGGCCAAAGTGGGAGGATCGCTTGAGACCAGGAGTCAAGACCAGCCTAAGCAAAAAAACAAGATCCCATCTCTAGAAATAATTTAAAAAATGAGTTGGGCATGATGGTACACATTTGTAGTTTCAGCTACTCGGGAGGCTGAAGAGGAGAGTTGCTTCATCCCAGGAGTGTGAGATCACTGTGAGCTATGATCGTGCCACTGTACAGAGGAAGACCCTGTCTCAGAAGGAGAAAGAATAAGAAGGAGAAGGAAGAGGAGGAGGAGAAGGAGAAGAAGAAGAAGAGAAGGAGGAGGAGGAGGAGGAGGAGGAAGTCATCTGTAACTGGATCACTTTACTAAATGTGCCTCCATAGTGGAAATCACCAGTGATGCCCTCGGCCCAACTGTGGGTGGAAGGTCCCCGGCCAGGACAGTGTCCTGAGCTGCTCTGCTGGCTTCTCCCAGAACCTGCCAAACCCACTTGGGAAGTGCTTCTGGGAATACAAAGAAATGGTGCTGAAGGACCATGGAGTCAGTCTCCAGACAGAGGCAGGAGTGAAGAAGTTGTTTCAGGAGCTGGTGGTTTATGGGCCCTGGGTCTAGAAAGCCCAGGAGGAAGGCTCTTAATGGATGCGTCTCTTCTTTTTTTTAACTTTGTCTTATTATAAAGATGTGGGGTACAAGTCAGGATTAGATAC
This sequence comes from Cephalopachus bancanus, assembly GCA_027257055.1. Lineage (NCBI taxonomy): Eukaryota > Metazoa > Chordata > Mammalia > Primates > Tarsiidae > Cephalopachus > Cephalopachus bancanus. The sequence goes on along the minus strand of JAPVLO010000288.1, from coordinate 1,896,678 downwards.
AAAAGTAATGTAAGTGCAGGTGAAGTTTGGGCCTCCCAACGGTCCTGCCTTCCCCTGGTTTAGGATCAGGTACCCTTTGTGTTGTTACGTGCTCCCCCCCTCTTCTCTCCCCTGGTAGTGTCCTGTGACTGCTGATCCCTCCCTTGTGTGATTGTAATTAATGTTCAGGCCCTACTTATGAGTGAGAATATATGGTATTTGATTCTTTGTTTCTGTGATAGCTCACTAAGAATGATTGCCTCCAATTCCAACCAGTTTTCTGAGAAGTACATGATTTCGTCCTTCTTTACGGTTGTGTAATATTCCATCATGTCTATGTACCACATTTTCTTTCAAACACCACCCAGGACTTTATGAAAAGAAGTGCGGTTTTAGATTGCTTGGGGTCATGAAACTGAGCCCGAGGATGAGGGCACAATAGAAGGACCCTGGAGGGGTAGAACCCCTGGGAGAAGGAGCAAGATGCTGGCATCAGAGGCTGGTGCAGACCGAGACCAGGAAGCGAGCAACACAGCCCAGACCCTCCAGGTGCTGCAGGGACAGACAGAAGGACACACACAGGAGGGATGGGTGCCTCTTTCCTGGAGCCGGTTCCCCTCGGAAGCCCACTCTCCTCCCAGAAGACATCTGTCCATGTGCCCACAGGAGCCCACCTGCATGGGACATTGGGTTCCCATAGGATGGCCAGCCTGGTGCCCACTCTCCCCAGTACTAGGCTGGGCAGGCACAGACACCTCTCGGGTAGCTGGAACTACAAATGGGCCCTATGCCTGGCAACTTTTTTATTATTTCTAGAGATGGGGTCTTGCTATGTTGCTCATTCTGGTCTCAACCTCCTGGCCCCAAGCAGTCCTCCCACCCTGGCATCTCAAAGCGCTCACAGTCCTTTGACTGATGATGGGGTCCTCTGTCCAGTCTGCCCTCTGGAAGGTCTGCTCTCTTCCATCTGTCCTCCTGTGTTCTCAGCAACCTGTGGAGTAAGGACCATCACATCCTTATTTTTGGGATGAGACTCAGGGCTTAAAATGCTAAACAATTTACCCAAGGCCCCAAGCCCAGTGAGCAGAGGTGTGACCTCAGATGTGTTCTGGTCTGTGAGGTGTGTGCTTTTCCCAAGACACCTGTTGGGGAGGAACCCTGGTGAGGGCTTGGAAACCCCGTGGCTCTCACTCCCTCCACAGTACAGTTGAGCAGGTTGACAGCCCAGCTCCCCTCTAGTGAGGTCTGAGGGGCATCAAATCAATGCCCTGGGTGTACGTGTCATGATAGTGCTTAATGGGTAGCAAGGGCAGCGCAGAGCAGTGTCATTTTTATCTTCACATCAGCGTCTTGTGATATGTCAAGGGTCCCTTCTGTGGTCTGTTAGGAACCAGGCCACACAGCAGGAGGTGAGCTGAGCCTGAGGGAGCGAAGCTTCATCTGTGTTTACAGTTACTTCCCATTGCTGGCATTACCACCTGAGCTCCACCTTCTGTCATATCAAAGTGGCATTAGATTCTCATAGGAGCATGAACCCTATTTTGAACTATGCATGCAGGGGATCTAGGTTGTGACTCCTTATGAGAATCTAATGCCTGATGGTCTGAGGTGGAGCTGTGGTAGTGATGTGAGCGTTGGGGTGCGGCTGCAAATACATGAGCAGTGAGGTTTGACTGCACGGAGACCCTCGTAAGTCAATTGCTTGCAGACTTATATCGCAACCCTGCCAGTGAGTTGACTACCTCAATTGTACAGCTGCATCTGGTGGCAGGCTTCAAGTCAGAATCCGACACTTACTTTAGTCTACATGTGACCCACCATTATTTTATTTACCACTTCTGTTTGTGCCTCTTTTTTTGTTTGTTTGTTTTTGTTTTTGAGAAAGCAGGATTTATTGAGATGACAGAGAATCTCCCACAGTGGGACCCGAAGGGATTGCCCCTGTGCCTCTTTTTTTAAATGGTGAGTTGTGCAATGATTTCATTGCATATTACAATGTAATCATAATAGAAATAAAGTCATATACTTGAATCATCCCCAAACCATCTCCCACTCCCTTCCGGTCCATGGAAAAATTGTCTTCCACAAATCCGGCCCCTGATGCCAGAAAGGTTGGGGACCGCTAGGATAAGAGACCCAAAGCTCAGCAAGTAATGGGTTGTGGTAAGCGATTCTCTTCCAACAGCATTCCAGAAGTGGTGAGTTCCAGTCCTGACTCTGCCCCGACCTGTTTTGGGGGTCCAAAGGGGTGAAATTGGAGCTGGACCTTGGTGGATGGAGTGGCCTGGGGAGGTTGGGGGTGGAGGTAGGGTAGGAGCGAGGCCAGGAGACCTTGCTGCTGAGAGCCAAAGTCTCCATCGCAGAGGGACTTGTGGGGACTGATTTGTTGAAGGCGTAAGATGCAAAGGAAGCGATTTGTGTTCACAACAGTCTCACCTGCATGTCCTATGTGACCCTATGGGTGCGGCAGACACCTTGGCTAAGAGGGAGATGAGGGTCAGAACCTGAAGATGGTACAGTGTGGGTTGGTCCCGGCCACCCCCTCTCATCTGCCAATAAGAGCTGGCTTGGATTCTGAGCAAACCGGCGACAGGCAAGACACCACCCTCGCTTCCTCAGGAACACTCCAGGCTTCCAGGCCTTCATGCCCAACTTCTTCAAGAATGGCCTCCATGCCAATTTCAATACTGCATTTGGTTGAGAGAGGAGGAGCCACCAGCCCAAGATGTAAGTCAAGGGATTCCACAAATATTGCTTATTTAAATAACACGTAGAAAAATACATCGTGTTCAGTAGTGAAGAACGATGGAATTATTGAGTTCCCCGAAGCATCCTACAGGCTTCCAAGGTTGGGTCATGAGGTCTTATAAAAGAAGATCACAAACAGAAATGGACCTGGGCTTCATGACAGGATGCCCAGGCACGCCAAGGCTGAGCATCCTCATGTAATCTCTCCACTTAAACCAGCGATTAAACAGATTAAACAGATGATTAAACAAATAAAGATTAATGAAACAAGCAAAGTCATCAAATCTGTATGGGAGTACCAGTGAATGATTCCAGACAATATTAGAGCAAATTGTCTAAAACTAATAGTAGCGAATGTGCCAGTGCAGCCCTGACAGCTTTTGTTGGGCTCGTGCACAGATGTAATCAAAACATTTGTTTAAACCAAGACGGGTATGAGGCGCTAAGATGTCAGTTTCTTGAAAGAGAAAAACAAAACAAAAGCTACGTCTTTGGTGAGGAGATTGGCATCACCGACAAGGCTGCGTGATGGGGGGAGTGTGTGAGCGATGCATTAAGGGGTGCGGAAGTTCAATGTCACCCCGCCTGGTTTGGAAAATGAACGCTGCCCAGATGAGGACTATGAGCAAGTTGATGGGAGGCAGAGACAGTGAGAGGACTTGAAGGTTTGAGAGGGAGCGGGAAACTGTCCAACCCACCGCCAACTTCAGAAAGCCCTTCTTAATTATTGGTCACTGATATGTTAATTGCAACACCAAGACATCTATTAATAGTCCTTCCTTCCTGAGAGGCCAAGATCTCCGTGCACTCCTGGAAGGAATAAGATGGGATTTCTGAGCAAGGGTGCTCTATTCAGATTGTTTGTAATTCAATAAAACTAGAGATTTTTTTTTCCTGTTTAGGATGGTTACTTGGTTTCAACCTGCTGACTGATACTGGTTTTTTGTTTTTTTTTTTTATTCAGTTTGAGTTAGGGTCTCACTGTCACCCAGGCTGGAATACAATGGCATGACCATGGCTCACAGCAGCCTCAACCTCCTGGGCTCAGGTGATCCTCCCACCTCAGGCTCCCAAGTAGTTGGGATTACAGGTGCACACCACCAGGCCCAGCTAATTTTTTTGTTTTTTTTTTGTAGAGATGATGAGCTATGTTGAGCTATGTTGTCCAAGCTGGTTTTGAACTCCGGGCCTCAAGCAATCCTCCTACCTCAGCCTCCCAAAATGCAGGGATTATAGATGTGAGCCACTGTATCCAGCCTGATACGGGTTTTAATTGGACACTCACTTGTCATTCTCGGCCTGGAAAGTCTAATCCTTGCTATTCCAAGCATGGCTTTTAAACCAGGAGCATCTGCCCATTCAAAAAGCAGATTCTCGGGCCCGCCCCAACCCACTGAGCAGTTTCTCAAGTAGAGTTTGAGAGGCACCAAATCTCACAGTTTGGGCCACGGGAAATTTAACATGTTGGAAACAGATGAAGCACAAGAAGGACCATTATCTTTCTCCAAGGTGAGATTGTAAGAAATCCCTTGTGAACATTGCAGGGGACCATGGGGCCTGCCACGGGCCAGCAGAGTGGCTGCACACTGTGTCTGTCCTGCTCATTGGAGCCTGGCCACTGCCACTTGCTCGGACGGGAATGCAGGCTGTGTAGGGGACAGTCTTGGTTGGCACTGCTGGGTGACAAGCCCCAGAAACTGACATGTCTAAACAAAACATGGAAACAGCTCTGGTCTTCACCGGCAGCTCAGGTCATCATCCAGGGTCAGCAGGGGTCTGAGGAGTCAGACTTGGAAAACAGGAAGGGTCCAAGCTGTTGCAGAGAGCTGTGTGGCAGGCAGCACAGTGATTTTCCAGCGGAACAGCCTGGCTAGGGCACCTTGTCCCAGGCCCACTGCGGTGGGGCCCAGTCACTTGGCCATTCGCATAGTTGCTCTGTCTTTGATCATTTGCTCACGACTCAGCATCCAGGCAGGAGTGTGTCTGACTCATGGGGACTGGGCCAGGCGTCCACACCCTAAACACTCCAGATGACTAGGAGGAAATATCTCACCTCATTCATTCTCCAAGGTGGAAGGTGTGGTTTCCCTCCACCAAGATGCATGCATCCTGGGAGCAGGATTTAGGTTTGTTTTTTGTTTTGTTTTATTTTTATTTTTATTTTTTTGAGTTGGAGTCTCACTCTGTCGCCCAGACTGGAGTGCAGTGGCCGCTCCCGGCCACCACAGCCTCAACCCACTGGGCTCCGGCGATCCTTCCTCCTCAGCCTTCCAAGTAGCAGGAATTACAGGCATGCGCTACCACGCCCAGCTGATTTTTTGATTTATTGTAGAGATGAGGTCTCGCTGCCCAGGCGGGTCTCGAATCCGCGGGCTCAGGCAATCCACTCACCCCAGCCTCCCAAAGGCACGGGATTATAGGCTGAGCCACCGAGCCCGGCATGTTTTGTTTTATTTTTAATAAGGGTCTCACTCTGTCACCCAGGCTGGAATGCAGTGTCAGGATCACAGCTCACTGCAGCCTCAACCTCCTGGGTTCAGGTGATCCTTCCACTTCAGCCTCCTGAGTAGCTAAGACTACAGGCACGCACCACCATGTCCAGCTAACTTTTTAAAATTTTTTTGTAAAGATAATGTCTCTCTGTGTTGTCTCAGCTGATCTCAAAGTCCTAGACTCAAGCAATCCTCCTGCCTCAGCCTGCCAAAGTGCTGGGATTACAGAGAGGATGGCGTTGGGTAGTTGCTGAAGAAACAGTCAACGATTCCTGGTGCAGGGTGAAATCCTTGTTCTGGCCTCCTTGACACCATTCTGAAACCCATTCTGGTCGCGTCCCCCACACTGCAACCGGTCAGTGGACTCTGTATGGAACCTCAGGTCTCATCAGGGCCAATTCCCGGAGCGCCCCGGAGGCTTCCTGGTGGGAAGGGACAGCTGCGCCAACCACCTCCCAGATGTCCTCCCTCAGTTCTGCCTCCCTGCAAGAGGCACTTTGAGTTCTCTGCCGAGACAGGTGATCCTGTCTCTTCAGAACCCTTTGTTCCTCTCAGGCCCTGGAGAGTTTAAGGTTTGTGTTTTGTTTTATTGAGGAAGGCATTGCCTGGCACCATTATGGCTCCGTGACAGTGAGGACTTGGGTGGGATTCCACTCTCTCCTTGCTGTCTCGGTGAGGAAGCTGAGAAAAGGTTGTCCAAGCTCACATAGCTCATGAACAGCAGGGCAGGAAAAGAGAGTCAGCCCCGAAATCCCATCCATGTTTCCCTCTGGACTGGTCAGTTACCCACCCCCCCACCCCCGCCCCAGAATGTTTTACCCAATCACATCTCTAGAAACAGCCTTTAAAAAGAGGATCAGCCGAGCACGGTGGCTCATACCTGTCATCCCAGCACTTTAAGAGGTGGGGGCTAGAGCATTGCCTGAGCCCAGGAGTTTGAGATCAGCCTGGGAAACTTGTCTCTACAATAAAAATTAAAAAAATTAGCCTGGTATAGTGGCGCATGCCTGTAGATCCAGCTATTTGGAAGCTGAGGCAAAGGATTGCCTGAACCCAGCAGGTTGAGGCTGTGTTGGCCCAGCCTGGGTGACAGAGGGAGACTCCAGCTCAAATAATAATAATAATAATAATAGGCTCATTGCCAGTCCGGGGAGCACAGCAATAGCTCATCTCTATAAAAAACAAAAATAAACTAGCCAGGCTTGGTGACGTACTTGCAGTTCCAGCTACTTGGGAGACTGAGGCAGGAGGATCACTGGAGTCCAGGAGTACGAGGCTGCAGCGGGCTGTGCTCATGCCACTGCACTCCATCCCGGGTGACAGAGTGAGATCTTGTCTCAAAAAAAAAAGGGAGGCTCATTGGACAGATCAAGTAGAGTCCTCTTTGCCCCATTGTACACAAAAGGTTGTCAATAATAGCAGTTTGAATCATTTCCATTACAGCAAGCCAATCTGAAGAACAAAAAGGTCTACACATGTGCCAAGGACATTTCAGCAGGACCCCGAAACCATGTCCTCTTGGGCCTGGAAAGAATTTTGGAGAATTCCAAAATTAAGAACGAACCCTCTTTTGCCCACGAAGACACAAATCCTGGAGATGGAAAGGGACTCTCCTAAGGCCCCTTTCCGTCTGCCTAGTGGTAGGTCCAGGCCTAGAACTGGATTCAATTCTCCGAGGGCGGCATTCCTCCCATCCCACTGAACTGGTGAACGCGACCTGATCCCGAATGTCTGTGCCGTTGAGTCATCTCCGGCAAAGTTCTTTGGCAAACATTCGCTCTTCCTTTGTCCTCAAAAACAACCCCTTTCCACACTGCTTTGCAATCACTCATTTGCCGTCCTAACATCACTGCCGCCCCACTTGCTTATTTAGCAACAACGGGCCCGCAATTTACACCCAGCTCGTGTGAGTTGCCCCAAACTGGAATCCATCTCCAAGTCTGTGACGGAGACCATGAGATGCACACCAGTGATGACCTCCCAAAAAAATCAAGGAGAGGGTTGAGCGAGCTTCTGCCCTCCCCACATTTCCCGGGTCACTCGGGAAGCTGCTTGCATTAAGGATCCTCACTCGGCTGTAGCCCAAGACATAAATCAGGTGCTCAACTGAACCGCACTTCCAGGGCGGCATCCCACACGCCTGAGGGAGCCGGCGCTGCGGGCACCAATATTTATAGATCGGGTCAAGCAGTAGCACATTAAGCACATTCCAAGAAGCAGAGGTCTTGGCGTGCTCGACACTCACCGGGAGAGGTGGTGGACGCGGCGCGTTGGAGGTCTGTGGAACCTTCCAGGCAGCCTCCGGGGGCTGGGAGGGTGGCATGGGGGGCAGACAGGAACTCCCAGGGGACTTTTAACATCCATGTCATGGCCTGCAATTCCTCCCATTTGAGGTGGTGGTGGGAATTGTGTGTTGACAGCCTGAGCCCCCCACGCCCGCTGCAACTGTCCTCGTGTCCCTGCGGGGCCCAGCACAGCCCCTGGCACATCAGGGGACCAGCCACTGTCAGCCACAGGAATAAGCGAATGGGGTTACCGGACTCACTAAGGCACTTCACAAAATAAAGTGGCCACATCTCGCTGGCAGATCCCAGCTCTGCCCAGCCAAGGGGGACGGGCACCAAGTATCAGTGGGGCTAGAGGCCTGGCTCAGGGAGCTGGAGCTGCCCAGGACTCCTGCCTTCCAGGGACAGGCAATTTGGTGAGGAAATGAGTGTCCCGCCCTGGGTATGCTGATGTTTTAAATGTTTAATGTGTTTTTTCTTTAGCCTTCTTGGAGGATGACCTTCTGGATTCATCCCAGGGAACGATCTGCCTGGAGAGGAAGATTAGATTTTGTTTCCAAAGGGAGAAAGAAAGATCAGGGCAATAATATCCAGTTACTGACCCACAAAAGAGGAGGGCGCGTGGGAGTCAAGCTCTTGTCTCAGAGAGGATTTCTAGAATTCCTTTATCTCCCTGTCAGCATGCCACCAACCATCAAGGGGCCCTCTGAGCAGTGCACAGTGCACATAACACGTGCCCTGTTTGCCACTGAAGCTCAGACAAGTCTTGGAGATGGGAAGGGTGGATCATTACCGTGGCTGTAGGCTCCCCCACCCTGCTCTCCCCACAGGACCCATAGCAGCTGGGAAGAAGAGGCCCTCAGCAGGGCCGGGGATGGACACAGGACTGGCCAACCCCTCGGGTTCACATCCATGAGAGCTGAGAAGAGGCCAAGTCAGCCACGGGGTGGGGGGGGCATCACTGAGTCCTAGCCAAGCCCGGGGACATATCAGTTTTTCCCTGCCTCGGGCTCTGGCAACGAATGCCTCCAGGACAAGCAACCCCCAGGGGACAGGGCAGGGGAGGAAGGAACCAACAGTGCAGGGACTTGGACTCACCCCCCTCACCACGCCCACTGGATCTGTAAGCTCCTCCCCCCACCCACACACCCAGATCCCATCTCAGCAAATGCCACAGCTGAGTATTCTTACTCTAGGGAGTGACCATTTTTCTGGGGGTTTAAAATGATCAGCACCAACTACATTCAATCATAAAGGAAAATTACAATTGTTTTTTTTTTCCTGCTCACTGATATTAAGAGGAAGATCTGGTTTGTGATGGGGAAATCAACCAGTCCTACATTATCTGCATGTATGGACATGTATCTCCCATTGCAAGGCTGCGTGTGAAGTGACCAAATGAATGGAAATGTGGCAGGCAGGCCAGAGTCCAGAGCAGGACAAGGTGGTCACTCCTGTCTGACCAACTCTGTCTTCTCACGTCTTTTTTTTTTTCTTTCAGTTTTTAGAGATGAGGTCTCAGTATGTTGCCCAGGCTGGTCTCAAACTCCTGGTCTCAAGTGATCCTTCCTCCTCGACCTCCCAAAGCGCTGGGATTATAGGCATGAGCCACCACACCTGGCCCTTGCTTTCTCATGTCTTCTGGTCAGGTTTTTCCTTGGAGGACAATACGTCCCCAGTCATGTGGTCAGGGTATGGTTACTGGTCACAGTTGCCCTTCCAAGACTCAGGCAGGTGACATCCTGGCCAATCAGAGAAGTGATACCCATGTGAATGTCATGATAGGTTCAGGACGACTGCGGGATCCAGGCAGGACTACTTGGGTTTCTCTGGCCTTTGGCATGGAGAGGCTGGGGGAGATGGTGGCAGGTGGACAACACAGAAAATGGAGGAGAAGGAAGGAATGCGGATGCCGGCGGTGGAACAGTGTGACACATGGGAGGTGCAGAGGACACCAGAGGAACCGGAGGGCTTAGAGAGGCTGGCCAGATCTTGTAGACTCGGACCAGACCGGCAGAAAGGGGAGGGGCTTACCTTTCCCTGTAGTAATAGGAGACTCAGGGGGGTCTGAGCAGAAGATGGCGGAACAGAGATCCCCTCAGGGGAGCCTGACTCTGACCTTGAAGCCAGAGACGTGGACAGAGGAGACCACAGCTTCCCAGTGGTCATTCCCAAGCAGTCCTTTCCATCAGTGTCTATACCCCCACGGCTTCCGGGGGTCATCCCCAAGCAGTCCTTTACATCGGTGTCTACACCCATGAGAATGAGTATGTTATGAGGGACCTTCAAAAACATCAAGTACCATTCCTACTTGACAGAAGAGGAGACTGAGGGCATACGACTTGTCCCAGATCACTAAGCTGGCCAGTGGCAAAACCTCAACCGGAGTCCAGGTCCCTGGGTGCCTAGACTGTAAAAGACCTGACCGGGTGTCTTTATGCTACTTTTCTCATAGGTCAGGCGGGAGATTTCTATTGATGCATGACACGTTAGCACAATGCTCAATGGCTTCAAACACAGCTGTCTATTAGTTCATGTCTATGTAGGTCAGAAGTCCTGGACAGTGCTACTGTTTCCTGCTCAGGATAATGACACAATGCAATCAAGGTGCTTGACCGAAGGCTCTTGGGAACAATCCACTCTCAATCTCATTCCTCTTGTTGGCAGAATTCATTTTCCTGTGGTTACTGAACTGAGGTCTCTGTGTTCTGGGCAGCTAGCCTCAGCTCCTAAAGGTCACACAAATTTCTTGCCACATGAACTTCCTCTTCAAGCCAGAAATAATGTATGGAATCATTCCCATACTTCAAATCTCGAACTTTCTCTTTTGCGTGAACTGGAGAAAACTCTATGGTTTTCAAGGGCCCATGAGCTCACCCAACAAGCTCCCTATGTTTAAGTCAACTGGGTAAGGACCTTAATTACATCTGCAAAATCCCTTCGCAGCAATACCAAGATGAGGATTTGACTGAGAGGAGAAGGTGGGTGCACACAGGGTCATCTTAGGGGGCCATTTCAGAATTCTGCCTCCCTCTGCACCACACTGTCCCCTGGCATGGGTCACTCATGACGGGAGCCTGAGAGCCTATTTCACTGCTGCAGAAGACAAGCCCATCGCAGAACTCGGCTAGGCATGGTGGTTCACGTCTATAATTCCAGCACTTTGGGAGACTGAGGCAAGGGAATTGCTTGAGCCCAGGATTTTGCAACCAGCCTGGGCAACATAGGAAGACCTCATCTCTACAAAAAAATAAAACAAAAAACTAACTGGGTATGGTGGTGTACATCTGTAGTCCCAAGAACTCAGGAAGCTGAGGTGGAAAAATTACCTGAGCCCAGGAGGTTGAGGCAGCAGTGAGCTGTGATCATGCCACTGCACTCCAGCCTGAGTGACAGAGTGAGACTCTGACTCAAAAAAAAAAAAAAAGAACCAGAATTTAAGTCTACAAGCAAGGGCCATGTGGGCTGGTGCATCTCTCTGAGCACAGCAGCCCACAGCTGTGTCTGTCTGCACTGTGCATCTGTGTTTGTTCAGGGGACTCTTATCATGACTGTCAGCACCAATGTGACCCACACAAGTGTGCCTGTAGGATCGAGAGTTGCTACTGGCACTTCCTTGGAAGCCAATCAAGTGCCCTACCTGGGGTAGCATCCTGCCATTAGCTGGCCAGGTCCATCCCCACCCTCTCTTGGGGCTAACTCATGAACCCCAGAAGGGCTACACTGTCCTTCACCCTCCTGGACCAGCCCTCTCTGCTCACTGAAGCCTGGAGGAGCCAGCACAGTATGACCCGTGCGCTCTGCTGAGTGACCACTCTGCCAGACCATGGGACTCAACACCTTCTGGGTCACTGGCCTGGGGCATCTGGGTTCATCTGGTCCAGCCCAGTTACACACCTTCATGTCAGCAGGTTTTCCCACAAGCCATGTGGTCAGTGTTCAATAAGTGCTCAGTGCTTTGCCTGTCTAATCAATTCCCTTACAGAGAGCTGGGTAGGAATGATGGGGGGGGAATTCCCAAATCCAGAAATCTGGAGGGAAATCAGGTAGAAAGAAGCACTGATGCTGTTGTAACTCTGGCCCTGACTTCTTTCCTTCCCACAAGGAGAGCTTGCCCTGTGGGGCAACCTGCTTCCTGCCAGGGACAGCTCCAAAGGTCAGCATCCCCAGCGAGCCCTGCCAGCAGGAGTCGCTAGGTCTGCGGAAGTGGTGACAGCCATACTATCTTCAGCTCCGGGAGAGGCCTGACTCTGACTCTCCCGGGCTCCAGCAGGTCGGCTCAGCTCCGAGCAGTTTGTTTTTTGAAAGTCTCATAAATTTCCAAGAAACTTCTCCAGACAACTGTCACAAGGCTGCACCTGCCAAACAAACACAAACAGAGCGCTCCTCCACCAGATTAGTTACTTAATTAAGAAGAGAAAGAGACAAGGCACATAATGTGGAGATAATTACCCATCTTGCCAAGTCTCCAAGTGTAGCGTGGTGCACGCGAGCAAATTGCAGCACCGCCGCTAATGCATATTCATCCAAAGTTGTAACTGCTGTGAACATTTTCCACACAGACAGCAATATGTTCAACCAACAATCTGAGCTCCTTCTCGGATTCCGGCATCTTCCCACACCCTCACCCTGCCTTCCCAGCCTCCCTCGCTGTCTCTGTGAAGGAATTTGCTAGACAAAGCAAACCACAAACTAGTTACAAGTAAATGTGACCGAAATCCGCTCCAGGTGACGCTGTTGGGAACGATCAATTCTGGGCTCCCAAATTGAGGTCTTTGGGGTTTTGTGTGATGGTTCCTAACCTGTTGACTCATTTGGTTTAATGTTACATGGTTGAATTACAAGGATTTGTTGAGCATTGACTGTGTCAGGCCCAGTGCCGACCAAGCACTAAGGCACAGAGAGGATGCCTCATCCCGAGAGACTCGGAATCCACAGAGAGAGGAGTTGTCCTTCATAACTTCAGCAGGTGGGTGTTATTGGAATCCTCTTTGAAAGATAAAGAAGCAAGGCCAAAGAGGTTGAGTAAACTGTGAGAACAACAAAATAACTGAATAGGTAATAAGACCTTGAATCTGGATTATCTGACTCCAAGTCCCATGTACAAGACAGACAAGGGGAAATTCTGCCTTGGAAACAGAGAAGAGCAGAAGGGAAAGACAGGGATGTGGGCTCTGCCACTTACCAACTCCACCATTTTAGGAAAGTCACTAAATGGTGAAGGTTTTCAATTTTCTTTTCTTTTCCTTCTTCCTTTATTTTTTTCTTTTATATTTGTCTTTCTTTCTTTTTGGGGGGACAAGATCTTCTCCTGTCACCCAGGCTGGAGTACAGTGGCACAAACATGGCTCACTGCATTCTTGAACTTCAGGTCTCAAGAAATCCTCCCACCTCAGCCTCCAGAGTAGCTGGGGTTACAAGTATAGGCCACCATGCCTGGCTATTTTTTTAAATTGTTTGTTGGGACGAGGTCTTGCTATGTCACTCAGGCTGGTCTTGAACTCCTGGCCTCAAACAGTCTTCCTGCCTTGATCTTCAAAGTGCTGGAATTACAAGCATAAGCCACCTCTCCTAGTCTTTAATTTTCTTATTTTAAAAATGTCAATGGTGAGATCTAAGAAATAGAAGTGCTGATGTGAGTCAATAAAATCAGATTTCTACAACTGCTGCCTAGGACAGTGCCCGGCACTTGGCAGATGTTTAAGAAATAATCACATGTGTCCCTTGACCAAAATAGGAGGATGCAATGGGAGTCCAGGTTTAAAAAGATCCAGGACAATGGGTGAGGCTGGGAGACCTTGTGCAGGAAGCATGATTTGAGTAGGTCTTAATGTGTGAGTGAGATCTAAGCAAGACAGAAATGGAAGCAAGAACGTTTTGGGTGTTGGTAATCGCATGGAAGACTAGACACATTCAGGAGTGAACAGGTATGCTGTGGCCAGTACTGGGGTAGGTTGGGGAGAAGGCGACCCGGCTGGAAGGTCAGGCTGGGCCAGTTGACCTGCAGCCCTGCCCACCAGGGTGAGAAGAATGATGCAGGGCATTTGCAATATCGTTTTAAAAGGGGCGCTAAGGTTGTTCACCTCAGTAGCAAACTGGCAGTCAGGTCTTCGGAGAAGGAATACTGTGAGGAATTCCATATGCCCAGAGGAGAAGGAATGTGGCTTGACTACTTCTAGAACATTCCCAGATGGTGGGGAAATTGGCAATGTTGTCAACTTTGTTTTAAAGCACATGTGACCATCCTAATCAGATGTCCTCTTCCTGTCTACACGCCCTATCTTGCCCAAGGTGGGCCAAGGGAGCCAGAGAGATAACATCCAATTTCTAAGAAAGATGAATAGACTGATTCATTTTTGCCTTCCCATCTCAGGTTAGGCCTGAGGGTCCCCAAGGACAGTTAGGGAAAGACCATCACTGGCCTCCCTGGCCTAACCTTGAATGATCAGGGCATGGCACCACTGTTTCCGCCTTTTCTATTGGGGTAACCTATAGATTTCAATGAGGTTGCCACCTCCAATTGACTGGAGCTGCCTGGAGCTCAGAGTAGTGAAACACCATGAGGACCCTTCTGGTTCAGAGGGAATGTGTACTACAATTGATTAGCAATGTCTGTCAAGAGCACGATATGGAGGAGTGGCTACATGGGTATTTGCCATCCTTGGCAATCCTTCCTGGGTCTCTGATTGGTTTAAGTCTTTGTAGAGTCTTAGATTATATTTTTCATTCGGATGAAGTGGAGACCATAACAAGAGCAAAAGCAGGACAATAGCTAGCATACATTGAACTCTTACAGTGTTAGACTAAAGGGGCAGTGGCTTTACTCTCAAGATGCCTTTTTATGGCTAAGACTGAGGCTCAGCCTTTCGTGGTCCTCACCATTCATTGAGCAGCAGGACAATGTGGGGAGCTTCCAACTTGACTGTCCCACATCATTGATTTCAATGGGTTTGGGGAGGGGCCAGCCATCAGCATTATTTAAAGCTCCCTGGTGGTTCCACTATGCAGCCAGAGCTGGGCATCTTTGCACCCACTGTAAGTGCCGCTGATGATGCAACACTGAGCCTATGACTTAGGTTTCATGATGAGGCTCCTGTTCTTCCAAGGCCATCAGAAGGCCCTACTCTTTGCCCTGGAGGCACAAAAAGCTCAACTGGAAACAGGAGGCCTAGATACAAGGAGTGGAGAGAGGGAGAGTGCCTTCTGATGTGGCCACAGAAGGCCCCAGGAAGAAAGGGCTGGAGTTGAGCCTTGGGATAATGGGCTAAATTGGACAGACAGAGGGACTTGCTAAGAGGAGGCAGGACACTGTAAGATGTCAGCAGTGGCTGGAGGCTGGCTGGAGCAGAGGCCCCAGAGAGAAATGGTGAGAGAAGTCACCAGGGAAGGCCGGGGACTGAGCCTGTGTGGCCACAGAGAACTTGCCAAGAACTGAGGTCATGAACTTGGCACCTGCCAGGGGTGAGCTCTTCCAAGATTTATCTGCCCACCAAATTCATCTTTGAGGGACCGCCTCTGAACAGCTGATAGCCCCAGCCACCATATTGTCCTCTGGCTGCACATTCTTTCAGTAGGCTTAATTCTAAAAATTAGCTCTGAGGACAGATTTTGCCTGACCTGCCGTTGAGAGTTCCAGGGTCTCCCTTCTACCAGACAGATCCCTCCCTTCCAGTGTATCTGAGGCTGTCCAGAGCCTGTCATTTCAGCTTGAGACCTGTCCACGTGTTTTCTCTTGTCCGTCCCTGCCTCCCACCTGTTCACAGGGACTTCTGAATTAGTAAAGCTCTGCTTCCCCCAAGGTATGAATCCAACATGGGATGGGGAAGGGGATTTACAGTTGGTCCATACATTCATCAGTACCCAGATGGCAAAGGCTAGAGGGGAGTCTGGCAAGGTGGGGTCCTTCCACACCTGGCACTGGCATCACCAGAGAGGTTTGTCCAAATGTAGATTCCTGGGCCCCACCATGACTTTCTCTGTAGAGGATGGGCCTAGGGCCTAGTGAAAGGGGTGTCTGGAGATGGAAAACATCATCTTAGGCTTTGCTGGTACACAGGTATCGTTCTGCAGGGTGGTGGCATTTTCTCTGACGTGACCATTGACAAGTGTTTCTAGTTGTGCATCTTCCTCACTTGCCATCTACAGAGAGGTGTGTGTGTCTACAACCCACAGCTGGGGAGGCAGAAACAGATTACACAGGACAGAAACCCAGACTTGTGCTCTGGAATGTTTTCTCTGGGCCTCAGTAAGCTCCTTCCTGTTTCCTTGCAAGGGGCTTGGAGCTCTCATAGTGAGAAGGGTGCTTCAAAGTTGTTGAAGACAAACCGTGTTTAATTAATTCTCCGTTCGTGGTAGAATCAGCACTACAAGAACAGCCGCAGTCATGAGCATCTTGTGCTAAGATCTAGCACTCATAGGGTTGCCTTTTCCCCAGAGAACCACGGAGCATTCCCCATGGGTGGGGGACCCAGGGCTCTCTCTGCACGAGCACCTGCTCACCACGGACATGCAGTTTGCCCTGGAACATTGGAAAGTGCTTTGAAAATGGTCAAGTCCTACTCAAACACGGGGGATCATGATGACGTGTTTGTTCCATCCACAGATGCCGTTCAAGTGTCCACTCCCCCAGGTGTGTTGCACGCATCATCCCATGAGATCACCTGGCCCTCAATTCCCAGCCCATTTCACAGATCCAAGCAGTCAGAGACGTGGGCGAGGTGCCCAGGGTCACAGCAGGAAGGAGCAGGGTTCTGGGCGAGTCCCGGAAAGCTGTCTCTCCACATCTCCGCTTCCATCAGTGCGCCTTTTGTTTCTTTAACTGAAGCCAGGATACTCTCTGCTTGTGAGGGACCTCCTCCCTGACCTTCATTGTGCCCGAAGGGGCAGTGACATTTTCCAAGTGATACGTTGCAATTTCTCCTGATCAAGAATTCCTGCGGGCATATTTGCTGGGAGACTGTTAGAAGGAGGAAGGTCGTAATGTGAGAAGTGACCAACAGGTGACAATGGCTCCCGGGTCACGCAGCCCAAGGAGGCTGGCATGGACGCCCCATGGCAGGGGCCTGTGGGCTTATGGGCCTGTCTCCTCCCTCTGCCATGCCGTCTTTGGGTGTCTGCCCTACGAAGGTCCCTGGCCAGGGAGGAGAGGTGGAAGACACAGGCTGCCATCCAGGAACTCTTGTCTGAAGAGCTTCTGCATGCAGAACAGCCTTTGGGCTTACCTCTGCAGGGTGATCAGTGAAGAGCCTGGTGGGTTTACAGGAGGAGGGCTGTTAAGAAGGGGGCAATGGCGTCTTGGGGACCGTGGCAGTGGCTTGGGAGAGCAAATCACCAAGATGGTGCCCCGCGGGTGGACTCAGCTTCGGGACCTACAAGCAGACTCTGTCCGGGCTTCTTCCCCACCAGGAAGCGCCCACTTCTATGCAGTTGACCAAATGCTCCCTGACCCCTTTCCTAGAAGGAGATGGCGCCTTTCCAGGCACGCCCAGTCCGTGAGCCTGGCCCGAACACACTGTCTGAGGGATCGCTCGAGCTCCAGGGCAGGTTGGGCCCCACTGCTGCTCTGCTTAGAAGTGGCACCCCAGGACACCCCACCTTAGTACAAGTGTGAGTTGCTCTGGGCTCATGGCAACCGCAGTGGCAATGACGGTAATATGGCCTAGGGCAATGTCACAGTGATGGTGCTTTTGTGAAGTGGCGTGAGAAACGGTATGAAGAAATAAGTTATGGGATGCCGTCTCTGCATGGGGCTGGTGCTGGCAGGCTGCTGTCCTGTGGGACATGCTTTAGAAAAGGTCTTGTGGTGAAAGGGAGAATGTCCCAGGGTTTGTTGGCGCATCGGGTATCATTCCGCAGGGTGGGGCCATTTTCTCTGACATGACCACATATGAGTGTTTCTAGTTGTGCGTCTTCCTCACTTGCCTTCTACGTAGATGTGTATGTGTACGACCCACAGCTGGGGAGGCAGAGACACAGATTACACTGGACGGAAACCCAGACTTGTGCTCTGGAGTGTTTGCTCTGGGGCTTAGCTAGCTCCAGCCAACAGACAGAGACGCAGTGGGGGAGGGGAAGGGCTTGATGACAGGCTCCTGAAGGCTTTGTGTCTCCCAGGGGAGTTCTCAAAGGACACCTGGGGACACTGGGAGACAGCAGTGAGGCCTCTGACCAGGAGAATGCTCTCAACTTGCTGAGAGACACCTGGACAGATGAGGAAATCAGAGTCCAGCACAGCGGCAGGCTGTTATTATCTCCAGGTGTCAGAAACGGGCCCTGGGCCGGGCATGGTGGCTCACGCCTGTCATCCCAGCACTTTGGGAGGCCGAGGAGGGAGGATCGCTTGAGCCCAGGAGTTCTAGATCAACCTAGGCAACACAGCGAGAACTCGTCTCTACAAAACAAATACATAAGCCAAAAAGAAGCAGGCCCTGTTTCTCCAACTCCCACTCTGGGAGGCAGAGCTGCATCCACTTCATTCAGCTTCTCCCTGGACACTCCAGCCACTTCATCCTGTTTCCTTCCCTTCCCTGGGTCGGCCTCAGCCGGATCCTGAGAAGTCAGGGAGCCCAGCCCCTGTCCTCCTTCCTCTCCTGCCTTGTTGAGGGTCTTTTTGTCAGGGAGGCAGGGCCCACTCTCTGAGCAGCAACTCACAGAGCACCAGTGCTTCACATTGATCTTCTTGTTTAATCCTCAAAACTGGGCTAGAAACCCACCATGAGTGCTCTGTCTCCATGGGCTTCAGTCAGACCTGGCCTCTACCTTGTGGTGAGCCGTGTGAACCCAGAAAAATTCCCTAATCCTTGAGCCTCCATGTTTGCCATCTGTGCAATAGAGCCATTCAAAATGCTGGCGTCTTTTTGTGTCATTGTGAGGATTGAAAGAGGTGACGCCAAATAAAGAGCCTGGCCCAACTTCCTGCCCATGATCAGTGCAGTCTCACTATGATCACTATGAGAGTTGCTATCATGAGCATGGGGACTTTTGAGTGACTCACTCAAAGTCACACCGCTGGTACACAGCACAGCTGGATTTGAACTCAGTTCTGACAAATCCCAGAGCTCTTCTTCCAGAACACACCAGGACGTTGGGTCTCAAGACGTGGTCCCTGGACCAGCACTAGAAATGCAAATTCCCGGGTCCCACCCACGTCTGTCAGATACGCTGGGGGTGGGACCCAGACACACACATGCTTCCAGGGGACAGATGCCTCCAAGTGTGAGAACCCCTGAGAGAGGAGTTCAGCAGGTCACACGCCCACCTCCCTACCACCCCCGCTCACCTTCCCCTGCCAGATAAAATCTCAGAAACTTTAAAGGCTCCAAGTAGCACCAGGCAAAGCAAAATCTAGAAGAGCTGAGCGGATGGGGCACCGAGCAGCAATTAGCATCCAGGAGGAGGTTAGTAGCGACTGGAGGACAGTTACTTGGAGTGAGTTTTCTTAAAAACAACAACAACATAAGGTGAGTCATATCTTTATAAATCCGTGAAACCTCTCTCCCGCGCCTTCGTTCTCCGCACTGGCGTGGGTTCTGGTCCCTGAGAAGGGCCACGGGACAACGTAGAGGCAGAGAGCTGTGCCTACTGTTTCTCCAGCCTGAGAAACTTGGGACCACAGGGAGTGGGGGCGGGGGTAGCCATAGCTGTCCCTGTGAGACCCGGAAGAGGAAGAGAAAGGACGGCCCACTTTTCCAGAGATGATTGGGAGAAAAAGTCCACCAGACCCACGTGCTTGTCGATGGGGGAGCCTATGGACCCCATGGCCAGGACTGGGGGTGGCAGGCAAGCACCTGGGGCACAGCATTTAGGGAGACACTTGCCTGACCCAAGATTGTCACCTTCTTTGTTTTGAGTCAGAGTCTCACTCTGTCACCCAGGCTGGAGTGCAGTGGCACATTCATGGCCACCGCAGCCTTCTCCTGCTGGTTTAGGCGATCCTTCCACCTTGGCCATCCAGGTAGCTGAAACTATAGGCACACAACATCATGCCCAGCTATTTTTATGATTTACTGTAGAGACAAGGTCTCACCAAGTTGCCCAGGCTGGTCTCGAATCCCTGAACTCAGGCAATCCTCTTGCCTCCTCCTCACAAAGTGAGCCACTGCAGCTGGTGATTGTCACCTTCTAAAAGCCTGCACCCCAGGCCCTGCCTTATGTGAAGGTCAGCCTGAACCTTGACAGTCACATTTTGGTTTCCCAGAAGGTCAGGTACTCTGTGCTCACTTAAAAGTGGGCACTGGCCAGGCTCGGTGGCTCAGCCTGTAATCCCAGGTCGAGGCTGTGGTGCCCGGGAGCGTGCCACTGCATTCCAGTCTTGGGGACAGAGTGAGACTCCAACTCAAAAAAAAAAAAAAGTGGGCACTGAGCAATGGGTACACATGGACTTACGGAGTGCAATAATAGACATCAGAGACTCCATGAGGTGGGAGGGGTGAGGCCTGGAAAGTTACCTGTTGAGCAAAACATTCATCCTTGCGGGGATGGGCACACTAGGAGCCCAGACTTCACCACGACGCAATGCATGTGTGTAAGAAATCTGCACTTGTGCCCTAAAGTATGTAAACATAATAATTTTTTTTTCCAAAAAAACCCAGCCTGGTGTCTGAAATCCTCAGCATCCCTGCTCTATAGGGGTGACCCGCGCACAAGAGCATCCACCTCACCTGGGAGCTTGTGAGAAATGCACATTCTTGTAAATTCTCCAGGGGCTTCAGAAGAGCCCAACCTGGTTGCAATCCCTTGCAGCTATATCCTTGCTACTCAAAGTGTGGTCCCTGGGCCAGCACCACCTGGCGGTTATTAGAAATGCCAGCTCTCAGAGCTGGGCACAGTGGCTCACGCCTGTAATCCCAGTGCTTCTGGGAGGCCAAGAATTGGAGAAATGTCAGTCTCAGGGGCTGTCTGAATCTTTTAAAAAAAGGGTTCCCCCAAAGAAGTCACCTGAGTCAGAACCTTCATTTCTCGTCTCTCCTTAGATAGGTGAGAGCCAGAAACCTTTGCTAATGCCGGCTTGCCGGGGGTCCCATGGCATGAGTGTGACTCCCTCCCTCACTGAGGTACCACACCACTAGTACAGTGCCCCGGGGATGCCTGCCCAGCTCTCCAGCTGCCAGGAGGCAGTGCCCGCCCTTGCCAGCTGCCAGGCTGGCCTCTCTGCGCCCGGGAGCACACAGGCTCTGAACACGACAGCAGGTGGGAGCCCTGCTGGGGAAGGCAATGAAACTCACAGCCGTAAACGAGTTTATTATTGTTGTTAACTTGGGAAATAAACGTCTCAAGCACTAATAAAACATGGTGTTTTCTGCCTTCATGTCTCAGAGTCCGGGTTTCTCCTAGCACCTTGGCTGCTGGAGCCAGTGTGGCCCTCAGTGCCTGGGGCAGGGCCCCGTGGCTGGGTGCCCTGGGGTCTCCCTCCCCCATTAACCCCAGCTCAGATCACCCTCAGAGGGTGTCAGGAGAGGCCAGCACAGCAGAGGGACCAGGAAGGGAGATTTTGCACAGAGGCCAACGCACACAGACCTCCCAATGCATAAACAGAGGTGCGATCTCATCCCATCGGTTCCTGCGTAGCGAGTGTTGCCTGTGAACGCACCTGTGCGTGCCAGAATGTCGGAGACCCTCCTGCCTTGCTGCGCTGATGTGAAACCGTGATGATAGCCAAGCTGCTGCTCTGTCTGGGCCTCAATGGCAGCATCTACAAAATGAGGGACACTAAAGTCTTATGAGTCCATAGGTGGATTCTATAATGCCAAGGATGAATCTCCTCACCCAGGGGTGTCTCAAGCAGACAGAGGGGATGACAGATCCTTAGGGAATCTTGGGCTCTTAAGTGGCCAGTGGTAGTATTTTGGACAGGCCAATGCTGATGACATGGAGTTATCAGAGGCTTAACAGAAAAGAAGTGTATTTCTTCCTCTACGAGGGTTTCCGACTGGTGGGCAGCTCTCCTCCACAGGGTGACTCAGGGACCCAGTCTCCACCTGCCTGTGGATCTGCCCTCTTCTTAGGCTTCCTAGCCCTTTGTGTCCACTGGCAGATGAGAGAGAGTGGGGCTGGGGCATGGGGCTTCTTAAAGCCTGGCTGCTCACCCCCCTTGGTGAGAAGCGGCCACATGGCCCCATGACGTTGATGGGCATCTGGGGGACATCATCCCTGACTGAGGAGCAGCCTCACCTATGTGCCAGGGAGTGTGAATTCTGGAGGGCAGCTGGCTGTCTTTGCCATGGGCTGTAGTCCCCTCCCCACATCCTGAGGCCATCACTTTCACCACGGGGGCCAGAGATGGGAAAGGAAGGTGACCCCACAGAGGTGCCCTTGGCTGCCTCAGTTTCTCCACCTGGAAAATGAGTATCCACTTCCTCAGGTTGATGTGTGGTTTAAATGAGGTCACGTACATGGCACCTGCAGTGAAAGTTAACTTGTGAAGGGGGGGAAGGGTCTGTCTTAGAGCCAGTGAAGCTGGGAAAGGGGCAGCCAGTGTGGGTGCGGGAGGGAGGCAGTCTGCTCTGCCCTCTGTCCTCACAGACATCCCCAAGTCCCAGCCTGCAGCCCTCACAGCTGAACCCAGCCAAGGCCTCCTGAGGTAGAGCCGTGGGGGTGGGTGCTTGGTTTGAAATCCCTCACGCAAAAACAAACGCAACCAACACCTTCCCTCAGACGGTGAATATATACACACAGTCACACGGAGAGAAGGGAGAAACAAATAAATAGAGTTTATTTTCCAGAGAAAAGATGCAGCTTTAGCGATGGATGCTCGAGTTCTATATTTAGCATTGACTTGGCACAACCATACACAGCCTTACGTTATCCGAGGGTTTAAGCAAGTATTTCACTTCCCACAATAATTACCTTCTGAAAGTTTTGAGAGAGAGAAAAATAAGAGATGTAGTGTCTGGCCCTCAAAGAGCCCGGCGTGGCTGTGAGGAGGGTGGCTGGGTATCAGGTATTTAAATAAAAGCTCTGTTCCCTGTAATAAATGCTGGCATCACAGCCGGGACAGCTCCAAGCAGGGGGGAACGCTACTGTGGTCAGGGGAAGTGCCAGTTCCCCCACCAGGTACCCAAGCCCACCCTTTCTGGGAGCCCCTGCTGGGCACTGGGTGGGGAAGGCATGGTGGTATGAAACAGGCCTGGTTCCCCATCACATTGGCTGGCCTCCTCACCCTCTCAGGGTCACTTGGGAGCTGGGTGACCTCGGCAGTTGCGGAAGTCAGAGTCACCCTGTGCAGAGGGTGCACCATGGGTCTGACCCGTGGCCAGGCTGCCGCAGACTCCCACTTGGTACGAAGGGAGTGGAACGTTCTGTCCAGCTCTCAGGAGCTGCCACGTGTTCCAGAGACTCTGCTGGGCATGCAGTAAGTGCCTGATACATGGTCAGCTCAGATCAGAGATGCTGCTGGCCCACCTCTCCCTCCATCCCCCATGGCCCCTCCTCTTTCTCCTCCTGCACCCCTTCCTTCCACTCTCAGGATGCAGGCAGCTAAGACCCCCACCACAGGGAGAACTTGCCTCTGCTGAATTGTCCTGCACTGACCCTGGGATGCTGACCCAGGGGGAGCCAGAAGGCTGTGCATCTCCACGTTGGCCGGCTGGGGCTTGGACTCACGTAGACCTGGTTCCGATCCCCACTCTGCCACTCACCGGCCATCACTGTGTGCAAGTCACGTCGCCACTCTAAGCCTTGGTCCCCCATGTGCAGAACAGGGGTGACGCCTACCAGGATATTCAGTCCACGAGTTCAGCAGGATAGTGGGAAGCACCATGTCTGTGTCACGTAGACATCAGGAGGCTGCTGGGACCCTTTTCTCGCATGTTGTTATTTCAAGGACGCGGTGGCCCTGCAGCCCCCTTCCGTGCCCCACCCCTGAATCTCCACCATCCGACCTTCGCCTCCTGAGTCTCTGGTCCTTGTAAAAGTACGATGCCTATCGGGAGAAAACCTGGCGGCAAGAAAGCAGAGGCGGAAAGATGGGAAGACGCCAGGCAAACTTGGAACCACCAAGGCTGGAGGCAAGCAGATCCCCCCTGAGTTCCAATGCCAATCAATGGGCAGAGGCTCCCGGGAGTGTCATACTGAGGAGTGTGGGGTACTGTTCCGACCTAGACAGTTTCCCACCTCCCTCAAGCATCAGCCTCTGGCCGAAGCTGGTCTCTGAAGCGTATGCATATTCCCAGTAATGAGTCATGGGGTGCAGGTGACCAGGTCTAGCTAAAAGCAATGTGGTTGTCACTTTTTTTTGTGAGTTGAAGTATAACTCTGTCGCCCAGGATGGAGTGCAGTGGCATGATCACAGACGCCACAGCCTTGACCTCCTGGCCTCAGGCAATCCTTCAATCTCAACCTCCCAAGTAGCTGGAACGACAGGTGCACATCACCATGACTGGCTAATTTTTTGATTTATTGTAGAGGCTATGTTGCCCAGGCTGGTCTCAGACCCCTGGGCTCAGGCAATAAATTCTCTCACCTCCTTCTCCCAAAGTGCTGGGATGACAGGTGTGAGCCACCACACCCGGCCAGTCGTCACTTCTAATCAATATATTTGTACACCCCAGATAGTGCCCTCTGGAGCTCAGGTTCCATGAACTTGGCACTCCCTGGCTTGTCCCTCCACCGCCTCCACCCAGATCACTCCTCCAGGAAGCCCTCCTGATTACCCTTCCCAAGCATGCCTGCCTCTGCCTTCTCCTGACTGGTCCAGCTGCCCGGCCACCAGGCACGGATATTCCTTCACTGGCGCCGGCTCTCGCCACTGGGGAAAGTGGTTCCAAGCAGGCAGCTCCGCACCGGCCTCTTCTCCTGGGCCTCATTATGACATTGTCGATATTCCCCGCAAAAGGGCACCTCTCCGGAAGCCTTCGCGGTTTTATTAATGCGTATGAAGGCGAGTCAGGCCTGATTATCATGAAGACAATTGCTGCAGTCCCTCCCGGGGACGACAGCTCTTCCAGTCTGAGGAGGCGGTTTAATTTCAGAGACCCATTAATTGGCAAAATTGCTTAAGCAGCTGCTCTCAGTGTCATTTCAGGGCCACTTTGTGAGAAGCCGAGAGGAGGGGAGCAGGGGGGAGGGGTCCGGCTTCCCAGGGCCAACCTGCCCGGCCCCCAGCGCGCTCTCCCCTGCAGGAAGCCCACGCTGCGACCCTGGATCGCTCTGCCTGGTGCCCCGTCCTAGGCAGAGTCCCTGGGCCTTCAGGCCCCCCATGCACATACTGCCACGCTCGCTCTCCACTGCTTCCTCCCTCTCCAGCCATGTCCAGCAGGTGGCTAATTCCTGCTCACTTTCCACATCCACCTCAGAGTGTCAGCTCCTCCGGAAAGCCTTCTGGGATTTGCTCCCACAAGGTCAAACTCCTCTTTCTCTCTGCTTCCTTTGTTCCCTCATTATCTCTGCCATTTCCAAGGTCAGGCTGCATGGTGGGCAGGGTTCATGGCATCTTTATCTCTCTACCCCCAGAACCCAGAGCCTGTGGTCATGAAGGGGCTGAAGGAAGTCTTGTCACGTGGGATAGACAATGCTTGGGTGGGAGGTCATACGGTTGTTCATTCGTTCGACAAACGTGTGCCAGGCACCTGTGCTCAGGGTTCGTCCTGTGGGGTTCACTCAAGGGAGAGAGAAGGTCTGATGTGCCATCAACAGATGTAGAGCAGGGGACATTCTGGGGACAGAGGTGGCTTGCCCAGCTCAGGGGATTGGGGAAAGTCTTGCAGGAGAGAGGCCCATGCCGGGTCTTGGGAGAGGGACAGAGCAAAGCTGGTGACTGTTCTGCAACTAGAGCCTCCCAGAAAGCACACAAGTAGAAATACAAACAGAAGAGTCTGAGTGTGGGCGCCAATTAATTTGTAAAAACAGATAATTAGAGTATTGGCCAGGCTCAGTGGCTCACACCTGTAATCCCAGCACTGTGGGAGGCTAAGGTGGGAGGATCATATGAGGCCAGGAGTTTGAGATTAGCCTGGGCAACATAGGGAGACCAGTCTATAAAAAAAAAGTTTTAATTAGCCAGGCTTGGTGGTGTGCACCTGTAGTCCCAGTTACTAGAGAGGCAGAGTTGGGAAGATTGCTTGAGCCCAGGAGTTCAAGGTCATGGTGAGCTGTGATGGCACCACTGCACTCCAGCCTGGGCAACAGAGTGATAGATCTTATCTCTAAAAAACACAAAAAGGTTGTTTAATTAAATTTTAAAAAGTCATTGGTACTTGGACTTTAGTTGCAGCAGAAAAACTTAATCCTGGCAGTTAGACTGAATAGGTGCATACACCTCCCCCCTGCATGTAGACTCCAGTCCAGCCTCCCTGTCTCGGCCCAGACAGTCCTGTGTGCCGTGGCTCTAGCCCCCTTTCTGACCCTTTCTCCTTCTAGACCCCTCCAGTCATGCATGTGGCTTTCTTTCAATTCTGCACAGACCGGGAGCTCTTCATTGCCTCAGGGCCTTTGCATGTGCTGCCCCTTTGAGAGGCACGCTCTTCCTTCCTCACAGCTGCCTGCTTTCTCCTCTCTCAGTCTCACCTCCCCTGCCCTCTTCCAAGAGGCCCTCCCCTCAGATCAGGTCCACCTGATCTGAGTTGGAGGTTCCTGGCGCTCACCCCACTTGGTCATGACATGGTTCCTTCTCGGCTTATTTGTTCAAAGCCTGTCATCATATCCGCAGTGCTACGAGGGCAGGAGCTGTGGTTTTGTTGTATTTGCTTTTATGTCCCCAGCGCCACCATGTACCTGGCACCTGGGAGATACTCCCTGAACATTTTATCTTAACTTTGTAGAGACAGGGTCTTGCTCTGTCACCCAAGCTGGAGTCCAAAGGTGAGAGCATAGCTCTCTGCAGCCTCCACCTCCTGGGCTCAAGTGATCCTCCTGCCTCAGCCTCCTGAGTAGCTGGGACTATGGGCATGTACCACCAAACCCAGCTAATCTTTTAGTTTGTAGAGACCGGGTCTTCCTATATTGCCCCGGCTGCTCTGAAACTTCTGGGCTCTAGCTAGTCCTCCACCTCAGCCTCCCAAAGTGCTGGGATCCCAGGCACGAGCCACCATACTTGGTGGATGTTTGCTTAGCATGCCAATTCCAAAATAAGAGTGTCTTCCCAGAAGCCAGAACGCCCCTAGTTTGGAGCGCCCTGGAAGAGAGAGTTGGAGTCCAGGCTCAAAATGTACCCGTCCATAGCAACGGCAGGGCTTGAAGCAGGCCCCACCTCCTGCTGTCCTCAGGACCCCTTCTGCCCGCCATGGTGACGACCTCAACCCAGGCTCCTTCAGAGGCTGCAATGAGGCAAGTCAGCTGACAAGGACGCAAAGAAGGCTAACCGTGGACACGGAGTGTCAGAAAGGCATTCCTGATTCCCGAACAGGCAGGGGACATTCGCCCAAGACAGAAGGGAGAACGAGGGCCCAGGGCATCCCACAGTGGGGCACAGCTGGTCCCCGGGGGTTTTTGATGCTCCATAGAGGTGATATTTGCAACCACCTTTTCCTGGCAGAATCACAGAGGCCCAAATTAAAAGCGGCGTTGATCTGCTTGAGGCCACTCAGGGAGGCAGGGGCAGGGAAGGGATTCCAGCTCTGTCCTTGGGGTTTAATCCCCACCCTTCTGACCAGCCTGATTGTCCTGCCAACCCCAGGAGCCAGAGTCATGGTCAGTCGGTGTGACCCTCGTGGCCCCGGTGCTCAAGGTGTCTTCTGCACATGTCCGCAGTCACACAGCTCCCCTCCCAAAGCAGGAGTTCATCCCTCCTTGTCTGCCACAGACACTGGCCCAAGAAGAAGTAGCCAGGGGGTGAACACACCCTCACACCCTTGGCTCCCTGCCCACCCCCACCGGCCGCCTGCTGAGCTCAGTCCCTGGATGTTGACACCCCCACACCACTCCCCCTTAGCCAGGCTCACTTGTGTTCCTGGCTTCTGTCCAGACCCCTAGGCTACACGACCAAGCCAGGTGTGTCCTAGGCTACACCACCAAGCCCAGGTGTCCTAAGCTGCACCACTTAGCCACACGTCTTAGGCTACAACACCTAGCCACATGTCCTAGGCTAGCCAGGTGTGTCCTAGGCTACTCCACCTAGCCCTGGCATGGTAAGCTAAGCCATCTAGGTGTGTGTAAGTGCACTCTTTGATGTTCCCACAGCGGAATCACCTAATGACGCGAATCTCAGAACGAATCCCCATCGTCAAGCAACACATGATGTCTCCCCTGGCCACAGCCCTGGTCCCAGCCATCCTCAGCCACTCCTTCCCACCCCTTCCAGCTGTCCCCAGCCACCCTGCTGAGACAGAATCCCCAAGTGTGTCCAGCTCCCACCTGCCCCTTGGACCGACAGGGAAGGAGGATGGGCACCAGCCCACCAGAGGTGACTCCGGGAAGCAGCCTGTAACCTTCCTGCCCAGCCTCTGCCTGCCAGCGTGGCAGGACGTGGTCGTGCCCAGCATACAGAGGCAAACACAGAGTCCCAGAGTGGCTTGCTCGTGGCTCTCTTCCGGGAAAGGCTCCCACCTGCCATGAGCGCTCCCTGCTTTCTCCTGCAGCCTCCAATTCTTCTGTCCCATCTCAGGGGCTCATGAGGCCGACGCACTTGAGCCTCAACTCAGGCTGAGTCCGTGTCTTGGACATTTCCAACCCTGGATCCCAACACGACACAGTATCTCGGAGTGTGTCTCTGTTGACTGCTGTGTCCTGCCAGGGAAGTGAGGAGCTCATCTATACTGAAGCATCAGTGGGTTGTGTGTTCTCTCTTCCTTAGAAGCACACGAGTTTCTTAGCTGAGGCCTTCAGCAGGGCGGCTCTGTTCAGCTGTGTGGGCGAGGCACTGCCCCACGCATGGGTGCCATTCCTGGCGTGGCTCCTGCAACAGTCCCCCCCTTCCCCTGGAGTCTCCCAGTGTCCATTAGACAGTGTCCTGCCTTTCCAGAGACGGTGTTCAATCTAAGGGTGCACACCGGAAGACAGAGCTCACGACAAGGGATCGGGAGACACAAACCCGGCCTGGAAACTCTCGTGAGCCACTGATGCCCTCTGGAATTTTGTGTCCTCTCCTGAAACACCAGGACCTGCATGTGTGTGATGCCAAGCGCTCTCACATGCTTACGTATAGTACACACTGTCTCGCTCCATCACACAACAAACAGGGCAGGCCCCATGCTCCTGCCGCAGAATCCAGCAAACAGGGCCCAGGAAGTCGAGGACTTGAAGACCAGAGCCCTGCAGCCCCGAGAACCAGAGTCTGCCCTTGGGCCAGCTTCTTGCCCTCTGCACTGGTCCTTCCACCCCAACGTAGGGAGAACCAGTTTCTTGAGCTCTGATGCTGGGTGACAGCCTGTGCCCAAGTGCATTCCAGCGACCCCACACGATGAGATGGCTAGCATCGCAGGGTCCCCCCCGCCTCCGCCCCACCACAACCCCGCTCCTCCAGGTGCCAGGTGGAATCCCCCCACGTCCCCGCCTCCCCCTGCCTGGCAAGAGGCACCCGGAACAGATGCCGAGCACCTTGTTCTTGGCGTGCGTGATGCTTCTCAAGTCCCCTTCCAGGAGCTGTGCTCACTCCCCGGCACACGCACCGTGTCAGCCCGTCCCGAGTTGGTGAAAATAAACAGTGTCATTATCCCTGTGCTGACGGGTGCAGTCTATTTATACCACTTAAGACGCGGGATAAACGGCTTCTCGGTTTCATAATGAAAGGAATATTTCACTACGCAGAGCTGAGGAACTGTTTATTGAGCATAAAAACAACATTTATACTGTGTTTTGATAATAAACTGATCTGGAAGTTGGTTCATTTCAGCAGTGACTTGGCTGTGACTCAGTCTCCTCTGGTGCTGCTGTGGGCCAGGAGAATGGGGGTGCCTTTATGTGGGCCCCAAAATCCCCTCTCCATGTACTGTGTTAACTCAGTACCTGTGATGTGGCTGGCATGATTCTCCTCAATTCGCAGGTGGAGAAACGGAGGCACGGAGTGGTTAAGTGGCTTTCCCAGGTCTTAGAGTCGGTAAGTGGGATCAAGCGGAGGCCAATTAGCTCCAGGGCCCTCTCTCCTAAACATTTGTCTGGAGGTGTGTTCAAGCCTGAGAAAAGCCTAGAATGTGGAGGCACAGACATTATGAGGAGGTGAGCCAGAGAACCGTGCAGTGATGAGAATATGAGCCCAGCACTGGGTCTGTGCCCGTTGTAGCTTGGCGACCCTGACAGTGGCTTCCTGAGGATAGAGCCAGTTGGGGAACAGGTGCCCTCTTCAAGGGCCCTCCCATCCCTGCTTTCTGCAGATAATACCTCCCATTCACAGGTTCTGCCTCGACGGCTCCAGACTGTCACCTCCAGGCCCTGCACACGGCTCCTTGCTCAGAAGGAAGGAGCTGTCCTTGTCCTTGCTGCAGGAGATGACCTGCCTCTGTCCCCTGCCGATGTGGTCCCTGCCGGCCTCTTCACTCTACCTGCATCTCCCCTCCCATACACCACTCACCCATGGTGGCACCAGGCAGAGCGTTTATGATGACACTTGCAGCCAGTGGGCGTTGCTAGGTGGCTGGGCACAGTGCCAGATGCTTTTCATGGGTGACTGGTCCCAGTTACAGTAGCCAGGGCAGTTAGGTATAAGTTTCCCTGGTTTTAAAAACAGGCCCAGGAAGGTAAACTAACTTGCCTAAGTTCACACAACTGGTAACTGGCACAGCAGGCATGCCAACCCAGATCTGCCTCCCCCCAGTCCTCAGGCCTTCTCTGCTGTGTCCCTGTCAAAGACTTCAGGAGTGAGACCAGGTCAGACAGGCTGTGCTGGGCCCGCTGCTCCCGCCCAGCATTCCAGAAAAGCATCTGACATCCCTCTCAGTGCCCCAGACTGGAAAATCGCCCCCAAAGGCGTCTGTGTCCTGACCCCCAAATCTGTGGATGTCCCTTTAGGGCAAAAGGGACTTTGCAGGGAGGAGCAGATAAAGGATTTCGGAATGAGGAGATTATCCAGGTAGACCCTATGTGTAATCACAGGTGTCCTGGGAAGGAGACTTGACCACAGAAGGGAAGAGGGCAATGTCGTGCCAAAAAAGGAGGCTGGAGGGAGGTGGAGGAGGCCAGGAGCAGATCCTCCTTGGAGCCCTCAGAGTATCCGACCCAGTTGGCACTGTGAATTTAGACCCGTTAGACTCAGAATTTAAGAAAATAAATCCATGTTGCTTTAAGCCACTACATTGGTAGTAATTTTGTTACAGCAACGACAGGAAACTAATACAGTCCTCAAATCCCAGTCGTCCAGTGCGGTCCTAATTTCAAAACAATGGTCCTGTGTACTCACACATACCAGAATTTGTCAATGTCCAATACAGAGTCAGAAAATGTTGTCACTATTTACATAGTGTTAATTATGTAAATATTTAACAGGATCCAGTGAGCAGAAACTTGAGGTCCAGGGAGGGAAAGTGACTTCCATGAAATCATAAGCTAATGGTAACCACGGCGAGACTCAAACCTAGGACCTCTTGCTCCCAAATCAATCTCTTCTCTGCACCAATGACTCTGAGGAGTTACAAAGAAACAAGAACTGTGGTATCTCAGAGCTGTTTATTCTTGTGAATGAGTGTGTGCATGTGTGTTTTTTCTCTCTGTGTTATTTTGTTTTGTTTGTTTGTTATTTGGTTCCGTCCTCACAGCAGATTATAGGCCTGTGGTATAATAAGGAAGAGGACAAATGATTCTGAGTTTGCAACATTATTCCACTCGCCAGTTTGGGGCTTTTGTTGGCAGGAAAGATAATGCTAAATGTTTACCCAAACATGTCTTGCTCTGCCTGGGCTCAGTCCCTTGCATCTAGGCAGGGCCTCGTGACTAGCTCTGGACAAAGGAATGGGCAGATGGGAGAGTTGCCACTCCCAGGCCTGGCTCCTAAGACCTCAACACCCACCTTACTCACTGGCTGGCCAGTTGCAGACGACCACCAAGAGGACTTGGAAGGACCCACCCCTAGAAGTTTATTCGACTCTAGGGGTCTGCAAAACCTAAGCTACATCAAAAGGAGTTAGATCCCTGCGTCACCACTTGGAGGAGAGCTGCCCTACATTGGACCTTGCATCCGTGAGAAATGAATTCTCATTGGGCCAAGTCATTGAAGATTTGGGGCTCATTACAGCAGCACAACCCAGTCTATCCTGACCAACACAGATGGAAAGATGGTGCCCAATGCCTTTCAAGCACTCAGTAAGTGGGCTTACTGGAAGGGCCCCTAGAATGGAACCGTTTCTCTGGGTGGGTATTGGATGGGGTCTGCAGTATATGTCCACACACACCCTTCCAGCTCCACCTGTGAACTCACTGCGGGATGGAGAGTTAATTGCTAAGACGGTGGCAACAACCAGAGAAAAATGGCTCGGTACCTTTGTCACACTTGCCTTCTACTCTG
This sequence comes from Cephalopachus bancanus, assembly GCA_027257055.1. Taxonomy (NCBI): domain Eukaryota; kingdom Metazoa; phylum Chordata; class Mammalia; order Primates; family Tarsiidae; genus Cephalopachus; species Cephalopachus bancanus. The sequence goes on along the minus strand of JAPVLO010000288.1, from coordinate 1,864,810 downwards.
TGGGCTCAGACGTCATTCCATCTGAGGGAGGCCTAAGGCCAGGACTTAGGCTCCTTGGTCCTGGCTCGAGTTCTCCCTGGGGAGCTTCTCCCGTCCACTCCTTTTGAGCATCTCCTCATGAAGATAAGTTATACCTGGAGAGAGGTTAGGCCCCCAGAGAATGAGTGTGGCCTTGGAGAAAGAAAAGGGGAGGGGAGCTAGAGAGATAGCAGGGTCTCTCCAGGCGAAGATGGAGGTCAGACCTGAGACCCCCACCCTTTCACCCCCACCCCCCCATCTCCACACCCCACCCACCCCATCCTCATTTTTAAGGAGATGCCATCAGAGGCTTTGGGAAGTAGACGTGAGCCCTGGAGGCTCTGGAGGACAAATAGCCAATAGCTATGAGGGATTATGTTCTAATGGGACATCTCCCAAGAGATCCTGAGAAATGGGTATTAAAACAACAGATCTGGAGAGAGTTTAAACTACTATATTTTATCAGTTGTAAAACACATTTCTTTTTGCAATTTGACATTTTGGAAACCAAAATGTGTCTAACAACCAATAGCATGTCGCAGTAAAATTAGCAGTGCTTTTTATTTCTCGGGAACGTAAGATAATTGTGCCTTAGATTAGACAAAATATGATAAAGATCAGAGTCACTTTTAAAAAGAGAACTCCTTTGTTCAGCTAGAAATTTTAATGGGGGTATTTAAGACTCTAGGTGCACATTAAGACATCGGGAACTAAATCCCTGTGTCACCAGCTGGAGAAGAGGTCCCCAACAGAGCAAATTTGGGGTTTATAGAAAATACCTAAATGATGGCATTTAACCAACAAAACTGCAAAGATTACAGTGTTTCAGAATAGAACGCAATGCTGAAGCAGTGAATATTAGAACTGCAATCTTTTTATGGGGACTATCTTTGAAGAGATGGAGAAAATGTCTAGGACAGGGCTTCCTCATAATAGACAATAAATAGTTGCTGAATCATTTAGAGTCTAGGACTAATGAGTGATATTTCTTTAATTATTTCTTTTACATTTTATTTCTCTCTCTCCCTTTCCACTCCCCCATATATTTCTAATTCTCTATCATGGGATACACTGGAGAAACTCTCAAATTCTTAAGCATTTAAAGAAACTGCCTAGGCACAGTAGCTCACATCTGTAATCGCAGCACTTTGGGAGACCAAGGAAGAGGATCGCTTGAGATCAAGAGTTCGAGACCAACCTGAGCAACATAGTGAGACACCATGTCTAAAAAAGAAAAGAAATTTCTCAGCTCTTCTTTCAAGTCCACCTCCTTCCTATCCCCCAACCCTTCTCTGAAAAGTAAGAGTAATGCTCATACTGCTTCAAAATAGGAGCGTTTCTTTGCTGTGTCAGGTCTGATGCCTGGCACTTGGCATACATTTGTCTAGCATTTGGAAATACTTTTCTGTGGCTCTTAACTCACCCAGACTTGAATTGTAGTTACTTCTTTGCTTGCGAATCTCCTCAGGCAGGAGTCAGGTTTTAACCCTCTGTGAACCCCTTGCCCCTTCATCTAGGGTTGAAACTGGCAGTTAGGAAGTACAGATGTTCTTGGACTCTGACAGGGAAGACTACATCCCAACCAACCTATCAGAAGTTGAAAATACCATAGGTTGAAATGCATTTAATTCACATCAGCTGCTGAGCATCAAAGCTTGGCATAGCCACCCTTAAATATGCTCAGAACACTCACACATTACCCTGCACTTGGGCAAAGTCATCTAACACAAAGCCTATTATATAATAAAGTGTGGAGTATCTCATGTAATTTATTGAATGCTGTACAGATAGTGAAACACAGAATGTTGTATGGGAACTCAAAGTACAGTTTCTACTGAATGTGTATCATTTTTGCACCATCCCAAAGTCAAAAAAGTGTTAATTTGAACCATGGTAAGCTGGGGATAATTTGTACTCACATGACTGGGTAGTCAAAGTGATGATGAATGGATGAATGAGTGGATGGAGGGTGGATGGAAGATGGATGGGTGATGAATGGATGGATGCGTGGATGAAGGGATAGGTGATGGATGAATAGAGGGATGATAGATGGATAGTTGAGTAGATGAATGGATGGATGGTTTGACGGATGGATGGAAGATTGGATGGGTGGATGAATGGATGGATGGATGGATGGATGGATGTTTGGATGGTTGGTTGGATGGATGGATGGATGGATGGATGGATGGATGGATGATGAATGAATGGATGGATGACGGATGGATAGATGGATGGATGGACGGTTGGATGGATGGATGATGGATGAATAGATGGATGATGGATGGATGGATGGATGGATGGATGGATGGATGAATGGATGGATGGATGAATGATGAATGAAGGATAGATGATGGATGGATGGTTGGATGGATGGATGGATGGGTGGATGGGTGATGGATGGATGGATGGGTGGATGGGTGGACGATGGACGAACAGATGGGTGATTGATGGATGGATGGATGAGTGGATGGATGGATAGATGAATGATGAATGAAAGGATGAATGATGACTGGATAGATGGATGGTGGGATGGATGGGTGATGAATGGAGATGATGGATGAATGGAGATGATGGATGAATGGAGATGATGGATGAATAGATGGGTGATGGATGGATGGATGGATGGATGGATGGATGGATGGACGGACAGCGGGATAAAATCATAGTCATAAGTCATTGAGAAGCAGGCCAAAACAGCAGTCCCTATGACAACAGAGAGCTAGAGGTCACTGAAGCAAGGATAGATTTCAAAAGGCATGGCCGATTTATTCAATACTGCAAATGAGTAAAAATGATAAAGTTCCCCCAAAGTCCAGAAACCCAGATGGGCGTCTGCCCCCGGCCAAATACACATGATATATTCTTATTAATAAAGCCAGACTCATGTCCTCAAATTATCCAAGGAATACATTTTCCCACCCACAGCGGTGGGGGAAGTGATTACTTATTAATAAAGCAATAGCTAAATCTAATTATACCCCATCAGAGGCAGCTGGTAATAAAACCGGGCTGGTCTTCCAGAGCTCGGTGACCTCGCCGACCTCAAATCAAAGTTTAAACCATCCGTCAGCTTCCAATACATTCCCAGCACACCTACCAATTACGAGCACCCTGGTGCCGCTGTCTGCCGGGGGTCAGAGGTCACCGCCTGCACTAGCTAGCTGGGAGCTGGAATGGGGTTTTAGAAATCTCATTATCCTGTTAACCATACATTTATCTGACAAGATAAAAGAGACTAGGTGACCAAGCTATCATTAAAGATTAATAGAAAGTATAAAAAATTCAGCTGCAACCAGCATTGCTGTTTAGACCTTGTGATCGGCATGACAGGGTTATTAATCAGGGAACCAAAAAGATTTAGGTCTTGCTCTTGATATTTTCTATTTTTATTTTTAGTTTTGTTTTTTTCCCTCCCCCTGTCTCAAGTCATTACCTCAGCTCCCATCACCCCAAACCGGAGGTCAGGGGAGATGCTTGCTAATTGGCTCTTCTGGTATCCAATCCTAACCCATTGGGCCAATTATAAAATTGCCGGGACTCCGCGGTGACGCGGGCTGTGGCGGGGAACACTGGTGGGCTGGGCCAGCGTTTCTAGATGCTTCCCTGGCAGCTGCCCTTCCTTGCCCTTCCAGGCCCCATTCAATACGTTTTAAATTTAATTCAGTCTTGTAAGGCGCACCCAGGCCCCAGGACACTTTCTCCTCATTCGTGATTTCATTTCAGCTTTACATGAAAGACCCTCAGCCCACACCTACCCGGAGTCATAGGGCAGGCTCTGTGTTTAAGGCTCAGGGATTCTTTCTGCTCCTTCTGGTTTCCTCTCATCGCCCACCCACTCTTGCCAGCCAGCTACCTCTCCACATCCTTCTTCCTCTTTTTGATCATAAATCAATGTCCTTTTCCTCTGTGGCCCTGAGGACGCCAGTTCAGATGACTACTTAACAGCTCTCCTTCCGCCTCCGGGGCCAAGGCAGAGTGAGGCCAGGAGGCAGGCAGTGAAGAAAGGAAGGGGGCGTCCCTGGCAAAGGTGCCAGTGTCAAAGGAACTGGCAGCCCCAGAAAGTCCTCCCAACATGACTCAGGAAGCACCATGGACGCGGGTGCCTGGCGATCTTCCCCGCCCAGGGTCAGTGTGGCCTTATGAGTCAGCACCAGGATGCCCCTCGGGCCAGCCCAGACTCCTCTCCAATCTCAGAAAAGCCAGCTGCTTCCTGGGCTGGAAAAAGGGGACACGCCCTCCTCCTTGGGGTTGCTTGAAGAGCAGATGGAATCCTTGAGCATAATCTCTCCTATTGTAATCACTCCCTGGCTTGTTCCTGCTCCCTACTTGTTCCATTAAAGCGTAATCTGATAAATCAATTAAGGATGAAATACTATTGGCTGACTTCTGGCTGGCTGTAGAGTTCAAGGACAACATTTCAACAGTTCCTGTGTTCAGCGTTCCACCCCTACCCCCCCCAACACCACCATTCCCTGTTCATCTCTCTCTCTTTCTGTTTCTCTCTCTCTCTTTCTCTCTCTCTGTCCCTCCCTTTCTCTCTCTCTCTCTCTCTCTCTCTCTCTCTCTGTGTGTGTGTGTGTGTGTGTGTGTGTGTGTGTGTCTCTCTGTGAATTAACTGTCTAAGGGCCTCTTCTTCTTCCAGATGGATATTCACCGTCCTTGCCGCCATGAGCATAGCCCAGCGTTCATCCCAGGACGTGTTCGGAAATGTTAGGTGAGGGCCTGTTGGGAGGGAGAAGCCATACCTCCTGCCAGGAGGAAAGTCAAAGGTCAAAGACAGGTATTTGGTCTCAAGATTCAGCCCAAGAAACCAAGGTGGATGAAAGAGAAGGAAAAATCAGGAAGAGAAGGGACAAGTTGGGGTGAGGAGTGCAAGGTGTCAGGAGAGCGGTCCAGATAGTACACTGAGCTAGGTCTTCTAGGCTTTAAAAAGATGTGGCTGTGGTTCTGTGGTCTAGAGCTAGAGTCATGGTTTCTAGAATCGGGCTGCTCTGGAGAGTCTGGGAACTGCGCGGCCAGTCACCCGTGGGGGAGTACTGGCGAAAAGACTGTTCCGTTCCACTGGAAAGCTAAGCAGGCAAAGTCAGACACGGTGCGATGCGGGGAAATAAGGAGGTTTGAGAAAAGTGACCTTTTGGGGAACAAACTTCTAGTGACATTCCGCAGAGAGCAGGCCAAGGAAGGAAGGGATGGGACTTGGGGGGGGGCGGATGAGTTGAGAGGATGCAACAGCCCAGGAAGACGCAGCAGAGGTCGAGGCCAGGATGGCGAGGAGGAAGCCTAGATGGGCAAGGAAATCAGAGCAGGGCCCCTCTCGCCTCTCGCTCCTCAGCCTACTCCCGTGCCTGTGTCCCTCAGTGACACCAGGTAGCCAGCAAGAAAGCCCAGGGTTTCCTCTCCATTTCTCTTTCCTGGCTTCCTCTGACTGCCAAAATCTGTCTGTCCCATCTGCAGAACTGTGGCATTTTACATTCAAAGCAGCTCATGTCTAATTATTTACTAGATGTATATCTAAGACATAATTACATTTAAAGTATTTTTTCCCCCAGAAATAATGTTCCTTTAAGCAACAGCGTTCATGGCGTGGAGATCTTGCCTTCTGGAAAAAGAGCCCATGACAGCTCTGAAAACAGGTCTTGCGGACAGACACAGGAACAGAGACCTCAGAAACCCCCTGGAAGATTCTGGGGCCAGGAAAGTCAAGTATTTATGTGCCTGGGTGCATTTGTATGGTGTTGTGTGTGTGTGTGTGTGTGTGTGTGTGTGTGTGTGTGTTTTCTAGGTATGTGTGTGGTGGGGAAAAGAGAGAGAGAGGTACAGAGAGAGAGTGTATGAGGTAGGAGGAAGAGGGGAAGGGGAGAGAGAAAGAGAGAGAGAGAGAGACAGGTACAGAGAGATGAAGGGGAGGGAGATGGGGAGGAGGAGAGAGAGAGACAGGTATGAAGAGATGAAAGGGAAGGGAAGGGGAGAGAGACAGAGAATGGGGGAGGGGGGAGAGAGGGAGAGACAGAGACAAAGAGAGAGACAGGGACAGAGACAGAGAGAGAGTGGGGTGAGAGGGAGGAGGAAGAGAGTGAGAGACAGGTATGGAGCGATGAAGGGGAGGGAGAGGGGAAGGGAGAGAGAAGGGAAGTGGGGAGAGAGGGAGAGAGAGAGACTGAGATAGAGAGAGAAACAGAGAAAAAGAGAGATAGAGGGAGAGAGAGTGAGTGAAAGAGTGAGTGAGAGAGAAAGACAAAGAGAGAGACAGTGAGACAGAGACAGAGTCAGAGAGAGAGGCAGGGAGACAGAGAGGCAGAGGGAGAGAGAATGAGTGAAAGAGAGTAAATGAGAGAGACAGAGACAGGGACAGAGAGAGAGAGAGAGAGAGAGAGAGAGAGAATGAGGGTCCATGGATCCTGTGTCCGCGTCTTGTGATGGAGGAGGGAGGAGGAGGAGGGAAGGACCTGGTGTCCACTGGGAGCGTGCCATTGTGCCATGCTGCAAGTGCCCTGGGCATTGTTTCATTCAGTCCTCAGATATCATCTCTGTTTCACAGCTGGAAAAGCTGCTGAAGAAACTGAAACCCGGGGAGTCTAAAACATCTGCTCAAAATTATTCTGCCCCTCAGTGTCCAAACTGGAACTCACAGTTCAATCTGTCCAGTCTGTGCTAAAAGGACCGAGGAAATACAAGTCTCCCGCTGCCTCCTCACCCAGTGGCATACAGGACATCACCTCGGACCCGTTCCTGCATGTCACGTACATGTCCCAGAAAGTCCCTTCTGTCCTGGGCACTGCTGCAGGAACCCCATGTATGCCACCTGGTGCAGTGCTCGCTGCATCTCCAGAAGGAGGTTTCTTATTTCCATCCCAGAGATGGAAAATTGCGGCTCCAAAGGATTAAACAACTCCCCGTTAGAGCTATACTTCAAACATGGTGTCGCAGACTCCTGGCCCTAGTCCTTCCTGGCATCCTTCTGACTTGCTTCATGGTGACTCAGGTAGGCTGGGGCAGGAGCCACTGCGGTACAGGTTTCCTGCAGTCTACCTGGAGAAAGCAACCCCACCTGTCGGAAGGAAACCTAGCTGGGCTTAACAGGAGTGAGGGAGGTGCCCCATGGCCCCAGCCTCTCCCCCACATCCCTAAGCCTTACACAATGCAGAGGTTTAAGTGAAGGAGCCAAGGCGTTCCTGTCTTGGAAAATGCCAAGTGGATTGCTAAACCGGCCCAAGTAGCACTGATCGGCAGGTTAACGGGCGGCGTCAGAGGGCCCATGCCATTCGCTGAAGCACCACCTGTGCTTCTCAAGAGCGATTGCAAGTGACAGAGGAGCCTGAGAGGCAGGCCCAGGCGGCGCTCCTGCTAGACCCTGAACCACAGATCTGTGGCAGGACCTGCAGCAGGCCCAGATCTGTGCAGGACCGGGAGGGGCCGGTGGGTGGGGCATCCACCAAGAACTGACACACACGTGGCCTTGAGACCAGGCAATGCACACCACAAGCTGGCATGGCCACCACAGCCCCTGCCTCCATGTGACCCCAGACAGCCTCATAGGAGATTGAGAGCCAGGTCCCTAGGGGGCAGATTCCAGAGGCAGGGGTTGGGACTCTGTCCTCTCTATTCCCAGAAAATGCTGAGTGCCAGGTCATTCTGAATCATGTTTGCTGAAGAAATTCACTTGGGTTCTGGTCTAGCCTTTGAAATTTCCTGTATAAAATTAATATCAACACCAAGCATGGTGACACATGCCTGTAATCCTAGCACTCTGGGACACGGAGGCGAGAGAATTACCTGACCCCATGAGTTTGAGACCAACCTGGACAACTTAGAGAGACCTCGCCTCTACAATAAATCAAAAAATTAGCTGGGTGTGGTAGTGCTCACCTGTAGTGCCAATTACTTGGGAGGTTGAGGCAGAAGGATCACCTGAGCCCAGCAGGTTGAAGATGTGGTGACCATGATTGTGCCACTGCAATCCAGCCGGGGCAAAAGAGTACAACACGACTCAAAAAGAAAAAAAAATTGTCAGGCCATGGGATAAAAGCTGTAAAAGAGGCATGAGCATGGTGAGAACTGAACAAATCTGTTGTTTCTAAGTCTGCTTTCACTCCATTAGAGGGCAATTGATGACCCTTGCAATAACCCGGGTTGGGGACCACCCCCCTTCAGCCCTGTCGCCTATATTGCTGAGCTGGGTGCCCGTCGAAGGATGCAGAGTGAGTCCAGGACCAGTGGAGGTTCAACACGCTGAGCTAGGGGCCAGGTCAGAGCTGGGGAGCCCCGCCTTCTTTGCAAACTTGTCTCGCGCCCTGTCGGAGGGAGGGATGGTTCCCTGGAGCCCACCCAGCTGGCTGGAGCTCCACTTGGCGTAGCAGCCTGCAGGGCGCAAGTGACAGTCATGAGATGAGGGGGAGCTCAGCACATGTCTGCAGTCACCACCCATCGGCTTCTTGCAGTGGAAGGACGTCAGGGGCACATCAACACTCTGGCGGCTGCTGTTCCCAGTGGGCAGGGCAGGCAGTGGGCCTGCGGGCACCAGGACCCTGCAGAGATGCCTATGGAGGAAAAATGCAAGGGCGCTCAAGCTACCTGCACCTCACCCCAAAGCCTTCAGGGTCTGGGGTAAATAAGGCAGGGAAGGATTTTCTGCCAATTAGACACTGCAGTTTGTCTCATCTTTTCTTTACAACACCTCTGAGAAGTAGATTCTTTTGTTTATGTATTTATTTATTTATTTTGAGTCAGCATCTCCCTCTGTCACCCAGCTTGGAGTGCAGTGACGTGATCATGGCTCACCTTGGACTCGACCTCCTATGATCCTCCTGCCTCAGCCTCCTGGGTAGCTGGAACTACAGGCACACATCACCACACCTGGCTAATTTTTGTTTTTATAGCAACCAGGGTCTCACAATGTTGCCCAGGCTGGTCTCAAACTCCTGGGCTTAAGCAATTCTCCCACCTCGGCTCCCAAAGTGCTGGGATTACAGGATGAACCACCATACCCGGCCAGAAGTAGATTCTATACCATTGAAACAACCCATGGTGAAGTTACCTTCATGTCCTGAACCCTGGGGGGAGGGGCAAGACTGATCAACATATTCTGTCTTTAAACAACAGACCCACACTGCTGAGGACAAAAGCCCACATGAAGGAAAAAGTGACTTCAATCTCCAGAGAACCCACCTTCCCCCACACCTTCCTCCTTGACCACCTCCATGGTGTCTGAGGTCTCAGTAGTTCTGCCTGTCAGGGGCCGTGTTTTACGCACCTATCGTAAAACCTAGGAGTGGCATTTGACATCTTTTTCAGACTTTGTTTTCTGGCACAGCGGTCCCCAGTATTTTTGGCATCAGGGACCAACTTTATGGAAGACAATTTTTCCACAGATGGAGGCGGATGGTTTCAGGATGATTTGAGTGCCTACCATTGATGGTCCAGTTTATTTCTATAATGATGACATTGTAACATACAATGAAGTAATTATACAACTCACCATAAAAAGAGGCGTGGATGGAATTGGTAAATAAAATAATGGGTGGGTCATGTACAGACTAACATAAGTGTTGGATTCTGACTTAAAGCCTGCCCCCAGATGCAGCTGTACCACCGAAAGACATCAACTCACTTGCCACTCATGGAGAGGGTTTTGATAGGACCCTGCAAGCAACTGATTTATGATGGTCTCTGTGCAGTCAAACCTCACTGCTAATGTTGATCTGTATTTGCAGCCGCTCCCCTGAGCTAGCATCACTGCCTCAGCTCCACCTCGGATCATCAGGCATTAGATTCTCATAGGAAGTGCACAACCTAGATCCCTCACATGCACTGTTCACAACAGGGTTTGTGCTCCTATGAGAATCTAATGCCGTCGCTGATCTGACAGGAGATGGCGCTCAGGTGGTGACGCAAGCCATGGGGAGTGGCTGTAGATACCGATGAAGGTGAGCTCATTCACCAACTACACACCTCCTGCTGTGTGATCCAGTTCCTAACAGACTGGTTCCAGACCATGGCCTGGGGATTGGAGACCCCTGCTCTGGTGGACCCAAACCCCTGCCTAGGCCCAGCAGGAATTCCTCTACCAGTCACAGGACCCCAGGAAGACAGTCTTGATACCACCCCATGACATCATCAACCAATCCACACCTCAATCCCTCTGCCTGCCAAGTTCCCTTTACAAGCCCTATCCTCCAAATTTGTAGGGGGGCAGATTTGAGAGATTTCTTCTGCCCTCCCCTCAGCTGCTTTGCCAAACTCTTTCTTCGTCTGATGGCTGCATCAGTTCTGGTTTTTCTGGGCAGCGGGGATAAGACCCCAGTCAGGCTGTAACACGATTGCCCCCGTTTTTCAGAGGAAGCTCAGGGAAGGGCCCCATCTCATCCCAGGTCACTCTCTTCTGGGGTAGAGGGCAGCTAAAGGGTCTGAGCACCCCCTTCAACCACCCTAGTGTTCTGGGCTGCGTGTTTGTGTCTTCCTGAATTTCATGTGTTGGAATCCTTCTGGAGGGAATGATTTGAGTAGGTGATCAGGTTTCAATGATTTCCTGAGGGTGGGGCCCGCATGGTAGGATAAGCATCCTCAGGAAGAGAGGAAGAGGTCAGCGCTCCCTCCCTCTCTGCCTGCACACACCAAGGGCAGCTCTGCAGGACATCACGGGAAGAGGCATTCGCCAGAACCCAGCCTCGCCGGCACCCAACCCAGCCTCTGGAGCTGGGAGGGGTGTTTGCTCTCCCATCTGTCCAGTGCATGGTATTCTTCAAACAGCCTGAACTGGCTGAGAAACCTGGGAAGAAGGATCCCCCACTTGCTCATCACCCAATTTTCATATGTGCACAGGGGTGCCCTGGCCCTGGTGTTCCCCAGGAGCACCAGTGTCTAGAATATCTTGCAGGGATGTCCAGTTGGGGCAGTGGAGCATTGTGTGGGAAGCCTCAAAGTGGCCAGAGTGGGCTACCGATCCATGTGAGTCCAGGGTTGGTGGGGCAGGCAGGATGATGTGAACTCCCCCCACCCCGGAGAAAGCCAGCTTGGGGCCCAGACTTTGGGCCAGCCTCTCCTAGGGGTCACAGCCCTGCTGGGGGCCTAGCCCAAGGGATAAGCTGGAAGGCTCTGATTCTCCCCCCACACACCCTTCCCACCAAGTCTCACCAGGCCACTACTTTTACGCATTTTCTCTCCCCAACAGAAAAGACTCCCCATCTCCTTCTTTCCCCCTAGTAAGCATTTCTTCTTCTTCTTCTTCTTCTTCTTCTTCTCCTTCTTCTTCTTCTTCTCCTTCTCCTTCTCCTTCTCCTTCTCCTTCTCCTTCTCCTTCTCCTTCTCCTTCTCCTTCTCCTTCTCCTTCTCCTTCTCCTTCTTCTTCTTCTTCTTCTTCTTCTTCCTCTTCTTCTTCTTCTTCCTCTTCTTCGATTATAGGTGTGAGCCGCCTTCTTCTTCTTCTTCTTCTTCTTCTTCTTCTTCTTCTTCTTCTTTCTTCTTCTTCTTCTTCTTCTTCTTCTTCTTCTTCCTCTTCCTCTTCTTCTTCTTCTTCTTCTTCCTCTTCTTCGATTATAGGTGTGAGCCACCTTCTTCTTCTTCTTCTTCTTCTTCTTCTTCTTCTTCTTCTTCTTCTTCTTCTTCTTCTTCTTCTTCTTCTTCTTCTTCTTCTTCTTCTTCTTCTTCTTCTTCTTCTTCTTCCTCTTCTTCTTCTTCTTCTTTTTTAGAGAGTGGGTCTCATTCTGTCATTCAGGCTGGAATACAGTGGCACAGTCATAGCCCACCACAGCCTTGACCTCCTGGGATCAGGTGATCTTCAGCACCCTGAGTAGCTGGGACTTCAGGTACACACCAACATGCAACGCTAACTTTAAAAAAAATTGTAGAGATGGGATCTTACCGTGTGCCTAGGCTGGTTTTGAACTCCTAGCTTCAAGTGATCCTCCCACATCGGCATTCCCAAAGTGTTGGGATTACAGGCATAAGCCACTGTGCCCAGCACCACCCCATAAGCTTTAAAGTTCTATCTGAAATCGCTTTAAGAACCATTAACCAAAAGTAAAGTGAAAGTGGGTTTGACTTCCTTTAGAGTCAGTAGCTGGACTTCCCCACACAACCCCTGCCCCTGGCCCTTCCCCTGAGGGCTCTTCTAGAAGGGAGGGACCAGGGGCCACAGATGCATCAACTCAACTTCAGTGCTCCTATCCCTCACTGGAATAAACTGGAACTCTAAGAGGTTGACCCCTTACCCAAGGGTCCCAGGGGGCTGGACCAGAGCCAGCATCTGGGCCAGGTCTGCCACTTCCCAAGCCTGTTCCCACTGAGGCCTGCACCCCCTGCTGGCTCTGTCTAGACCAGACCCGTGTGGGCCGGCCATCTCAACTTCCAGCCTCCAGAGACCTGCCTGGTTCCCCATAGTTAACACATGCCTACCTCAGGCCGGGCCCCAGGGCCCCTCTCAGCCCAGGAGAGCCCCAGGCCAGGTCCCCTTCTATCCTTATCTGTGGCCCCATATGTCCAGGGCTCCAGCTGCCTCTCCCTCTACTTCCATCTTCAAAGCCTCTGTGGAGCACCTGGAACAGGCAGAGACTCTGCCTGGTGCAGGTGGCTCCCTGCTCTCGGAGCCGGTGTCCTGCCTGGAGGAGCACGAGTGAATAAACAAGAGAGTCTCTTATAGCACTGGGTGCTAGGAAGGCTATGCATCCAGGGAGCTCCCAGGCCAGCCCACAGCTGTCCGGTGTCATGTCGGGCCTCACTGGCCCCCGCTTAACTTGGGGAGCAATAACTGGGGACCTAGGAAGATGGGTGAGAAAGACGGTCAGGCCGGACCTTTTGGAATGTGATGTTATATTAGACTTTCATTCTAGCCATGGAAGGTAGAGGTCACCCCTGGTGAGAGTTGGCAAACTGAGACCCAGAGAGGTTGCTCAAAACACAGGAGCCGGTGTAGAATTGTACTAGAGGCCAGCTCTCTTGACTTCCAGTCCAGGGCTGTTTTCAAAATATGGGAGCCATTTTATAAGACAAAAACCACCTTGCGTTAGCCTCTAACTGACCAATGAGCAGACCACAATCAGAGTCAAACACCAACCAATCAGAACTGCCATGTTTCAATCCTTTATTTGCATGGCAGGAACGAACATCAACCAATCAGAACTTCCATGTTTCTTTTTTATTTTTGAGGTGGAGTCTCACTTTGCTGCCCAGGCTGGAGTGCAGTGGCAAGCTCACGGCTACCACAACCTCAACCTGCTGGGCTCAGGTGATCCTTCAGCCTTGGCCCTCCAAGTAGTTGGAACCATAGGCATATGCCACCATGCCCGACTGATTTTTTGATTTATTGTAGAGATGAGGTCTTGCCATGTTGCTCAGGCTGGTCTTGAACCCCTGAGCTCAGGTAATCCTCTTACCTCCACCTCCCAAAGGGCTGAGATTGCAGGCATGAGCCACTGTGCCTGACTAGGACTGCCATGTTTCAATCCCTTATTTGCATGGTGGGAACGAACATCAACCAATCAGAACTGCCATGTTTCAATCCTTCATTTGCATGGTGGGAGCTCTGATGAATGATGGAACCCTAACCCTAATCATAAAGAGGCCCGCTCCCTTCAAAACAACGTCAGGCACTGACTCAATGCAGAAAGCTCTCTACCACTGCCCAGACCTCTGCTCCCTCCCAATGTGCTCAATAAACCAGTCCTTCTCTACTCCAACCTGACTTGGGTGAATTCTTTCACCACCTGCAACTCCAGTCAACTGGTCACTGTACGCAACACAAAACACACTGCCTCCTGTGCAAGATATGGGACTGTGGCTATTCCCCCGTCCCCACCCCGCACCCAACAGATCCCCCATCTTGTGACAGCCTCTTCTCCCAGCCCTGCCCCATCCCCTGCTATAAAAGGCTGTCATTTATAAGCACCAGCTGGGGCCAGTCCAACCCACAGATGAACTGTCGTTTCCTCCTGGGCCGAATGTGGCATGGTGCTCTACTTAAGAGCTTTGCAGCCAAAAGGAGCCTCGCCTTTTTTAGCCCAGATGTCTCCGTGGACTCCTCTGTCACCCAGGGCTCTCTGGTCACAGATACGCAGTCAGCGCCCACCACAGGCCATTCACAGGATGCAGTGCTGGCCCTCAAGAGAGACCGAGGCCAGTGGAAAACCTGGCACTCCAGTGAGGAGATGGGCATCTGCCCACCATCACGGAAGCCGATATGGAACCCGGAACTGTGACAGGGGATGAGATGGGGCCGCATGAGAGCATTCCACAAGGAAGTGAATCAATTGGACCTAGAGATCCCCAGGAGGGAACAATGATCTGCCATTAAACGAGAGGGGAGGGGTGGGGGAGGTGGAGACACAGTAGAAGGAACAGCCCACAGGAAGGCACACGGTGAGTTCTTGAAACTGGGCAATATGCATGGCTCACACCTGTAATTTCAGCACTTTGAGAGGCCTAGGCATAAGGATTGCTTGAACCCAGGAGTTCCAAACTAGCCTGGGCAACATAGTGAGACCTCGTCTCTACAAAAATATGTATATGTATATTAGCCGGAGTTGGTGGTGCTTGCCTATAATGCCAGCTACTAGGGAAGCTGAGGCAGGAGGATCCCCTGAGCCCAGGAGGTCGAGGCTGTGGTGAGCCATGTTCATGCCATTGCCCTCCAGCCTGGGTGACAGAGTAAGACTCTGATTCAAAAAAATAAACAAATAAAATAAAAAAGAAACTGGAGAAAGGCCAGGATGACTTAGAAGCAGGGTCTTGAGGCAAGACGGGAGAACTGGGGCAGGGGCTGCAGCAGGGCCACCCCTGTGGTGGGCCGTGAGACAGGGGATGCATTTGGCCTTGATCCTGAGGCATCAGGGAACCCTCAGAGCTCTCAAGCAAGTGTGTGTGCTGCAGAGGGGTACTTGGGTCTTCACCAGATGCCCCGACAGGGGGAACAGAGGCAGCGAGGACACTGTGGGGAGGCTGTGGGAGGGACCCAGGACACACGATGGCGCCCAGAGCAGGGGTGACAGTGAGAGGGAGACAGGTGGGCGGGTTCCAGAGATGTGACATTCAGGAGGTGAAGTCACAAGATGGGGTGCCGGAGAGGCTACCAAGGGAGGCCCGACACCTCTCGTTGCCCATCACGGAGAGAAGATCTTCATCAGAATCTGAGGCCCAGGTGTATGAGACTTGCCCAGGGTCTGCCTGCCAGGCTGGTCCGGGGCTCCTACCTCCCACCCTGCTGCTCAGCATCTTTCTCAAGTGCGGCTCCTGCTGATGCCAGATACACCACCTTCTCTTCGTCCTGGAGACCGAGAGGCCCTGGCGGACAGAAGTCTCCCAGTGGTCCTGGTGGCTGCCACCCCACCCCACCCCACCCCACCCCACCCCACCCCAGGGCACCTTAGCCTCCCAAGGCAGGGATTGCAGGTGTGAGCCACCACACCCAGGCAAAAGTGACCTTTTATTGATGACAGTCTCCCAAGAGATTGGTTACAGGGAAGAATTTTTAGTGGCAGGGACCCCCAAGGTCTTCTGGTTTAATAATCCAGGGGATTCTGAGAAAGTACTTGACGTTTCTTGAGATGGGCCAGCGCGAATGTCAGTTGCACACCTACCTATCTCCCAGAAGAGGGACTGATATGGGGCAGGAAGGGGAGCCTCCCCCACCTCATCCTCCATCCTCAGCCCTACCTGCCTCGCTCTCCCCCCAGCATCTCCGGAGGGGCAGACGGGGAAGAAGAGCCATTTGGTGACACCCTGAGCTGATCAGCAACTTGAGCAAAACCTAATTGCTTCCCTGAACCTGAAAAATATCAAACTGCATAAATAAATGTGCTTTAAATTATTAATAAAGGCATTTACATCTGGAGTTGGAGCATGAACATTAATTTAATTTCTTATGCTAAACTGGCTGGCGTAGCTTGTGATTTGAGGGTTCGCAGACACAACGGGCAGAGAAGAAAGGGAAGAGGGATAATGCCGTTAGGGCATTTTGCATCTAAGAATCTCAACCATATCAGAACGAAGGAATGGGTAGAAAGAAAGGGAGGGAGAAGGCTCGCCTGCAGGCCCTGATTGAGGCCTCTGTCATCCCTAAGGACCAAGGACATGGAGTTGGCCTCTGCCTCAGGCTCTCTCGCTCAGAAGTGAATTTGATGCCTGGCAGAGGCCAGGTTTCTAAGAAGGGGGAGATTACTTGACATTCTCAAGGGAAGGCGGAATTGAACCTGAGGTTGGGGTGGGCCCATCAGATGGGCTTGGGAAGTAGGTCTGGGAGCTCCAGCTAATGTCTGTGTGACTGGAAGCAGGAACTCAGGGGCCCTGCCAGAAGCCCACCCTGACACAGCCCCGCATCTGAATCCCAGCTTGGCTGCTCACTGCTTGAGGATCCTGGCCAGATGCATGTCCTCTCTGGGCCACAGTCTCTTCATCTGTCACATGGGTTAATAACACCTGTCTCACATCATTTGTGTAAGGATGTGGCATCTCTCTCAGGGTTTGCTGGGTCCCAGTGCAGTCACTAGTGGGGCAGATGATACCCCCACTGACACTTTCTATCCCTTGATACACCTAGATGCTTTTGTAAGAGAGAGAGAAAAGAGACATTGGGTGGGTCTTGGGGAGGGGGAAGAAGAGAGGAGGTATAGGACCCGTGCCCATCTGGCTCCTGAACCAGGTGGAGCTCTGAGATTAGAAGCTTGACCTTGAAGCTTTTGTAAGACTGTGGGGCCCAAGACATGTGGCAGAAAGAAGCCCACTCTCCCTTCTTTGCCCAGGGTGTTGTGTGTCCAGGGTTTGAGCCCTGGGCAGGGAGGATAGCCTCTCCTGCTGGGTAGAGGTGATGGGCACAGCCTTGGACATGGGCAAGGGAGAAAGTATAGGGTAGACATCACAGGGGACCCCACCCAGAACCCAAAACAACTAGGCACATGAAAGAGGATCCCATTTCTAGCAGTAGAGCCACTGGCAGTGAACGGGCCTAGATGTCCTAGTCACGGGTTGGACACCTGGACTGCAGCTCTGGAATGCCCATCACCAGGCCAGGCATACAGCAGGCACCAATACATGTTAATGCCCTTCCTCTCTTCTTTTTCCTAAGTCTCCCATGCATTCAGGCATGACCTTTTCCTTGATCTGGTCTTCAAGGGGCTCAGGGGTTAGAGTTTCATACTCTAAACCCCAAGAAGTACATCCCAACACACCAAGCGACATTCAGGGAACCACCAGCCAAGGCTTGATGAGGTTTAGCATATGTTTTCCCTTCTGACTCACTTGGGTCTTAACAACAGCCTTGTAACATTCTCACTCTACTGTAAGGGAAACTGAGGCCCACCGCAGAGTGACTTGTCTGAAGTCACACAGCTTATGAATCACAAAGCACAGATTTAGCCCTGTGTCCTCCTGTTTTTCCTGGGACCGAGAGGAGAGAGTCAGGACAACCTGGGGGTTAAATCCTCCTCCCCCCATGTTTCTCTCTCTTCTCTTTCTTTTTCCATGTATCGAGCTGAAATTCACAAACCATAAAACTAGTCAAATTAAAGTGAACAATTCAGTGGCATTTAGTACAGCCACAACGTTAAGCCACCACCACCTCATTTATTTTTTAAAATTATTCCTTTCAGCTTAATTGAGGTATAATTGACAAATAAAAATGGCATAGATGTAAGGAATACATGTGATCACTTGATGTAGGCATGTGTTGCGAAGGAATTCCTACAATCAAGTTCGTTCACATGTCATCACCTCGCATTGTTGCCTTTTGTGTGGGGTGAGAACCCTTGAGATCCACCATTTTAGCAAATTTCAAGTCAACGCTGCAGGATGGCTACCGTCGCCCCATGTTGCACTTGAAAGCTCCAGAGCTTAATCATTTTCCCCCCGACCAGCATCCCCATACTTTCCACTCCTAGATCAGATCTCCAGTAACCCCTTCCACCCTGTATTTACTCTTTAGATTCCACATATAAGTGAGATCACACAGTATTTGTTCTTCTGTGTCTGGCTTACTCCACTCAGCATAATGGCCTCTAAGTTCATCCATGTTTTTGAAAATGGCAGGATATTCTTTTTCAAGGCTGAATGGTATTCCAGTGTGCATGTGTGTGCACGCGCCCGTGTGTGTGGCATGTGCCGTAATTTCTTTGTCCACTCATCCATCCACGGACACCCAGGTTGTGTCCATGCCTTGGCAACTATGAGTAACGTTGCAGTGACCACGGGGGGCAGGCCTCTCCTCCTGACCTCACTTCCCCAGAGGTACACCCACCTAGGGGATTGTGTGGAAGTTCTGCTTCTCGTTTCTGAGAAACCCCCATGTCATGTCCATAACCCAGCCCTATCTCTTCACAGCAGGGACCACTGGCGTCTGTGAAGGCCCTACTGTATGCCGTGCTGGTGCTAAGAGCCGTGGCAAGCCTCACCCGCCTGTCTTCACAAAGGGCCATCGACAGGGCTGTGTGTCACCCGCTATGTCGAGAGAGGACCACAGTCAGGAAGGTGACGCCTCTTTCTCCCAGCCTAGTGAGTCCAAAAGCCCGGATTCCAGTGGCTCAGATCAGAGGCCCCTGTGGCCTCCCACTTGTGAATTCAGCTTCCGAATCTGTCACACAGACCTAGTGACACTGAGTTTGCAGAACTGCATGATGACTCCAGGGAGCTGCAGAGCACCCAGCACCCAGGTGGGCTCTCAGGAAGGAGTATTTCCCTCCCCAGGCCTTGGGGCCTCCCAGACCTATGCTGGGACAGAATGGGGATTAGGCGACGGCAGGAGACCCCCATGGGGAGGTGTCAGCCCCACTGCTGCCGTTCAGGCTGGCATCCACCACAGGACCTAAGCGTCAGCCCCGCCTTGGACCTGTCTGTCAATCAAGGGGTCAAAAACACAGCGGGTTCTTTTTTCAGCAATTCCCATTTTTCTTGCAATTAATTCCTGCCAGTGTCCTTTCTCTCTGCCTTTTGTTCTTTCTATGACCTCTGTCAGTGTTGGAAAGGATGCCACGGCTGCATTGGCACAGAGTGACATAGGCCTGCATTGGAACCCAGGAATGTGGCCAGGTTCCTGCAGCTCGGGGCACCCCAGGTTGAACAGCAGAGGTGGCCGTGGTTCCTACCCAGGGGATCGCAAGGGACATGCGAGACATTAGAAGCAGGTCTTCTCCTGGCACAGGGTGTCTAGTCCCCCTGCTACTCCCCCCGATGTGGCCCCAAAGGCAGCAGAATGGCCCAGAAGGGTGCGTTTGCCACGAGAACTCGTTGACGAAGAAAGCGAGACACCCACCCACGCTTTTTTTTTTTTTAGTAGTTTTTGATTCTCGGATATTGGCAATTACGCCTTCAAAAACACTTCCAGATTGTGACATGACAAAAAAGAAAAGCTTCTGAAGTAAAATTTTCATTCATCCCTGTGAAAGGTAGCACATCCATTCAGGCTGACTTGATATAGCAGGGGCGAACGCTTCATTGTCTGGCTTTAGGTTTTATTGCAAACGGGCTCTCTTGTAACCATAGTGTCGAGTAAACATTTACGTCCGTGGTATGGGACCTGGAGAGCGGTTTCACATTTTACATGACGATGGGGGTTTATAGCTGTCACCTCCTTGATGACACCCTGTTGTTGGCTACTGCTTTGAGTCAGTTGTCATTGGAACATTTGATTGGACACCGTCTCTACCACGGCATGGCCTTTTGAAGATATACCTTCCATGTTAGAGTTTCTGAGGAAGGATTGTTAAGGAGATCTCAGTGTCCCTAAAGTCCATGTTTTGTACAGAGCTTGGGAGGAAAAAAATCACATTTTCTCAGAAATTGCTTTAATTCTAAGCAGGGTCAAAAATTTCCCCTGGGCTGGATGTGGTGGCTCATATCGGCAAGCCTAACACTTTGGGAAGCCAGGGAAGGAGCCTAGAAGTTTGAGCCTAGAAGTTCGAGACCAGCCTGGGCAACATAGTGAGACCTCATCTATATAAAACATGTAAAAATTATCTGGGCATAGTGGTGTATGCCTGTAGTTCCAGCTACTCAGAAGGCTGAGGTGGGAGGATTGCCTGAGCCCAGCAGATCAAGGTTGCAGTGAGCCACTGCGCTCCAACCTGGGCATCATAGTGAGACCCTGACTCAAAACACACACACACACACACACACACACACACACACACACACACACACACACACATACACAAAATTTCCCCTGGGGACAGAAGGGCTGAACCCCATAGCTTGTTTTGACCTGCTCACTTTCCCAGACACTTCCCTCTCTACAGGCCAGCACCTCTGAGCCCCTGAAATTGTCAGTGAACACACAAGTGCCTTTTTCCGGGTTTGTGAGAACCAGGGCTCACTCACTTTGTCTGAAGTCGCCCTCAGCCCCAGGACCCTAGCCTGCAGCCCCGGCTCACAACCTTCTTGCCGCTTTTCCTCCCCTCAGCCCTAGAGCTCATCAGCCTGGCTCATCTCGTAGTTGGGGTTTGGAGTCCAGCATGACCCGATCCCTACCTGGCTACACTGCACGGTCTCCAACAGGTCACCTCCAACGCCTCAACTGTAAAACAAGGTTCTGCGGGGTGGATGGCAGACTTGACTGGTGCTGGCCATGACCATGGCTTGAAAGCTGTAAAGACCCAGGCAGTGACTATATTCATCATGGCCATTATGATTACTACAGCTCAACTTAGTGATGTGCAGACACCCCTGTAACGGCCTCCTCCTCCTGCAGTACCCACAGTTTCTCCTGCTGCGGGGGACACGTTTTCTAAGGATGAAGTCGTGGCAGGAGAGTCCCTTCCTTCCCCAGCCTGCTTCCGTTCACGGGGTGGAGATGTCCCCCACCCCTTTTAGGGTGAGCTGGGTCAGGGTTCCATAAGAGCTTTGATCTGAGCTGTGGAACTCGCAGGCCTGAGCTGGCTCCTTGGGAGGGCAGAGTTGCCCCAGGAGCCCTGGGCATTCCCACCACACCCTGCCTTTCCTTGCTGCACTCACATAGGGGCAAGCTCCCTGTTCCCAAAGACATGGTGCCCACTGGCCTCCACCAGACAGACTTTGCTTCCCCTGCACAGTGGCTGCTGTGCGTAGAAGCATCACTGGTCAGACCCTGGAGGGAGGGACAGTTGGGCCCTCCTCCCTGACACCCCTGCCATGCCTGGCATTTCTCCAAGTTGTGGGACTTCCAACCCTGAATTCTTGATTTGCTCAATAAACACATGCTGAGCCTCTTCTAGGAAGCAGGCTCAGGAAATGCGGGGAATTGGCGATCAGAGGAGGAGAAGGAAAAGCTAGAAGATGGTCCCATTCTCACTCTCATATAAATTCTTCTCTGTCTATGGCATACCAGTCCTGTCTCTCCCCAACATACATTTGCCCACTCTCTCTTGCTCACCATTGCCATTCTCACTCCCCCCACTTCCCTCTTTTTCTCCCCTCCCTCCCTCCTTCCCTCCCTCCCTTTCTCTATCTCTCTCTCTCTCACACACACACACACACACACACACACACACACACACACACACACACACACACCAGCCTCCCTGAGAGGCACCCTGGTTTTCTTTTTGCACAGCCTGGAGTGCATGGGAACGCGAAGGGAAAAACTGACCGGTCACAGGTACCCCTGTCCGGTCACCCCTGTCTCACCCCCACCCAGCTTTCTCCCAGACAGTTCCAGAACAGGAGAACATGTCCCTGCAGTTCTGCCCGGTGTGCCAGGTGGCCCAGATGCCCCGGAGGTGAGTGGGAGGGAGGCCTGTCCTAAGCAGCCTCTGAGGTTGTCCCCTGCTGGGAGGCCCAAGGCTTGCAGTAGGCAAAGCCAAGATGAAACCAGAGTATTTGACAGGGGGAAACTGAGGATCCAGAGGGGAAGGGAATGTACCAGGGCCACACGGCAGGCAGTACCCAGCCACGTGACCGCTACTTCCCATGGGCCAGGATCCCGAGGGCTCTTGCTTTGGGTATGTCACTTACGGAAATGTACCGTTCTTATTCCTGACTCCGGCCCTTCTGTTCCTGACTTTTTTTTTTAAATCTTAAAAATGAAATAAGGTGGCATTCTCATAACATACAATTCACTGTTTTAAGGTGAACGACTCAGTGGCATTTCGTGCATTCACAATGTCAGGCGAGGAGCAGCTCTCCCTAATTTCGAAACCTCATCACCCCATAGGAACACCTCGCGCTCATGCCCGTGAAGGAGCCACCCCATTCCCTCCCCCTCCCCCGCCCCCATTAGCATCTGATCTGTTTCCCTCCTGTGTGGAGTCTGGATCTAGTTTTTGGTGGTTTTTTTTGAGTTGGAGTCTCACTCTGTCACCCAGACTGGAGTGCAGTGGCCACTCCCGGCCACCGCAGCTTTGACCTGCTGGGCTCTGGCGATCCTTCCGCCTCAGGCTTCCAAGCAGCTGGAAATACAGGCACGCACTACCACGCCCGGCTAATTTTTTATTTATTGTAGAGATGAGGTCTCGCCAAGTTGCCCAGGCGGGTCTCGAACCTGTGGGCTCAGGCAATCCACTCACCTCAGCCTCCCAAAGGCACAGGATTACAGGCTGAGCCACCGAGCCCGGCTTGGATCTAGTTTTTAAGAGGAATCCTATGATCGTGACCTCTTGTGACAGGTGTCTTCCACTGAGCATCAAACTCTGTGTCCATCCCCCTGCAGCGTGATCAGTACTTGTTTCTTTCTTATGACTCGTTGATATTCTGTACGGTGGGCAGGTCACATTTGTTACTTCATGCATTCCGTGATGGCTGCTTGGGCGGTTTCGTCCTTTTAAAACATAAAGCAGAGTTGAAAGAATAGCACAATGAACGCCCTTTTCCCACCACCTAGATCCAGTCACAGGGCTAGGACCCAGAGGAGGCAGCAAGGTCTCCCCGGCTAGTGTGGGGGGAGGAGGCGCACGCTCCTGGGGTCTGTGAGGTGCAGGGTATACCCCTCCGGGTTGTGCCCAAGGCCCCTTGCTGGTCTTACCCTAGCCAGGGCCCTGCTTGGCCAGGTCACCATGGCAACACATGTATATGGCAGTCAACACACATTTGTTTTTGCTGAACTATTGGCGATAGGTGACAGACCGCACCTTGCCTCATCCAGACTCGGGATACATCCTCTCAGGAGAACATTCTCTGTTGAGGTCGCAAATCCACTCTCATGCCTGACAACATTAGCCTCATTTCTAGACAGCAGGCATGTCCAGCCCACAGCCCAAGGGCCACATGCGGCCCAGGACACCTGGCCATGCAGCCCCACACAATCTTTTAACAAGATGTGTTTTTCAGCATTTATTTTCTTCATGACCCTGTGCATAGTGCCCTTTTTGAGGTTCATAGTCATGCCTTATCTGTTACGTTGTCTTTTGGCATCAGCTGCATTTGGGAGCAGCTGTTTTCAATAATGAAGCACACAGAGAGCAAAATTCTAACAAACGTTGCTGACGAGCACATTGAGAATTCACTGGGAATTGCAACCACTTCCATTGAACCAGACATGGATAGATTCGTTTTACAAAAACAAGGTCAAATTTCCCATGAGTTTTATATTGTTCTCATTCTTCTAAAATATATAATAAAAATATCAAAAAATATCCGGGCTTGGTGGCTCAGCTTGTAATCCTGCGCTTTGGGAGGCCGAGGTGAGTGAATTGCCTGAGACTACGGGTTCAAGACCCACCTGGGCAACTTGGTGAGACCTCATCTCTGCAGTAAATCAAAAAAATTAACCGGACGTGATAGTGTGCACCTGTAGTTCTAGCTACTTGGAAGGCTGAGGTGGAAGGATCACCGGAGACCAGCAGGTCGAGGCTGTGGTGGCCAGGAGTGTGCCACTGCACTCCAGTGTGTGGGACAGAGTGAGACTCCAACTCAGAAACAAACAAAACAAAAACAAAAAACCAAAACAAAACAAAAAACAAAAATATCAAAAAATAAAGGATGTCTTATGATATATCTACACTAACTATATTCTATAATTTATGTGCAGTCAAAGACTATTCCTCTTTACCCCATGTGACCCAGAAAGCCACAAGGTTGGACACCCCAGTTACATGGCTTCTACCTTTGCCCATTGTCACAATTCCCAGTTCTCCCAAGTTCATCCTTCGTGGCTTTTTTGTTTGGTTGGTTGATTGATAGCTGTTTTGTTTATTGTTTGTATTCCTGCATTGCTTGTGGACTTGGGGCCTTTTTCATGCCAAAACAGTCTCAGAAGTCCCCCCATAACACTGACTCTTTGAAGCATCCAGACCTCATAGACTTACACTCTTTGAGAAGGGCCCACACTGGATTTGCCCAATTAGTTGTTCTTGCTGTAATTTAGCCTGATCCTCTGGTCCCTGTAAAGCCCATGATCTGGAAGCTGGGGCTAACGACTTCATTCGATCAGGCTCAACAGGTTGGCAAGACTGTCTTCAGGCCGTGTCTTCTCAAAGCCCCGCCCCGGGGAGGCGTGATGGCAGCTTGGTGACTGCTGTGAAGGATGCCGCGTCTGAGCAGGTGGCCACACGCGTGACCACCGTGTCTCTCTAGCATCATGGCACTTTCCCCTTTCTATCCAGTAAGCCATCTAGGGGAAGTTGCTCTGCAGCTGCACAAATACCCTGCTCTCCTATAACCCTTCACCCGTGGATTTTAGCATCTATTGACGATCTGCTTGAATCTGGAGGTTGCAAATAGAGGTTGCAAAGTGGTGGATTTCCAAACTTCTCCTTCCTTCTACACCTGTCACTCTCTTGTGAAGAGGAGCTACAGCTCACTTACCTGCTCTGTCTCTCTGTGTCTCTCTCCTTCTCTCTCTCACCTTGTTTCTCCTTTTCTCTCTCTGTCTCTGTCTCTCTTCTCTCTTTCTTTCTCTTCTCTCCTTTCTTTCCTTTGTCTCTATTTCTCTCTCTCTCTCTCTGTCTCTCTCTCTCTGTGTCTCTCTCTCTCTCTGTGTCTCTCTCCCTCTGTCTCGTTTTGTTTCTGTCTCTCTCTTTCTCTTTCTCTCTCTCTCTCTCTTTCTCTTTCTCGCCCTCTCTCTCACACACACACACCACACACACTATGAACCCCTGGCTTTCTCTGTTTACTGTTACTATAATTAACTACAGTCCCAGACTCAGCCAGGTGGCCCCTTGGGTCAGACTTTGCGTCCTCTTGACATGACCCCAGCAGTCTGTAAACAAACACCTCCTTCTCGACACAATCCGAGGCCCCGGGTTCATCAGGACTCTCCTTCCTCAGGAGTCAGTGTTTCTCCAGCAAGGTTCAGCTCCGCCTGGCGGGCAAGAGTGTTTGGAAATCAAGAACTGGGCCCCAGGCAGCCTGGGGGGGAGGGGCGGTTGCTTCCAGGCTGTTCCTGTGGACCCGCAGGAAAGTAAGGTGAGCTCATGATAGCATCATCAGCTCAAATGGGACATCCAGTGTGGGCTTTCAACTCTTTTTTAAATTTAATATTTGAATTTCTTTTCTACTACATAGAAAAATCTCATTTCCTAATATATTTACTATTTTATTTTATGGTTTACATAAACTTTCTTTAAAAATACCATATTATTGTTTCTACAAACAACAAACCTATTAAGTAAAGTGTAAGACTTCATTGCCATTTTATTTGACCTTGAACTATATCCCTCACTGATGGGCAGTCAGGGTATTTTTCTCAAAATTACTCAAATCTTTTTTTCTTTTTTCCTCTGCAGTTAGGCCCTTTCATTTACAATTAGGTTTATTTACTTCTGTGAGCACATATTGTAAGCGAGCTTATTCTTTCTATTTTCTATTTAATTTGATTTAGTTTTTTGAATATGTAAATCATGTACAAGTTATGTATAAATCATTCAAAACACAAAACTATATTAAACATCCAAATTGGAGATGTTCCCTTGTGTTCCCATGCTGGTCCTTCCCTTTCCTCCTCCTTCAGTCTCTGGTTTATTCTTTCCGTGTTTCTGTATATATGTGATAGTCATGTGTGCGTGCATGTGTGTGCTTGTGTGCGGACATGTGTGCGTGCGAGTACATGGTGCTGTGCACAGGTGTGTGCATGTGTATGTGCATGTGGCGTGTGTGTGCGTGCATAAATCCATATCGGTGTTTCTCTTCTTATGGAATGCAGGGTTAGGATGCAGATGAGAACCTGAAGGCCTGGGGGAACCCATCTGAGAGGGGAGAAATGTGCCTTGGAATTGTAGTTCCTCCCTGCTCACTGTGTGACTTGAGTTAATCCCACGGCCTCTAAGTCCCAGTTTCCTTATGTGTGAAATGAGATAACAAAACCTACCTTGGATGGCTGGGACTAGGATTAAGGTCATCCTGACATCTCACAAAAAGGTCAGTTTTCAATAGAATAAGGAGCAAAATGTACAAAACAAACAAGACAAACATTTTTAAAATACATTTTAAAATGCGAACCTCCCTCCCCCCTGCCCCGTGCAAGACCCAAGCCCCAGAACCCGCAAGCAAAAGGTGACCACTTAAAAATAACATCTCTGCAACAAAGGACACTACGTGCAATGTTAAGCCTCAAGTGACGGATGAGGTGGCAATGTCTGCTATGTGCTTAAGACACATCGGAGCAATTGCTTGAAAAACTGCCGGGTGGTTTCTAATAAAGCTTAGATATGTACCTCTTCAGCCCCCAGCATTTGCCCAAGAGAATTGAGGATGTGTGTCCACATGAAGACTTGTGAGAAGATGCTCAGAGCAGCATCTTTCACAATAGCTCCAAACAGGAAACCACTCCTACGTCCATTAGAAAGAGAACAAATCACCGAAGTGAGGCGTTTCTACACAGTGGAATACTACTCAGCAACAAAAGGGAACCAGCTATGGATACATGCAACAATGTGGATGAATCTCAAAAATAATATGTGAGCCAAAGAAGCCAGGCATAACGGAGTTTATCTGTGTGGTCCCGTGATAAGTAGAAGAGAGACGAATGTCATCACCAGTAACAGAAATCAGAGTAACGGTTGCCCTTGGGTATCAACTGGAAAGGCGCCTCAGGGAACTTTCTGCATGAACAGCTGTGTCCTCTCTCTTGATCTGGGTGATGATTACGCAAATGTATACACTTGTCAGAATGCTTCAGACTCTGCACTTGAGATCTGCATAGTGTGCTATATGGAAAATACATCTTAATTAAAAATACCATAAATGAAAAGAGCATATATAAAGAGCTCCCAAAAATCAACAAGAAAAGGATAACTACCACAGAAAAATGGGCAAAGACTATGAACACACAGCTCATTAATGATGAAACATACATATCCAGCAAACAAATGAAGAAAGATGTTCAGCTTCAAATTGTGTGAAAAGGCATTCAATAAGAAGGGATGCCTAACCTTCCCTAGGTTATATTTGTATGGCAAAGTGTTGTTATTTCTTGTGGAAACAGAAACCCAAATACTGCAAGTTCTCACCTGTAAGTGGAAGCTAAACCCTGGGTACACGAGGACGTAGGACAGGAATGACAGATGCTGTGGACCCCAAAGGGGGGAAAGAGGGAGGGAATAGGGTTGAGAAACAGGGTACCATGCTCACCATGTGGGTAATTGGTTCAACTGAAGCCCAAATCTCGCCATCACACAATAGACCCATGTGACAGATGTGCACATGTACCCCTGAATCTAAAATAATATGTAAAAAGAAGTTCGGATTCACAAGTAAGCTAGTAAAAGCCTGTTAAAACATTAAGATTTCATTTTTGCCCATCAGGTTATAAACGTTAAAGAAGATTAACATCTAATGTTGGCCAAAAAAAATGCCAGAGAAGTAATAACTTCCATGTCTCATAAATGTGTGGAGGTTATTAAAAGACAACTTGGTAATGCTTATCAAGATTTAAGAACATGCCCTTTGACCCAACAATATGACTTCTGGAAACCTCTACAGAAGAGGAACTATTTTAAACCATGGTATTTCTGTTCCATAGAGTGGAGTAGATTTATATGTACCGACATAAAAGGAATAACTAAGTGAACAAAAGCAAACTTCAGAACAATATAGAGCCTAGCAAATCTCATTTATGTCAAAAACCCAAAGTGCATGCAACTGCATGCTCATGTATGTAAATATTCAGAGAGGGGAAGAAAAAATACATGCTTTAAGTGCTGATAGGGTGACTTTGGTCAGGGAGGAAGTGAAGGTGGTTGGTGAAGAAGTTTCTCATACTGTATATTTTTAGCATTGTTTTTATAATAGGAGTGCTCCTGGCTGTGTGTGGTGGTTCACATCTGTCATCCCAGCATTTTTGAAGGTGGAGGCGATAGGATTGCCTGAGCCTAGGGGTTCGAGACTAACCTGAGCAAATTGGTAAGATCTCATCTCCACAATAAATTAAAAAAATGAGTTCCAGTTACTTGGAAGTAGTTCCAGTTACTTGGAAGGCCGAGATGGAAGGATCACCTGAGCCCAGCAGGTCGAGGCTGCAGTAGCTGTGATTGCACCACTGCACTCTAGTCTGAGTGACAGAGTGTGACTCCAACTCAAAAAAAAAAAAAAGAGTTGGGCATGGTGGCTCATGCTTGTCACCCCAACACTTTGGGAGGAAAAGGCAAGAGGACTGCCTGACACTGAGGGTTTGAGACCAGCCTGGTCAACTTAGTGAGACCTCATCTCTCCAATAAATCAAAAAATTAGCCACCTATGGTGGTATGTACCTATAGTTCCAGCTACTTGGAAGGCTGAGGTGGAGGGATCACCTGAGCCCAGCAGGTCGAGGCTGCAGTAGCTGTGATTGCACCACTGCACTCCAGCCTGGGTGACAGAGTGAGACTCCCACTCAAAAAAAAAAAAAAAAAAAAGAACTGGGCATGGTGGCTCATGCCTGTCATCCCAGCACTTTGGGAGGAAGAGGCAAGAGGACTGCCTGCGCCCGGGGGTTTGAGACTAGCCTGAGCAACTTGGCGAGACCTCATCTCTACAATAAATCAAAACATTAGCCAGGCCTGGTGGCACATGCCTATAGAACTACTTGGAAGGCTGAGGCAGAAGGATCACCTGAGTCCACCAAGTCAAGGCTGTGATGGCTGTGATTGTGCCACTGCACTCCCACCTGGGCGACAGAGTGAGACCTGACTCAAAAAGAGTGTTCCTGTATTCTTGGTGTAATTGTATAAACAACAAAAACAGGTTTCCAGCATCTCAGCCTCGCTAAGGACCTGTGAAGGAATCAGTCAACACATGCTTAGCCCTGATAGATGTCCAGCATGGGAGAGAGGGGGAGGAGCTCCAAGATAGGCACCATTCCAGTCCCTGTGTCTGTACTCCCAAATGGCCACGAGACACTGATCTCCCCACAGGATCCCCATTGCCACCTGACTTGCACCAGGAAGCACTGGATGGCTGAGTTGTTCAAGTATTTACATGCACACTTATGCGTGTGGTAGGGAGGGGAAATCCCTTCCCTGGAAGTTAATAATATGGGTTAACAGTCCCTCATCCAGAACCCTGGGAGCCAGGTGGGCTTCGGAAACGAGAAACTGTCTGATTCCCATAGGTTCTGCTGTGTAAAATCTGGAGGTGACATGACACTCCTCGCCGAATCTGGGGTGACACCTTGCAGTCAACACACCGTACTTCACCACAGTGCAATGCAGAATATCCAGACTGAACATAAGGCCTATAAAGAGCCACAGGTCAGGTCGGCTCAGGCTTTGTGGCCACGTGAGCGTGCACTAAACTGGCAAAACAAGTCATGGGTTCAAGAGCTTCCTGGATTTTGGAATTGTGGATAAGGGTGGGTCCTCTAACTGGGCTTTTCCATTTAAAAGCCATTTCTGGCTGGGTGTGGTGGCTCACGCTGGTCATCCCAGCACTTTGGAGGCTGAGGTGAGAGGATTGATTGAACTCGGGAGTTCAAGGCCAACCTGGGCAACATAGCAAGACCTCGTCTCTAAAAAATAAAAAAAAAGTAGCCGCGTGTAGTGGTACATACCTGTAGCCCCAGCTACTCAGGAGGGTGAGGCAGAAGGATCGTCTGCACCCAGGAGTTCGAGGCTACTGTGAGCCCTGATGGTGCCACTGCACTCTACCCTGGTCAACAGAGTGAGACTCCGACTCAAAAAAATACTAACAACAAATTTTTAAAAAGCCATTTCTGATGATATAATGTCACACCTCATTCCTGTGCCTTAATTTCAGTCTACCTAGCCTCTTAGCACACAGTGGATGGACTTGAGTTAGGGGGCAGACCCTGGCATCCCGGAGCCCTCATCTCCTTCACGCCAAGTGATTTCCAGCTTTGGACTGATCGTATGAAGATGAGGAAAGTCATTGTCCCCATCACCAGCATTTGGTATTTTTTCCATTTTTTACTCTCGTCTAGGAAATGTCACGGGGCAGCTTCCTATGTCAGTCATGTGCAGGCACACACGTGCAGGGTGGCCTCACACAGCAAGCTTCTGCGAAACCGTGCCCTTGGCTGGCAAGCAGGGCCGGTGACCGTGTCATCAGGTGATGTTGGGAAATCCGAAGTCAGTCTACGAAAGTCAGCCCTAGGGCATCAGGGCAAATGCGCGCAAGGTCCATCGCCAGGTCTCAAGGGAGTCTGGGGTTTCTGCCCACGTGGTGAGGGGATGCCCAAGGAGGAAAGGAAAGGGTTCCGGGTTGGTGGCGTCCCCTGGTGGCAGGCAGGAGCAAATACAAATCCTTACTGGAGAACAGTGTTGTCAGTCTGGTTTACCAGAAGGACACTTTCAAATCTCTTTTCTTTCTTTCTCTCTCTCTCTCCCCCTCCCTCTTTCTTCTCTCCCTTTCCCTCCCTTTCTTTCTCTCTCCCTCTGTCCCTTGCTCTCTCCCTCTCTCTCCCTACTCTTTCCCTCTCTCCCTTCCCCCACCCTTACTCTCTCTCTCCAGCCCTTCTCTCTCTCCCTCCCCCCCTTTCCCTCTCTCCCACCTCCCCTCCTTTCCCCTTCTCTCTTTCTCTCTCTCTCTCCCCCCCTCGCCTCCCTCTCTCCCCCATCTCTTCCCCTCTCTCCCTTTCCCCCTCCCTTTCTCCCTCCCTCCTTTCTCTCTCGCTAAAAGCCATGAGTCACCATGAGCAAGAGTCAGCAGAGACAGCAAGCCGCAGATTGAAAGCGGGTTGTCCTAACCTCACAGCTATAAACATTTTGAACCAGATCATCTTGACCGTGGGGCTACCCTGAGCATTGCAGGATATTTAGCAACAGCCTTGGCTTCTTACAACCACAAGATGCCAATGGCACCACCCTCCCCTGTCAGGACAACCAAAACTGTCTGCAGATATTGCCGAATGTCCCCTGGAAGGGAAAATTGCCACCACTGGTAAACCACTGATTTAGATTCTCAAAGACTTCAAATATTATAAAAATGAGATAGGTTGAAAAATAACCATGTGTGAAATGCTTAAAGAAATAAAAGACGGAATAGAGAAAATGGTAAAGGAGAAAGAGACTACCAAAACACATGGGTGGGTGTTTCTAAAGGATCAAACAGAACTCCTGGAAATGAAAAATGAACTTTGAAATCAAAAATTCAGATAATGTGTTAGACACAGATAAAGAAAGAATTAATGAATTAGAACAGAGAGTTGAAAAAATTACTCCCAAATGCATCAGGAAAGCCAAGAAATGGAAAATTGGAAGGAGACGTTAAAAGACAAGGAAAACATGATAGAATGGTGATGATATGATGACTCAGTGTTCCAGAAGGAAAGAATGAAGATGGCAGCCAAGAGTCTGAGACTTTTCCAGATCCATGTGTACGCAGGAAAGCAGAAAGATCCCACACAGAATTCAGGGCAGGTTGTTACAACTTGGAGGTAGAAGAGCTGGGAGCTGGCCCCCAGGGCTTGTCAGTGAGACTGGGGCATGATTCACCCAGGGACCTAGCAGGACCCATGGGAATCCTGCAAAACCAGCCACGACTGTGGACAGCTGGCCTGATCATGACCTCGAAGGATGTGCTCATCTGATGCTGAATCCGGAGACTTAGTCTGAGCCCTGTATTTTACCCAGCAGCCCAGAGGGCCTCTTGGGGGTGGCATTCAGAAGGGCAGAGAGGAAATGAGATGGTGATCTGAGCACGGAGGGCATGGGCACAGGTGTGGAGGAAAGGCTAGACACTGCCTGACAAAGGACAAAGGGGGCCTGCTGCGTCTGGTCGGGGAGTACTTCAAGGAGCATTTACAACCCTGACTGAATGGGCAAGGTGACACCAGACTGGGAAACCCCTCTAGAGAGAAGCAGGAACGTTTGAACTTGACACTCTAGGTCAGGGGTGAGCAAAATACAGCCTACTGACCAAATCTGGCTCACTGCCTATCTTTTTAAATAAAGTTTTATTGACACAGAGCCACACTCATTCATTTAGATACTGTCTATGACTGATTTTGAGCAACCACAGCAGAGACAAGTGTTGTGACAGAGACTAGATGGCCCACACAGTCTCTGATATTTACTCTCCAGGCCTTTATGGAAAATGCTTGTTGATCACCTCACTGGGCAAAGGCAGCTGGCCAGCAAGGCCTTCCAGCCAGCCACCAGGACAATGGAGATGAGCCTGGTGGTGGCTGAGGACACGGTGTGTTCTAAGAAGAGGAAGCAACATGCTTAGCCTCAATGAGTTCCTACTGTATACCACTCTGTCACCCACAGTATCACTGTTACTTCTTACACGACCCTACCAACCCCGCTGACCCCACCGGGAAGCCATCCTCAAGTCCATTTCAGAGATGAGGAGAATGTAAGGCCAGAAAGACCTGGGGACTCACTCAAGGTCTCCCGGCGTGTCAGGGCAGAGCTGGTCAGACTCCAAAGCCAGTGTTCTTCCCACCACACCCTGCTGCCTTCCAGGGCACTGTGTAGCCCAGATGGGAGGGGACAGCCCCAAGTCGGTGACTTGGCTACTCTGTAATGCAGGCAGCAGTCCAAATCGGGAGATGGTAAACCTCTCACTTCCCTGAGAACAGACCCAGAGGCCAGCTGGGATCTGGAGAGGTGACCTCTGGCCCAGGACGCCTCCAGCAATCATTTCCAACTTGTCCAAACACTGACTCTGCGTGGTACCCCATCCACCCACCTCCGGTGCCACTGGCTGCCAGGAAGGCCTATCATCCCATCTCCCTCTCTGCCTCCCCTCCCAGCAAGACGCTGCAGGCAGTTGGGCGATACCATCTCCTGCAGACAGAAGAACCCGAAGCCTGGCAGCCCCATGCAGTGTCACCCACAGAGATGGCCCAGTTGATTGCCATGAGATTGCCACACAGTTCTGTCCTGAGCCCGGCTGGATCCCAGCCCGGGAGCAGAGCCCAGCGGGCCTTGTTTCCACCCGCGGCCTGGCTCCTGTTTCTCTCGTGACTAATTCGGATCCTTGTCTGACAGTCGCCATGACCGCTTCATCCAGATAGGCGCTCACAGACCTGCTTCTCAGCTTTGTGGTCAAACTGGTTCTCAAAACTTCCCCAGAGGCCCGGCAGGGTTTCATCTAGCAGGCTGGCCCTTGGGGTTGAGTTGGTTGGGGCCTTAAGAAACCACCAGGAAGCGGTCAGGAACGTGTGATCCTATCGGAGGTCTTGGGTTCCTGTGTTGGCATGTGGTGCCATGGGGTCCACCCAGCGGGTCCCAGCAGGTAGGTCTGTCCTCATCAGTTCCGCACTGGCCCAGAAGCCATCACCACCTCAGCTCTGACACCCCGTGTGCCCATCAGGAACAGACACAAACATAGGCAGGTGACGTCCCCAGAAAAGGTGGGAGGGACCTCATGACCCCCAAGCCTGCACAGACAGAGACACATAGACCCGTTGCCCAAGACCAGGACAGGTGCATATGAACGCAGGCACCTAAGCAATGTGCAGCCCAAGACGAGAGCGGAGCAGCCCTTCTGGGGAGCGTCCTTCTGGGCAATGCCACATCCAGACCCAAGGGGGCCAGGCCGCTGGAGCCGAGGGGAAAGCTTCCAGCTCCCTGAGTGTCTGTTTCCAGCTACGACCTGCAGGTGGTCCAACTCAGCCCCGAGGTTCCAAAGCTGGAGCTTATGTGTGTACAGGGCAGAATTCAGGGTGGGGTCTGAGTGTGGCCACTGCCTCCTGGCAACCCTCTGCTCGCCTCAGTGCCCCTAATCCTCCCCCTGGACCTGCCCATTCCCTCAGAGAGCTGCGCCTCACAGGACTTCCTACTGAACCTCCCTCTGTTCAACACCCACACCTGGTGGGATAAAATACTACCTGTACACCTCTGGACTGGTGAAGCC
The DNA here is from genome assembly GCA_027257055.1 of Cephalopachus bancanus. NCBI lineage: Eukaryota > Metazoa > Chordata > Mammalia > Primates > Tarsiidae > Cephalopachus > Cephalopachus bancanus. The sequence continues at coordinate 1,830,670 of JAPVLO010000288.1, read as the reverse complement.
AACGGCCTCGACTCCATGTTATGGGGGTCGATACACGTGACCTCCTGGCCGATACAGTGACCTCCAAAGGCACTGAGCTCTCCATTCTCAGTGGGTTAAAAGGAGAGGTACTTGGAGAGTTTGCCAAGCGGATTCATTCGTGCACTAGAAGCCAGAATTACAGCTTCCCAAATCCACACGGGTGGCCTGGCCTTTGACTCCCTGTGGTCGGACTCCATGACGATTTTGCAGGCAGAGTGCAAAGCCTCCTTGATGGAGGGCTTTCTGCCTAATGAATGCATTTGTGGGCATTCAAGTTCAAAGCCAGCACAAGACCGGCATGTAGGAATTCAGAAAAAGGAGGAGCGGGGTAGGGGCTGGGTTGGGGGGTGGCTCAGCAGACTTTTCTACCCAAAGGCCTTGCTCATTTCTGGAAATTCCTGAGACTCTGTGCCTCCAGTCTGAGCTGGTGGAGCTGGGATCAGATCTGCCCCTGCCCAGGCCTGAGGCATCAGGCCGAGGCTAAACTCACCCTGGTTCCCAGAAGCATCTTTAGTTTCCATAATTGCTGCCCTGAAAACCCACCGGAGGCTCCGAAGGGCACCAAGACAACTCTTTGGTAGACGAGTCGACAGCAGCGAAGGGAACAGAAGCCTCCGTGACTCTGGGGACCAGAGTCTTTGAAAAGAGATGGTTTAATGAAAAGGTGCTGTCAAGCACTCACCGTGTGGAGGGTAGCTTGTCCTCGCCTTGCTGCTGTCTCCCTGTCCCCTCCCTTCCCACTTAGTCAGGGCCCCCACCCACACCACCAAGCCCTGTAGACCCTAAGACCTCAGGGTCTAAGGATTAACCCCTGCCAGGTTGGTCAAGGAGGAGCCAGAAAGCTCGGAGGCACAGGCCCACTTTCTGTTTTACAGATGAGCAAGTATGGAGTCCCTTGTTCTTGATCACACAGCTGGAACTTGGCAGAGCAAGGGTTTGAACCCAGGCGGTCTGGCTTTAGCGACATCGGGTGCACCGTCTTCTCTGTCCAGCCCTCCCTGACACTGACACATGATCTCCACGCCCTGCAGACTGCCCACCTGCTGTCTGCAATATCCCCCCCGGCTCCACCCAGTGTCTGTCCCCTTACCCAGACAGTGTCCCTGGTTCTGGACCCTTCCTTCCAGCAGATGTGCCATCCGCCACGTTCCAGCTAGCTTGTGGCTTGGAGATGACAGACAGGTGGTTTTCTTTTTTTTCTTTGTTTTGGTTTTGGTTTTGTTTTGGTTTTGAGTAGGAGTCTCACTCTGTCACTCAGGTATGCTCACGCCACCGCAGTCTCGACCTGCTGGGCTCAGGCAATCCTTCTGCCTCACCCTTCTAAGTAGCTGGAACTACAGGCGGGCACCATCACACCCGGTCTGATATTTTAAATTTATTGTAGAGAAGGTCTTGCCAAGTTGCCCAGGCTGGTCTTGAACCTGTGGACTCAGGAAACCCTCTCTTCTCGGCCTCCTGAAGTGTTGGGATGACAGGCGTGAGCCACCACGCCTGGCCAGACAGGTGTTTCCTTCAGCCTCATTCACTGTTTGACCAAGGGGACTTTTAGCTTAGCATGAGAGTCTTCAGAGAGCCAGAGTTCATTTTACAGATGAACAAACAAAGTCCTGAGATAGATCGGCAACGCCCACCCCGTGCCACTGCCCTGGCCTTCATGACTCACCTGGACAAGTCACTTCTCATTTAATTCTCAAACAGATCTTTGATCTGGGTGCTATTACGCTGTCTGTTTTACAGATGGGCAAGTGTGGAGTCCCTTGTCCTTGATCTCACAGCTGGGACATGACAGCAAGGGTTTGAACCCAGGCAGTCTGGCTTTAGCGCCATCGGGCACACTGTCTGCCCCGTTCGGCCCTCCCTGACGCTGCCACATGGTCTCCACACCCTGCAGACTGCCCACCTGCTGTCCGCAATGTCCCCTGCCCCAGTGCTGCCAAGCCTGGCCAGCTCCTGGCCCAGCCTCCCTTTGTGCCCTGCTCTCTGACTCAGCCTCCATCCACCTCTGACCGGCTTCCTGGGTTCAGGAGCTACTGCCACCTGCTGGCCTTGTGTGCAAAGACACCTGGGCTCCAATTGAGGGTCTCAGGGCCACTGGGGATGGGGCCCCCTACCCCTGCTGTGAAAGCCCTATGGCAGCAGTGGCAAAGTGAGGGCAGAAGCTGGAGGTCTCCTGGAAGGACCGGCCTCTGGGCTATTGTTCCATGACGAGAATAAGGGCAAAAGGGGGTGTAAGTGATGTGTGGGAAGGGGTGGGAGGTGGTGGCATGAGCTCCCCGGAAGGCCTTACCAGGTGGGAGAAGCCGGGCCAGCACAGTCCTGCCTGGAGGCTCTCAGAAAGGATAAGTATATTAGAGAGAGAGAGAGAGAGAGAGAGAGACTGGGTCTTGTTGTGTTGCCCAGACTGGTCTCGAACCCCCGACCTCAAGTGATTCTCCCGCCTTGGCCTCCCAAAGTACTGGAATTGCAGTGTGAGCCCAGAAGGAACGTTCTGTGTTTCCATCCGACCTTTCTCTGCCAACTTGCTGAGCTCTTTGCTGGTGGGAGCGGTGAAGGAGGGGAAAGAGAATGGCAACGACCAGCCTCTCAGCGAGGTCAGCCTGGGTGGGGGCAGGGGAAGTGGGGGGAGGGGTGTTGTTTTCCAGAGGCCAGCTCCCACCCCCTGGGTAAGGGCCATAGTCCTACTTTATAAACGACCAAAGGAGCTCAGGAAGATAAACCCCCACACCGCACAGCAACAAAGTGGCACAGCTGGAATGCAAATCAATACCAACCTGGATGACAATCATACCAATCTGAAAAGAGTAAACACGTATGCAGCACATGGTGTGCAACAGGTATGTAGCAATACAGTGTAACATGGACACAGCAGTGATCCGTAGCATGTATGAAGCATGTGCTGGGTAACAAGCATGTAGCATGTGCAGCATGGCGTCTACACAGTGCATGTTGTTTAGCATGAGTGCAGCATGTGCAGAGTGGTGTACATGTGGCACTGCTGTGTGACACATGTAGCATGTGCTGTGGGACATGTATGTCGCACATGTTGCATTCTGGACAGTATATGGAGTCCTCATTAAAAAAAAACCAATAGGTAGATATTATGGTCCCCGTTTCATAATGAAGAAACTGAGTCCTGAGATCTGTGACTTCCATCCAGCTGCCCCAACATCTGTCCTCTCCACATCACAGACCTGTCATGAGGACCTGTGACATCGTGCTGGCTTTGTTAGGGCCATGGTGTTAGGGCCACACACTGGGCAGGTGCTCCTGACTCACATCCGACTGCTCTGAGTGTCCCAGGAGCCTGAGCCAGAAATCCTGTCCTTTCGATGCTTCTTCCCAGCCAGGACACACACTGGTTCCTGCTCAGATCTCAGCCTCTGCTCCTCACCCAGGCCCCAGCTGCTGGTTGGGGGGAATCTGACACTGCCTGCGCCTCCGTGCCTCTGGACCCAGCCTCCCTCCTCTCTGATGCAAGGGGCACTGGGATCCGTAGGCTCCAGGGTCAGGCTGTGCACAAGAGAGATCTAAGGTGGGAGACAGATAGAACTGAATGTTGAGACTCACCTCTCCTACGCACTCGCTGTGTGGCCCTGGGTTTGGTTTCACAACCTCTCTGAGCCTTAGCTCCCTCACCTGCAAAAGGGAAAATTACATCCTAGGTATAATGTATGGGCGGAGCAAGGTGATGTCCAAGCCGGTCCTAAGCACGGTGATGACTGCCCCCAGCAGAGCTCGGCAAACTTCGGCGGTAATTATAAGCTGTTATGAGGCACTTGGCAATGGAGTAGACACTCAACAAACAAGCACCACACAAGTGTAAATAATTATTAATTATTATGATGACTAATCATCATTATTGTTGATGGTAAACGTGAGAAATGCTATCCAAACACCAGCTCCCCCACTCAATCTGTCTACAGACAGACATCACTCCTCAAACATGTAGGAATGTTCTGGGACCCAGAGAGATGTGTGTCCAAAGCAGCCAGAGAGCGAGGGCTGGCCTCCTCCTGCCCTGGGCAACCCAGCTTGGGCTGTTCTCACCCAAGCAGCGACAGTCACCCAGATGCATTCCAGCTGTCTGTGCATGCTGCTTTGGCCTGTGTCTGCCCTGCAAAGCTCCCCTGCCTCCAGGTTCCTGCATCTGCTGACTCTCACATGAGCAAGAATGCCCCGCAATGGTTCCTGGCATCTTGACCCATGGGCAGTGAGGGTGCCTGCATGCAGAAGTTAACCTGGGAAATCCCGATCAAGGTCTGAGGACTGCTTCTGAGATAAAGACAGATAAGGAAGGGGTGAGCTCTACTGAACATGCAAATCATACCATCATCCTGAAAATGAATCAGCACAAGGGCCGCGGGGATACCCAAGGACTAGCTCAGCACCCATCAAAGGAGGAGCTCAATAAATATTTGGATGGAGGGACGGGTAGGTGAATGGATGGGTGGATGGGTGGACAGATGGATGGATGGATGGGTAGATGGGTGGATGGGTAAGTGGATGGATGAATGGATAAGTAGGTGGATGGATAGGTAAGTGTATGGATAGAAGGATGGAAGGAAGGAAGGACAGATATGAGAATGGATGGGTGGATGGGTAGGTATATGGATGGGTGAATGGGTAAGTTGATGGATGGGTGGATGGGTAGGTGAATGAGTGAATGGATGGATGAATGAATGGACAAATAGGTGGGTCAGTGGGAGGATGGATGGATGGATGGGTAGGTGGGTCAGTGGATGGATGGATGGATGGTAAGTGAATGGCTGGCTGGATGGGTAAGTTGATGGATGGGTGGATGGGTAGGTGAGTGGGTGGATGGATGGATGGGTAAGTGGGTCAGTGGATGGATGAATGGATGGATGGATGGATGGATGGATGGATGGATGGATGGATGAATGGATGAGTGAATGGGTGGATGGATGGATGGATGAACGGGTGGATGGGTGAGTGGGTGAATGGGTAAGTGGATGGATGAATGGATAAGTAGATGGATGGATAGATAAGTGGGTAGGTGGGTGAATGGGTGAATGGATAGAAGGATGGAAGGAAGGAAGGAAGGCAGGAAGGAATGGGTGGATGGGTAGGTGGTTGGATGGGTGAATGAGTAAGTTGATGAATGGGTGGATGGGTAGGTGAATGGGTGGATGGATGGGTGGATGGGTGGATGAATGGTTGGGTAGGTGAGTCAGTGGATGGATGGATAGATGGATAGATGGATAGGTGAATGGATGAGAGGATGGGAAGGTGAGTAGTTGGGTAAGAGGGTGCGTGGGTGGGTGGGTGGTTGGATGGATAGATGGTGTATGGATGGATGAGTGAATGGATAGATGGATGCATGGGTGGAATGAATTGTATTAACCTCCTTTCTATTTTCTGTAGTTCTTATTCTTTGACATCAGGGGCCTTGCTGGCCCTGGAGAAGCTGTCCCTTTAGAGGCCAGCCAGTTGCAGAACTAGTAAAGGACTCTCCTGTGAGTGTGCCTTGCATGTATGCCTTAGTCCATTTGTGCTGCTACAACAAAATACCAGGGACTGGGTCATCTATGAAGAACAGAAATTTATTTCTCACATATCTGGAGGCTGGAAGTCCAAGGTCAAGGCACCAGCAAGTCTGGTGTCTGATGAGGGCCGGGTCTCTGCTTCCAAGATGGCACCTTGGACACTGTGTCTTCCAGAGAGGGGGATGCTGTGTCTTCATGTGGCAGAAGAGCCTTGCTAGCTCCCTTCAGTCCTTTTGGAAGACACTAATCCCATCCTGAAGGCCCCGCCTCCACCTATTGTTGCATTGGAGATTAAGTTTCAACATGAATTTAGAGAGGACACAACAGTTCAACCATGGCAATATGCAAACTAACAATCCTAGGGCCACTCCCCCACCACCTCCTCTCCTGGGGCCATCACACTCAGGGCCACCGTTGCTCTGCTCCCATCACCCAGGGCCAGGTACCAGACAGCTAGGGACAGCCCCTCATCTCAGCACCTGCTGAAACCATTCCGATGCGCCAGTTCTCAGCCTGCTGGCCTGGCCCTGCCAGTTCCTTCCCGCAGAAACTACAGCAGAGGCTCCACCTCCGACCGACCCTGGGGTTTCCCCGTGGCCCTGCATGGCGTGGCCTGCCCTTTCCCCTGGAACTATAAGGAGCAAGCTGTCGTTTCGATGGCATCGTCTCCTGATCTATCGGTCTCGCCCTACCTGAATAATCACCAAACCCACGTTTTAAAACAGGGACAGAAGGAGGAAGAGAAAGGGGGGGGGGAGAGATGGATGGAGGGAGACAAGGAAGGAGGGAGCGAGATGCGCAGATGAAAGGAAGATGGCCAAGTCAGGGGGAAGCCAGTCTGGGCCTTCAGGTATCATGGGGAAGATCTGACTCTCCTCTTAGCTCTGTGCTTTGGAAGAAGCGGCTTTCTCCTAGCAAATTCCAGGTGCATTTGGGAGAATGACCCTTCACGGTGCCCCGGGCTGGCCACCAACACAGCATGTTCTTGGATATGAATCACAACTCTGCCATTCACTTGCTGTGAGACCGTGGACAACTGATGTAGCCTCTGTGTGATTTATCTCCTCAGCTAGTACACAGTACATACACACACACACACCCCGCCCACCTTCCAAGAAGAGGATGAGACAACAGTGTGGTACCTAGCACGAGTACACACTCCACCCCGTAGCGAACGAGGGCCGCTTCTAGGCTGGTCTGTAGCCCTGCCCCCCGAGTGTCACCAGGCAGAAGGACTGTGCTGTTTAGGCTAAATGTCCTTCCCTTCCAGAAGCCTCCACTTGGGACTCTTGGTTGTCTCCTCCCAGAGAGCCTTCCTCACCCTCTGCCAGTTCCTAGCCCGGACTTGGGGCTCTGTGGGGTGACGCTTGTGTCGGGGACAGAAAGGGCCCCATGCATCCCTCTCCTGGGTGTCTACCATCTTCACGGGGACCCCTCCCTGCTGAAGGCCAGCCTGGCTTATCCCCAGATTTCCAAGTGGCAAGGGGGTGGCCTTTCATGGAACGGCATTTCAGCTTCCCCATCTCCCCCGTCCACCATCACTCAGGAGAAGGAGCTAATTTTAAAATGGCTGCTCTTCTGATGGACGAGATTAATGGATCTTGAAGAGCAGCCAGTCTACCAACTGCCATGCAGCCATGATGAAAGCTAATAATGTAGAAAATTCTGCCAATTCCTTTAATTCATGAATATTTAAGCCTGTGAGAAATCTGTCAGATGATATCATTTTTTTCTGGTGATTTTCCGCCTAAGTACATTCATGGCGGCCTGCCAGTTGCTCAAGAAACTTCAGCGGCAGGATTGTGTTGTTGTTGTTGTAACTGTGGACTGCGGTCTCCTCTGCACTGAACGGAACTCCCGCCCCAGGGGGTGAGGACCAGGTGCCCTTGGGGCAGCCCGAGGCAGCCACTGCCACTTCACCCCAGCCGGCACAGAGCTCTCTCCAGACCCAGAGGCTGGTGTGGGGGCCTTTGCCATGAGAGAACTCGGTTTTCAGATGGTGTCCCGTGGTACCCACACCTTCGGGGGGGGGCCCTCAGGCTGGAAATCCCGTGCGGATGGGGCCAAGGGACCCGAGGCCCGCTTCCACCAAGCACTGAGGAGGCTCCATGCCAAAGGCCCCTGGAAAGAAGCATTGCCCTGACTTTAAAAAATTAAAAAGGAATGGAGTTAGAAACCACAGCGCTCACTCACCTGCCCTCAAATAACAGATGGCAAAACCGAGCCCCCAGGAGGGTCACTGTTCTTTCCACCTCACAGAGAACACGAGCGAGGCACCTGAGCTGCCGCCAGAGTCCCCAGCTCCAAGTAGGCTCCCCCCCAGCACGCCCTCCCCCAACACACTCTGGCCGACCTTTGCAAGGCCAGCACGGCCTGGCTGGGGAAAGTGGAAAGCCAGGCTTGGATGGGCCGCGGTTCTCCAGACACAGTGGAAAGGCCTCTCGGAAGCCAAGATGTTTCCTTGCAAAGACAAGACAGAGGCAATGAGCATGTTTAGTGAGTGGGAGGAAGGAAGGAAGGGAGAGCGGGAGGGAGGGAGGGAGGGAGGGAGGGGTGGCCAGTTTAGAGATGATTATCATTCCTGCACTGTTGGCTGCAGGAAGGAGCGCGCTTCTTTTTATAGGAGCTCCAGTTCCTCGTTCTGTTCTCCCCGGGTGATTCTCCAAAGCAAGCCGGCTCTCGAGTCAGCTGGAGGTGGGCCAGGCCAGCCGGCTCTGGTTGCGATGGCCTGGGTTCAACGCTCACTCCAGCCGGTCACGTCCTCAACAGGCCGGCCGGCCTGCCCACGCGCTTTGCCAGGAGCCCAGGTCAGCCCTGGCCTCGCCGGGACCGGAGCCCTCCAAGATCAACAGGTCTTTTGTGAGTCTCCTTTGGACGCTGCGTAATCACAGCAAACATGCGTTGGCGGGCGCAGCCGCGGTGAGGCCACGGCTGAAGGATCTCAGACGCGCTTGGCACTCAATCCTGGAGAGCAGTGGAGGAGCCGCAACCCCCGTCGGTGCGTGCTGGCCAGAAAACGAGAGGCTTTCCGGAGTCGTGCACCGGGTGCTGGCATGGCACAGGGCTCAGTGGCTACTCGCCTGCTTGCAGGCTGTGTCTCACCCCCAAGTGACTGCCCCATGAGTCAGGGACTTGAAGAATAAATAAATAAGCCAGGCCCGCAGGGATCGCCAAGCTGGACACGTCAGGCCTGCCGACAAAATGGGCCCCTGCTGCTTGCTGGGCGGTTTCTGTTTTCTCTTTGTGCTTTCTTGTTTGAAAACTGTGAAAGCGAAACTGCAGGCCTTCCCCCACCTCAGGCTGTTCTGTTCCCACAGGCAGCCAAAGGAGGCAGGTGGGGGCGGAGGATCGCAGCGACCTCATCCCTCGCAAGTTCAAGTTTCCACCAAGCAGGCTTGAGTGAGGTGTCTGCTGCGTGCCCTCTGAGTGAGGGGCCCCATGGAGGAAGGTGGTGTTCCTTGATTTTAACTGACCACATAATGTGGACCAGGGCGTGCCCCTAGGCGTGGCTGGCTTCAATCTTTCAAGAGCTTAAAGAGGGAAATGGCTTCATCCTCTATGTACAGAGGAGGAAATAAAGGTTTCTGAGGTTAAGACTCGTGGTCGGTTCACACGCTCAGGAAGCAGCAGGGTTGGGGCTGAAACCCAGATCCGTCTGACTCCAAGACTTGTCCTCCCAAACGCATCTCAGCCCCAGACTCATCTTTCTGTAAATATCTCATGTTTTGAGTGCACCAAGGAACGCACTGGGCCCAGGGTGAGAAAGAGGGTGACATTTAAGGTTGAGGGGCAGAGAGTCAAGGATGAGGTAGACAATCGTCCTTTCATTGCCGTTCTGGTTAATGCCCTCAAGGGTGAGGACAGAGTGGTCACAGCATAGGACAGGGGACCTGGGCCCGGCCTAACAGTTAGACATGCGTGGAATGATGGGAATGAAGTGGGGACAGGGCTCCTGGCTGGGGGCACTGCAGGAGCAAAGGCCCTGAGGTCAGGAGGGTGGTGTGGGGAGCTGGCAGGGGGCCATGTGGGTAGAGAATCCAGCCCAGGCCTTGAAGGCCAAGGAAGCGATGGGTGGGGAAGGGCGGAATCCTAAGAGCAGGAGGCAGCACTGATGGGGTCTAGGCAATGGCAAGCTCAAAACTGAGGGTTGAAAAGGAGCTCCCCCCATGGTTGCTTTGTGGACAATAGGCCAGAGGGGCAGGGTGGGTGGGGAGCTGCTAAGCAACTAGGGACACCAGGGGCTCATGTCTAAGTCTGGGCCGCCTCCCCCTCCCCTGGAGTGCCAAGGGGCTATCAGCTAACTATGTGATCGCACGACTGGAGCAGCATCTTATGGATGCAGGAGTGATCCTCAGAGGGCAGAGTGATGAGGCCATGGCTCACAGCAAAAAAATGGGCCTCAATCCTTGTAGTTCTCTGGCCTGTGCTCCAACCCCCAATGAGCGCCTCTCCTGCCCCAGGAAGGTCTTGGGTACGTGCACTCAGCTCAGGTACAGGCACCCAGCTCAGGTACATGAGTTCAGCTCTGGTATACACGTTCAGGTACACACACTCAGTTTGGGTACACATGTGCAACTCTGGTACACGCGCTCAGCACTGGTACATTCAGGAACCACGGAGGGGAGTGGGGAGGGGAGGGGAAGGCCCATCCCAAGACAGCCTTGCCAGAGAGGAAAGATAAAAGAACTGAGTGTGTGCACCCGAGATGAGCGTGTGTACCTGAGAGTGTGCACCCGAACTGAATGCGTGTACCTGAGCTGAGCATGTGTACCTGGGTGTGTGTATCTGAGCTGAGTGTGTGTACCCAAGCTGAGCACGTGAGATTCCCAGAGCCCTTCCCCATGCAGGCACCAAGGCTCTGACTCGACATGTCACCTGGCCACTCCTCTCTGGGCTGTGAACAGCCCTGGGGGAACACTTGAGGAACTCGGGGAAGGGCATCCCTGGGGCTTTTGACCACCCTGTCCTCAGAGCATCCCAGTCTCACCATGATTTCGGGTTCCCATTTTGCAGGAGGCTCAGAGGAGCTCAGTAGCTCCCTGATTGCCACATGGGAAGGAGCAGTTGAAGCCAAGACTGGTTCCTATGTGCCTCCTGGGTTATGGGGGGCTGGGAGAGATGAGAGGCAGGAAGGAGGGGGGAGGAGGGCAGGGAAGAAGAAGGAGAGGGAGGAGAGGAGGAGGGGAAGGAGGAGGGGGAGAAGGAAGAGGAGGGGCGGTGGAGAGAGGAGCTATGCAAGGCTCTGTCTCGCCAGGTGCCCTGCGGTGCCCGGCAGCCCTGCCGAGACTGACTCATGGAAACCAGCCTCCCTGCCCAGATCTCACTTTTGACAGCCCAAGGGGGCATCCCAGGGCTCAAGCCTGGAAGTCTCCTGGGGAGCAGGTCCCAATGGCAGGCTGCTCATGACTCAGGCTTCCTATTCGGAAGATGACCTGTGGAAAGGACTCAGTAAGGCGGCCCCTGGGCAGAGTCCCCTCTGGCACCTGCTACCTCCAGTGACTGTGACAAAGTGGCTTCTCAGAGCGTGGCAGTGGGGGGCCCAGCTGGATTCATGCATCAATGGGCCTGGCGGGCAGCTGCCTCCTCTCCAAATGCACATCAGGAAACCTGCCACTCAGGAAACATCGCAAGTGCCTCCAGGCCCTGTGAAATGCCTTCATGGTGGGGCCACGGTCCCAGCCTCCGGGAAGGAGCAGGCCCGGGGCCTCCCACCAGGCCCTGAACAGGTGGTAGTTTCACTTCCTGGCTGCCTGCCTGAGGGGACTGAGCCCTGGGGGTGTCTCAGGGCCAGGAGGCCATGCTCAAGATGGCTTCCAGGCCTGCCCGGCCAAACACAGGCCCTCATGCAGGAGGGGGAGACAGCTTGGGCTGGGGATACGGGGACAGAGAGGAACTGGAGAGAACCAGGAGGGACTGACCAGCTATCACCCCACACGGAGGCCCGACTGAGCGGGCTGGACTGGAGAGAGCGGGAGAGAGAGAGAGAGAGAGACTGAGAGAAAGGAGGGAGGGAGGGAGAGAGGGAAGGGGGAGAGGGAGAGACAATGGAGGGGAGAGGAAGAGATATGGAGGGAGAACTAGAGCTAGAGAGAGAGAGGTGAGGAAGGGAAGGAAGGCGAGAGGGAGGGAGAGAGAAAAGGGAGGGCAAAAGGAAGAGAGGGAGGGAGGGAGGGGAGGGAAGCGAGCTCCCCCTGACATGGAGCTCTCTGGATGGCCGCTCCTCAGCCCCTTTGTCTGCTGGCTTCTGGGGAGTCCAGTCCCTAGAGGGAGGTGAGAAAGTGGAGAGAGAGGTAAGGGTGTCTCTGGCATCCTGCATCCTCCAAGCCCACACCGCCCCCTCCAGGGAGCCCACTGCCACCAGACTTCCACCTCAGGCCAGGGCTGGTGCCAGCTCACCCTTGCTGGTCTCTGGGTGCCCTCACAGTCCATCTTTTCACCCCTCCCTCTTGCCCACTCTCTCTAAGAAGCCCCTGCCCCACGGTCTCATCTGAGCCCCGGGACCTGCCAGGTCACTGGGAGGCCTGCTTCCCCTCCACCTCCACTTCCTCTTCCTTTTGGCCACCCCATAGGCCCTCCGGAGGCCCTCCTGCATTCCTGGGTTCCAGCAGGCTGAAGTTTGTCCACTGTAGCTCCAGGGGGCTCAGGAACCCTCACCCTCCAGGCAGACCTCAAAGCCACAAAGGAAGAAATGACAGTCATGACTCCCGATGACGCCCTCAGACCACAGCGAGACGACTGACTCACCCCTAACTCACTGAAACTGAGGCTACCCTGAGCCAATTCTGTGGGGACCCCCCACCCCAGGCTCAGGAGGACAGGAAGGTGACCACAAAAAGGTCTGGCTTTCCCCCAGCTGGGGCCTTTCTCCCACTTCTGCTTTGTCCCACCCCGGGCTGTCTAAGAGAGACAGAAATAGCCTCCATGTGGACATGCAGCCAGCGGGGAAGGACAGGCCCCACAGACCGGAGAGACTGGCCCCCAGTTCATACTGCCTGACTCCCATCCTGGACACAGACCGTATCAGAGGATCAGTCTGTCCACTTCCAAGCCTCAAGAAGACAGTGAAACATGTGGACTTGAAGCTCAGAAGAAAGGTGTGTCATCCACATTAAGGGGACAGTTCAAGGCTGAGGGGGTCGAGATCCACTGAGGAAAGGAGGTCACGCTCTGAGCATCTCCAAACCCAAGGCCAGGCAGAGAAGAGAGGAGGTTACTAGGAGCCAGGGAAGCAGTGACTCGTGAGACTGGACAGAAACCAGTCAAATGCTGTGTCCTCCAGCCAAGAGATGTGCGTTCAGAAGAAGAGTGCCATCACAGAAACAAAAAACGGAATCCCACATGCTCTCACTCGTAAGCAGGACCTGAACATGGGGCATGCGAACTCAAAGGTGGAACTGCAGACACTGGACACCGTTAGCAGGGAGAGGAAGAGGGAATAGGGGCACACAACTGCCCATTGGGTGCCATGTCCACTACCAGGGGTAGAGAGGGCTCACCAGAAGCCCAAACTTCACCTGCATGCTATTTACTCATATAGCAAATCCTCACATGTACCCCACAACTCTAATAAAAATAAATAAGCCGGGCTCGGTGGCTCAGCCTGTAATCCCGCACCTTTGGGAGGCTGAGGTGAGTGGATTGCCTGAGCCCGCGGGTTCGAGACCCGCTCGGACAACTTGGCGAGACCTCATCTATACAATAAATCAAAAAATTAGCCGGGTGTGGTAGCGCGCACCTGTAATTCCGGCTACGCGGAAGGCTGAGGTGGAAGGATCGCCGGAACCCAGCAGGTCGAGGCTGCGGCGCCCAGGAGCGGCCACTGCACGCCAGTCTGAGTGACAGAGTGAGACTCCAACTCAAAAATAAAAATAAATAAATAAATAAATAAAAGCACAAAAAAGTAAAGAAGAAAAGTGCAGTGTCAAATGCCAGGTCGAGGGACCTGAGGGCTGAAGGTGTCACCAGTGTAGCAACTTGGAGGTCATGGGTGCCTTAGCAGGGGCCATTTAGAAAGCTGCTTGGGCTGGAAACCATCTTCACCAGAAACCGATTCACCCCCTTCTCTGTGCTGGGCACTAGGTACACTGTGGTGCCTAAAGGGCTTCTCACCCCATCCTGGCCCCTCACCCTCCAGGGACTTGGTTGACATGCACTGTCCAGTTCCCTTTCCCTGCTGGGGCCACGTGATAGCTTTGGCCTGTGAGCTATGAGTAACCCATGGAAGTCACCTCCAGGCCCCCACAAGCTCTGTTTTCCTCCAGGTGTGGGGTCAAGGCGGTGGCTTTCTCATCCTGAGCCCCAGCAACTACAATGAGCAGAGCCTCCTTGCCACCTTCTCTGGTGTGACCTTGCTATTCTGAGACAGTACCCCATCCAGGGAAATATTCTGTCTGCAGACATCCCCTAATAGTTGCAAATAAACAAATATGCCTTACCCATAGAGTGAGTTTCAGCCTCAAGGGAGAAGGGTCCATGGCACACTGGTGAGCACACCCCTCTAGCTGAGAACTCCTGTTTGAGCTGGGCACAGCCGAGATGGCCCAGGGATGACACAGGAGGATGCACACAGGGACGATGGGCTGATAAGTTGAGAGAGAGATGAAGGGAAGAGGCCATAGGAAGAGAGGTCCTTGATGGGTCTGACTATGACTTCCACGTTGAAATATGCTTTGTCTGCCCAAGAAAGACACTTCTGGAAGGCAGTGAAGCTTCAAGAACACAAGATTTGTCATCAGACTGGCCTGAGATCCAGCCCTGTCTCTTCTACTTTTTTCCCCTATGACATTGGTCGATGAATGAATGATCTCTCTGACCGGTAGTCCCAGCCTCACAATCCCACTGCTTCCAATCTTTCAGTGGCTCTGTGGATCCTGAAGCAAAGCTGGAAGATGCATGGCATGTGGCTGTCACTCCCAGCTCCCAGACCTGGAGACGACATCGCCCACTGATCACAGCACTCTTTCCTAAGGTCCAATGAGGCTTCGGAATCTTTCTTAACTAGGTGTTCCAAGCAGCTACCACCAATCCATCACAGCTGGCTTTCAAGAGAAGATGCTTTTGCTGTCTTTGGACTCTTAAGTGTCTGTTAATGTCATGATGTAGGCCCTATCTGTCTCCCACCTCTTCCCAGGGGTCTCCCTCACTTATTTCCTATTCCAGTCATGTTGAATTGGTCATTGTTCCCTAATGAGACAAACTTCTCTTACCCCTCTTTGCCCTTGCACACATGGTTCTCCCATCCCACTCTGCTACCCACCCTGATCCTAACCTCATCTTCCTGGAGACCCTACCCAAGCACCGACGTGAGGGCTGTTCATGTGTCGGTGGCACTCTGTACATATTTCTGGCAGATTGCCACACTGGATGGCATCCACACTGCCATGACCAGCAATGTGAGGTCCCTAGAGGCAGAACCATGGTTTTCCTGTTTAGCGGATCTCCTGCATCTCCCCAGCACTGCCTAGGGGCATCCCCTAAGATACACCACAAACAGAAAAGAATAAAGAGAGGATGTGAATGCAAGTTAAGAAAGGATGTAAACATGGCTGAAGAAAGGACATGAACACAAATAAAGAAAGGACGTGGGCATAAATAAAGAAAGGACGTGGATGTGAATGAAGAAAATACACGAGCGCAAATAAAAGACACAGATATGAATAAAGAAAGAATGTGGATACGAACGAAGAAAGGATGCAGATACAAATAAAGAAAGAACATGAGCTGGGCTCGGTGGCTCAGCCTGTAATCCTGCGCCTTTGGGAGGCTGAAGTGAGTGGATTGCCTGAGCCCACGGGTTCGAGACCTGCCTGGGCAACTTGGTGAGACCTCATCTCTATAATAAATCAAAATGAGCCGGGTGTGGTAGTGCGTGCCTGTAGTTCCAGCTACTTGGAAGATTGAGGTGGAAGGATCGCCAGAGCCCAGCAGGTCGAGGCTAGGGTGGCCGGGAGCGGCCACTGCACTCCAGTCTGGGTGACAGAGTGAGACTCCAAGTCAAAAAGAAAGAAAGAAAGGAAGGAAGGAAGGAAGGAAGGAAGGAAGGAAGGAAGGAAGGAAGGAAGGAAGGAAGGAAGGAAGAAAGAAAGAAAGAACATGGATGTGAAAAAAAGGACACATGTGAATAAAGAAAGGACATGGACATGAATAAAGAAAGAATGTGATTGTAAATAAAGAAAGGACACAGATGCGGAAAAAAAGGACACAGATGCGAATAAAGAAAGGACACAGATGTGAATAGAAAAAGGATGCAGATGTGAAGAGAAAGGACATGGACACAAACAGAGAAAGAACAGGATGCAAATAGAAAAAGGCCGCAGACCCGAATAGAGAAAGGACGCGAATGTGAATAGAGAAAAGACGCGGATGCGAATAGAGAAAGAACGCGGATGCAAAGAGAAAGGATGCGGATGCAAATAGAGAAAGAACACGGACATGAATAAAGAAAGGAAACAGACACAAATAAAGAAAGAACGAGGACGTGGATAAAGAAAGAACACAGATGCGAACAGAGAAAGGACGCGAATAAAGAAAGGACACGGATACGAATAAAGAAAGGAAACAGATGTGAATAGAGAAAGGACGTGGATGCGAATAGAGAAAGGAAACAGATACAAATAGAGAAAGAACACGGACATGAATAAAGAAAGAACAAGGACATGGATAAGGAAAGGACACAGATGCGAATAAAGAAAGGACACAGATGTGAACAGAGAAAGAACGCGGACATGAATAGAGAAAGGACTCGGACACGAAAAGAGAAAGGACACGAATAAAGACAGGAAGCAGAAGCGAATAGAGAAAGGACACAGATGTGAATGGAGAAAGGATGCAGATGTGAATTGAAAAGGGAGACAGGTGCAAATAAAGAAAGGATGCAGACGCAAATAGAGATAGGATGCAGATGTGAAGAGAGAAAGGATGCGGACGCGAAAAGAGAAAGTACGCGGACGTGAACATAGAAAGGACACGAAAGGATGCGGAAGAAGGCAGATGCAAACAGAGAAGGGAAACACGCGAATAGAGAAAGAACACAGGCACAAATTAAGAAAGGAAACAGCCACGAATAAAGAAACAACAAGGATGCAAATAAAGAAAGGACGTGGCTGCGAGTAGAGAAAGGATGCAGATGCGAAGAGAAAGGACGCGAACTTGAATAAAGGAAACAGATACAAATAAGAAAGAATATGGACGCGAATAAAGAAAGGACATAGATGCAGATAGAGAAAAGATGCAGACACAAACAGAAAGAGAACATGGGCACAAATAAAGAAAGGACGTGGATACGAACAGAGAAAGGATGCGGACGTCAATGAAGAAAGGATGCAGATGTGAATTAAAAAAGGACACAGGTGCAAACAAAAAAAAGAACACAGATATGTATAAAGAAAGAAAGTGGATGCGAATAAAGGAAGGATGCGAACATGAATAAAGAAAAATGTGGATGCAAGTAAGGAAACAACATTGATGAGGATAAAAAAATGATGCGAATGCAGGTAAAGAAAAGTCATGGACGCGAATAAAGAAACAACACTCACCTGGATAAAGGAACGACATGAACACGAATAAAGAAACAATGCAAATGCGGACAAGGGAAGGTCATGGACGCTGATAAAGAAAGGACAAGAACGTAAATAAACAAATGAGGTAAATGCAGATAAGAAAAAGATGTGAAGGCAGATAAAGGAAAAATGCAAACGCTGATAAAGAAAGGATGTGGACACAGATAAAGGAATGATGTGAACGCAGATAAAGAAAGGACTTAGAGGTGGATAAAGGAATGACACAAACATGAATAAAGGAGCAAGTTGAACACAGATAAAGAAAGGACCCAAAAATGGATAAAGAAAGGACATGAATGCAGATAAAGGTTGTGAACACAATAAAGGAACAATGTAGATGCAGCCAAAGAAAGGTTGCAAATAAAAGAATGACATGAACGCAGATCATGAAAGGACTTGAAGGCAGATAAAAGAAGGATGCAAACGCAGATAAAGACACAAACCCAAATAAAGAAAGGACATTGATTCGAATAAAGAACATGGAACATGGATAAAGAAAGGACACAAATGCAGATAAAGGAATGACGCAAACACAGACAAAGGAAAGACACAGACGAGGATAAAGAAAGGATGTGAACACGGACAAAGGAACGGCACAAATGCAGGTAAAGAAAGACACAAACATGGATAAATAAATAGGCCTGTCGTCCCAGCACTTTGGGAGGCTGAAGCGAGTGGATTGCTTGAGCACGCAGGCTCAAGACCAGCCCTGGCAACTTGGTGAGACATCGTCTCTACAATAAAAAAATCAAAAAATTAGTTGGGCATGGTAGCATGTGCCTACAGTTCTGGCTACTTGGAAGACTGAGGTGGAAGCCTCACTGAAGCCCAGTGGATCGGCGCTGGGGTGGCCAAGAGCGTGCCACTGCACCCCAGCCTGGGCAACGGAGTGAGACTTCAATGAAAGGAAGAAAGGAAGAAAAAAAACGAATGTGGATAAAGGAACAATATGAACGTAGATAAAGAAAGGACACGAATGTGGGTAAAGAAAAGACAAATGCAAGTAAAGGAACGATGTGACATGAATAAAGGAATGTGAATAAAGGAACAACGCAGCCACGGATAAAGAAAGGACATGGACAAGAGGGAAAGGGCCAAGACGCCAGGGCCCACATTCCTCCGCTGTCCAGCGAGGGGCACAGCTCTCTTTCGCAATTGGCACAGAAGTAACATAACACATGCGCAACATAGCACCAGGGGCATAGGGTACACCTAGAGGCACATCACAAATACTCGCGGAGGAAATTAAGGCTGGAGGGTTTAAATAAGGAAGGATGGGGGAGGCATACAGTGGACAAGAAGGAAACACAAGGCAGAAGGCAGGGAGAAGCGATATTTTTTCTTTCTTTTTTGAGTTGGGGGTCTCACTCTGTTGTCCAGGCTGGAGTGCAGTGGCGCAAACATAGCTCACTGTAGTCTCGCACTCCAGGGCTCAAGTGATCCCCCTGCCTCAGCTTCCCAAGTAGCTGGGTCTATAGATGTGCACTACCATGCCTGACTAATTTTTTTTTTTGTAAAGGCAAAGGTCTCGCTATGTTGCCCTGGCTGGTCTACAACTCCTGGCCTCAAGCAGTCCTCCCTCCTTGGTCTCCCACAGTGCTGAGATTACAGGCAAAAGTCACCATGCCCGTCCAACAAATTTTTATGAGCTCCTGTCATGGAACAGGTAACTGTTCCAGGCCTCAGGTACACTCGGTGAGAAAACAAACCCGACCTCTTGATACCCACATGAAGCTTACAATCTACGGAAGAAAGGCCAGCTTCTTAACCCAAGTGCTGAATCCAGGCCCTGGCCTTCTTCCCCAAGACTTTGATGGCTTCCTACGGCCTTCTGAATCCAGGCCAGTCTCCACAGTTTGGCATTTGTGTAGTCAGGACAGGTAGGTTATGCTGCAGGAACAAACAGGCCCCCAGAGTTCAGTGGCTTACCCAAGTTTACTTGTCACTCAGGCAAATCCACCACAGGCGTGGAGGAGTGGGGGTGGGGACACTCCAGGACACAGCTTCCATGTTGGCCAGTGTTCTGGGATGCTGTGTTGCAGTGGTGCCTCTGCATGGATGTTAGATTGCCTAGTTCAGTTCTCAGGTGGGTGAGGCTGAAACCCCAAACCTCATCCCAGAGCCTTCGCTGGGCCACTTTGAGCCAGTGCACAAACTTGTTCCCCTATAGAGGGAACCCACATGTCCAACAACTGATGAATAAACAGAAAGTGGGGCCTACAAGGGGGACCCCCTCCACAAAAAAAAATGGAATTATCTTTTGGAGGATTGGACATTGTAGTACACTTGGAATTCGTTCCTCCGGATCAGTCAAACAAAGTTTTTATACGGAAGTTTTGAGATAGTTGTGTCACAATTTGCAGAAGAAACATCCCCAGTGGTGGCAAACAGGTGACTGATTCTCCCACCACGACAATGCACCTGCCCACACCGCACTGAGCGTCCAGCAGTTTTTCACTAAAAACGGCATGACCCCCATGCCCCACCATCACTATTCACCTGATCTTGTAAACAGCGAGTGTTTTTTTTGTTTGTTTGTTTGTTTGTTTCCCCAGGTGAAAAAAGTCCTAAAGGGAAAGTGCCAATATGGAAGAAGTGATACAAAAAGCATCAGAAGCACTAAAAGGCATCCAAATGGTTGAATTTAAAAACTGTTATGAGCCGTGGAAAAAGCGTCTCAATAGGTGTGCTGCATCCAACGGAGAGTGCTTTGAAGGTGACCGAGGTTTAAACATGTAAGAATAAACACACAATTTAGCATAAATAAATTCTGGGTTTTGGGGCGTCCTCCTTCATATATACACAATGGGACACTCTTTATTCATTTAAAAAGAATGAAATTCTGTCATTTTCAGCAACATGGATGAACCCGGAAGACATTGTGTTCAGTGAAATAAACCAGCCCCAGGAAGGTCAATGCCGCAAAATCTCACTCACGTGGAATCCTAAAAAGTTAACCTCACAGAAGCAGAGAACAGAATGGCGGTTTCTCAGGAGAGGCTGTCCTACAGGTGCAAGGTTACAGTGAGACAGGAGAAATACATTCTGGTGTTCCATTACACGGTGGGGTGACTGTGTTTAACAATACTGTATATATTTCAAGACAGCAGGAAGAGAGGATTTGAACATCCTCACTAGAAAGAAACGGTCAATGTTTGAAGTGATGGATATGCTAATTATCCTATTTGATCATTACACATTGCACATGTGTGAAAACATCACACTGTACCCTATACCTAGGTACAATTATGATGCGTCAATAAAAACAAAATTAAAAAGAAAAAATAAATAGAGACATGGAACATTAAAAAGAAGAAGATGGCTGGCATGGTGGCTCATATCTGTAATCTCAGCACTTTGGGAGACCAAGAGTTCAAGAATAGCCTGGGCAACATAGTGAGACCTCGTCTCTACAGAAAAATCAAAACATTAGCTGTGCCTGGTGCGCTCCATAGTCCCCTCTGAGGTGGGAGGATGTCTGAGACCAGCAGGTTGGGGCTGCAGTGAGCCGTGATCACGTCACTGCACTCCAGCCTGGGCAACAGAGCAAGACCGTGACATATACATACACAAACACACACACACACACACACACACACACACACACACACACACAAAGATACTGGCCACCCAATCCCACCTTGCTCAGCTGGCAAGTGCTGATAGGTCCTGTGATTCTGATACTTTGGGTGAGGCAAAGGTGCCCTCAGGCCTCATCCTCTTTAGCGAAACCAGGCAAGATCGTTCCCACTGCCTGGCGCAGGGACAAGGATGCCTGCCTTGGCCTCCATCTGGAAAGAGCCCTAACTCCACAGCAGCCACAAGGCTGAGCCTGTGACGCCGAGAGAGGACAGACATTCGCCTCAGGCTTGGAAGTCCTCAGCCCACGGCCATCACGCATCAGCCAGGGGAAGCCAGCAAGGATCTCAAAGTGGAGAGTAGGGGGGAGCCCCGCCAACTGCCTCCCCGGTCTCCCCCACCACGCCGCATGTTGGAGGACGGACCAACATGCTCTCCATTTTTTTCTCTCAGTGGAGGTGGTAGACCAGAGTAGGTTGCTCCCCTGGTTTGGTCTCAGTTCAGCACACTGGACACTCACTTCAGTTCCCAGTGCGATGAGTTCAGTGTCATCTCACACCTACCTCCCCCACCACGGCAACCCTCTCCTGGCAAGTCCAGGTCAAAGCCCGGTCATCCCTCCCATCCTGCCTGACTCGGCCGGCCCCCTCACCAGTGCCCAGGACACCATCCACAACCGCGTCTTCCAACATGAGTCACTCTGGCTGTGGAGGGACTGATGCGATTGTGGGCAGAGAGTCATTTCTACCGATGGGGAAACAGCAGCCACCGGCCAGGAGCCGGAGAGCCACCCTCAGGGCCGTCAGGACCGACCAGGACCGACCCTGAGATGGGGCCCAGCCGAGAACCCTCAGGCTTCCCGAAGTCCCCCAGCCACACTGTGGCAGGCCCGGCTGTCCCGGCGACTCCAGGGTGACCCATCCTTCTCCCTGGGCCGTATAGACGTGAGCGTGTGGGGTTCCTGGAGTAAGCCATGAGCAGGAACACAGGCTTCTCCAGTGCTCAGTCTGGGGCCTGCCCTGAAGATCAGAGACACCTGCTGCTCCCTACTCTGCTTGGGGGCACCCGCGTCTGCCTCCGAAGAAGGCCTCCCCAGCCAGGGCAGGCATCCAGGACACACACTGACTTGGATCTGAATTCTAGGGACTCCAGGGCCTGTGTGCAGCAGCCTCGGTCCCGTGGGCACTGCTGTGTGTCAGCAGCCTGTATGCTGTGGCCTGGGTCCCTTGGGCACCCCTGCGTGTCCATGGCCTGCATGCTGTGGTCTAGGTCCCATGGGTTCCCCTGCACGTGGTTCCTGATCTCCTGTCCGTTCCAACACCCAGCTCTGGCTTCTGCCCAGGGAACCCGGAGCTTGTCCCACCAGCTCAAGCCAGTGAACCCCCTCTCTGGGCTGCCTCTCCCCGCAGTTTAGCAAGGGGTTCTGTGGTGCCTCGTAGCAACATCTGCACCGTGTCCTCCTCCGTTTCTGTCTCGTTTCACCATGCCTTTCATAAACTGTTTCAGGCAAGGCTGTCCTAGAGCCGTCACCCTCATCGACTTCGTTCCCCAGTCCCTGCCCGTCCCTCAAGGGAGGCATGATCACCTCATTCCACTGAAGAAGAAACCCAGGCTTGAGGGCACACTAGCCCTCCAAGGACACCAGCAGGAGGCCGGCCTGGAATGGAGGTCACACACTCCCGAAATCCTTATAGTGGCCTCCAGACCCCAGCCCCCACCCAGCTTCCTTCAGGGGTCCCCCAGTGAAGGACCAAAGAGATGCGAGCCCCCAAAAGGAGCCAAGCAAGAAGTACACAGGAGAGAGAGCAAGGTGGACTTCCAACGCAGGTCACAGACCCGCCACGCCCTGCTGCCCATTCTCACCCACCTGGCTCACAGCCAAGGCTCCTCTCAGCCGCGATTACACAAGCCTGACCCCTGGTAACCATGACCTTGAACTGCATGGCGGTCCAAGCAGGCCCAGGAGGTGGAGTCTCAGTGCTCCCTTGCCTCAGGCTCTGACCAGCACAGAGCTGATAGATGCCATATATCCAGTGGTACCTCCCTGCCCTCTGGCCATGTGACTCTGGACCCCCAAGCAATGGGCATCACTAACCAAGCCCTTCACGTGGTGGGGGCATGACTATTGTGGGCCTAGATCACATATCACGAATCCACAACCACCTAGGAGGCAGACGAGGTCACAGCCCCTGTCCACAGATGAATAAACCGAGGCCAGAGCAGGGACGGGAGCTCCCTGCGACCCATCACAGGGTCAGCGACAGATGCTACACTCGAACCTGGATTTTCTGACTTAAAATACTGTTCCTTCCAGTTTTCCCCAAATCCCTACACTCTGGGTCACTAAAGGGCAGGAAAGAGATGGGAACACTGTCGGTCTCTGGGGCACCTCACTTCAAACAAATGGGTTTACTCAAAATAAAATAAATTTACTGAAAATACAAAGGGGGACCCCCAAAAATCTTAAAGTTACCTTTTGGAGGGCAGGCCCCTTGTGGTACACTCAGAATTTGCTCCTTTGGATCAACCAATGTTGTCATCCAGAGGTTTTGAGGCGGCTGTGTCACTATTTGTGGCAGAAACGCCCCGAGGTGTGGCCAACAGGTGACTGGTTCTTCCACCACAACAATCCCTGCCCAAACCACGCTAAGTGTTCAGCAACTTTTGGCCAAGAACGGCATGACTCACGAGCCCCACCTTCCCTATTCACCCAATCTCGCCCCAAGAGACTTTTTTTGTTTCTCGGGATGATTTTGCCAACGACGTGGAAGAGGTAAAACAAAAAACGGCAGGAGCCCTCACAGGCATAAAACCGGGAAGTTAAAAAACTGTTTTGATTAGTGGAAAAAAGCATCTCGATAGGAGTATTGCATCAGAGAGAAAGGACTTTGAAAGTGACTAAAGTTTAAACATGTGAGAATAAATACACAATTTTTTATAAATAAATTCCAGAGTTTGTTGTGTCCCCTCCCCATAAATAAAAGTGTTTAAAATAAAAGAGAGCTTTCCATCTTCTCCCAAGAGCCCAGAAGCCCAAGACCTTTGATGTGGGCAACACTGGGTCAGGGGATGGAGTAGACAGGACTGCCGGACCAGCCAGAGACACACACAGCCATAGCAGAATGTCAGATGAACAGCGACATGCCACTCGGGACACACTTGTACTAAAATGTGTGTTTTGTCGACCTGAAGTCCAGGTGTCCCTGAGGGTCCTCAGCTCCATGCCCTGGGGGGCGGGAGAGAAGGGCAGTGGGGTCCAGGGGTGGCAGGAGGAACCTGCAGCTTGCCAACTTAGGGAGAACCAAGAGGGGAGAGAGGTGCAAGATGGAGCCGGGGACCCAGATGGGAAGATGGGAGCCACTGCAGGCCTTGGCAGGAAAGTAGCCTAGGGATGCCTGCTCTTTCTTAAGGATTGTTCTGACCAATATGTGGGAAATAAGCTGAAGTGGGGGGACATGGAGAGCCAGCTGGTTAGGGAGGGGTGCAGTGTCAGCTTCCCTGAGAAGCCATTCCCCTTCCCCCAGGTCAGAGTACCAGTGCAGGAAGGGACCTCCAGCCCACCTCCTTGGGAGCGAGAGGTCTTGGCCCTCAAGAGGTTCAGCTCTCCTGCCCCCAGAGGACTAAGCTGCCAGCGCCCACAACACTCAGGTGGGACTAAGAGGCCAACACCCCCAACACTCAGGTAGGACTGAGATGCCAACATGCCTGACACTCAGGTAGGACTAAGTCACCAGCACTCCTGACACACAGGTAGGACTAAGATGCCAGCACCCCCGACACTCAGTGCCTCCCAGTCCCACTGCTGGGAAATAACCCATGGTGGCAAGTCCTGCTGCATTTAAGCTAACTTCCTCAGACGGAGATGGAGAAGGCCTTCGGGCTGGTAGGGGCTTCAGTTCCCCAAGTGGCCTGCTGTGGGTGGAGAACCCCAGCTAAGGCAGCTCCCAGCTGACCAGGGCAGTTCCTCTTGTGCTAGGCCCAACAATTAAGTTTGGAAACTCATCCTAGGAAAGTTGCTCCATCCCTCATTGCTGAACATCACTGCAGTCACCTTGGAAGTCCTACCCTTGGGAAGCCATGCCTAGTTCACCCATCGAAGAAATTCTGGAACTCTTTTTCTGGAATGGCCATCAGAGTCTTCGTTGTATGACCCTTGATGTCCAGGATGTCATCACATGTTTTCCTTTCAATACCTCCTTTATCTTCGGGTAAACAAAAAAGCCACTGGGGCCAGATCAGGTGAGGATGGGTGGTGTTCCAATAAAGGTATTTGTATACAGTGCTGCCAACATAAGCGCACGGTGGCAAGTTCACGAACTTAATGGTCAGACCTCGACAAAGAACGACGACACACGTTACCCTGGGGCCCCTTGTGAAGTCCTTTTTAAGGCGGCCACAGGTGGAACCATGCCCTCTCTAGTTCGGATGGTCCGTGTGATGACACTCTGTCCTCTTATGCAGAGACCCCTTGAAGTCGGCTCTCTCACCTCACTCTCCAACACCCCCCTTAGCCCTTATGCCCCATACCCATCATCCTCCCTGAGGCCTGGGTACTTCTGCCCTGTGCCAGCCACCAGGGACCCCAGAACCTTCCAGACTGGGGGCTCTCTCCCCTCTGGACACCAGAGTTGGCACTACAGATGCTCAGGTGACACCTGCAGGGTTCCCTGGAGCCAGGGTGAGGCCTGGGCCTCTGAGTTCTTTGAACTGCCCAGGTGAGTATCCGGGCAGCCAGGATTGAGAGCCACCATCTGGCCAACCCCACCATGTCTCAGGGGAGGAACCTAAGGCCCAGAGGGAAGAGCTGGTGGCACATCAAGAGGGGATCCAGAACCCTGGTCTGGAACCGGGAATCTTTGACCCCCAAACCAGCATGCCCTCATGTTCGTTCACCCTGGGTTGTGAGAGGCGGGGAGACTGGCCACTCCCCAGGGCCATCTCCCCAGCATCCAGCCTCCTGCAGAGAACTCTGGCCTTCCCTCCCGGCCTCACGCAACTCTTCCCTCTTGGATACTGCTCTGTGAGTCAGACGGTCAGAAGGTGACTGTGCAGGCAACCACAGCCGTTTCTGCTGCAGTTAGCAGCTTTGAGCACCAGCTATATGCAGACACTCTTGCTAAATGCCCTCCTGGCATCATCTCACCTGGAAGGTCCGCTGCTTCTGGCCAGAACGGCTCCACTTTCCCAAAAGGAAAACTTCTCATGACTCCAGCAGCCCAGCCTGCTCACCAATGTCCAGAAACTCATGCTTGGAGTTTCTGACAGCCAGGAGGGGCCTCCGTCCCAGCTCAAGGCAAGTGGCATTCACTCAGACCCCAAGCCCTCCCTTCTGTCTGAGCAGAGCTCTAGAGGGCGCAGAGCCAGCCACAGGATGCCTGAGTTCCAATCCCAGCTCGGCCATCCAGCGGCTGTGAGGCCTTCCGCCGGGCATTTCCTTCCCTAGGCCTCAGTTTTACTGTTTGATAAATGGGAGACAGATTTGAACCCAGTCAGGTATATTGGATTTGTTTTGTGGAGGGCAACACCTTCTACACATAAAACAGGACACACGGGCCCCTGTGCATCGGGCAGAGGCAGCAGCTGGGGAATCCAGAGCTGGGCACTCAGCCCTGCCACCCACCTGCTCTTGGGAGATGTTCCCCGGAGCCCCCCAAGCTTCCTTGTTTGCTCTATAACTAATGTCCTCTTCGATTTCTGGGATTCCACTGGAGGCCAGGGGTGGCGGGGCCTGTGGACAGGACGTATGTATGGATGCTGGTAAGAGGCACTTCAAAAAAAGAAAAGAAAAGAAACGGATGGTCTGTGCAGCAAGTCCAGAGGTTCTCTTTTCCAGAACAATCAGGGAAAGAAATTTCTCACCCATTTGGCATGACCCTGAGGGCGCCACGGGGTCAATGTCTCCAGGGGTTGGGGCGGGGCCTCTGGGACAGGCCCTGGCAGCACCCTCAGTTCACTTCCGGAAGGGTCCCTTGTCTGCAGTATGTAGGCGGGGGCCCCCATCTGTGGGCTCCTGTGAATATTTCCACTTCCCAGTCTGTGAAATGGGCGCGTGGGGCGGTTGGAAAAAGCAAGAGCAGTCAGGCAGGGGCCCAGCTGGCCCCCTGTCTCCGGCAGTTGTTACTCCCGGTGTGGTTTTCCGTGCTGTTACTTTGTTGCCTTGAGGTTTGTAGGCGCCTTTGATTGGGTGGGGCCAGGGAGCCATTGCTTAATTTTAGAGCAGCTGGAAGCCTCATTTTAGAGATAAGGTGAGACAGCAGAAGGAAAGGGCCCCAACCAAGGCCATGCTGCGAGTCAGAGCCATGCTGGGGCTGGGGCCAAGAACTCTGTGCTCCTCGGCCCCTCCCTGCAGGCCCAGCACTCAGCACCCACCCTGGCCCGTGCTGGCTCCCTCCCTGCTTCTGTGAAGACTCAGCACCTCATATGCCCTCCCCCTACCCAGTCAGCGGTGAAGCCACTGACCCCTAGGCACCCTCTAGTTCCTGAAGCCTCCCATCTGCACCCTTCCCCCTCGCTTGGCAGAGCTTTAACTGCCCTGGGGAAGTGCCCCCCATCTTTGTCCATGAGTCAGTCTGAGCCTCAGAGCAGGGCCCGGCCTCGTGCCCCACAAACCACTTCCTGCCCATTCCTGGCAGCCCCTGCCTGAGGCTCAGCAGCTGCCGGGCCCTGGTCTGTCCTGCTGCCCGGGCCCAGCCCAGGACAACCACCTATGCGCGGGCGGGGCAGGGAGGGATCGCCTGTCGGGGTGGACAGGCTGGGCTGGGTCACGCAGGCAGCAGGAAAATCCAGCCCGGTGGTCCTCTCAGTCCTGTCGCAATCATCCCTGGACTGTCCCCAGGTCCTCTAGGTCTGCCCGCAGCAGAGGGAGGTACCAGGACGCTGGGCCGCAGCCCCTGCCCTGGCACGGGAGGCCTTGGGAGATGGGAAAGAGCACTGGCTTTAGAATCAGGGAGAACTGGGCTCGAATTCCAGCGTCGCCACTGCGCTGTTGTGACCTCGATTAAGGGGTTTCCCCTTTCCTAGCCTCAGTTCCCACCTGTGACATGGGGAATCAGATGTGTGGGGAGGGGCCGCCGAGCTAACACACATAGTAGCCCATCACATAGCAGGCGCTCAGGAAATATGTGTCCCTCTTCTGCAGCACAATGGCAGTGGCTCTGGGGCAGCGGTGACAGGCAGCACAGCGTGAGAAAGAGCCCAGTCATGGCAGTCAAGAGATGTTGGATTCATTTCCAGTGCGGCCTCCAACTTGCTGTGTGGTATCAGGCCAGTTGGGTCACCTCTCTGGACCTTGGTTTCGCATGCATGAGTCTGGGGGTGGGAGAAGATGGTTTCCGAGGTCTCCCTCAGCTGTGACGCTCTAGGACAGGGGCTTGGCACCAATAGGACGGTGACACCACTTGGGGTGATGGGAATGGTGAGAGGGACGTGGCAGTGACCACCGCCGGGGGCATGGGGAAGCAGGGCCAGTGGGGCCAGGATTGGAGCTGAGCTCATTCAGATGGGGCCCCAGAAGTGGCCTCCAGGGACACAGGGACATGAAGCCTCACACGCCACGCTCAGGACTCTGACCCCTGCTCCCCACCCAGACAGGCAGACCCGAGGGTCCCTCGGAAATCTGAGACCCCTGTCTGCCTTCGGGGAGTTTCTCTGGGGATGGGCAGATGTCATGGAGCATGGCTGGTGGCCATTCGCTGCCTGACAACTTCATGACAACTGTTCTCTGCTTCCCCGGGTGGTGTCTGATGCTAAGCCCTTCATAAGCATGAGCTCATTTAATCCTCTGACACCCACGCTGAGGTCATGGCCGTGATGGTTCCTCCTCTGCCCAGGAGGGAGAAGATGGATGCAGGGACTCACTCTCCGGCTCTGGGGCAGACAGCAGAATGGTGGCTCCACGGGCTCCAGGCAGGTCCAAGGAGTCCCCCAAGGAGAGGCCCCTTCTTTCCGCGGGGGGACTGGGGAGGTGTCCCAGTGGTGGGACCATGAGTCAGGCGATGACCATCCCAGCTCGTGTTTGCTGAGCCCTTGTGACTGACGTGCTTCCAAGTCCTCGGGGGAGTCACAGTCCTCACTTTCGGCGTGGCGGGCTCTATCATTATTTCTGTTTGACTGAGGCACAGAGAGGTCAGGCCTTTCGCAGCACAGGGTGGGAGGAGGCCCAGGCGGAGGGGATGGGTTGGAAGGTTCAGGAAATCGCTTGATGTGGCTGGGAATCAGGTTAGAAAGGTAGGCAGGGGTGGGGCTAGGTCGTGATTTACCCACTCTGTCCTCTGGAAAGAAGGGACTCCGGTCCTAGCCTCACCTGAAAACGTGGTGTTGAAACGTGGTGGTCGCCCCCTCCTGCCCAGCTCCTAAGGTGGCAGCCTGCTGGTCACCCCATGACAAATACACAGAGACTGGGAGTAAGCAAATTACGGGGTCCCTGATCTCCTCACACCAGGAAAGCCCAGAGAGGCTTTTCCAGAGAGACTTTCCTGGAGAGGCTGGGAAGATGGACCTGGAATTCATAGCCTCTGGGACAGCCGGGAAGCCTCTCCCTGCCCTCCTTCCCCCAAAACCAGCAGAGCAGAGAGCCCGGGACTTTCTTCTCCAAAGACAGCGTAAACGAGGCCGGAGAAGAAATGAGGCCTTGGTTTCCCCTGTCTCGAGGCAGTCGGGAAGCTGAAACCAGGGTCAGCACACAGCAAATTAGTGGCAGATCCATTTCACAGCCACACTGGGGAATGGAGCCCTGTACGTTAAGTACAGGATTAAAGAGGGATTAATTTCCCATCTCGGCCAGCGGGAGAGAGTAGCCAGCAGGGAATTCACGGGGTTCTATGCCTGGGGAGCAGGGAGGCCAGATGCAAGTCTCCCCACAGCCCTGGGGGCTGCAGGGTCCCAGGGCCACTTGTCTTCCCTGACTGGTGGGAGGGAAGCACCGAGCTTTCAGCACGGCGGCCGTGTTGTGTGGCTTTGTGTTCCTGCAAGTGCTCAGGCCGGTCCTTCGTGGTCACAAGCTTTCTGTGCTTCCTTCTGCCCTTCCTTCCTTCCAATAATTAAAATTAGTGTTTACTGACACCTGGCACATCTCCCTGAAGGATCATTGAGTTAAAGCTTGCAACAGTCTCCTGAGGAATAACTATTATTATCACCCTTTTTCAGATGGGAAGACTGAGATACAGACAGGGGTCAAGCCGGAAAAGGCAGAGCCAGGTTGCAGCCCCAGGTCATCTGGAAACTGAGGCTGCTTCCTGCAGGTTCGCCTCTCCAGACACAAGGGCTTGGTCAAGACGGGCTCGCCTGCACCATGTGGTGTTTGTCTGGGCTTTTGCAGTGGCCCGCCATGGTGTGGCACCACTCTGTCCAAAGTAGAAGCATCTCGGGGCTGGCTTTGACAGTGGTCCCTGGCACCAGCTGCGGCTTTTGCAGGTGGAGAGTGGGCCAGGTGGGGCCACTCAGCTCTGCTCCTGCAGAGGGGCCCGCCCATCCGGGTGGTCAGACACTGGCCGGGGCTGGGTGCGCTGTCTCCTTGCTGTGGTCAGGGCAGGGTGGCGTGGCCCAGGCCCAGCCAAACCTCAAGCGGCAGCTGGCACAGCCTGCGGTCAGGATGCAGGTCCCCAGAAGGCCGGTCCCAGAGAAGGAAGGACTGTGGCTTGCCAGCCAACGGAAGCCAAACCACTGTGTGACGGGGATGGGAAGGGCCCAAAGAGACTCCCAGCTGGGGGTAAGGGTGCATGAGTGGCTTCAAGAAGGACCAGTGTCCAGTTCTCTCCCAGGCATAGCAAATAGCTTTCAGCACACACGTCAGTACCAGTCAGTTGGTGGTGACTGCTGAAAGAATTCAAGATGGATACCAAGGTCACATCCTGGCACAGCAAGGAGGGGTTCTGGAATTGATTAGCAATGCCTGCTAGGGGTACAGGATCTGAGTGGCAACACGATGGCAATTCGATGGCCGCCACCCTGTCAGCTCCACAGTATGTCATTCAGACCCTCCCAGCCCCACAACAGAGCCACCGCCTCATTCCCCGCTCCTCTTCCACCCCTCTCACAACCAGTCCTTTAAGGCCCAGCTTCACCAAAGCATCCCAGGTTCGATGGAAGTGGTTGAAATTCTCATTGAGTTCTCAAGGTGCTCATCAGCAGTGTTGGTTCAAATTTTGCTCTGCGTGTGCTTCATTATTGAAAACAGATGCTCACAAATGTCTGTGCTGCCAAAAAGCAATGTCATGGATAAGGTGTGAATGTGAACCTCAAAAAAGATCATGTGGGGCCGCACAATCAGCTGTCCTGGGCCATGTGCAGCCTGCCAGCTGCAGGTTGGACTTGCCCGCCCTGCCTCTCCCATCCCCAAAGCGCAGACGTAGGGACTGTGTTCCCATAGGTGAGAATCTGGCCATTCAGCTCCTCCCTAGACAGGCTCCATCCCACGTGATCCAGGGAAGCCTCAGTCCCCACGTCGTAAGGCCAGTACGCTCCAAACCTTCACCCAGAGCCCCCCAGCACCTGCTGCGTCTGCAGAAAGTCTCATGGCACTGTGCTCCCAGCCCAGGCTGCAGTGCCACGGAGACCCAGGCTGAATGAAGTCCCACCTCCCTCACCCCCCAGCTGTGCCACTGGAGGGATATCCCTTCACCTCTCTGAAGATCAGTTTCCCACCTGTGATACTGTGAAAGGAGCCCTTTTCTCACAGGGTCACTGCATACATTATATGAAATAAAAAATATTTGAAACCCTGGCCCATAAATAGTGCTCAGAGAATGCTGGTCACTGAGGCGAGGGTCCAGAAGGCCCCCCGCCGCAGACAGAGCAAATCACTCCCCATCAGCGGCTTCTGACTGTTCCTGGTACACTCTTCCCTCCTTCCTCCTCCCTCCCAAGAAGGGCGATGGCTAAATATCTCCAGGAAGAAGGGAGGAAAGAACCAGGTAGCCCCAGCCGCCTCCGCATGGTGGTTAAATTTTTATGCAACAAGGACGTTCTCTCTCCATCTCCGAGTTCCTGGCGGAATGAAGCCAGCCCGGAGAACATTCATGGCTCCCTGATGGGCATGTGGTGAGAAAGCAGGTTCTCCCTGGAGCCCGCCTCACAGACCCACCAAGCGAGGACTAGGTCCTTCCTCTTCCCTGGCCAGGCAGGGACAGGTGATCATGTCCTGAATCAGCTTACAGCAAGGCTCACTCCCAAACGTTCCTCCAGGCCCCAGAGACACCCAGGATCTGAACAGCCAAACGTCTGGAGGAATTCATTAGGAAACGGGCAGGTACCAACCCCCGTTTCAAGGAGGGACAGACATGTGTGTAACAGATTGGAGGGTCCCCAGACTCAGAGACAAAGCAGCCGGCTCTGAAGGTCCCTGTGAACACTCGTTTGGCCAAAGGTCTTGACAGCGTCCATCAGAGAGCCCAGGACACCACAGACCCTGCCTGCATAGACATGACTTCCAAGATCCAACAAACAGACTTTTACAGATGCTTGCAAGAAATGGTTCCTTGTGGGGGGGGGCAGTGGAAAAACAGAGGTCCCACCATGTCCAGCTGAGAAGGTGCACTTCAGGCCCTCCTGGACAAGATCCCTCACCTAGACAGGCACCATGCTCCCAGCACACCCCCGACCAGGTGGTGTCCTGGTGTCTGGAGGGGAGGTGGGCAGGGGAGGGGAGGTGGGCAGGGGGAGGGGAGGGGGCCACATCACTGGCTGATACTTTGACAGCGTGAGATCCCACACGCACACAGCCCAGGGTCACCCACACCTGACCCTAGTTCCAGTCTGGTTTCAGATCTCAGCTCTGTCCCTGGCTGTGTGACCTCTGGCAAGTCGCATGACCTCTCTGAGCCTCAATTTCCTTTTCAGGAGGATGATGGGGACAAGAAAACAATCTCACTTGCTGTCAGAGTGGATTAAAAAACAACGAATATGTCTGAGGCATGGCTGGGGGTCACAGTCTGGAATCTAATCATGGAAACCCCCCATGCAGGGAAGGGGATGGCTCCCCTTGCTGCCTCCCTGGACCCACCGTCACTGCCCTGTGCCCTCCAGGGGCTCCTTCCTTCTTCGTGGCTGCCCAGTCCTTGATGTCCATTTTCCCTCGATGGCACCCACACCCCGTGCTGTCTCTTGGCCTCAACTCAGCTTCTCAAAGCTCACGGGGCATCCCAGCAGTGGCCGGGTGCGCTGGGGGGAGGCTCGGTTCTCTGGGCAGAGACCAGGGGCACTTGTGGGAGAAGCCGCAGCCCACACCGAGGGGGCCTGTGATGTCAGGAGAGAGGGGACCTCAGGCTGGTGGTCAGGGCACCCGGCCCAGTCTGCCTCTGACCTGCTGTGTGGCCTTGGGTAAAGCCCCTGCCACTCTGGGCCTGGTTCTCCTTGGGGTAAGTCAAGAGCTGGGTCACACCCACAGATTTCATCAGGCACCTCCATGCCAGGGCTGGGGACACCTCCATGCCAGGGCTGGGGGCACCTCCATGCCAGGGCTGGGGACAGGGCCAGTCCCTCCTGTGTGTTTACACAGGACTTGAAGTCTTCTCACCCGAGAGCCATCACTTTTGCCATCCACTCACCTCTTCCTGGGCAGCTGTCCCAATCCCGGGCGGGGGCGGAGGAGACGGCCAGGTGAGTGGGAGAAGGAACGGAGGCAGAGAGGCCCAGGAGGCCACAGAGGGTCCCTGATGATGATGCACAGATAATCAGGGGGGTGTCCAGGGGAGGGAGGGGATGGGGGCTCCCAGGGCCGCCAGGCGCCGGCGGCCCCCTCACCACCTCCCAAGGGGCAGCCCAGGAGCGGGAGGGGCTGGCCCTCACCAGCACCACCAGCTTCAACTCTGAATATTTGATGCCCCGTGGGACGGGCAGCGCTTCCAGGGTCGGGGCGGCCAAGGCAGAGCTGGTAATGAGCCCCCCTGGGTCCCCCTGCAGGAGCGGCTGCATCTGGAAGCCAGCTGGGTCCCCTCCCCGCTGGCCCCTCCGAGCACTCGTGTTTGTTCCAGCGAAGCCCACAGTGCAGGAGCCACGGCCTCACTCCCGGCTCGCGGCCAGGGCTGCCTGCCTGGGTGGGGGGAGGTCCCCACCTGTGCTCGCCCTGGGCCTCCCCTGACTACCTGGTCCACTAGCACCTTCTAGAGAGAACTCCATGCCCAGTAGTGACAGGCCCTGGCGCCTGTCATCCCTGTCATCTGGGATGCAGGAAGACCCCATCGTACAGATGAGGAAAATGAAGTCCAGAGAGCCACTCGCTCTAGTCCACACGGCTCCTCGGGGTGGAAGCAGTGCTCGAACCCTGAGAGCCAAAGGAGAGCCTTCTCGAGCTCCTGGCCTCAAGCGATCCTCTTACCTCAGCCTCCCAAAGCCTCCCAAAGTGTTGAGCTTACAGGCGTGAGCCACTGCACCCGGCCCCAAATGAGAGCTTTCTAACGAGAGGTTCCTGGCATAACTAAGGGAGCATGGCGGGGACATGGGGCCATCATGTACTTCCTTCCATCAGGGTCCCCAGGCCATCTCCTGAGTGAGGCTCTGGTCCCAGTGTTCCATGTTACCTACAAGTGTCCCCAAATGTCAGCACCCGAACCCCAGAGGGGCTGCCCTGGGGAGGGAGGGAGCTAAGACCCAAGTTCCAGAATGTTCTTCAGGGAGCCTCTCCTCCACCCCTCGCTGTACAGACGAGGACATGGGGCCTCCAGAGGGGCCATGCACCCCCAGCGTCACCCACCCAGCAGCCCCAGGCCCTGACCTTCTGCTATCCCTGCTACCTACAGGGTGCCCACAGAGGAGACCCCAAAGGGAGCCGCCCAGCCGGGCCCAGCCAGCCACTGCAGCAGGGGACGTCTGAGGGCTGCAGGGCTAGGCCAGGCATTCCCGCCGGGGCCTCAGGGGCTCCCACACCTCCCTCATCAGGGCTCAGATTCGGGGTCCCGATTCAAGCCGGAAGCTACAAAAGGATTCCAGGGAGGAGGCAAGTCGCATCCATCCCTAGCAGGACAGCAGCCACCCCCCCATCCCCAGAAAGATGGCAGCCCCTTCCTCCTCCAACTCCAATCTCTCTCCCCAGACCCAGGAGCCAGTGCTCTGCTTTGGCCTTGAACGCCAGGGCAGTGGCCCCTGCCAGTGGCCAGATGCTTGCCTCCCAGGCTCTAACACACAGGCGCCTTGAGCCAGCTGGACAGCGAGGTGGACAGTGGACACAGACCAGAGGTGACTGAGTGACCCTCCATCCCTCATGCAGCCAGAAGAGTCCCTGAGGGACACCCCTGCCACTGTCTTCTGGACCCTCCTGGAATCCTCAAGGCCTGCCCTCTGCAAAGCCCACCCCTCTGCTCACACTGGGCTCTGAGGCCAAGGGCAGCTCTCAACATCCACACCTGGCTGTTGGTGTAGTTGATACACTTGGAGATGAGTCACCCTGAAAGGCTGACCTGTCCGGCTCTGTGAGTGACTCAGACGCTCCCGTTCCCTCACAAAAACCCCCATCCCATGGGGAAGCTGATGGGAAGCACCTGACCAGGCAACTTGCACCGGGGTGGAGTTGATGAACAGGACCGCACAGGGGCAGAGCGTTCGTGTGTGGATGTCTCACTAATCCCCCGGTCGAGGGAAAAGTCAGGCCATTGACCAACCCAGAAATGAGGCTGGTTAAGGAGAAAAAGCGGGGTTTGCCTGGCTCCCTTAAGCCCCCGCAGAAAGGCCCACCAGACCCAGCAGCTCATGTGAGGCTGATCACGGAACCACAGCCCCTCTGCCCCAGGCCAGGCAGCCGGGGATACGGGGGTGCATCCAGGCCAACACGGCCACACATGACTCTCACCACCGGCTGTGGCTTCCAAGGCGCAGGGGCCTGGGGCAGGAGCCCCAGCCTCAGCCGACTCTCCCCCTGGAGATGCCCAGTGGCCCCCAGGGGACTCCAGAGGGCAGAGGGATCGGTCTGGGGATCCAGACCGGGGGGACCCGCCAGGGGAGGTGGAGACCAAGCCTGCGTGTTTTCCTAAAAGATGACGCGGGCGAGATGACCTGGAGACGAAATTGCAGGGAATCAGCCAGGAAGCCCTCGCCACAACAGAGGCCAGACAGGGAGGCAGGAGGGGGAAGGCCTGGCCTCTGGCCTCACCCACATGGTCTCCACTACCATCCCCACCTCGTCTGCCTCCCACTTGTGCTCCAAGTGCCTATGCGTGGCCTGTGTGACTCGGGCGGGGTCTTCCCCAGAAGGGACACGTTCACCCAGACAGGAACTCAGACTCAGGCCTTCCATGCCAAGGATGGGTTGGTCTGCCCGTTATCTAGTAGGCTGCGCAGATGATAAGATGATCCTCTGTCCTCCCAGGCAGGGCCTGCCCAGGGCCTCCAGGTGACACGGGGACAGTCCTGGCACAGGAACAGCCCTGGCACCCATCAGGCCCAGCAGATAAGGCCCTGGAACCTCCAAGGGACAGTGGCAGAATGAAGGTTCAGCGAGGTTGAGTGACCCAGCAAAGCTGCACAGCCAGAAGC
The DNA here is from genome assembly GCA_027257055.1 of Cephalopachus bancanus. Classification (NCBI taxonomy): domain Eukaryota; kingdom Metazoa; phylum Chordata; class Mammalia; order Primates; family Tarsiidae; genus Cephalopachus; species Cephalopachus bancanus. The sequence goes on along the minus strand of JAPVLO010000288.1, from coordinate 1,794,546 downwards.
TGGTGTGACCTCAAAGCTCATGGGGATCGGGGGTGCTGAGGCCACAGTGGGTGCTATCGGGGTGGTGCCAGCCCCACACACCTGCACACACTCTCACCTGCCCCACTCCCACCGGCACATGCCTTCACACTGCAGAGCTCAACCCAGGCTGTGGCAAGGTTGCACCCCCTCTGCAAGGGGCGGGAGGGGTGAGGGGGTGGTGGTGGTCGCCTCTCAGAGGCCGCTGCCCAGTTCTCCCCTCCCCTCCCTCGATCCGCCACAGCGTCTGCCTCCCCAGCATCGGCATCAAAGATTCATCAAAGCCAGGCCCAGCAAAGCGTGTGCCTCACATCTCTAAATGTGCTTCTTCACAATGAAAAATTCAGTGGAAAATGCAGGAAGTTAAAGAGGGAAGAAAAAAAATTTTTCAGGAACGAAGCAGAGAGTGGAGGGGAGGAAAAAAGCTCTGTCCTCGAGTTGTGGTTCCACCAAGTCCACCCATGCTTACTGGGCATCTGCCTCACTTAGGGCACTGGGCCAGGCGCAGAGGTGGGGCCGCCAAAGACCATCACACAGGCTGTGCACTGCACAACTCTGAAGGAGCCATTCCCAGAGACCCAGGGGCGGTTCTGTAGAGGAACCAGGCTGGCTCCTGTCCATGGGGCGTGGGAGGCAGGAGGCCTGGGTGCCTGCCTCTGCTCCACATCCCTTAGTCATCTCATTCTCAAGTTTCTCATGTCCAGGCAGGAGGTTACAGTAAACCCATCCTCCTCCTCTCCCCTATGCACTTTGTAAACTGCTGTGATGAAGGAAAACAGATCATTCATCCTCTAGAAAAGCCCAATCAAAAGGCTCAGGAAAGAAGGGAGGAAGCGACCATTGCCGTGGGGGACATTGGAAAGGCCTCCTGGGAGAGGTGACAGGTGACCCCAGCTGCAAAGGATGGATAGAAGTGCAGGAGACAAGCCAAGGGGGCAAATGAGCAGCCACCAGGACCCTTAGGCACACCCGGGGATTGGCATGAGTAGCTTGGGCAGGGAAGAGACCGACCAGTGTGACTGGGCAGGACCCAGGCATGGACTTAGGAGATGAGATGGGGAGAGCCCCCGGGTCACTACAGGCATGGCCTTGTGGGACCCAAGGGGTGGTGAGGCATCAGGAGCCCATCCCCTCCTCCACCCCTGGTGCTGTCACTTAGATGGGTCACAGCTTCCTCCAGCCTCAGTTTCCGCCTCCGTGAGAAGCGGACATCAGACCCAGTGGTCCAAACATCCCTCCCGTGGTCCACTGGGTCTGTTCTTCCAGTCCCAGGGAACTGTTCTGTGGGCCACGGGCGACCCAGAATGCTAGGGGTGACAAGACCTGCCGGGGGCCCCCCACAGGTCACCCCGACCCTGCCCCTCACCCCATGTCGCCCAGAGCCCTGGTGCTGTGCTCAGGGTGTATGTGAGGGGCCTGCCTGGACACGAGGCCTCACCTCCTCCACAGGGGATTCAGCGCAGCTCCTGCCATGGCCTGCAGACCAGCCCAGAGCACCCAGCTGGCAGTCCCCCAGGGAGCCAGAGGCCCTTGCAGCCTGGATGCCGCTGGCTCAGACCCGGGACCTCCAGGGTGAGCAGCTGCACCCCACCCATGGCACACCGCAATGCATACCACGCTGCACACCACACGCTACACACCACACTCTACACACCAGTGCCTACCATGCTGCACACTGTAACACACACCACTCCCTGCCCTTCTCCACCCAAGCCAGACACAGTTGGAAGATGTCTCCACACCCTGGCCAGGCCCAGAGGTCCTGGGTGGAAACCGGGCAACACTGGGAGTGACAGGTCCTAGGCAGCCACATGGGAAGGGCTGGGTCCTGCAGTCGCTGGCTCAGACAGGGCTGGTGGCTGGAGCTGCAGTTCGGCGGTGGGAGTTGGGATTCTCAGTTCCTCCCTTTCTAGCTGGATCACCTTGACCGTGGCTGAGTCCCCAGTCCCTCCTGAGCCTTGGTGTGCGCCCGCCTGTAAAACAGGAATCATAACATCTCTGGTCCAGTCATCAGGAGGTTGCAATGTGATTGTATTTTTAAAGCACCTGCCCAGGGTCTTGCTCTGTGTCCTGCTCAAAAGGGTTCGACCTATGGCAGAATTTGCTGGCCGGATGCCCCTGGTGGTTTGCAGGAAACCGGGAGTGGGGGGGAGGTACGGGGGGGGCATCCGAGGTGAAACCTGGCCGGCTGGTTGGACAGAGCCCGCACTCGGCTCGACAGCACCCTCTTCCCACAATGCCAGGCCATGACCTCGGTCAGTGCAGCCCGGAGACTTGAGCGCCCCCCAGGAGGCCAAAGCAGGAGAATGGCTTGAGGCCAGGAGTCTGAGACCAGCCTGGGCAACACAGTGAGGCCTTGTCTCCACAAAACCTTAGCCAGGAGTGGTGGTGCATACCTGTAGTACCAGCTACTCAGGAGGCTGAGATGGAAGGATCATCTGAGCCCAGGAGGTCGAGGCTCTGGTGAGCTGTGATCGTGCCACTGCGCTCCAGCCTGGGTGACAGGGCGAGATCCTGACTCTGACTCAAAAAATAAAAAGAAAAGAAACAAAATAACTATGAATTTAAAAACAGAAAAGAACACAAAAACCAAAGATGCAGAGTGAGGAGAGTGGAGGTAAAGAAGGAGAAAAAAACCTGTCTTCCGTAAACTAAAGAATGCAGAATCACAGTTTCAGGATGCCTCCTGTTTGCTTTGTCTAGACAAAATAAGTCTAGGGCCACAGGGAGCTGCACAGCCTGGTGGGCCAGCAGGCAGGCGGGTCCCATGTGAGCAGCAGTTCCCAGGCAGGGATCCCCTCACCTGACCCATGCCCTTGGGTTCCCACCTACTCCACTCCCACTCAGGACCTTCAGCTGCCTCTGTGATGTTGGCAAGCACCTGCATTCAGGGTCTTAGAGTGACCCCCGTGGTCACGTGAGCAGGATCAGGCGCTCTCTGGGAGGTGAGAACTGACAGATGCCCCCCTTCCAAGCACTGTCACATGTGACCCACAGCCTCCAGCCCTCAGAGCCCAAGGGTCACTGTTCCCTTAACAACCCGGCCACCAGCATCCAAGCAGCCAGCCCTGATGGCAGCAGAGAGGCCAGTGTCCCGGGGGTTTCTGAGCCTTCTGTGGGCTGTGGGCCTGTCCACCAGGACCCATGGAATGCTCTGATGGTTTTCAATGGCCTGGACCCCATCCGCAGAGCCACGCTGTGGCGGTCACCTTCTACCATATCACAGGCTGATTCTCCAGGCCTGCGTCCCCCACTCCTGGCTATCTCAGCTCAGTTCTGGACACTGCCCAGTGCCTCCGCCGTCAGACACAGTTAGGACCAGGCTAGTGTATGAACGTGACTTCACTGAGGGCTTGGGAGTGACGTGAACAACATGGAGACGGGTGTCCACCTGCTACTAGAAGCAGCTGGCCAGCAAGCCCAGAGCCCCAACCCTGACCTGGGCGATCTCCAAGCAGGCTCCGCGTGGGGGAGGACAGCTCTGTCTCCAGGGCCTGCCACACCTCACAGTCTACCCTCTCCAGCCCCAGAGGGAGGAAGGAAGCCTCCCCTCCCTGGTGCGAGGCCTGCTCTCTTCCAGTCCTAGGACATCCCTCCCATCAGGAGAAGTCAGGCCCCTGTCAGAGTGTTCTGACTACCCAAGCCCAGACCCGACAGCCAAAGTCACTCCCAGTTTTAGGGTTTGCCCTTTCGGGTGGGTGGGTGGGGTACAGCGTCCACCCACACCAGATTCATGCATGGCTGCCCCAATCTGAGGGGAGGGGGGAATGCAGCTCACTCCCCTTTTTCACCCAAGTTCACTCTTGGCTCCAGATCTCTCAGGAGAAAATTCTAGAAAGGAGGGAGAAAAAGCCCAGCACACAAGGAGTCGTGTTCCAACGTGGAGTGTACACCCAGGCCTGGGGGGAAGGGCAGGTGGCACTCTGAGGCCACAAGGTCAGGCTTTGCCAAAATGCCAGGTCCTGCCACGCCGGGTCCTGCCACGCAGGGTCCTGCCATGCCGGATGCTGCCATGTCAGATACTGCCACGCCGGTGCTGCCATGCCAGGCACGTGCCCAGCAGGATGCTGAGCCACCTCTGCTTCTGGGGTTTCACTTACACTTCACGGAAGGACAGTGGGTACCTTCCCCTCAACTTAAAGACCCCACCAAATGGGCAGTGCCCAGACTGCCCAAATGATGGTTTCTCACCTCCCGCCTGGAGAGTGGCATGTGCCACGGGTCCCAGGACCGTTTACAGCTCCGTCTGTGTTTTAAAACCCAGCATCTGCCAGATACCCCATTAAAAACACAGGAAGTGGAGAACCCCTCTCTCTGTCAGATGCAGAGACAGAGACCCGCTCCTTCTAGACTCTTCTCTCCATCTGGGATCCGTGCCTGAATCTACCCCTCTATCTATCTACTTATCGTCTATCTATCTATCCATCTGTCATCTAGCTAGCTAGCTATCATTTATATCTATCATCTATATCTATTACTTATACCTATCATCTATATAATGTATCTACCATCGATAGCTATCTATCATCCCTATCCTTTATATTATCATCTAGATCTATTATCTATCTATCATTTATATCTATCATCTATATCTTTTATCTATATCTATTTATCATCTCTATCTACCACCTATCGAGGGGTTCCCCAACCCCCAGGTCACAGATCAATCCGTGGCCTTTTAGGAACCAGGCTGCATAGCAGGAGATGAGTGGCAGGCAATTGAGGAAAGCTTCCTCTGTATTTACAGTTCTCCATCACTTGCATCACCGCCTGAGCTCCATCTCCTGTCAGTTCAGTGATGCATTAGATTCTCGTAGGAGTGCGAACCCTATTGTGAACAGTGCATGTGAGAGATCTGGGTTGCACGCTCCTTGTGAGAATCTAATGCCTGATGGTCTGAGGTGGAGCTGAGGCGATGATGCTAGTGCTGGGGAGTGGCTGCACATACAGATCAACATGAACAGTGAGGTTTAGTCAAATCTTCCCCCCCCACCCAGTCTGTAGAAAAAGTGTCTTCCAGGAAACCAGTCCCTGATGCCAAAAATGCTGGGGACTGTTGACCTGTACCTATCTATCATTTATATCTATCATCTGTATCTATCATATCTATCATATCTGTCTCTCTGTCTGTCCACTTACCTACCTACCTAGCTGTCATCCATGCCAATGTTTGCTGGAAGGGTCACTTTTTGCCCCAAGATTCCCAGGCCCTGGGTGTGCCTGTGCACAGGCTAGACTAAATTCCAACTCTCTCCAACGGCTTCCAAGCATCACTCACTCTACTCCCCACACCCCACAGACTCGGTCAACACCAAGCACTCGAGTGGTTTCTTTCCTTCCAGTGTGCCTTCTGCAAAATGCGTGTTTCTATATTTCTGTCTTTATTTGTTGTATTATTGTAATAAGTTTCCCAATATTCATGTTTGATAACCATAACTCTCATAGTAGTTTGGGATTCTATTTTTAAACAGATTCCATAGCCACTATTGGTCCTTAATTCTCAAATTCTTTGCTTTTGTTCATAACAGTTTGTCCGGACTTCCTTGTCAAGTGGTATCCTCTCTGAGTACTCGTGGGTTCAGCATTTGAGAGTGTCTGTCCACCTAGTCTCCACACTTGAGTGACAGCTTGCTTGTATAGGACACTCGTGGCCGACACTCCCCTCTCTCCAGCTTGCCAGCTGTGCCAACTCCTCCTTGGCCTTTTCAGATGTACCTAGTAAATGCGAAGGTTTCGGTCCTTGGTTCACTTTTTCAGCTCTGCAGTCTCTATCTTGTTCTGCCATTTGCTCTCACAACATAGATTTTGAATTCCCACATTTAGGAAGTTTTCCATCTGTGAAGCAGTGGCAAAGACTCTCTTCTGGGCCATGAGTAGCTCTTCTGAGGTGGGTGCTTTCGTCTCTGGCTCTAGCACATTGGTGGGGTACCCTGGGGTATGTGTTTGTTTTGTTTTTGTTTTTTGTTTTTGTCTGAATAGTTGGCACCTTCTGTTTGTGCTGATGTAGTGAAGAGGCTTCTGGGCTCTTTTCACCACACCTGAGATCAGTTTGTTTTGGCTTTGAACTACTGACTGAGGCCTGGGGGAGTTCATCTCTGTCCTCCATTCTTTAGCCTTGGGGCTGGGGCTGGGTGGAGGATAAGGGAGCAGGAATGAACTCCACTAAGGTGGCATGAATGCCTCCTCTTCTTCTAGGACCGGAGCTCTGCCTTCTCTTCCCAATGTGGTTAACTGCCCTGCCCGACTGACTCTGCCTGCTTTGAGGATGTGCCCCATTGCCACGGGGAATAACCCAGGCTGAGGATCATCCCCCTAATTCAGCTCACAACAGTCCTGCCCCACTGCCACTCCTGTGCATGTCTACAGGGCCAGAGAGAAGAGGCTCTGGGAAAGCCTGGCACAGCACTGCCCTACCTGGGAACTGGCTTCACCTGCAATCTGCCTGCCCCCAGTCCCATTCAGAGAGCCCGCCCCCACCAGGGGCACAGACAGTGGGGCTCATGCCTCCAGGCCCTGGTCTGGGGGTGAGGGAGAGAGGCAGAGGAGAGGGACAGACATGGAGCAAGACATGAAAGCGAGTGTATTTCCCCTCTCTGGGCTGGGCACCCCCTTCCCCAGATGCTGTCCAGCGCAGGCTGCTCCTCTCCCTCACAGGGAGGTTTTTCAGACAGTCTCTGTCTGCGTGTCCCCAGGTCCCTGACGGGCACCTCAGCCAGTCCTTTCTTGGCCTAAAGTCTTTTGCTGAATGTGACTGCCTTAAACTAGCGCACTCCTGTCAAAGTCTTCTGTGATCAGCGCCCTTGACGTACCCCCTCCAGGTCTCTCCCTGCCCCTGGGCTGCTGCAGAAGGTTGTGGGGCCTGAGAAGCAGGGAGCCTCCAAGGATGACACACCATAGGCCACAAGCTCCTCAGCCTGTCAACCCCTGTCTTCCGCATTTCGCAGGTTGGAACGGGAACAGCTAGCCTGAGGGAGTTGCCGGAGGTTCCTTGTGAGACGATTTGTGTTCCTCACTTCCCAGCCTCTGTCACTGGGACAGACCAGTGAGGGTGGGCCCAGGGGTGATGCCTTCTCCCGAGGCATCTCCACACCATTGCCATTGCTGCAAAGCAAATGGGGTTCCCAAGGCTTGACCTTTCCTCCAGGGGGAGATTCTCCACACCCCAAGGATCCGACAGGAGCTCCTGCCAGGCAGGGCCCCTGGGCCTCACGGCTTCCCCAGATGCCTCCAAACTCCAGCCATTCCCGGCCACACCCTCCGGCCCTCAGTCGCAGAAGTCACTTCTGTCCACTGAGCAGCAGTGACACGCCTTGCAGTGTGAGGAGCTTTGAACCCATTCTCCTTCATCGTCTCAACAGCCCTGCAAGATATGTTTTCCTGTTCATTTTGCTGAATAGAAAACTGAGGTTAAAAGCCTTGCTCTCAGCCAGGAAGGGGAACATCTGAGATTGAAGTGCAGTTGCCAAGTCTCAAACCCCAGGGGGGCCAGGATGTGGTTTTCCTGAGTGTGAGCAGTGAGCACAGTGCAGTGTGCTCACAATCGCCCTGTGCTCTGGGGAGGGTCATGTGTGTGCACACCTCTCTCCTTCCCTTAGGATAGGCCGTCCCATGGGGCCCTAGGGTCCTCACCACGTACATCCCCAGTGGTCCAAGCTTGCAGTCCTGCAAGGCCACCCTCTTCCTTTCTTGCCCAGGCAAGATGGAAGGGGACCTCCTGGGTGGCAGGGTCCTTCTCCAACCGGTTCTCGCCTGTGCCCTGCAGGGGGTTCCTCTGTCCCCTTGTGGTCGCCATGCACTTCTAATCTCCTCTCCATACCCTTAAGTGCTGTGCAGGTACCAGAGAGGCTACAAATGAGTAATCCACACAGCACGACTACAGAGAACACACACATGACACCCTCTCTCTCACACACATACTCATACTCACACATACGCACTCACACTCATACACACACCGTGAGGGGCTGAATACTAGAAGTGTCAACTGGGAGCTTGACTCAGAACCTCATGCATGATACAAGGAAAGAGAAACACAGAGGAGGGAGAGAAAACTTGGTTGGATGAGGGCTCGCCAGGGAGGGTTTCAAGGAGGAGGTGATATTAGAAGTGAGTGTGAGAAGTTCCGTCGGCGGTGAAAAGCGAAAGGAGATCGGGGTGAGCCATGGTGCAGAGCTCTGAGGATGGCTGAAGCCACACCTTTTGGTTAGAGGAGGGAAAGTGGAGGTGACGCTAGCAGGGGTAGTCCAGGCTGTCCTCCAGGGCTGCTCCAACATGACAGTGCATGACCTGGGTCTCTTCACCGTTACCCAGCACCAGCCACTAGAGGACAGTGTTGTGGGCTCCAGTGGAGTGACAGCCCAGGACTGTCATTCTCTGAGACAGCTGCGATGGATACTGGGTGGGACACAAGGGTGATGAGGGTGCCCTGGGCAAGGCTCATACACACAGACACACACACACACAGACACACACACACACACACACACACACACACACACACACACACACACACACACACACCTGGACCAGACTCTCCCCTGGTAGATTAAGAAGGTCCAGGAGCCTAGAATGGTGGCTCACACCTGAAATCCCAGCACTTTGAGAGGCTGAGGCAGGAAGATCACTTGAGCCCAGGAGTTCGAGATCAGCCTGGGCAACAAAGTGGGACCTTATCTCCACAAATATACTAAAGTTAGTGTGGTGACACACATCTGTGGATCCATCTACTCAGGAGGCTGAGCCCAGGAGGTCAAGACTGTGGTAAGCCATGATTGTGACACTGCACTCCAGCCTGGGGGGCAGAGTGAGTTCTTCCTTACATTTAAAAAAAGAAAATAATTGCCTGAGCCCACAGTTTCAAGACCAGCATGGGAAACTTGGCGAGACTTCATCTCTACAATAAAATCAAAGGAGCAGCTTCTATGCCCTGACCCTGGCCTGTCTGATGGCAGAGGCCTAGTGTGGTATGTCCTTGTGTCCCCAGCTGGGAAGGAGCGGCATTGATGCCTCCACTCTGGCCTGTCTGATGGCAGAGGCTGTTGGCCTTCCTCTTCTGCTCCCTTCCTCATGTTTCCTCACATCCTGTAACCCTAGAACCAAGCCCAATTCCCTTTTAGAAGAGCCAATACAATAATTTGATGATGACGATTACTGTAAAACACACATAAAACAAGACCTACTGTAAGTGAACTTAATGCATTCACAACGTTGTGCAACATCGCTACACGCTAGCTCCAGGACTTTCTCATCCCCCCCAAACGAAAACCCCTTACCCATGGTGCAGACGCTCCTCATTCCTCTGTGTCCCTCTGCTCCCAGCAAACGTTCACACATTTCCTGTCCCTGTGGACTGACTGACTCTGGACATTTCATGCAGGTGGAGTCACACCGTACGTGGGCTTTTGTGCCTGGTGTCTTTCCCTTAGAATAATGTTTCTGGCCTGTAATCCCAGCACTTTGGGAGGCCAAGGCAAGTGGATCACCTGAGCCCTTGGGTTCGAGACCAGCCCAGGTAACTTGGCGAGACCTCGTCTCTACAGTAAATGAAAAATTGGCTGGACATGGTAGCATGCACCTGTAGTTCCTGCTACTTGAGAGACTGAGGCAGAAGAATCGCCGGAGACCAGCGGGTCAATGCTGGGGTGGCCGTGACCATGCCACTGCACTCCAGCCTGGGCAATGGAGTAAGAATCCAACTCCAAAAAAAATAAAATAAAATAATGTTTCTGAGGTCCTGCCATGTGGGCATGTTCTCAGCACTTCATGAAGGCTGAATGATATTCTCCTGTCTGGATATTCTGCATTTGCTTATCCATTCCCCAGCTGCTGGACATTTGGGTTGTTTCCAGCTTTGGACTACTGCGACTAAGGATGACCTGAACTACTTTCGTGGGCAGGGATTTTGTGAGCACCTGTTTTCTTTTTTCTTTTTTTGAATCAGAGTCTCACTCTGTCACCCAGACTGGAGTACAGTGGCACGCTCATGGCCACTGCAGCCTCAGCCTGCTGGGTTCAGGAGATCCTTCCTCCTTAGCCTTCCAAGTAGCCAGAACTACAGGTGTGCACCACCACATTCGGCTAATTTTTTGATTTATTGTAGAGATGAGGTGTCACTCTGTTGCCCAGACTGGTCTCAAACCCACAGGCTTTGGCCATCCTCTCACCTCGGCTTCCCAAAGTGCTGGGCTTACAGGCGTGAGCCACAACACCGGGTCAACACCTGTTTCCAAGTCCTTGGGATCTATACCAGGAGTGGAATTGCTAGGTCATAGGGTAACTCTGTGTTGACTTAATGAGAAACCAATATAGTTTCCTGTCTTTCTCTTCTTGAAAATTTCCATAGCATTCTCCCAACATTAAGATTGTGACAAGAGATGAGGTATACAGCGCTCAGGTGACAAGAAGGAATCCCCTGATAACATTTTGAAAAACAGGCCAGACATGGTAGCGCATGCCTGTAATCCCAGTACTTTGGAGGCCGAGGCAGGAGGATCACCTGAGCTGGAGGTCGAGGCTGTGGTGAGCCATGACCGTGCCACTGCACTCCTGTCTAGGTGACAGAGGGAGATCCCGACTCAAAAAAAGTTCTTTTTGGAAAAACAAACTTGCTGTTTTCCCCTCTGGTGAGGGTTTACCATGCCCAGGCCCAGCACTGAGCACCACACAGCTTGTCTCGAGTCCCCCAAACCTGCATTCCCTGAACAGCCAATGGGACCTGGGAGGCCAGGAAGGGGTGCTCCAGCCAGGGACACGCAGCTGCAGGATCTGGAGGTCTCCCACCACCCGGCAGAACCAGCAGGAGAGGGGGATTGTGGGTAATTGCAAATTTGCATTTCAATTCCCAAATGCAAATGAAACCCAAAGTTGTCATCAAAGAAAAAATGAAGATGAGGCTCAAAATGATTTCACACTCCCAGAAAAGAAGAGATTAAAGAAAGTGAATGGAACGCCATTTTAAAGAGGTTTTAAAAGGTGTTAATGCAGGCTAACGCAGTTAATGAAGGTTAAAAAAAATAAGGGGCGACTCAATTAGCGTTTCCAGCTAAGAGAAGGGGAGCTATCTGCGTGCTTTCTCGTATCAAAGCCAGGATTCTTCCTCTTGTGAAAAGACAGCTTTGAATTATTTTAAAAGGAAGCGGAGATTAAAAATAGATTCTTGATAATTGGTTCATTGTAATAGCAACATGAGGTGGAAGGGATGAGCTTGGAAAAATCAACAGTTAAGCTCGCACTTTCTGCTCTCTCTCCTCTTCCCGGGACTTAGAGGAAGGGAAAGAGGCCCAGACAGGCCTAGAAAGCACTGAGTTGGGATCCTGTCTTGTTTTCTTTTTTTCTTTTTTTTTTTTTTCTGTCTTGTTTTCAGTGCTAGCTTGTGATACACACACAGTAAACAAGCACCGAGCCCTCCCTCCAGCACCTTTGGTGACCAGGGACTCTGCGCACTATTCTCCGGGGAAGGGTAAGGACAAGTACAGGCGTGGACGACCTCCGGCAGTGCCTCCCAAGACAAAATAAAGTCTGAGGAAGTTCAGGGCAGCAGCACACACCGGTTGGATGGGGGTACTGGTTGTAGGGAGGAACGTAGAGACAAAGGTTCACCCGGAGAAGCAGGTGCTTAGGGGTAAAATCAGACACCAGAGCCTGGGGCCAGTGAATCAGGCAGGAAGAGCACTGGTCAGAGTGGCACCAGGGGGCAGGGGACTGCCACACACAAGCCAGGAGGTACCAGGGCAGTGTCCCTGAACCAAGGACGGGTAGCACTGAGATCCTGGAAGACAGCATAGCGGAGGTAAGGCTGCAGGTAGTGGCCTCAGGTAAGATGCCAGTCCTGCAGGGGAGGACTTTGGAGGCCGGCCAGCCTTGTGCTCGGAGGAACTCGGGCACCAAGAAAGGGGAGCTGCTGACTCCCTCCACAAAGTGCCCTAGGTTTCCTCTGACATCAGAGGCTGACATCAACCAGGAACAAATTCTTCCTTCCCAAACACCTGCCTTCACAGTCTATTAATTTCACTTGATAAAAATGCCTGAGGTCCTGGAGAGACAGTAGAGAATCGGGCATACCCATCCCTGCCCTCAGGGGTCTGATCCTCTGGAAGCCTGAGCTGCCTCTTCCCTCACATTTTGGGGGCTCAAAAATGCAGGTGAATGATCTTAGGTAGGAAAGAAGAACATTTCCAGCACGTGGGGTGATTGGCTGTCATCTACTGGCAAGAACAGCCAGCCTTTGAAAGCCAGTTCCTCGCCTGGGCAAAGGACATTCAGATGACTGGATACTTCGGGCAGGACCCCAGGGACTTAGCCAGGTGTGGTCCTCAGAGTGTCATCCTTGCACCAGCAGCAGAAGCTTCACCCGAGAACTCATTGGAAACACAAAGTCTCAGATTGGGCGCCATCCAGACTCGCTGAGCCAGAACCCCGCAGGTGGGGCCGAATCTGTGTCTCAGCATGCACTCCAGGGATTCACCCGCACGCCCAAGCTTGAGAAGCACGAAACTAAGAAAGAAAGTCTTAGTCTTCTAGCTGGGGTGAGAGTCCAGGGGCTGAGGAGCCCTGCAGAAAGCTTCTGGGAGCCTCAGCCCCCTTCTCCCTCTAGTCCTGGCCTTCAGGAGTCAGGAATGGTGGTGGTGAAAATGATGGTGGTTAAGGTAAAGATGGAGACAACAATAAGATCGAAACTGTCTTCATCAAATCAATAAAAGGCCATAAATTTAGGATTTTAGTGAGGGTTCCATGTAGCTTGTAAGGTGTTTGTTAGGCTGGTTTCCTTTTCTCTTTGGTCTTGTCTCCCTCCATGACTGTCCTAGCCCCCAGGGCTCCCTGCAAGATTAATAAACTTGTTTTTCTCTTGAAAAACAATGGGCTATAGGTCCTGGTAACCTCCTTGATGGTATCCAGAAGTTTAATTGGCCGAAGGGCAGAGCAGCTTTGACTACCAGGGATTCCTAACAGGTCACCCACCCCCTCCCCTCCCCGACCAGCTGTGGACCAGTACCAGTCTGTGGCCTATTAGGAATCTGCGGCCTGTTAGGAACCAGGCCACAGAACAGGAGATGAGCACCAGGCGAGTAGAGTTCTGTCTTCTGTCAGATCAGTGGTGGCATTAGATTTCTCATAGCACGAACCCTATTGTGAACTGTGTATGTGTGGGATCTAGGTTGAGGTCTCCTTCCTAGAGGTCTCCTCCCATGAGTACCCGATGATTCCCTACCCACTGTCTGTGGAAATATTGTCTTCCATGAAACCAGTCCCTGATGCCTACTATAGATGGCATAAACCTAAACTAGTATTTGAGATATTTTACAGACTCTGCATTCTGGTAGACCATCTGACACCAACCAGACAGTGACCCATGACCCTCACTGAGAAACTACCTCCATGCACACAAGGCAATCTTGACATCTCTGATTTCATCCTCAGCCAACCAGCTGTCCCAGTTCCCTAGACCCCCTGTCCATCAAATTACCCTTAAAAACCCTAGCCTTTGTGTTCTTCAGGAGGTAGATTTGAGAAATATCTCCTGTCCTCCTGTTTGGTTACCTTGTGATTATTAAACTCTTTCTCTACTGCAGCAACTGCTGTCTCAGTGTATCGACTTTTCTGTGGTTTTCTGGGCCTGAGAGGCTGTAACAAGACATTGTTTCTAATAACCATGTATCCAACACTCACTGTCTGCTTAGGGTGCTGGCACTTTCTTATCCATGCCTTACCCGTGCTTACAAGGTTAGCACTTGTGTTGCAGTCATTTTACAGACGAACAAAGCAAGGCATGAACAGACTGTGCTTCTTGCCCAAGTTCACACAGCTAGCCAGAAACAGAATGGGGATTTTGCCCAGGTCTGCCACCCCCTAGGGCCCAAAGTGCCACCCGCCACCGAGTTATCCAATTAGGTGTCAGCAAAGCAAAAACCATTGCTCAGTGCAAACACCATCCATATGTCCTAGGTATCCACGGTGTGCAAGGTTCTAAGGGCAAGGGCCAGTTGGACACAAACCAGCCAAGCTCTCCACCTCCCTCCCGAAGAGCCTGCAGCAGGAACACTGTGTGCCGCACAGACAGAGACATCCTTGGAAGGTCACAGGCTCTTGTTATGTGCAGACTTGATCTTGACTCTTTGCTAGCAAGCCCCCAGTCCCAAGATCTGTCATCAGCGGCAGTTCTGCTGGGCCACACATTACATCACAGGCCCAGTAAAGCCGGCATGTGGGAGGAGACCACAGAGCGGGCGTGCACCAGAGCCGGGCTCAGAAGTCGCCATTCTTTGTTCTCTTCTCAGTGGATGCAATGTTAATTGGAAAGAGCTTGCCTCTTTTTGAAAAAATGACCCAGGAAAAGAGCCTGGCACTAGTGCCTGGTGACATTCATGTCTCTGGGGCTTTGTACAGATCTCAGGATGTCTCACTCCCATTCGTAGAGTCTTCCACACATGCTGCTAGCCTGTTCTTATGACAATAATCACGTGTGAACGTGTGCTTTTCTTCGACTTCTCCAGCATGGGAGCTGTGAGGCGTCTCCCGCTTTTTCCCACCTTCTCCCTGCCTGAGTTCTCTGGATGCTCAGTCATCTCCCTTTTGTGGACGTCACCGATCACAATGTCCCATTTGCATGTGGCCTCCCGCATGAGGCTGTAGCCACTCCAGGGCAAGCCTGGTCCCAATCACCTTCGTGCTTGGCACCGAGGTACCATGGGAATGTGTGTGTTGAATGAATACATGAATGAGCTATTTAGCTAATTTATTGATTGATTCCTCATTTCATCACAGTCTTCATTGTGGAGGCAATAAAGGTAGGTATTGTGGCAACTTGATTGCCAAGAAAACTGAAGACCAGAGAGGGTAAGGGACTTGCCCAAGGTCACACAGTTACTGAATCCCTGACTTCTGGTCCAGAGCTCCTATGCAAAGCATCCAGGCCAATACCTAGAAAACAGAATAAGCTCAATATAATCTAACCTCCCCACCATCCATATATCCTAGGTATCCACGGTGTGCACTGACCCAGGTGCTCATCAGTGGTGGACCAGACCAAGAAAACATGGTACATGCACCCTGTGGAAAACTACAAAGACATATAAAAGAATAGAATCATGTCCTCTCCAGCAACAAGGATGCAGCTGGAGCCCATCATTCCAAGTAAATTATCACAGAACCAGAAAACGGAACATCGTATATTCTCACTGATAAGTGGGGGCTATACACTGGGTATATACATAGGATGGAAACGGCAGACACTGGGGTAGTAAAGGGAGGGGGAAGGAGGGCAAGGACTGAAAAATCACCTATAGAGTGCCGGGCTCACCACCTGGGAGACAGGCTTAATAGAAGCCCAAACCTCACCATCACACAATATACCCATGGAACAAGCTTGCATCTGTAAAAGAAGAACCTGTCTCTTAGGGCAACCAACTCACTTGCAAAGAGAAGTCAGCACTCATTCCCTCTCCTTTGTTACCACAGGCATG
This sequence comes from Cephalopachus bancanus, assembly GCA_027257055.1. Classification (NCBI taxonomy): domain Eukaryota; kingdom Metazoa; phylum Chordata; class Mammalia; order Primates; family Tarsiidae; genus Cephalopachus; species Cephalopachus bancanus. The sequence goes on along the minus strand of JAPVLO010000288.1, from coordinate 1,779,070 downwards.
GCCAGTCTAAGCCTGAGTCATCGAAGAATGCAGGTGGTGGAAGAAAAGGCAGTGAATGATGAATGCATGAACTCCTGCACACCTCCAGTGATGGGAAACTCTGTGCCGTCTCCAGGTAACAGTGAGAACATGTCTCCTTCTGCCTGTGTCCTCCCCTCCTGGGTCCTCGGGAAGCCTTTGGAGACCTCAGAGATCCAGCTCGATGGATCTGCCCCCCAGGGTCACGCCCTACTTGAAGACAACCACTTTCACTGTAACAATATCCTTCCAGAATGCACGTTCTTTCTGCTGTTTTCATCAGTCCTATCCTGACTTAGAATTCTTAGGATGGTGGGGGAAAGTTACATGTTGACCTCTTCACTCCCCTCCAGGTTGGACTCAGAACTTTCACTGTTTGCCAAGGCCCTTTCCGAAACCTTGTAGCCTTCAGGTCTCGGTGGGGACCAGTCTGGAATGGACACCAGGCCAGGGCACAGGCAGGGGAATCCAGGAACCTCTCTGGGGGAGGGCAGGCTACCGCTGCCCATGCCACCCACACTTTGCAAATCACCCAAATCACTCTCCTCCTAGAAGCCACGTCTTTGCTGAAATCGGTGTCTTCTGCCCATCACGAGCTCAAGACCAGACAAAAGCTGCACAACAGCCCCTGCCTGAGAGACGCAGGGGTTTTCTGAGCCCATCGTATTTACTATTATCCAATGAGTCATCTGCTGTGGCTTTCATCTGGGGGCTACTGGGGAATGGGCTCTGGTTGGAGCCGTTCTTGATCCATCATGTACACTCACTCTTCGTCCTCTTGGTGGTCCCTGGAACCTTTGCAGACAGGAACCTCAGTCCACACCCACCAACAGCTCTTCTGGACTAAAGCTCACCCTCGGTTCCAAGCAAAGTCGGTGGTGCTTAAACATAGAAAATGAGGCCACACTGGCTTCAGAAATTTCCAGCAGATGCTTCCTCTGCCTTTCATCAAGGAGAGAACCAGCATTAGGAGAGCCTGCAACTGGTGGAAGTCAGGAGCGCTGTGTTTACAACTTCAGCTCAGACTTGTCTCCCAGGGATCTCACATAACAACAGTTCGAGTCTAACTGTGGTGCTGAAAGATCCCTGGGTGGATGTCCAGGAAGGAGGAACAATTAGTGCATTCATAAATCGTCTTTAAGTTTGCACTTCGGGTGTTAGTACAAATTGCTGTGAGTTTTCAGATTTGACCTGTGTGTCACAGGAAGGAAAACAGAAAGTGTGTGATTAAAAGTCACTCATTGAATCCAAGCCCAAATTTGCTTTACATATTGGTCATGAAAGGCCTGTCACCCCAGTTAAACAAGGAGGCTGTTAGGTCACACTCCCAGTGGGGCCTCTGGAATGTTAGATGAGGCCCGCCAGGGTGTGGGTGTCTGGTGTGCCATCCAGTGCTGCAAGAAAGATGCAGAGAATTGCACTGAAGTTAGATGAGAAAGTATAGTTTATTTAGAAAGTAAATTAGAGAGAGAGAGGAGATTCGCCACCCCACGGTAAGGAGAAGGGCCAAAGTCAGGAAACATAGCTTAAAGAGCACATGTCCACACCAGAGTCCAGTAAGGAAATGGCGGCTGGCTGCTCGTGGTTGAGTCCTTTTAATCCTTCCCTTTGATGGGGGAAGGTCATTAAGGTGATTGGGTCGTGGTCTGCTCCACACATCATCACGAAGGGGCAGGTAAGCACAGGCACTGATGTCAGGTGATGGACAGCAGGCAGATGGGTGGGTTAGTCCCATGGGTCTGTGTTAGGATAGTCATGAAGGGCTGGTTAGGTCAACTTGTTGACAAAACAAGCTGGGGAGGGGTTGTAAGACAATTATCAATAGCTACCTTTGAGAAATCGTTTCTGTCCTTGGCTGGTGATTACAGGGCAAGTTAAGTGAACCACTAGAAAAACATGAGATTTAGATAATGTTAAAATGGCTGCTCATTGGGTATATTTAATCTATGTAATGTCCTTTCAGAGACCAGTTACTTTCTTTTTCTTTCTTTCTTTGTGTTTGTTTATTTATTTATTTATTTTTGAGTTAGGGTCTCACTCTGTTGCCTAGACTGGAGTGCAGTGGCACAATCACGGCTCATAGCAACCTCCACTTGCTGGACTCCGGCAAACCGGCTTCAGTCTCCCAAGCAGCTGGGACAGTAGATGTGCATCACCACACCTGGCTAATTTTTTTTATTTTTAAATTTTTTTGGTAGAGACAAGGTCTTGCTATATTGCCCAGGCTGGTCTCAAACTTCTGGGCTCAAGCGATCCTCCCACCTCAGCCTCCCAAAGTGTTAGGATTGCAGGCAAGAACCACCACATCCAGCCAAAACCGTTTCCTTACTACAGTGATGGGTAGCAGGACAGTCCTGCTGGAGGCTCACCGTCCTCCTGCTGTCTGTGTCACCACTCAGAAGGCTGCATTACCTGGACCAGGTAGAAGTCTGGCACCCTGAGGGGGGCCACTCTGGGAACTTCTTGTGGGGCACCCTGTGCAGGCCTGGGTGGGTAGCGTGTGACAGGTGGGACTGTGAGGGGTTGGTGGAAACCAGAAAAGGGTTGGAAGCCAGAGCAGTGGATGGGAGAATGGAAGAACATTCTAGAGCATCTTGGATTCTCCCTGGAAATTGACTCTGAAGCAGAGTGACAAAAAGATGAGACGTGGTTGCCCCATGGGAACCTGTCCATTCACCAACAGCTCCTGTTTCCACGGCCCTGACCCCCTCCTGAGTGTGGTCCTGGCTACTGATGCCTCCGACCTAGCCTTCTGCCTCCACTCTGTCCCACAGGCTCTGCCTCCTGTAAACTCCCTGTAACGGGGTAGCTCCCCTCTGAGGCCTTGTTTGTAAGGTTCTTCACCTGCTCCAAAGAAAGTCCAGATGTCCCACAGGGAATGACATTGGTTTATTAGAACTCACAAGAGGCACAGATGGCGGCCCGACAGCGAAGAAAGAACCCGTGGCCTTGGGAAGGTACAGCAAGCCGCTTTATAGTCCAGCAAGTTCATTATTCCACTTGTGACATGGTGGTTCCAATCGTAGTGAGTGAGGGTGCCGCCCACACTGTGCTCAGCTCTGCTCAATCACCTGCACCCCGATTCATTACTGGGAACATGTATTTCCTGCAGAGACCAGTCCTGGCCCAAGGCTGCTCCCTGAGGGAGGGGCAGAAAGTGTCTGGGCAATGACCTCACACTCCCTCACTCTGGCACTAGCCAAAGGAGTCCCTGTTGCTTGCACCCAGAGCACCCAGCTGGCAAAAGCTGGAGAGAGAAAGCCAGAGGCAAACGTAGTCAAGATCCAAGGTTCAATGGTCCAGGAGAAGGGCTGAAGCAGAGAGGCAGACCCAGGGCGCCGGACCTATGAAGCTAGAGGGCGCCCCCAAAGACAGGCTGACACATGCCTCAGCCCAGACATCACCCTGGGGCGGGGGGTGATATTGTTGCCAATGTCTTAGACAGTCAACTGTGAGGCACACGCCCAACCTGGCTCTTCACAGTGCCAGATACAATATGACCGCCCAGGTCCTTATCCCCAAAGTGTTCATTCTGATTCTGGCCAATAGTGACAGGTCACATTAGAAAGATAAATCGACCTTTTTGCAGAGGATGACTTGGTGTTGCTGTAAGAAAGAAGGATGCTGGGTTAGAATAGTGTGTTTATTCATTAAACAAACATTTATTGAGCTCCTATTCTGTGCAAATATCTGCTCGGGGCACTGGAGTGGGCAGACAGAGTCCTAGGTCCTGCTTCTGAGCTCAAGGAGGGACGAGTCACACACACACTTCCTGCCAGTGCGTGCTTAGGGCGGGCCAGGAGGCTGGACGCTCACGCCAGGAGTTTGGGAAGCAGAGAGCAGCGAGGAAGGTGAGGGTGGAGCTGCACCTGGGCTGCTCCTCACAGGGAACAGATTTCACTCACAGGGATCCCAGGCGCCGGGGCCAGAAAGAAAAATGCCAAGTGGTCTGAGCTGGCAGTAGAGACCAGGCAGGATGGGGTGGCAGGCAGGTGACAGGTCCAGAAGGCCAGGGTGAGAAGTCTGGATTTTAACTGTAGTCAGTGGGAGCCAATAAGGACTTGACACTGGAGAGGGGTATCATCAAAGCAGTGAGCTGCAGAGAATCTTCTGGCAACAATATGCTAAGCAGATAGGAGAAGGGGAGAGTCTGAGCATAGTTCAGTCTATCTGGAGGCTACTGCAATAGTCCAAGCAGGATCCTTCACCTGAGGTGAAGGATGGGAATGCAAAAGAAGACAGAGATTTTTAAAAATCCCAGGCCGGGCTGGATGGCTCAGCCTGTAATCCCGTGCTTTGGGAGGCCGAGGTGAGTGAATTGCCTGAGCCCGCAGGTTTAAGACCCACCTGGGCAACTTGGCGAGACCTCATCTCTACAATAAATCAAAAAAATTAGCCAGGTGTGGTAGCACGCATCTGTAGTTCCAGCTACTTGGAAGACTGAGGCGGAAGGATCGCCAGAGCCCAGCAGGTTGAGGCTGCAGTGGCCCAGAGCGTGCTACTGCACTCCAGTCTGGGTGACAGAGTGAGATTTCAACTCAAAAAATAAAAATAAAAAATAATTAAAAAATTAAAAATCCCAAATTGCCGGGCATGGTGGCATGTGCCTGTAATTCTAATGCTTTGGGAGGCTGAGGTGGGAGGTTCGCTTGAGGCCGGGGATAGCAACATAGCAAGGCCCCATCTCTACAAAAAATTTAAAAATTAGTCATGTGTGGTGGCATGTGCCTATCATCCCAGCTACTCGGGAGCCTGAGGCAGGAGGATTGCCTGAGCCCAGAAGGTCGAGGCCGTGGTGAGCCATGATCATGCCACTGCCCTCCATCCTGGGCGACAGAGCAAGACCCTGACTTAAAAAAAGAAAAACCCTGACAGCGAACTGAACCTGGAGCTGGAAAGCTACTTTATTAGAGATTCACTTTATTAAGAACTACTCCCCGAAAACATCAATACGTAAGTTAACAAGCCAAACAGTGTAGTCCAATCAACATGAATCAAGGTTTACTGGGGAAACAAGGTCAGTCGGACTCATTGAATAATCTCAACCTTGGCCTCGTTTCATGTCAATGCAGATTGGTAGACTGATGCCTTCAAAGCAAATGTAGAATCAGCGAGGTGTGGAGCCTCCCTGACCAGCCTCCACGGGGGCACACGGGCTCCTGCTACCCTTCTGCACCCAACGCACCTCGATCTCTGATTTCATCCAGGCTCTCCTAATGCCAGGAGGAGGCTCCAGGGTGTCTGGGGTTTCAGATTGAGGAAGGTGAGAAAAAGACTGAACGGGGGTCTGGAGAGCTGGCTTCAAACTGTCCCTATTCAGCGTGCCATTCCAGGGAAGTCGTCCTTCCCTCCGTTTCTTCACTCACTGAAGGGGGCAAGAGGCTCCTCTTGTGGCTGATTCCAGAGACTGTGAAAAGAGACGCGAAAGGACCCAGCCACGGGAGACGCCAACTGAGGAAGGCCACACCTTCCTCTCACGGCCAAAGTCTCTGGCAGTTACTGGAGTGATGCATTGGGAGACGAGGAGGAGGAAGGGGAAGAAGATGAGGAGAAGGAGGAGGAAAAAGAAGAGAAGGAGGAAGGGGAGGAGGTCCAGCTCTGGGAAGGAGGACTCAGCCTGAAGGGTCCAGAGAGTCTCCTCGGCCTGGCATGGGCAGCAGCGGGGACAGAAGCCAGCCAGTGTCCTGTCTGTGTCTGCCCCTGCACAGCCCAGAGGTCCAGCCTGTTAGGTGTTCCCCTGCATCCAGCCTGTCTATTCCTCCACCCACGTTTCCAGTAAATACATGTCCCCATCAGCCTTTTGCCCTCAGTGGTATCACCACATGCCTGCTCTCTCCTCCCCCTTGTGCTGTGGGCTCTTCCAGAAGAACAAAGGACTTTGTGATGTACAAAGTCCCTCCCTCGTGCCTGACTCTGCGGGCATTTGACAAGCTCGATCTCTTAAACCTCACAGCAGCTGTGCGATGTAAACATTCTTCCTTCCCCCTTTGCAGGCATTCTTCCCCCTCCACAGAACTGAGTTCAGAGAGTTCAAGACTAGTGGCAGGCCACACAGCCAGCAGATGGGGAAGTCGGGAATAAACTTGGCCTCTGTGGCTCCTTGCTCCTCTTGCCTCCCAGGGACCTTTGAGTCCCCTGAGACTCCTGAGAAAGGGCCTCTAACTGGGGCCAGGAGTCATCTGTGCTTGGGAGTGCGTCAAAGTCACGTGACCAGGGCAGCTTTGCGGAGGGGGCAGACTTCGAGCTCTTTCCTGGAGAGCAGGCCGGCAGAACGTGGAGTCAGGCAGAAAGGAAGAGCCTGTGGGCCAGCAGGCAAGATTTTATTTATTTGTTTATTTATTTTATTAGAAAAAAAAATTTCTTTTTTGAGTTGGAGTCTCAATTTGTCGCCCAGGCTAGAGTGCAGCGGCACACTCCTGGCCACCACAGCCGCGGCCTGCCAGGCTCAGGCAATCCTTCCACCTCAGTCTTCCAAGTAGCCAGAACTACAGGCACGTGCTACCACGCCCGGCTAATTTTTTGATTTGTTGTGGAGACGAGGTCTCACCATGTTGCCCAGGCTGGTCTCGAACCTGCGGGCTCAGGCAATCCTCTCACCTCGGCCTCCCAATGTGCTGGGATTGTAGACTTAAGCCATTGCGCCCAGCACCCCCTCCCCAATTTTTTTTAAATTTTAAAGACGTGGGATACAATTCAGGATTAGGTATACAAGTGGTCATCATACCGGTAAAGTTTGGGCCTCCCTTTGGTCCCCACTTTGCCTGGTTTGAGATCAGGTACCCTTATTGATGTTATGTGCCCCCCCCCCCCGGCAGTGTCCCGCTACTGCCAATCCCTTTCTTAAAGTATTGTGATAAATGTTCAGGGTCTGCTTATGAGTGAGAACATGTGGTACTCAGTTCTTTGTTTCTGTGAATGATCACTGAGTATTATAGGCTCTAAATCCAACCAAGTTGCTGTAAAGTTCATAATTTTGTCCTTGATAATGGCTGTGTAATATTCCATCATGTTTATACACTACACTTAAAAAAAAATCTAGTCCAGTTTCAATGCCAGCAGGTTTGGTTCCATGTGTCTGCTATTATGAATAGTGCTGTAATACACATGCATGTATAGGAAACTTTTTTGTAGAATCATTTGAGTTCCTCCGGGTATATTCCCAGTAGGGGGATTGCTGGGTCATATGGAAGGTCAATGTCTAGTTCTTTCAGAAATTGCCACACGGTTTTCCATAGAGGTTGGAACTATTTATTTTTTATTTTATCTTATTTTAGAGTTGTGGAGTGTGGGGGGGATTTTCTACTTAAGTAAATTGCATGCTGGCGCAGTTTGGGCTTCTAGGAAGCCCTCTCCCCCTCAAGAGTGGACCTGATACCCAGTGGGTGGTTGTGTTCCCCCTTTCTCCTCCCTCCCTCCTTCCCCTAGTAGTGTCCCCTGTCTGCAGATTCCACCCTTGTGCTGTTGCGACCAGGGTTTAGGATCTGCTTACGAGTGAGAACATGCAGTATTCAGTTCTTTATTTCTGTGACAGTTCACTTAGGATGATGGTCTCCAGCTACATCCTTGTTGCTGCGGAGGACACAAATTTGTACTTCTTCGTGACTGTGTAGTATTCCATCGTGTATATGTGCGACATTTTCTTTATTTAGTCCACTTTCAATGGGCAGCAGGATTGGTGCCATTTTTTTTTTTTTTTTTTTTGCTATTGTGAATAGCGCAGCAATGAATATGCACGGGCAGGTGTCTTTTTGGTAAAGCAATTTTTGTTCCTCTGGGTATGTTCCTAGAAGTGAGATTGCTGGATCTATGGAAGCTCAATTTTTAATTCTTGGAGAAAACCAGACAAGATTTTAAGTTACTTTAAAAAAATAAAGGACAGTAATTCTGTCAGCCTTTCAAGGGGGTGGGGGCGGGAGGGGGTGGAATGATTTATATCAGGGAGACCACATGGTGGTCCACGTGCCTTTCCTGGGTGGAATCTGGTGGAGTACAGTGGATTCAGGGTCTATGCCGGAGAAACAGATTAAGTAGAGGGAAGATTGACATGTCAGGACCCCTTGGTTCCGGGCCCAGGTGTATGTGTGTGTGTGTGTGTGTGTGTGTGTGTGTGTGTGTGTGTGTGTGTGTGTGTGTGTGTTTATTTGTTTTTGGGTCAAAGTCTTACTCTGTTGCCCGGGCTGGAGTGCAGCAGCACGATCATGGCTCACCACAGCCTCGACCTACTGGGCTTAGGCAATCCTTCCACCTCAGCCTCCCAAGTAGCTAGAACTATAGGCATGTGTCAGCACACCCAGCTTATTTTTCGATTTATTGTAGAGACAAAGTCTTGCCATGTTGCCCAGGCTGGTCTTGAATTCCTGGGTTCACACAACCATATCACCTCAGCCTCCCAAAGTGCTGGGAATGCAGGCATGAACCACCGCGCCCGTCCTATTTTTTATCTGACTTTATGCGATAGGTCCGTGGTCCCATTCCTGGTGCCATGAGTCACTTCTTGACAGTAACTGAAGCTCCTACATCACTGAGGACTGACTCTACACTGGCCCTGTCTTGAGTGCTTGGCAAGTAAGAAGTCGACGAATCTTCACCACCACCCAGTACTTATTGTGCTTATCCTCATTGTGCACATGAAGAAACAGGCCTAGAGAGGTTAGGCTACCTGCCAACATCACATAGCAAGGGGCACAAAGGAGAAGGAAGCCTTTGCTAACATGCGGAGCCACCCACAGAGTACCTGGTCCCAGGAGGTAGTGAGCTCCCCATCATCAAAGTGCTGCCAGCAGAGACTTCCCAACACCGCAAGATGGAAGGACACTCAGCTAAAGGCTCTTTTAAGATTCTCTCTAACTTGAGATTCTATGCTCCTGGGACATTTTCCTGATCTAGAAGAAACTACTCAAAAGAGTCTGACAGGCCAGGTGCAGTGGCTCACGCCTATAATTCCAGCCCTTTGGAAGGCCAAGGTGGGAGGATCACTTGAGGTCAGAAGTTCGAGACTAACTTGGACAACATATTGAGATCATGTGTCTACAAAAAAGTTAAAAAATTAGCTCAGCATGGTGCCACACACCTGTAGTCCCAGTGGCTCAGGAGGATTGCATGAGCTCAGGAGTTCAAGACTGCAGTGAGCTATGATCAAGCTACTGCATTCCAGCCTGGATGACAGAGTGAGTGCCTGTTTCAGAACAATAATAATAATAAGAGTCTGACACAAGAAATTGCAGGATCGTGGGTCTCAAGTCACCGAGGTGTGTTGTGTTGGCCATTCCTGAAGTCCCCTCTGCTCCTTGTCCATTGGGTTAACTCAGCCCATTCCTAAGAGACGCAGGGTCTCCTGGCCCTCCCCACCCCCTGCTCCCCAGCTGGCTTCTCCCATTTACCACATCTTTCTGTTACAGCTCCATCTTCCCTGCCCCCTGCCTCCCTGTGAGTACCCAAGGGCAGACAGCACACCCTATTCATGGCTCTCAATCCACAGCACCCAGTGAGGAAGGTGGTCAGTGGGGCCCTTTCAGTCCAGCAAACATGTCTTCCCTCTCAGAGTCCCGTCTCCATGCCAGTGATCCGTGTTCAGATACGTCTCCCCTAGCTCCATCTCATGCCCCCATGGGAGCCAAGCTCCATGTCTCACACTCTGCCCCACACACATTCTGCAAAAGACTCACGGTGGATGGTGCCAGGGCTCCCCTTCCTCTCCCGTGCTGCCTTGTGTCTTCACCTTCCAGGATCCACTGGAGGTGACAGGCCTGACTGGGGGGAGGAGGTAGATTTCCACCGGCTGAGATCTCTGTCGAGCCCCTCTGCCTGGGGTCAGACTTGGAGGCAGGGTCCCGCTTAGAAGAAGACCTCGCTGAGAGGGCCGTGGCAGGTAGCTTCACGGGCCAGCCCCTACGGGGATGACCTCATTGGCAGAGGCCATCCTTGCCCAAGGTCACACCTCTCCCTGCAGAGGACCATATCCAGCCATACCCAAGACAGGAGAACATGTGGGAAGGAAGCCGCAAAGCCACCTAGGACGGCTCTCCTTAGGAAAGCCTCTTGCGAGGCTGGCCCTTGCTGGCATCAAGAACCTGGCTTTGGGAAGGTTCCTACCATTCCCTGATAAGTGGCTCCATGGACCTGTCTGGACAATAGGACCAGTGCTGAACCCCTGCTTTCTTTCTGGGAGCCTAGATCTTTGGTACATGGCAGGCAGAAGTTGCCCGTGTGGCCAGCCCTTCCCCCACCACACCAACAAAGATCCTGGGCCGAGTCTTTAAGGAACTGGTGACATTCACCACGTGCAGTCACAGCAGCTGGAGGAAGAACTCTTTCCCCTGCGTGACGCCGCTGGGAAAGGACCCCTGGGAGCTGGGCCTGTCTCCTTTGCTGGTTCCACTTTGTGTCTCTTGCTGTCATGAGTCAGGGTCATAAGCATCACCATATGCTGAGTCCTGTGGGTCCTCCCAGCCAATCCTGGAACCCAGGGCTACCTTGGGGACTTCCAGACAGGGCATAAGAAGCTATGTTGGCTCCCGAGCGCCCGAGACTCAGGCAAGGCTACAGCGGGGCCCCTCCTTGATCCCCTCTCCTGTGGCCCCCGTGGCTTCCTCCCTGCTCATCCATGCTGTTGGCCCCAAGGCCACTCCCTGCCCAATATCCTGAGTGTTCAACTCTGCCTCAGAGTTTGCTTTCCCAGACCCCAACCTGCAACAGATACAAACCCAGCATTTCAGGACCCACAGGTCATCAGGCGTTTTGTCCCGTGTTAATGTTATTGTCACAACCTACCAGGTCTTCACAGAGGAAGAAACAGGAGCTGAGGGGAGTGACACACACAAGGTCACAGAGCAAGTGATGGTTAAAGCCGGGATGGGCTCCTGGTCAGGATGTCTCGGAAGTCAGTGGCCTCTCTCACCTGTGGCTTTGCGGGCCCACGATTCCTCCAAGCCTGAGGATATAGGGTGATACACTCCCCCACGAAGATATCCTGAGAGGCATCTGGGGGCCGAATCTGGGCAACCCTGAGCAGGAGAGAATTCGAGTCCCAGGAAGGGAGACAGGATGCATCCTCCCTCCATTGAGGGTTCAGCAGAGAGGATGAGGATGCAGAGCTTCTGAAAGAGGGACATCTGTCATTCCCTACTCACCCAGCTGATACAGCCCCACCACACGAACACCTGCATCCTGCGGCTGAGTCCACTGACCTCCCAGGTCCCAGACCCTGTGTAGAGAAACCTGTCCTTCGTGCAGAGGACAGTTGTCCGTGGTCTTGTTAGCCATCCAGAACCACCCCCCCCCGCCAGGCACAGGAAACCGTCCAAGCAGGATGGCACAGAGAGGGACTTGGCTCCAGGGAGGAGAGAGACTGCCACTCACAGAGGCGGCCAGGCCAGCTGTCGGCTCCAAAGGAGACGGGGCTGCGGGAAAACGTGCCAGACGGAGGCCCGGGGAGCTCACGGACCCCATCTGCCCATGGCCAGGGAGCAACGCCCAACCCCGACATCCAGCTGAGATGTATCAAGCCCCCAGCTGCATAGTCCAAGAAGCCAGCAGCTCTTCCCAGAGCCTGGGAGTCCCCAGAGCTACGCCCCTGAATCTCCGTTGCTGTGGCCTCCTGTCTCAGGGGCATCACATGAGTCCATGGGAAGGCCAACATCAGCTCCTGTCCCTTTTTCCACAAAATAAATTGGAAGGTAAATGCAGAAAGAAGCCAATAAAGAAGCAGACACCTTGCCTGGTTAGCTATGCCCACAGCTGAACTTTCTGCAAACTTCTTGAGAAGGGACCGCATCTCATGCCTTACTGCCAGGAAGCTAAGAAATCTCTTAGCTCCGCCAGGCAGTGGGCACTGCTATCTTACCCTCACCGGCCTCTCTCTTCTCCTCATAGGCCCGCCTCACCCTCAGGAGAAATGGAAGTGTCTCCCTGCCACATTCCAGCAGGCCCACGTGCAGTCACCTCTCACAGAAAAGATCATCTTGGGGGGCTCCTTCACCCTGATCTCTTCATCAATGTATTTCCCCTCTTTTTGATATATCAATGTGTGTGTGTCTCTGTGTGGACATGTGTGTATGCGTTCTACTTAAGAGTTCAGCTAAGGTTTGGATGTCTCTTTTCTCAGCCAGGATGGGTGAGGCTGATGGTAGATCTTTTTATTCAGTGTTAGAGATGAGGACCCAGCAGCTCAGAGAGGTTAAGTACCTACCCCAAGGTCACACAGGCCGTCAATGGAAGAGCCACAACTCTCCCTTGGTGTTGCTGCCATTGTAACCTGAGATCATACAAGTAAGCCACCCCCCTTCCCATCTCACCACCCCTGAAACAGAGGGAGCAATTTATCCAGAGCAGTTAATTCTCTCTAAATACCAGACATTTCTATCAGCACTGAATTCCATCATGTTCCATCTGTGACAATAAGGACATGAAGAAACACCACACAGCTGGTTGGCATTTTCATCTGGTTTCCAGGGCTCCTCGAGGCCTGTTGATCAGACTAGGAGCAAATGATACTGCCCTGCACCTACAATGTCAGAGCGGAAATAGAGGCCAGAGGCCAAAAAACAACCTCCCAACTGCCAGAGGTGGGCCAGGTCTAGCGCACCTCTGGTCCAGCTCACTGCATTTTAGAGGCGAGGAAACTGAGGCTCAGTGTTGCAGCAGCACAGGCAGGACTTGAGCTGAGGATCCCAGGAGCCCATAACGTCCTGTGTGTCCTGGCCTGCTCTAGTCTATTCTTGTTTTCAGCAGGTAAGCAAGAGAAGAATTGCACATATGGGGATGAGACAGTTGCCTTGGAGACAAGCTTGATGGGGACACCTGATTGTCTGAAGACCAGACCAGCCCATCCACCTCTCCTACCACCTTTACTACTCCCCTCACATGGCTTCCACTCAGGAAGGATTTGCAAACATCCCTGATCACCCATGATCACCCTAACCACCTCGATTACCTTACCCAGGAGGTGAGGGCAGGGGAAACATACCCACATCAACTTCACCTTGGTTCAAGCTCCCATAGAAAATGCAGAGGAGCAGCCAGCATAGCTGAGATCACTCTATTCCTTGAGGCTGGGATAAGATAAGAAGACTTTAACTTCAGTCTTTATCTGTACATGCATGTGAGGAAACTGCCCAACCTGGGGAAGGTGTAGGTGAGACAATCCCTGAGCTCACACAGGGCCTAGACTTATTTGCAATCCCAATTTCCAAGGTGAAAAGACCTCCTTATACACAGAGTATCAGGTAAAATCCTCGGAAAGATAGTACCTCAATAGTGGAGTCAATTTAGCCCTAGAGCAAGACTGCCTTGGACCTGTGTCAAGAAACTTAAAAATAAAGGATTAAACTGATTTCAAGTAACTTAGCTGCAATCCTAGAATAAAACCCAACAATATTTAAAGGAATGCAGCTAAGCACAGCACCCAAAAAGGTAAAAAATCCAAATGCCCAGTATACATTCAAAAATTTCTAGACACATCTTGTCTCTCTGCTTCGATTTAACATTGCACTGAAGGTTCTAGCCACAAAAGTTAGGCAAGAAAAAGAAATAAAAGGCATCCATATTATAAAGAAAGCAATAAGTATTTCCATTTGCAATGACATGATGTTATATATAGAAAACCCAAACAATCTACCAAAAATACTATTACAGTTGATAAACACACTCAGCAAAGTTGCAGGATACAACATCAATATACAAAAATTATATTAAATGTAGCAGTGAACAATCATAACATGAAATTAAGAAAACAATTTCATTTGCAGTAGCATCAAAAATTTTAAAACACTTAGAATAAATTTAATCAAAGAAGCACAAGACTTGTACACTGAAAACTATAAAACACTGTTGAAAAAATATTTAAAGATCTCAATAAGTGGGAAAGCATCTTGTGTTCATGGACTGGAAGGCTTAATATTGTTGAGATAGCAATACAGATCGAACACTCCTAATTCAAAAATCTGAATTCCAAAATTCTCCAAAAACTGAAATTTTTGAGCACCAAATGGAAAATTCCACACCTGCGCTCATGTGATGGGTCTCAGTCAAAATGCAGGCGTATAGCACACAGTTTGTCAGTGTCACCAAAGAAAAGGACCCTCCCAGGCCCTTCAGCTGTGATGTATCTTTTCCATGCACAGCATGATGGTTTTGCCCAACAGCCACAGGCTGTCCATATGGGTGGCTGAGATACTGACCCCTTTACTTTCCGATGGTTCAATGTACACACTTTGTTTCGTGGACAAAATTATTTTAAAATATTGTATGGAAATACCTTCAGGCTGTATGTGTAAGGCTTATACAGAACATAAATAAATGTCATGTTTAGACTTGGGTCCCATCTCTGAGATATCTCATTATGTATACGCAAAGTATTCCAAAATCCAAAAGAATTGAAAACATTTCTGGTCTCAACCATTTTGGAAAAGGAATATTCAATCTGTGCTCTCCAAATTGACCCACAGATTTAGTACAATTGCTATCAAAATTCCAACTGCCTTTTTTTGTAGAACTGGACAAGCCAATCCTAAAATTCATATGGAAATGCAAGGGACCCAGAATAGTCAAAACAATCTTTAAGAAGAAAATCAAAGTTGAGTTACACTTCTTGATTTCAAAACTTACTACAACATTACAGTAATCAGGACAGTGTGATACTAACATAAGGATAGACATATTGATCAATAGAATAGAATTGAGAGTCCAGAAATAAGCCCACACATCTATGGTCAGCTGATTTCCAGCAAGGATGCCAAGATCATTCCATAAAGAAAGCATATTCTACACATAATGCTGGGACACCTGGTTACCTCAAATCAAAGAATGCATTTGGATCCCTAATTTACACCCTACACAAAAATTAACTCAACATGGACCAAAGACCTAAATGTATGAGCCAAAAAGATAAAATTAGGCAAAAGTTGCTTAGATGTGACACCCAAGCCACAATCAACAAATAAAAGAATAGCTAAATTGAACTTCTTAAAATTAAAAACCTTTTTTGAGTCAAAGGATTCTATTTAAAAAATGAAAAGACAACGCACAGAATGGGAGAAAATATTTGCAAAGGATAAATCTGATAAGAGTCTAGTAGCCAGAAAATATAAAGAACTTTTACAAGTCAACAATAAAAAGACAACTCAATTTAAAAACTGGGCAAAGTATATGCATATACAGATGGTCAGTAAGCACATGTAAACATGTTCAGTACCATTAGTCATTAGGGAAATGTAAATCAAAACCCTGAGAGATACCACTATATTCCCACTAGGGTGACCATAATCAAAATGACAAACAATGACAAGTGCTGGTGAGGATGTGGAGAAGCTGGAACCTTTATACATTGCTGGTAGGAACCTAAAATGGTGCAGTTACTTTGGAAAACAGTCTGGCAGTAGTTCCTCAAAATGTTAAATATAGTTACCATATGACTCCAGCAATTCTACGCCTAGGTATATACTCCAAAGAACTAAAAACATATGTTCACACAAAATTTTATGGACAAATGTTCATAGCAGCAATATTCATAATAGCCAAAAAGGAAAAACAACCCAAATGTTCACCAAATGAAGCACAGATAAACAAAATGTGACATCTTCCTACAATGGCATATGATTTAGCTATGATAAGGAATGAAGTACTGATACGTGCTCCAACATGGTTGAACTGTGAAAACATTACGCTAAGTAAAAGAAGCCAGACACAAAAGGCCACATATTGTATGATTCCATTTATATTAAATTTCCATAATAGACCAATCTACAGAGACAAAAAGCAGATTTGTGGTTGCCAGGGCCTGGGAGGAGTGGGGAGTTATAAGTGTTGCTAACGAGTATAGAGTTTCTTTCGAATGTGATGAAATGCTCTGGAATTGAAGAGTAATAATGATTGCACAACCTTATGATTATACATACTAAAAACCACTGGATTGTACATTTTAAAATGATGAACTTTATGTTATGTAAAATTTTATGTTATGTAAATTATATTGCAACCCATCTAATGCACGAAAAATAACTAGACGTGCAGTGAAACAGGAAAACATAACCCACACGATGAGAAAAATCAATCAATAGAGATATACCCAAAAAAGACATGGGGTGGATGACTGATGATTGAATTAACAGACAAGGACATTTAAACAGCTATTGTAACTATACTCCATATGTTCTAGGAGGTACAGAAGAGCATGAACATAATCAGAACAAGGTGAAAGACATACAAGAGAACCAAACTGAATTTCTAGAAGTAGCAAATATAGTATCTGAAATGAAAAATGCACAGGCCCACACTGATGAGCCTGGGGTAATCAGGTTCTCCACACAGTGTCTCCTCATTAGCGTGCCTGTACATATGACCAAAAAGCATCTGGCTGTGGACTCAGAGGTTCTCCTTGGATCCTCTGGCATTAGGTTCTTCCTGGGTAGGCCTAAGGGTGGTGTGAGCCCAGTTGGGCACTTTTCCCTTTGGTGGTCTATGGGTATGCTGCTTACCTGTACTTTTAGAATAAGGTATGACCCATGAGCTTCCATCAGATGGTCATGTTGATATGGTTGTAGGGGATGTCTAGGCCAGAGCTGGCCAGAGGTTGTGGAACCCAGCTCCAAGTTTGACTCTCAGAAGAGCCAAGAGAAACCCCTACAAGGAAGACACGCCTGAGGCTGAGAGAGGTACGTGAGGGAGCAGTGGGGAAACTATTCTGGAACAACAAATCCAGTCACATCCATTGACATACACATATGCACACACACTCAAGCAAGAGCAAATTAGACATTGTAGAAGAAAGATAATTAAACTTGAAGACATAGTAATAAAAATGACACAAAGTGAAACACAGAGAGAAAAGTGACTGAAAAACTGAATAAGGCATCAGTGACTTGTAGAACAATATTAAACACTAGTAAACAATCTAACGTACATGTAATTAGAGCTTCATAAGAAGAGAAGACAAGAACTGGGCTCGGTGGCTCAGCCTGTAATCCCGCGCCTTTGGGAGGCTGAGGTGAGTGGATTGCCTGAGCCTGTGGGTTCGAGACCCACCTGGGCAGCGAGACCTCATCTCTACAATAAATCAAAAAATCAGCCGGGCGTGGTAGCGCATGCCTGTAATTCTGGCTACTCGGAAGGCTGAGGCAGAAGGATCGCCGAAGCCCAGCAGGTCGAGGCTGCGGTGGCCGGGAGCGGCCACTGCACTCCAGCCTGGGGACAGAGTGAGACTCCAACTCGAAAAAAAAAAAAAAAAAAAAAAAGAGAAGACAGGAAGAAAAATATAAATATTTCAGGAAATAATGGCCTGCAATTTTCCAAATTTGAGTTAAAAACTAGAGTATTACAGATCTAGAGTCTCAATGAACTCCAAGAAAAAGACACATAAAACTACAAGGCACTTCACAACCAAATCACTTCAGACTAGTGATAAAAGAAATAGCTTTAAAGCAGTCAGGAAAGAAAAAAGACCCACTACATACAGAGGAACAAAGATTAGGTAATGACACGCTGCTAGACAGAAATTCTGCAAGTCAGAAGACAATGAAGCCATAACTTTAAAGAACCGAAATAAAAAAGAAAACAGTCAACTTAGAATTCTATACCCAGCAAAAATATCTCTCAAAAAATAAAGGCAAAATGAAGACTTTGTTAGACAAACAGAAATAAAAGAACTTGTTGCCAGCTGATCTGGATTCAAGAAGTATTAAAGGAAGGTCTTTAGATGAAAATATTTAGCAGTAAGCTAAATACCTCACAGAATGTCTTCTCCAAACCAGATGAAAGGCAAAAAAAAATTTGTATGTATATATATGTTTTACATCAAATCATACCCATCAGCATAGCTTGAAGACAAAGAATGCTTAAATTGCAAAATACTTGTGACTAAAAAAACAGAAAAATCTCCAGATTTTAGCATGTGATCTCACATGCTGCCATGCCATCTTTCATGGCTGCAAGGCTCTGGTAAGAGAGGGCACGTGTAGAAAATTTGTAGGGAGCAGAGAGTAACACAAGAGAAGGGGACTAAGGGTTATTTGACCACCAAAGTATTAAATGACTCTAATTTTAAGAATGCTGGAAAAATGACCAAGCAAATCAGAGCAGAGTACAGGAAAGGGGGTTATTTCTCCACCACCCTGCCATCAGTAATGAGCACAGCTAGCACCCGTATCTTGGATTCTCTAATCACAAAACCAAGGGTTGCTTAGAGAAAAGACTGATTTCAGGACTGGGACAGTAAAAAAAAAAAAAAAAAAAAATGAGAGAAGCCTGGAACATCTTGTGATGCCAGAAAATGAGAAAGTAAGTGCTTGAGTAAGGGGTGGGAGTGTATCAAAAAGGACTTGCCAACAAGATACAAGAAGGAGCTCCCAGTGGCCACATCTGGAACAATGAGCAACAGATAAACAACAATAGCATTTGTATGGGATTATAACCCTTAGAATGAAAAGAATACCCATGAGTTCATGCTGACCCTCGGCCTGGGGCTGGCGGACTTTGTGTCGGGGAGAGACTATGAGTCCAGGTTTGAAAATGCTCATTTAGCTGGGCTCAGTGGTTCAGCCTATAATCCCGCACCTTTGGGAGGCTGAGGTGAGTGGATTGCCTGAGCTCGCGGGTTTGAGACCCGCCTGGGCAACTTGGCGAGACCTCATCTCTACAACAAATCAAAAAAACAGCCGGGTGTGGTAGTGCATGCCTGTAATTCCAGCTACTCGGAAGGCTGAGGCGGAAGGATCACCAGAGCACAGAAAGTCGAGGCTGTGGTGGCCGGGAGCGGCCACTGCACTCCAGTCTGGGCGACAGAGTGAGACTCAAACTCAAAAAAAAAAAAGAAAGAAAATGCTCATTTAGCAATAGATGTCCATGAGACAGTCAAACAGGTGCTGGACGACACTTAAGGGTTTATGGTATGTTAAAAATTAGAGACAAAATAATTCCAATTAATCCATGTAGAAAGAATGAGGAAACACATATTCACAATAAAGGAAACACCATAGTCATAGCTCTTAAAACAAGATTCACTGCTGGGTACTAAAAGCAGTAGATCTAGGTTTGAAGCAAAACAGGACATTAGTATACTCTCAAAGTATCTCCCCAAAGATATGTGTCAATCACAAAGTAGAGAAATCATAACTTTACAGTCTATTGCAATCTATTAGCAGAGAGAAACGTTTAAATAAGTAACTGTTGTTTACTGACGGTTGTATCACAGGCTATTATATCAGTGAGGGTAGGCTGAGCTCTGGTAGTGAAGAGACCCAGTGTTTCAGAAAGTATATTTCTTCTTCAAGATAGAGTCCTGTGCAGATGTTCAGTTCAGTGAGGGCTCACACTGATGGACACTGTCAATTTCAGCATATGACTTTCAAGGTGCTCTGGGTATATTACCCTAGTAAGCTGGAAAAGGAAGGACCCAGGAGGAGCACACTGGGGCCATGGATTGCAGAGGCCAGATCTGGAAGTGGCAAACACCACTTCCACTCATCCTATTGGGGAGAATTTAGTCACATGATCCCCACCTGACTGCAAGGGATTCTGGAAACTATAGTTCCCCTATATGCCCAAAGAAGGGAAGAACAGATTTTGATGATCATGCAATGGCCTCCACCACCACTATGAAAACATCGAAAAGAGACTACAGTATTTACCTAGGGACTGGGGCCAGGAAATGCTTCCCAGAAGGAATGGCATTTAAGCTAAGTTTTGAAGATGACTGGGGGAAAGAAAGTGAGCATTTCAGGCCGTGGGGACAATACGACCAGGCCCAGAAGTGTGAAAGAGCTTGTCTTAACTAAGGAAAATGTGAGGGATGGTCAGTCTTACCAGAGCTTAGGGGTAGCAGAGAAAAAGCAGCATGAGAGAAGATTCACGAAGCAGGCAGAGGCCAGGTCACCCAGTGCCTTGTGGGCTGCATCAAGGAGTTGGGTCTTCAACCCATAAACAACTATCCAAGGGTTGTAAGCTGAGGGAGAAGTGTGATTGTGTCATTGTAAATGACTGTGTATAAACAAGGGTGGGTGGGGTAAGCTGAGTGGGAGGCTGTCTTAGTTCATGTCCTGCTACTGAAACAGAATATCACAGACTGGACAGTTTATAAAGAAATTAAGTTCATTTCTTATAGTTCTAGAGGAGAGGCAGTCCAAGGTCAAGGGGCTGCATCTGGTGAGGGTCTTCTTGCTGGTGGGGACTCTTTGGAGACCCAAGGTGGTACAGGGTATCCCAGGGTGAGGGAACAAGGATTGAGTCAAGCTTGCTGTTACAACAAACCTGCTTTTGTGATAATTAACCCATCCCTCATCAACCCACGAGCCATGAATGGATTCATCCGTTTATGAGAGCACAGCCTTCATGACACAGTCGCCTCTTAAAGGCCCAACATCTTAGCACAATTGAGTTTCAGAGGGAACACACATTCCAACCACAGCAGAAGTCATTGTAGTCATCCTGGTTAGAGATGAAGATGGCTGGAACTAAGATGGTGCCAGTGGAAATAAAGAAAAAGGATCACATTTGGGAGAGATTTTAGAAGTAGCCCTTGAGGATGGATTGCTTGTGGAGGCTGAGGGCTAATACTGTGCAAAGAGTGATCCTCAGCCTGGGGCTGGTGGACTTGGGGTCAGGGAGAGACCGTGAGCTCAGGTTTGACTATGCTCATGTAGCAAGCGATGCCTATGAGACAGTCAAACAGGTGCCAAGTGGTCCTAGGGTTGATGGTATGATGTTTGGAAAGGAGGTCTGCCCTAGGGAACTAGGTGTGGGGTTCACTGGCAAATGGATGGAATTGGAAACCATGGAGTGGGTGGGATCACGTAGAGAGAAAATGTAAAATAAAAAAGAAAGGGTCCAGGACCAAGCCCTGGGAGCTCCAACAATTAAATGTAGGCTGGAAGAAAACTCCTTAAAGGAGACTAAGAAGGATTGGTCAGATCCGAAGAAGATAAGACAAGGGACAAAATAAGATAAGAGTTTTGTAAAGACCAGGAAAGAACATTAAAGAATAAGGCAGTGTTGGCCAGGCATGGTACCTATAAACCCATGCACTTTGGGAGGCCAAGGCAGGAAGATCGCCTAAGACCGGGGTTCGAGACCAGTCTTAGGCAACATAGTAAGATCTCATCTCTACAATAAATCAAAAAAAATCAGCCGGCATGGTAGTGCATGCCTGTAATTCCGGCTACTTGGAAGGCTGAGGCGGAAGGATCGCCGGAAACCCAGCAGGTCGAGGCTGCGGTGGCCGGAAGCGGCCACTGCACTCCAGTCTGGGCAACAGAGTGAGACTCCAACTCAAAAAAAAAAAAAAAAAAAAAAAAAAAAGAAGGATTGGTCAGATCCGAAGAAGATAAGACAAGGGACAAAATAAGATAAGAGTTTTGTAAAGACCAGGGGGAAAGAACATTTAAAGAATAAGGCAGTGTTTGGCCAGGCATGGTATCCTATAAACCCATGCACTTTGGGAGGCCAAGGCAGGAGGATCGCCTAAGACCGGGTGTTCGAGACCAGTCTTAGGCAACATAGTAAGATCTCATCTCTACAAAAAAAAAAAGTTGGGTGTGGTGGCATGCATCTGTAGTTCTGGCTGCTTGGGAGGTTGAGGTGGGAGGATGGCTTGAGCCCAGGAATTAGAGTCTGCAGTGAGCCATGATCATGCCACTGCACTCCAGCCTGGTCAACAGAGTGAGACCATGACTCAAAAAAAAAAAACAAAAAAGGAGGAGGCAATGTTTGGTGACATGGGACACTGAGGCTGAGATGTCAAGAAAGAGGAAGACTGATGATTGCCCTTTGTATTAAACCAAGAGGAGATGATTGACGGTGTTGGTGATGAAGATTGAAGCAGGTTAAACAGAAAAGCCAGTCAGTCTGTCATAGAGTCAAAAAGTGTTATTAAGTATGAACTTGAACAACAGATGGGAGACAAACCTGTTCCACACAAGCCTGTGTTCCCATAGAAGGGACAAGAGAACAAGCTTGGTTACTGATATGAAGGACCTGGAAGAGAGATGAGCTCAGCTGCAGTGGAAAGGGTATAGGCCAAGAACAGGCTCTTAGGCTGGAACTGAGGTTGTGTGGAAGGTGGGCCATTTATGCATTCCAGTAAGACTGAAGAAGCCATGGACGTGAATGGACGTTTGCTGAGATGGCTCAGAAATCTGGAGGGCTTTCTGCTTGCTGGTTTCTGTCTGTGTATGAAAGAGGGGGTGTCCATTTGCCAAGGAAAGAGGTGCATGTTTGGGATGCATGGAGAAGAAATGCAATGACCATCTCAAAGAAGAGGGGGCAGTGAGCTGGTTGAACTACATTGCAGGACGCCAGGCTGTGCTGAGAATCCCAGGCGCATGGATGATGTGTGAATTCCCTGTGAGGCCCAAGGGACCCGTGTGAGGCTTCCATCTGCAGCTCCCACCTGCCCTTTCCCACCTGGCAGCCAAGGAACAGTAGGGCTGGTCGGCTTTATCCAAAACGGAAGTCCTACCAAGCTTCTGCCGTCCTGTGCCAACTAGGACATACCTTGAGTGGTTTGTCAAAGAGTGATTGCAAGGCTAGACCAAGAAGTCTAGTATGGATCAGGAGGGATGAGCAGTGGAGGACCAGCCGAAGGACTGGGCCATCGGGAAGAATCTCTGTCCCGCAGGGCTCTGTGAGTGTGGCCTAACAGTAGTCTGGGGGATCCTGAGCACAGGAACTGGGGGTGCATCAAGGGTGGCTGGAACATCTGCACTCATGAGTTTGGAGAGCGTGTTTCTGGGATGAGGACACTGATCACTCTGCAACCTGACCCAAGGAGTGGCAGATGGGGTGGGGGCGAGAAGGAGATCATCGCCACCCATGAAAGTCAGAGTGTTGGGGGGCCACTAATGCAGAGGCTGCAGTCACCTGTGATGGCAGAAGTTAAGGGGAAGATGGAGCCAGGAGTGACCCGGAGTGACCTGGATGTTGGCGGGCAGAGGAGGACACAGGTGTCTGAAGGAGGGTGGCTTTGGACAAGAAGCAAGAGGCACAGTGGTGACAAAGAAGGGGATTCACAGGAAGGGGGAGGAATCCCAACCTTCACTCCATGGCTGCAGGGAGATGGTGTCTTGGGGACAGTAGGCTCCAGGGAAGGGTGGGGGTGCAGGCTCAATTCTTCAGGATGCAGGCTCTGGGGCAGAATTTAGAGGCCAGGTATTTATGAAGGTATCAGCATCTAAGGATGTGTGGAGAGGGAGGTACTAGGCAGGGAGGGGAATGTAGGCCCCAGACACCCTGTGGGGAGCTCTAGAGCCAGCATGACCCTTCTTCAGGGCTGTCCCACACTGGGAAGAGAAAGCCAGGCTTTCACACCCTACAAAGATTAGCCATTGGATGCAGGGAGCCCGGAAGTCCACAGCCCTGGATAAGACAGCTCTCTACAGCCGAGACAGTCAGTTCCCAAGGGGTGACAGCTGAAAGCAGGCCACTGGCCACCCTCCCAGCTGATGGAACACCAAGTCCCTTCTTGCAGGAGGCCCAGGGGGTGAAAGGACTCTGCCGTTCCGGGAGTGGAAGCCCCAAGGTCCAGTAGAGGAGGGTAGATGGGTAGGAGAAGGGTGGCTGGGCAGACAGAGAGCAGAGTGAAGATGTGTCCTGCGTAGAGGACAGCCGGGGTACAGTGTTGATCTCTCTGGGAGGACAGCTGCTGAGGGCTGGAAGGAAAACTGGGTGCAGAAGGCACATTCACCCTGGTCAGCTGGTGCAAGGGCTGGCACCAAGCACATGTGGGAGTGTCGGCCCCCCAGTCAGGCTGGTGGGGGCTCTGCTGAGGCTGGAGGTCCTGGGGCTTTGTGCTCAGTGACCCCCCCAGCACCATAGTAAGGCTGGAGGTTGGGCTTTTCTGGAGCCTTGCAGGGTGTGTGATTGGCAGTGGGTCCTGTCTCTCAAGCTGGCTCATCCATCAAAGGGGGCTATGCTGCTTGTGTAGACCACTTCCAGGCAGTGTGGACCGACAGGCAGCACAGGGGATGCACACTGTTCTAGAGCATTCCACGGGGTGCAGGCAATGCTAGGGGGTGGCCAGGACACAGTAAGTGGGGAGTGAGCAGACTCAGGCTGCAGCTCAGCCTCCACAGATCAATGAGAGAGAAAGAGAGAACCCAGACCATCTCGAAGGTGTGTTCAGAGCTAACCTGCAGGACTTGCCAGCCTAGAAGGAAACCACTGGGTGGGGAAGATCCTGAGCCTCATGTCTGCCCTCCAGAAGGTCCCCAGAGGTGATCAGGGGTGCCCAGCGCCCGAACCTGGCACCCCCACCACTCCCACTCCCTCAGGCTCTAGCTGCAAATTGGTTCACAGGGAAGGCAAGCTGCTGGATCGCTCTAGGACGGCTTGAGGAAAAGCAATTAGATGCTTTCTTAATTGTAGGATGGCAAGAGGTTAATGAGTTACTATAAAAACCAGTCCCGACCATCTGGTGGCTGTCACCAGAGCCCGCATGCAGGGAGAGATCCCAATTTGTAAGACAGAATGGCAGGCTCACTTCATATCATCGGGAGAAGAGAGGCGGGCGCGAGGGGCCGGGCCTCAAGCCCCAGAACCCAGTCAGCGTTCTCACCGCTTCCCAGACGTCCCTGAGCGGCGCGGGAGCCTCAAAACCAACTGGAGGGAAACAGACAGCAGGCCAAGTCGTTCACAGGGCAGACGCTGTTTTTCTCTGGGCTCCGGCTCTCGCAAGGGACGGCCCTGACAGCCACTTGTTCAGTGGAGCCAGGAGGGGAGAAAGTGACAGACTGAGGGGGAGCCTGGCCAAAGGAGGGACGGAGCGGAACTGGCAGACCCTGCTGAGACAAAGGACAAGACAGCCGGACGGACAGAGACACGCAGAGAGGTCGAGGGCTGCAGCGCCAGGAGGCAACACAGGTGGCTGTGAACTCCAGGAGAGGACGGAGGAGAGTCATCTTCCAGAACAGAGAGGGGAGAGCACTTCCCAGGGCTGGCTTCTGTGCAAGCTGTCCTCAGCATTCCTCAGTCCCCCAAGACCACAGGAGAAATGGCCCTTGTCCTTCAGTGGATGGAAGAGGGAGCATAGGGCGGGCCAGCCCTGCATGACCCATGACCACCATGAGTACACACACACACACACACACACACACCAAACACACAACACATGTATGTACCACATGTGTGCACACACAGACACACAACACATGCATATACAAACACTGTGCACATGTACACACAGACACACAACACGTGTATACACAGCGCATGTATATGCACACACAACACACATGATGCACAACACGCAACATTGCATATGCACAGACTCACAGTACACAGACACACACACATGCACACAACATATGCATATACACACACACACCACACAGATGAACACACAACACATGCATATACAGAAATGCATGCAACACGCATGCACACACAGAACACATAGACACACATGCACATACAGACACATATACACACAGCCCACATGCATGCACAACACAGAGACACACAACACACATGGACACACACATGACTCATGAACGTACACAGAGACACATGTGTAAACACACAATACGCACGTAAACAATACACACACAAAGACATGCAATACTCACACACAGACATACATAACATTCATGCACAGAGACACACAACACACATGTACACACATACACACAAACATGCATACAAAAATATGCATACTCACACATAAGCATGCACACATGCATATACACACATACACACGAATACATACCCATACAATACACACACATCCCTATGCACAGGTATACACATATATGCACACGCGGAGAAGACCCTCTGCCTGCGGTGATCCCTGAAGCATCCTTTTCCCATCCCACCCAGACACAGCCAATTCTCACCCACCGTCAGGGGTGAGTGCAGGGGAAGCCCCATGCCCCACGCCATTCCATCCTCAGCCCCGTCCCCCAAGACCCCACTTGCAGCCCTACTCCTGGCCGAGGCAGGGCCATTCTCTGACACAAAAAGGAAGGAACTGGGAGATCCCCGTCCCGAGGGCTGTACAACTTGCAGGCTCCATGGAGCCCATCCTGCTGCCCTCCCTGTCCCCTCTGGGAAGAGACAGGAGACACAAAGGTCACCCTCTCCTGTTCTTCCAAGGCCGTACCTTTCTCCTGGGATGGGATGGGACCTTGGTGCATGCACTTCCCAGGACTCTGGAACTTTTCTCCCCGAGAGCAGGTTCTAGCTGGCCAGGGGACAATACCACAGAGATGGCAGGAAGGGATGGGGCCCCTCTTCTGGTCTGTCTACTTCCCATCCTTGAGGGCCATAGAAGGTGCCCCTGCAGGGCTAGGTCTCAGCTTGAAAACAAACAAGCCAACAAGTCTGTGGCCCAGAACAAGCAAACAAAAAAACGTTATCTGCAGCCAGAAGATTCCGGAATCTCCCTTTCTCACATGATCCTGAGCCCTGGACGTTCTTCCTCTTCCTGCCTGCTCCAGGACCGTTTGGTCATCGCTTCTCAGGAAACTCTGCACCTGGGGATAGGAGAGACGAGGAGCTGCCTTTACCCCCCCATTTGCCTTTCAGGGTCTCCTGAGATATGCATGGGAGCTTGGGGAAGGTGTGTGGGCATACCAGGGTGAAATGGGAGCTTGAAACTCTGTGCCCAGCCAGCACGAGAATTGACTGTGACTGTGTCCCGCTCCCAACAGCCAGCCAGCATCCAGAGCTCTGTGGGCTGGCCTCACCTCTCCAGTTAGGTCTTCTGGGGACTCCTGTTCCCGCCCAGACTCCTGCCCAGGCAGACTGGGTTTTTAAAATGCTTCCAGAGCCTGGTGTCGGCAGTAGCCAGGGTCTAGAAGCTGCACAGCAGGGCCAGTGGGCGGTGGTCAGGACCTGCAGGCGCTGTAGGCGCCAGTGACAAGGCCCTTGCTGGCTGGGCTCAGGGACGCGATCTTGCCTGTGGCTCTGCCCTGAGTTCCTGTCCTTCTGAAGGCCTGAGCACTCTTCTTCCAGACGATTCCGTGAGCCCCCCAGGAGCTTTTCAACTTCAAAACAAAGAGCATGCACACACACAGCGCAAAAAGGAGAGACAGAGATGGGGAGAGAGAAAGAGACAAATGGAGAGAGACAGAGAGAGACACACACAGACAGGTGGAGCGAGACAGAGAAAGAGACAGAGGCAGAGAGAGAGATCAAGGCAGAAACAGACAAGTGGAGAGACAAAGAGTCAGAGATCAAGACAGAAGCAGACAGGTGGAGAGAGACAGAGTCAGACAGAGACAGGGACAGATGGAGAGAGACACACACAGACAGGTAGAGAGAGACAGAGACAGAGAATGAGGAGACCCTGCTCTCCAGATGAAGTCATCGAGTTATGGGCACCGGTCTCTCATCTCTTCCTCGCCACATCCTGGGAGACCCAAGAACACAAACCTCCAGTTTCGCCCTGAAGTGTTAAACTTTAAGCATTGAGGAGTTGAAGGTTGACAGATAGCTGTGGGGAGCTGAGGTTGGATGTGCGGGAGCTGAGGATGGAATGTGTGTGTCCCCAGACACACCCCCAGGGTGACCTGCCTTGGGCGGCTGCCACCGCTTCCCCCCACACCAGTCCTAGCTGGTCAGTCCTTCCCAGCTCCATGCCCGTCAGACACCCAGTACTGGCTGCTGGTGACATGACCACCCTGAGACTCTCTAGCATGGCAGGTGAGAACTGGGGCCCCAGAGTGAGAAATTTGGGACTCTGGGTCCTGGCATCAGTGTTTGCTGGCCCTGCCTACCCACCCTCTCTGTGCTTCAGCTTAAGTGGGGGTATTCGTCATGACTCTGACCGTGTTCTCAGGAGTATTAAGTTAATCCATGGGAAGGTGTATCAGGCCAGGTTCAACCAAAGAAACAGAACCAGGAGGAGTTGTGTGTTAGAGACGCAGGGTGAGGGTTGGTATGAGCAGTCACGGGGCTGGCGTGGCGAGTCACATACCCACAGGGCAACCCTCCGGCAAGCGCAGGTCAACTCTGGGGCAGAAGGAAGCTGCTATCCACAGGTGGAATCTCTCCTCCTCTGGGGAAGGCTCGGTTCTACTTGGAAGGCCTTCCAGCCGTTTGAGTCAAGCCCGCCCAGAATGTCCAGAGTGGTCCCTTATAGGTAACATCCCTGCTTTGGGACTTTAATAGCATCTACAAAACACCTTCATGGCAGCACTCAGATTCATGTTTGAATAACTGGAGACCGTAGCTGAGGCAAGACTGACCATCACAGAAGGGTCCGTGCTGTGGCTGGCTCCTGGTCGTTCATCATTCAGTAAAGTTCAGCTGGGATCGTTGTAGGATTCGTCAGCATTTCCTGATGAAGTTCACGCTACAAGTCAAGCACTTCCCCTTCTAGTCCTCATCTTACGTGACCAGTAGCACCCTTTTCCTCACTTCCAGATCTTCTTCCGAGGAAGGCTGAAGGCTTATCCCAGGAAACCAAGAGGAAGCCAATTCGTCCTTCAGACATTCCTGAGCATACTCTGTTCCAGGCTGGTACCAAAGTTGGAGGTGCAGATGCAGGTATATGTCAATCCCTGCCCTCCCGGAGCCCTGGGCGCAGGGTCCTGCTCTCCTGCCTTCTCTTCTATGACTGCGTGCCTCCCAGCCAGGTCCACTGTGGTACACAGGGCCTCCCCCTACAGCTGCCCAAGGAGGCCCCCAGACCGAGGAGGCCATGGAGGCAGTAACCCGGCCCATGTGCTGACCCACTCACCTGCCCAGAGGGGCACTCTAATTGCTCACAGGAGCCTGGAAGCTAGTGGCACCCTGGCAGTATCTCCAACCACAGACCATTCTCCTGTTGACAGAAGGGGCTGTCCCCAGGGACCCACATGCTCTTTAACAGAGATGTCCCGTTTCCAACTGTAGGACTCACATGTGATACAGTGAAGAGTGCCTCTCAACTTCTCTGTGCTATTTCCACTGCTATTCTGGTCCCCAGGTCCCTGAGCATCCACCCTGGTGGCCTCTGCCCTCTCGTGCTCAGTCCTGGGATCCCCCACTCCATTTCTTCCAATCCCCAGAAGTGTGACTCTCTCTGTCTAGGGGCCACTGTCATCCTGCTCCTGCACCTCCACCTGGAGCTGGCCAGGCCCTCAGCCACGAACCCATCTCCAGTCCATGATTCTCTACCTATCTATCCTCACTTGGGTTCACACCTTCCCTTGCTGAATCCACCACACCCCATGAAGTCCCCCACACCCTTTCCGGGAACTCAACACACTGTAAAGGGCCAGGAGTGAGTTACAACACTTGCAAGGTCAAGCCCCCATTCCTCTAACTCACTAGTTATGTGAGCTTGGCCAAGTCAGTGAGCTTGAGCACCGCCTCTGAGAAATAAAGATGGTGGAACTCAAGGAGCTGTCATGGGAAACAAATGAAATAATGCGTGAGGCTGACACAGGGTATCCAATCCACCTCCTGCCTTCCCGGACTCACTGCCCACCTTCCCTCAGTTATCTTTGTCAGGTGTGTGAAACCCTACTGAACCCATCTGACTTCATGGTATCCCAGCGATGCCAGTGGGTTTAGAGAGGATGATCTCAGAGAGAAAGAGAAAGACAGCATTCCCCAGGTAGGCCCAGTACACTGCTACGGTTGACTCCCTGGGGAGTTGGAAGTCTTGTAGGTAATATCTCTGCAATCCTCCACCCATACCCAGGACCAGGTTCTTAACTCCACCAAAGGAAAGAATTCAAGGACAAGTCACAGAAAGCAAAGCAAGAAGCTTTAATCTGAATCGAAAGTACACATTTCAGTGTGTGGACTATCTCTAAGAGGGAGATGAACTCTAGGTTAGGGCATGCTGACTTTTGACTATTTTTTTGTGTGTCAATTTCATGTCAGTTTCATCCTAGTTAAGAATCACAGGAGGTTTTTAACCTCTTGACCTCCGGCTCAGTAATTCTCCATCCTCCCCCACCCATGTCTAAGCTAGCTAGCCTGCCTCACTAGCTGCACCCAAGGTTGCCCACCATGGTTCACCTTGACACTGGGAGAAAGAGCGTGTTTGCCTTGGCGTCTGGTGGGGAATGCTTCCAAGAAGTAGAGCCAGGAATATCACATAGGGTTATGATCAGTTGTCAGAGTTGTGATCAAAGGGGGAACGTGGAGAGATTTATCACAAGGAACTCATTTCATAGGACAATGAAAAGCAGGTGTGGTCTTCCCCCTCCCTGCAACCCTGTCCTTGCCCCAACAATACAGGGGTACAGAAGACACCAATCTGTATGGAACCCAAGCACAGGAGGAAGCACTTTGCCACCTGTCAAGCACTGCATCAAGGTAAGTCATTGTTATAACTTAATTCCTTCCAGCTTCATGGAGACACAGCCCCCTGGGGAGGAGAGCTGGTTCTCCCCACCTGGCCTTGGAGAAATCTGCTTCTCTTCCAGAATATTAACACACCAGCTGCAGGACTTCCAGATGTAGGACCCTAGGGACCCCCAGCCCTCCAACTACAAGGTCAACCAGAGAGGTCGAATCTGGGCAGGTTTTGAAATCTTATCACTGTTGAGATTTGGAACCACGTGATTCTTATCACAGGGGTAGGAGTGTGTGGATTTTTGTGGGCACTGCAGGGAACTTAGCAGGATGGCCAGCCTCTGCCCACAAGATACCAGTACACTCCCTCCCCTGTAGTAACAACCAAAAATGCCTCCAGACACTGCCACAGAGGGAGCAAAATCACCCATGACTGAGAATCACTGGCTTGTCCACGTGGCTTCGTGTGACTCTTGTGTTTTGCTGTAGCCCAGGCTCACTGCTATCCAACCTCAGCTCTCACGTCCAAGGCCCACTTGTGCTGAACCACATGGCACTTCCAGCAGCTCTCACTGGGCAGTCCACAGAGCTTCCAGCGCCTGCCACACCCACAGCATTCTTTTGTGTCAAGTGACTCTGGCCACCAACAAATGGACCAGGACCTCTATGCTGAATGAGCCACCCGTGATGTCCCCTGATAAGGTCAGGGCACTTCAACTGCACGGTGACTCCCTGCTCCTGACCAGGTTTGCTGTCTGGGCTTTTGGATTGGAGTGGGTGCCATGGAAACAGGATGCTGGGAAGAGAACAAAGAGAGAAGCAAATTCGATATGGGCTCCGTAGAAGACCCGGTCCCTGCGAGGGCAAGATGACCGTCCCCCCCCCCGCTCTTCCACATGTTCTGTGATGAAAACAGACTATTTTTCAATCCTTTTAAAAGATTTTACTCAAAATAATGTATCTACCACTATTATAACTTCATTGTTTCCCAAACTGGGATTTTTGTTTCTATTGTGAACTGGCTGTTACTTGTCAAGAATGTATTTTGTCAGAGGGGGGCATTTTTATTTCATTCAAGTCTATTGATCGTTAATAAATAAATAAAAATAAAAACAGAAGGGACAGAGCAGGTTGCTTTATTTTTTTAATTCCACCACTTTTTCTGGGAAGAAAATAAAGACGTAAACTTATTTCTACTGCCCCTTCAGTCACTGTCACCAAATTAACCTTAATGCAATTATGATTATATACAAATACTACATATTGTATGTACTCACCAAAATGCAGTTATGCTATATCTTTCTGCAGGTTGCTTTTTTGTCATTTAACATTTAGCCTTTATCAGAGACCCTCCCCTCATAAACCTCACTGCCTGGTTCCAATGCCAGTTCTGATGTCTCACAGCTGTGCAGTCTTGTGCTGGTTAATCACCTCTCTGTGCCTCTTCTGTAACATGTGGATATTGACAACACTGCCTACTTCGTAGAACTGTGGAAATGTGGTCACATGTCTAAAGCTCTCAGAACAGTGCCTAACACATGACAAATGCTAAAAAAAAAAGTCAGTTCTTATGACACACATCTGCCTCATCCTTTAACAGTTGACTTGAATTCCATTACATAGATAGACCTTTATTTATTTAACCCGTACTCTTTGAGGGAAATTTAAACTTTTACAATCCTTGCTCTTATTAAGCAATGATATGGTGAATTTCCTTGTACATACAACAGGGGGGCAAAAAAACAGAATTATTTTTTGAAGAATGAGCCCCTTATAGTACAGTCTTCCATTCAAGGAACCCATCTGCATCAGTGGACCAGCTAGCATTGTTGTGAGAGGCTGTGTTTGGCTTCAATGAATTGTTTTTGGAGATTCTTTCAAGCATTTGCCCATTTCACAATGGATGATTTACGAGTGTACCTGCCCATATCACACTGAGTGTTAAGCAGTTTTTGACCAAAAATAGCATGATCCCTATGTCCCACCCTCCTTATTTACTCGATCTCACCCAGAGCAACTTAATTTTGTTTCCCCAGATGAAAAAAGTCCTCAAAGAGAAACATTTTGCCAATGTGGAAGGGGTGAAATGAATAACAGCAGAAGCACTGAAAAGCATCCAAATAGACAGGTTCAAAAACCGTTTTGAGCAGTGGAAAAAGCATATCGAAAGGTGTATTGCATCCAACGGAGAGTCCTTTGAAGGTGATTGAAGTTTAAATATGTAGGACTAAACACACAATTTTTTATAAATAAATTTGGGGCTTTTTGGGTCTCCCTCATATATCTTTACAGAGTTGTGCTATGAATTTTGGAGGACACATTCCTAGAGGAAAGATGGCTGAGTTATCCAATAGGCATACTTTAAGTCCGCATAACTATAGCCAGACTATCCCCAGAAAGTTCCCAGCGCTTTATGTTCCAGCGGTGTGTGTACTCAGTCTTCACGGCCACTTCTGAAGTCTGTCGTTCTTTTCACTAGATAGACCCCCAAAAGTGCATTACTGTTTTCATCTCCATTTTTCTAGTTTTGCGTGAGGTTGAGTATCTTTTAATGCTTTCCCCTTTAATGAAGTGCTTGTGTATCACATGAGTGTGTGGTGCCCGATGGTCCCTTTTGTTGTTTTCGGGTGATATGGAGGGAGATACCCCATCGTGTGCACAGCCACAGCTCTCCTGCTGGAATGCATAGCAAACACTTCCTCCCAGGCTGCCTTTATGTTTTGGTTTATTGATGGTGCCTTTGACAACACTCAGTTTTTGTTTTGTTTTAATTGTTGGGTGGCCTAACTTGCCCAGCTTTTCTGTTATGGCTTCTGGGTTTGGTGTTAGGATGAGAAAGGCCTTCCCCACCCCAAGACACACGCATGTGCAGACGCACACACACACACACGAACTGTGTTGCTTTGTCTATTTGTTGATATTTCTATATTTCGCATGCAGCTCTTGAATTCATCTGGGACTTGTGGTTGTACATGATGCGGGGTGGGCATCTGAGTTCCTCCTCTTGCTCCTGGATAGTGATTCAGGCCATGGTTCAAAGCACCTCTGGCTTCCCAGTGGCTTACCTGTAGGGCTAAGATGCTCTGAGTAGAGTCAGGCCACCCTGGGAGGGAGAAGGGGCTGGGGAGGGAGCATGTACCCCTCCCTCTCCATAGATGGCTGCAGGTGCTGGCAACTTCCCCCTCCCCTCAGACAGCAGGGCCTGTGGGGGGCTTTGAGGGAGGAATACTCCATCACTTGAGCATGGCATTATGGGAAGGGCCTGAGCCTGAGTGATCGCTGCCCAGGGACCGTAGTAACTGATGTGCCCAGAGAAATCATTTTCCTGGAAGATGCATTGGAGGCCACGTGGAGGCTCGGGTGACCCTTATATCATCCGGTCCCAGTTTTCTGTGTATTTACACAGGCTGGCTTCTCACAACAAAAAGAAATCTAATTACCGGTGGAATAGCTCAAAGGTGAGGAGACCTCCAGCGAGCACTCAGCCTGGCTGTAAATCCTCAGAGCCAGGTCCCCAGGAGCCTGAACACTTCACAGATCAGAGGACGGGCGCCCCCCAGCCCGGTCGGCCTGGGAGCCAGGGATCTGCAGAGCACCCGACTGGGCAGGTTCTTCACTCTCCCACTAACCACCAGTATGACTACAGCCTCCCATTGAACATCTTGCCTCAGTTTCCCTGTGCTAAATTGTTGGTGAGCAGGTATCAAGCCCCATCCCAGGGACCATGTCATGTATTTTAGAAACAAGGCCAGAGAGGTTCCGTGAGTGTGTTCAGACTAACATTGGCAGAAGTGGCAGAGCTAAACGCCATACCCTTGCCCAAACACCAGGCTCCAGTGTGCTCCACGGCATCCATGTTTGTGACCGTGGCATGCTGGCCTTGGAGTGTGTGTTCAGGAACTTTCCTGGGCTTCCCACCAATGCCCCTGAGCGGCTCCCAGGACTTTTCTCTCCCTTGGCCTCAGCATAACCTTTGCTCTGGTGACACACTGAGGAGGCTAGGACCTAGTCCCCACAGCCCCCTGCACCCAAGGCATGCTTCTGTGGCTATCCGTCAAGAAGAGAGGCCACAGGATGCCCTGATGTCATCAGGGGCTGAGGCCAGAGACAGGTGGGGCCGCAGCCCGCATGTCTACATGTGTGGACGTCACAACTCAAACTGTCATCTCATGACATGCAATGTTCTGCCTCTACCTTGATAAAAGTATTCTCTTAACTATTTGTTTGTTTGCTTGTTTGTTTATAGTTGGAGTCTCACTCTGCCCAGGCTGGAGTGCAATGGTATGCTCATGGCCACTGTAGTCTCGGCCTACTGGGCTCAGTCAATCCTTCCTCTTTAGCCTTCAAAGTAGCTGGAACTACAGGTGTACACCACCACACCTGGTTAATATTTTGATTTATTGTAGAGATGAGGTCTCACCAAGTTACCCAGGCTTCTCTCTAATCCCTGGGCTCAGGCAATCCTCTCATCGCGGCCTGCCAAACTGCTAGGATTACAGGCATGAGCCACTATGCCCTGCTTCCTTTTACCAGTTTAAACAGATGAATAAAGTTGTGATTGTATATCACTAGAAGAATTAACAGTATCAAAGATGAATTCAATTCTTATCGTGCATGCCTGTGTGGGCTGTCATTATTTGGATGAGTCATAAAATAGAGACATAATCCATGTATTATCTGATATGAATTTCATAAAATGTTTTGCCTTCACCTCAGCAAAATCTCCAAGTATGTTAATCTTTACTAAATTTTATTCTACGTATTATGTTGATAATAATGCTGTAAGAATTAAAAAAGAAAATGCAGTTGTATTCCAAGAGAATACACTGTGACTCTACTTTCATTTTTAAAATATGTATAAAATTGGAATATGTTTCAAATATGATTTCAGTAAAAGTTATTTTTCTTCTAAAATATCCAAAATGGCTGCAAAAATAAAAGGCAGAATGTAAATCATAATTCATGCACATCAACATTTTTAACCAAAGGTGCTTGCATAAAAACTGAAATTTTTAAGTTACAAGCTTAAAAATAAATTAGATGTTGGATATTTTTATATAAATAAAACACTTTATGCTCTAGCATTCACACGTTGCCAATGGAAAGAATCCATGTTGGACTCACACAGATCACGTCTAAAGCTGTGTACACGGAAGTTCAAGAGTCTTACGTGTCATTGACCATTGTAACATTTGCCTCCACATCCATGTGCCGACATTGCGAATACTGTGTTTATTCTTATCTCCAGAAACAGGAATTGGAACATGAAGAGAGGCAAGAAAATGAGTGTTTGGCACTGCAGGGAAGCCACGATTTGTTCTGCAAGATCCTATTGCATTCAAGCTGAGAGGACGGATTTGACAAGTTAATTAATTTGCCCTTGCTCTCACTCAAGCACTTCTGCTCGAATTCTCCCTGCTCCCAAAGCTGCATCTGTCTTGGACAACATGCCACCTTCATGGTATTCGATGCACTTCTGCAGGATCTAAGGCGGGAGTATGCAGAAGGGCTTCCCAGGGGTCTGAAGGTGACAGTCATGACAGCTGATCTCTAAAGTCACAGATGGTACTGGGTCAGCTCTAAGTTTCAGACCCCAAGAGTAAGAGGCATCCATGCTTGTGTGTGTGTGTGTGTGTGTGTGTGTGTGTGTGTGTGTGTGTGTGTGTGTGTGTGTATGTGTGTGTGTGGTATGCAGGGCCCTGCAGAGTATACAACCCAAAGCAGAGACCCCTATGTGGGAAGACAGAGGGTTTGGAGGAGTGTCAGGGTCCCCCAGGCCACATCCAGTTTCAATATTTCCCTGGAGGACTCCCAGGATTAGGTATATAGTCTACTCACCGCTGAGGTGTTACAGCCGAAGGTCTCAAAGCCAAATCCGCACAGAGGAAGGTCCTCGAGGCAAAGTCCAGGAGAAACCAGGAGCAAGCTTCCAGGAGCCTGAGAGTACGCACGTGGAACGTCACCTACCAGGGATGCTCCTTGGAGGCTCGGTGCCTGGGAGTTTTTGTGGGGAGTAGGGAGCTGGTCACAGAGGCACCCTCTCCCTAGCACACACTGAAGTTCCAGACTCTCAGAAGAGCAATGTTCCATGTAATCACATTGCTGGGACAGCCTGGGCACAGTGAGCCACTCTTCTAGGGAATGTGGGGCCCTTCTGGAATCCAAGTTGCTGGAGACCAGCTAAGGGCCAGCCTCCCAAGCAGGCCTCCCCAAGGAGAATGATCACGGGTAGCCTATGTTAACTCTCCTGCATAGGACGTAACAGGAGTGTAGAAGGCAGAGGAAGGAGAGACATTTTTACTTCACCCACCCTTTAAATTGCATTTCTGGGGTGGGGTGTGAAGGCCAGGGTGGCCAGAGCAGAATGGGAATTGGGGACCAGCTCCCTCCTCACACAGATCCAGTAGTCGTGTGCCGTCTGAATGTTATTCACCTGGAATAACATCCCGCTGTGCACATAGAGCCTAATTCATTTATCCAGTCTCCTAGAAGATATGAACAGTGTGATAGCATTTTTATTAAGCCCAGAGTCAAGTAAATCTCAACAATATGCTGTTTCAGAATGGCAGGCCTGGCGCAGTGCCTCATGCTTATAATCCCAGCACTTGGGGAGTTTGAGGTTCCAGGAGGATCACTTGAGGCCAAGAGTTTGAGACCAGCTTGGGCATCACAGAGAGTCCTCGTCTCTACAGAAAAAAAAAAATTGTGTCAGCTGGGCACAGTTGTCTGTGCCTGTAGTCCCAGCTATTGGGGAGGCTGAGGCAAGAGGATCGCTTTGAGGCCAAGAGTTGGCGGCTGCAGTGAGCTATGCTCATACCTCTGCACTTCAGCCTGGGTGACAGAGCAAGACCCTGTCTCAAGAAAGAAAAGAAAAAAAGAGAGAAGAGAAATAAAAGAAAAGAAAAGAAGGAAGGAAGGAAGGGAAAAGATGGTTAAACTATTTTATTTTATTTTGTTTTGTTTTGTTTTGTCTTATTTTATATTTTGGGGTTGGAGTTTCACTCTGTCACCCAGGCTAGAGTGCAGTGGCACGCTCACAGCCACCCCAGCGTTGACCTGCTGGGCTCTGGCAATCCTTCTGCCTCAGCCTTCCAAGTAGCTGGAACTACAGGCATGCACTACCATGCCCTGCTAATTTTTTATTTTTATTTTTTATTGTAGAGACGAAATCTCACCATGTTGCACAGGCTGGTTTCAAACCTGTGGGTTCAAGCAATCCTCTCGTTTTGGCCTCCCAAAGTGCTGGGATTACAGGCTTGAGCCACCACGCCTAGCTATTTTTATTTTTAACAGAGATGAGTTCTCACTATATTGCCCAGGCTGGCCTCAGATTCCTGGGCTCAAACTATCCTCCTGTCTCGGCCTCATAATGGGCTGGGATTATGAGTCACCACACCCAGCCTAAACTATTTTGAATATAAGGGAATTCAAGGTAACTTTTTCCTGAGGAGGGAAGGAAGTCATGGGCTGAGATCAGAGATGAGCACACAGTTATTAACAATGTCCTTAAGGTAGGTGGTGGCCTGCTGTTCCACTTTATAATTATAGTTCATAACTTCACATGATGTAAATTATGAATATGTACAGAAAAATACATACCATGTTTTAGCTTTTTAAAAGTTGACATCTGGGGAATGGTAAGGTGGCTTTCTGACTGTGGATACACATAAGATGAAATCCTCAAGGCTGACTACCATCAAAACAAAAAATCTGGCCAGGCACAGTGGCTCCCACCTGGAATCCCAGCACTTTGGAAGGCCGAGGGTGGGAGATTTTTGAGCCCAGGAGTTTGAGACCAGCTCAGGCAACATAGCAAGACTGCGTCTCTGAAAAAAACACCAAAATCAAAAAATTAGCTGGGTGTGGCAGTGCACACCTGTAGTCCCAGCTACTCTGAAGGCTGAGGTAGGAGGATCACCTGAGTCCAGAAGGTTGAGGCTGTAGTGAGCCATGAGGGTGTCACTGCACTCCAGCCTGGGCAACAGAGTGAAACCCTGACTCAAAAAAAAAAAAAACAAACCTAAAAACCTAAAAACCATTGTCATCTAATTGTCATAGCAATCCATGGTCATCTCCCAGCAAGCAGCATCAAGTTTATTATTCTTATATTACCAACTGGTCATAAGTCACTCCACTTTCCTCACTGAGGGCCTCATTGTGTGAATCAACTTGGTTTTGAATCTACTCCATTTTTACTACTCGACATTTTATTGCTCACTTTAATTTTTAGACAAGTACCATTGTTTTGTTTTCAGTATGTTTATTTTCACAGTTACCCTCTGTTTTTGATAAGTGATGCTGGTTTTCTATTTATGGTAGAGATGAAAATGCTTCCTTTTAAAATAAGTCTATGCAAGCTAAAACTTGAGACAAATTAAATACAAATATTTTTAAAAGCACAGCACAAGTGATACAGGGATGTGACAGCAGTCATCAAAGAGGTGAAAGAAAGCATGGGGTGACACTAACTGGCAAGCATTTACCACCCACGTCCTATTTGCTGGATTCCAGGAGGAGGAGCAGGCAGAGGCTTGCAGGGCTGTGAGCATGTGCATGTGTGTGTGTGTGCACGCACGTGTGTGTGTGTGTGTGTGTGTGTGTGTGTGTGTGTGTGTGTGACATGTGATCTTTGTGCTCAGAGAGTTTCCACCTGGAAAAGCAACACATACTCACAGATAAGGAAACAGGCATTGGTGAAGTCTCAGTGCCAAGGCCTGCAGGTGGCACGCGGTAAAATGAAGCAGGGTCTGTAAGAGGACCAGTGTGAATAGTCACGCTGTCTTTGAAAACGCTTCTTAGACATGAGGCTACAGTCAATCCCAGCACTTCCAAGGGCTGCGTATAAGCCCCCAGGGCTCAGTGGGCTTCACCAGTTTGTGATACCATCCATATGCGCTTTTATTTATTTAGTTACTTATTTATATGTTTATTTTGAGTCAGGGTCTCACTCTGTCACCCAGGCTGGAGTGCAGTAGCATTATCACGGCTACTGAAGCCTCCACCTGCTGAGTTCAGGCAATCCTTCCACCTCAGTCTTCCAAGTAGCTGGGACTCTAAGTAGGTGGCATGTGCCACCACACCTGGCTAATTCTTTTTTTTTTTTTTAATTTACTGTAGAGACAAGGTCTCACCATGTTGCCCAGGCTGGTCTCGAACCCCTGAGCTCAGACAATCCTCTCACCTCAGCCTCCCAAAGTGCAGGGACATACAGTCTTTCAACACAGCCTCCCAAGATTGCAGGTGTGAGCCACCGTGCCTGGCCTCTTATGTGTTTTTCCAAGGCAGAGACACAGGTATTTATTTGAAAATAATCAGGCAGCTGCACCAGGCAGGCTGAGACAGGGACTGTTCTGCTTCTGTATTGTGAATTTCAGGGGAGAAGAACCCAGCCAAGAGAGTCTGTCCTATCTGCCTATGGAAACAAGAGCCCCATTCCCCAGCTGTGGACAGAGTGAGCTGCCGCCAGAGGTGGTGGACATGGCTGGCCATACAGGGACAACACCCGGCAGCAAAGCCCTGGGGAAGTGTGGCAAGGGGTCGATGCAGACTGCAGCTTCTCAGGGTCTTGGGTCTCCCCTCCTGGAGTCCCCCAAAGTCAACAGGGGGTAGACTCGGGTACTAGAAAAGGGACATGAATAACTGTAAGGACGCTGTCGGGGACCAGGCAAAGCAGGGACAGATGTCCACCAGGGATACTTCCTGAGTGATCTAGACCCATAGAGGTGAGTCTACGGAAGGCCAGATCCTGAACCCCTAACTCCGAGGTGAAGTATATGATTAGAGCCATCTCAGCACCCTGCCAGCTGTCTACACATTTGGGAAGGAGGACAAAGGGAGCAGTGAGAGACTTATTCACTGAATTAACAAAACTTCCCCGAGTCCTGTTTTCGGTTTGTTTCCCCCAGCACTACTTGCAGGTATAAACAGGTTGGCTTGGTCTTCACAGGGCTCACACAGGAGGGACAGAGCTATGACAGTTGTTGATGTGACACAAGCGGCATCTATGTCATGGGATGATGTCATCTCCAGGAGGTACAGCGCCTGGAAGAAGGGCGTTCCCCCCTGCAGGAGCTGGGGTCAGAAACAGCTTATTTGCTGTAATGACCCTTGTTGCACGTGGCAGATGCTGAACTGATGCTTGCTGAAGTGTTCAGTAGGGCAGTGGAGGGATTAAGATGGCCACCAGCAGAGGCTGAATAATGGTCCTCAAATGTCCATGTCCCAATCCCGGAAACCTTTGAACATTACCTCATGTGGCAGAAGGGACTTTGCTGGTGTGATTAAGGATGTGGAGATGGGGAGATTACCCTGGCGTATCTGGGCCCCAAATGTAAAGATAAGTGTCTTATAAGAGGGAGGCAGAGAGAGATTTGACTACAGAGAGAAGACAAGGCAGTATGACCACAGAGGCAGAGAGTGGGGTGATGTGGCCACAAGCCACAGAATGTCAGCCGCCACCAAAAGCTGGAAGAGCCTAGCAAAGAGATTCTTCCTAGAGCCTTGCAAGGAAGCACAGCCTCATTGGCATGTGGATCTAGGCCTAGAAGATTCCATTTGGATTGCTGGCCTCCAAAACTGGAGGATAATGAATTTCTGATGTTCTGAGCCACCAGATTTATAGCACTGTGTCACAACAGCTATAAGAAGCTGATACAGCCACCGATGTGGGAGGAAGGCACAGGCAGAGGGACAGACAGAGGGAAGCCATCCAGGCAGTGTCAGGGAGATTACAGAGGCCGGGGGTTTGAGCCAAGACCTCCTGAGATGCAAACAGAGCCTGAGAAAGATGGATAGAGCTTGGCAGTGTAGAATGGATCAAAGGCAGAGGCCAGAGGCAGGGGACTCTGCCAGGAGGTCCTTGAGCAGCCCTGGCGCACAGGGTTGAGAGCCAGGGCCCCAGAATCAGCAGTGGGAAGGAGGGACAGGGCCAACACAAAAGAAATTTCAAGGCAGAATTGATGGAGATTAGTGAGGGACTGGACGTAGCAGCTGAAGGAGAAATTTCTTCCAGCTGTCGGAGCAGACGCCGGCAGAGAGGGGGAGATGGGGCAAAGGAGGAGACATTTCTAAACGCTTCTAACAATAGTGGGTTAGTCTAAACTATCCCAGTGGCATGAACTGAGCTACTCTGGAGTCCAAGAAACTGCTCACCTTCACCAAGGATCAACCCTCTCCGTGGCTGGATGGAAAGGTGATTGCCTGGGCTCCTTGCTGTAAGTGTGGAAGAATTCTTTCCAGTCTCCAGATCTCTCCTCTCAAGGCCCAGATTTTCAGTGTGGAGTGGGCAGAAGAATGGAGTAGAAGAGAGAGAGGAGCGGGGATGGAAGCGAAAGGGGAGAAAAAGGCAATGGCATGGGTCAAACCCAGCACAGGCATGTCCCAGCCTCCATCTCGCTGGGGCATCTACCAGGGTCCACGCCTTTCCAGCCCCATCCACAGAGCCCCATGTCTCACTTCGTGCCTCTTCTGTCCCTGAGGACCTGGAGAGGAAACACCCTTCTCACCAGAAGTGCATGCTGGAAGCCTGCAGAGCAAAAGAGGAGTCAGTAGCTACAGGGACCCCTTGGACTAGAGGACAACATTCGATGGAGAGGGTGTGCTCTAAAATTGGAAACTACCAGAGCAGGGAGTGGTGACCTCGAAAAGGCAGCCTGGAAACACATCTCCAGGGTTCTGGGCTGCAGATCGGGAGAATGTCACAGCAGAGCTCTGCCCCCACACACTCTGTCCCCTCCCTGCCCTGTGATCACCGGCCCCCACTGAAAAATTCTGCCATGATGCCACCACCCACTGCACCAGCCACCCTCTGTCTCTGAAGGTGGCAGCCATGAAGCCCACCTTGGTGCAGAAGCTGTCGAGTCTCAGCGTTCAGCTTGGTTTGACAGGGGGGACGGAAAACAGAAAGAGATGCCTGCACTTACCACTGGTAACTTATCATGCGTCCTTGCGTGTCAGGTACCTGTTTGATGCTTAGAATGCTCAGCCAATAAGACAGGCCCAACCCCTGTCCTCACACTGCTCATAAATATCAAAAACAGCCTTTGAAGAAAGCCTCAGTGAAAGCTTGAATCAGAGCCAAATCTCTGTATTTTCCAGAATGGTGGAACTGGCAAACATGCAAATGTTCTCAGGACCAAAACAGGATTTGGTTCCATTCAAGTCCCTTTTCTCTTTGGGGCCTCAAACAACCTGTCCACCAGCAGAAACTCCCGCGTGGCCTATCCCTTCTGACAAAGTTCTTGAGGAATTTGCTGAGATGACTGAGAAATCAATTCGGTTACACCGCCTTCTGGCAGGACCACCTCCTTCCTTGTCCGCGCTGCTGCCCATGTCTGTGTGCTCATCTGACAATGATGCACTGAGTGCCAGCATGCACCAGTTGTGGACAAAGGGAGTGGCCCTGCTTGGTTGGGGCCACCAGCCCATAGGTGCACCTGCTCACCCATTTTTCCAACACCTTGCCTAGCGGGCAGGAGGGGCAGCCCTGTCCAGACAGGCAGAGAGCTGGGGATCAGCCTGCAAAAGAAACTGGCTCCAGACCCAGGGGAGAGGTGCAGAGCGGGGAGAAAAAAAGCCCAAGACCCCTAATCCCTATTCCAACACCTTCCCTGACACTCTGCCCACATGAACGCTGAGAACCCTCTTCAGGCAGCGCCCCACATGGGCCGCTGGAGTCCACCAAGTGCATCACTTCCATCTTCTCCCTGAAGCCCCCCAGCAACCCTGGGAGGTGGGCTTTTTCACTCCTGTTTCCCTGACAAGTAAATGGAGGCACAAAAAATGCCAGGATGTGTCCAAGTTACACAGCTGGCAGGTTCCAAGTTGAGGCAGGAGCCCAGCTCCTGTGATGCCAATGCCAGGCTCCTTTTCTCTTGACCTCAAGCTCCATCTCTTTGTTCCTGGTATCTTGCCCCACACCCTCCCCAACCCCCAAAATAATTAAGTGAAATTGAAAACAGAAATGTCTTTTCTCCACTCTGGGATCTGGCAGCAGGCGGCGGGCGGCTCTCCTGGGAACACTTAGTGATTTCCAGGGCAAATCTGACCAGCACCAACGGCCAGAGCCACCACGGTGGTTTCAATTAGGGGCCTGAGTGCTGTGGCTTCAGAGGCCAGGGAACAGAGCGGGCCGCTCCGGGGGAGAAGACTGACCTTTCTAGAACCCTCTCTGTTCCTGGCTAATATGTCAACAGCCTCTTAAGCGGAACGTTATGTGTCTGGGGTTTTACCGTCAGACCCAGCCCTTTTGGGTAGGGCTTAGCTTTTTTTTTTTTAATCTAAAGTTGATTGCTTCTCTCATTATCAAAGCCACCATCCATCTGCTTCCACTTTCTGGAGGGCTGGAGCAAGAAACAGAGCTGGAAATGTGTTTTTACTTGAGGTTTTAGGGTCACCCATCCCCCCCCTTGTTGAGGGTTGTTCGAGTTTTAATGTTGTCACTGCAATATGATCTCCCAGTGGTGGGTGGCCCAGCCGTGCCATTTGAAACTAATTTACAGCTTCATCGGAGACTATCGTCACTTTAAATTAATTAACCAGAGCGCGCCAAAAATGTCTATGATGGTGTTGGTGGGGGAAAGGATGGAGTGAAGTGTGGGGTTTGCTTTGCTAGATACTCCCCTGGGAACAAAGGACAATCTGGACTTTCCATCCACTTTTTTTGAAACCAACACACACACATGAACCATAAAAAATCCGGTATGTTGTTTTTGGAAAGGTTTCTTTGGGAAGATAAGCACTCTGTGTTGGGATTCACTGAGCCAAGCCCAGGCTGTTTACCAGGAAAAAAAAGGGGGTACTCATCCCTGGCTGATGGGGACTTCAGCCCTAAGTAATGAATGCTCTAAGAGGAAATGACCAGGGCACCCGGGAGAGAGGGTGGGACAGGCAGGCCTGGGGCATTCGTCTCACCCCCCACTCCAAAACTGTCCCTCCCCAGGTGGCAGGGGAAACTGGCGTTCTTCTCACACTTAATGCATGTTCATTCATGGACCCCCGTCATATGTGGCAAGCTCTGGGGGGCAAGAAAAAGTCTTCAAGAGACTTATGGTGTCACCAACATGATGGCCACCACGTGGATGACTCTTAGCCATGCGCAAAGCACTCTACATACATCTTTACTCAATCCTCCCATGACCCCGTGATGCTCACGGGACTGTCATTCCATTCTATAAGAAACGGAGGCTCAGAGAGGTCAAGAGGCTCCCCCACCTA
Source organism: Cephalopachus bancanus (assembly GCA_027257055.1). Lineage (NCBI taxonomy): Eukaryota > Metazoa > Chordata > Mammalia > Primates > Tarsiidae > Cephalopachus > Cephalopachus bancanus. The sequence goes on along the minus strand of JAPVLO010000288.1, from coordinate 1,734,625 downwards.
CCACACAGCTACCAAGTGATAGAGCAAGAATCAGAAGCAAGGTTGGTCACAAAAATGGAGTCCTTTCCCCCACACTTATAGATGCAGATGAAAAGCACCAAACGGTAACAGAAGTGGCATTCCATCTCAAGGTGCATGTGACTGGGGGTCAGTGGGCACCTTATTTGTCTGCAATAACATGTTCTAGCCACCACCATCTTGAGGCTTGAGCTTGGAATGTAGCCAGAAGACATATCCTGGACCAGCCCTAGAGAGTTCTGGGCCCTCGACCCAGCATACATCTGTTGGTGACAAGACTATGCACATCATTCTGGGCTCGATTTGGCTTCCAAAGTCGAAATACACAGTGCGTTTGGGCGGTAACAGATTCTAATCTCTCTGCTCTTACACGCCAACAAGTATCTGAAAGTAATTTGAGAGCCATTAACAGATACTTGCCTAATGCCTGGTTTTTACTAAACACTCAGAACACGCTGGCTGGGACTGTCAGTCCCCACATCATCTCTCTCCATGAATCTCAGAGTTGGAAGGAAGAGACCTTAGACACAAAGGCTGGCCCCTGATCCAAGCACAACACTGGCCATGATAGAATTATGTGATCTAGGCCGGGCGCAGTGGCTCACGCCTATAATCCCAGCACTTTGGGATGCCGAGGCAAGAGGATTGCCTGAGCTCAGGGATTTGAGACCAGCCCGGGCAACTTGATGAGACCTCGTCTCTACAATAAATCAAAAACTAGCCCAGTGTGGTAGCGCACACCTGTAGTTCCAGCTACTTGGAAGGCTGAGGCAGAAGAATCACCTGAGCCCAGTAGGTCAAGACTGTGGTGGCCGTGAGTGTGCCACTGCACTCCAGCTTAGGTGACAGAGTGAGACTCCAACTCAAAAAAAGAGTCTGTGAAGAATTATGTGATCTGTCGTAACGGGCAGTTGACACGGAGCACTCACCGTGTGGTCAGTACTCGTCCAGGAAGTTCAGCGAATTAATCCTCAGGACAACCCTGTGAGGACTTGACCCCTTGTGACACATGAGGAATCAACCAGAAAGATGAGGGAAGCAGCCTCTTGTTCAAGTAGGATTCAAACCCAGCGAGGGCCCTGAGCCACGATGGCCCCCCATCCCCCCAAGGTCTCCTTGACATCCTGAACAAATGGGTGTATAGCTTTTGCTCGAACACCGCGGTGACAGGGTGCTCACTGTCTACTCACTGTCTACAGAGGCGGCACCTCCTACTGCAAAACTGAGGCTCTGAGGTAGGAGACCCCTCTTTCTTCCAAGATGAAGTTGCACTAACTGCCATTTCTACTCATTGCGCCTGATCCTGTCTGCAGCCTCCCAGAACAACTTTCAACTCTTTCTTCCAGCTTCAGTGGGCACAGGGGATCTATTCTAATGCAGACCTGCCTCTAGAGGTCTGGGTTGAGGCCTGTGATTCTGTGTTTCTCATAAGCTCCCGAGGGATGCCAATACTGCCAAGGACAACTTTTTTTCTTTTCTTTTTTTTTTTGAGTTGTGGTCTCACTCGGTCGCCCAGACTGGAGTGCAGTGGCCGCTCCCGGCCACCGCAGCCTCGACCTGCTGGGCTCTGGTGATCCTTCCGCCTCAGCCTTCCAAGTAGCCAGAACTACAGGCGCGCACTACCACGCCCGGCTGATTTTTTGATTTATTGTGGAGATGAGGTCTCACCAAGTTGCCCAGGTGGGTCTCGAACCCGTGGGCTCAGGCAATCCACTCACCTCAGACTCCCAAGGCGCGGGATTACAAGCTGAGCTACGGAGGCCGGCTTCTTTTTTTTTTTTTAGAGACAAGGTTTCTCTCTGTCACCTAGGCTAGAGTGCAGTAGTGCAATCATCGCTCACTGTAGCCTTGAACTCCAGGGTTTCAAGTGATCCCCCTGCCACAGCCTCCTGAGTAGCTGAGACTACAGGCATGTGTCACCATGCCTGGCTATTTTTTTTTTTTTAATTTTGTAGAGATGGGAGAGTCTTGCTATGTTGCCCAGGCTGGTCTCAAACTCCTAGCCTCAAACGATCCTCCCACCTTGACCTCCAAAAGTGAGCCACTGTGCCTGGCCTTAGGACCACATGTGGAGGAACAGGGTTCTAATTCAGTAGGGTTGAGCCCACCCCACCACCTATCTCCATAAGCAACACTTCATTGGCACACACCCACAATCCTCTATCCACAAAGCCTAAAATATCTGGTCCTTGACAGAAAAAGTGTGTCAGATCTTGCTCTAGACGGCCACACTGGAGATTCAGAAAAGTGCTACCTGGTCCTGCGACCATGTCCTCTGAGCCATCTCCTTGTGGGCTGGACATTCCAGGCTCATCACCTGTCCCCGCAGCACCCTGGTGACTAACTCCTGAGCATACTCAGGTCGGCCTAGAGCCCTCTTAAAGGTTGAGTGTCACAGCGACTCACTGCAGGAGGGACTGACACGCCCCTGACCCAAGGTTCCAATTCTCTTCCAGGGGGGCTCAACATTTGGCCTCCAGCTTCTGCCAAGCGTCTCAACACTCCACAGACATCCCCTCCATCCACAGACACACCCTCCCCTCCAGACACCCTCCTCCTCCCCCCACAGACACCCACCCCTCCCCCTCAGACACCCACCTGCTCTCCCGCAGACATCCTCCCCCTCGCTCCAGATACCCTCTCCCTCCCCTCCACAGAACCCTCCTCCTCCCCCAGACACCCTTCCCCTCCCCCCAAGACACTCTCCCTCTCCTCCCTTCCACAGACACCCCCCTCCACAGACACCATTCCCTCCCCATCACAGGCACCTTCCCCACCCCCTCGGACATCTTCCCCCTCCCCTCCACAGACACTCTCCTCTCCTCCTTCCCCCCTCCCTCCCAGACACACTCCCCCTCTCCCCCACAGGCACTCTCCCCCTCCTCTCCACAGACACTCCCCTCCCTCTATCCAGACAACTTCCCCCTCCTCCCTCCACAGACAGCCCCTCCACAGTGATCCTCCCCCTCCACAGAGACCCCCTGTTCCCCTCCAGACACACCCTCCCTCTCCAGGCTCCCCTGTCCCCTCCACACTGCTCCAGGAACTGTCCCTCAGTGTCCAGTGAACACTAGAACCCTGTTGTCACAGAATGGTGGTTGTGGGCCCCTTGGAATTCTGTACCCAGACCCCTAGGCCTGGGCTGCCCAGTCCAGAGGCCCCAGGAGGCTCTGTACTTGGCTCTGCCCTGTGAGTGGGCATCTCTGGCCCCCCAAAGCCACATGCTGGTGCTTCCAGGGCTAGAGCTCAGGGTCTCAGGCCTGGAATGTGGCCAGGGACTGCATGACCCCTGAAACCACTGCAACTATGACCCTGAGGCCCGAGCTTGCTGCAGAGGTGACCCCATGACTGCAGTGGCTCCAGGGGCCTCCCACTGAGCACTTACAATGTAGCTGCTATGAGGAGGGACTGCATGCTTCATTTTTATTAATTCAAATGCAAATAGCCACATGTGACCACTGGCTACCACAGTGGAAGTACAGGCTCAGGCATTGAAGCTCATGTAGCAAATTTATTAGAATTCGGTCCTTCCAACACTATAGGACCTGGTCAAAACCTCCCCTTAGAAAAGGCACATCTTGGGTTATTATGAGTCACTGGTTCTTCTGGATGAATCAGAGCACTGAGAACTGGGGTTAATTTGGGCTGAGAAAGGGGTGTTGGAGGTCACTGAGGTTCAGGAAGAAAGAGAAAGGGCAAGATCAGGCCAATCAGAGATCAAAAAACAACAAACAAACAACTCTGCCAGTCTGGGGCCCAGCTAGGACCTGGCAGTGGTCAGTCCATTTGGAAGAAATCAGCTTCTCCGGGCAAATCTGATATTCCATAAATGGAAGGAAGGAGGGGAGCCAGGGCGGGAAGAAGGAGGGAAGGAGGGAGGGGAGAGAGCTGGGTCTTTGTTGTCCCAACCCTCAAAGAGGGTTTGCATCTTGTTTCAGAAGCAAAATGACCATCACTGAACCGTCTGGAGCACAGCGAGGTGCCAGGTGGTGGCACTGCCTGTCTACCCCAGAAACCCCAGGAGGATGCAGGTGAAGGGCTGGGGCTGGGGAGCAGCAAGGACAAAGGAGGGACGGACACTGAGGCAGAGCTGGGCTTGTGCCCTGACAGCACGAAAGTGTGCAATGGGGTTCCGTTGCTTTCTTGAACCCTCAGCAATTTTTTTTGAGTTGAAGTCTCACTGTCGCCCAGGTTTGAGTGCAGTGACATGCTCATGGCCACCACAGCCTCAAACTGCTGGGCTCAGGCGATCCTTCCGTCTCAGCCTTCCAAGTAGCCGGAACTACAGGTGCACGCTACCACACCTGGCTAATTTTTTATTTATTGCAGAGATGAGGTCTCGCCAAGTTGCCCAGGCTAGTCTCGAACCCTCAGGCTCAGACAATTCCACTCGCCTCAGTCCCCCAAAGTGCTGGGATTACAGACTGAGCCACCGAGCCCGGCCGAGCTTCCATCGCTTTCAAAAGAAGTTGTCCAGGGCTCCTGCAGAGGTTCCTTCCGACAAAGTCCATGGTGCAGGCCAAGGGTCAAGGGTCAGGAGGAGCCCATGGCTGAGAGGGGATTGGAGGAGACTTAGCGCCCTGCACATGGGATGCGGCTTCTGTAGCACCTCGAATAGCGACCCGACCCAGCTGGAATGTCCCGGGCCACGCTGCTCTGAGGACTGACACCCTTTTCTGAAGGACCCTCCTGCCCCTCTCAGCTCTCCAAGGTGTCAGACCCCGCCTGCTCCATGCTCTAAATCCTTCACGGACGTTTTCTGCAAGAACTCAAACAGGTCTAACTCTGTTGTGGGGTCAGCTTCATGAAGGACCTGAAAGAACATAGCAGGGACAGAGAGTTCTGTTCTCTCCTGAAAGATCAGATGCTTCTCGTGGACTGACGTATCTCCACGTCCAGAGCAGCCCCAACAGCACACATCTCTGGAACACAGGGAGTGCTCAGGCCACCAGATGCAGGGCCGAGGCCACAGGGAACAGGGTCCAGGCCACAAGACGCAGGGCCCAGGTTACTGGGAACAGGGCCCAGGTGACCAGATGCAGGGCCCAGGCAACCAAACACAGGATCCAGGCCGCCAGACTCAGGACCAAGGCCACCGGGAGCAGGGCCCTGGCCACCAGTCGCAGGGCCCAGGCCACTAGGAGTAAGGTCCAAGCCACCAGACACAGGGCCCAGGTCACCAGGAGCAGGGCCATGGAGAGGAACGCTTCACTCTCTGCCTGGGCAAATCCCGGTGAGGCCCCCACAACCGCCTCCCCCACTGTGTCCTAGTCCCGCTCCTTTCTGTAGTAACCCCCAAAGTTATGAGCAATGCTAACGCTCGTCCATCAAAGTCCCCTGAAGAAGGGGAGCCCACGTGTGTGCACCTGGGACCCATCCTGCAGTGTCTCAAATCTGGGCACCAAATGTTTCCACCTTTTGATCTTGAAGTGTTAACAGGTGTGAGAAATGAAGGGGGCGCCCTCAGGGGGGCAAGGCCCTGGTGACATTCCCTGGGGTGGGGACACCTGTCACCTCCCAGCCCCTCCTGTGCCGTTAAAGAGGAGTCAGAGGCCATCAGAGAAGGCCCTTCCATAAATGTCACTCACCCATTCCATGGTTTCATCCAGGATTCTCAGCACAGGTGACCTCTGGGCTGGAGAGCTCTCTACCAGGGGCCACCCAGGGTCTCATCACATGTCTAGCGATATCCCTGGTCTCTACTCACTGGGTGCCATAGTTCTGCCTCACGCCCAGACTCCAGTTGTGCCACGCCAAAATGCCTCCAGGCACTGCCAAATGTTCCCTGAGGGTTAGTAAAACCCTCCTGGCTGAGAACCACTGATTCAAACCATTAGCAGAAATCCCACTTTATACAGAATACAGGAAGGATGTTTCAGGGGCCATTGCTCCACCCCTTCCCCTGTGACCTCCCTGCAGCCAATGCTGACCAGACTTGCTGACCTGGAATTCTTGAGACAGCTCCTTCCTGGCCTGGTCCTGGAAGCCCCCAGCCCCTCCCAGGACTCCAGAACATTCTCGCTGTGTGCAGCCCCACCTCATCCAATCCCATCGGCCAGGCCGCCCAGGCCAGCCCAGTGGATTAGCTGCAGTGCTGCTGCCAGGGCAGGGTCTTCAGACTGTCTTGCCCATGCATGCCAGCGGTCCCTGGCATGGCTAATCACATAGCTCTGCCTCCCCTTGTGCATTTCAAGGGAACCACTCCAAGCGGAGACCACACTTGTTGCCTGCTGCTGCATGCCTCCTGATTTATTTATTCTCTTGACAAATAGTTACTGAGTTACTAAGAGATGGCAGCCCTGTGCTAGGAGCTAACAGAATCGTATATCCGATAAAGAAAACAGGGTACACGTACACCATGGAATACTACACAGCCATAAAAAAGAATGAAATCATGTCCTTTGCAGCAACATGCATGCAGCTAGAGACCGCCATCCTAAGTGAATCATCACAGACACCCAAAACTGGGTACCATGTGTTCTTCCTAATAAGGGAGAGAGGTACACAGTGAGTATACCTGGGCACAAAGATGGAGACTAGAGACACACCAGGGACTCCTAGAGGAGAGAAGGAGGGAGGGGACAAGGGTTGGAAAACCACCCACTGGGTACCACACCCACCACCTGGGTGACAGGCTTCAGAGAGGCCCAAACCTCACCATCACACAGTATTCCCATGTAACACACCTGCACATGAAGCCCTTCAGTCTAAAAAATAACTTTAAAAGAAGAAAGGAACATCTCCTTAACAAGGATACTTGCATAATGAACGTTTGTATACCTAACCCTGAATTGTACCCCACATCTTTAAAATAAAAAAATTAAAAAGGAAAAGAAGAAGAAAGGAAAATGGTACAACCACTGAAAAAAGAAGAAAAAAGAATTGTGCATCCGATGGACACAGCCCTACGCTCCCAGTGGGTCAAGGAGCCAACTCTGACTTCCAGAGTGGTGAGACGGGCTGTGCAGGGCATAAACAGTGCTGAGCGGGGCCCCGGCCTGTGGAAGGGCAAGAACACACTCACACTGCTGTCACTAGTGTTAGTATTCAGGGCCCTGCCATCTGCTGGGAGAAACAGACACACTGGACATGCAATCACATGAAGCGTGATAAGTGTCCTGAGACGGGTGCATGGGACTCACACGGGGGCACGGGGATGTTTCTAGAAGACATGCTGCTGAAGTTCTAGAGCTGAAGCCAAAGTAGGGATCAGCCCCCTTTTGTCCCCCCAAAATGAGGTGGTGAGGAAAGCATTGCAGGCAGAGGGAACTGCATGTGCTGAGGCTCTGAGGCCAGAGCCCATGGTGAGAGGGCAGGCTGAGAGTGGCCAGTGTGACTGAAGATGCACGGGGGTCATACCAGTCAGTCCAGAAGCCCCAGGAAGGCATCTGGACCTGTCCCTAGAGCAGTGGGAAGCCACTGAGAGTTTTCAGCAAAGGACGGGTGTGATGGGATGTGACGGACAAAGTTTACTCTGGCTGGAGGTGGGGGACGCCACTGGAGGACAGAGTGGCCGCTGCAGCAGTCCTCCAGAGACAGGGACAGTGGCCTGGCCCCAGGAGGAGCGGGAAGGGGAAGAGGCAGATAGAGGACCGGACAGTTTGAGCACAGGCCAAGTGCATAGTAGGTGACCAATAAATGGCTGGAGGACAAGTGAGTGAGTGGGTTGTAGCCATCAGGCCTCTGGGGGAATCCCTGGAGTCTCAGAAGCCCCTGACAAGTTCCTGTGGGATGAGTTGCATTGACAGCCTGGAAGAAGAGCCGAAGACTCCAGGCAGCTCCAGGAAACAGGTTGGAAACAAAATGGAAAACGCCTTCGTCCCTGCACAGTCTTCTTCCATTGGCAGCCATGAGCTGTGCCCAGAGGGTGGGAGTGAGGGATAGAGAGAGAGAGGGAGGAAGGGAGAGAGAAAGAGGAGGAGGAGGGGGAAGGGGAGAGGGAGAGAAGAGAGAAAGAGAGAGGGAGAGAGGGAGAGAGAGGGGAGAAGGGGACAGGGAGAGAGAGAGGGAGAGAGAGGGGAAGAGAGAGAGAGAGCAAGAGGGAAGGAGAGAGGAGGAGAGAGAGGGGAGAGGGAAGGGGAAAGAGAAGGGGAGAGAGAAGAGGGGGACAGGGAGAGAGGGAGGGAGAATGAGGGGAAGCAAGAAAGAGAAAGAGAAGGAGAGAGGAGGAGGGGCGAGTTGAAGAGAAAGCGAAGGGGAGAGACAGGGAGAGACGAAAGAGGAAGGAAGAGAGAGAAAGAGACAAGGGGGGTGTAGAGAGAGAGGAGTGAGGTAGAAAGGAGAGAGAAGAGAGGGACAGGAGAGGGGAAGAGGAGAGAGAGGGAGAAAGAGAAGGAGAAAGGGAGGGAGGGAAAATGGGAGGGAGGGGGAGAGAGAGAGACTGAGGGGAGGCAAGGGGAGAGAGAAGAGACAGGGAGACCAGAGAGAGGGAGAGAGGGAGGGACAGTGGAAGAGAGAGGGTGGGGGAGAGAGGGAGAGAATGGCAGCGCAAAAAAACAAAACACGCCCGGGGCCCAGGCTCTCCATCTGTGGAAAGGCTCCAGAAATTAGGTCCAGAGGTGGAAAGGCAGGAGCCAAGAGGAACCAGATCAAAGGCTCCACCAAGTCCTGCAGCAGGCACAGGGCTGGCGGATGACAAGGTAACTCACACAGGTAAGGCTGGCATATCAGGTGTTTTGCAGGTGTCTGGGCTTCCTGGATGCCCGAGTACAGGCCCAGCCCCAGCGTGCAGAACACCAGCTTGGAGCTGAGAACAGGCAGTTTGAGACAACTACAAAAAAGACCACATTTTTTAAAATACTAATTTTTAATTATGTAACTAATTCACATAAAAAATTAAAATACGGCAGATACAGCTAAAGACCCTGAGCACCACCCCGATTCTGGTACCTTCTCCTGCTCCCCAGAGGGTCCTCTTTGCTTCAAACCCTTTCTCTGTTTACACATGCGCACAAACATGCCCAAGAAAAGACATAATGATGTTTCACGGGAAGTTTCGTTTGCCTATTACTATTTGTGAATTAATGCAACCTTCATCTGAGATTTACTTTTTTTATTTTTTTGAGTTGGAGTCTCACTCTGTCACCCAGACTGGAGTGCAGTGGCCGCTCCCGGCCACCGCAGCCTCGACCTGCTGGGCTCCGGCGATCCTTCCACCTCAGCCTTCCAAGTAGCCGGAATTACAGGCATGCGCTACCACGCCTGGCTGATTTTTTTTATTTATTGTAGAGATGAGGTCTTGCTGCCCAGGCGGGTCTCAAACCCGCGGGCTCAGGCAATCCACTCACCTCAGCCTCCCAAAGGCGCGGGATTACAGGCTGAGCCACCGAACCCGGCTGAGATTTACTTTTTTACATTCCACAATGCCTGGAGATCAGCCCACGGGGGCTCACAGGGATCTACCTCATACTTCCTAACCATAGCACAGGATTATATGTTATACCACGGCTAATTGGGTCATTCTCCCATCGTGAACATTTTAAACAATGGGTATACAATTCTAAAAATCTCACCCTTTAAGGATAATCAAGGGGAAAAAAAAAGTGTCTTCCAAAAGCTTGAGGTAAGGTCCAGGATGGCAGTCAAGAAACACCTTGGAGCTAGGCGGAGCCAGGGATTCTCCAGCCTTGACAGAGAGGACCCCATTCTGAGAAATGGGTTTCATGGGTGGCTGAAAAGTTGCAACGCACAAGAGGCAGGGCAGAGGCGCTGCTTCCAGCCACGTTCATGCTCGGATACCACATGTGAGGTCGTAACAGAAGGTTCTCTTGGCTTCCCTTGGGGTGGAATTACAACCCAGTCCTGAGGCCAAACCTGATTTTGGAGCACAAGCAGAGAGACCTCCTTCTAACACATTGGCAGAAGGGAAGATGGAGGGAGGCAGCTAGGAGTCAATGGTCTCCATAAATCTCTTCATTGGGTGGCCAGGTGCAGGGATTCGTGCCTATAATCTCAGCACTTTGGGAGGCTACGGCAGGAGGATTGCATGAGGCCAGGAGTTCGAGACCAGCCTGGGCAACATAGAGAGACCACAAAATAAATAAGTAAATATTAGCCAGGCATGGTGGTGCATACCTGTAGTCCCAGTTACTCAGGAGGCTGAAGCGAGAGGATCTCTTGAGCCCCGGAGTTCAAGGTATAGTCAGCTACAATCACTCTAGCCTGGGTGACAGAGCAAGATCCTGTCTCTAAAACAATAAAATAAAATAAAAAATTTTTAAAGTCTTCACTAGGCTTCACTGACCTTCCTACCCGCCCCCTCACCCCCCGCAACCACGAGCACATATTCCACTCGTTTCTTGGGGTGAGGGAGGCCTAATTTCATTGCTGTGTTTGTATATTGGGTCCCTCTTCAACTTACACCTGAGTTCAAATGACTCAGCCCAGCCTGGATTCTAGGAGACATGTCTTGGGTCAGAAGATAGAAACCTACGCAAGGCCAAGTGTTCTTGGGTGACTGCAAGGCTCCTGACTGACCTTGGACATGAGCAGCGTGGGTGGTCACCACAATCTCACTCCTGATGACGCCTGAAGTTTGACACCAAAGTTCCAGCGTGTGTTTAAGGCCCTCTCCATCCTCTTTTCCAAAACTCAACGACCCTCAACCCTGCAAGCCCAAAAACCAACCACCGGCAGGGTCAGCCATGTGGGTCCCAGCACCCTCCCTGGGTGAGCTGGGCAGCACCCAACTTCTTGCAGGGGTGGGGGTAAGACCCACGGGAAAGACCCCAGGAGACACTCGGTCTGGGCGGCCACTCTGCCTCCAGCTCAAGTCCCGGCTTCGATCGTCACTGTAGGTCGGAGGCAGGTGATTCACCTGTAGGACGTACTTGCCCCTCCACATACGCGGGAGCTGTATTCATCCATTTTGTGTGCTGTTGTAGGGCAGGTGTGGTGACTCACTACTGCAGCCCCAGTATTTGGAGAGGCTGAGGTGGGAGGATTGCTTGGGTCCAGGAGTTCGGGACCAGCCTGGGCAACATAGCGAGACCACATCACTACTAAAGAAATTTAAATATTAGCTGGGCATGGTGGCACATACCTCTAGTCCCAGTTACTCAGACCGAGGCGGAAGGATCACCTGAGCCCGGGAGAGCGAGGCTGCAGTGAGCCATGATCATAGCCCTGCATTCCTGCCTGGGTGTCAGAGTGAGACAGCAACAGAAAGAAAGAGAGAAAAAGAAAGAGAGAGAGAGGGAGGAAGGGAGGGAGGAAGGGAAGGAGGGAGGGAAGAAGGAAGAAAGACCTGAGGCTGGGTAATTTGATAAAGAAAAGATTTATTTTGGCTCACATTGCTGCATGGCACTGGCATCTGGTGAGGCCTCAGGAAGCTTTCACTCATGGTGAAGGGCGAGGAAACCTGGAATGTCACAGTGAGGCCCGGAGCAAGAGTCAGGGGGAGGGACCAGGCTCTTTTAAACAACCAACTCTCCTGTGAACTCCCAGAGCAAGAGCTCATTCATTACTGGGAGGACGGCTGCACCTCCACCACTCAAACCCCTCCAGCCAGGACCCACCTCCAACACCGGGGGCCCCATTTCCAGGAGACTTGGAGGGGTAAAGTCCAGACTCTACCCCCTGCCAGCCTGCCATGGCTGTTTCCAGGCTCTGCAGGAGCTGTGGGGTGCTGTCCAGAGGGTCCTGGGGCTCGGGAGGCAGTTCTCACTGCTGGCCGCAGAGGTAATTCCATTCTAAGTCTCATTTTTCTTATCCAATAAATGGGAATGACAAGTGAAAGTTCAGCCGTCCCGGCAGAAGGTTCCAGGCTCATTGACTCAGTGTTTCTTACACCAGAACGTCCCACTGTAAGACAGCAGACTCTCCAAGTCCTCACCCCAAAACCTGGTCTCAGTCCTCTCAAAGCTGCCTGACCTTGCGTGACCTGAGCACTGCCACAGACAAAGCCCAGAGTACATCAGTCACCCCCATCCTGGTGAAGAAAAAGAGAGAGAGAAGGAAGTGAGGGAGGGAGGGAGGAGGGGGAGGGGGGCGGGTGGGGGGAGAAGGAAGGAAGGAAGGAAGAAAAGAGAGGAAAGAAAGAAAGATCTGAAACAGAGCGGGCCAGGAACAGGGAGGGTGTGAGTGACGATGGCAGCACCTCTCAGGCCACACCCTCCTATAGGAACCCAGCACATGCTGGGAGTCCCGGGGATACCTGTGGGGGGGGTGCAGCAAGGAGGGCAGTCTCTCAGGTGCCTCCTTTTGTTATTTTTAAATCTGTTGGGTTTTGAGTCAGGACCCACCACACCATACTCCCCACGCCTCTACAAGACCGTGCCCCTGCACCAGGTGTCAGAATTTTGTTTCCCCCACTGACGCCTGACATCAGAGCCTCCCTACTTCCCTTAAAGGAGGCTAGAAGAGTCTAGAAAAACTCAGAAGCGGTTTGATCACCCTGCTGAAACCGGCCTCCCCTCAGGGGTGTGGGTGGAGGGGGGTTGTGACCAATTGTCTCCCAGAACCTCAGAAGGTCAGAGCTCAAAGGCCAGGCCCGCCCCCCACCTAACAAGGAAGCTGAGCCCGAGAAGTAAGGAATATGCCCAGATTACAAGCTAACCAGGGTCCATAGGCCTTTCCACTCTTGCCTCCAAGCAAAATCTGTGAACTCCACCTGGATCCTTGCATCCTCCTTTTCAGCAAAATGCAATCAGAAACGGGCTGGGCTATCTGCCCTCCGTGGAGTCACCTGTGGCTTTGATGTGAGTCACTGGGCAGAATCCCTGCAAAGCGTGGGCTTGACCTGCGAGGTCGTGGGGGGACCTTCCCCCTCTGCCCACCCCCCATCTCAGACCCCCAGACAGCCAGGGAGAGATGTCCAGCCTCCACCAAAGACAGGGCAGTGACCACAGGGCGGGTCCCCAGGGCCATCCACACCCAGACACCCCCATTTCCCTCTGGGTGTCCTTGGAAGTCTGAGCCCTTCACTCCCGCATCCTTGCCCAGCGATCACCACCGACTCGCAGCAGGTCTCCGCGGGGCTGGAGGGAGCCCACCCGATCCCCCACCTAACCAGACCTTTGCTCAGGTGCACAGCGCCCCCTGCTGGCAAGTCTCGTGTCCCTTTCCAGCCAGAGGCGACGTGGCTGGTGAGGACTCCAAGGAGCACAGAATTGGACCTGGAGGCCAGACTGGAGGACTTGGAAGCTGGGTAGCCAGGACACACTGGTCACCTCTGTGAGCACTGCTCCATCCGCAGAGGGAGGATGCCCCACCCCCCATGCCTCAGCAGCTCTGAGGACCCCCAACAGCAGAGGGGACCGCTTGGGCAGCACCTCTCTTTCCACACAATCAATCTCTGGGCACACAGTCAGCTCAGCAACCATGTGTGTGACCTTGGACGATTCACTTGTCCCTCTCAGGGCTGTTGCTTCTCTTTAAAAAAAAAAGAAAAAGAAAAAGAGGCTCTTTGGACCTGACACTGCCATCAGCTTCTCCTTCCAAACTCAGAGCTGGAGAGCTTGTCTACCCCCACATCCCCGCATCCTCCTCCTGACTGAGTCAGGGCAGAGCATCCTACACACTCCACTGCCCACCTGCAGAGCTGGGCAGGGGCAGCGTGGCCTCTTCCCCCCCACCCCGAGAATCCTCAGAGACTCCCAGTCTCCCTATCTCTCTGCCTTCTGCCTGAACAAATTGAAAACACAGTTGTGACAAGGCCTGCCTCTGCTTCAGCACCTTCTGCAGCTACCCAGAGCCTGTGGGAGGAAGGCCGAGGTCCAAACTGTCTGCCCCGCTGACGTTTGTTCCCCATAACATGACACGGCATGGGCTCACATGCTGCCCTTCACTTACGAGGTGCCCTTTGCAGGGAATGCCCTGTCCCCCCGCCATGCACACACTGTTCTGTGACTAGCTTGTGTCCGTGTCCCCTCCCCCACCCACCAGGTCATCTGTGCCTCAAAGCCCTTATGTTTATTCCCACTGCCTCTGGAACCACGTTATATTCCAATGTGATTCAGTGCTCGAGTTGTTCCAATTAGCCGTCTGCCCTTCTAAATTGTGAAGTCCTCAGGGCTGTCTTATTCATCTCTGAATAATCCAGATGGCTACCGGGGCCTCCCAGGCCACTTAGCTCTGGTGCAGAGAGGTTTTTGCAGAGGACATGGCTCATTGCCTATCCAACAGCCATTGTCCAAGTCAGCCTTAAGACAGAACCCTGATTTTGTTCAGGGAGGCAATACACCCAGATAACCCAGTATCCTTCCCAGACTCTCTTGCAGCTAAGTGTGGTCATGTGGCCCACATGTGGCAGAAGTCACTGGATGGAGCTGCCAGAAAAGCTTTTCAAAAGAAGATGCTTTTGAAATTATTCATCTGGGCTTGTCATTTTTTTTTTTTTTTTGGTCAGGGTCTCAAGCTGGAGTGCAGTGAAACAATCATGTCTCACAGCATCCTCAAGCTCCTAGGCTCAGGCAATGTTTCCACCTCAGTCTCATGAAGAACTGGGACTACAGGCACATACCACCAGATACACATATATTTTTTTCCTTTTGTAGAGACGAGGTCTCGCTATGTTGCCTGGGCTGGTCTCAAGCAACCCTCCAGCCTTGGCCTCCCAAAGTGCTGGGATTACAGGCATGACCCACAGCGCCCGCCTTTTCTGATCTGGAACACAGGCAAGATGTCTGGAGGAACAGCAGTTGTCACACAACAAAGAGGACAGGAGCCACACACAAAGATAGAACAGCAAGACAGATAGAACAGTGTGGGGACCCAGGAAGGTAGGTAGATGAACTGGGCTGGAAGGGAACCCTGGCATACCCATCCCCACCCCCAATCCCCACCAATACTTACCTTTTTTTTTTTTGAGTCAGAGTCTCACTCTGTCAACCAGGCTGGAGTGCCGTGGGACAGCCACCGCGGTCTGAACCTGCTGGGCTCAGGTGATCCTTCCACCTCAGCCTTCCAAGTAGCTGGAACCACAGGCATACACCACCATGCCCAGCTAATTATTTATTTATTGTAGAGATGAGGTCTTGCCAAGTTGCCCAGGTGGTCTTGAACCCATGGGCTCAGGCAATCCTCTCCCTTCCACCTCCCAAAGTGCTGGGATTACAGACTTGAGCCATTGCGCCCGGCACCCACTTACCTATTTTAAGAGGTCCTTGACTTCAAACTCAAAGGAACAGTTCTCCTCTGAGTGAGAAATGTCCAGCCAAGCAAAAGGCAAGGTTGCTGCCAAGGTCAGGCCAGTGCCAGACTGAGAGCAGAGAGGCCCAGAGATCAATTCTTGGTCTGTGTGCAAGTCACAGCCAGACTCTGGGCTCAGGTTAACCCACGAAGAACTTGGACTGAAGTCAGAAGGAATTTTAAATCTCATAGGTAAAAGCAGAATGATATGGAATACCTTTGTAAATTGGGGATATTTTTGCATTCCTCATACCATGCCATTCTTCCCTCTCTATCAATCTTGGCAAATTTCCATTTTATTAGCCTTTTCAGAACACTAACTTTAGGCTTTTTTAATTGCCTCTGCTGTATGTTTTTTCCTCTTCACTTATATTTAGTATCACCTTCCTTCGTTTTCTGTTTTTATTGTAACTTCTTAAGTTTGATACACGGCTCATTAAGTTTTAGGCTTTCTTCATGTCTAACATCAGTATTTAATGCTATTGATTTCCCTGTAAATACTGCTTAGGCTGCATTAACATGTTTTGATGTATAATGTTTTCCTTAATGTTCAATTCTAAATATTTTCTAATTTCTATCATAATTTCTTTCACCCATGAGTTGTAGACAGGTACTTCTTTTTCTAACTTCCAAAATAATGGGAGTTTATAATTTCTTGTCTTTGTGGTTGTTGATTTCTAGTTTCTTTGCATTGTGGTTAGATAATGTAGCCTGTTTAACAGCAAAATGGTTTGTTTTGAATAATTATTTCTTTTGACATTTTTGAGGCTTACTTCAACGCCCTTCTTATGATGAATTTTCAAAAATGTTCCACATGTGCTTCAAAAGAATGTGTGGTTTCTTTGTATGCAAAAGTCTATAAATGTCTATTAGGTCAAACTTTATCTTTGTGTTGTTCAAATACTCTATATCTTTGTTAAATTTTTTATCTCCTAGATTAATCAGTTAATAAGAGAGGAAGGCTCAAATCTATTTTGACCATGAACTTGTCAGTTTCTTATCATTCTGTCAATCTTAGCTTTATATATTTGAATGTTTTGTTTTAGGTTGATGTCAGTTCAGAATTGTTACATCTTTCTAGTGAAGAATGCTCTGTTGTTATGTAATGATAGTCTGCCTCTGTAGTTATGCTTTTTTCTTTAATTACTATTTTGTCTGATATTAATATCACACCATTTCTTTTCTTTGGCTTAGTGTTTTCCTGACATATTTTTCTGTCCTTTTACATTCAGCTTTTGTATTTGTTTATGTTTTAGGTATGTCTCTTGTAAACAGCATATAAGCTAAATTTTGCTTATTTGAAAAATAATCAGCTCTGAAAATATTTATCTTTTACTGGAGATTTTAGTTACTTTATAGTTATTGTGATTATTGACATAGTTTGATTTACTTTTGCTATCTAATTTTGTACTGTACATTTATCCCATTTTTTTCTCTTTTTTATTTAGTTTCTCTTTCCCTGTCATTTTTTGAGCGGGATTGGGGTGTGATTGCTTTTCTCACTCAGTGTTTTACCTCCATTATTTTAGTAGCTACTCCAGAAAATTTAACATACATATTTAACAATGGCTAAAACTAATTAGTATTCTTAAACTTTTACTAAACAAGTCATGGATTTTAAAATATTTAACTCTGATTACATCTCCCATCTTGCAAGTTATTGAACCTATTTCTATTCTATTTTTTCTTTAGTCAAAACATAGATATTTTTCTTACTTTACACAGTCTTTATTGCTAGTCTTCATTATTTTTTACAGTCAGTGTTTATTTAGATATACCCACATATATTCACCACTTTCTTGGCTCTGAATTCCTTTTTATACGGCTTATCTGGGATCCAGGATCACAAGATGACATTCCTTCTGTGGGAAGTTTATGATTTTATAATTCCTTTAATGAAGACTTGTTTTCAACTTCATTTTTTGTTTGTCTAAAAAATAACTTTATTCCATCCTTCCACTTAGAAGATATTTTTGCCGAGTATATAATTTTAGACTGTAATTTTTCTCTCAGTACATTTTTCCACTGTCTTCTGGCTTCTTTTCTCATAAGTATAATTATTTTGTAAGTAATCTATTTTATTCTGTCTGCTTTTGTAATCTATTGTCTGTGGTGTTCTGTACTTTCTTTCTCTTTTTTTTTTTTTTTGAGTTGGAGTCTCACTCTGTCGCCCAGACTGGAGTGCAGTGGCCGCTCCTGACCACCGCAGCCTCGACCTGCTGGGCTCCGGCGATCCTTCCGCCTCAGCCTTCCGAGTAACCGGAATTACAGGCGCACACTACCACGCCCGGCTAATTTTTTGATTTATTGTAGAGATGAGGTCTCGCCTGCCCAGGTGGGTCTCGAACCCGCGGGCTCAGGCAATCCACTCACCTCAGCCTCCCAAAGGCGTGGGATTGCAGGCTGAGCCACCAAGCCCGGCTTGTTCTGTACTTTCACTTATGATAAGTCTAAGGGTGAATTTGTTATGCCGCTTAAAATTCAGAGCAGCCTAGTTCCAAGGTTTATTGTCACTAAACAATTCTAGAAAATTCTTATGTATGATTGCCCTATCTTCTCTTCCTGAAACTCTAATTAGAGCTCACTCTATCCTCCATGTTGTTTAACTTTTTTCATATTTTCCATGGGCTATGTTGTAGGTAATTACCTTAGCTCTACCTTCTAGTTCATAATTCTCTCTTCAGCTTCTTCTAATCTGTTACATTCCTCTTTTACTAAGATTTTAAATTTCAGTTAATATTTCTTGTTCCTAAAAATTTTATTTGGGTCTTTCACACTTCTTGTTTTTTTAATACTCCATTTTTTTTTGCTCATTTTCAAAGTGTCTATTTTTATCTCTTTGCCTTTTTAAAATATATCATTTATTTCTATAAATGTATAAAATATACTTACCTAATATTTTGTTTCTATTAATTCCAATATTAAAGTCTTTTGAGGATTAATTCTGCTATTTGTTTTTCCTACTCATTCTTGCTCATGGTGTATTTTTTTCATGTCGACTTTGTGGTTTTTGACTCTGAGCACAAATTCATTGGAATTTTATCTGTGGGAGTTCTTTGAGCCTTGGGTTGAAGTTGTGATTCTCCAGAGACGTTATATTTGCTTCTGCCAGTGTCTGGGGCATTTCAAACCTAAGATGAGTTTAAATTAAAATCTCGGTTTAAGGTTTTTCAAATCATATAAGTAAAATGAATTTGGGTGGGAGACCTGCACTGGGGCAAGCCTCTGGTCATGTTTTCACAGAGGATTTTTTTTTTCTCTCCACCCAGTGTCAAATCTTGTCAGTGAGGGCAGGTTTGCTTGTGGTCCCCTCCTGCCTGGTGGGTTTATCTTCCACTCACTTTTACATTAGGAATGCAGCCTTCCCGTGTCTGTGTGAGGATCTCTGTTAGATTTCCAGCCTGAGTGGACTCAACACTATATCTCCCATACCACGTGCAGCTTCCAAAACTGAAGTCAAAGCTTGAAGTTCAAGGCCGTCAGTTTTTGGCAAATACCTTCAAGGTGAACTGGCTTTTCTGCTGCCTTCCTGCCTGCTTTCCCCCTTATTGTTATTATTGTTGCTATTTCTCTTCCTCTTTTTCTTTTGTTTCTGTATATTCCGTATTTATTTTTTAATCAGTGCAGCTCATTTAAAAACACTTTTCGTTCAAAATAATGTATTCAGCTCCTTTTAAAATTATTTTATTCTAGAATATAATTCAATGTGTGCAGTTCATCCACTTTCCTGGAACAAAGTCTGGAAACATTTTTAGATGATGCAAAGTTAATCCTCAATGGATTCGTGACTCCAACTGTCTTTACCACTTGGGTCCTACAAATACCACAGTGATTTCATTGAGTCGCTTCATGCCTCCTCCACCTTCACTGACACCAGATCCTGTGAATAACAACAAGGGACTTTTGTTTTTTCTGTGGGGAGCCCAGGAGCAGTGCTAAAACTACAGAGAGAACAATGCTCTCCAGATTCTCTTTTTAAAGTTGTTTCAATAGCTTTAAGGGTGCACATAGTCTCTGGTTACACAAATGCATTGCATCATGGTAAGGAAGTCTGGGCTTTAAGTAGACCCACCATGCCCACCCAATAGGTGATTTTTCATACCTCCCCCTTCTGAGCCTCCGGTGTCCATGACATCATTCCCTGTGCTTTTGGAGACCCTTAGCTTAGCTCCCACCTATAAGTGAGGACATACAGTGTTTGGGTTTTCATTCCTGAGTTATTTCACTTAGGACGATGGTCTCCAATTCCACCCAAGTTGCTGCAGAAGACATTATTTCATTCCTGTGCATGGCTGAATAGTGTTCCATGGTGTATATATTTTCCTTATCCACTGATCAGTGGATGGGCATTTAGGTTGATTCCACATCTTTGCATCAGATTCTCTCCTGATGGTAATAAAGATAGCTAGCAGTCAGTGGGCACTTACTACATGCCAGGGGTCATGCTAAATGCTTTGCATGCCTCATCCCATCTAATCATCACAACAGCCCTCTGGGGTAACCCCATTATTATACCCATTTAAAATATGAAGAGACCAGAGTCTGGGTGATTGAGTCACCCAAAGTCACCAGCAGGGCAGGGCTGACATTTGAGCCTCAGTCTGTCTGACTCAGAAGCAGAGCTCTCAACCACTGTGCTAAACTGTGGGAGTGACAGCTCTTTGATCATGATGGCAACAGCCACAAAGAGGGCGAGACCAACACAGGCAGGGTGGGTGACTGAAGGGGAACCAATGGCCTGCCAAGCCAAAGCCCCTTCAGCCTCCAGAAGCCTTTGCCACTGGAGATGCAGCCCTTTGGATTAAGGCACTGTGTCTTCAACCTCTTTCTTCTGGGAATGCAGCACAGATGGCTAGATGGAGGAGGGAAAGGAAGCTCTGATATAGGCACCCTTTGCGAAGTGCCAGGCTCTGAGCTGGGTCCCTCAGTCAACCCTGTAGAATGCGTGTTCTCCCACCTTCTGCAGATGAACAGTTGCAGCTCTGAGAAGTTAGACAACTTGCCCTGAGTGGACCTACAATTCAGACTCCACACTGAGTTCAAGTCCATGGTCTGTCTTCCACACAACACTGAAGATACTGAGGCATCAGCCATGAAATTGTGAGGGAATCAGAGAGACCAGTTAACCCAGTTAGTGGTCAGCCAATGCCCCAAACTCTGTGCAAAGAAAGGGCACTTTTGCTAAGGATTGGGCTTCCATTGGCTGGATCCTCTTACGCTCCGGTGTCCCTGGGGAAGGAGGAAAGCAGTCCAGCCCACAAGAGCAGGTGATCAGCCCTCAGCCTCTGGCGACACCCCCTGGGATCAGCCCTCAGTCTTAGGAAGATAACCAGGTGGCACCAGGAGCTGCAGAGAAGGACAGTTTCTGCCCTCACTCCCAAGTCACCCACGGTCCCGAGCAGCAGGGCAGAGGCCAGGGCAGGCCATGGGAACCCACAGAGAGTCAACACTCATGGCAGGAGGGTTGGCGGGTACAACAGCACCCCTGAGACAAAGGAAAGCTTCAGGAGAAAGGAGCGTCTCACTGTCATTTAAATTACTTTTTATTTTAATTTGCAAGAAAGAATTTGGAATGCGAGGGATGGCTACTGTGACAAACAGTAACAATCAAAATGCTCACCTTTGTGGAGCCAGAATGTGCCAGGCATGATGGTGAGCATCTCACAAGGAGGGGATGGCCCACATCTTGAAAGCCCTGGAGCCGATGCTTACAGCTGATGTGACAGAAGGACCAGATGACATGGTGATTAAAGAAGCCTGCGTCTGAATTACAGCTCCACCATCAATAACTCTGTGACGTCAGGCAAGCAGCCTTTCTTGGTCTCAGTTTCCTTATTTGTAAAACAGATTAATAATCTATCTTCCTCCCTAGGTGACTGTGAATGTTAAGTGATCCCTTACACTTGAATGTGAGTGAACTTCCACAGATCACACATTGCAAAAAAAATGCTTGCAGTTGTTGGTGCTGATAGTAGTTGTCATAACAGTGATTAATATGATAATAACTTTTATATCTGGGAATGTGTCCACAAGTTCGGGTACAAAGGAAATATTTGATTTTCCATGGGTGGCCCATGATCATGTTCATTTTCCATAATTCAGCTCAATTCTAAGTCCACACACCCTCCTCCCTCCTGCCAAACTGGAAGAGATTGTAACCCCAGTCATTACTGGGGTCTCACTCCCTCCTCCCATGGCGTCTGAGGCATTGGGGAGGTGGAGGACTTTGGTCATCTGCCCACACAGACTTCCTCTGAGATGCACCCAGAAGCTTCTGCTGCTGCTAGAACCCTCAGGGCTGGGCCCCTCGAGCATCCTATGTACCCTGCAGCCAATCCTCCCTAGGGTGTGGTCACCCCCCAGGGGGACTGCCCAGAAGCAGCCTGGCTAGGACAAAAGGGTCCCTCTCACAACTGGCCTCCATTGCCAGGGAACTCATCCCAGCCTCTCCTCCTGAGACACTGGGCCTTGACTTTCAGCCCCTCTTCCTTTCCCCTTTCCCTCAAACCCTTTGGCCTCCTGTGACTCGACTTTGCAGAGCTGAAGCCTTATAGCTGTTTCTGTTCCTTCCCTCCACCCCCCATATTGCTCCCAGAAGACACTGAAATGCAAAATGGCCTCCCGCCTGACTGGCACCAGCATTGCCTCCCTCCCCGAGGCCTCACCTGCCTGCAGAGTCTCAGAATCAGCCCTTGCAAAGTCAGTCTCATGCTCCCCCAAAACCACTTTCCTCTGCAGAACTGATGGCTCCCACGCCCACCCCCCCGTTGGCTTGACTTCACTCTGGTGGGCTCCTTGCCTGCTCTCCCCCACCCTCCGCCAACTCCAGCCCTGGTCACTCATGTCCAGTTCCTGACCATTTCTGCTTCCATGGGTCCTTTCTCCTCTCCACCTCCACCCTGCAGACCCCACCAAGCAAATTGTCTAAAACAGCACCTAGCATTGTCTTCCTAGTCTCGAGTCCTTATGTGGGTCCTCAATTACCTGCTACATAAAATCCAAAACAGGTTCTAGAGTTTCTATGGAGCGTCACAAGACTGTGAAAAGGTGACACAGTATTGAAGGAGAAGAACCAACTCAGGGGACTGACATCCCCCTGACTTAACACTCGCAACAAAGCTATGGCAATGAACACCTACAGCGAGGTATTGGAGAAATCACAGACACACAGATTAAGGAAACAAAATCAAGATCACACGAATGCAGTCATCTGACCTTCGACAAAGGAGCAAAGGCAACAGGAGAGAAAATATTGTCTCTTCAACGAATGAGGATATAACAACAGGACATCCCCATGCAAAAGAAATTAGTCTGGGCACAGACCTTCCACCCTTCACAAAAATTAACTCAAAATGGGTCATAGACCTAAATGTAAAATGCAGAACTATGAAACTCTTGCAAGATAACACAGGAAAAAATCTACATGACCTTGGCTTGGGTGATGACATTTCAGTTCTAACACCAAAGACAGAATCCATGAAAGAAATCATTGATAAGCTAGACGTCATTAACATTTAAAATTTCTGCTCTGCCAAAGACACTGCCAAGAGAACGAGGAGATGTGCCACACACTGGGAGAAAATATTTGCAAAGTGCATATCTGATAAGGTACTGTTATCTAAAGCATACAAAGACGTCTTCTTTTCCAACAGCTTTAGGGGTATGAGTACTTTCTGGATACATGGATGTATCATATAGTGGTGAAGAAGTCTGGACTTTAAGTGTACCCATCACCCCTACTGGTGCACAGTGTACCCGATAGGTGATTTTTCATCCCTTGTCCCTCCTGCCCTGTGCACTCTGAGTCTCCAGTGTCCATTATACCAGGGGTCCCCAACCCCCAGGGCCATGGAAGGATACCAGTTAGGAACCAGGCTGCACAGCAGGAAGAAGAGGAGGTGACCAGTGGGTGAGTGAGCAAAGCTTCATCTGTATTTACAGCCACTCCCCGTGGTTCACATTACCACCTGAGCTCTGCCTTCTGTCAGATTAGAAGCAGCATTAAATTATTATAGGAGTGCGAACCCTGTTGTGAACTGCACATGCGAGGGATCTAGGTTGCAGGCTTCTTAGGAGAATCTAATGCCTGATGATCTGAGGTGGAGCTGAGACAGTGATGCTAGCATTGTCTCCCTCACCCCTAGATGGGACTGTCTCATTGCAGGAAAACAAGCTCCAGGCTCCCACTGATTCTGTGTCATGATGAGTTGTATAATTAATTCCATTATATATGAAAATGTAACAATAATAGAAATAAAGTGCACAATAAATGTGATGCACTTGAATCATCCCCAAACCATTCTCCTTCCACCCCTGGTTCGTGGAAAAATTATCTTCCACAAAGCCAGTCCCTGATGCCAAAAAGGTTGGAGACTACTGCATCATACTAGTCTACATGACTTCAGAATATACAAAGAAATCTTAAAAGAAGATAAACAACCCAATTGAAAACTGGGCAACAGATTTGAACAGACACTTCACCCAAAAAGACATACAAATGGCAAACAAGCACATGAAGAGATGCTCACAATATGTGTCATTAGGAAGTTCCAAATTACAACAACAGTGAGACAGCACAGCACATAGATCAGAATGGCACAACCCACAACACTGACAACACCAAGCGCTGGGCGAGGATGCGGAGCAATAGGAACTCTCGTTCTTTGCCGGGGGAAATGAAAAATAGTACAGTCATTTCCAAAGACAGCTCGGCGTTTTCTCATAAAACTAAACATCCCCTCATCATCCGATCCATCAGTCACACTCCTTGATAGTTGCAAAATGAGTTAAAATTTTATGTCCACACAAAAACACAGATGTTTACAGCAGCTTTATGTATAGTTGCCAAAACTCTTGGAAGCAACAAAGATGACCTCCGTAGAAGGTGAACAGATACACAAACTGGTACCTAGAATACTAATACTAATACTTTGTAGAATACCAATATTCTACAAAGAATATTATCTTGTACTTAAAAATGAGCTGTTGAGCTGTGAAAAGACATGGAGAAAACCTTAAATGCACAAGGCTGAGTGAGAGAAGCCAGTCTGAAAAAGACACAGACAGTATGATTCTGAAAAAGGCAAAACTTTGGAGACAGTAAAAAGATCAGCAGTTGTCTGGGTTAGAAAGGAGAGAGTGAGGAACAGGCAGAGCACAGAGATTTTGAGGACAGTGAACCTCTCTGTATGATTTTGTCATGGCAGATGCATGTCACAATCCACTTGTCCAAGCCCACAGAATGTCCAACACCAAGAATGAGCCCTGATAGGAGCTAGGGTCTCTGGGTGACAGTGATGTGACACTGTAGGCTAGCATCCCTTTAGAGGGGGATGCCCGTTATGAGGAAGACTATATGTGGGAGGGGTTGGGAGTATCTGGGAACTCTCTGTACTTTCTGCTCAATTTTGGGGGGGGAAACTGTTCTAAATAATAAAATTATTTTCTTAAAAAGAAAATGTCAGGCCCAGATGAGGTTGCAGTTAACTCAAGTTTCCCTGTGAAGGACGGAGGGTCTTAGAAGCAGCATTCAGCCGGGCTCTGTGGCTCAGGCTGTAATCCCGCGCCTTTGGGAGGCTGAGGTGAGTGGATTGCCTGAGCCCGCGGGTTCGAGACCCGCCTGGGCAGCGAGACCTCATCTCCACAAAAAATCAGCCAGGCGTGGTAGCGCATGCTTGTAATTCCGGCTACTCGGACGGCTGAGGCGGAAGGATTGCTGGAGCCCAGCAGGCGAGGCTGTGGTGGCCGGAAGCAGCCACTGCACTCCAGTCTGAGTGACCGAGTGAGACTCCAACCCCCCAAAAAAAGAAGCAGCATTCAAGGACACTTTTAACCCTCACACCTATGGGCACTCCTGGGCCAACACTCAGGCCCAGGATCTGTCAGGATGGCAGTGCTGTCAAGAGGATAGGTCTCCCATTTACAAGTCAGAGCCTCCAGAGAAAAAGAATGGGCTCCCAAGGCCTGAAATGGAGACACTGGGGCACATGGGGCTGGAGTTTTGAGCCCCAGATGGCCTGAGTTATCAGGGCTGAAGGAAGCTTCTTCTTTGTCAGAGAAGAGTGGCCACCCCAGGCCTGGAGACTGGAAACCTCACCCAAGACAGCAGCTTCCAAATGCTGCTTGACCGTCCCAAAGTCTTCCCCACCATCATTGCTGTCTTAGGTCGATAATCAGGTCAGGACCGACATAGCCCAAGCAGAGAAACATGACCCTCCTCTGAAGGAAGCAGTTCACACAACAAAGTGACAGTGCTTGGCTGGTGACCCTCTGCAGGAAGCACGGGACATGTGTGAGAGGGGACTCCAAGAACATAGGGTTCATATGGCTGGCCAAAGGCAAGGTCACATGTTTTCTGCAGCAGCGATCCCCAACCTTTTTGGCATCAGGGACCATTTTCCTGGAAGATAATTTTTCCACACACTGGGTGGGCAGAGATGGGGGGAGATGTATTGTCAAACCTCCCTGCTAATATTCATTCGTATTGGCAGCCACTCCCCAGTGCTAGCATCACTGCCTCAGCTCCATCTCAGACCACCAGACATTAGATTCCCATAAGGAGCACGCAACCTAGATCCTTGCATGCACAGTTCACGATAAGGTTTGTCTCCTATGAGGATCGAATGGGCTGCACTGATCTGAGAGAAGGCAGAGCTCCGGTGGTAATGCAAGCGATGGGGAGAGGCGGGAAATATAGATGCAGCTTCACTCACCTGGCCGCTTACCTGCTGTGCAGCCCAGTTCCTAACAGGCCATGTACCAGTAACTGTTCAGGTCCCGGGGGTTGGAGACCCCCACACAGGTATTGACAAGGAGTGTGTCATAACCCAGGGGTCAGTGTCTCAAGGCTCTGCAGCTAGTCTTTTTTCTCTTTCTTTCTTTCTTTCTTTCTTTCTTTCTTTCTTTCTTTCTTTCTTTCTTTCTTTCTTTCCTTTTTTTTGAGTTGGAGTCTCACTCTGTCACCCAGGCTGGAGTGCAATGGCATGCTCATGGCCACTGCAGCCTTGACCTGCTGGGCTTAGTTCCACCTCAGCCTTCCATGCAGCTAGTCTTAAGATGCTGCTGATGGCTTCTTGGCCTGGACTCAAGGAAGGCCTGAAGTCTGGGAGGTGAAGGAGCTGGGGCGTTTGGCATGACACTGAGGGAGGGGTGGAATTCCCAGGAGGGTGGGAGTGTCAGCATGGACATATGATGGGGTAGCACAGAACTGGATTTGTCTCCTAAAGCAACCAAGTGATCTAAAGTGATCAAGATGGCCCCAGAAAGGGGGCCACCAGCATCCTTTAGGGGTGGCGGTGGCTGTTCTCAACAAGACAGGCTGGGTGTAGCAGATGTTTCATAGACCTGGGGCCCCAGAACCCTGAGTGAGGACAACAGGATTCCAGAAAGGCTGATGCTAAGGACAGCATGTACTCTGCAGCGGTGAGGCAGACGTAATTACTACAATAGTCAGTGAGACGGGGGAGGCTGTCCCAACCTGCAGCAGACAGGCTAGGCGGCTGCCAGTGGATCATGCTGTTCTTCCGAGGGGCACAAGGGACTAGAGTGTCATTTGATGTATGTGACCAAAAATGACAACAAAATGCACACCCACGTATTGAGAGCTGGCAAGCAGACGCTTCTGTCAGCTGCCTGGTGGAACGCGGTGGTTCTGCACATAGCTTCAGAGCCAAGTCAGGGCACAGACTGGGAGGCCAGCGAGGGAAGAGGAAGCCAGATCCCCTCAAGGAGGGACCCTGCCATGCCACTACAAGTATATAGGATAAATCACTTCCTGATACCTTCCCAAAGGGACCCCTAGCCAGTGACTGTGGGAACCATCAGATCATCCAAGAAATTTTGGACATGGAGTCTGGGGTGATGCTGATGATGTGGCAGGGGGGTGCGGAGGGGGGGTGTGAAATGCCACCGGAGCCCACCAGGTGGAGTGGGGATCGAGGAAGGCAGGGACCAGGAGATGATCATAGGAGTGGACCTGCTCACATCACCCCCTGCAAAATGGGAGTTGTCACAGCTCTGACCTCACAGAATCGTGCAATCCATGTGCTTTTCAGCTCTGGAATAAGAAAGCTGTAACCCCATCATTGACAAGTCAGAGAAATAAGAAATCCTGGGGAAACCGTGATCTCAGCTGGCCGGACGTGAGCACCTCCCCTACACTCCGAGCTCCCCACAGGAAGAAGCCAAGCCCCCTCCTCAGCCCTGCAGCAACTGCCAGATCCAGGCAGCCTCCAGCCTCCACTCCCCCATCCAAGAGGCCGTTTTCCCACAGCATCAGCATGGAGTGTGGCATCCTTGACTAGAAATTGGGTGCTGGGGACCCTCATCCTGGCTCTTCCTCCACCAGCTGCATGACCTTGGGAAAGCTCCTCACCCCTTTTGGCTTCCTCGATGTAAAATAAAACAGGTAGGCAGCTGGTGGTGTGTGCCTTTAGTCCCAACTACTCAGGAGACTGAGGCAGGAGGATTGCTTGAGCCCAGGAGTTCGAGACAAGCTTAGGCAACATAGTGAGACCTCATCTCTACAAAAAATCAAAAAATTAGCTAGGCATGGTGGTGCACACCTATAGTCCCAGCTACTCAGGAGCCTTAGACAAAAGGATCACTAAAGCCCAGGAGGTCTAGGCTGCAGTGAGCTATGACTGTGCCACTGCACTCCAGCCTGGGTGACAAAGTGAGACTCAGACTCAAAAAAAAAAAATTGGGACCAGGTGTAGTAGCTCATGCCTGCAATCCCAGCACTTTGGAAAGCCAAGGTGGGAGGATCACCTGAGACCCACAGGTCTAGGCTGCGGTGAGCTGTGATATTGCCAATGCACACCAGCTTGGGTGACAGAGCGAGACCCTATCTTTAAAGAAAGAAAAGAAAGAAAATGGGAATCAGGATTTTTGTGAAATCTTTCAAAGCTAATATGTTGTCAATTACTTTTTTCTTTTTTGAGTCAGGTTCTCACTCTGTCACCCAGGCTAGAGTGCAGTGGCACAATCACAGCTCATGGCAACCTTGACCTCCTGGGCTCAGGCAGTCTTTCCACCTCAGCCTCCCAACTAGCTGGGACCACAGGCTCGTGCTGCTGCACCAGGCTAATTTTTTTTATTTTTTTATAAAGATGGGGTCTTGCTATATTACCCAGGCTGGTCTCAAACTCCTGGGCTAAAGCAATCCTCCTGCCTCCAAAGTGTTGGAATTACAGGCGTGAGCCACCGTGCCTGGCTGACAATTACTTTTAAAATATTAATTGCATTGACAGCAAGACCCTGTCTCCAAATATATGTATATAAACAGGCAGATGTGGTGCTTACCAAAGCCTCTCAGGCCCGCAACCCACAGATTTACCAAGGTCAAATCCCAGCAAACATATCACCAAGGCCTCAATATCTCTCACTGGAAGATGGGAGTGAACGATTAAGAAGTTAAGAGGAACTTTAAACCTAGTCACAATTGTCTCCTTGCAAAGACCTGCAAGGTGTCTTAACTTATCCGACACAAATCACTGAGTGGTTTCTGCAGGTAGACACCCTTCTAAGTTCTCGGGTACATGCAGTGCAGAGGGGACAGGCCCCAAGGGACGCCCCATTTCCCTTTAGAAGACTTGGGCACACCACTCTTTCCCTTCCGGTCTCTGCTTTCGGTCACTTTTTTTTTTCTCCAGGAATCCCAGACATGCTGTCCACATCCCATTGTGCTGTATGTCAGCCAGGCAGGAAGGGAGAAGATGGGAGGACAGCAGGAGGCAGGGGTGGCCCCATGAGTCACGCTGCCCATTGGGCCTTGGTCCTGCTTGATCAGAGACAGGCCTGAGCCCTCGGGCAGATGTCTGCTGCCCACAGTGAACCCTCAGAGCAGCCACTCTCTCCTCGCAGACATTGGACAGAGCCTTCCCCATTTCCTCATATTAATAATGAAAAAAGAAAACCCCTCCACGAATGTGCAGTGAAATGAATCTGCAATTAATTTTAAATAAGCTTAAAATCCCACTGAAATGCCCTCCCTTGGTATTTTTATGGGAAATGGCTTTCACTAGATATGCACACCATAAAGATCCTGAAACTTACGATAGACAAAATCCTCTTAGGCATGCTAAAGGGTAATTTGGTTTTTCTCAAAGCTACATTAAAAAAAAATTAAGGGATAGAAATAAGCCAGCTTTTAAGGAAATATTAACTGTTAACCTATAAACCATCCCAAAAAGCAATCTCCCGACTCAGGAAATTTAGCAGATGGTTTTGCAAGCTTAACCCCTCTGCCTTCTCGCGTGCTTTTGATGCAACTCTCACTTTAGTGGAATCACTGGCAATCCCTCATCACAAGGAGCCTAAGAAAGCCTTTCTCCTGGAACTAGAATCAGCCACAACCCTCAGGCCAGAGGGGCCGTCCTGCTCGGGGTCTGCCCTGCCGGGTCGGCCCCCGCCAGGCTGGGAGCTCAGAAGATCAGGCATGCCAGAGCAGCGGGAAGGCTTTCTCTTCCCAGGCCTCTGGGATGGTTTCCAGCTCTGGTTCCCAGCCCCCGCCTCCTCGCCCCTGTCTGATCCCAGGCCAAACCTTGGCTCCAATCATAACAAAGAGACCCAGAAGATGAAAAGCCGATGGCCTTTCCCTTCCAGCTGAAACCAGGTGTGGTGTTGGCAGAGCGAGGCTCCAGGCTTGGCTGAGCCTGAAGACATACCAAAGCAATAACCCCAACGAGGCCCACGTGGGGCCAGACGCCCGGGCCTTTCACTTATGTTGCTATAAATGAGTTTCCTGGGGCAAAATAATTTCTTCCTTCAAAGAAAATCACAGTCAAAGGCCAAAGAAGAGAAGGAGGGAGGAAGCAAGGTGAGGGCTAGAAAAAGGTAGCAAGGGAGGTGGGTCCTGGAAGGTGTCCCAGGGCTTCCCAGGGTGCCCCACCAAGCCCACAGGGAACTCATTGGCTTGTAGGTTGGTGCAGCGATGTTTACCACAGTGAGCTTTGCCCAGCCCGTGGGCTGGCAGTAAGACTCTCGACAGTGTGGTGAGCCATTGGGATGGCTTGTTGACCTCCCAGAGGGCTGTACCTCCTGGTGCCCTGGGGATTGGCAGGCTCCGAGTGGAGGTATCCAAATGCCAGAGGTAGGCCAGGCAGGTGGGTGCAGACTTCAGGCAGGATTGGAAGATGCTCCCTCACCCTCCTTAGCCCTTGATGGCTGTTCAGGTGTAGGGACATCTGAGTTACCAGTCCTGCCTACCAGGAAACCACCAGTCCTGTTTTATAATCTCAGGGTCACCTGTGTCCGAAGCTCCTGCACACAGCCTCAAAGTGAAAGCCAGATGCCATGTCAAACGGCTTCTGCTTGGTCATGTTGAGTGGACAGTGCTTTGGACTGAGCCAGAGCTGGTGGGATGGATGTTGACCTAAAAAAGAGTGTTTGCTACAGTGGCCAGAATTGGGGGCATCAGGATGGCAAAGGATGTTTCTCCATTGCCTTTGGTGGCAGCTCAGTCAGGGACGCAAAAGGCAGGCTGGCTGGTGGCTGCCACGCTTCCCAGAGCCTGGATCTTGAGCCACCATCTGGAACCTGGCGAACTCAGCACCAGACCAACCTCCCCACCCTTCCGGTCAGGATCAAGCTCCAAAGCCCTTTGATACTTAGAAGTCAGTTGAGCAGGGAAACTGAGAAGAATTGGACTCTGAGAAAGGACGAAATCCCAGGAGTGAGGTGCTGGAAAACACATGTCTCCCTCAGTCTCATTTCCACCACCTGGCCACATGCCTGACTGCCCACTAGAGGCTGGGGCATTGAAAAATACCTTTCCCCAAGTCACTCTAGCTCAGTCTGCAGAAGACCTGGCTTTGACTAAGTCAGTGCAAACACAGCCATGGAGACCTTTTGGTTTCAAGTAGGGGGTCCCAGTGAGGCCCAGGCTCTGAGAGTGTCAAGAGGCCAAGGCAGAGCCTTGGTTGAGTTGGCAGGGACTGCAGCCAGCAGCGTGGACTGGAGCCAGAAGATTTGGTGCAAACATCCCAACCATGGCAAAGGCAGCAGCTCCCATGGTGGGCCAGTTCCTCAGTATTGGTCTAGGGGGCATTTCTGCTGGTTTGGATGTAGAGTCTGACAGCCTCCAGCCACACCTCCAATTCATCCAATGCTTTTAGAAACCCCTTTCCACCGAAGTTAGCTGTGGTGGCTTCTGTTATCTGCAGTAGATCCTCGGGAGCATCAGAAGAGAAGGGAGAAGAAAGCGCTTGATACAGGAGCTGTCCACCCTGTCAAACACTGCCGAGGAGCTAAGACGAGAGAAGGAAGGCTTTTTGGGTTTGTCAGCATGAAAGCTGTCAGTGACCTTGATGTGAGCCATTTTGGTAGAAGGCTGAAGAATGAGTGGGAAATGAGCAAGATGGGTTGGCCACTGGGAGAAGCTATTCAGAGAAGCATCGCTACCATGCAGAACAGAGACATAATGTGATCGCTAGAGGGAAAGGTGGGCTCAGGGAAGAGTTCTTTAATATGGGAGACTGGGACATTTCACCTGCTGGAGGGATGCTGGGGGGGTGGGGGAGAGAGAGAAAGAGAGAGAAACTGCAGGGAAGAGAGGAAAACAGAAGGAGGAAAATCCTTGACAGCAAGAAAATTGGATCCAGAGTGGGCAAAAGGGAGGCCAGGACTTTGAAAGATGGGAAGAAACGTGCTACAGTGTAACAAGCTCTTGGCATTTGAAGGATAGAATGCAGACCAGCCAGATTCGAGGTTTGTGGGGGAGCTGAGAGGAGAAGGAAGAAAAAATAAAAGGAAGCCAAACCGTAAAAGCCTTGGATGCCAAGGCAAAGAATGTAGATCCCCTCCTGCAGATATGGATCTTTAGAAACAAATGTCCAGCCAGAGGGGGTGCAGGAGCAAATATCCTGCACAGAATCCACAGGAAGGAGAGTCGTGACCCACAGAACTAACTAGTTGGGGGGCTGG
This sequence comes from Cephalopachus bancanus, assembly GCA_027257055.1. NCBI lineage: Eukaryota > Metazoa > Chordata > Mammalia > Primates > Tarsiidae > Cephalopachus > Cephalopachus bancanus. The sequence goes on along the minus strand of JAPVLO010000288.1, from coordinate 1,702,555 downwards.
CAGCAGGGCTGGGGCAGAGTTCTGGATTAAGGAAAGGTCATAGGATGGAAAGAGCACCGGTTTTGGATTCAGATAAATCTGGTTAGAATCCTGACATAGCTTGGATGTTTGTCCCTCCCAATCTCATGTTGAAATGTGACCCTGGTGTTAGAGGTAGGACTGGGTGGGAGGTATTGGATCACGGGGCTAGATCCCGCTTGATGGCTTGGTGCCATTCTTACGGTGATGGGTGAGTGAGTACACTCTTGCTCTATTAGCTCATGTGAGATCTAATTGTTTGTTAAAAGTCTCTCTCTGGCTTCCCCTTTTGCCATGTGACACGCTGGTTGCCTCTCCATCTTCCATCAAGAGTAAAAGCTTCCTGAGGCCTCATCAGAAGCCCAGGAGATGCTAGCACCATGCAGACCCATGAGCCAAAATATACCTTTTTTTCTTTATAAATCACTCAGTCTCAGGTATTCCATTACAGCAACTCAAAACAGACCAATACAAATCCTACTGTTATTAAACTGTGAGACTTGGGAGAAGTTATTCAACTTTTCTGTTAGGGTAATAGGGGATTGGTGGTCTGGTACTATGGGAATAAAGCAGAGAATGGCAAAGGCAAAGAAAATGAATTTCTTAACATCCAGGATAGACTGAATGAGACCAACTTTAAGATCAGCATGGTATGGGGTGTGAGGTGCAAAGCATTTCCAGGGAAGCTGGACTAGAAAAAAAATCCAGCAACTGTATCCTTGGGAGTTGTTAACATAGGTCTTGTGTCTTAATGTTGTCAGGATAACACATCTTGTGACTCCAGCAGGTGGTGGGCTGGTGGGCTGTCATAGAAGACTGATCACAATAGATTAGGTCAGCTTGGTCCTTTATGACTGGAAGACAAATACTTGGAATAGAAAAGTAATCAGTACAGGGTAGGGAGTTGCAAAAACAATTGTCACTAGCTACCTCTGGGAAACCAGTTACTTTGGTTTGGCTTAATTTGGTTTAATCTGGCTACTTTTAATGATTAAAGGGCTGGCTAAATGACTTAATTAAGGAAGCATAACAGAGCTAAGTAATGGCCAAAATGACCATGCTAGAGCTAAAGATACTCCATGTTGGTGTGTCACCCTTTCATTTTCTGAGCCTCTTCTATAAAATGAGGAGAAATGTTTCCTATTGGAATGGGTGTTGTGAAGATTAGATGAGATTACTTCTCTGGCCTAGTAAGTGCTTAAAGAATGGTAGTACTGAATCTGAATTCCTGGAAGAGGGACCTGGGAGCTACATTTTAATAAGTTCTGCAAGGTGATCCGAGTGTGAGTCCTGGGTCCTGCAAGAAAGCTTGTCTTGGGTTTTTCCCATGACCTAGAAAATAGTAGGTGATCAGTAAGTATTTGTTGAATAGATAGATAGATTCAGTAGATGAATGGAAGGATGGGTAGATAGATAGACAGATATATGGACAATGAATGGATGGATGAGTAGATAGATACGTGGACAATGGACAAAGATAGATAGATAGATAGATAGATAGATAGACAGACAGACAGACATATGGACAATGTATGAACAAAGATAAATATATATGATAGATAGATATAGAGATAGAGAGAGAGATATAGAAATAAACGGATGGCTAGATGGATGGATGACTGGATTGATAGAATTTTTTACAAGACCTTGCTCGCCACCCCTCTGTAAATAACAGGGTCATAGCGCATGAGTCACTTCCTATTTTGAAGGAAAAAAACCCAAGGGAAGCTCCCATCCTTACAGACTGTAACACCAGGCAGAGTCAAATGAGCCGCAAGCCAACAGCATACAGACTTGTTATCTCCTTAATAGGACAGTTTGGGTTTTCAGCAACATCCCCGCAACACTGCTCTGTTGGAAACAAATGTTTCATCTGGACGCAGAGCAACTCTGTTGGCCCTAATTACACTGAATCCGCTTCTGGATGGGATTTCTCCTTTCCATCCTAAAAGATGGCGGAACTCAGAACACACACACACCCCAGTCCTTGGGTTAAGGATCCTGAGCCCCGCCCCTGCCACTGCTGACTCTGGCAGGAAGAATCTCTTTAGAGCCGGCCCCTGGCAGGTTTTCCCCAATGCCTTATCCTTCGCCTGATGTATTTGTGTCTGAAAACCAAAACCCACTTAACTTCTTCTTCCTGGGTGACTGGCTACTCTCCTGAAGTTTAAATAACCAAAATGTAAGTGTGTGGGGTGGATGGAGGTGATGAAGAAAGAAAATCCAAGTAATAAAACCCAGCCTGCCTGTCATTCCTTTGAGGGGATTCCTTTGTTATGCTATTAAATCTCCTTCCCTTATCAAACTCAGGAATGTTGGTTTGAATATTCATCTTTTCATCAACCTTGGTCTGCAATTGATGCCTCTTGCTCCCCAAACACCAGGAATTTTGAGAGGTCGGAAGGCAAACAGCTTCAAAATCAGGCCCTTAAGAGCCTGGAAGCCAAATCGCATCCCCCTAGCTCCATCTCTTGGGCAATTTGGTAAGTGTCCCCTGGCCACCCAGGAGAGCCCCCATGACTTCAGGGAACTTTTTCTTTTTTCACCTTTCTGTGAACATGACATGTTGAACCCAAAGCTGGGATACTCGTGAAGTCTGAATACAGAATGGAGATGTAAATGACCTGGAATGTACAGACTCCATTTGGGACAGCCACTGTTCCTGCAGTTATTTCCTGCTGACTGCTTTGGGGTGTCAGGGATCTTAAAGAGGAGGACGAGACCTTTAAGATGAGTTCAAGCTCGCTGGAGCCCTTCAGGCACAGTATAAAGTTTTAAAATATGTTTTAGCATTTCTTTTCCTATGGCAGCCGGGCATGGCAGAAATCACCGGGGTTGGAATCTTAGCAGTCCATGAACTGGCTGTGTGACCTTGAGCAAGCAAGCTGCTTTCGTCCCTCTGGAGACGTGTCTGGGTGGTGCCTGCTCCAGAAGAAGTGTGAGAAATACAAAAGAGATAAGATACAATGCCTCGAGGAGCCCGACATGTGGGGGAGGCCCGACATGTGGGAGCTGCCCAGTCCAAGCTAGCTCCTCCCTCCCACCCTGACCCCCTTCCTAGGAGCCTGGAGGGGTCAGAACAGGTTCTTCCCAGAAGATGGTCACTGCTCAGAACAGTTCTCTTGCCAAGGTTTTGCCCCTGCATCAATTCAACAAGCAAGGACTCCTTGGATGCTCCACAGAAAAACTTGTGTCCTAGCCTTTGATTACAGCAAGTTCAGTATCAGCCACTTATTCTACAGTAACTCCAGCCTGGGGGAAGGTGCTTATCAAGAGGCTTAGATGACAGAAGGGGCAGGAGTCTTGCTGTGTATCCATGATGGTTTCTTCCAAATAATTGGTCTTGGTTGCAAGTACTTTTGTAAATGTCCCATTCCTGCTCTAAGAGCACATTAGCATGATTTCTAGAGGCACCAGGGCACTAACCTCGCTCTTGCCCATAGCGCTGGGGTTAATAATGCATGCCACCTGGGCTTTTTTGGCATGGGGAGGCAAAGAGGTGAAAGAAGATGATCTTGGTACCCCAGTTGACTGAATCATCCTCTTATTAAGCAGTGATATGGTGAATGTCCTTGTGATATGGTGAATGTCCAGTGGTATGGTGAATGTCCAGTGGTATGGTGAATATCCGGTGGTATGGTGAATGTCCAGTGATATGGTGAATGTCCTTGTGATATGGTGAATGTCCAGTGGTATGGTGAATGTCCGGTGATATGGTGAATGTCCAGTGATATGGTCCAATGTCCAGTGATATGGCGAATGTCCAGTGATATGGTGAATATCTAGTGATATGGTCCAATGTCCAGTGATATGGTGAATGTCCAGTGATATGGTGTATGTCCAAAAAGACAGAATTATTTTTTGGAGGGCAGGCATCTTGTGGTATAGGCTTCCCCCTCTAGGTAAGTGTTCTAGGAACCCATTGGCATCAGTGGACCAGTGAGCGTTGTTGTGAGAGGCTGCATTAGGCTTCAGTCATTTTTTTTTTGGAGATTCTTTCAGCACGTTTGCCCATTTCATGATGGATGATTTACAAACGTACCTGCTCATACTGTGCTGAGTGTTCAGCAGTTTTTGCCTCAAAACACCATGGACCCCGTGCCCCACCCTCCCTCTTCACCCAATCTCCCCCAAGTGACTTTTTTTTGTTTCCTCAGATGAGAAAAGTCTTCAAAAGGAAATGTTTTACTGATATGAAAGAGGTGAAGAAAAAATGGCAGAAGCACTAAAAGGCATCAAAATGGACAAGCTCAAAAACCATTTTGAGCAGCGGAAAAAGCATCTCAGTAGATGTATTGCATCAAACAGAGACTACTTTGACGGTGACTGAAGTTTAAACTTGTAAGAATGAATACACAGTTTTTTATAAATACTGATTTTGGGGGGGTCCCTCCTCATATATTGTCATATTCCATATAATACAACCCAGAAATTGCTGGTGGGCACCTGGCTCGGTGGAGGTGCTCCCTGACACGTGATCACTCAAACCTCCTGCAGGATCGCACCCCTTGTAAACCCGGAAGTACCTACCTCGATTAAGTAGATAATGACACTGCACTGCTTTTAGTAAATGAAGCTGACACATACGGGGGCTGCCAAGCTTCTAAAAGGCTGATGTGACTCCCACGTGGAGCCTGTCATGGACAAGTGTCAACCAATCACGTGCACTTCTACCTATCTCAAACAATCACCCTCATCTCGGTGCCCTTGTCCTGACTGCATAGCCCCCTCTGTTTGCTTTAGAGAAGCAAACACTCTTTGATTTACCCAAGGGCTGTCTGTGTAAGGTTTTCCTTTCGTGCAAGTCCACTACTCACATTTGTCAATACAGTAGAGTGGTCTTGTGATTTTTCATGACCCGAATGGCTTAAGTTGGTGGGGATGGTGGGGTGAGTGTATTCTTTTTTCTTTGCATTTTTGATATTATCTCCTCTCCAGAAGGACTCGGCACAGAATGGCCTTGTTGCTTCAAACTAGAAGGTGGAACAGGGAAGATATGGGTCACAGTTGCTTTTATTGTTGTTTTACGATTTTATTTTGTAATATTAACCGTCATCACGCTTACAAATCAAAGGTGTGCAGTTACAGTGTGAGCATCCATGTAGGCACCACCCGGGCAAGAAATAGGACATTGGCAGCCCCGAACAGCCCTGGGTGTGTTCTCTCTATGTTGCTAGCACCAACCTTCCCTGCAAGTGTAGCTACATTGCCTCCTATGGGACTTGAACTGTATCAACTCGGCCACATTGGAATTAGGCTTCCTGGAATCTCTGCGTTGCCTGCAGAATAACCCAATTAGCGTTGTCCCTTTTCCCACCCCACACCCCATCTAATTATATTGTGTATGTAAGATTTGGCAAGCAACAGTGAACAGCAGGTCTTGCTTTATCGAGGTTGTCATAGCCAGATGTGGTAACAGATACAGGGGCCCTTGTCCTCCCGTGCTCCACATCTAGCCCTTCTTTCTGATGTGGGCCATACTGAGCCAAGTGACCCCAGCTCACAACTGGACCTCGAGCTGCAGACCCTCTGCTGGGGCGCCAGCCTTCTGCTGATGTGTTTTCTCCACCAGTGACCCATCACAGTACTGCCCCAGCAGCATCTTGTGTCTGGTTTCCGGACATTCCATTAAGCTCTGATATGTCCACTCCATGCCAAGCAGGCCTTCTAAGGGGTGTCTGGTAGTTTTTCTCTATCCTCCAACTCTTCTTTCTGAACCTACTCTTTCCCAGCTTCTTCTATGATTACGTGAGATCCAATTCCTCCAGGTCATCTCACAATATTCTACAATATTCCTATAGCTCCACTTCTCTGACATGGCACTGTGATACACAGATGTTCATGATGGTCATGGTCTTCCTTTCTTTATAGTGTTATTATTCAACTAAGCATGGATTCTTACACACTGTCATTCCATTGTGCCCGTTTTCTTTTTAAACAATCTCTACGTGGAGTCATTTAGGATGTCTTATTTTGGGTCTAGCTTTATTTACTTAACGTTGTGTTGGCAGGATTCACCCACATTGTTGTGTGAAGCTGTAACGCGTGCATTTTTTTAATGTGGTGAGAATGTTCTTTGTATGAATAGCTTACACTGAATTTTTCCATCCTATTGCTGATGAGCATTTGGGTTGTTCATTTGGGTAATCATGAATGATGCTACCCTAAACATTCTTGGGCACACCTCAGTACTCTTGCGGATGCATTTTGGTTGTATACATATTTAAGGAGAGAATCTCTGAGTCACGGAGTATGCATGTCTTTACATTTTAGTAGATAAAAATCAAGTTTTTTAAAAAGTGGTTTTACCACTTACACTCCCACCAACATCACAATTAGTATTATCAATCTTTTCATTTTAGCCATTCTGTCTGGCAAATGCATAGGCAAAGACTCATTTGTGTTTTAAGTTGCATTTCCCTGATAATGAGGTTGCACAAATCTGCATATATTTACTAGCTATTTTTTGAAATGACTATTCTGTTCTCCTGATCATTTTCCCATCAGGTATTTGTTTTGCCTTTTTTTTTTTTTTGGTTGATTTGTAAGAATTCATTATGTATTTAGAAAATAAGTATAAATATATATATTATATGTAATATAATATATATATATATATATATTTTTTTTTTTTTTTGAATTGGGAATCTCACTCTGTTGCCCAGGCTGGAGTGCAGCAGTACGCTCATGGCCACCTCAGCATTGACCTGCTGGGCTCTGGCAATCCTTACGCCTCAGCCTTCTAAGTAGTTGGAACTACAGGCATGCGAATATATTTTAAATATAAGAACTGATTTTCATCTTAAGTGTATTGTTCAACAAGTACTGACATATGCTTACATCAGTTGTTGAAAAGTGTGTTATTCTGTTTTGCATCACTACAAAGGAATACCTGAGGCTGGGTAATTTATAAAGGAAAGGGATGTGTTCTGGGTCATGGCACTGCATGGTACTGACATCTGCTGGGCTTCTAGTGAGGCCTCAGGAAGAAGCTTATAAACATGAGAGAAGGCAAAGAAGGAACAGACATGCTGCATGGTGAGAGCAGAAGAAAAAGAGAAGGAGGTACTCTTACACAATCGGTTCTTACATGAAGTAAGAGAACAAGCACTCACTTATTACTGGAAGATGATTTCACCAAGCCATTCATGGGGGATCCACCCCTGTGACCCAATCAACTCCCACTAGGTCCCACTCCCAGCACCAGAGATCACATTTCAACACGAGATTTGGAGGGGACAAGAATCCAAACTATATAAAAAAGATGACTGCTTGTCTGCTGTATTATCGTGAAAGCTTTCTCAAAAAGTAGTTACTTATATCTATGTGTGGACTCATTTCTGGATTATCTTTTGTTCCACTGATCTATAGGTCTATATACCACATTGTCTCGCTTACTATAGCTTTACAGTAATTCTTGAAGTCAAATAGTATAAATCCTCCAACTTAAAAAAAAATCATATTTGCTACTTATGGTTCTTTGAAATTTCAAAATTTTAAAATCAGTTTTTCAATTTCTGGTTTTAAAAAGCTTGCTTGGATTTACACTGATCCATAGATTCAACATCCCAGTTTGGAAAGAATTGACACCTTAGCAATGATGAGTCTTTTGATCCATGAACATGGTATATATGTCTATTTGTTTAGATCTTTAATTTCTCTCAGCAATGTTCTTTACTTTCCAGTGTACAGTCTCATATTGAATCCTAAGGTATCTTATGTTTCTGATATTGTATTAAATGAATTTTTTAAATTTTGAATTGCTTGCTAGTATATAAAATTACAATCGATTTTTGCATATTATACTTGTATCCTGCAGGTTTGTTTTTTTATTTTTTATTTTTTTTTTCTAATAGCTCTTTTGTAGAGTACTTGGAATTTTCTATATAAACAATCAAGGCAGTTGCAAATAGAGACAGTTTTACTTCTTATTTTTCATCTGTGCATTTTCTTATTTTTTTCCCTGACTTATTGCAATGGCTAGAACCTCTAGTACAATGTTAACTAGTAGCAGTAAGCGTTGCATCCTTACCTTGTTCCTAGGCTTAGGAGTAAGGTATTCACTAGTTCAGTCTCAAGGATGATGTTAACTGTAGGGTTTTCAAATAGATGACCTATAGAAGTTTAAGAAGGCTCTCTTTTCCTTGTTTATTGAGAGATTTTATTATGAATGGATTTTAAATTTTTTCAAATGCATTTTCTGCATCTGTTGAAATTATCATACTATTTTTTCTCCTTTATTTTGTTCATATGATGGATTACACTGACCAGTTCTCAAATTTAAACTAATCTTGCATTTCTGGGATAAATCCCATGTCGTAATGTTGTATTATTCTTTTTATATATGGTTGGACTCAATTCACTAAAACTGTGTTAGGAATTTTATTTCTGTGTTCATGAGAGATATTGGTCTATTAGTTTATTTTATTTGGGGAATATCTTTCACAGATTTTGGTATTAGGGTTATACTGACTTCAGATAGTTAGTCAAATAATTGTCTCACCTTATTTATTTTCTTAGGGATTTTATGTTAAATTTCTTGAATTTTTTAAATAGAATTTACCAATAAAGCTATTTGAGCCCAGAATTTTCTTGGTGGACAGTTGTTTTATTTTTTTAATAACAAATTAAATTCATTTAATAGATACAGGCTATGTGGTGCTTCTGTTTCATCTTATGTCCATTCTTATGAATTATATTTTTCATATTGCCTATAGTGTTGAATTTGTAGGTATGAGGTCATTTATACAATATATAATGTATATTATACATATTATATTGTTCTATCTTTTTAATGTCCGTAGTATCTGTATTAATAACCTTCGCTTATTCCTGATATTGGTCCCTTGTCTCCTTTCTATATTTTCATGATCATTCTGGCTAGTGGTTTACCAATTTTGTTCATCTTTTCAAGGAAACAACTTCGGCCTTGTTAAGTCTCTGGATTATCTGATCTCTTCTATATTGATTTTTGCTCTTATCTTTATTATTTTTCCCCTTACTTATTTGGGGTTTACTTTGTTCTTTCTTTTTTTGTTTTCCCCTAGCTTTGGGGGCATTGCTTTTGGACTTTTCTTCTTTTCTTTTCTTTTTTTTTTGGATTTATTGTAGAGATGAGGTCTCGCCAAGTTGCCCAGGTGGGTCTTGAACCCATAGGCTCAGGCAGTCCACTCACCTCAACCTCCCAAGGTGTGGGATTACAGGCTGAGCCACCGAGCCCAGCTGACTTTTCCTCTTTTCTTTTCTTTTCTTTTTTTTTTGAGTTGGAGTCTCACTCTGTCGCCCAGACTGGAGTGCAGTGGCCGCTCCCAGCCACCGCAGCCTCGATCTACCGGGCTCCTGCGATCCTTCCGCCTCAGCCTTCTGAGTAGCCGGAATTACAGGCGCACGCTACCATGCCCGGCTGATTTTTTTGATTTATTGTAGAAATGAGGTCTTGCTGCCCAGGCGGGTCTCAAACCCGCGGGCTCAGGCAATCCACTCACCTCAGCCTCCCAAAGGCGCGGGATTACAGGCTGAGCCACCGAGCCCGGCTTCTTCTTTTCTAATATAAGTATTTAAAGCATTTCTTTCTAAACACTGGCTTAGCCAAACCTCACACATTGAGTTGCTGTATTTTCAATGTTATAATGTTCAAAACATTTTAAAATTTCCTTGAAATTTCTTCTTTGACTCATGAATTATAGAGACCTACATTTTTTAATCTCCAAAATGTGGGTTTTCCTAGCTGTCTTACTGATTTCTCATTTAATTCCATTTTGGTCAGGGAACTTACTCTGAAATTCCTAAATTCTGAATTTACCTCTCTGGGTTTGTATCACTCCCTAATACACTTCACCATCATGTCAGCTGCCTGGAGTCTTCGTTAGATTAAAAAAAATATTTTTTGTTGTTGGGTTTTTCTGTGCTAAGGGTAAGAGTTAAACCAATTACCAAGTCATTCATTATCAGAAGTCACTATATTTGCTTTTCAAACATGTGTCAGACAAAGCCAATTGTATAACATAAAATTCAAGTCATAAATGTTTTGGGTGGAATTTTTCTGCATGGGAAGGGCTGGCTCTTTTCTTAAAACATGAGTCAAATGAAGTTTGGATCAAAGGTATTTTCTCCCTCTCTTAGTACAAATTTCAGAATCTAGCCTTGGCATTCTTTTTCTAACGATTTCAAAGAGGCACTCAAAATTAAAGTCCTCTGCCTCAGTGGTTTTCGTTGCCTATTTAGTTTATAAGTGTCTTTGACATTTATTAAACAGGAATTGCAGAGGAAGGAGATATTTTACTTCTTCTTTTTCTTCTATTCCTTGATTCTTGTTTTATCAACCTAAAAAAGTCATTTTGGATGGCATTCTCTTTCAACAATTTAATATTTTCTAGAAAAATCCACAATGTTCTATCTAGTCCTACAGCTTTTCTCAAACCCTGATGTCATTGTTAGGAGGGAAAGATTATCCTCCACTCATGTATCATTCCATGCGGAGAGACACCATTCTCTGTAACACTCCTGGCCTCCCTCCAGTTAGTGAGTCAGAAAAGAGGAGTTGGTCATGGGTGCTTCAGCCCCTGCTGCCCTTTCTCTCTGAAACAGGTTGTCCCAAGGAAACACCTCTGTTATTCTCCTCTAAGAGCAAAAATTCATAAGCCAATACTTTTGGGTGGGTAAGACCTACCAGAATCTGAAGTTCAAGATTAGAAAGTCCAAAGAGCAGGTTCACCTCTCATAAAGGAGCTCTTTTGGTGTTTATCTGCCTTATTCTTCGGTCATATTTCTCAGGACATTCAGAAACTTGGGTAGGGTACGAAGGTGCCACTTCCTGGGCTCCGTTGAATCCAATAGACACTAACCAATTCTCTTCTGGAAGTAATCAATCCATCCTTTGCTTTAAAAGAGAAGATTCTCATGATGCCAAACATTTCATAGGAAGATGATGTTTCTACTGAAGTATCACCTTGGTTCAGAGGCTCATAGCTATAATACATCCATGAGAAAACTTTTTCACCTCGTGAGTCAGCTCATCTTCATTTTTGGTTACCACTGATTGCTCCAGCTAGCAATCAACGCCTTCACCTGACACCGGCATCCATAAATGAGTCTGAACTCAGGAAGTCTACATTGTGATAAGAAAGGTCAAAAACGGAGGAGGGGACAAAATGCCGATAAGTTGAGAAGCACCAACAGGGAAAGAAAAGCAGAAGTCTTGAGTCTCTGGTCTGGTGTAACAGGACAGGACTGAGCCCAGATCCCGGGTCTGCGACTTGGAGCAGACATTGGCTGCTCAGAATCCCAGCTCCCTCCCTAGTAAAGACAGAGACACACGATACCCATCTTCAAGGACTGGCCAATGAGGTGACATATTGGAAAGCCTGACAGGTAGTGAGGACTCAATGGTGGTCATTTCTCCCCATAAAACCAATGAGCCCAAATGTCCTTGAGTATTTTAGGAGGTCTTGGGGAAGACTCTCAATAATACTAACCCGCTCCCCCCAAAAAAGAAAGAAAAACTAGGAAGATTGGCAAAAACAAAACAAGGAAGACAAAAAAACAGACTTTAGAGAAGAAATGATTCGGTAAACATCTATGTTTTTACAACTTGATGCTTTGCCAAAGGGCTTCCCTGTTATTTGATTTGAGCCCCCTTGGCTGCTCTGTGAAATTGATAGCGCAAATGTTCCTGGGTCCACTTGAAACACAAGGAAATGGACATTAAGAAATCATATGCGACCTGTTCATGGCCTCTCAGTCCAGTCCATTTCTCCTTGCATGCCCTCAACATGTTCTGGGTACTCTAAAGTGATGACCACAATGATGCCATCCACATGCATACAGCCCTTTACAGTGTGTAGAAAGCACATTTATCTCCCATTTAGCTCTCATAGCAATGATTTCTGGACATTTCACGGATGAGGAGCCCAAAGCTTCAGAGAGGCCAAGCTGCTGGTCCAATATCACACAGCCAATGCGGAAGCTGAGCGCAGGTCTCCTGGCAAGTCCAGGGCCCATGGGTGCATGAATTTTAATCACACTAGGGCAAGGGTAAGAGGGGAGGTAGACCGGCATCAAGACGAGAGTAGAGTGCATGTGTTTCAGCCCTGGGGGAGCACCAGGCATGGGCGGCTCTGGCCTTTGTGGTCACGGCGACTGGCACAGCCAGCACTCTGCCCAGGTCATTTAGTCTAATCTGCAGCAGGGTTGTGATTTATTGATGGTTTTTACTCCCCACTGGGACGGCCTGAAAATAATCAGATGAATAATGAGCTTGAGAGGATGGATGCGCTCAGAGCCAGCTCCCGCAGAAGGGAATTAGGCGCTGGGATTCTGCCTGGAGCAGCACAGGACGATGGATGTTTCTGCGGAAGGCTGGGCCTCGCTGGCTGCTCTGGCAGCAAGTTCTTGTCTCTACAGACACAGAGAGCTTAAGAGGTAATAGCTCTGGCATGTCCCTGTTCCAAGAGTGGAAATGAGATGAGCATTGATGGTCTCAGGGATGACAAAACAGAACTCACCCTGGGGGCGAGGGAGGTGGAGGGAACAGCTGCCCTTAACCCTGCGGTGGCTGGCAGGCAGGAAGGCTGCACCCTCCGAGGTATGGTAGTGTGTGGGCGGCCACCCTCCTTCACCAAGAGCCTGGAGGCGTCCTTTGCTTCAGTCCTGTGGTTTTAGTTATCCGCTGCTGAGTCAAAAAGCACTCCAAAACCAAGGCCTGCAAACAACAATTGCTTCATTACTCACAATTCTGTGGGTCAGAATGTGGTGTCAACAGTGATAGCTTATCTCTGCTCCAGGTGTGCTGGCTGGACTGAGTCAGGTGGCCGGAATGAGGCTGGAGAGTGGTGGCAGTAGTGTAGGCTGTCCATTGAGGGGCCTCAGCTCTCCTCCACATTGCCTCCCTCAGTGGGACAGCCTGGACTTGTTGACATGGCAGCTGGGCTTCAAGTGCAAGTCCACTTAGACCTGGGCTCAGAAGTCTCAGACAGTCACCAGCTGTCCACCAGGAGGCCTCAGTTCTCCTCCACGTCACCTCTCTCCAGCAGGACAGCCTGGACTTGTTGACGTGGCAGCTGGGTTTCAAGTGCAAGTTCACTTAGATCTGGGCTCAGAAGTCTCAGACAGTCACCAGCTGTCCACTAGGAGGCCTCAGTTCTTCTCCACGTCACCTCTCTCCAGCAGGACAGCCTGGACTTGTTGACGTGGCAGCTGGGTTTCAAGTGCAAGTCCACTTAGACCTGGGCTTGGAAGTCTCAGTCACCAGCTGTCCACTGAGAGGTCTCAGTTCTCCTCCAGCAGGACAGCCTCAGTCCTCCTTCCAGCAGGACAGCCTGGGCCTGTTAACGTGGCAGCTGGGTTCCAAGTGCAAGTCCACTTACAAATGAGCTTAGAAGTCCCAGACAGTCACGTCTACACATTCTCTTGGTCAGCTCAGATTCAAAGGGTGGAGACGCAGGATGGCACCTTTGGCTGCAGAGAGCCATACAGTGCTGCAAAGGAGTATGGACGCCGGCTATGATCCTTTGGGGCCAGGGGGTGAGCTCAGGTCCACTGCAGCCCACGCCTGTAGTGCAGCATCAGGCAGAGTCATGTGCTCAGTTTGTCCCAGTGGCTCAGCCACTGTCCTCTGCACCAACGCTGCTGAGCTGATGGCTGGTGGGACAAGAGGAAGGGAAGAGAGGGCTGCGGCCCAAGTCCTGCATTAGGTAGAGAAGCCTCGGGAAGGAGTGCTCCCAGGATGAGAGACAGCTGCTCTGGTCACCATGGTGAGTGCTCACCTACAAGGCATGTGGAGTCAGGGCAGTGAACGGCTGTAGGTGGCCCCCCCGCATGCACGGGCTGTGCAGGGCATCGTCTCCTTTAAGATGATATCCAGATCTCACTACCTCCTGGGCTTTCCCTCAACATGATGGAGCCCTCAGCATTTTCTGCCACGGGGTCAAATACCCCATCTGTCTTCCTCCTGCCATAGAAGGACTCTGCCAACCCACCATGTCTGGGAGCTGTCCAAGGCCTCTTAACTCAGGGATGTCCAGCCTTGTGGCTTCCCTAGGATACATCGAGTAAAGAGGAATTGTCTTGGGCCGCACATAAATTATATAATATAGTCAGTGTATATACATAATAAGACTTCTTTTTAAATATATTTTTATTATAAAGTTTAGAAAAATGAGAACAAGGAAGACCAGTGGGACATTGGACCTTGTTTTTGTAAAATGGATATACCAGTCCGGCTCAGTGGAAGTGGTCACACTTCTCAGTGAGTTCTCAAAGTGCTCATCAGCAAAGTTTGTTCGAATTTTGCTTTCTGTGTGCTGTATCATTGAAAACAGCTGTTCACAAATGCATGTGCTACCAAAAAAAAAGATGTCACAAATAAGCTGTGACTGTGGACATCACATAGGGAACTACACATGAGGTCATGAAAATAAACGCTAAAGAACACATGACCTGCTGTCCTGGGCCGTCTATGTGGCCTTCAGGCCATGGGTTGAACCTGCCTGCCCTAGATCTTACTATAAGCCAGACCCTGGCCAATATACTTGACAAGGACTCCTGTCTTCCATCTTCAGATTAAGAAATTGACGTTCTTAAGTGTCGCTTTCAATAACGACTCTCACACGATTCTTCTGCAAGCTGCTTTAATCCCAGGTTACTACATCGTTCTTCTCCCTCTTTCTCCTATTCGTGACCTTAAATCTAGTATCTCTGCCAATCAATTAAGGTAACGCGGCACTGCCGTAAGAGAGGATTGTATGCTGATATCCTTTAGTTGCCTTATCAGGGCTTGTTTTGTCTTGTGGTCTGGCTGCTTCAGGCGCCATGCTAGGGCGGAGGCGCTCCACAGCTCCCCCTTTTTTATTTATTTTGGCAGGAGAGGGTAGTGGTCACAGCCCCCATATAACAAGGACCATGTAAGACAGTCTATCTCGCGTGTGTAATCGCCAGACCGACTGCCCACCTGTCCGACACCGATTTTCTGGGGATGGGAGAGGCGGTGTCAACCCATATGCAGCTGGACATACCCTCCACGGATAACTCCTCCTGGGCCCCGTGTGCAGTACTATTCTCACATCCTGCCCTGTTCTTACTGCCCTAACACGGCAACCCAGACCTGAGGGGATTGATCCACCTCCATGGCAGCAAAGGCCTGCGCTAGTAGCGCACGGTCACGTGCATTGCGTTGATGCATACGGCAGAGACAATAGAGGCACAGGACACAACAAGAGAATAACAAAAAGGCCATTGAACCCATTCCCGCCCACTCTTTAAGGTGGTATGCCGCCTGGGCGATCCGGGAGGCCAAGGTTTGAGCGACTACTGGATCTACTCTGATGGAGTTGACACTGATGATTTCACGACGTAGAGCCTCCGTCAGGTTGTCGAACTCTTGGGACCAATTACCTAAAAGATGGAGGGAAAGCTCTCGAGAGAGGTTAGCAGCAATGGTCATATTGTGGTATGGGATGCCGGTTACGCATAAAGCAATAGTGTGCCATTCACACCCTATTTGCACCATGCGCCAGAGAATGTCTACTTGTTCTTGTACTACGTCAACTCTTTGATCTAAGATCATAATGCCGCCACACAAGTGACTGTTAATATTACTTTGGCAGCAACAGTGGAAGACAAGGTGTTTAAAGTGGTGGCGGTCTGTACTGTGGTACACATGGCAACAGCGGCTGTAGCAGCTGCAGCGGCCGCCATTGCAATTGCTGCAGTGATGGCGGCTGTAATGCCGAAGTCTCTCCTCTGTCTAAAAGGAGAGAGAGCTTTAGGGCCCCAGCAAGAGTGTAATAGAAATCAGGGGCTGGTGCCAGTTAAAAATCTGGGGAAAGTACGTGCCGAATAAATGTCTAGGAAATACTGTTAAAATTCCCCATTGTTGCTCAGCACGACTTATGGGGAGGTTCAGCATCAGCGTTCCCAGCAGAAGCCACGTCGTCGGATTCATCATCAGCAATCGGGGTTCGTTCCTCGGGGGTCTTTGTAGTGCGTGTTAGTCGCTCAGGTACCCACACTGGGTCTGGGCTGTCCTGTGGAAAAACACACACAGATCCTCTCGCCCACGTTAATACTGGGTCGGGACCTCTCCATTGTCCCGTGATAACATCTTTCCATTTAACATAGCCCCTTTTATGCGGTACTGCGCCTAGATGGGGGTCCGCAGCAGAATTGTTCTCGTTGTCCAGCTGAAGAAAATTTAAAGTTAATAATGCTAATGACAGTCTTTGTTTAGGTTTGTAACCCATGCCTATTCCCCCTTTTTGTTTTTGAAGTAGTTCTTTTAGTGTGCGATGAGCCCTCTCGACTATCCCTTGACCTTGAGGATTATAAGGGAGCCCATGGCGCAGGTCCACGTTCATTTGTGCACAGAACCGTTGAAATGTTCGGGAGGTGTAGGCGGGGCCATTATCTGTTTTGATTTGCTGAGGCATGCCCCAGGCGGCCCACGCCTCCAAGCAATGGGAGATAACATGATGTGCCTTTTCTCCAGCCATGGCCGAGGCAAACAAAATTCCGGAACAGGTATCTATGGAAACATGGACATACTTGAGGTTACCGAACTCTGCCACATGAGTGACGTCCATTTGCCAAACCCGTGAGGGGAGAAGGCCTTTTGGATTCACCCCCCATGTAGGGGGTGGTGGAAAGTGACACATGATTCGCAAGATTTTACAATATCTCTGGCCACATGACGTGGTATTTGGAAACGGGTCTGTAGTGTTTTTGAGTTAACATGAAACTGGGCATGAAAATCTTGTGCCTTTTGGGCAGGGGTTACAAGGAAAGCCTGTTGAAGTCGCGTAAGGTTGTCAGCCTGGGCATTACCCTCTTTAAATGTCCTGGTTTACCACATAAGAAGCAGTTTCCAGAACTGGTGGCTCGTCCGGTACCACCTCGCTTGGTTAATTGTAAGACTGCCGCGGCCAATCCAGTATTGGACAGGGGCCCCCCAATCTCTCTGCACACTTTCATCCACACTTCCATCCCTTTTCCTTTGAATGGTGTTATGGCAGCCCTACATTCCTTTGTACACTGTTCATAAACCAGCTGCTTCACTAAGGGCATGGCAGTGTCTGGGTCCCCAAAAATCCGCCCTGCGGCCTGCATCATTCGGGCCACAAAGTCTGAAAAAGGCTCTGTGGAACCTTGAGTAATTTTGGTGAGATTACCTGATACCTCCCCTCGGCTAGGCAAGGCCTTCCAGGCTCGCATTGCCATGTGATTAATTTGATCATACACAACCTGGGGGTATCCTATCTGTTGGTTAGCAAAACGGCCCTGCCCCAACAGCATATCAACGTCCCAAGCCCCGTTACCCGCCGCCCGGTTTCTTGCTGCCTGCTCATTAGCCAATTCTATATAATAGGCCTTCCAATCTAAATATTGTCCCGGGCTCATGCAAGCCTTCACTAATCTCTGCCAGTCTCCGGGGGTCATGGCGAACCGTTCTAGGGCCTCCACCATTGCTGTCGTGAAGGCAGCAGTGAGCCCGTATGTTCGTACGGCCTCCGCGAGGTTTTTTACTGTTTTGAAATCTAATGGTTCATGGTACCGGTTTCCTGCATTGTCCACGAACACCGAAAAGTTTGCCATGTGCCGCTGGCATGGACCTCCCTCCACACTTCATTGTTGAAAGAAGCGCCTCCTCCGGGAGGCGCAGAAGGATTATACAGGGGAGGAACTCCTACCGACCCAGGGACAGAGGATCCGCCCTTATCTCGGGCGCGGCCCCGACTGAGTTCTAACTTTTCAACTCGAGTCACGAGATCTCTAAGTTCCTAAATTCTTAAACCCCAAAAGTTCTGTGTCAAAAGGGTGCCTGAGCTTTCCTCTTGTGGGTTGATCGTTCCTCTGGAGATTTGGTCAAGTGCTGCCTTGGGGGCCTCAGCTCCCCCACTTGCCTTCAGGGGGCACCTTTTGACTTCTAAACAGGCACGGCCCAAAGTCTCCAAAGGGCTCAGAAGTCTCAGACAGTCTCCAGCTGCCCCGGGGCCTCAATATCCTCCCCACTTTGTCCCAACACCGACTGTGAGATTCCCCGGGAAGGCAAGTCCAACGGGCCCAATCTCGTCTACCTGTGTCCATAGGAGGCAGTAAAGGTTTTATCCCTTAATTTTAGCCTGGTTGTTCTTGGAGCTGGGTTTAAAGGGAAGCCCTTAGACCGGGTTGGGAATTTAGTCCCAGTTGCCACTGAGGGAATCAGTTCTACACCGAGGACCCTTTTTAGAGGCGCCTCCTTTAAACCGTGGAGCTTTCCAAGTCGCCTTTTTACCAAGGAGTTTTCCCAAACCCGCCCTTCTTTGGTCGGGGCCTTCCCAGGATGGCCCTTTGCCGAGGACCTTCCCAAATTCCCCCTTTCCTTTGGGGCCGAGGAGCTTCCAAATCGCCCCCCCTTTCCCAGGATCCAGAGTCGTGCTCTTTGCCCGAGGGACCCTTCCCAAACGCCTCTGAGGGCCGGGGAAAGGGGGGCTGCCCCAAGCCTCTTTGCCCGAAGGACCTTCCCAATGGGGCCTTTTTGGGCCCGAGGGAGTCTCACCCAAATGGGGGCCTCGGTTGCCGATGCACCTTCCCAGGATCGTCCCCTTTGCCGATGATTCCCCAAGATCTCCTCCTTTCCGGGCCTTTCCCAAATGGGGGCCCCCCTTTCCCCCGAGGCAATCCCAAAAATCGTTTTCCTCTGCCAAAAAGGCCCTTTTCCCCAACCCGCCTGTTTGCCGAGGCCTTTCTTAAAATTCCGCCTTGTTTACCGAGGATACTTCGAGAAAAAATTGTTTTGGGGGCCGACAAAACCTTATATAAATCGTCATGTTTACATAATGACCTTTCTAAATTTTTTCCCTTTTTTTGGGAAAATCTAGAAGACCAGTGGACTTGGAGCTGCGTTTTGTAAAATTTTGGCTTCCATTTCCCCGTAACGGGTCCCCACTTGTCGTGTTTCAAAGTGCTCTCACAAAGTTTTCTTCGAATTTGCTTTAATCCCGGTTACTTAAAAATCGCTTTCAAAATCATGTGCTCCTAAAAAGTGTCCAAATCTGTACTGTGCCAATAAATTTAAGGGTAACGAGGCATGCCTAAAAAAGCACATGATGCTGTCCTCCTTTAGTTCCCTTTTCAGGGTTTGGGTTTTGACCCTTGCTGCCCTAGATCTACTATCAGGCGCCCGGGCCTATACTGAAAGGGGCCCCGTTTTCCAAAAAAATTTTTTTTAAGGCCCTGTGGCTTACCCAAGGCCCCCAGAATCCGTGTATGGCAGATGTGGAAGTAGAAGCCACATCCTGGCTCCTGCCTACTGCGAACACTGACACTTGCACAAGATCCAGGTGAGGAAGTCTGGGAGACACAGAGAGGCAGCCCACAGCCCACAGAACAGATCACAGAGCTCGTACTGCTAACCCCTGAGGTCATACTGCCTCAGGCAGAAAGGGAACCTAGAGAGCACCCCGTCCAACTCCCTCAATCTTTAGTTAACTTTATTTTGGAGTCCTCCAGGGCTATGGTTTTAATATCCATCCATGCCTCCATGTGAACATCTGGTCTATGGCTTTTAGACGCGATTAGGCACGTTCTGGGTGGTGTGGCCGTAGATGGGTCCATTGCTTTCAAACGCTTCTCACAGCTGCATCCACCCCAGTTCAATGCCCACAGCTACAGGGAGGGATGCCCACATGACAGCTCACTCCACAAATTCCACTATGATGGACACCCACAGCCATGATTCTATTTTGGTTTTAATTTTTTTGTCTGTTTTTTGGGTTGGTTTTGGGGTTTTTTTGCTTTTTTGAGTCAGGGTCTCACTCTGTCACCCAGGCTGGAGTGTGGTGGCACAATTACGGTTCACTGCAGCCTCGACCTCCTGGGCTCAGGTGATCCATCTATCTCAGTGTTCCGAGTAGCTGGGACTACAGTCAAGCAACACCATACCCAGCTAATTTTTTTTTTTTTACTTTTTGTAGAGACAAGGTCTCATTATATTGCCTAGGCTGGTCCTAAACTGGACTCGAGTGATCCTCCTGTCTCAGCCTCCCAAAGTGCTGGGTCACCACACCTGGCCAGATGGCTCTGTTTTTAAAGGTGAGAAAACAAGCACCAAGAAGTGGACAGGGGCTGTAGCCAGCATTTGTTTCTGGCAGGCACTTCTAGTTAGTTCTTAGCAACCTCAGGAGGAAAGGGCATTCCTCTCTCTAACACCTGCACGTCCATTCAGAAAGGAACCGGGCTGGCCCTGCTTGGATTTTCACACTCTCGACCAGCCCCTGTGGTCGGGGATGAGGCGATCTGACAGCCCGAGCCTGGACCACATGACCACCTCTGGTTTGGAGCTGTCGGGGCAGGTCATTACCTGGCATGGAGAAGGGACACAGCTCTGCAAAGAAAAGACGAGTCTTGACAGAGACAAATAGCAGCTGTCCACGGAAGGACTCACAATCGCTCCCACACTGGGGACACCAGTGCTGGTCATGGGAAGGAGCCCTTTTAGGGGGGCAGGGACACAGAGGAAGCTTAAGGAGGGTGCATGCCTTTCCTGGCAGGCAGGTGTGTCCGCAAAGGGCAGGGCAGCCCCACACGGACTCTGAAGTGTCAGCACAGAGCAGCAACCCTCCCAAGTTGTGTCCACCCTGTCTCCACCCTGTCCCAGGCCAGAGGGAAGAGCTGGAGAGATCTTGCTCACACACATTGCCAGGCGTGCACAGAAGCAATGACAATCTCCAGACATGCCAGGGAGTGCCATTCACCACACACAGAGTCCTATCTTTGTTGGCAATTTAACCTCTTGGAAAGTGGAAAAACAAGAACAACTGCTTCCACTGCCTTCCTTCTGTTCAGCCAAGGGCTGGCTGTTGACATGGCAGAGATAGGAGATGGGGAAAATGTAGCCATTGACTTGGAATATGTATGTCAACAAGGCCAGCACCCATCCCACCACTGACCCCTCTGTCTGTTGTGAACACCTGAGACTTTGCACGTTGGGCTTGAACCGGGCAACCGGAGAGGGTTGGGGTTTATGTCTCTGAAGCTGGCAGGGAGCAGATGGGATGGGAATTTGGTGAGTGAATACTCCAGCCCCCTTTCCCTCTGTTGGGCAACCCAGAGGCGTGCTCTGAGGGGTCTCGCTGGGGCCCCACCAGGTCAGGCTTCCATCGCCCATACTGGTAACTCACAGGATAACACACACACATATGGCTTCAAGTCCTTGCCTTGACTTCCTCAACCAACATTTCCTGGGATCACTTCCCAAAAAACTGCTTGCACTTAAATCCTTCTCCTGGGACTCGAACTAAGACAGTGGGATAACTAAGAAGGGAAATTCTAGAAACACAGAGACACAGTAGTAGAGTGAATAATCCGACAGGCTTTGGAGTCCAACCATCTATGTCTGAATCTGCCACTACTTGTATGTAAATATTTAATATTAAAATGATGGCTGTATATAAACTTTAGGCAGTAGATTTCAGGGCAGGCAGAGCTAGAAACTCTTGAAAAATGAACATGCTCTGGAAGAATGAGAGACTTGTTAAAACTCTGATACCACAAACAATTCAGTTCAGAAGCAACTCCAGAATCACAGTAACTTCCCAGGACTCATGGAGGGGGCAGGGTGTTTAAAGGACAAAGGGCAGGAGTAGTTGTAAGAAAAGCAGGGAACAAAGGCTCCCCTCCCTGCCTGAAGGTGGGTGTTGGGACACTAGCCCCAGAATGCACTGCGGCCTACACATGTCCCAAGGACAATAGAAAGGGCTTTGTGAAAGCATGTCCCAAACAAAACCGAGGAGGAGGAAAGGACACGCCGGTGCTTGGGGCAGTGTGCTGTTCACGGGTGACAGAGAAAAAGCCAAGCTGCTCAATTCCCGTCTCGCTCCATCAAGGCGAAGGGTTTAGAAATAAAAGGTGAAGACAGAGTGAAGAGGAAGTCAACACTCAGCTAAAATTCCAGCAGGCTTCCTGGCTTCATGGGTCACTAAGGGGTAGATGGAGATGCGGATGAGCCAGGGAGGCTGGGCCTGGACTCAGAGGCTGTCAGGCTCCTTGGTCTTGAGGCAGTGGGGTAAGAAGTAATGAGGAGAGGGTCACAGGGCTCCAGCCACAGTTCCACATGGCTCCCCAGAGACTGAGTGAGGACACCAAGCATTGTGCTGGTCACAGAGAAGGCTCGAAGCCTGCACATCTCAATAAGGTGGTCTTTCCCGTTCTCGCCCTAGGAGCCTTGGCAACGGCTTAGACCATTTGTGGTGGTCGTAACAGGAGTGTGTAGGGGAGTTCTTGACACCCAGAGGACAGAGGCCAGAGATGCTGCTGAACTCCTTATGGCGCACTGGGCAGACCCCACACTGAGGAATGATCTGGCCCAGGGTGTCAGTAGTGCTGAGGTGGAGAAACCCCACTCTGATTTAACGGCTGCTGAATGAAATAATAAATGAGATACTGAGCACCCACTCTGCACCCTGGGGATGCACAGACAACTAGCACACAGTCTCTCCTTCCACAGGCTCATACTGTAGAACAGGGGTGTCCAACCTTGTGGCTTCCCGGGGCTGCAATGAGTAAAGAGAAACTGTCTTGGGCTGCACATAAATTATATAATAGAGTTAGTGTATATACACAATAAGACTTCTTTTTTCATATTTTTATTATAAAACTTAGAAAAATGAGAAGAATATAAGGCTAGTGGGAAATTTGACCTTGTTTTTTGAAAAATAATCAATCAATATCAGTTTCAATGAAAGTGGTCACAGTTTTTAGTGAGTTCTTTTTTTTTTTTGAGTTGGAGTCTCACTCTGTCGCCCAGACTGGAGTGCAGTGGCCGCTCCCGGCCACCGCAGCCTCGACCTGCTGGGCTCCGGCAATCCTTGCACCTCAGCCTTCCAAGTAGCCGGAATTACAGGCATACGCTACCATGCCCGGCTGATTTTTTGATTTATTGTAGAGATGAGGTCTTGCTGCCCAGGCGGGTCTCGAACCCGCGGGCTCAGGCAATCCACTCACCTCAGCCTCCCAAAGGCGCGGGATTACAGGCTGAGCCACCGAGCCTGGCTTTAGTGAGTTCTTAAGGTGCTCACCAGTAATGCTTGTTCAAATTTTGCTCTCCATGTGCTTGATAATTGAAAATAGCTGCTCGAAGATGGCAACGGGGCAGCCTGGTCTATGAGACCCTCTGCAAAGGAGAACGCAGAGGGTCTCTGGCTCTCTCCCTGGGGGCTGCGGATCCCAACGTCAGCAGCCTGCTCTTCACATGGAGTTCAGCCGTCACTACTGCTGGGGCATTGCAGTGGTCTGGACAGCCACTGCAGCCGCAGACACAGCAGCCGCCAGCACCGCCATGGCCTCCGTGGCAACCATAGCGCATCGCGCCACCCGTGCCTGAGGTGATCCACGACTTCAGTCCGAAGGCCCTGTGGCCAAGATCTGCAGGATCGCCGCCACCTCTGCTGCCGCCGTGATGTCCTGCCAGCCATGAGTCTCCTCCCTTGTGCCCTGAGGCAGGCTACCATCTCCAGCCTCTGCCCGACTCCTGTCTGGCTCCACCCCCTCTGGGGTGAGCAGCTGAGATAGCACCACCTGCTGGCGATTCAAGGTAACAACATCGAAATGGGAGAAACAAGCTTGAAAAACAGACACAGGCCATATTTGAGTGGTGAACCGAGGGTGATCTGAACTGTCCTTCACAGCAGGCCAGGGGCAACTGACCCTAACTGTGAACTAACTTACCAGCTTGAGAAGACAGCTAGAAATCAGAGCTGAAAGGTCATTGGACTTAAACGAAAAGTCTCAGAGTGTGCTCGATTGGTTCTGTTAGTTAAATGACTTGGTTCTATTCCTATTGTTTTGTTCCTCTTTTTTTCTCTTCCTTTTCTTCTCTCTGTAAGCCATATCTTTGTATAGAGGAACAGCACACCAATAAGGTGGTTGGTTAGCTTGTATGTTAGCATCATTGTATGTTTTAATTTTTTTTGTATGGGAGCTGGTTAGTCTGTAGCCATGGTCTATTGTTTTTATCTGTTTCAGTTTAGGTCTCTCTCTCCATTTGTTGATACACTGGTCTTTTTCCCCCCATACTCCTCTCTCTCTCCACCTCCCTCTTCCCCCCACTGTCTGCTCCATTCTCTTCCCTCTGCTAACCTCATTTTATTTCAGGCAGTAAACCCACAGCCCCACTGCATGGAGAGATTCCAAGACAGTGGGAAATGGGTTTCAGGGTATCCATATACCTGTCAGCGGATACCAGGACCTGCAGATAGATTTTGAATCACAGCTCCCTCCTTAAGTAAATCTCAAAACTGCAAAAAGGACCACCCCCAACTTACAGTGCAACTCCAGAATTGAACAAAGTAAGAGGTCATACATAAGAAGAATAGGAGATTGAACAAACAGAAGTAAAAGCAATCCCTCTACCCCTGAATAACAGAATTAAAGAAGACGGTGATGTGGAGGGAAGGAAAAGTAGGGAGGGAAAAGAACCACACAAATAAAGAAGAACCAAAAGAAGACTATAGGTCTCACACAGACCCCTGGGAGATCAGACACTGAGAAAACAGACTCAGGAACACAAACAATGAAAAGCCCCCAGAATGACTGGTCCCATGCAACAAACCCAGACATCAAGACATTAATAGAGAGAATTTTAAAAATTGAGGAGAGAAAAGAGGAAAATAGGAAAGAGCTGATGTCAGAAATAACAGCAGTAAAGAATACTGTGATGGAAATAAATACCAAACTAATAAGCATGGAAAGCAGAATTAGCCAAGCAGAAGAAAGAATCTCAGAGCTCGAGGACCAAAACACAGAACTAACCGAAACTGTCAAAAGCATAGAAAAGAAGTTCAAAAAGACAGAACAAAACCTTCAAGAGATGAATGATCACTTCAAGAGACCGAACCTAAGAGTAATTGGCCTTCCTGAGGCAGAGAGAGAAACAGAGGCCACACTGGAACAAACATCTCATGAAATCATTCAAGAAAACTTCCCTCATCTCATCAATGATGAAAAAATTCAAACACAAGAGATTCAGAGAACCCCTGCAAGACAATAAATGAGAAGACCAACTCCCAGACACATAATAATTCGCCTAAACAAAGTAGGTATAAAAGAAAAAATCCTAAAGACTGCAAGAGAAAAAGTCCAGACTACCTACCAGGGAAGACCAATTAGAATAGCAGCAGATTTATCTACAGAAATCCTCCAGGCTAGGAAGCTTAGAGCCCTATCTTCAAAGTTCTAAAAGATAAACAATTTCAACTGAGAATAACCTACCCAGTCAAGCTAAGCTTCATCAGTGAGGGAGAATTGAAATCTTTCCCAGATATCCAATCCCTAAGAACCTGTGCTGCCATCAGATCACCTCTACAAGAAACACTTAAGAAAGTATTGAAAACAGAAGAAAAGAAAAAAAGAACAACAACATTCTTCACAAGAGTTCAGGCAAATGATTAAAAACACACATGATCCAACTGTAAAACCAAAAGAAAGACAACACACAAACAGGAAGAACAACAACTTTGTAAGAACATTATGATAAAGATCAACTCTCACATTTCAATAATTAGTTTGAGTGTGAACGGACTAAATGCACCACTGAAAAGACATAGAATGGCAAAATGGATAAAATATCACCACGCAACAATCTATTGCCTTCAAGAGACTCGCCTCACTAGAAAGGACACACACAAACTCAAAGTAAGAGGATGGGAAACAAATTTTCAGGTGAATGGAACACAAAAGAAAGGAGGAGTCATCATCTTAATCTCAGACAAAATACCCTTTAAGCTATTAAAAATTAAAAAAGTTACAGAAGACCACTACATAATGATAAAAGGTTCAATCCATCAACAAGAAATATCCATCCTAAACATATATACACTGAACATAGGAGCACCAACTTTCACAAAGCAGCTCCTTGGTAAACTAAAAAAAAGACATTGCCTTCAATACCATCATAGCTGGGGACTTTAATACCCCACTCACAACCCTAGACAGATCATCAGGACAAAAAATCAGCAAGAGATCTGAAGCCTCAATGTGACTCTTGATCAAATGGACTTAATTGATACCTACAGAACACTCCATCCAAAGACCACAGAATACACATTCTACTCATCACCGCATGGAATGTACTCTTAAGATCGACCACATACTTGGCCATAAATCAAGCATAAGCAAATTTAAAAGGACTGAAATTTTACCATGCAGCTTCTCGGACCACAGTGGAATAAAAATAAACATTAACACCAACAAGGTCCCCCCAAAACCCACAAAGACATGGACACTAAACAGCATGATGCTAAACAACTCCTGGGTCAATGATGAAATTAAAACAGAGATTAAAAGATACCTGGAAACAAATGAAAATGAAGAAACATCTTATCAAAATCTCTAGGATGCCATGAAAGCTGTAGTAAGAGGAGAATTTATATCCCTACAAGCGCACATGAAGAAAATGGAAGGATCACAAATTATCAGCCTAACAAGCCACCTAAGGAAGCTGGAAAAGCAAGACCACAAAAACCCTAATTTCAGCAGAAGAATCCAGATCACCAAAATAAAAGCCCAAATCCAGGACATAGAAGACAAAAAGACAGTACAAAAAAATCAATGAAACAAAAAGCTGGTTCTTCGAAAGCATAAACAAGATCGATGTTAACCTAGCTAGACTGACCAAGAAATAGAGATAAAAAACCCAATAAACACAATCAGAAGCACAAAAGATGAAGTCACATCTGATCCTGAAGAAATACAAAAGATCTTTAGAGACTACTATGTACACTTGTATGGAAACAAACTTGAAAACCTTAAGGAAATGGAGGACTTTCTGTCATCACACAACCTGCCTAGGTTGAAACAAGAAGAAATTGAGACCCTAAATAGACCAATAAAAATCAAGGAAATTGACTACATAATAAGAAAACTACCTACAAAAAAAAAGCCCTGGATCAGATGGCTTTCCAGCAGAATTCTACAAGACATTTAAGGAGGAGCTGATAGTAACCCTACTGAAGGTATTCCAGGCGATTGAGAAAGATGGAACTCTCCCCAAATCATTTTACGAAGCTAACATCACATTGATACCCAAGCCAGGTAAAGACCCAACAAAGAAAGAGAACTACAGGCCAATATCTTTGATGAACAAAAATGCTAAAATTCTAAACAAGATCCTAGCAAACCAGATTCAACAACACATCTCAAAAATCATCCATCATGACCAAGTAGGCTTCATCCCTGGGATGCAAGGCTGGTTCAACATTCGTAAAACCATAAATGTAATTAAATACATCAACAGATGTCAAAACAAAAACCACATGATTATATCATTAGATGCAGAAAAAGCTTTTGATAAAATCCAGCACCCCTTCTTGATAAAAACCCTTGAACATCTAGGCATACGAGGAACATACCTCAAAATAGTAAAAGCCATCTATGAGAAACCCACAGCCAGCATACTCCTAAATGGACAAAAACTGGAACCATTTCCCCTGAAAGCTGGAACAAGACAAGGCTGCCCACTCTCACCCCTCCTGTTCAATATAGTATTGGAAGTCCTGACTAGAGCAATCAGAGAAGAGAAGGCAATCAGGGGTATTCAGATAGGAAAAGAGGAAGTCAAGCTATCTCTCTTTGCAGATGACATGATCGTGTACCTTGAAAACCCAAGAGAATCTGTCAAAAACCTCCTTACACTGATAAAGGCCTTTGGCAAAGTCTCAGGATATAAAATAAATGTGCAAAAGACAATCGCATTTCTTTACACCAATAATAGACAAACAGAAACCCAAATAAAAACCACAATTCTATTCACAATAGCCACAAAAAAATGAAATACCTTGGCAACTTCCTAACCAGAAATGTGAAAGACCTTTACAATGACAACTACAAAATACTGCTCAAAGAAATCAAAGATGACACAAACAAGTGGAAAAATATCCCATGCTCATGGATTGGAAGAATCAACATTGTGAAGATGTCCATCTTACGTAAGGCAATCTACAGATTCAATGCAATACCCATCAAATTACCAGCAACATTCTTCTCACACCTAGAAAAAACAACACAGGAATTCATATAGAAACACAAACAACTAAGAATAGCCAGAACAATCCTCAGCAAAAAAAAAAACAAAGCAGGTGGTATTACATTACAAGACTTCAAACTTTGCTATAAAGCTACAATAATCAAAACAGCTTGGTACTGATACAGGAACAGGCATATAGACCAATGGAATAGAATTGAGAGCCCAGAAGCAAAACCTCAATTTCTCAACCAACTCATCTTCAACAAAGCCTCCACCACCTACCACTGGGGAGAAGAGAGCCTATTCAGTAAATGGTGCTGGGAAAACTGGCTGACCACATGCAGAAGATTGAAACAGGACCCCTATCTATCCCCCTATCTATCCCCATACACAAAAATTAACTCTAAATGGATCAGCGACCTAAATGTAAAACCTCAAACCATAAGAACCTTAGAAAACGAAGGACATACCCTCATGGAAATTGGAACTGGCATCCAATTCCTGAACAAAACCCGAAACCCACAGGCCATAAGAGAGAGGATAGACAAGTGGGACCTCATTAAACTGACAAGCTTCTGCAAAGCCAAAGAAACCATCAAGAAAGCAGGGAGACTGCCTACAGACTGAGAAAAAGTATTTGCCAACTCCAGGTCTGACAAAGGCTTAACATCTTGGATCTACAAGGAATTCAAACGTGCTGAAAAGAAAAAAACAAACAACCCCATTATAAAATGGGCAAAAGATATGAAGAGACACTTCTCAAAGGAAGACATCCGAGCAGCCAACAGACACATGAAGAAATGTTCAACCTCACTAATCATCAGGGAGACGCAAATCAAAACCACATTGAGATACCACCTAACTCCAGTCAGAATGGCAATTATCAATAATTCAAAAAGTAACAGTTGCTGGAGAGAAAAGGGAACACTTCTACACTGTTGGTAGGAGTGCAAACTAGTACAACCTCTGTGGAAAACAGTATGGCAATTACTAAAAGCTCTAAATATCGACCTCCCATATGACCCTGCAATCCCCCTACTGGGAACATACCCTGAAGAACTCAAATCACTCTGTAGAAAAGATACCTGCACACATGTGTTTATCACAGCATTGTTCACAATAGCAAGAACCTGGAAGCAACCATGCTGCCCATCAAAAGAGGACTGGATTTAAAAAATGTGGTACATATACATGATGGAATACTACGCAGCCATAAAAAAGAACAAAATCATGAATTTCGCAGCAACCTGGATGGAACTAGAGTCTATAATACTGAGTGACCTCTCACAGAAACAAAGATCTGAGTATCACATGTTCTCACTCATATAGTGGACCTTGAATATCCAACGTAATACTATAAGAAAATGACTGACAGTGGTGGGACACTATGGCGGGGGGAGGGGAAGGGAGATGGGATTAACGGTAGTAAATATCTGTCTGGGGACGGGGAGACACCTCTTATCAACAAGGGTGCCTGAACGAAGCATATTTGTATACCTAACCCTTAACTGTACCCCACAATATCATAATAAAAAATATTGATTAAATTTAAAAAAAAAGAAAAGAAAAGAACTGCTCATAAATGTCTGTGCTGCCAAAAAGCAATGCCATGGATAAGGTGTGACTGTGAACTTCAAAAAGGGAACAATGTATGGGGTCATAGAGAAAATAAATGCTATAAAACATGATGTGAAAAGATCTTGTGGAGTTGCATGACCAGCTGTGGGCCGTAGGCCACAGGTTGGAAATACCTGATCTAGGACAAGAGACAGGCAAGTGGCTGTGCCATCACAGACAACGTGCTTTCACAGAAGAACCCCTAGCCCCACTAATCCGAGGTGCCTGGGAGCCAGGCTTTGCAGGATGAGTGGAGGCCGGGTGGGACATGAGGTCAAGACAAAGGATGGGCAGAGGTGTGAAATGTGCCTGGTGTGTTGGGGATGCCACGGCAACCCAGCACACCAGAGCACTGTTCTCAGAGAGGAACAATTGGGGCTGGGCCTGGCAGGTGGCCAAGGCCCCAGGAAGACCTTGACACTGGCTTCCAGGTGTAAGATTCAAGACCGTTGTAAGCAGATGATAACACGGCCAGATCTATTTTTTAAAATAAGGATACATTGATTATCTCTGATTTTTTAAAAATCTTCTTTCCAGCAAAGAATTAGTACAACATTAATCTCATTCATGAATCCTCCATGACGACTTCGTGCCAAAGCATGGTGGAATATTCTGGAACCTGGTAGGGCAAACCAAAACACTGCTCTGTCCACAGTCTGGGTCCCTCCTTTGTCCTGCGTACATGCCACTTATTTTTGTGTACAGTTCAATCATTTGTAGTGAATGTGCAGAGTTGTGCAACCATCACCCAAATCCAGTTGTAGGACATATCTCTCCCCCGGCAGAGTCCCCCATGAGCATCTGTACTCACCCCCTGTTCCCTCCTTGACCCTAGGCAGCAGCTAACCCACTTCCTGTCTCCACGCACCTGCCGTTTCTAGACATCTCCTGTAAATGGAATCACACAACCCAAGGTCTTTTGCCTCTGGCTTCTCGCGCTCAGCATCGTGTTTCAGAGGTTGGCCATGTGGCTGCATGAGTCAGCGGCGTGTCCTTTGCAGTCGCTGAATGATGTCCCCGTCAGCTGTATGCGTAAAGGATTCTGCTGTTAACAGAATGAAAGGTGGGCGAGATGAGGAAGAACAGAAGCCAAGAGACCTGTTAGGAGGCTGCTGTGGCTGCTTGGGCAGAGACAAGGAGGCAGGAGCTGGGGTGCACAGTCGTGGGTATGTCACAGGCCCAGAGGCAACTTGCTCTAGCAGGACAGCTGGGGAGACCTGAGCAGAGGCCAGAGGCCACCTGGGGAAGGTGAGACACCAGGAGAGGTCTGGATTCCCATGGGACTGAGTTGAGATCTCAGCTCATGCATCTCTGGGCAGATTCTTGCCAGGCTGAAGGAAGAATGTTTCATGTTCCCCAAGCCCTGCGGGCTCCCTTGGTTTCAACTGAGAGGCTGGCTTCTTGGGCCATTGGGATGAAGACTCAGAACATGCTTGTCAACTGTGCAGGCGACACAAAGATGTGAAGGACAGCACATTCAGGATGACAACATTCAAAAACATCTCGGCAAGCCCCAGTGGCAGGCCACAACCGATTGGGCAGCTCCACGAAGGTAAGACTTCGTGGCTTGGGATTTTCCTGTTTGCTTGTCTGTCTTTCTAGAACACCGTGAGCTTTGTGATAATGAGGACAGTGTCTGTGGGGACCAAAGAGTATCATCTGGCAATGACCCTGATAACTTGCTGTGGGTAATTGAGGGCCCTCTTCTTAGCTTCCTGTGGGGCTGGGAGCTCCTTGGCTCCAGCAAGAGGGTCTGTGTCTGCATGAAACCCCCACCAGCCCCCAAGAGCCCCACATGGAAGCCAAATGCTCTCTGGAACCACAGCCCTAAAGAGCACTCCTCCAGATAGACAACAGGCTCGGAGATCAAGCAGCCCCTGGCATGCCTCTCTGAGGAATGTGGAAAAGACGGGAATCTCATCTCTTCATTCTGACCTTCACCTTGTATGTTTCCCCCAGTAAAACCTGACCTTAACCTTGACTGTGTAATGTGCAGAAATGTATTCCAAGCCCTGGTACACCCCAAGTGGCTATCATGGAAACAGCTAACCCAGCACAGAGGTGACTTCATCTCCTTATCCATCAGTGCCGGCTGAGCTGCAGCCCATGACAAGTCTTTGGTAAGTGGCCGATGGACCACAGAATGCGCAGACCACGTGGATGATGGCTGCCTCCCTTCTTTACATGGAGTCAGTTCAGACCTCCGAGTACACGTTAAACAAGGACCCTAACATGCTGCTCTGTTCTCTGCTCCTTAATTCTTGGAAACTGGAAATGCTGCTAACATTTATTGCATCTTCTAATTATATAACTAGCATATGCTCTCCGAGGCAGAACTGGAAAATATCAGCCATGTTAATGTCTTGATTAATTTCTTTCTCTCTCGATACAGAATATATACTCAGCATATTCATTCATTCATCCGCACACATAGATCTATGCACAGATACACCACAGACTTTTACTACATATTTGGGATCAACAGTGTGGCTTTTAGTTTCAAACAAAAAACATTTTTCCATCATTTAGACTCTTTGAAAATGCACTCTGGATCAAAGTGAGGCCCAAGCTTTACCTACACAATGACCATTTGTACACCTAACCCTGAATTGTACCCCACATCTTTAAGATTAAAAAAAAAGATACAGTGGGGGAAAAAATATCAAAGCACACTTAAAAAAAACCATGATGCACATATAAATACAGTATGCATTTGGATCACTTATTGATGGCAGAAAAAAATTAGTCACTAAATATGTCTGCAGTGAATTGATAAATGTATGAAACTTGCATGTGCCTTTGCACGAACTGTCTTTCTTCTCCGAGTGAGCTGCTTCTCCTCTCTAGGCAAATGTCCAGGGATGCTTTGTGACCTTTCTTCATGCTCCCAAGCAGGTCTAGGGGTTCTCAGGGGTTCCCACAGTAGAGTGATCCTCCCTCTGTCTCAGCACTCATTGCCTCTTGCTTTTTACTGCCTCATTTATGGCAATGCATTAACAATATTAATAGAGTTATAAGTTTCTACTTTAAAAAAAGAAAACATCATCTGGAATCAGGGCATAATAACCTAACCCATGCAGGTGGCACGACACGTTGGCCTGTTCCCTTCCAGCTGCCCATCTCAGTGGTTTTTGGTCTAGACATCAGCTTTGGTGAGCCTAAGTCTGCATTCGGGGCATGGGCTGCAATTTCCTTCTCGCTGCCCATCTCAGTAGTTTCATGTCTGGACTCTGATTTTGATGAGCCCAAGTCCACCTTCTGAGCATGTCTGCAGTTCCCACATGGAGTTCGTGCGTCCCTCTCCAGGGACCTGAGTCAGCCTCCCTTCTCAGCCATCTTCTCTCAGAACCTGCAGACTCTCTGCTCCTGGTCAACGTGCTCCTGGGTCTTCATGTCCCTTCCCCTCCCTCTGCTCCCTGTTTCCTCCCTGCCAGCTGGTTTCCTCACAGCCCTGCCAGGCCACAGGGTCTTGCCTGGCTCTCTCCTGCCATCTCCTGTCCACTCCTGACATCTCCAGCTCCCTGCTTCACCCTGAAGGTGCTGGGATGCACTGGGAAAGGACAAGCCTAAATCACTGTGAAGGTGTGTCATAGGTTTCACTGTCAAGTCTCACGTGTGCTGGGTTCTCCGCTCACCTGCCAGGGAGCATTGTGGCAAACCCAATTTAACTGCATCTGAAAAGGGACCTGTGGGCCTTAATTTGTAATAAGCTCGATAAGAATCAAGAATGGAATGTGGCCGTCAAACAGAAATTTAATGGCCACTTCAGTCACTTTATGTGTACTGTTTTCAGGCTCAGGATCAGCATGGGAGTCGCAGAAGGCAGATTTCAGGTCAAAATTAGGAAAAGACCTTGTAAAAAGTGTTGACTCCAATAAAATAGACTGGTAGTGAGTTGCCCACTATTGACAATGTGCAAGAAAAGATGACATCCACTGTGCTCTAAGAATGTACTACTTCTCACATAAAGGTATAAATATATAACTCATACTTCTTCTTATATAGATACATATGTATGTATGTATGTATGTATGTATTTTGTCAACCAGGTTGGAGCGCAGTGGTGCAATCATAGCTCACCGCAACCTCGAACTCCTGGGCTCAAGCGATCCTCCTGCTTCAGCCCTTGAGTAGCTGGGACTACAGGCAATTTTTTGATTTATTTTTTTTTGTAGAGGTAAGGTCTCACTATGTCGCCCAGGCTGCTCGCAAACTCCTGGCCTCAAGCGATGCTCCTGCCTCAGCCCCTGAGTAGCTGAAACTATAGGCCATTTTTTGATGTTTTGTGGAGATGAGGTCTCACTATGTTACCCAGGCTGGTCTCAAACTCCTGGCCTCAAGCAATCCTCCCATCTCAGTCTCCCAAAGTGCTGGGTTTACAGGCATGAGCCACCGCCCCAACCTCATACTTCTTAAGAGGGACTCTAGAGAAGGGATATCCAAACAGTCAACGGGAAATGTGAGCTCTGGTTTCTGTGTGAGCCTGCATTATGCATTGTGTGACCCTTTCTCTGTTGTCCACTGGGGCACAGAGGCCTTGGAATGCCCAGTGAGGTGTGTGATTGCTCCCTGAGGCGGGTCCTGAACAGGCCCCTGGAGCAGGCTTTTCACCAGGCATTGGGTCTTGACAGAGGGAGGTAGCATTTGGTCTCATTGACTAGGACAATCCAAGTGACAGTGTCCTCCACTCTCCCTGGGTAGGCAGAGGCCAGAGGCCCAATCTCCAACCCTCACAGGCCCCTGATGCTTTGCTGCAGTCCCTGTCCTGTCTTGTGCCCAAATAAGCCATAGCTAACACATCACTAATTCAACACACTTTCCACTTGCAGCTGTCATGGAGAAGGGTTGGCTTGGGTGGTACACTCATATGGACCCCGAAGAGAAGTGTTCCGTTTACCTTGGGGAGAAGCATCAAGAAAGCAAAGTCTTACAGGCTCAAGGCAGTGGACATGTGAAAGGGTGTGTTTGCTAGACATGACAAGGCTAGTGCAAAGTCGTGGGAGAAGAGGGGAGGAGGATCAGGGTCTGAACAGACCCCCAAAACAGGAGGAAGAGGAGGAGAGCATTTAGTGTGGCCAGGAGCCTGTTCCGGCTGGGGCTGAGCTGGGTCAAGATTTGAAGATGAAGAGGCAAATGGGGCTCTGAGGAAGTGCAGCCATGCCAAGAAACTGGGGTTTCTATATGCCACCATGAGGAACCACTGAAGCAACTTAAAGAAGAGAATGGTGGAAGCAGATTCCCATTTCTAGAAGATGATCTGGTAACACTCCTCAGTGAGATGGGGAATGGGTTGAAGCAAACAAGACGAGAGACAGGATGGCTGATGAGGGGACTGTCATAGACATTCACGTGAAGATGCTCAGCACCTCCACCAGAGCAGTGTGGGGTGTGAGGGGAGGAGAAGAGGTTGCCTAGAAATAGTACAGTATGGTTACCAGAGTGCCCATGAAGTGGGGTGGGTTTCTGTGGATTCCCATGCTTTCTGACTTAGCTTCATTGGCAGTAAAGTCATTCCCCAGAGCAGGGTAGTCATGACTTCAGATATTGCCTTGCTGCCCTTCCTTCTGGGACCATCTGTCTTGATTTGGATTGGGAACAAATAACCTATGTTGATGAAAGATGTCAAATCCTGTAAGATATTTAAGAAGGCATATTCTGAGCCAAATGAGAGTGACCTAAGCCCGTGGCACCATCCCAAGAGGTCCTGAGGTGAGCCCAAGGTGGTTGAATTGCAGCATGGTTATATACATTTTAGGGGGGCAAAAGTTACCACGAAACCCATAAATCAATACATGCGAGATTTACATTGGTTCAGCCTGGGAAGGCGGGATATCTCCAAAGGGGGGCTTGCAGGTCATAGGTAGATTCAAAGATTTGCTCTGAGTTTTGAAATCAGTAAAGTAAATGCCACTGTTGAGATAAGGAATGTTGACAGAAAGTTTCTCGATATGTAGATGGAGCCTTGTAGGTGGCAGAGAGAATAGATAGCAAATATCCAGCTCCTCTATGTATCCTCAGGGAGGAGATTCTATATAGACACAAATTTCCCCAAGAGATGATTTTGTAGGGTCATAAAATATTTTCCATTTCCTTCTTTATCTGTTATAGGATGTTATGCCAGAGTCAGGTTGGAAAGTAAACCACATTACATAGGGTTAATAAAAACCCATCTCCCCAGTTAGGAATTTGGTAAGAGAAAGGAAAAAAGGTCAAAATTTAGTCCTCACATAAATGCACTGTATATGATATTTATCATAATTGTGGATGCCCAGTATCTGAGCCACTTCCTTTGTTTAAAAATTTCCTGCACAGTAAATCCAAATGGGAAGCAAAGCCTACCCACTTTTCCAGAAGCTGAAAACACCAAGTTCTTGCTTTCTCCAACCTGCAGCTAGGGTACAGGTAGGTGTGTGTCCTGGGTTCAGCCAATCAGATACTCCTGCCTTGGAGTTTAAAGAAGGACCTGGTGACACAAAGAAAAAAGGGCCATGAGACTCTCTAGCAGGGGTGGTGGCTGCCACATCATGGGGTTTCTGGGGACTAGGCAGCCATATTAGCAGTGTCCCCTGCCTCTGTCCACAGTGGTTCATCAGTGGCTGCAGTGTTTCACTGTGCCAGTCTGAGGCATTGCTCAAGTGGCCTGTGAGTCTTGTTCTCCAGCCCTTCTGGCAAATCTATAAGTGATCATATAATCTTTCAAAAACTATTTTGTTCTCCCCAAATTAACTAGAATTGGTTTCTGTTGTTTGAAATTAAAAACCCCGACTGTTACAGACACTGCAGCCAGGAGAAGTTGCAGGCAACAGAGCCTTAGGGAAAAGGGGGAAATCGTTGGGCGGGGGAAATCGTTGGGCAGGGGAAAGCTGAGAAACTTGAGTATTAAGCAGTGGGATTCTGGCATTCCATGCAGATCAAATGATTAGTACTGTGCACTCGGGATAGAGTGCTGATTGAAGGCAAGGCTTTGAGGTACTGTGGTAGGCAGGATTGCGGTTCTCAAAGATCTCACACCCTAAACCCTGGGACTGCAGACAGGGTGAGATATCGGGCCCATAAATATGTGACTTTACATGGTAAAAGGGACAATGCAGATGTAATAAAGTTTGCTAACCAGTTGACTTTAAAATAGAGAGTTGCTCCTGGATTAGCTAGGCGGGCCCAATGTCACATGAGCCCTTAAAAGAAGCAGTAGCACAGGGGAAGCCAGAGAGTTTGGGAGCACGAGAAGGATTTGACACATCTTTGTTGGCTTGAAGATGAAGAACCATGTGTCAAGGGATGGGACTGCAGTCCCATGACCACAAGGAACTGAATTCTGGCAACAATGTGAATGAATTTGGGAGTAAATTCTTCCCCGACACCTCCACTAAGATCACCGTCCTGTTAACTCTTTGATTTCAACTTTGTGAGTGTCTGAGTGGTAAATTCAGTCACCTCAAACCATATTTCAATCTACAGAACTAAGAGATAATAAATGAGTGCTGTTGTAAGTCACTAAGTGTGCGGTGATTTGTGTGGGAATAGGAAACCAACACAGATCCTGAAGAGGCCATTGTCAGTGAAGAGATGAAAAGTCTGAAGAATTCTTGAATTCTTTGGGGTAGGTGGCTCCTTCAAGGGCAGTGACCCCAGAAAGAAAGGAAAAGAGCTCCGATCTAAGTTCTCAGGCTAATGGGCTCAACGCGTCACTAGCAGCAGTGAGAGACCTGCGATGTCACACAGCACCCCACAGGGAGGGCAGTGCCCTGTTCCCTGGAACACATTTGGATTTTTCTATTTTTAAAAATGTCACTATAGTGACGTGGGGTATAAGTAATGATTAACTACACAAGTAGGCTGCATGCAAGTGAGGTTTGGGCTACCAACTAGCCCTCACTCTTCCTGGTATAGGCTCAGGTATACTTTGGGCTGCTACGTGCTCCCCACCCTCATTCCTTCTTCTTACCCCTGGCAGTATCCAGCGACTGCTGATCACTCTCTTGTGCTGATGTGACTAGTGTTCAGGGCCCACTTATGAATAAGAACATGCGGTGTTCAGTTCTTTGTTTCTGTGATAAATCGTTTAGCATGATGGTCTTCAACTCCATCCAATTTGCTGTGAAGCCCACAATTTTGTTCTTCTTTATGGCTACGTAATACTCCATTGCTGAAACACATTTGGATTTTCTTTCCATGCCTATTATGCTCCTGCCAGCACTACCGCCTGTGGACTCACCTTTCGCAGACTTGGTATCAAAGACAACACTGCTTCTAGGGAATCCATTTTTCGGCAAAATTAAAAAAAAAATCATTTGATGATCTTCATTTATTTGTTTTATCATCTACCAAGTCACCCACAGGCAGCTGGCCTCACAGAAGGCCACAATCACTTAGTGAAGACTCAAGTTACAGAACTGATGGAGAGACAACACCTTTTGAAGTTAGGGTGATGATCTACCAGGTACAATGTATGACCCTAAGGCAATAGAGCCTTAGGAAAATAGGGAAATCAGCAGAGTTTGGGCAGGTGAAGGCTGAGAAACTCTATTAAACAGTGGGATTCTGGCATTCCCACTTGAACCAGCAGCCAGTGCACGGGGCCAGGAACCAAGAGATGGATTTCAGC
Organism: Cephalopachus bancanus; assembly: GCA_027257055.1. Classification (NCBI taxonomy): domain Eukaryota; kingdom Metazoa; phylum Chordata; class Mammalia; order Primates; family Tarsiidae; genus Cephalopachus; species Cephalopachus bancanus. The sequence continues at coordinate 1,664,324 of JAPVLO010000288.1, read as the reverse complement.
ATCACACCTCATGATCCATTACACCATTTGTGTTCCCACCAGGGCTCTTTAGGTTTAAAGGTTTTCATCTTGAAAAAAGAATGCTTTCATCAAGAGACAGAGCCATGTTTCAAAAATGGGGCCATTTTCAAAATGTGGTCATTTTAGCTTCTGATACTGCTGTGGCTATAACATCACTGCTACATCTTGTAGGCAGAGAGGACTAAAGATGAAACATCCCTGGGACTTTTCCTCGTACTTTGATGTTTAGCAGTAAAAATGAATGGAAACCATAGCCAGCAGCACCGAACAGTAGTGTTTGCTAATTTCCTTGACGAAGAAACTCCACCATGGTTAATTTCAAGCTAGCAACACAACATTACTGAACATACAGCTGGGACAGGATGAACACTGTAGCACACTATCGTGTGGTATTTCTATCACACATGTAAAAAGTCATACATCATCTCAAAAGGATAGCTACTAGTAAAATGATTAGAAAGCAATGGGTTGGGGCATTCATTACTTTTGCTTTTAATAAAATTTATTTAACTGTAAACTTATATAATTTAATTTTTAGTATGGCTGCTTTTAACAAATGCCCACAGTGTTGTTTAAAAATATATTAATCCACTCTTACAGGTGGTACAAGATAGACCCAGCACACTCCTGACAAAGGGATTCTCCAGGGAAAGCATTATTAAGGGCTCAAAGCCCTCATAAATGAAGATTGAAGTCACTTTTCCTGGTTAAATAACCCAGTTGAGGTTCTTGTCTAAGGCAAAGTGAATCTTAAATATTAAAAGTCATACATACCAATTCTGGCCTTGGCTTCAGTTGCAAAAACTAAGGCTTGAGCAGCTACCTGTATTTTCTCCCATTCCACGCACATATTGATGGGTTTTAACCAATGTCTATTGTCTTCCCACTCTTGGGGTAGTTAGACTTACAGTTTAGTCTCTAAATCAGATCACAGAATTTTGAGAAAGAATGTGACAGAGGTTGAGGAGGGCTGGACTGCCCCAGAGACCCTGGTCTTGGACTTAGAGCTGGTTACCATTCTTATGAGAGGATGGGCTGTTTCTCTTCAGGAATCAGATGAATTCATTTTTTTATTTTATGAGGGTTAGAAGAGAGGGATTTTTGTCCTGTCATATTTTGTTCTTGAAACATATGGTGGAAAGAAGGAATATTGTTGATCAGTCAAGTCCCTCAATAACGCACCACCTCATACTACAAACTTGAATGTAACACAATTGGCAATAGGCTCTTCCTCTGCCCAACCCCTGTTCTCAAATGCAAGCTGGCTTCATTTCTTACCTTCTCTTCCACAGCAGGATTGAAAAGTAGGGAGGGAGCATGAAGCCAAGCAGGGAAACAGCAGGCAGCACTGCACAGGCAAGTTGAGAGATGCGGGGATGCTCCCACATCCCCAGGATGATCCCCAGGTGAGGACAATGAAATGAAGACCCATCACTTGGAGTTTTCTGGGATCACTGCCCTTCCCACTGCAAAATCCATAACTGTTCTCTTGATACTTAAGCCGGAGTTGACAGCTGCCCTGAATGACAGCTGGGCCCTGGACGCAATTGAATCCTGCAGTGGACTCAGCACTCCCAGCCAGCTAGCTGGGCTGTCTTGCCTGGTTATTTATTTCACAGTAACACAACCCCACATTTTACAAGCTTTGATATGTTTTTGAAACTCCCTTGTGGCATTGCAGCAGGGTTTTGTGGTATACTTGTGTTCTGTGTGTTTAATTTTTGGCTTCCCAGAGCTTAAGTCCATTTGTATGACTGGGGAAACCTTACCTCATAGGTCTTGGTGTGTGGCTGTGCTGGCAGTGCTGGATACTCACTTCCCAGCCTCGTTTGCAATGAGGGTACCCACTGCATGGCTGCAGAGCAGCAGGAGGGCACACCTGCCCTGGGTCTGGCCCCCAGTGATGAAGGTAGCAACTCCACTGAACCTGTTCTGAGGGTCTGGCTGCATAGTCTTCATGCCTAGTCTTTCCATCTTTCCAGTGATTTCGTGAACTACCTAATAACTATTTTTTCAATAATTACTTTTCTTCTTAACTCGGATAACTATTCTTGTAACTAAAATCCTTAATCTACACAAAACAAACAGATTCTAAGGGAAAGTAGCAGAGTCTCATTCCAACTCCTGGACTAGTGACCAGGAGGTAGGACCACCCACCAGCAGAGCATTCCATGGGTTGCAAGGAAATGGTGAGAGGAGCTCTTCTATCCAAGTAGCTTGATTTTCCCTGAATTTTTTCCTCTCTGTTCATGCCCATGAGCACATCGTATACTCTGTGACAGCACTGGCGAGGGGTTCCCGACATGCATGCAGGCACATTTACATCCCAACCAAACCTGGTGTTAAAAAGAAGCAACTCCAGAATTCCCAATTCACAGAAAACCATAACAACACGGCTGGTCACAATGCCAAGACAAAACATCAATCATGCCAGGAATAGGACCTCCCAGAACTGTGGTATAGAGAAGTCGTTCTGTAATAATCAGTTTCTCTCTTTTTATCCAGGTCTAGATTCTGGGATGAACATTATTTAGCCCCCACCTATAAGTGGGAACACTCGGTATTTGTCTTCTTTGTCCGAGTTGTTTCACTCAAGATAATGGCCTCTAGCTCCATCTAAATTGCTGCAAAAGACGGGATTTCATTATTTTTTTTGACTGATTAGTTTTCCACTGTGTGTGTGTGTGTGTATATATATATATTTATATATTCTGTATTGAATATATACATGTGAGATATATATATGTATATATATCCCATTTACTTGATCCAACCATCCACTGATGAACATTTAAGTTGATTCCATGTCTTTGCTTTCATGAATAGTACCGCAATAAACACACAAATTCAGGTATCTTTTTGATATAATGAATTCTTTTCCTCTGAGTAGATACCCTGCAGTGGGACTGCTAGATGGAATGCTCATTCTATTTTTAGTTCTTGGAGGAATCTTCATACTGTTTGTCATAGAGACTGTACTAATTTGCATTCCCACCAACAGTGTGTAAGAGTTTCCTTTTCTCCACATCCTCACCAACATGTTATTTTTTGACTTTTTTAATAATGGATATTTTGACTGGTGTAAGATGATCTCTCATTGTGGTTTTAATTGGCGTCTCTCTGTTGATGAGTGATGTTGAGCATGTTTTCACATGCCTGCTGGCGATTTGTGTACCTTCTTTTGAAAAATGTCTATTCGTGTCCTTTGCCCACTTTTTAAAGGGATTATTTGGGGTTTTTGTTGCTGTTGAACTGTTTGAGTTCCCTGGAAATTCTAGACAGCAGTCCCCTGTTGGATGTACAGTTTACAAATATTTTCTTCCATTTTGTGGGTTGTCTGTTCACTCTGTTAATTATTTCTTTGCTATGCAAAGCCTTTTTAGTTTAACTAAGTCCCATGTATCTATTTTTGTTTTTGTTGCCTGTGCTTTTGAGGTCCTAGTAATGATTCCTTTGCCTAGACCAATATCCAGAAGAATTTTCCCTAGATTTTCTTCTAGTATTTTCATAGTTTCAGGTCTTACAATTAATTATTTAATAATCTTGAATTGATTTTTGTTTCACCACTCCTACTCAACATAGGACTGGAAGTCCTAGCCAGAGCAATCAGGCAAGAGAAGAAAAAAGGCATCCAAATTGGAAAAGAGGAAGTCAAATGATCTCTGCTCACTGATATGATCTTATATCTAGAAAAATGCAAAGATTCCACCAAAAACTCTTAGATTTGATAAATCTGATACATTGCAAGTACTCGAAGAATGTTTTATAAGCATCGATAAGTTCAGAATAAAAAGAAAAACTCTTCCAAAAGGGACTTCCTGGAAGGCTTGATGGAAGTAGGATTTGAGTTATTCCTTGAAAAATTAGGTGAATTATAATAGGAAGGAATAGAGCAAGAGATTATATCAAGTGGTGGGAATAAGATGGCCAAGCAAGGAGGCAGAGGGCCCAGGACTGTGAGGGCAGTGATGTTGCGATGTTGGCCTAACGTGACTGGGATAGAAGAGCATCCTTGCAGGGGAACAGTGGGGAAAGTTCCCAAGGTACAAAGCAAGCTCCCTCACTTGCTAGTCCATGCACAGGCTTTCCCTGGCTTTCCTCCAATGCAACTAATCCTGCCAACGTGGGAAGCTCTTATGGATGAGTCTTCCAAGACTGGGCATAAGTAGTGGTGTGCTGTGGTGTGCCACAGAGCTCTCACCGCAGGGGGGCCACTTGGCTCCCCCACCAGAATGCTATCTGAAGCCAAGAAGGATAGAAAGAATGTTTTTTTTCCTCCTTTGGGAAATGGCTGTGTCAATTACTGACCAACTGTTTATCATCGTCTTAGTTACCATTCTGCAGTGTGTTTGACTCACAAAGCCCACTCATCAGCTCGGTGTGGACGTGGTAATCCACAAGGCAAACCAGAGGCTTGTAATTGGTCCCCAAGGGTGCCAACGCTCACTTCACTCCAACGTCTAAGAAGAAAAATACGTTGGCTCTGCTTTATCCAGTCTTCTTCTCTGGCTCTGTTCAGGAGAATGTCAGCACATCTACAGCAAAATGATCATCAGTGTTGGAGAGGTTACTGATGACCCTGAGACACTATAAGGGTCTTGAAAGTCCTTGTGAATTCTCAAAGGCAAAGAACACTTCCTCAATACAACTGCGTATTTGACAATATCCTGTGTTTACCAGAATATTCCATTCCCTACCAGGTTCTCCAAATCCCTGCCTCTTTATCCAAGATTGCCTGTTATTTTTTCCAAGAGCAATTGTAAAAATACTTGGAACTGGAGAGAATATACATATTCTCTCCAGTTCCACACACATACACACACACATATATATGTATGTATGTTTACCTCCACATATGTATATATTTTAAAACATATATACATATGTGGAGGTAAAAGATAGGTAGATCAATGGAACAGAATGAAGAATTTTAAAAAATAGCCCCAGAAATACAGAGGAATTCAATATGTGCTCAGGGTGACATTACAGATCATGAGAAAAATACCATTGGATTGAAAATAAAAGATCGTTGAAATAACCGGACAAAACTGATAACAATTTGGACAATTAAACTGAGCCTGTACCTCACACCATACCATAACACAAATTCCAAATGAATTGTTGACAATATAAACAATAATATCATACAAGTCCTAGATAAAATATGTGAGGAAAGTATGTTTAAGTTGTGGAAACAATGTCAGAAACCATAAAACGATGGACAAATTTTACTGTATACAAAGTTCAAATTTCCAAAATGAAAGACAAAACAAAGTTAAAATGACAAGCAGCAAAATCAGAGAAAAAATCTGCACAGCATGACAAAGGACATCCATGCATAGGCAATTTTTACATTTGCTACAGGGGTAGAAAGCAACCTTTTTCATTCTTCCCGTCTTGCTAACACAGGCCAAGTCAGTTCAACACTCTTACCGCAGGCTCTTTAAACACGAATCAGAAGCCACTTATTGGATTCCCTGCACAAAGCAGGAAATGCCCCCAAATCCCATCTGTCATTCTTCCACAGGATAGGACAGTCTTGGAGTGGCTGCAGACAATGCATTGGAAAAATACACCAAAGCATTGACAGTGGTTATGTCTAGGCGGGGGTGCATTTTTTTCCTATCTGTACTTCTAAATGTTTTTAGGTTGACTGTGCTTTGGAAACAAGGACATTTTTATTTTATTTTTTTGTTATAAAGTTGTGGGGTAAAAGTCAGGATTAGCTACACAAGTAGGCTTTGAGTCTCCTCTTGGTCCTCACTTCCCCTGGTTTGGTCAGCCTGGGTTCTTAACTGCAGACAATAGAAATCAATCCTGGCTGTTTTAAGCAGACAGGGAGTTTATTTTAAATGTATAGAGTAACTATGGAGAAGGCAGAAAGCCAGTCTTGGCCTAAGCAGAGAGCAACAAGCTTCCAATCACACTCTGAACCCTGTTAGTGGAAAAACGGCAGCTACGCAACCAGCATGGGATGCCCATCTTTGGGCCACCTCTGTCTTTGCACCAGGAGTCTGATCATAGCATCATCCCAGCTGTCCTTGCTACCAGAAATATGTGTCACCAATGCCTCTGTTACTTTGCCTCCAGTGAAAGTCAAGGGCACAGCTGGCAGAATGACCCAGCCCGGGTCACTTGCCTACACCCCCACAGGAAAAGCAACAATCTGGTATCTATGGTGAGCAGACATCTCCATAAATCTGATCAAGATTCACATGGCAGAGAATTCCCTGGATAGAGAAAGGTGGTTCATATGCTTGGTGCTCAAGACAACAGTGAATGTCCACCACACAGTACATTTCCAGAAAAGATGCTCATTAAAATACAGAGAAATGGAGGACTCTCTGAAGAGCACCAACAGTTTAGGGAGAATTGTGAAGAAAGGGGTTGGGCGTCATTCAGGCAAAGATGACGCCTTCCCTTGTTGAAAATCATCTTCCTCTCAAAACAGGAATCTTCCACCTTTCTTTTATTATTTTCCCTAAGATTCTCTGCCAATTAATGCATTATTGGGGGTGGAATGTGCTTTTTAAAAATGAAAATGAGTTTACAATGCTATCAGTGATTCACAGCTGGTGTGAATTAATTTGGTTCCACTGCTTTTTCATTCCTGCCTCAGAAAGCAATACTGATTCCTATCTATGAGTAGAGTGGGGGCAAGGGGAGAGGAAACAGGAGCACATGACACCTAGGGTCTGGTCGGGGGTGCACAATTGGGGAACTTGGAGTAGGGTGAGCATGTTCAAGGCAAGATTATCTCATGACTTAGTGAGGCACGGTAAGGAAGACCTTATTCAGGACCATCACAGGGGGCTCGGGGATCTCTGCCACAGTGCTTGCAGGGTGGCAGAGAAATGCGGTCAACTTTGAAGACAACAAGGGACAGCGGGGACTTATAGCCAAGGAGCAGGTTGAGAGAGGGGTAGTCATTGGATAGAAATGTTCCACAAGGTGGCCTCAGGAGTAAGGGGGACTCTTGCTGAAGACAGGCCAGGGTGAGCAGATGTCACCTGCAGATGGGGGAGGATGAGGACCTGATCAGATATCAGGAGTTATCAGCTATCGAGATGGGGGGTTCTTCCTCAACCGATGGAGCAGGGTTCTTGGCTAAAACTGGATTGTACAAGGAAGAATGAGCAGCATTCTGCTGGTCCCATCTTTCGCCAAGCAGACTCTCTGTCAAGTGATGGGAGGCCTGAAGGAGGTGGGGGTGGGGGTACAAATATTGAAAAAAAGGAAGCAGAAAGGAAGGTAAAAAACACAAGAGACAGTTACCGACTTGAGAAATTTGTTGGAAACATCTACGGACCAAGAATAAGGCAAGACAAAAAAAGTGGAATTTTCCCCTCATGATCCCAAACAGACTCAAAATGTGGACTACTATGACCCTAGCTCAGTCACTCCATAGATGACACATTTCCAAATTAAAAGGTCATTTAAAATAGCTTTCTTACCATCAAGTCTGATGGATGCACTTTGGGAGGATGTGCCCTGTCTGTACCTTGGCACATGCCCTGAGGGACTACACAACCCAGCTAGAGCAGACCACCTGGTATGCTGGACCCACGGGGGACGCCTGGTCCCTTCAGAACCAGGAAGAACTGCTCTTTCTCATGGATATCATGCCTCCCGCACGTTACGTTCTCATTGGTACGTTGGCTGCAAGGAAGTTCAGAGTCAAACTGAGGTCAGCCCCAGAAAAGTAGGATGTTATGGTTCCTAACAGTGTGTCTTCTGGGTCCCAAGCCATACTCGTTTTTCCTTTCAGTATTTGTCGTCTCCTTTTCCTCTCCCATGCTAAGAAAAAAAAGGCAAGCCACCTTAAAATCCTTTTTGTAATGAGGTAGGGCAGAAATAATAAATATGCATATTGACATTTGCTTGGGAACCCAGAATATAAATTCAAGGCACTAGCTCTTTATTCTGGTTAGACATCAAATCACAATTAAATCTTCCTCAAATTCTCTGTTGTCCTGGTAACTGCTTGCTACTTAGAGAACGCGGAGGGCGAGATTGCCCAAAAGGGTCTGGAAAGAGAGCAAGAGCTTATTAAGGAATTCTTTCTGATGTTCGCAACCACACAACAAGCCGTGCCAAAGCGGCAGTGCGGAGCTGGAGAGGAGCCCCCCTCCAGGTTATCCCGATTGCTGGGAGATATTTTGGGCCCTGCTGCCGTTAAATGGCTATGTACCTTATAATAAGAAGATTGGCTGTAGCACACCAGAAACATTGACAAGAAATGGTATTTTGGATAATCAGATTGCAAATCCTCTTAAACACATTAGACTCTAACAGATATATTTAGACTTAGATGAACAGTAGCTGGGGGATTTTTTTTAAAAGTGTCAATTGGTGTGAATGAATAAAGATGGTTTTAAAGGAACTATATTGCTTAGGGATTAAGGCCAACTGGAACAATTCACTTTAAAAAAAAAAAAGAAAGAAAGAAAGAAAAGAAAAAAGGCCTCCAGGCTCAAAGGAGCTGCTCACATTTATTTGATGGAGGTAGACACCCGTTAATCCTCAGGACTCATATTGCTGGTCCAGGGATGGTTCATCTCTCTCCATTTGTACAAAGCAGAGTGACTTTTAATTGTGCATAAATCAGATCTTTCAACTCCTGCAAGTGAGACAATGTTTGCAGCAACAACAAAGGGGGGGAAAATTTTAAGTAGCCGTCATTTTTATTTTGGCTTCACAGATTTTTAGCAGGAAGACTCTGAATATGAATCTGCTTCATTTTTAAATCTTGAAGACAATTTCTGAAGCAGCCCATAAGGTGCCACTTTAGTCAGAGGCAATTAAAAAAAGCCCAGAATAGCAAGAAAGAAAAATCACAAAATTTGTTTGGACATTGTAAGGGAAAAAAGAGTTGCAAATTATATTAACTCCATTCCCACATCCTTCCTGAGTCTATTGGCTTTTGTACTCCTATAGAAAATTCTTCCCTGTTTTCAGAGATGGGATTGGGGCAGGAGGTATGGTGTCCATAGTAAAAAAAATTTACATGAAGATATTGAGGGAGGGACACACCTCATCAACAAGGATACCTGTATAATAAACATTTGTATACCTAACCCTGAATTGTACCCCACATTTTTTAAAAAAAGTATTGGACCAGACCCAGTGGCTCACACCTGTAATCCCAGCACTTTGGGAGGTCAAGGTGGGAGGATTGCTTGAGCCCAGGAGTTGAGACCAGCCTGAGCAACATAGCAAGACTTTGTCTCTACAAAAAACCAAAGTAGCTGGGTGTGGTGGCTCCTGCCTATAGTCCCAGCTACTCTGGTGCCTGAGGCAGAAGGATTTCCTGAGCCCAGGAGGTCGAAGCCACAGTGAGCTGCGATCATGCCACTGCACTCTAGCCTGGGAAACAGAGTGAGACCCCAATCCCCCCCACAAAGTGTATGTGTGTGTGTGTGTGTGTGTATGTATATATATATATTAGTATGTAATATATATATATTAGTTTAACAATGGGACTGTTCTAAGTACTTAATAAAAAGGATGGTGCCGACTTTGACCCCATAGGCAAATGATTCTTAGGGGTCAAATTCCAGACCCTCCTTGACAATGTGGGCATCACTAGAAAAAATAAACACAAGAACTTCTACTCTCTAGGTCTTTGTGTTCATGGTCCTTAGGGAACACTGGAGAAGGCATTTCCAAACTTAAATTCTTGGCAATATATAGACACATTGAGAATCCTGGAAACTATTAGGACTGTGGTTTCTCAAAGTGAAATATCAACAGAGTATATTCAGCTACTTAGATTTCCTGCAGGTACCACCATATTCTTCCAGTCTATAAGGAAGCTACTTAATGATGCATAAAACTAATTATTATAAAATAAGACTGGATCTGTATGGTAGCTGTTCACAATGTGGAAAATCACACTTTTTCATGGCCTATTTTCTTTTAAAATGTGTGCCCTTTTCCCATCCTTAATGCGTTTTGTATATGTAAAATAAATACACTTCACAGCAGGACCCTGGCTTGGAGGCCTTAAAACCCAATAAAAGAGTCCTGTAGTTTAATGGTCCTTAAATGCTCAACATCTTTTTCACTTAATGTAAAATCCATCTGATCTAATAGCCGTGACTGAATTATAGATATATAATTTTTTTCTATTAAATGTTAATCTTCTGACTTGGCAGAGCAATAGACGCTCTAAATTATTAAGAAGGCAATAACCTCTCTAAACTCTTTCTAGAATTCAGAATATTCCCAAGACTGCTATCTTAAAAAAAATTGCAAACCTGCTTAAAATATAAAAATCAGGCCTATTAAGTACAACAATTTAGTGCCAAATATCAATTACAAGGGGCATTGTTTTTACTGCTATCTCCTCCATTATTTTACTGAATGGTATACACATACATACATATAGATGAGATTGGATTATATATGATTTATGTGGCTTGAAACAGGACTGTATAAACTGGGGAGGCAACCCTCCGAAGTCTTGGCTCTTTGTCATTTACATATGACATTTTTGTAACCTTCCTTTTTTGGTTGAATTCATTCATCATCGATGTTTGCTCATGCAGGCATAAATAATGAAAATGCCTCTAATATATAAAATGATGTCACATGCCCAATTATGCTGAACACAAGCCCTCTCACTGCCCGGGGAGTCTTGTTGGAATGCCATCTCTGCTGTGGCTTGATCTGTTTTTTTTTTTTTAAATCTGTATATTCATTACTCACGTGAGCCAAAGGTCAACATATTCAGTGAGATTCAGAAGCAATGCTAAGAAGCAGGTTAATAATTACCTGGAGAGGTTGGTCTCAACAATCCTGTTTCAAATAACTAAGGCCAAAAATATGGGACAGAACTGAATTTCCAGCAACAACGTCTCAGATTCAGTTTTACCTGGGGACATCACTGAATGGAAAGAAAGCTGAAATGCCTATACTATTTTCCATTTTGTGCACAACCTGTTTTATGGTGCAAACTCTACCTTTACTCATCTGTTGCTTTTTTGCTTTCCTCTTTCTGAAACTATTCATAAAATGTAGGGGCCCATAGTCAGATCTGGGTTCTTCTTTCCCTCTGCTAAGCACGAGCAGACATGTTTTCCGTGTTCATCACAGGCAATTCTCTTTTGTTATGTGTTCTGGTGCCAGAGGAACTGCCTGCCATCATTTTTTTGCACAGAACTTGCAAGAAGAGACAGATCACCACAAGGTTGCTGAATCCAGTGATGAGAGAAGTAGACAGGCTGCAAGAAGCAGTGTTCTTCTACCAGGGTGGAACAACACATGTCAAGGGAAGCTCCTAAGTATGGCTGTCCACCTCCTGGCGTTCTTGTAGGCAGGCACTGAGGCGGCGAGTCACCATGAACACCAAAGACTAATGCAAACCTCCTCCCTTTTCTACTCTGAAGTAAGGGAGCCAGAGAACATGAATCGTTCTTCACATTCTGAGGGAAGCATGTGGGTGAAAACAGTCTTTGGGTCCTTGTCAGAGGACAGATGTTAACACAGGGCGTGGGGGCATGCTCACGTTCTAAAGATACAGGATTTCTAAAGTAGCAACGAGAGTCAATGCATTCCCAACAGCAGAACACCTTAAACTGTACAAAATGTGGTGAGGGTCAAGAGAAATGGTTTAAATAAAAAGTCAGCCATAGCAAAGACTAAGCTAAATTCATCTGGGATTTCAGAACACTGCAGGTACAGCTGAATGAGTACAGGCACTATAATATTAAAATTTAAGATGCCCATTGTATAAATATTTGATTTTATTTTAATAGCCAATTCTTTATGCCACTGACCCTCTGTCAAAAGGAATGAGCTTTTCTGATGAAGTTGGAGTGATGAGAAGAAAACGACAAGAGAGAAGAGTAATAAAGCTAGCAACAAAGGAGGGTGTTGCAGTAGGAATTCAGTGATTTGTCCCAGAGAATCACACATGACAAAGAGCACCCATTACGCCTCAGACAACATGGCTTTTCCCTGCTCTTGGCCAGACGTCCAGGTCTCATTATCCTTCTGCATGCAGAATGGCAGAGAGACCAGCGTTGTCCACCGTCTATGTTCCACTTGTTTACTAACTAAAAAGCCTGAGTCTTCAGTGTTGCAAGCTCAGTTTCTGTCTTTGATATCAACAAGTGAGAGAGAATGTGGGGTGAGCTGCTATTTTCTTCTAGATGCTGAAAGAGGGGATTATTCTCTGTCCTCTGGACCCATAGCATCCTACTCCAAATTCCCCAAAGCTGGTAATTATTAACTTGAGAATCTTTTACACTATTCTAGAGAAAACTTTATTGATGTTTTGTTCATGAAACAAGGTAAAATACACATAAGGCTCCCTTCCCACTCATAATAAGGAAAAGAAAACATAGACTATGAGTGGTTCAGCTTAGAAATGAGTTCTGTGGCAGAGCTTTTATTTTTCATTTTTATTTATATTTTATTTTCTATTGAAATAGGTGACCTAAAACTTGTGACACAATTCATGCTGAAGAACATCATTCAGTATAATAAAGAAACCAGATATTTCTTGTGTAAACTGTATAGATTTACTTCAAGAATTAAAAATAAATTAAATTCTGACTTTCCACTGTTGTTTCCACACTGAAAAAATACAATGGTGTATTCTTTGGTATGAGAAGTTATTTTGGTGGCCCTTCTAACCTCCTATACAGAAACGGGATAAAAATCTGGCTCAGGATGTTCAAAGATTATTGCTAAGGCCCATTTTGCAATGTAAGAAAACTCAACTGCAATGATTCATTTGCTCAGTTATTCATTAGTGGTCAAATCAGTAATTTTCAAACTGAATGGTAACTCAATGTTAACAGAGATAACAAGACATATACACTTTCCTTAATGAGCTGGCATTAATAAAAATGGTTGGTTAAGTCACAGTATTTACTATAAACCTGTCTAATTTCATTAATCTCTTGCTATCTATATTCTTATAGTTTACTGTGTTATTGCACTTTTGTCTAAAACCTTTAAAAAATGTTATATAAAATCAATTTTCTAATGCGAATTTTACAAAAAATGGCATTTCACATTATTAATCTCCTTAGTACAACCTTCCTATAAATAAGTATGAAGCATTTGGAGGATGCATACATAATGAGTGTTTGGTTACTATAGTAGCAAATGTCAAATAATTGCTAAAAAAAAGTCAAAAGTTTTTGACACTGAACAATCTAGTACATCGTTGATCACTGTTCTCTAAATAATGTGGCAAGAAAAGTCACAAGTAAAAATGAAGATACCACTCTAGAGATTATGAGGCCATTTTATTATAATTTCCTGATATGTCCACTCCTGCCTGTTCCTCATCGCAATGTAAGTTAGCACTGCAAAGTATGTATGAAAATAAATTTATTTTAAAAGACATAAAAGTTATTCGTTTAAGAAGCAAAAAATCTGTACCTCCAAAAAAGCCAGAGATACTCCACTAAGTTACCTCAATAAAGATGCAACTTGGCCAGCCAAGTCACAGCGCCTTCTTTGCAACTACATTGGGTCTCAAGGCTCTGAGGAGCTGAAAGTCTTCTGATTCAAAGTGGCCACCAACCAAATCCATCTTTGAAAGAGATCTTTAAACAACCTAATCCCTCTTCATACGGACCCACTCAGATGGCTCATGTTTTCTTAGGGGTTCAAAGTTTTAAAAATATCTAGCCAACAAAGGCAAAGTGCTAGGCTGTTTGCCTAATGGCAAAATTAACACATTCAGAATATAAGAAATGAACTGATATTGAAAAAGTCAGTAACATACTCATCTAATTAAAAAAAAAATCTACTGCTGAAACAAAATGGATTTTATTCTCATTATACTAGCACAATGAGGCCCAAAAGGACCACAGAGATGCACCCGGAATGCTCAGCACCAGGAGACAGCGGACACTGCAGGTCAGGGTTGCCACTAGCACACGAGGCCCTGCCGCATCTGTATGATCTGGAGCAAGGCCTCCTGAACGTCAGCATCCATGTGACCCTGGAGGGAGAGAAGAGAGGAGGAGTATCTTACGGCATCTTTGTTTACCCAAAACCGTAAAGGCAAAGCCTTTATAATAGAGCATAACCAGTTGCGCTTCACTGGATGCTAAGTCCTCACCATCGTGGTGGTACTTAAAGGAACTACTGGAAAAGGGAGGAGAACGCTCTCTCACAAAAATCAAGCCAGTAAATAAGTATACCAGCTGCCCTTAACATCTATGACCAGAAGACAAATGGGCTCACTTCCCTCCTTCTCTTCTGTGTTAATGGCCTTGGATGACAGGGGTGGCGCATGTCATAAACAAACAAAGCAAACAACAAGAAACGTTCCACTGTTGCTGCTGCTGAGGTTCTGATTTTTAATTAGAAAAGTAATTGATGTTAAAATCCCCATATTTAGATTTTTACATAAACAAGGTCATATATTTTATAATTTGCTTTTTTATGTAGTGCACAGAAATATTCCCCTGGAGCTACCCAATTATTTTAAATTACTGTATAACATCTCACTGTATGGATGTATTACATTCTTTACCCATTGCCCTAACAATGGACAGTTTAGGTGTTTCCAGTCTTTATGAACAGATTTCCAGAGAAGAAACTGCTGGGTCAATGAGCAGGCTCAGCTTTTAATTGTGTGAAGAACTATAGAAGTCCCCTCTGTAAAAAGTCTACGATGTGCACTGCTACCAACAGGGCATAGATGTCCATTGCCCACATACTGGCAGACATCATAGACTAGCAACTTGGTTAATACTGCCAGTCACATGGGAGGAAGACAGCACCTCTTTGTTCAACCTCCTTGAGGCTGAACATCTTTTTTACATGAATTAAAAATAAATAAATACTTTAAACTTAAAATGGTGGCAAGAGTTGCTTAATAAAGTCAATATGGTAGACTTACAACCACATATATATATATATATATATATATTATATATTTTTTTTTTTTTTTTTCCTGGAGCACTTGAATAGGTTTTAGCACAACACTTCCTATTAGTATAAAAAGTTTTGCTTCCAAAATCTGTTTCTATAACAGCAGGATGTTTAAATCTCAAACATCAGCCATAGTTGACTAAACTGAATTTCTTAGTTAACTTTATGATGCCAAAAGGCAAGACTATTTCCTTTGCCAATTGATTTTGTTATGTTTCATTAGGACTCAGTAGAAAACAACTTCTAATTCCAGAAATGCATATTATACGAGGTAGAAAGGTTTGTTGGTCAACTATGTCTTTTGGTAAGAGCAAGCCCTTCCTCTCTCAGCCAATACCAGTGAGTCCCTCACCCTCTCCAACACAGATTTTCTATGCATCCCTACTATTTCCCTCCTACGCTTCCTCTTCAGTGTCCCTCAATAGTCTCTAAAAAAAATCACAACAAGCTCAAGAGAGGAGCTGTAGACACCGTCTTCTATCATGCCATTCATTCTTTTCCCTGGCTTCCTGTCCATCTGCTATGGAAAAGGCAGGCCTGTTGATTTTAAGAATTTGATGTCATAAAGTATCTTTCTTTTTATAATTTTATCTAGTTCTCTTTTTGAAACTGGCATTTCTTGGAAGCTTTCTCTCAACACCCCGTCTTGCCTTCCTTCCTTCAGGTTTTGTTTTTACTGTGTGGCTTGACACACCTCAAATCCAAATAATTCCCATGATCTCTCTTTTAATATGTCTTCTTCCTGAAGAAGAAGCTACTCTGCGAATTTTGGAGTAGCTGCTCATAGGGTTTCCACAGGGCATTAGGCATAGAGTCCTTCGTATGTTAAACATAACTTAGAAAGGTTTTTTTTAAACAATACCTTTCTAATATACCTCTAAATAAGGGAATTCATAATCCTAAACTTCACTGAGTTTAAGGCTAAATAAATAATCAATTATCTCTTAACAGATCAATTTTTCTTTAATTATTACAATTCTATGCACCAAACATCCCAGTTGTCGTTTTCTTAGTTTTCTACTATTCTCTACAATTTAGATACTCCTAAGTCATCAAGAAACAAGAAGTCCTTTCCACTCTCCTTTCCTCGCTGACAGCCTTGTGTGGAGGTCAAGGCATGATCTCTAGCGAGCACCACCACTAATGTGTGCTGCCATCGCGTGCTACCAAACTGACTAAAGTTTGAGTGACAAGCAGATTGAGATAGCACCACATTTGAGACGCCGTGTTGCCGTACAGCCTCGCAAATTCTTCTGGGAGATACACAAACCATGATTACAAGAGACATCTTAAATAAGCATATTTTAAAATAAGCATATGGGGTGTAGCTACTTTAAACATCAATTACTTTCACATACATTTATCTGAAAATAAAAAAATATTTTCGCTGAAACAATATTCGTTTCAAAGGAGAAACACTTCTTTACCTGGGCAGCACTAAGAAGGTGTGTCCGGTAGATGGCGATCACCTCCTGGTGCTGTCTGTCAGCATCCTAGAAGGGTGGAGAGGTGGACAGATCAGAGTATCAGGACTCATGTTTTCAAACGCACAAGGCTTGTCACAATGCTGGCCTTAAACCTGATGCTACAAAACATTAGCATTATTATTAAAGTGTCTCTGCTACTTCTTGAAGCAAACTACCTTGGACCTATTGGAAGCAGAAAAAAATCCATAACAAGAGTATCAACTTCTCAAATGAATGTGTAGGAACATAATAGTGAAAGTGACGCCACACCTAAGCTCTGTAGAATCACTGCCTGGTTCACATCTACTGCCACGGACTCACCACATGCTTTGATGACTGCACAAGCTTCCTTTTCTGGTTCCCTCCCTCCACAATGAATTCCCTCTCAGGCTCTCCACACTAAGGTCACTCTCTCCACATCACTTTTGGCTCAAAAATCTTGAGCGACAATTCTTCATGTACAAGAGAGACTCTAAACTTATCAGCTTGGTTCTCAATGACTTCCACAATGTGGCTTCAAACATTTGTTCCCAAATACTGTGGTCCCCTCTTGTGGGTGGTTTCACTATCAGCAGTTTCACTTTTTCTGTTTCAGTTACCCCTAGTACAGAACTACATCATATTTGAAGACAGGCAGAGAGACCACCTTTACATAACTTTTACTACAGTACATTGTCATAAATCTTCCAGTCGATTATTAGCTATTGCTACTAATCTCTGACTGTGCCTAATTTATAAATTAAACTTTATCATAGGTATTTTTATACAGGAAAAAAATATTGTATCTAGGGTTCATTACTATTTATAGTTTCAGGCATTGGGGGGGGGTCTTGGCCTAAAGAGTTTTAAACTCTTTTCTTTGGATAGAAGAGCCTTTGTTTTCCTTTCACCTACCAAGACACCATCTATTTTACAAGTTCAGTCCAGTACTCTTATCTTTGATACTAGTTCCCACCAC
Organism: Cephalopachus bancanus; assembly: GCA_027257055.1. Lineage (NCBI taxonomy): Eukaryota > Metazoa > Chordata > Mammalia > Primates > Tarsiidae > Cephalopachus > Cephalopachus bancanus. Next base: position 1,646,975 of record JAPVLO010000288.1, on the reverse strand, counting down.
ACCAGTCATCTTTCCTTCCTGGGAACCCGTATCACTCAGAATCTTGTACAGCGTTCTCAACTCTTGGTTTGACATCTCTCGTCTTGTTATTTTACTGTTTACGGATCTGTATTTTGCCTCTCTAACTACCCAGAACTCCTTGGAGACAGCAACGGTCTATTCTCTTCATCCCTGATAGTGTTATGAACAATAAATAAAAAACAAATATTTCCAGTGACTAAAAGGATACTATATACCTTTGATAAGATCCTAATCAGCAATTTGCCATAATTAATCTGCAGGCCAACAGAGTTAAAAAATAAACACTTAAAAAATAATTTTCTTCTATTCAAAAATAACTCACAACCAACTCCTACAAGATAGGAAAGCATAAGCAACAATTTACATTTGATTGGGCCATGTTTTACCTAGTATTTCAATGCATATTAGTTTATTCAATTAAAAATGTCAGCTGAGCTGGGGGTGGTGATGCACACCTGTAATCCCAGCTACTTGAGAGGTTGAGGCAGAAGGATGTCTTAAGGCCAGGAAATCGAGACCAGCCTGGGTAACATAGAAAGACCTTATCACAAATTTTAAAAAAGTAAACAAACAAGTAATTCGTTCTTATTATCCTATTATATGGATGAGGAAGCCAAGGGCTACAGGGAATGTTCCATGTCATATGCCTATAAGTGGCAGAGCTCAGACTGCAGCTTCCAACTTTAGCTTCTAAGTCCACATGCTTTCTCTGAACATATAAGGATATAAGGTTAAAATCACAGCAATACCTATCCTAATCATAAAGATAAAAGCAGATTAAACATCTGCTTTAGCAGAGCGGACCAGCATCTTGGAGAGGGGTGGAGAGGGCACTGCCATGAGGAAGGCACTGGGCTTGTCAGCCAGTTCCAGGCCCTCATCCCAGCTGTGTGATCCCAGGAATCAAGCATTTTAATCTTTGTTTCCTTAAGAATCGAATGGAAGGAATACAATGTGCTCCACAGGATGGTGATGAAGATAAAGTTTAGAGATAAAACATGTATGATAAAACATTAATGTGTCTAGTGTACAGTAGGCACCAAATGGCCAATATCATTATACCACCAGGATACGTAACTTTTGACAAAAATGTTTGCGTTCTTGGACCCAAACACAGCTACAAATCAGTGTAACTTCCAAATCAGTTTTGCAAACTAACTGATGTGAACCGGCACGGATTACCGCAAAGCCCTGTGTAGGGTCACTCACAGCCAGCTGCTGCTGCAGGGACTTGACTTGGTGCTGCAGAGTGTCCACCAGCTGGCTCTGCCTCTTGGTGGGGATCCCGCCTGTGTAGGTGAGCTGGGAAAGGCCATTGAGTGCCTGTTTCAATCTCTCAACATCATTCAACAGTTCCGTTATCTTTTTTTAAAAAAAAGTGCAGGAGAAATATATTATTTACTTATTCTTTTGTAATGAACATCTTCACACAGAAATCATTCTTTTTTTGAGACACAAACTTTATATACCAGAAAACGGAGGTATGAATATTGCCAAGATTGTTATCAACAGTATAGACACTATCTCATTTAATTCCTCTCAGCAAATTCTTTAAAAGTAATACCAAATTAAGAATAAATATTCTAAGACTTGAGTATGAACTTAGTCCTACTTTTAGAAAATATATCTGTATCTATGAAAGGTATACATACTATCTCACAGATAACATTTGAAACACAGGAAGGAGGGGGGTTCCCTCCAACAAAGTATGGAAAGTAAAAGGGCGAGGCTCATTAAATCTAGAACTGACATTAAGTGCCTTGTTCCTTTCAAGTGTAGTATTATTTAGGACTCCTTTATTGTAGAGAGTAAAAAGTAGGGAGGCTGGAAAGAGCACAGGCTTTAAAGTCAGACGGAGCTGACTTGTGTGAGCTTGTCTACTTTCCTTAACTTTTTCGAGCCATAGTTTCCATATTGATGGAAGGCAGAAAATCTTTCAGAGTTAAGAAAATCAAATGCAATTATAAACAGATACCTGGCACATAGTATGTGTTCAGTAAATGGCACCAAGAACAAGTAGCTATTAACAACTAGCTCTTACACAATTACTATATTCATAACCACCCTCCAAACAAGCTTAGAGCATCTAAATTCTGGATTATAAAAGAAGATGTGTCAGAAGTTAGCCTTGAACTCTCCACTGAGGGGGGGCTGGGTCTGTGTCAGCTTTCACTCATCACTCATCTCCCCAGCATGTGGCATGTAGAAGGCATTTGATAATAACTTATTGAATGGATACAATGGCAGTCTTTATATCTCATATCCATAGTACAAACTTTATACAACTACCAGTTTCAAAAATAGTGTTGAGTACCTAGTCTGTGAACTGGACCATGAGAATGAAAGCTAAGATCGGCAGTCAACCATAAAACTCTCACATGGTCATACAGATGTCTTAAATGGATGGCAAAGCCGAAACAGAACATGCATCTTGGAAGAGGAACTGTTGGCTGTAGGCTACATTGGATAGGAAGGAAGGAGGATAAGGTATTAAAGAATGTCTAGGATTCAACTGGGTAGAAAGGGGGGTAAGGGGACTAGTCTGTAAAAAGATATGGGAGACAGACTACACAACAGAACTAGAGGGCTCAATTTACTGGAACGTGAGTGCCAAGGCCAAGTCTGGAATGTTCCCCCATGTCCTTGGTTTCTTGTAGCCCAGTAACATAGCTTCTTTTTCCCCTCCTTTCCTCCCTGTCCTCCAGATGCCACAAACCCAATGGATTTTACCTATTCATCTACAAGACAAGTAAGCCTTGACAATTTCCCTCAATTCTTGGCTGCACCAGCCAACAGAAGAGTAGGAAAAATGCTCTGGGATTTTTGTGTGACTTCACTGTTTCTCAGTTTGGATTGTTTTTTTTTTTTTTTTTTTTTTTGGCACACCAGTAGTCACACTAGAAAGGGGGCATTCATGGTCACTTGGTGACTGCTTTTACAGACCTGTCTGTGGGACACGGCAGTGGAGCCCTGCTCTCCTTCCCTGTCAGGTCTGCACCGGGGTCTCCAGTGCATCCATACGGACGGCCTTGTGCCTACCTTGTTATCTTTAGCTTCGATTTGCTCAGCAGACTCTTGGATTCTCCTCTGCAGTTCTGTGATTGTGGTTAAGGACTTATCGCACCGCTCCTTCTGGTTCTTGATTTCTTGCTCGATGCTGAAATGTCGCAATTCCTTCTCACCTTTTGCAGACAGCTCCTTCTTTTTGGCATGCACAGCTTCCTCACACACTTCCTCATACTTTCTATTCAGATTGGCCAACTTTTCATTTAAGCTGGAAATCTGTGTCTCCAAGTCACTTTTTGTTGCTTTGTATTTAGACAAGTCTACTACCTCTCTCGTCTCTAATTTTTTTAACGCTTGTTTAGTATTCTGCACCTCAGACTGAAGTTTGGAGACCTCCTCAGCTTTGTTCTGGCTTTCTTCTTCCTTTTCCCTCAGGCTGGCTCTGATGATTCCAACTTCTTTCTCCAATGCTTCCTTAATCTGTAAGTGTTCCGCCAGGGGCATGGAAGAGTTTTTTTGGTTCTCCAGTAACTGGTGCAGCTTGGTCACTGCCTGCTGCTCTTTTTCATAACACCTGTGCGTGTTCTTCAGTTCTTCTTTCAGATTCTCGACTGTGCTATTAAGAGCCTTTTTCAGAGCCTCAACTTGCTCCAATGGAACATGCTGCTTTTGCAGAAGATTCTGCACGGCAAGTATCTCAGAAGCCTGTCTGGCATTTTCCTCTGCGAGCCTCTCTTTCATGTTCTTCACCTCTGTGTACTTCTGTGACAAGTCTTTCAGCTGTCTGTCCAGGTCTTCTGTTTGTCTGTTCAGCGCTCTTTCTATCTCATGAGATTTTTCAATGAGAACATCCTTATCCTTTAGATCTCTCTGAAGGATCGCAAGCTCCTTCTTCAATTTGTCATTCTCTTCCTTGTTTCTCTTGGCCTCCTCTTCCCTGACACTATTCTTCTGTGTCTGCTCTGATAACTGTTCTTTCAGCTCTTTCTCCATTGCTTTAAATTTCCTCTCACACTCTTCAAAGTTGATGATGGGAGTGTATTTTAGCTTAATGCATTCCTGTATTGTGTCGAGCTCCTTCTTCTGGGCTTTGATTTCGGCGTGCAGGGTCACAATCTCTTCTTGGGCTCTCTTGTAGTTGGCCAGGATCTCAGCATTACTGTCCTGAACCTTCTTCATGTTCTGGTGTATGGTATTCACCTCTGCCTCATGCTCCTCTAGGCTTATGTATTTGGCTTTTATTTGGTTCTGAGTGTTTTCCAGGCTTCTTCTTAAGATTTCATTTTCATCTTTTTGTTTTACAAATTCTTGATGTATCTCCTCCCATTTTTTCCTCACATCTGACAGTTCTCTGTTAGTCTGATCTAATGTGCTGCTCAGTGCAGTTTTCATCTCTTCGTGGGTTTTAACCGGCACGTATTGATTACGCACAGTCTTCTTCAAGTTAGTGTTTTCAGATGTAAGTGCATATATTTTATCTTGGTCTGTACCACATTTTTTCTTGAGTTCGGACAGCTGGTTTTTAAGTTCAGTAATATCGGATTTCAGAGCTGTCACCTCTTTTTCATGTTTCTCGGGGGGTACAAACACAGTTTCGAGGCGGCTGACACTCTTCCTTAAGCTGTCATTTTCCAGAAGCAATTTCTCCATTTCCAACTTTTTTTCTGTATATTTTTGTGTTAGATCTAAAAGCTTGTTATTCAAGTTATCAATCGCCGCATCATGTGACTTTTTCATGTCTTCGCTTACTTTTAAAGGAACATAATGGCTTTTCATTTCAATAGTGAGGTTGTGCGCCTGGTCGCTAAGGCGCTGATTATCCAGATGAACCTTCTCTATTTCCTTTTGCAGAGTCTGGTTTTTCAGCGTTAACTCCGTGACCTTCTTTCCCAGCTCTCCTGCCTTTTGCTCCAACCTGCCCTTTAGCTGTTCGTGCTCCTCAGGCTTGACATGCTGCGCCAGCTTGGCCTTCAGGGTCTCCAGTTCTCGCCTTACCTGCCTGACTTCACTGAGGGACTTCTCGTAGTCCCTCTCCGTGTCTGCTAGTTTTTTTGCTTTCTCATTCGCCTCCCTGGACAGCAGGCTCCTCATGTTCTCGAACTGCTCTGCCGGGATGGAGAGGGCCAGCCTTGCCAGCAGCTCCTTCGCCTGGCCCTCCAGCTCCGCGGCCCTCCTTGCTCTCTTCTCGCGCTCTGTCTCGCACATGCTCAGCTCCCTCTGCAGCTGCTGCTTCTCTTCCGCCAGCTTGCCCTCCTCTCTCTTCAGCTCTTCCACGACCACCTCGCTCTGCCTGACCTGGTTTCTTAACTTGCCCACTTCTGTGGCCGCGCCTTCGTACTTGGCCCTGGCATCTCTCAGCTGCTCCTTCAGCTCCTCGGCCAGCCTGTGGCTCCCGGCAGCCGCCTCACTGGTCAGGTGTTCCTTCAGAGCCAGGAAGTGGGCCTGCATCTGCTTCACCTTCCCTTCTGACTCGTACATCCTCTTCTGCACATCTTTTAGCGCATCCTCCAGCTGTCTTATTTGCTCGTCTGAATCCTCCTTGACCCTCTCACACTCCAGCGCCAGGGCTTTGCACTCAGCTACCTTGTGCGCCAGCTCATTCTGGAGCTTGAGTCGGTCTTGCTTGGCGGACTCACAGAAAGTCCGCATGGCTTCGAGCTCTTTCTTGAGCACTTCATTTTCAGAGTATGACATCTGACTGGGCACCGACAGCTCCAGTGGTCTCAACATCGACCTGCTTTGCATATGGGCTGGCATGCCCGAGGAAGAACACTGAAAAGGAAAAGAAAGGCATCAATCACAGAAGCCTAGAGGCATTTACAACACTTATTTGCCAAATTTACAGGAAGTTTCCACAGCATCAAGAGTCAAAGGGTTGTCAGACTATATTAAGATGGAAAAAAAATTGCGGTTCTGAATTTTGTGGTAAGAGAAACAGTTCTGGACATGATTTCCTGAATACACTCAGAACATTTTGAGAGTTCTGTTCACATTCTGCCAGACTGAGGAAGGAAAACAGCTGTGGTCGTGGGGTGCTAGTTTGTATTTCATAATACCTGCCCACACATGAAGTCAACTTTATCGAAGCATACTTATTGCTTCTATGTTTGATGGCACATAGTGTGCTTAGAACTTCAAATTCTGAAGAAAGGCATCATACCCTTATATCAAAACATCATGTCCTTGAATAAAAAATACTGCAATTATAATATACAATTTATTCTACAGAATTAGAGATTATTAACTTCTAATAAGATATGTGACTTGAGTATCTTTATTGTTCATTCTAATATGACGTTCTTTAAATTATAAAAATATCACCAAAATAAATTCAACTAGTATGAGAGTCTTCCACAGACTGTTAGTCAACTGACAAAAAATAACCCAACAAGTTTTCTTCCCAAATAGGAAGAAAAAGTAGAATTTAGCATATCATATTAACATAAAATTTGGTGTCTTGTTTCTTCTAGTAAATAGCCAAAAAAAGAATAAAACTTCTCCCTGAAATAATTTACAAATATCAGAACATATAATCATGAAAGACTAAATTTTACTGCATTTATTTTCTCCATGAAGACTGATACAAGTACTAATTCATTGATAAAAGCCATGTATTGTGAGTAGGCAGATTTTATTGTTATTCAGTGAAATCTGAACTGCCTTCCCCTGGATCAGGAGAAAACAAATTGACAACATAGAATAATTTCCCAGCCTCAGTCTGTTTCTAAATTATCTTTCAACTTACCAATTATCTTTAGACTAAGAGTACTATAATTTACGAAGAATTTACTTATACAACTTCACAAATTTCATACTCGTTTTTATGTAATCAAATATGTATCTAATCTTTTAAAATACTGCTCAGTTGATAACAACTCTCTCAACTTAGAATCAGAATTTTCTATCTTAAAGAGATATCAGGCATCTTCTAGGCTAACTCACTCTGCCTACAGACGAAGACATTTAAGACAACCCTTTAAAAATCCAAATATTAGGCGGGCTCAGTGGCTCAGCCTGTAATCCCGCACTTTGGGAGGCTGAGGTGAGTGAATTGCCTGAGCCCGCGGGTTCAAGACCTGCTTGGGCAATTTGGAGAGACCTCATCTCTACAATAAATCAAAAAATTAGCCAGGCGTTGTAGCGCGCGCCTGTAGTTCCAGCTACTCGGAAGGCTGAGGCGGAAGGATTGCCGGAGCCCAGCAGGTCGAGGCTGCAGTGTCCGGGAGCAGCCACTGCACTCCAGTCTGGGTAACAGAAAAAAAAAAAAAAGTCCAAATATTCATCAGTTCTGTAGTTCACAAAAGCTGCTAGAAACTCAAACCTTGAATCTACTAAAATGTAAATGTGAGGAGTAGATGAACAGGTAAGAAAACCCGACAACACTATACCTCTTAGAAGTTTTCTTTATTTTTGAGATGAATTTCCAAAACATAGAATATATATTTAGTTGCAAGGAAAAATACATTTTAAAACCAAAACAAATTACTTTTTAATTATTCATATCTGTCTTCTCCTTTTAGGGGCAAATATGAAGGATTAACTGTTCACTGTTAATAAAGAGGCTTATTATCAAAGACCATGAAACTGTAATTCAAATCTCTCATTATAGCCACCATCATCAAAAACACTCTAGAGGGCACCAGAAACAGCAATGTCTGCTTTCATTAAACTCAAGAAAGCATGACCAATTTTTCTTTGATAATGAAAACCTCACTCAATGTATATATGTACTATATGTGTGTGTGTGTGTGTGTGTGTGTGTGTGTGTGTGTGTGTGTGTGTGTGTACACACACTCTTTCTATAAAGGCACAAATATGTTGTTTAAATATTTTTTTAAATTAAAAAAAGTTATTACCTGTGAGTCTGTCACATACATCTGACCTTGTTTAAGAAGCATATCTTCTTTTCCTAAAGAAGCCCAAATAAATAACATCTTAACTTAAATATACATACCAAAGTAGGCTAAGAATTCATGTGATGTTATTTCCTTCCCTTTATTATTCAAACAAAAGAGAAGCAGAAGGTACAAAATAGAATTATCTCTGTTCTCAAATACTCTTTTTCCTCATTATTTCTGTAAACATAAGGAAAGTACCTACAGCCTACTGAACGATACTAAGTTGGTTTCTAGAAATACATAAGGTTCTTAGACTAAACAGGTTACATGATTATAAAATATTATCTTACAATCAATCAAAACAAAAATGGCATTCTTTGAAATTTATAGGATAAATATCACTGTTGTATAGAGGATAGCTTAGTAAATACTGCCTAGGATACAAAAATCAGAAACTGTGTAAAACTGGAGAATTTAAAAAGTGAAAATCAATTATGCATAGTTGAAAAATAATTCATAAATAACTATTTATGGAACTTGTAATTTTAAAATACCTATATTGAGACTAATAATTTCTCTAAATCAGAAAATTATGTTTATATTTCTTTCCATAAAAAACAAACCTCAAAAATCACAAGACAAATGTCTACTGATCAACAAGGCAAATTTGTTAATTCATGCAATATACAACTTTAAATCTAGGTGGCAAAGGAAAACCAAGCCTCAGTGATGATCCGATCTTATGTCAGAGGCTGCAGCCTTGTCTTAATCTCTTCCTGCTTCCCTCTGCTGAGGTAACACAAGTTGTTGGATGACGTTTAGCAGCAGGAGTATCACGTGCAGTTAGACAAATAAACAAGCATTCATCTTTGCTTGAACTATGTGAACTGTAATGAAAATCCATACTTTTATACTTACGGTTACTGAAGTGACTTCCTGATCCCAAATGATCACTCTGAAATCAGAAGCATAAATTAAAACAATTTAGGTGAATGTGGCTTCACTTTGCTAATTTCTGTATCTTTTTTAGCTCTAATGATCCAGTTACGAACAGCACCTTTCTGACGCTTCTTGTTTCGCCTGAATATTATTCTCCTCTAATCCACAGAAAGACACAGCATCAACAACACTCAGAGAGATCAGTTGAGAATCAGCTACTTTGCCAAGTATTTTAATAAAAGCAGCCAAGTGCGTCCAGGAAAACACTACTGCTCAGAAGTAAAAAGAGTAAGCCCCCCATGACCTGAAATGACATCCAGTATCTACTTTTGCCACTGCTTTACCTCAGGAGGGGCCACGGCTGCATCAAGAACTCATCTTCCTTTACCACTGTCGGGGATGGGACCCACCTCATCGATTCCTTCAGAATTTATAGAATACCAACTACTTTGAAGGCAAAAGGAGACAGAGAGCAGGAAATGAAACTAAGGCCAAGACCTACACATGGTCATAAATTCATCCATGCCTCAGTTAGGAAAGGAGAAACCTCAGATACACTCTGAATCAATATATAAACCAGGACTGCTCCTTTCCTCAGGTAAGCCGAATACAAAGAGCCTCATATGTAAATTAGAATGCTATAGCGTGGAGTAAGGGCACACAGATGCAGCTCACATCTGTGTGTATTTGGGTGTACTTGTGTTAACAGCTACACAGCACACAGAGTTAGGCAACCATGACAGAAGGTCCACAAGTCCATAGCTAAACTAATGCCATCTCCATTCATTTTCAGTGCCCCAAGGGTATGGAAAAATATCTGTAAGCTTAGTTAAGCGCTTAAGTTCCACGGAATACCTAGCCTAACACTAAAGTTTACGATGACTACTCAATGGCTCATACATATACTGGGGGTGCCATGCAGCTAAGATGTTCAAAAAACTTAATGTGGTCTTACTATTCTTCCTTTATTACACAAAAACAAACGCACATGTCATAACACAAAATTAGCCTCATTCTAAAATAACCACATTTCCCCATAGTTTTATACACATAAGGACAATACCTATATATTAAGTATTACACATAATGCATAACACAGTGAAATTCTGCAGGTAAGTTTGTGAAGTTTTTTAAGCATGTGAGATGACACAGCAGTGGATATTCAATGTTTGGAAATAATGACTACTTAGTAGTTTTGAATTACTACTTTTATAAATTCTGGGTCACATAAAAAGTGGGACTCATAATTTTCTGTTTGAAAGAAAAAGTCATTAGAAATGACATAATATTCATCACAATGAATATGTACTAAGGAAAATGTCCCCGTTTTGAATGAATGGGAGAGGCTATAAGCCAGGATGTACGACATGACCCCAGCTGCTCCAGGAGCACACGGTACATGAACTACAAACAAAGGTCTGAATGATGCTGACCAGGTGCTCTCTGTTCTGAGGTTACAGGTATCTTTATTTTCTACTTTCCATTTAATTCTACTTTCTAATTTTTCTAAAATCAATATGTATCATTATTGTAAAGAGAAAAGTTACTTTTCTACAGTTTATTGTGACTATTGAAAGTAACAGACACAATTTAGACAGAAATCTTATTCCTAAGACATACAGACAGTCTGACACAGAGAAATCTGTACACAAATAATGTACAAATCATAGGTGTCAGGTGTTGATGGGTACTTGAAAGGCCCCATGTATACTCCTATATTTTCTTATTCTAGCTATCTTTAAGTGTAAAATGAGCACTGTAGTTAAAAGCCCAAAGGAGTCAGATTCCTGGGTTCAAGTCCTCGCTATGCCACTTACTATTTGTGGACTCCCTCATGAGTAAACCTCTCTGAGCCTCAGCCTCCCTACTAATGAAGTCAGACAAGGATAAAGCCTATCACATACACATGTGTGGTTTTTTTTGTTTGTTTGTTTGGTTTTTTTTGAGTTGGAGTCTCACTCTGTCACCCAGACTGGAGTGCAGTGGCCGCTCCCAGCCACCGCAGCCTCGACCTGCTGGGCTCCAGCGATCCTTCTGCCTCAGCCTTCCAAGTAGCTGGAACTACAGGCGCGCGCTACCACACCTGGCTAATTTTTTTTGATTTATTGTAGAGATGAGGTCTCGCCAAGTTGCCCAGGCAGGTCTCGAACTCGCGGGCTCAGGCAATCCACTCACCTCAGCCTCCCAAAGGCGTGGGATTACAGGCTGAGCCACCAAGCCCGGCTCATGTGTGTTTTAATATAAGTAAATTTTACAAAGCAGCTCCTAGCCCATGGTCAGTGCTACTAAAACTTTAGCTATTATTAGTTCCACAATTAACCTAAAAAAGAGTCTTTGAGTGCAAAAAAGACAGAAGCCATGATAGCCAGCGCATTCATTAGGTTATAAAATGATGTTTCTGAATAACATTTAGAATTCAGCCATACAAATATAAAACCTTTTTTCTTGTTCTAGTTTTAAAACATTTATCAAGGCATAACTCACCTGCAATAAAGTACACAAATATTAAGTACATGGTACAATGAATTTTTGCATATGTATCCCTTCTGTAATCACAACCCAGATCAAGAAATAGATTGTTTCCAGCGCCCTGGAAGTTTCTTCATGCCCCACCCTAGTCAGTAACCCCTCACCAAACGGGGGCCTCTATTTTTTTAAAAATAATCTTTATTTTATTTATATTTTTCAGTTTTATATATATAAGATAAAAATGCTTAAACCAGTCTCTATCAGCTAAGAGGCAGGCTACACGTCAGAGGGAAACAGAGAGTAGGAAGTACTATGACCTGGGAATGGTAACAGTAAAACCTTTGCTAGGTAGAACAAAGGTATGCTACTAGCAGTCAGAGGGAGGGAGTTGCAAGAGGAGGAGAGATACAAGTAGCCCAGTGACTACTTAGATAGGAAGCTGGGAGGCTAAATAGCCCCACTTTCTTTTCTCTCTCTCTGATCTCTTACTGGGGCACCCCACTGGTCAAATACAGTTGGAAGCCAGGGGTAAGAAAAAGTTGGCCTCTATTCTAACCTTTAACATCACAAATTAAGCTGCATAAAAAATAGAATTGTGCAGTATGTACTCTTTGTGCCTGATTTCTTTCATGCAACATTATGCCGGTAAGATTCATCCATGATTTATATTCTTTAGTGCACCCATCGTTTTTTTTTATTTACAAGGAAAAAAATTATTTTTGCCATGGTCCAAATGTCCCCCCAGACGTGCTAAAATTTAATTCCCATGATGGTGCTACTAAAAGAGGAGGCCTCTAGGGAAGTGGCAAAGTCATGAGTGCTCCACTTAGGCCCCTTTTGCCCTTTTGCCTTCCGCATGGGAGGAAGCAACAAGAAAGCCCTCATCCGACATGAGCACCAGAGCCTTGACCCTGGACTTCCCCACCTCCAGAATTGTGAGACATACGTTTCTGTTCTTTACAAATTACTCAGCCTTGGGTACTTTGTTAGAGCAGCACAACTGGACTAAGACTTTTTTTTTTACGTGCACTTTGTCGCTCTATCCCCAACAAGGATCAAAGATGCATGTTGAACCAGCCACCTTCCTCAGTGATGCCCAGTGATGGAGCCTTTCTGAGATAGTCCTGTACGTAACACTACTCTTTTCTATAACTTTTTATTATTTCCATCATAATCACTGAGAATTGACACTTAAAAATAAGAAATTTTGAAAAGGCAAGGATAAACGATGAAGAGAAGCTAGAATATAACTAAACATCAATTATAAGTAGTCAATTTAAACGATCTCACTTAACTTTCACAATTCTGTGGAGAAACAGTCACCCCCCATTCTGCCAAAGAGGCAAGAAGCTCAGAGACTTTAAATCAGCAGCCCAGGGTTGCACTAAAAATAACAAGATTTATCACTCAAATCCAAGTCTGACACCAAGTCCCTTATCACTACCCATTATAAATTACAGAAAATAATGTAAGCTTTCTATACCTCAAAATATTTAAATCTATTTTTCAGAGCCTCGATGGTTCTTAAGCTTTCTTCATGTTGCTTTTCTTTAGCTGCCAAAAGGGACTTCAGTTTTTCTCTCTGAAATGGAAAGAAATAAACACAGAGTAAAATCACTCAATGTTTGAAATTGGGTTAAAATATGTTTTAGAAAATATGAATTGGAATTATTTTTGAGGACTGAAGTTAACGAATTCTCCAACCCGGTGAACTTTAACTATTTGTAGAATAGGTAATTTCTATACATATACTAATGAAACACACAATATATATAAATAATATTATGAACAATTCAAACATATTATTTTGAATCTTAGTGTTTTCAGACATATTCTTTATAATGCTTAGAGTTTTACATCACAAGTTTCACAGGAAGTGAAACATTCAGATGCAATCACAACAAAATGCCTGCAATAACCCATGCCACTATAGTCAGAACATACTTTTACAGTCATGCATAGATTTTACATTTTCCTTTAAACAATAACCAGAAATAGAATACTGGTCTCCATCTCAATCCAGGATTAAACCTTTACTCCAAGATCATCCTCAATCTACAAAACATTCTTTCAGTTTTACAATAAAGGTGCTCATCCTACCTCACTTTCCAGATCATCAGAAACCATTACTTCCTAAATTCAAAAAGAAAAAAATACATTTTAATTTTTGAAAGTTTACTCTAAAAGTCATTAACTTGGCAAATGTCTGTTTTAAAGATTGGCCTATCTTTAAGCTTGGTGACAAGGACGTGAGAAGAAATGCCACGTACCACCAGCTCTTGCATGAGTGGTCATTCGTCCATCTTACTCTCAGGCTGAGGCACTTTCGATTCCTTTGAGAACCCACCAGCCACCAAGCACTACTTGCTCTCCCCGCCATGTCTTTTGTCTATTCCTTCTTTTCCAATCCCACAGCCCCAGCTGTAGTCCAGCCCTTTCTAGTATGATCACACACCTAATGATTGAGGACTGCCTTTTTGTGGGGGATATGAATGGACGAGAATGCAAATGCATGTGTTCAAACCATTATCTTTACCTAGAAGTTAACCTCACTTTTAATCACACCAGAGTTAGTACTTAATTTTTACAGAGCATATTTAGCTTTCCCAACATATTTGATCTATTTCTGGGCTCACCAGTGTTTCCTGTACCCCACATCTTTTCTCTGTGTTCACATTTCTTCACACTGAAAGGCATTCTTCAGCAGTTCTTTTCCTGAGAGTCTGGGTGACAAATTCTCTAAGACTTTGAAAGTTTGAAAAGGTCTTCATTTTGCCCTCACTCTTTGAGTAATTGTTTGGGAATGAAAGCCTAGACTGAGAACTCACTTTTATTAGCATTTTGGAGATATTATTGATCTCTCTTTTTGCCAATATAAGTATCCCTATCAGTCTGACTTTCATTTCGTTAGATCCTCTCTCTCAATCTGATGGTGTATATTCATAGTTGCACAATGTTGTATCTACCTATGTCTATATTTTTATCTATCCAGTATGGTACTCAGAGTACTCTATCATGTGAAATAATCTCTTTCTTCAGTTCTTGAACGTTATCAACAACGATCTCTATTTTCTTTTCATTGGACTTGCACATGTTTATGCTTTTATTTCTGTGTGCTGCATCTGGATGAAAACTTTCTACTATCCAGCAATTCACTAACTTGCTCTTCCATTGTAACAATCTAGAGTTTTAGCCTGTCACAATTTTAATCTCAGTGACTGTCCTTGGGACAACTAACTCAGTGTGGGGGTGTAAGGATTAGGAAAGAAAAGACTCAGAGATGATCCTAAGGTTAGCACCAATAACAGCTGACAGCACTCTTAGAACACAAAAGGGGAACGACTGACTTGGGGATGAATTCATCATTTTGCTTTTGGATACATTTAGTTTTAGGAAATTCTAAAATAGATAGCAAGTGTCCTACTGACAGAGAAAATTAGAACCAAAAAGGACACCCTTCTACCAATCATGCCCATAACAAGTCATATGCATCAAAAAATGTGCGTTTAAAGAGTGCCCTGATTATTCTGAATTTCATATATATTCTACTTTCCCTCTAAAAATAATGATTTATAAATACCTCTTACAGTTCCAATATTTTGCACAATAGAGAGAATACATTATAGATGCTCTTGGAATCTGCCCATGGCAAGGTTCCTGGAACACCTTCTGACTCCCTCTCATGTCCTCAACATCCAACAGAAGCACCATCTCCTATAGGAAGTGGTACTCAGAGGCAGCGGCCCACAGCGACCTCTCCTTGCTTTCCTGGACACCCCTTCCACCGTCCTCACCCGTCAGCCCCTCATTCTTCTTCATATTTGGCATTGCCAGTTTCATGGAAAGGGCCTGCTCCCCAGTGAGACATACCGCTCCCCATGAACAATGAACCAGTCTGCTATTGATGATAATTACCAGTAGTAAACAGCTTTTGAATATTTTTATTATGCAAATTACTTACCTCATTCAGTTGTAATTGTAAACCATTGACTTTATCCAGTAGTATTCTTTGTTCTTGCTGCATTTTTCTCAACCTCTCTTTCAAATCTTCATTTTCAATCTCCAAGTCCTCAAATAAAAGATAACAAATGGCAGACCAATCTTAAATGAGCAATTCTTAAAGATGAAATTTTTAAAAGCAGCTTGCTATTATATACAGATACATACATATACACTTACATGTACACTTAAAGTGTATACATACGCTTTTAGTACAAAGATACAATAATCTCATTAATACTCAAATGATTTAAAATTTACAGATCAGAAATAATATGGAAAACTACTGTCCTCTGATATCTAATAAATACATATACAAGAGGGCAAATCATCAGTCCAATACATTAAAAAGTGTCACCTAGAAACAGTTAACAGCAGAGAATATGTCATTTTAACTTTTGTTTAAGACTTCCCAGCTTGAGACTATTTTAATGCTTTTGTTAAACTAATCATGATTTCAGTGCTCTGATAAAACATTAAAGGTTCCAGTTTAAGGATATAGTTCACTTTCTTAACACAATATAGTATACTACTAAGAAAATTCAAATAAAATACTTTTGTTTTACTACATTGAAAATAGCTATTCAGTTTATAATTTAGTGGTATTTCAATCATAAAATAAAATATTTAATTATGTGTTCTTCCTCTAACATAACCCACATAATAATTATTTTTTGAAAACTTTGACCAACATAAAAGGTAAAAAGCACTGTGTGGTTACTTTAACAAAATTATTTTTCTTAAAATAAAAAGTATATTAAGAAAAGATCAGATTTTATTTATATTAATGATCACTTTTCTTGATATAATTAACTTTCCAAAATGAACACAAACGTATATTCTATATTCTAAAACAAATACATTTAAGTCAGTTACATAAAGTTCTTAAATAATTTGTTTTTTACATATTGAAGCAGAACTTTCCGTACCATACTTCTAACGTTAAATAGTTTAAATATATAATACTGACACAAACAGGCATAACAAAAGTCCATTCTTTGAGAAGGGTTTAACAAGCTCCCTTCCTTCCCGCTCACCCCACCCACTCTCCTGCTGGCCCCCCTCTCCCACTGCCCACCACAAACAGCATTGGAATCCTCTTTAAAGGAAGGCACCCCATGTGGGTGTTTTCTTTTTACCTGAATGCTCTGATGCTCCCTCTGATTTGATTTCATGTTTATCTCATCTTGCATGTGTGGCAAATTTCGCTTTGGTAAAACATAAGAAAACACAGGTTAGCAAGTATGAGAATGCAGAAAAGTCTATTTTCCTCAATAGGCAATAATACACTCAATTAGTGATTTGCAGTTTATTCAACATTAAACTTTGCAGCACATAACACAAGGTGGCAGTGTTTCCACTCAAAATTCTCAAATGGAAAGCATCTTTAAGGTTACAGGCTTTATCAAGCATAATTTATTTGAAAATACTAAATGATATCAGAGTTTAAAATATTCATTATTAAGGATTTACTAAAGTCACATATTTTTAAAAAGGAGAATTTGTACTAGGCACGAAATGAAAGGTGTGCTATAAAAGCACTAACAACCACACCCAAACAAAAAATTAAGTTAAAAAAAAAAAGGAGGAGAAAGAGTCGCATTAGTTTTCAAACACAGTATGGAAATTATTTACTTCTCTGAGTGCTGCTAAGGTGTAGCAGGGAAGAGGCAGACAATCCTCCAACCCGAGCTACATAAAAGATCTCTAAGTAACTCGGTTGGGTATATGTTCTGTTTTTGTACACTTACTGCTTTGAAACTTTATCCCCAGCTTAGAGATTTGCTTTAACAAAAACACAACACAAGTATTAAACAAGAGAACACATAACCTTTTTTTAACCCAAATATCTTTAAATTTGTATAACTAATTTAGAAAACTATTTATTTCTTCCTTTTTTGAGAGTTAAAAAAGAAAGCTGTTGCTTTAATTCTTCAAGATAATTTTTTTATGTTTTGTATTACTTGAGTTTTGTTTAACCAAGTTTTAAAGCTATCATTCTAATGAGTCTGGATCTAGAATTAAGAGAAACAGGTCCCATTACAAAGTTACTCTCCATCCACAATTTGGCCCAAACTACACTTCCAGCCTCATTCCTTCCACCAAAGCACTGTTCTTCAAGCAGAATCTCGCCTGCTCATGCCACCAGCATCCGGCCTTCCCTTCAGAACACTCACCCACCACCTCCCTTCCCCTCCACACCCAGGCTCAGACATACGAGTCAACCCCATCCTTGAGAACCCATCTTCCTGACAGAGCCTGTGAACACAGAAAAGCACCCCTTATGACCTCTCTCCATGCAGCAGTGGTCTGATGGGTGCTCACAGCCTGCCTGCTGCTGTCCATTAGTTACTGGTGGACACGTGTTCCCAGTTCTTGCCATACAAGGTCCTTCATAATCTAGTGCCTGGTTCTTTTGGTAGTATCCTTTCCTGCTGCCTCTACTGTGCACATCACAGCCCTCACACTGGCCTTCTGTGGCCCCTGGGCCTGTTGAATGTCCTCCCTCATCAGGGGCTTGGGACCTGCCCTTCCCACCTGTGAGCTTCTCCCACATAGCCCCCAGCACTTTTTCATTTCTGGTACTATTTCGCTTTTCTTCAGAGCATCTACTCTGATACCAAGTATCCCCTTTACTGTTCATCTCTCACTCAGCTGGAAGCTCCTGAGGGCAGGGGCTCTGTACACTACAATACAGAATTGGAATATGGTAGGTGTTCAACAGACACTGTGGAACAAACATCTGAACGCATCCTAGGTTTACAACTAGACTGTAGGCTTCTTGGTAACAGGGATTAGGTGTCCCTTCGTATGAGAACAAATCCTACTTAAAGCAGATATTTAGCAAGTATGTTCAATAAATAATGGACACACGGTCATGAGGAGCCACTGGTTCTCTTGCTCCTAGTAGAATATGACCACCATGTATTCACTTAGGGAACTCCTAGAACACTGAGCAGAGCTCTGTTTCCATATGAATAGTCAATACTCTTTAAACATCTGTATATCTTGGAAATCCTTTTTCTCTGATTCTATGTGAGATGGGTGGTACAGACAGAACAGTGTACATTTTATCCACTCGACTCCCACTTAGGTTACATAAGGTGCAGGGAAGAAGGCTGAACAATTGCTGCAGATGGAAGTGTCGGCAGCTATGATCCACACACAAGCATATTCATTCAGACGCACTAAAGAGAAACAGGCTTTGACAGAGCTCTCAGAGCCAGGTGAGAGGCAGAGGAAGGGTGCAGGAGGAAGAAGATTGCCCAGAAGGTACCTGATACTTTCTCTGGCAGGTTTGGAAGTGCTCAGGTCCCCTCACTAAAGAAAAGCAGAAAGCCTGGAGGGAGCAGCTGGCAGGAGCAGAACGTAGCCATACTCGCTTGCACCAGAGTGTGGCCAACCAACCCCACTGACTGTCTCACGAAGAGATTGGGGAAACACAGACATTTTCTCAAACTGAGACACAAAACAAGGGTTAAAGAGAAATTTGATAATAAAATTGGTACCAAGTATGAGTTATTTCATGTACTGTTATTTTTTTTTAAGTCAAGTCCTCAATTAAATACCAGGAGAAAAAGACTGAAAAGAAATAAAAATATTAACAGCAGCACTGAACTCACAATATATAATCAGTTTTGAATTCTGTTTTCTTCATTTCTTATTGCCTAGAAAGAATTTTCCAGTAACAGTAAATATTTGGCTCTGTGATTAAGGGAGAATAGGAGACACCACCCATAATCTGCCAGGTTGAAATGCATCATTTAAAAAGCTATGCTACCTCACACTTGAAAGAGCTGGATGTTCAAGGCCCCAGTCAAGAGGTCATTTATTTCCCATTAGATACATTCATTATAATTAAGACCCATTGTCTCAAGATGAGTAACAGCATCTTGATAGGCCCTCATGATCTTAACACCTAAGCTCTCCTGGGCATGACTAAGGAGAGAATGTATTTCAACTCAGAACAGTTATGCATAATCATTAACCAGATTATTCTAAGCACTTTATTTAAACTGTACAATATATATAACTTTATAAAAATTAAAATGAAGATCTACCTGTTGCAAAGATGGTCCTTTCTTCCAAAATTCTCTCCCTAAAGATTTAAAAAGAGAAACAGTAAGTTAAGTTGTGAGAAATATGCATTCCCTAACTGTACAACTGACTCAATATTAAATAAACAAATTATCAAGTTTCCTCTAAAGCATACAACTTTTTAGTTTTATTCCCAAAACATATGCTTAAAACAATTGTGAAATGTCATCTGTATCTACAAAATTAGCAAAGTTTTTTTTTATAACAGTATTCAGGTAGATAACATTCAATACTAAAGAGGTAGGTTATAAAAAAAAATGGAAAATTTAAAACACTGTCAAATTTGTCAACATATATCAGACTTAAAGAAAGGTGCATGCCTTGAAAACTCAATGTTCAATTTCTAGAAACTGACCCTAAGGGGCAATAAAAATATACCAAAATAGGTATGCATAAAGACAGTCACATTATTATATTAATGAAAAACTTTAAATACCACCTATAGAAAATGGTTTCATTACATGAAATTTAAATAAGTGGAATCATATGCATCAATAAAAATCATATTATTAAAAAATTTATGAAGGAAAAGCCTTCAAAGTATATTACATTAAAAAGTAAACCACAGTTCAGTATTATAGATTATCTCAATTATAAGGATGGGAAAGGATCAGAAAGATATTCCTCAAAATGTTGACAGAGGTCCCCCAGTGGCAGGATGAATGACTAACTTTATTTATTGTGCTTTTCTGTATTTTCACAATTTTTCTTTAATAAACATAGAAAAATACTCGGCATAGGCATTCTATAAATATCAGCTGAATATTTTATATACACCTTTAAACAATTCTTTCTTTAAAACTCTGTAAGTATATAAGTATGGAGCTCCACCTCTCTCCATAAAAACAAAACAAAATAGTAACACTTTAATTGATTCCTCCTCCTCACTTCTTAAGTTATTCTACAGTGTTTTAGTTCCCTTGACAAACCAGACCACACATGCAGCGCACATGCCTCAAACCACATGACTACGATGCAAGTAAGCCATCCATGGCATAGAGGTAGATGAACCCACACCCCTTCTCAGTGAGGAGTGGTGCCTCAAGAGCTGCCCTTTATTAATGTGGACTTTTTTCTTTTTTTTTTCTTATTTTTTGAGTTGGAGTCTCACTCTGCCACCCAGACAGGAGTGCAGTGGCCGTTCTCGGCCACTGCAGCCTCGACCTGCTGGGCTCTGGTGATCCTTCCGCCTCAGCCTTCCAAGTAGCTGAAACTACAGGCGTGCGCTACCACGCCCAGCTGATTTTTGATTTATTGTAGAAATGATCTCACCAAGTTGCCCAGGTGGGTAACTCGAACCCACAGGCTCAGGCAATCCACTCATCTCAGCCTCCCAAAGCGCTGGGATTGCAGGCTGAGCCACCAAGCCTGGCTTGGACTTGTTTCTAGCTAAAGAAAATGGCTGATACCTTTGCTGGTGTTTTCCGACGCAGTCTTCAGTAAGGCTAGAATGTCCAGATTGTCACCGATTCTTGCATAGTAAGAGCTATCGTGGCCAAGGGCATCCAGCAAGCTTACATCAGCACCGTTTTTGATTAAGACTTCTACTGCATCTCTGCAGCCGTACTCACAGCCCAGCATAAGAGCAGTTCTGAAAGGGAAAATGGGAAATAGAAGACTGAGAAAAATCCAAAGAACTATTTCAGAAATATTCTGCCAGAGGCCCTCTTCTTACAGAACAGATACTTCTTTAAGAAGTCGTGCCTGTTACAGATTAGAGATTTGAATTTACATTATCTTTTTTCTCTTAAGTGAGAAATCAGGATGTATTGAGGACAGAAAAGCGGGAGGGGACCCGAAGGGGTTGCCCCTACATTATCTTGTATGTTAATTTCATTGTATTTATAAAACCGTTTGCTTTGTGTCTTAGTTTGCAGAGCTAAAATCTTCCATACTTGAATTATTTCTTACTTGAATTATTACATACTTGAATAATTTCTTCTACCAAACTCACTTCATTTATTCCATTTGTTTCATGTCCTATAGATAATCACCACAAAAATCTTCCACAACTGTCACCCCATCTGCTCAAAACCAACTTCAAGCCCCTTCATGAACTGAATTACATCATACAAACATCCCCTACAAATCCCCTCTCACAGAGAATTGGGTTCCATTCCTGGTGTTCCTGCAGAGAAGAGCCTTACTTGTCCTACCAGAAGACCTTCACATCTTCAGATTTAAGTCTCCTTAAAGAAATTTTCCTCAAAAACTCCATGTTAACGTGGACTGTGGCCTGACTCTGCCATGATGGGATTGTCAGCACTTAAATATTTCATAGCATGCCAACCAATAGTAATTATGCCACAAAGCAAGTAAAGTATCAAGAAAATTTTGATGGACCCTAGAAATTATTTTGTTCAATCCTCTATTTTCTTTTTTCCTTTTTTTTGAGTTGGAGTCTCACTGTGTCGCCCAGACTGGAGTGCAGTGGCCACTCCCAGCCACCGCAGCCTCGACCCGCTGGGCTCTGGCAATCCTTCTGCCTCAGCCTTCCAAGTAGCTGGAACTACAGGCGCACACTACCACTCCCGGCTAATTTTTGATTTACTGTAGATATGAGGTCTCGCCAAGTTGCCCAGGTGGGTCTCAAACCCGCGGGCTCAGGCAATCCACTCACCTCAGCCTCCCAAAGGCGCGGGATTACAGGCTGAGCCATCGAGCCCAGCCAGTCCTGTATTTTCATTGCTGAGGGAACCGACACCTGATGAAATGAAGTAATTTATCCTATATCTAACTCTGTCTGTACATATGAATCCTGAGTTTCACAGTTCCCCATAGTTGCCAGTATAAAATACTATACATGTAGGCATTAACAAAGATTCTGTTATCAAGTAAAAAAAAAAAAAATGCTACAGAAAAAAAAAAGGAATCTTGACTATAGAGTATCAGAACTAAGGTTATAAATTATTTTTAAAACATCTGCTATTCAGTCTATACAATGTACATTGACAAACACCATTGGCCTTTTGTGAACTTCAAGTGAAAAACATTTTTAAAAGTGTTTTGAAAAATATGACATATAAAAATATAAGACAGTATATGTGGATCAACCAGATCAATGCTCTCTGACCCTAAAATTTAATTTCAAAATCAAATTTTCTTAGTCATGCTTGGGATCAGATTATAGTATCTATAAAAACAAAGTAATATAAAAAGCCACTATCTTAATCATTTAATGACTTAGTTGCTTAAGAATTTCTTCCTTAAGGCCACTGGCTATTGCATGAATCTGTTACTTCCTTTCTTCAAAGCCATGAGTGTTTCTCCCAACACCTTTCCAAAGCAGTGGGGCTTCTTGATATTTACCCAAAAGTACTCTCAAATGGCAAAGTCAAGATGTTTGGTTTAACACAGGAGTTTGGGGCTTATAATTTTTGCCTTTGATTAAAGATGAGAAATACACTTAATTTACAAAAATTTAAAAAAAGAATCTCCTCCTTTGAGATATGTGAACTATAAAAGCAAGTGGAGCTATAGAATCTGACAACGAAAGACTATTCTGTATACTTAGCTAATTCCAGTAAGCTGTAGACAACAAATACATGTTTATAAGAACACAAAGCAAAAGGAGTAACAACTTTATAGCAATTATCTGTAAGATCACAGAAATCTCAGTTTAAATTATTGTAATACTTCAATTAATGGAGGGGATATATTTCAAAAACTGTGTGACTATAAACATCAGAATTATACACAAGCATTGTAATAATTAGATGGCGAGAAGGAAGTAGGGAGAATTTTGGATAGAAATTATTAGAGCATTCACACTAAAGTAATCACAGACAGAAGCATAGATAAACTAAGGGAACCTCAGTTCCAGGAGACACGTGGGCCCTCACAGGGGAGGGGAGAAACGCCTGCGGGACCCACACTGAAAACACGTCACATTCAAGGATGCCCCAAGCCACTCTACTCTCAAGAGAGTCGCTCATGAAGAACAGATCATAGATGGAAGTTTACAATTTTTCTTCTTTATATCTTATGTGCACGCACCATTTCACGCAAGATTTTTTTAAAGCTTAGAATATCTGGGATATAATTCCTCTTTCCTTCAGCTCTTTGGACTAAACATAGGCCCTACTCACCGCTTTTATTCAGCATTTACCCTGTCATCTTCCCTGTTTCCCTCTCCTTCCTTCTTCAGCAGACTGAAGAAAAATGAGGAGTGAATGCTAATGCCAAGAAATAGCAAGCCAAGGTACGGGAGGACCATGAGGAGGACGGCTCCGTCAGAGCACAGGGCTGCTGTGTGACCAGCCTCTCCAGTCCCATGCATGCCGCTGGAGTCTGGGGAGCCTTGATAAAGAAATTACCTGTTTTGTTTGTCTCTGGAATTAACATCCGCTCCTTTATCTATGAGCAGTTGACATATTGCTGGCCTACACATCTGAGTGGCCAGGACAAGTGGCGTCCGCCCATCCTAAGCAACAGGAAAGTTAAAACGGTGTTAAGACTACCCATCTCCCAAAATGTCAACGTTTTCTAGAATACATAAGTACTCTATGAAATGAGGATGTAAACTGACTTACTACATCTTTGGCATTCACCAAGGCCCCATGGTCGCAAAGCAGCTGTATGCTCGAAGGACAGTCTGCCATTGCTTTAAGGAACAAAGGAAAATGATAAATGGTGAACATCTGTTGGCTGTAAGACACATGGTGTTTTTCTAGGTCCATATAAGGCATAAGTTCTTGAGTTTCTAAACTATCAACCTTCACACCCTCCACTCTTAGTTTAGCATTATAAGCAACAATTTTTCATCTGAAAACACATTTGACAAGATCATTTTATTTTTTTTTTTATAATTAGGACCAAGGAATATTGTCAACTGTGCAGAAGACAAGAATATACTGTTATTATAAGGGTAAGAATAGATAATAAAAATCAAACTTAAATTTTGTATTTACAGTATATTTTTAAACATGGCTATAACTGACCTGATCCTTGAAGTGTTAGTGCAGTTTTTTTTTAAAGAATCATATTTTTCATACAGCAGTCACAGTAAAAAAAGTATGAATCATACAATTAATATTTCCTTGTAACACAGAGATTACATTGTCTATCTTTCATGATGCAAACTGGGTTCATTTTGCTCAAAATTACAAAATCATATTTATGCTTTGATCAACGGTAAGTGCATATTTATATTAGAAAAAATTGTTAAATTCACAAAATAGGGTTGTGTTTATAATCTTTATGAATTTTTAAACCTTATAAGTTAACATAAAATAATTAGCACAAAAAGCACTGACAACGTTAGCATTCTTTCTTTTTTCTTGGTGGAATTCAACAGAATTAAACCAAACACATAAGAAAATCAAGTAAATTTTCATTTCTCATGTCTCTTATCTAGCAAATCTTTTACATAAAATGTATAATCAACCTTAATAGAAACATAAATATATACTTGAATATATTAATTCAGGAAACATAAAATTAACATTCAAGTCCGGTTATAAATGAGAATGAAAAAATATAAAGCATAATACATTTTAGAGTTATCATATATTGAACATGTAAAGTCAGTATTAAACATACTGGATGGCAGAGAGTGCTAGCTGTTTACCCAACTCTGATTGCCCTTTTCCCATGGTCACATGATGCTCACCCAGAAACCACATTTCTCAATTTCCCTTGCTGTTAGGTGTATTCATGTGACTCTCATCCTGCCAATGGAATCTGACAGAAGCAATGTGTGCTACTTCTGTGTCTAGGTCTGAAAAGACTAGTTATGCATTCCTCCATAATCCTTTCCCTTCCTGTGAGTAGGAGCACAGAGGAGCTTGCTACCAACTTCAACCTTAGGGCTGAGGATAACACCCTGGAAGATGGTACAACTACAACATGGAAGAAATGAGTCCCTAAATGGCCCTAGGGAGCGGGGGCACCAACTAATCCCAATGTGAGGACATGAAAGAAAGACATTCTGTACTTTTTTAAAAGCCAGTGTTATTTTATGGTCTCTTTGTTACAGTAGCCTAGTCTTAGCTCAAAGAAAAAAATTACTATCAGGAGTAGAGTGTTGTTGTAACAAGTACCTAAAACATACTGTCCTGGTTTAGTGGCTGGGTAGCAGATGATGAGTAAACATACTGAAGCTGGAAATCTGGTGGTTATTCTCATGCTGTGTCAAAACATTTGATAAAACCATCATCTGTGATGATTTAGAGGGCACACCATGCGACTATGGAGCCTTTCTAGGTGAAGAAATAGAAAAAAGCCAGCATGTCAGTGCATTATTATCAGCTGCGCACTGTTCTTAGCAAGGTATTTTAGAAAAGAGATGAGCTCAAGCAAGTTTAGCCAGTGTGAGAACAGGGATGGAAGGGAACAGAGAGTGACCAGATGTCTGGGGCCTTGCAGGTGTGGCGAAACCAACTATTTCTTAATACCAAATAGTAGGATATAAAACTGCTGTTGCTCACAAGTTTTCTCAAGGATCTTTCAATAAGTTTTTAAAAAAAGATCAAGTCCTGGAATAGAGGTTAGATAGAGGATGTTATACATCCATCAAAGACTATTATTTTAGATGGTTTTGAAATTGTAGCCATTAAAATGAGGTGGAAAATCTAGAGAAAGTCTAGAAATAAAGGAGGATTATGAACCCTGTATCGAGAAAATAACTTTGGAGATGGTTCCCAGCATATGGAAGTAGTTGGCAACAAACAGACCAGAAACCCATCAAGCTTTTGAGGGAATTGTACTACCCCAAATTCTAAAAGCCCAGTTGGCTAAAACTCATGATTGTTCCAGCCCTTAAGCTGCTTCCACAGAGGGCATATTCTCTAACATCCAACGTATCTGCGGTCTTGGAGGATAAAGGACAAGTAAAACCCTGCCAGAAGGCATAGCCCAGTGTGACAGAGGACAATGGATAAAAGACTTATCCTAGAAAACAAAATGGGAATAGGGGAGTAGGTGGGGGGAAGCCAAGCTAACCAAGAAAACTACTCCAAGACTTCAGCCGGAAGTCTTTGCAAGTTTTGTTCACCAAAATTTGTTATGACTTGTTATTGACTAGTGATTGTTGTGTATCCCTGTTCTCCCTTTCTGAAACGGAGTCTTTACTTCACTTATCCTGTTCTTGCTCCATCATTTGCACTTACAGATTGCTAGACCATGAAGAGCCACCTCTGAGCCAAAAAGAAAAACCTGCATATCACCCAGAAATCCTAGATTTTGAGCTAGATGAAATAGCTGAATTGGTTTATGTATCCTCTTCCTTGGGAGGTGATAAAGGGTTCTATGTGTGGCAAGTAGGGGATTTTCAGAATATCTGGAAGGCCAGAGGGCTGGACTGTAGTAGAAAAATGCCATTTTTATAACCAAAATATGTTCTCCCCTTCTTCTACTGTGCAGAAGATAGGATGTGAGCAGTCTCGTAGAGACTGTATTTCTGAGCCTCCCTTGCAGATGAATGCAATGGAATGTGAATGGAAGGTTACATGCCACTTCCAGGGCTGGGGCTCAGACTCCGGGTGTGTGCTCCTCTATGCTCTCCTTTCCCTTCCTCCTGGCTAGAACACTGCTATGACTATAACTCTGCTTCAACCTTGGAGTTGAGGAAGACATCCAGAGGACAGTGGGGCAGCAAGATGGATAGAATTTAGTTCACAGATGACCATGAGTCAACTGCCAATGTACATCACTTAACAACATTTTTTAATAACATCAAAGAAAAAAAATAGAAAACAGGATCCTAAACTTGCTATGTCAAAGGGAGAGTTAAGCTTGAAAACTGAGTCAAGCAAAACAAAATGCCTTCGTTTTGTTCCCAGATAGTTGTACATGCTTACTTAACCATATGTAAAATGTACATATTTACTGAGCTCAAGACAAATGCATAACTGATGGTTTTCATACCTGCTTTTTTCACACGTAAAATATAGATTCACTGAGCACTAATTGGAGCCTCACAGAAATGCAACCACTTGCCTCACTGCCGGCCATCCTCCCCCTTTTTTGCCCCGCCCCCTTCCCTTCCCACTTGCTCTCCCCCTTTTAAACACTGAAGTCCTCAAAACCCTCTTTGGAAAGAGCACAAGACACAGATCATACTGTAACTCAAGTTTCTTCTTCTTGGGCGCATCCTCAACGTTGGCGAAATAAACCTCTCATTGACTGAGTTCTGCCTCAGTCACTATTTGGTTACGATGAGCAGCTGCTATGGGAGTTCTTTTGTTACACCAACTTATTCTCCATCCTAAATAATACATCTATGAACAAATATTCAGATTTCAGTCAATCAAGCTGTCCCAGTTTGAAACACAGGGATAATAAAATCTATACTTAACTCACAACAGTCACTGTGAGGTTCAAATGATAATGTATGTAAAAATGCTTTGCAAAGGCAGTAATACTATTTGATACAAAAATAAGAAAAAAGTATCATATGAAAAATAAAACGATCATAAAAGCATATAAAATACAAAAATAAAAAACTGAAGACAATTAAGGGATAAAAATTTGGAGGAAATTTGAAGTATCATATGTCTTTAATGCAGACCATTTTACCTACTGTTAATATTTCACATACGTGTAAACAAAGGGTACACTGTCTTGTTTCCTTTGGCCTTCAACTAAACTGCAAGATTATCAGACTCAGAAGAGTCTGGCAAGAAGTCAGGCTATCTTACATTTAAAAAATACTTAAATATATAAGTTTTCTCAAAGTACTTTCTCTAAGATACCTAAAAAAATAATGCAGATAAATTTAGACACACAAGAAGTTAATAAAAATAATTATTAATTAATAAGTGAATCTCTGAAATAATTAATAAATCTCTGAAATTACTAGCATAAATCTTTTTTAAAATATAGCACATTACAGTGATACAAAATTCAGCATTGACGACGCCACATGAAAATGACCGGCAAGACTGCTCATGCTATAATCCCAGCACTTTGGGAGGCTGAGGCAGGAGGATTGTTTGAGCCCAGGAATTCAAGAACAGCCTGGGCAATATAGCGAGATTCCATCGCTACAATAAATCAAAAAATTAGCCAGGTATGGGGTACATGTGCCTGTAGTCCCAGCTTCTCAGGAGACTGAGGAGGGAGGACTGCTTGAACCAAGGAGTTCGAGGCTGCAGTACGCCATGATTGTGCCACTGTACTCTAGTCTGGGTGCCAGAGTAAGACTCCAAAGGGAAAAAAAAAAAAGAAAAGAAAAGAAAATAACCATCATCAATTAAGAAATTAGTATGTGATGTGCCCAGCACTATTTATTTATGATTTAACTAAAACTACTAATTCCAGGAGTGTTATTAACTTCATTTGCAAATGAGAACAATGAGGGTTCAGAGAGGTAAACAGTTTTTAAGAAGCAGGAAAGTCTTTAGTGACAGCAAACTGGCCTATAATATTGTACAATCTAATAAATTTCAAATTTGAATACACAAAAAAATCTTCTAATATTTTGTGTTTCTCCATGAATTATGCAAATGTATAAATGTCAAAACACTGAAATTAATTTAAGTGACTGGACATTTTAACAAATCTGTGTCTGTGTCCAAGGGAAACCTCTGATTACCTGCATCGTGAAGTGCAGTTCTTCCTGCAGGTCTACGTGTTCAGTGGGACAATTGTACTGTTAAAACAAAGAAACTTCACTTTAAAATTAATATCCACACTCACATGAACAGATGGTATGTAAGCTTAAACTATTCTATTTACAGAAACTAAAGACTACTAGACAATCCACTAAATCATCTGACATGAAACAAATATAGTAACTTTATATATCTAAATCAAAAGCATTTCATCAAACAGGAAACATACAGAACATTGTAATAGCACAGAATATAGAAAAATATGCATTGTTTGTTTGTTTTTCCAGCAAGAATTGAAACGTGAACTACTGAATCAGGAAAACAAGTGAGTTCTGCTGTAAAATTTAGTGGCAAAAATGTTTGTGGAAATGTATAACTGAAGCCTTTTGTTGAAACTGTAATTCAGCCAACTTGTTCACAGAATTGTGTGGTTGCCTGATTAAAAACTTAATAAAGTGAACATTACGTAGTCTAAGTTATCTATGTTTGTACAGAAATATATAGACCCAAAATTGTGCCATTTTATCGTATGTCATAGTCTAGACAACAGAAAATTCCAATCTCCAGCTAATGTCAACAGGAAGGTCAATTCTTTGTTATTTATTTTTAATTCACTCAGTTATGCAATTCACTTCCTCAGAGTTTTTGCCCTCTCTTTATTGTTCACATTCCTTCACAAAGAATGAGAAAAAAGTATGTACCCTAATAGTCAAAGTTAGCCTGTGATCTCAAATTTTTTAAATGCATTAAAAACACATCTATAGGCCACGCTTCCTTCAAGTGTCTGGCCCCCTCTCTCCCTTGAGCAACAAATCCACTCTCTTCTAATCTACTTTCTAAATAAACTTTTTTTTTTTTACTCTAAACACACACACACACCTATCACTTGCTGTCAAGACAGTAAAGCTACAGCATGAACCACTTCTACTACCTGAAGCAGTTTTTGTAGGCACAATGCGTGTCCATACTTAGCAGCCAGGTGAAGAGCATTTCTCCCTATAAAAGAAATAATTTAAGATACAGGTGAAGGATTATTTTCTTCATCCTTGAATTTTCAAAGAAATATGATTCTTCGTCCCCAAAATTAGTTGACAGGTACTTAATTTGAAAGCATGCTTTCAGTTTTGAATATGTTTCGCCTAGTTTGATATTTTAAAAAGAAATAATATGCACACCAAAACAATAAAAGTAGAAAGAAGAATTGATCATCTAAATCCATGTCAAGCAAGAACTCCGTCACTGTGTCTCTAGCACCCAGGGCAGTATCTGAAACAGAGCAGGTAGTCAAGTTCTGGGACAGGGAAAAGGGGAAGGAGGGAGAGAAGAGAAAAAGAGGATGAGGAAACAAGGGAGGGAAACATTTCCAAATATGCAGTGTGGACACTAAAAATAGACAAAGTTAAGAAGCGTAAGCCATGGAAAGGGTTTTTGCTAACTAACTTTTATGCTTCAGCTAAAATTCAAAGTTCATTATGAAATGTTATCTCTGAAAACCAGACAAGGTTCAAATATAATATGCATCACAATGTGCAATTTTAAAGGGAAATGCCACAGGGGGTTGGGAGGAGAGGTTACCAGATAATCCAAATCAGGGGTCCTCAAACTACGGCCCGCGGGCCACATGTGGCCCACCGAGGACATTTATCCGGCCCACCGGGTGCTTTTTCCGCCGCTGCCTGTCCTGCCTGGCAGCCGATTCGTCCGGCCCCGCAGTGCGCATGTGTGGAATGTGCGTCGTACTCTCCGACTCCCCTCCTTCTCTGTCTGTCGACTTCTCCTCTCAGTCTAGAATAACTGATGCACACTTGCATCACTTGTTACGACTAGCAGTGACAAATATGGAACCGGACATTGACCATCTCATTAGCCAACAGCAGGCCCATAGTTCCCATTGAAATACTGGTAAGTTTGTTGATTTAACTTTACTTGTTCTTCATTTTAAATATTGTATTTGTTCCCGTTTTGTTTTTTCACTTCAAAATAAGATATGTGCAGTGTCCATAGGAATTTGTTCATAGTTTTTTTTTAAAACTATAGTCCACCCCTCCAACGGTCTGAGGGACAGTGAACTGGCCCCCTGATTTAAAAGTTTGAGGACCCCTGATCCAAATGGTTAACTCTGAACACTAGAAAAGGCAAGCATGCAGGAAGAACCCTGCTACCACCATCCACTATTTTCCCTAATGATATCTCTTGATACATACGGCTCTCATGGATAGTGAAAGACATAAGGGTTCCACCAAGATATTCCAGTTTCCTAACTGTAAAGTTCGCAACTTCCATCTAATCTCACAAATTTATTAACATAATTTGACATCACAAGTAGACCTTTCTGCTAGAAAAGAAGTAATTTATAATTTGTTCAACCTTGACGAATAAATCAGATGTCAACTCCCAATCAGTTTCATATGAATTTAGATAAGTGGGTAAGTTTTCCTGGGTCTGATCACTTCTGTGTAGCTGACTAACCAGGTTCTAGAACAAAACACCATGAGTCCAGGTTTTTAAACAAATATAGATACAACCCATGCAATCACATCCAAACATCCTCTAATTACAAGTAAGTCAGATAGAATCATCTCAAATTTCAGTTTGCTACTGTTCACAGACAGGTGTCCTAGAAACATTTTACATTGTAAAAAGTGACTAAAATAATTATTTACATGTGAAGTAAGAGACAGCATGGAAGGAAGATGGCCTGGTTGGGCACAATGGCAACAATCCCTGGTGTTTATTTAACAAATGCTACAGAAACTTAGTCCCATAAAAATGTCAGCTCAGGGCTAGGAAATACCAAACCTAGCCACTTGGGAGAGGGCAGCAAAAAAACAAGGACGCATCAGATATCCAAAACACACCAACACAAATGACAATGAAGTCGCATACCTAGTGAGACCAGAGTGACAGGAGCCTCCAAACTGTACTAACCTGAAATCTGGTCATTTTAAATATACTTTAGTATTAAATGATAGTTCAGATAATATTCACAAAGATTTGGATCAAATTTTTGTCAAATATCCACATCTGGATTATAACAGACACTAAAGCAATTGAGGAAAGATTCTTGTCCCCAAGAAAGGACAACTCTGGGACAACATAATAAAACATATCAAATAAAAATATAACTAAAGAGCAGCAAAACAAAAGACAGGAAGAGCTAGGCAGGCATGCTGGGGTGCGATATTATGAAATGCCATCTGCGGAGCTTGGGAAAGCATTAGAGCTTGATCTGCACTGAACGAGGGAGGGCAAAGGTTACCAGATTAGCCACTAGGCAAAAACATGCAGAGGACAGAACACTGACAGAAGAAAGATGCTTGTTTGAATTGGAACCAGCACAATAAATAAATAAGGTCTCAAGAGCTCTGAGGAGGTATGGTTAATCCAAAACTTCTAAAATAAATATTTATCTACATCAGTGAAAAGTGTAATGTAAGCAACAAACACATTTCTTTTTTCATTCAAAGGTAACAGATGAATTGAATTTGATCTTCAATTTAGAATTTGATGTATCTTTATGTAAATAGTTTTCTCAATAACTCAATTGTGATCTGTCTCCCTCTCCCTCCTTTCCATGACTAAACACAATGCTAGTCAACAGTAATGTATGTATTTACCCAAACATAGACTCATAGGATAAAAAGTTGTAAGGAATATTCTGTTCCAGGTCAACTCCTATATTGAACAACTCCTATAATTGAATGACAAAGTAGCACTACAAAGAACTAAGCTGTCAAGAGTCCCAGAGAAGTGAGAATGTTTATCCTGATGAATAGAAAACTAGCATTCTCACTGAAGAAAGAGGATGTTAAGTATTCAAATATTTAAAGGTCTACTTCTGGCACGTAAACTTATGCTGTAACATTTTAAAGGACAAAGTTACAAATAAATGTAAGTAGAAGCCAGATTCCACCATCTAAAATATTTAAAATAATTTTAATATTATTTTTTTAAATTATTTAAAATATTATTAAAAATAATTTTTAATAAATATAGCTCACCACAGATTGGGCTCCTGGTGAGCCTATAATGGTTAAGAATACAGATTCCAGCCATGACTTATAGACTGAAGGGCCTTGGGCAAGTTCCTTAACAGCTCAGTGCCTCCCAACCTCATTGGGGTTTGAAAAGTTAAAGGAAATGAAATGAAAAATTATAACAAAAGCCTGTGCAAAAAAATCTTAGACGTTAGGATCCTCACACACTACTAAGACCGGCACTGGACGTCAGGTTTCCAGTTGTGTGCCAGTTAAGTAGTCCTTTCTCCTAAACTCCCTATACTTGACCCCTCCCACAACAATACCTCAGAAGTAAGCTTTTACTCAACTATTTAAAAACAGAAAACTAAGAACTTATCTTTTTAAATCACTTTTGGTTTGATTAAAAAGACTAGCTGTGGACAATGTTTATATTTATGCTTTGTAATTGACTACGGAGGCAAACATACCTGCAGTGTCACTGGTTGTAATATCAACTCCATGTATAAGGATGGCATTCAAACATTCGAGATTCCCCTTTGAGGCCACAACGTGGAAGCTAAACAAAAAGAAAATACCTGTTATGCCATGGAAACTTACAAAGATCAACTTAAATGTTATGTTAATGTCTCCTTTTATTCAACACATGAGTTTTAAAGGTTATATGAGAACACTCATATATTTAATACAAAAAAAAGAAGCTATTCTATTTACATAAGGAGCCGATAAGTTCTAGAAATAATTCCTTAGAACAAAGGAAATAGTCTAATGTGCAATTGCCTTAATTGCCTTAATAAGAGAAAATGTGTACTATAATATTATTAACTCTAGAGTTTATTACTTCAATAGCAAAAGCATTGGTGCTTGGAGTATAATAAATGCACTAAAAAACTTCTGTCAGATCATTTTATTTGGTTTCAAATATTCTGAAACTACCAAAACAAATGAAGTTACAGCAGAATGCTGAGGCCAAAGGCAAATTAAAACACTCATCCCTTCCCTTTACAATTATCAAACTAAACCTGACATAGAAAAGCCATCAGAACTAACTAAACTACCCTCAAAAATCACAAAGTAATTGGTGCCTTCTGCTCCCCAGACAGTACCAACGACCACCATCTAACTTTTCCTTTTGCTCATGGACCTGTATGATTAGTTGAAGTTCTACACTAACAGGAATTACCAAGCAAGTTTCCTAATAAGGCAAGTCAAGCTGCCTAAAAAAACAAAATGCAACTATCAAGTATTCGAGATGCTAGTTAACAAAATATTTTATCATTTTCTTTGATCATATGACACTTTATTTAAATAAACATTTACAGAAATACTCTATATGCAATAAGAACTGACATTGACTATACTCCACCAAATCCAACTGTTAGACACAGTAGAGTTGTTGGCAGAGGACGCTGAATTCAAGGATGCTCAAGGATGCTGAAATAGAGCTGGCCTTAAACCAGTACAAGTACCCATTCTGAAGATGGCAGGAAACAAGGTTGGGAAAGTACTCAGAGGTAGATACCTATGAGAAGTATAACACGCTCTCAGGAGGGAGCTCCCCTGACCACACTACTTACAAATGTCATGTTTCCCCACTCCCCAGATCCCTAGTACTGCTAGTTCCTCCATCCTTGCCTTAGTTATTCCATATATAGAACCTACTAGCTTGTGATATAAAACTCATTATTTACTTTCTTTATAGTCTATCAATTTTTCCCACTCAACTGCAAACTCAATGAAAGCAGGGGTTTTTGTCTGTTTTGCTTCCTTTTAAATCCCCAGAACCAATAACAGTGCCTGACAGAGGGCAGACTCCCAAAGATTTGAATAACTAAATGCCTGGAGACAAAATCTGAGGATAGCTTCCAAATTCATTTCCAGATATGACAAGACTCAGTTTTGCAACTCTATTAGTATTACGACACACATAGATGCAAACTATAGACCAAGCAATCTTAAGGAAGATTTTGTGTACAATTTGAATTAGAGAGAAAGATGTTTTTCTTCTCATGCTAGAATAATTAAATTGCTATAGGGTTGAGTATCTCATTTAATCTTTCTGCAATAGTGAAGTTGAGAACTATGTTATGCAATGCACCATTAGAACCTTTTGAGGAACGCCAATTTCCTTCAAGCAAAGGTCTTAGTCTCCCAACAATCTTGGAGAAACATTTTTTTGTTTGTTTGCTTGTTTCTATTTCTTAGCTCACAAAATTTGGAAGACCGCTTTCTTCAAAATAGACCAACATTATAATAATTATGTATAAGAGGGCAGAAAGCATAACACATCATCATCGCATGACTAATGCTGATGTACTATAAACATTAGATGTGTTTCAGAAAAAAGAAGTATCAGTCATTAAAATGTATATGAATAGTTACAAAGGGAATTGGAGGCATCAGTGCGCTCACAAGATGGCCAAACATCATGGGCCAGGACACTAGGAAGGACAGGTGCGGAGTGGAGCTCTGCATCCAGGGCCACTCTTCCCCAGCAGCGCTTGCTGATTCCAGAGAAAACAGCTGGGATGCTGAACAGCACTGTGACAGTCTAGAGAAAATGGAGAGACAGGAGCTGGGGCCCACAGCCCCCCAAATCACAGCAGGGATCCTTGGCAAGCCTGCTCCATCCTGGGTTGAGACTTCAAGGGGATCTGCCCCAGGAGAGAGGGGAACAGGAAGAGAACAGATCCTTGCAGTGACTATGGCAAAGCTTAACATATTTCATTTTTGTAAACACACTGAGGTCAAGAAATACATGTTACTTTTGTCTTAAATTTCAAAATTAAAAATGAAAAATCATTTGAAATAAATTATGATTGTAATTACAAATAATATGGAAAATATATTTGTAACATGTCCTATACTTGACTAAATACAAAATGCTTTAATTAAAAATATAGTTTGTATGTGAGGGAAAAAAGGGAAAATGTTTTATCCTGAGTCCCAGAAAGAATTTTACTTCCTACAGTGAAAACATCAAAGACTCATACCATTCAAATATTTTACAAACTAAAGTCCATGTTTCATCAAATGACATCAAATTTTATAACTCTATTATTAATACAAATAACATCACTCAAAACTGAACCTCAAGACTCCAAACAAAAACTCAAACACGGGGGGGGGGGAATTGGCAGTTGAGGGAAACTGCTGGGGGAGGGAGGGGCATACCTCATCAACAAGGGTACCTGCATAATCAGTGTTTGTATACCTAACCCTGAATTGTACCCCACAT
This sequence comes from Cephalopachus bancanus, assembly GCA_027257055.1. Taxonomy (NCBI): domain Eukaryota; kingdom Metazoa; phylum Chordata; class Mammalia; order Primates; family Tarsiidae; genus Cephalopachus; species Cephalopachus bancanus. The sequence continues at coordinate 1,610,836 of JAPVLO010000288.1, read as the reverse complement.
CTTTAGAATTAAAAAAAAAAAAAACAAGACTCCCTCATCTTTTAACATCTTAGTGTCTGGGAAAAAAAGAAACATGAAAAACAATGTCACTTATAGATATTAAATTTTTACCATTTATGCTATGAGCCCTATAAATAGCTTTAAATTCAGCAAAATAGAAGCAAGATTCAAAATAACCAATGTTTCTGTAGCTACCAAATTGCTACTTGATAAAACTAGAATACTGTTAACTCAAAAACTTTTCAAACTTTATTGCTCTTAAAAACTACTTAATGTATAGCCACGCTTTGCCAGCTTTTCTGTATTTAAATATCTAAGCACTCCAAGGTAGTGACTCACATCACATATTAACTATTCACTTCCTAATATTTATTTCTATATTTAGAATCTGGTTTCCAGTTATAATATTCTGAATAAACTCATGCAAGTACAAGACTGAGAGGAGTTTTAGGAAATGAGACTCTTCACCTCTGACTTTGGAAGGGTTCCCAGATATGGTTTAGTTGCTATAATTATACTAGGTCATAACAGAACCGAGATGTACCCTTTAGCCCAGCTGCTCTCCACCCTCAACAGGAAGGGAAGCTATGAAAATTAAGGACAGATGAAGGAGAAGACATATGGTTCATAAGCACATGAACAAACCAGCAGTCCTCCTCAGTGACTAAGGGATGGGATCACTGCCTGTGTCTCCCTGAGCCACACTGGCTATTCTGCCTCCTTTCTGCACTAAACATCCTTATTTAAACTATGACATTACTAAACTAAGAATAAAAATGAATTAGGGGCTGAGGGAAACGACAGTGTAATTAACAGAACTCTTCATTCATACACAGAGAGCTTGGGTTCACATCTCAGCTCTGTGACTCTACATGAAATTAGACCAAGTTAATCAACCTCTGTCAACTTTTTCCCACTTCTTTTATCAGGCTGCTTCAAAGATCAAACATAATAAGAAATATGAAAAAGCTTATAAATGAAAATGCACCAAATAACCACAGGTTGGGGCTTGCCACAGGGCCTAAACACCTAGATGAGTGGAAAGTATTCTAGCGCTCTGGGAATCTTCTAAACTGAGAACAACCATTAGCTTGAGAGATTTTATAGTGCAGGCTTTGATAGTTTCTTAATAAGAAAATTGATAACTACCATTCACAAGTTTTACTCATATCTCAAGGCTCTACCCAAACTTCCCTCAGACACGCTTTCATCACCAGCATTACTCACGCAGATCTGCCTTCCACATCAAGTTTGCCTGGATTGACCCCCTTTTTAGCAAGGATGGAGGATACTTTTTCGACATCCCCCCTTTCTGCGGCTTTCATCAATCGGTCATCATATTTATTCCAATCTGCGGCATGCTACAAAAAGAAAAAAAATACATGACATAATATTTAGCAAGATTTTCTAAAGAAGAAAGGAGAAGAGAAAGTAGCACTGCATAATCCATCTCTTATTTCCCAGCTGCATCCCAAATGTCCTTCTCCCTGCCATGCTGATTTCACTAGAGGAGCAGAGTCATACAATTTTCCCACAACACGTGATATGTTTTAAATTATACTCTCAAGTTGAAAAGCATGTTTCTCTTGTTTTCTACCCTGTTTACTTTTCCAGGGGAAATTAATAATTGCTGAACACCTACCCTGTGCCAGGCACGAAAGTCTCAAACAATCCTAGTAAGCTAAAATGATCACCAAGCACTTAACAAATGAGAAAAGTCAAGGCCCAGGGACATGACTTTGATAGTTCTGAAATCCATGTGCTTTTCCTATTTCCCAGCTCACACTTTCAGATTTGGCTCTGGGTGCAGATCTCCCAGGATACTAGGATGCAGCAGAATTCTGTATACATTTTTAAAAACCTACCCCCTCCACACACACACTTATTTAGATTTACTGCTGGAGATACATTTAGGGAGGCAAATTACATACATACATACACACATTCAATAGAGAAAGCGATTCATTATGCTGACAAATCAGTACAACATGAAACTTCTGCACAGCTAAAACTAAAAGAAAGACTCTATGAAGTATTAACTACTTAAAAATACTGAAATACTAAGATTAGAGGTAACATTCACTTTCTTCCTTTTATGTTCAACATGCATTGCTTTTGTATAAAAAATTAATTTTAATAAAAACTCCATGTACATATATTTTAAAAGATAAAGGTATTTTTTAATAGGAGGATATAACACAAAATATACATTTTAATTGTATCAAGATTATCTTTAACTTCGATTTATAGAAAATATATTCAAGATTTTCTAAAGTCAATAACTCAGATCTTTTCTCAGTAAGCAGAAATATCAGAACACAGAACTAAAATACATGTTATTTAAACAGGTAAGATTTCAGCCTTTAAAAATACTATACCAATTTTCTGCTAACTCCAGTATTATTTCTAGAAAAAAAATCTGCATCTTTTTCACTTAACTTACAAAGCAAATCCTGTGCCCACAAATACCAGAACAAATCTCAGAGGAAAAAAAGAATCACTTGCATATCCTCAAAATTTTTTATCAATATGGTTAGTTTATATCTTCTATCCCCCAAAGCAAAATTTTTTTAAAAAATCACCATCACCAGTTTTCTAGTTAAATAAGTAACCTAATAATTGAATACTTGAACCAAAAAATGAGTTTGAAAATTGAATCTGAAAAAAAAATTAAGTACATTAAATTTTAACTCACTTCTGAAATTTGATATTTTAATGGAACCTGGTTCATATACCTACCTATACAGACTTCAGAACTGTCTCAAAATTAATTAAATGCAGTGATGCACCCACGGAACTACAAAAGCTCAAATTGCTAGCTATGGGTGTAGAGTAGCCCTACTTAGGAGCTCAAAATCTAAACTACATTTTAGGCATCACCTTTCTCTAGCTTTAAAACAAAACAAACAGTTTATTGACTCTAATTTGAGGAGTGGTAGTAAATGTGAGTTTGGAGACACTGTGTTTTCAAATGCCTAAAGGATTAAGTCATGTTTAGCATACAAATGCTTGCTCTAGATTGATGAGTTTATCCTTACAATTAAAACAATCTCAACTTGATTTCCAAATAAGCTTGCTGGCTAAGAAAGGAGCTATGTAAATCACTAAAAAGTTATAAAAATCCAAAAGTAAGGCATTTTTAAAGATAATTAAATTTGATTAAAGTCTCACATTAGCAGGATTTTCAGTTTCACACCAAGTGCCCTTTTCAGCTCTGGTCCAATGTCAGTTAACAGTAACAATGCTCAATTACTAAGATTCTGTCATGCACTTTTTGAACGCAGAAAAAGAAACAAGTACACTTGTTTTCTATTGCTGACTCCAATCTGCTCATCAACTAAATCAGGAAGACAAAAATAAAACAAAATAACCCCATTAATAAGACAGCAGTACATTTTGAAAGAACACAGCTCAGAAAACCTAGCCAAGAATTTTGTTCTCCTGGCCTGCTGGGATACCTACTCTGTTCTTAGAAGCACAAGTGAACCAACAGCTCATCATAGACAGGATTTAGTTTCTTGTTGCTAACGGCAAATTACTTTGCATTAAGTTACAAATCTCTGCAGCTCACAAGGCAAGCCTCAGAAAACACCAAGCCAGTGACTCAGCCCCTCACATGCTGTGCTACACTTAGCTTGGATCTCTAACGACACTTTCTTCGTCTTCGGAATCCTTCTCTGCCTTCATAACGCTTGGAAATTCTCTTCCTTGCTGCGCAGCACCTGCTGAAGAGCAGTCCAAAGTCAGGTACTGTAACTCCTTCTAGTTCTTATTCTTTAGAAGCTGTCCTTCAAAGTTGTCCCTTTCAGGGTCCCCACTGGAAAACATGAACAGCACTCTGCATCCTGCTGCCTCAACACTGCTACACAGACGCGGCGGTGCATGATAAAACTGTCCACATCCGAGTCGTCCAGTAAACAGCATAAGCAGCCTATCTCCCATTGGTGGAGCCCTGTTTTAGATTCCATAGAACCTGACAGCTGAGTGACAGAAAGAAGCAGCTAAGAATATAATGCAAATGCATGCTTTTCCTCTGAGTAATAACTTTCAGGTCTACTGGGGAAAATGACTCAAACATATTGTAAAACATGCTTATTATATCAAAACAAGTTGTGTGACATAATGACAACATTTTAAGAGACAAATTTGGTTATTCCACAAAACAATATTTAAAACCAGTTTCAGTCTTGGGATCATCTAACATGAAACTATAATAGCCTTGACAAACAGAATATAAAATTCTATTTTAAGCAAATGTGTCACACTTTAATTTAAGGAAACGCACACAGTAACACTTTCAAATCTTCTCCATTTTATTCCGTACCCCCATCAGTCTCATTCTGCATACGACCAGGTTTCAGCTTACAACTGCTGCCAGTATGTCTCCTAGCATGTTAGATGAGAAGAGCCAGGGGCAGTGCCAAAACACTAAAAAGGATCCATCACGGGTAGCACTTTTCAGCAAATTTTAAATTTGACTCAGGACTTTTAATTTCCAAGTTCAGTGCCCTGCCTAATATGACAAGTAAATATTTTATCAGTAGAAAGTTAAATTATCTGGATTTATAGTATAAAAACACAGATAAACTAACTAAATACTAAAGGAGGTAAATGCACATTAGACACTGAGCTAAACTGTACATAAATCTCCACTGGGGACAAAGCAGACAATTTTCCACATTCTCTAAGACAGCTTACATGTTCCAATGTTCCTTGTATTACCATGGATGGAATATCTACAAATTTGGGTGGTTTTTTTTGTTGTTGTTGTTGTTTTTACCATGTTCTAATTACCACAACAGCATGAGAATAATTTAAACTCCCTCCAAAAAGGCACATTTGGGAAAATTGTTGTGTGGGACTGTAAAACATCCCACCCCAAGTCTTATGGGAGGAACACAGCTGCTATCCTATAGATCAAACTCTTCCGTAAGCTACAGTAAGAAATTTGTGTCTTACTATTTAAATTTAAATTTAAAGCCGTATTCTAATTATTAAATGTACAAGGTCCTACACCAGAGTGTATTATTTTTGAAACAATGATTGTTTTTTCCAGACCACATGAGATATCACAATGGATTCATCTGGCTGAACCCAGTGACTCCACCCAGTCCATTTTGCCCTTCTTCAGAGGAAATCTGGGACAGGATTCAGACCCTGTGCTCTGGTTAACAAAGCAAGCACATTCTTTCTACAAATAGTACAGCAAAGGCAAAGGAAATAAAAAAGGAAGGGGAAATCTGCAAAGAGCAGCAGCTCCATAAGGAGCTGCCCGTGCCCAGGAGATGGCAAGGCCTAGGCTCAGCCTCCCCAGCCTCGGGTCCTGATCTGCTCATCTCATGCCTCTTTCAAAGCTGTTTCTCAAGGGCCCTAACAAGACTCCTGCTTTTGCTGTCCCTGTACCTGTAAGGTTCTTCCCTCCCCTACATCCAGGTTCATCTCCAATGTCCTGTCCTCAGAGAGGGCTTTGCAGACCCCCGCATCTAAACAGCCCCATCCCACTCTGCCCTGCCACTCTCTATCTCTGAATGCAATTTACTTTTCCACAGAGAGCTGCTTATCCTTACCTGCTACCACACCAGATGTTTATCTGTTTATTAGCCTACTGCCTGTCTCCCAGGACCTCTCTGATTTGACTAGATAGCTAAGGTCTCTTTGATGTCTGGCTGATTTTTAAACAGCCAGATATTCAGTAGTCACTAAATTCTATCCACGTTAAGGACCAGAATCCATACCTGCTTCATGAACCCTCTTTTTGCTTCGACTAAATTATTACATGAATCAGATCTGGAACATACATTTACAAGCAAAACTGCTTCCCAGCAAACTGTCCACATTCAGACAACAAAGTATCTACTGATCTGAGATGATGGCAGGAAGACCATGGGTGGCTCAGTTGATTACAATGGAGTCAACACAGCCTACTTCTTAGTCAATACAAAATGCTCCTTGACTCTCCTGTACATCCATCCATACCTCAAGTCTTCCTTCACCATCCTACAAGTACCACTGGATCCCGCAGGAACACTGTAAATAGTGGTTAAACATGATGTTTTGGACACAAGCAAAGCTGGAATCAGATTCCGGCTCTGCTACCTACCTGCTATATACTGGTGGGAGAATTTATTTATACTTCCTAAGTCTTGTTCCTTCAACTACAAAACAAGGATAACAATAGAGAACCTAGCTGTATAGAGTGGAATCACTAATGTACATGAAAGGTCTCAGCACTGTGCATGGCAGATGTTAATGCACAGAAATGGTAGGTATTAGTGACAGTTACAAGTGTTTCTGCTCCTGGTCAGAGATACTAACCAGAGGAAAATTCTTTTAAAAATTAACAAAGAAGTAAAAAAAAAAATGCAAGTATTAACTCTGCCTTCCCTATATATCAACTGTACCACAGGGATAGCTGATATGGCTAAGTGTATTTTTATACTTACGATTACAACCAAGAGAAAAAAAATGATAGAATCAGAGGCACCATTTTGAAATTCTTACTCAATTAATGGGCCTAGGCAATTAATATCACAAAAAAAGAACCAGTCCTTAAGCACTTCCTGACGATCATATACACCACCACCTATGAAGTAGTCTAAGCAAAAACTTAAAAACAAAAATCCAACCAAACCTCTAGAACTAACAAATTATAAGAAATACAGGGGACAGTGGAACATAGTAAACTATAACTCAAGGACTGCAGCACAGGATCCAACTAGAAAGATCTATCACAGAGGAAACTATGGCTTCTTAAACAATATATGGCAAGATTTTTAAAAAGTGAAACTATAGATTAAAAGTGACTTCAGAAACGTATCAAACAATCACAAGGCAAAGAACTTAAGCATCCTAACTAAACTGTTATTTTTTAAAATAAAACAATCGGGGAAATGTGACTACTGACTGGAGATTTGATGACTTCACAAAACTACAATAAATTAAGGGTTTTGGTGTTATAATGATATTACATTACTTCTTAAAATCACTATGTTTCAAAAATATACACTGAAATCTTTTCAGATACAATGATAAAAATGCCTGGTATCTGCTTAAAAAATAATCAAAACACGGTAGTCTCAGCTACTAGGGAGGCTGAGGAAGGAGGATTATCATTTGAGGCTGGGAATTCAAGACCACCTGGCCAACATAATGAAACCCCATCTCTAAAATTTTTTAAAAATGCTTTTAAATTAATTAGGCAGCCGGGCTCAGTGGCTCGGCCTGTAATCCCGTGCTTTGGGAGGCCGAGGTGAGTGAATTGCCTGAGCCTGCGGGTTCGAGACCCACTTGGGCAACTTGACGAGACCTCATCTCTACAATAAATCAAAAATCAGCTGGGCGTGGTAGCGCGCACCTGTAATTCCGGCTACTTGGAAGGCTGAGGTGGAAGGATCGCCGGAGCCCAGCGGGTCAAGGCTGTGGTGGCCGGGAGCAGCCACTGCACTCCAGTATGGGCGTCGGAGTGAAACTCCAACTCAAAAAAAAAAAAATTAATTAGGCATGGTAGCACACACCTGTAGTCTCAGCTACTCAGAAGGCTAAATGAGAGGATTACTTGAACACAGGAGTTCAAGGCTGTAGTGAGTTATGATTGTGCCACTACTCTCTAACTTGGGTGACAGTGAGACTCCATTGCTAAAAACAACAACAAAATAATGATAATAATAATCAAGACTATTAGGAGCAAGCCTAACTCAACAGCACATTTAAAAGATTATAAGCCGGGCTCGGTGGCTCAGCCTGTAATCCCGCGCCTTTGGGAGGCTGAGGTGAGTGGATTGTCTGAGCCCGCGGGTTCGAGACCCGCCTGGGCAGCGAGACCTCATCTCTACAATAAATCAAAAAAATCAGCTGGGCATGGTAGCGCGCGCCTGTAATTCCGGCTCCTCGGAAGGCTGAGGCGGAAGGATCGCCGGAGCCCAGCAGGTCGAGGCTGCGGTGGCCGGGAGCGGCCACTGCACTACAGTCTGGGCGACAGAGTGAGACTCCAACTCAAAAAAATAAATAAATAAATAAAAGATTATACACCATGACCAAGTAGAATTTATAACTGGAATGCAAGGATGGTTCAAGATATGAAAATAAATCAATGTAATAAACCATATTGACAGAATAAAGGGCAAAAAAAATCATGATTGTCTAAACTGATGTAGAAGCATTTGACAAAATTCAAAATCCTTTTATAATAAAAACACCCAAAAAACTGGAAACAGAAAAACAACACATTACATTTCTATACACTAACAAAGAACAATCCCAAAACAAAATTAAGAAAACAATTCCATTGGCAACAGCAACAAAAATAACAAAATACTTAGAAATAAACTTAATTAATTAGATGAAAGACATGTAGACTAAAAATGATAAAACATTTCTGAAATGAAAAAAACACACAAATAAACTGAAAGGCATTCTATGTTCATGGATTTGGAAAACTTATTATTGTTAAAATATCAATATCACCCAAAGCAGTCTATAGACCAATGCAATCCTTACCAAAATCCCAATGGCATTTGTTTTTGCAGACATAAAAAAACTATGCTAAAATGCATATGGAATCTCAAGGGACGCCAAACAGGGTAACATGATTGAAGAAGTTGCTGTTGGTTTCAAAACATATTTCAAAGGTTCAGTTAAAGACAGACATACAGACCAGTGGAATGGAAAAAAGAACCCAGAGATAATCTGTCACATTCATAGTCAAATGATCTTCAACAAGGTGCCAACACCACTCAATAGGAAAAGGACAGTTTGGGAAGACTAGATATTCATAGGCAAATGAATAAAGTTGGACTCTTATTTTACACTAAATACAAAAATGTATTCAACACAGATTAGAAACTTCAACATAAGACCCCAAACTATAAAACACCTAGAAGAAAACACAGGAGAAAAGTTTCATAAACTGGATTTGGCAACAAGTCCCTGGATATGATAGCAAAAGCTCACATATAAAAGCAAAAATAGACAAATGAGAAAACATTAAACTTAAAATCTTATGTGCAGCAAAGGAAACAAAGACTGAAAAGGCAACCTACAGAAGGCATCAAAATATTTGCATATCACATATCTAATAAAGAGTTTATAGACTGTATTTTTAAAATCATATGACTCATCAACAACAAAAAACAAATAGCCTGATTACAGAATGGGCAAAGGACTTGAATACACATTTCTTCAAAGAAAACATACAAATGGCCAACAAGCATACAAAGAGATGCTCAATGTCACTAATCATTAGAAAAAAGCAAATCAAAACCATAATGAGATAAACCTCAAACTCATTAGGAGGACTACCATCAAAAAAGAAGAGGAAGAGGAAGAAAGAGGAGGAGGAGGAAAGGAGTATTAGCAAGGATAGAGAGAAATTAGAATCCTTGGACACTGTTGGGATTGTAAAATGGTGCAATCACTTTGGAACACGTGGTAGTTCCTCAAAACATTAGAACTACCATATGATCCAGCAATCCCACTTCTGGGTATAAATCCCAAAAGAATTGCAAGCAGGGTCTCAATGAGAAATCTGCATACTCATGTTCATAACAGCATTCTTCAACTCCAATTTCCACTGATGAGTGAATAAACAAAATGTGGCATATACATACAATGGAATATTATTCTGCCTTAAAAAGGAACAGAATCCCATCACATACTACCACATGGATAAACCTTGATGACATTATGCTAACTGAAATAAGCCATTCACAAAAAGTACTGTACAATTTATTTACATGAAGTCTCTAAAGCAGTCAAATTCATAAAAACAGGAAACAGAATGGTGGTTACCAGGTCAAGGTGATGAAGAGGAACGGGGAGCTGTTATTTAATGGGTATACAGTTTCAGTTTTGCAGGATAAAAAAGTTCTGGAGATCAGTTGCATGAAAGTGTAAACATATTTAATATTACTGAACTGTATACTTAAAAATGATTAAGACAAGGGTCAAGAATGGTGACTCACGCCTGCAATCACAGCACCTTGGAAGGCCAAGGAAAGAGGATTGCTTGAGCCCAGGTGTTCAAGACCAGCCTAGGCAACATAGCGATATCTCATCTCTACCAAAATAAAAAATAAAAATATTAGACAGGCATGGTGGTGTATCCTGTAGTCCTACCTACTTTGGGGGCTGAGGTGGGAGGATCAACTGAGCACAGAAGGTTGAGGCTGTGATGACCCATGATCATTCCACTGCTCTTACAAAGTGAGACCTCAACAACACACACACACACACACACACACACACACACACACACACACACACACTCATAACACACACACACACATACACACAAAGACAGTAAAGAGTATATTATGTGTTTTCAGCACAATTAAAAATAATAAATAAAAACAGAAATGCAGTCTCTCCCAATATCAGCATGATTAATACTAGCTAATAGTAATTTTAAAACTCAGGGGCCTGGAGGTGTAGATGCAACAAGAATGCTATCAGCTAATAATTGTTAGATCTGAAATATAGGTTGCTCAGAGTTCATTATACTATTCTCTAAACTTCTGTATATTTCATGCACTGTTGACACATGGTTCAATAAATCTGGTCAATGTGTACATTTTTAATCGCATTACATGGTGATCACCAAGGTCTTTCACTGCATCATTCATATGGCAAGAAAAGCAGCACATCTTTCCACCCTCATCCTTTAACAAAAGCCACCTCTCTGCTGGATAGAGGAGCTTTAACATTTCAACATGTCTTACTGAGTCCACAGTCATACACTTACAAAAAGCCCTGTAATATCAATAAAAGACTTTCTAAAAGGTTTTTTTTTAGGAGTATTCATGCTTACCTATATTATAATAAACAAATTTCCATAATCAGTAATATTATGCTTGAAAAGGAGACATTCTTCCAATTCAGAACGCAGCAAGTCACAGTATCTATGGTAAAAGGCAAAATAGAGCCGCTTCTAGAGAATACAATAACATTCAAACACAAATCAGCTATTTTACTAGGTAGATGTAACTAGATGATAACTTTAAATTCTAGATCAACATAAAATAAATCCCCTAAAAGTTCTGACACTGACTTTCACATTAATGTCAATTATAAATTGATAACCTTTTCAGAAATTATATAAATTTTTTTTTTATTTGGAGTCTCACTCTGTTGTCCAGGCTGGAGTGCAGTGGCATACTCAAGGCCACCCCAGCATCGACCTGCTGGGCTCCAGTGATCCTTCCGCCTCAGTCTTCCAAGTAGCCGGAACTATAAGATGCGCACTACCGCACCCAACTAATTTTTGATTTATTGTAGAGACAAGGTCTCACCAAGTTACCCAGGCTGGTCTTGAACCCGGGGGCTCACCTGCCTTTGCCTCCCAAAGTGCTGGGATTATAGGCTGAGTCACCAAGCCTGGCCAAAATTTTTCATGTTAAAGTAATCTATATTTTGTGTAGAAAACCTAGGAAACATTTAATGTTATACATAAAAATAGAGATAACTCGTAATTCTACCATGCAGAAATGACCATTATTAAAAATTTTCCCATTAACCTTTCGTCTCCTGGTAAAAGGTCTAATCAAGCTTTTTTTAACCTATGAGTCCAATACTGAATATTAATTAATTCAATATTTAGGGTAGACAGACTTCTGAGAAGAAATGTATAGATGCCAATAAATAAGTAGACTTTAACTTACATGCAAACCCATATAAAATACCTCATACTAGTTAGCAGGTGGACTCAACAGATCACAGCTAAAATGATTTGGTGACCAGTATTAGCCTACAGGCAATTTATGACACATTATCCAAAAGAGAAATATAGAGGGTGATGGCAAAACTTTCACAGAAAACTGCTTAAAGCCAAGAGGAGTCATGATGAACAAAAGTATTTAGTTCAAGAGTCTTAATAATTTTGGTGTCATGACTCCTTTAGAATCTGATGAAAGCACTTGACCTTCTTTGTATCACTTTTATCGAAAACACTCTGTGAGACAGGAAACACCAGTCACACTTACCACAGAACACTTCTGTGACAGATGTGAGGAGGTTTTCCCCACTCATCAAGCAGTTCTCCAAGGGACACCCAGTGGGTGTCCTACAATCTAACTCAACTAAGACACTACCAGATGGTATCAGCTCCCACAGGTTAAGGGCTCAGTCCCGTAAGACTGACATTCCCCACTTCAGATGGCAACTGCAAGCCCCACTAATCTCCTTTGCATAATATAGAGTGCTTCTGACTGGCTACAAATCAAGGTTCCAGTGACCAACAATTAATTTACTAGAGCAGCTAACAGGACTCGGGGAATATTCTACTTGCACTGGTCCACTTACGGTAAAGGCTGCTTGCCATCAAGGACACCGATGAACAGCCGAAGGAGGAGATACGTCAGGCAAAGTATGTTGGGGGGTGAGGGCTTTCTGGTCCCTCCTGTCCCAACATCCTTCAGGCACCTCCAGGTGCTCAGCCACCAGGAAGCTTCCTGAACTCTGCTCTTTCAGGGTTTTTATGGAGGCTAAATGACAAAGGCACAAATGGTGACATCACTGGCTACTGATGACCAACTCAACCATCAGTCCCTCTCCCCTCCCAGGGTTGAAGATGGACTGAAAGTCCTAGCTCTCTAATCATGCCTGGTCTTTCTGGTGTCCAGTGTCCACCCTGAAGCCACCTAGGGACTCTCAGCCACCAATCCTCTCACCAGCATACAAAAGGCACGTGCACCACTCCTGAGATGCCGAAGGTTTGGGGAGTTGTGTGCTAGGAACCAGGGAGGGACCAAAGATGTATATCTATTTATATCACAATATCACAAGCCCACATTCAGAAAATATTTGCATTTATTTTCAAGGAGTTCACTAATCTCCTTTGCATAATATAGAGTCCATAAACCCCAAATTTTTTTGTAAAGCCCTATCATTGATAAAGAAAAGTAGCAAAAAAGTTTTATATTTCATATAATATTCATAAAATAAGCACTGAAGAACTGCCAGGAGACGGGATAAGAATTTACTTATTCAATAAAAATTTACTGAACCTCTTGTGTGATAAGAGATTCAAATATTTCACTCAACGTTCAAATTTGTATGATCCACTGCTATGTGCCAAGCCCCACCTGGAGGATATGAAAAGCACAGCATTGCCCCTACTCAGCATCATCACATGAAAAACTAACTGTTTTCTCATTTTATATATGCATAAATTGGGTTCACTAAGGAATGGAGTTAGCTGCAGAATGATTCAAGAATCCTGTTGTCTTGACTCCTTGTCCAGTGCTCTTTCTACTAATTAAGAGCATTTCCTAATCATCTGGAAAAAAAATCTTCAATGAAAAAATGCAAATATATTTTTTAAATTTCTATATAACAAACTCAGATGTTCTTTATACCCCAAAAAAGACGGAAGCTTCCACATTTGGATGTATGCACTTTTATGAAGCACCTGTACTGTCAGGCTAAGAAGATTGCAAGTCTCTCTTCTCATGGAACTCGATGTCATAATGGAAAAAGAAAGTTAAACTACTAAGGAACATGAGAACCAATCAGGTAAGACAAGGAGTGAGATGGGACGACAATGTGGGGATGACTGGTAGGTTGGGTCATCAGAAAAGGCTTTTGGAGGAGCCTGATCTTGATAGTGAGACCTAAATGTCGAGGAATTTACATTTCAGACGGAGGCAGCAAGGAGTGAAAGCAGCCTGGTATGTCTGAAAGGTCCTCAAGGTAACTGATGTCTAGAGCAAGAGGGATTCCAGGATGAGATGAGGCCAAGGGGAAGGTGGGCAACACCAGATCTAAAGCGCTGGAGTCCCCAGAGTGATCAGGAACTTTTCAGAAGGGACTTCTACAAGGACGACAGCTTTTAATGGAGTTCTTTCGGCCACTTTAAAATCAAGTCTAAAAATATAATTCATACTGATATACTTTTTTTCACTTCCAAGAATTTATATTGAGCAATGACCAGCTGAATCATAACTACCTTGAAATATCTACAAGGTTAATCAATTCTCTTAACACAATTAATATCACAATATGCCTCACCTACTTCAGACCTAGAAACCTAAATAAACTTTTCAATGAACTATACCTTAAAAATATGCCATAAAAATAGCACCCCCAAAATAGAATTTCTTTTTTTTTAAATCAATATTATTTATTATTATATTATAGGGTACAGTTAAGGGTTAAGTACACAAATATGCTTCGTTAAGGCACCCTTGTTGATAAGAGGTGTCTCCCCATCCCCAGACACATGTTTGCTACCATTAGTCCCATCTCCCTTCCCCTCCCCCCACATAGTTTCCCACCACTGTCAGTCATTTTCTTATAGTAGTACGCTAAATGATCAAGGTCCACTATATGAGAACATGTGATACTCAGATCTTTGTTTTTGTGAGAGGTCACTCAGTATTATAGACTCTAGTTCCATCCAGGTTCCTGCGAAATTCATGATTTTGTTATTTTTTATGGCTGCATAGTATTCCATCGTGTATATGTACATTTTTTAATCCAGTCCTCTTTTGATGGAGAGCATGGTTGGTTCCAGGTTTTTGCTATTGTGAACAATGCTGCGATAAACATTCATGTGCAGGTATCTTTTTAAAAGAGTGATTTGAGTTCTTCAGGGTATATTCCCGGTAGGGGGATTGCAGGGTCATATGGGAGGTTGATATTTAGAGCTTTTAGGAATTGCCACACTGCTTTCCACAGAGGTTGCACTAGTTTACACTCCCACCAACAATGTAGAAGTGTTCCCTTTTTGCCACATCCTCTCCAGCAACTGTTATTTTTTAAGTTCTTGATAATTGCCATTTTGACTGGAGTTAGGTGGTATCTCAGTGTGGTTTTGATATGCATCTCCCTGATGATTAGTGAGGTTGAACATTTCTTCATGTGTCTGTTGGCTGCTCGGATGTCTTCCTTTGTGAAGTGTGTGTTCATATCTTTTGCCCACTTTATAATGGAGTTGTTTGTTTTTTTCTTTTCAGCATGTTTGAGTTCCTTGTAGATCCAAGATATTAAGCATTTGTCAGACCTGGAGTTGGCAAATACTTTTTCCCAGTCTGTAGGCTGTCTCCCTGCTCTCTTGATGGTTTCTTTGGCTTTGCAGAAGCTTGTCAATTTAATGAGGTCCCACTTGTCTATCCTCTCTCTTATGGCCTGTGGGTTTCAGGTTTTGTTCAGGAATTGGATGCCAGTTCCAATTTCCATGAGGGTATGTCCTTCATTTTCCAAGGTTCTTATGGTTTCAGGTTTTACATTTAGGTCTCTGATCCATTTGGAGTTAATTTTTGTGTATGGGGATAGATAGGGGTCCTGTTTCAATCTTCTGCATGTGGTCAGCCAGTTTTCCCAGTACCATTTACTGAATAGGTTCTCCTCTCCCCAGTGGTAGGTGGTGGAGGCTTTGTCGAAGAGGAGTTGGTTGAGAAATTGAGGTTTTGCTTCTGGAATCTCAATTCTATTCTATTGATCTACATGCCTGTTCCTATACCAATACCAAGCTGTTTTGATGATTGTAGCTTTATAGTAAAGTTTGAAGTCTGGTAATGTGATACCACCTGCTTTGTTGTTGTTGTTGTTGTTGTTTTTTGCTGAGGATTGTTCTGGCTATTCTTGGTTGTTTGTGTTTCCATATGAATTCCTGTGTTGTTTTTTCTAGGTCTGAGAAGAATGTTGCTGGTAATTTGATGGGTATTGCATTGAATCTGTAGATTGCCTTAGGTAAGATGGACATCTTCACAATGTTGATTCTTCCAATCCATGAGCATGGGATATTTTTCCATTTGTTGGTGTCATCTTTGATTTCTTTAAGCAGAGTTTTGTAGTATTCATTGTAAAGGTCTTTCACATCTCCGGTTAGGAAGATGTCAAGGTATTTCATTTTTTTTGTGGCTATTGTGAATGGAATTGTGTTTTTTATGTGGGTTTCTGTTTATATTGGTGTAAAGAAATGCAATGGTCTTTTGCACATTTATTTTATATCCTGATATTTTGCCAGAGGCCTTTATCAGTGTAAGGAGGTTTTTGACAGATTCTCTTGGGTTTTCAAGGTACATGATCATGTCATCTGCAAAGAGAGATAACTTGACTTCCTCTTTTCCTATTTGAATACCCCTGATTGCCTTCTCTTCTCTGATTGCTCTAGCCAGGACTTCCAATACTATATTGAACAGGAGGGGTGAGAGTGGGCATCCTTGTCTTGTTCCAGTTTTCAGGGGAAATGATTCCAGTTTTTGTCCGTTTAGGAGTATGCTGGCTGTGGGTTTCTCATACATGGCTTTTACTATTTTGAGGTATGTTCCCCAATGCCGAGATGTTCGAGGGCTTTTATCAAGAAGGGGTGCTGGATTTTATCAAAAGCTTTTTCTGCATCTAATGATATAATCATGTGGTTTTTGTTTTGACATCTGTTGATGTATTTAATTACATTTATGGTTTCACGAATGTTGAACCAGGCTTGCATCCCAGGGATGAAGCCTACTTGGTCATGATGGATGATTTTTGAGATGTGTTGTTGAATCTGGTTTGCTAGGATCTTGTTGAGAATTTCAGCATCTATGTTCATCAAAGATATTGGCTGTAGTTCTCTTTCTTTGTTGGGTCTTTACCTGGCTTGGGTATCAATGTGATGTTAGCTTCGTAAAATGATTTGGGGAGGGTTCCATCTTTTCAATCGCCTGAAATCCCTTCAGTAGGATTGGAATCAGCTCCTCCTTAAATGTCTTGTAGAATTCTGCTGGAAAGCCATCTGGTTCAGGGCTTTTTTTTGTAGGTAGTTTTCTTATTATGTAGTCAATTTCCTTGATTTTTATTCGTCTATTTAGGGTCTCAATTTCTTCTTGTTTCAACCTAGGCAGGTTGTGTGATGACAGAAAGTCCTCCGTTTCCTTGAGGTTTTCAAGTTTGTTTCCATGCAAGTATACAAAGTAATCTCTAATGATCTTTTGTATTTCTTCAGGGTCAGATGTGACTTCATCTTTTGTGTTTCTGATTGTGCTTATTTGGGGTTTTTCTCTCTTTTTCTTGGTCAGTCTAGCCAGGGGACCATCGATCTTGTTTATTCTTTTGAAGAACAAGCTTTTTGTTTCATTGATTTTTTGTACTGTCTTTTTGTCTTCTATGTCCTGGATTTGGGCTTTTATTTTGGTGATCTGGATTCTTCTTCTGAACTTAGGGTCTTGCTTTTCCAGCTTCCATAGGTGGCTTCTTAGGCTGTTAATTTGTGATCCTTCCATTTTCTTCATGTGCTTTTGTAGGGATATAAATTCTCCTCTTACTACAGCTTTCACGGCGTCCCAGAGATTTTGGTAAGATGTTTCTTCATTTTCATTTGTTTCCAGGTATCTTTTGATCTCTGTTTTGATTTCATCATTGAGTTGTTTAGCATCATGCTGTTTAGTGTCCATGTCTTTGTGGGTTTGGGGGGAAGCTTGTTGGTGTTAATGTTTATTTTTATTACACTGTGGTCCGAGAAGGTGCATGGTAAAATTTCAGTCCCTTTAAATTTGCTTATGCTTGATTTATGGCCAAGTATGTGGTCGATCTTAGAATACATTCCATGTGGTGATGAGTAGAATATGTATTTTGTGGTCTTTGGATGGAGTGTTCTGTAGGTATCAATTAAGTCCATTTGGTCAAGAGTCACATTGGGGTTCCAAATCTCACTGGTGATTTTTTGTCCTGATGATCTGTCTAGGGTTGTGAGTGGGGTATTAAAGTCCCCACTTATGATGGTGTTAGAGTCAATATCTTTCTTTAGTTTTCCTAGAACTTGCTTTATGAAAGTTAGCGCACCTATGTTGGGTGCATATATGTTTAGGATAGATATTTCTTGTGGATGGAGTGAACCTTTTATCATTATGTAGTGGCCCTCTGTATTTTTTTTTAATTTTTGATAGCTTAAATGGTATTTTGTTTTAAATTAGGATCGCGATTCCTCCTTTCTTTTGTGTTCCATTCGCCTGAAAATTTGTTTCCCATCCTCTTACTTTGAGTCTGTGCATGTCCTTTCTAGTGAGATGGGTCTCTTGAAGGCAGTATATTGTTGCCTGGTGGTATTTTATCCATTTTGTCATTCTGTGTCTTTTCAGTGGTGCATTTAGTCCATTCACATTCAGGCTAATTATTGAAATGTGAGAGTTCGTCCCTATCATAGAGTTCTTATAGAGTTGTTGTTCTTCCACTTGGTTTTTTGTCTTTCTTTTGGTTTCAGCGTTGGGTCATGTGTATTTTATTCTTTTTCCTGTACTCTTGTGAAGAACGTTGTTCTTTTTTCCTTTGCTTCTGTATCTAGTACTTTCTTAAGTGTTTAATGTAGAGGTGGTTTGGTGGCAGTGTAAGTTCTTAGAGATTGGATATCTAGAAAAGATTTTAATTCTCCCTCACTGATGAAGCTTAACCTCGCTGGGTAGGTTATTCTTGGTTGAAATGGTTTATCTTTTAGGAGTTTGAAGATAGGGCTCCAAGCTCTCCTAGCCTGCAGGGTTTCTGCAGATAAATCTTCTGCTTTTCTAATTGTTTTGCCATGGTAGGTGATCTGGCCTTTTTCTCTTGCTGCCTTTAGAATTTTTTCTTTTATGCTTACTTTGTTTAGGCAAATTATTATTTGTCTAGGAGTTGGTCTTCTCATTTGTTGTCTTGCAGGGGTTCTCTGAATCTCTTGTGTTTGAATTTTTGCATCACTGATTAGGTAAGGGAAGTTTTCTTGAATGATCTCATGGAATGTTTTTTCCCGTGTGGTCTCTGTCTCTCTTTCTGCCTCAGGAAGGCTAATTACTCTTAGGTTCGGTCTCTTGAAGTAATCACTCATCTCTTGAAGGTTTTGTTCTATCTTTTTGAGCTTGTTTTCTGTGTTTTTAAGAGTTTGGGTTAGTTCTATATTTTGGTCCTCAAGCTCTGAGATTCTTTCTTCTGCTTGGGTAATTCTGCCTTCCGTGCTTATCAGTTTGTTATTTATTTCATTCACAGTATTCTTTATTACTGTTATCTCAGATATCAACTCCTTCCTAGTTTCTTCTTGTCTCTCCTCAATTCTTTTTAATCTCTCCATTAATGTCTTGATATCTCGGTTTGTGGTTTGAGACCAGTCATTCTGGGGGCTCTTCATTGTTTGCATTCCGAAGTCAGTTTTCTCAGTGTCTGCCTTCCCAGGGATCTGGGAGAGACCCATATTCTTCTTCTGGTTTTTCTTCATTTGTGTAGATTTTTCTCTCTCTCCCCCTTTCCCTCCCCTTCTTTAATTCTGTTTTTCAGGGAAGGTGGGATTGCTTTTGTTTCACTTGTATAATCTCCTGTTCTTCCTTATGAGCATCCTCTGGCTTTGTTCACTTTTGAGGTTGGAGTGTGGGCTGTGGGCTGTACTTTTTGCAGTTTTGAGGTTTAATTGAGGGAGAAGCTGTGATTCAGAATCTATATGCTGATTCCAGCATCCACCAACAGGTGTATGAGTACACTGGAACCTATTTCCCACTGCTTTACAATCTGTCTGTGCAGCGGTGTGTAGGTTTGGTCCCTGGATCAAAAGGAGGTACAAAAGAGGAAAATAATGGAGGAAGGGGGGGGTCAATAGAAAGTTAGAAAGAGAGAAGTTTGAGAGGGAAAACAGACATACATACCAACTAACGGGTGAAAAAGAGACACAAGGCCAGAGAGAAATGAAAAAAAACACAGAAGGAAAATTCCCTAAAGAATATTGATAGCTACTCGGAGTCAGACCAATAAAATCATAAAACAGATAGTGTAAGTCAGAAAGCAAAGAAAAGTGAGCAAAATATACAGTCAGAATGATAAAATCAAAAGTCAAAATAAGAGATCAGACTAGCTCTGGAATCTTTCCTGAGTGTCTAAAGTCACTTCAGCTCTGATCTCCAGCCTCTCCCCTTTGTTTTTGTTGCAGGCAGCTAGCCTGCTGCCTGGGAGGTCTGCGACGCTTAGTTGTCTCTGTCTGTTCAACATAGGGGAGGGGCTTTGTCTCCTGTTTAACGGTATTACCTTAGGAATCGAGGTGGAGGCTCTGATAGGTGGGCAGGGCAATGCAAATCTGCCTGGAGAATGACCGAGGCGGTTGCTCCACTTTCGGGGATCTTTTTTTCTCTGCTCGTCTGGGTCTCTGGGCAAGAGGCACTGGGGAGCAGCTGCACAGCTGGGTGCTGGATCCGGGGTGTCATCAGCAGGCTGGGGTGGAGGAGAGGGTTGGATGTTCCCTCCTCTGGAGCTGGGAGCCTCGGATCAGCACCTTACACAAGCTTGGGGTTCTGTTCCCTTACACAAGCTTGGGGTCATGCGCTGAGTGTCTCAGCCAGGGTGGGCCCAGGGCTCCAGAGCTCCAAAGCTCCAAAGGGCAGGCGGTGGCCCTGGGTCCCTCACAGGGTACTTCAGCCAGAAATGGGACCAGTATCTCTGAGGGGTGGGCGCCCAGAGCCTCCCTGGGTGACCGGCAGCTTGGTGCTGGGTGCTGGGCGAGACGATGTAGCCAGGGAGGGAGGCAAGACGTGGGGCTCTGGCGTAGGCGGGAGTCACATATAGTGGAGCAGCAGCAGCCGGGAGCCGCAATATCTGGCCCTGTGTGGGACCGAAGGTGCCCGGGCCTCATACCAGTACGGCTGGCAGTGGGCAGGGGGCTGGAAGATGCCTGTTTCTTATTCTGCTGGTAGGAGAGAAAGGGAGTAGTTGGCAACCATCCTCCCAGTTAAATCCCATAAATAATCTGGCCCATTTCTTCTGTGCCGGTTTCTAAAAGTTAGTGGAGACCTGATCCCCGAAGTGATCCGGCTGCCCCAAAATAGAATTTCATAAACAGTTATACCCTCAAGATAAGGTTCTTCAAGAAAAAGAATACAGCAGCAACTAAATACATTCTTCTCTGATGGAAAAAAAAATCCTAAACAAAAACTAAACAAATGTACATTTAGGCAAATTCCCCGAAAACATCTAATTAACAAAGTACAACAGGTTTCCATAGTACCCTATAATTACCAACATTCTCCGTTACTAAAACCGACACAAGCTCTACCACAATTCAGAACATAGCAAGCAAAGCTTACGAAGCATAAACATTCCTTGAAGATTAGCCTGCACAATTAAGAACGGCTCTACAGTTCATTGGATCGGTGATGGTTAGAAATATTTCCGCCATTCCATTTAGGCCAAAGGTTATTTACTCTTCCCTCTTATATAACAGCAAATTAGAGCTTATGTAACAATAGAAAGGGAAGAGCATTTAGGGAAAAAAAAGGAACTTGGATGGACTTAGAGGCTATAATACTGAGTGATCTATCACAGAAACAAAGAATAGAGTGTCACATGTTCTCACTCATAGTGGACCTTGATCAACTATTGTAATACTATAAGAAAGGGATTGGCAGTAGTGGGAAATTGCCAGGGGAGGGTAGGGGCAGTAGTGGGAGACTGGCAATAGTGGGAAACTGCCAGGGGAGGGGGAAGCACACCTCATCAACAAGGATACCTGCATAATGAACATTTACATACCTAATCCTGAATTGTACCCCACATATTTAAAATAAAAAAATAAAAATAAATACAGAAGGGGAAAAAAGGAAAACACAAGCTGTACAACCAGTTTCTCTGACCCCTGCCTCTCCTCCCTTTGTTACTTTTTTGTATCATTATTAATTACATTTCATTCATGTCTCTCATTCTTCCACTGAGTGATTAGAAGGTGTGTGGTTTGGACTCAATGGAACAAATAGAGGAAGGGGGAAGTTATATCCTATCAATCACTGTCCTGAACAAGGCTCAGTCTCACTTTACTGGATTCCTCTGCATAAAAGTACCAAGGACAAAAAATATGATGATGATGATGATGATGATTTATATAAATTTAACCTCTTCAGCATCTAAGGTGGCCATGAAATCGGAAAACATTTCAAGCACTGGAGTTGGAAAACAGTGCTTTGCCAAGACGTCCTAAGTAACCAGCTTGAGTCTATTCTGGTCTCTCGTATAAATACCAGACTGTCTGCTCCCTAATGCAGGTAGTTGCTCCTTTATTAGAACGGTCTAGGTTCTCAGAAGAGCTTATTAAAAATATAGACAAGATGTTGCCACTCCAATTCTAATAAGTATTACTTGTTTTGTAATAGTACTTATTTCACCCTTCCTCAAAGAAAATGCATTAAATTTCAAAGTAAATATATGCATAGATCTTGAACAGAACAAATTATAATGCATATCACACAAGAATAGAGATCTCAAGCTGGTTAAGTAAGATTTTAATGTTCTCTCAAAATGCTAAGCAATTGGTTATTGGAAAAAATAAACTTTGTTCCTTGGTATTTTTAGAAAATGCATTAAAATTAGAGTTCTTAAAATCCCTGAATGTTATGAGTAAAACTTTTACAAGATAAAGATAAAAACCAAGGAGGATCTATGATGCCTCCTACCCATACACACAAATAAACAGAGTCATACCCGTGGTATGTCTTCACAAACACATTAGAAGTTCATTGCTTTTTCTTTTATTTATTAAATGAATAGTACTTCTCACAAATGCTTAACTCTTCTCACACAGCTATTTTATACAACATTTCTTTCCAGTGAGTCTTAATATGTGTCTCTCATATTAAAACGCATGGACAAATTAATAATGAGAAAGAATGCTTATTCTTATATTTAGGTCTATAATAAAGGCTTAGCATTTAAAATAAGGATTCTATTTCAAAATTGCTTAGGGAATACTTCTAAGTGTTTAACGTACATTATTGTTAAACTTTAAGAAGAATCCTCCAAGTTAAGTCATACTATTATTTCTACTTTCCAAACAGGGCATAACAAAACTAAGTAATTTACAGTGGTGAGTTGTGCCAACGCTGTTAATTCCTTTCAGTCCTTAGGCTTATAAGCCCATCCCTTTGCAACGTGACTTTGCCACTCCTCCCATCAAGAGAGAACATCTACTTCCTCATCCTTTGCATCAGGCCTAGATCTTATAAATTATCTTGACAAATAGAATGCAGCAGACTTGACTTTGTGGGACTTTGAACCCAGGTCTCAAGAGACCTTGCTGCTTCCGTTCCAACACTCTCAGAATAGCCAGCAGCACAGGGTGAGCAAACCAGCCCTCTGGAGGGTACAATCATGACTCAAAAAGAACCCAGCCACCCATTCACCAAGCTAGCATCAAGAGCCAGACGTTTCAGTGCTGCCCCTTAGACCGTCCAGTCCTAGTGGAGCCACCAAATGACTGCAGCCACATGACTAACCCCAGAGAGACCAGCAGAACAACAGTGTAGCAGAGGCCAGCCCAGATTGCTGACCTGCAGAATCATCAGCAAATAAAAGAGTTGTTTTAAGCCACTAAATTTAAAAGTAGGACTTTCTGAATCCAGAGTCTAGACTCTCTCCACTAACTAAAGCTGCGACTTATTCTCTGGTTTGGAGTCACCCATGTGGCATGTTTGACCAATGGAATGTGAACAGATGTGACGTATCCCACATGGAATCTTGTAGCCTAATTCAACCGTACAGACATAAGAGCAACCCAACTGAGAAATATATTATAGTTTATATTTCTCTTCATCCATTATCTAAAAATATGGGATGAGCTAAAAAGAAGAAAAACAGATATATAGAAAAAGCACTTTTTCTCCTTTTCCAAAGATATGCAGGTATTCATTTAAAACCTAACAGCATTCAAATGTTTAATCAACAAAAACCGAATTTAGCATGTGACCTAAAAGAAAATCTGAAGGGTCAAGCAATAAAAATAATTAAGAAATAATTTTATTTGTTTAACAAAATGTGTGGCTTCAAACTATGAAATATAGTTACTATAATGTCTAATCAGCATACAGTCATACTTGAAGGAACACTGAACTAGGATTAGACCATAAGAGGACAAGAACCACAAGCACCTTCTCGATGTGTATCCTTTGGTCTTCTGTAAAAGTATTTAAGGCTTTGCAGGCCATATGGTCTCCATTGTAAATACTAAACTCTATTCCTGTGAAACAAAAACTGCCATAGACAATATGTAATGAATAAGCATGGCTGTTTTCCAATAAAAGTGTATTTACAAAAATAGGCAGTGGGTCATTGTTTGCCAACCCTTGTTTAAAGTACTCAATGATCTTTGGCCAAAATACATGCAGTATATTAGCTCTGATCAAGCCAGTCTGTATACTGCCTTATTCTAAGACCTATTAGAAAGTGCTCTTTTATATTCATATTTTACTATGTGCAAAATAGCACTCTGTATACGTCATAGTTAAAATGGGTGTCAACTTAGTTCAGTTACGGTGCCCAGTTGTTCAGTCAAATGCAAACCTAGATGCTACAGTGAAGGTGTTTTGTATATGTGATTAAGATCTTTGACCTGAAGTTACCTGAAGTAAAAGATTACCCTCTATAATGTAAGTAGGCCTCATTCAATCACCTGAAGGACTTAGTAAGAGAGAAAACAGAGGATTCCCAGAGAAGATGCAATTCTGCCTCAAGACTGCAAGAGAGAAATCCTACCGGTAGTCTGCCCTACAAACCTCAGATTTGCCAGCCCCCACAATCATGAGTCAATTCCCTAAACTAAATTTATATGTGTGTGTGTGTGTGTGTCTTTGTGTGTGTGTAATGAGATGTGTGTGTGTATCTATATATCTCCTATTAGTTATATTTCTCTGGAGGGCCCTGATTGATATATTAAGGTAATATGTCCTTACATTTTAAAAAGGGTATACCCTGATTTTTTTGTACATCATCCAAAAGTTATGGCAGATGGTATTATTATTTTTTGAAATTATTCACTCTCCTGCATCCTTGCAAGGTGATTTTCTGTGTGTGTGTGTGTGTGTGTGTGTGTGTGTGTGTTGTGTGTGTATTTCCATATGTAAACTTACAACTTGTGCATGTCTCATAGGAAAGGAACAGACATTTCTAGGTTATTGATTTGGGGATGACTCATGTGACATGTTTGACCAGTAGAATGTGAACTGACGTGATACACACCACATGGAATCAAAAGCTTAAAGCAGCAATCCAAGTTTGGGTCAACCTTTCTGAGTTTGGGCCAGTCTTCTTGCTTCAGTACTTTGTCAAGAGATTGACATATATCATCTAAGGGCTATTCCTTCAGCCTCGGTTCCCAAATGAGAAAAAGTCTGGAGCAAGCCACAGGGTGGGGCAGAACAGGAGGTGACCCACAGTCTACAATGTAAAGTTGGTAGAAAATGCAAGTTTGTTATTTTGAGAAGCCACTGAAATGTTTATATAAGCTGAACATTACAAAAATTGGTATCAGAAGTGGGGAGGTATTGTAAGAAAAACTACCACCAAAAATAATAAATATAAGTGATGGAGATTTTGGAACCAGGTGGCAGGGAAACTGTTAAGTAAACTACATAATACAGTGGTAAATAAAACTGTCATGTAAAAAGTTGGATAACTGTTAAGATTGTAAAAGCTGTACTTTGGTTGACATTAACTGGATTTGATAAAGCACTACCAGAAACATGAGCTCTTTCAAGAAAAAAAAAAAAAAAAATCCCCCAGTCATAGCTTTCAAGAAAAAAAAAAAAAAAAGACATATGAGCTCAAAAAAAAGAGGGACTTGCAAGGTCAAAACTTGCAGCTATTTCACATTTCCAGTTAGTAGAAAAGGATTCTCAAAGGCCAATCTCAACATAAAGGCAGGGCAGAGACCAAATCAGAGGTGTAGCCAACTGTATTTAAGACCTTTGAATTAATGTTGCCTCCAGAAAATCCTTTCAGTAGAACAAAATGGCTTGTAGCGAACCCCACCCCCTCAGCAAAGAAACTTAAGAATGTAAACCCACAGAAGCCCTATAAAGTCTAGAGAAAAGTGAACATCTCAAAGACTTGAGGAAGTTGCTATTGGCACATGGTTTTGACTAAAATCAAACAGAAAGAAAAAAGACAGCCACCAATGCAATGCCCTGCCTGAGTTAAGGAACTGTTGACTCTTCTAGATTACTGCTGGACCTCCGATTTTCTACAGGTAAGAGGCAGGTTGAGAAAGCCATAAAAGGCATATCCTCCAATACTCTCTTCAAAGGTAGACAGGAATGACATAGTAAAACAAACACCTCACAGAGGCTCTAGCCAGGAGTCATGGAAAAAATAGGCTGCGGAAAGTCCAGTAGCTCCCTTACATTTATCCAGCAAGGTTTTCATTGCAAAGGACCAGCAATTGTTTTGTGCTTCCCTTCCTTCCCTTTCTTAACAGAAGTGTTTCCTGTGGATATCCTATCTCTGCAGCATCACTGCATGTTGGGAGAGGTGGCGGGTGGAAGATTACTGGTATTTTAGTTCGTTGATCTCTGCATCAAGAAATTCTAAACAGATAAAAGATGCAGACATTCTAAAGAGTTTTAGCTTTCAAGAGTAATGCTACTGAAGGAAATTCTTGAAGTATTTTCCTTGAGGAAAGAATGAATATGTTTTATATGCAGTAAAGAATGAAGCTAATGTTTGTGATCAAGAGGACAAATTGTGGTAGGTTACAATACTTGACGACTTACCACTCCCATCCTTGGAAGAGGCTTATACATCCCTACCCACTGGTCTATCACTTGCCTATGTCTCCTGTGGGAAGAGTATTTGTCCTTGCATCTCACTGACTTTGCACCTGGTCCCATGACATGCTTTGGCAGTCATGAAGTACTCCACACCTGGGCAAAAGATTTAAGAAGTGTCCCGTTTCAGCCAGGCCTGAGTTCTACTCGTTGCCATGCAAATGGTAGGCAAAGATAGGGAGGCTTCATTATACTGAGTCTTAGAACAAAAACATAGCCATAAACATAGCCATTCTGCACAGGCAGCCCAAAGCCTGCAGCTACTGCAACGTTGTGATAATCCACCAAGATACAGGGGTTCTTTGTTTCCACAAGAGTTGATTAATACAAAAATAAAATGAAAGAAAAAGTTAAAAGTGGAGGAATTATGTGATGCTTGCGTATTTTTCTGGTAGCTGAATATAGTGTGAGATGCCCATGGTTGTAAGATGAGTCTAGGATCCATTTGTACAGTGGCTATGGGGATGGGTTAATATGGATTCTTTAAAGGATAAATCAGTTGTTTGGCTACTGGAAGCGAGTTTGTAGCAGAAAATAAAACAAAGTTTGCAAATCTGATAATTAACTTTTATTGAACAAGCACTTTACATAGTCCTCAACCGTAATCAAGTGAGATGTTTACATCTTTAATTTACAAATGAAGAGAATAAACTTAGAGATGTTCAGTAACTTGCCAACATTACACAGCTACTAAGTGACACAGTTAAAATTCAAACCCAAGACTATCTAATTCCAAAGTTTACTTTTTTCCTATGTTGTCCAAAAAAGGATACAGATTACTTAGCAAACTTTTCATAAAAGCGATTACTTGATTTTATACCATTTATCAATTCTATAAGGTAGATGACAAGAGAAAGTTGATGCTATTTACTCAGTTCTAGTCTGAATCCTATTAAAGACAATTCCTCGTTTATCTCTACTCAATAAATTTTCTCAAATTTAGACTATAATAACTCAGAATTCTCCCCCACGCTTCTGTCTGCAGTGATGACTGACATTTACCTTTTCAATATGAAAAAGATTTCCCAGGCAAATTAAAAATGCACTCAAGTGATGGGCAATACATTTTAGATATTTTAAACATTTTATAAGTCATTTTAAAACATTTTATAAGTCATTTAATAGCCTTCAAACTCCCCATACAAACTACCAAGTGTTGCCTTAAATATCCATATTAAAAAATAATAGAATCATAAAATGTATTTTTAAAAAAGCAAAAAAGGAAGACAAGAGGGAGGGAAAAAAGATGAGACAATCTAGCAAAGCCACCACTAAAAGATAACAGTAACTTATTTTGTTACATGTCTTCCCAAACTTCAATACCTAGGTACGCACTAAACTTTTAAGTCAAAATGAGAACTATGATACCCAAATCTCACTTTAAGGGATATCCTTAATATGAGCTCTTTCGAATTGCTTATCGATGACTTGGAGAATTTCAAAGCATATTAAATTATGTCTTTCTGGCTCCCTCTGGTGGCATCTAAGAGACATGACCTTTTTCTTCAATTGGGTTTGAAAAAATCCTGAAGTGATCCAACTCAGGTAAGGACTAGTTTATTATTACTAAAAACATCTTTAAGAACTATCTGAATAGACAGTTTGGCCAGAAAGTGTACAATGGACAAATTTTTAGTGAATTCCTATTATCCAACAGGAATTAGACATCAGAAAAACCTGGACTGAGTTCTTACCTTGACATTATTTGCTAATTGACCTTGGTCAAATTACTGAATCCCTCTGAGTGTCAGTTTCCTTATCTGAAAAATAAAGCTGATATCAACTACCTCATTAATTATTAGAATTAGAGTTAATATATTTGTACTCTGAAAAAAACCAAAATAAATGGCAGTGAAGTATTACACCACCACCACCACCAAGATACTGACTTGCAGCTAAAAGACACAAAGAGTTACTACATAGCTATCAAGTTCAAATATATAAACTTCTTAAATGTAAATCTGCTATACTTAACACTCTTTTAATAAACTTATTATTGTTCTCAAGACCCAAATCCTTAACACGACCTCGTGGTCTGGCCCCTCCTGACCTCTGAAGCGTATCTTAAAGTTGGATTCTCTCTCCAGCTCCCAATCTCTTTTCATGGCAAAGTTCTTACAAAGTACCAAGCTTGCTCACGGGGTACCTAGGAACAGTGTTCCCACCCTCTACGCTCCTTAACTCCAACTCTTTTTCAGATCGCAGCTAAACGTTTTCAGAAGAACACACTCTGACCACCCAGATGTCACCTGGCTTCCTTATTCTGTCTTCTGGTGTACCTCTCCTACACAGAGCTTGCTACTGAGAGCTTACATTTAAAAGTGTTGGCGTTCTAGTCCCGTCTCCCCCACACTTCTGTCTACAAGTTCCTCAGAGCAAGGAGTGCGTGTTCTGCTGACCACATCTCTGCAGAACCCAGTCATTTGTCAACAGAGTAGGCACTCAGGTGTCTGTTGAGTGACTGAATAAACTGAAATTAATAAATACTGACATTGCTGAGCGCGGTAGCTCTCGCCTGTAATCCCAGGACTTTGGGAGGCAGAGGTGAGAGGATTGCCTGAGCCCAGGGGTTCGAGACCAGCCTGGGCAACTTGGCAAGACTTCATCTCTACAATAAATCAAAAAATTAGCCGGGTGTGGTGGTGCTCGTCTGTAGTTCCAGCTACCAGGAAGGCTGAAGTGGAAGGATCACCTGAATCCAGCAGGTGGAGACTGTGGTGGCTATGAGCATGCCACTGCACTCCAGCCTGGGCAATAGAGTGAGACTCCAATTAAAAAAAAAAATACCGAAATTAAAGAACTCTTTCAAAACCTGACTACTTCAGATAAAAGGAAGTCATATAAATGTAAAATATTATTTTAAATATTATGCTTTATATTTCCTTCAAACAAGCTAGTATTCATACAGGCTGATAAAAATAATATTCAGAAATATATTTAATATATACACTCACGGAAAAAAAGTTGTACCCTTCAAAAAGAATCTTTAAGAGTGCAGAGCTTTAATATATAATGATAGTCCTCTAACATCTCAGTCTAAAATTTTTAAAGCATTTGGTGTGTATGTGGTTTGCTTTTATAGCAAATATCCAACTAAAAAGTTGTCTGAAAAGTGAGTGTTTTATAACTGTACCAGAGAGTTTTATTTTTCAAGGAAAACTGTTGTGAATGACTCAGTACTGCTAACAATCACTAGCTAAAAGATGTGCTTCAGGTCTCTTTGGGAGTATGTACACTGCACTATGTTTAACCAAGACATACCTACAATTGCCTCACAAGTGTGCTTTTTTATAGACTGAGCTTTCTATACATAGTAAGCATTCCCACGTATATGGTAAATTTTGGTCCCAAATGGCTTTGTCCTCTGTTCATTTCCACCAAGCCAGAAAAAAAAGATCTGGAAATTGCCACCAAAAAAAGCTACCAAGTCTGCAACACATCTCTTACGTTAAAGTCTTGATTAGACAGAATATTTGATGGATTTATTTGACAGATTGTAGCTAATCCTACGACTCCAGAACAGCAATTACTGTTTTTCCCACAGGCTGCATCATACTGCAGAGAAAATCTAAAAACTAGTTTTTTGTTAGGTGGGAGGGAAATCGATTTTAAAATACGGTTCATATTTACAAGAGAATCAGGTCCTTGGGGATCATCTTGTCCAGCAACAGTAAGTATCAGCTAATAAATGTGGCCTCCCTCCCATGGAGAATATGGATAAATCAATCTCAACATTCTTTCCTCCAGCCAAGAACGTCCACAGACCTCCCAGGTTCCAGAAGATACACAGCAGTCAATGATGCAAGAAAGCATCATTTTAATTGTTACAAGGAACATTTGCTTTCAATGGCTGTGAAAGGGGGTAGCCAACAACTTCAAAGAAATCTACTTCCTCCCTGTCTGAAAAAAACATTTTCAACATTAATGATGTCCTTCCATCATAAAGGGGGCCTGTCACAATGAATCTCTTAATTCTCCAGTCTCCACAAAGGTGGGTGGAACCATGATCTTACTCAATAATATATTTCCTGTGTTATCATTCAACCAAGAAATAGAAATCAAGAGTGGGGACACAACCGAGGTACCTATGAATGCACCCAAATGAGAGCAGAGGTGTATCAAGAAGGAAGGTTTTCAGGAATTCTGACAATGGCCATGCAGAGACAATCAAGGAAGATGAGGAGACACCAAGTCATCAAAACAGGTGACTTTGTTAGACAAGAGGTCCTGAAATGCACCCAACACCTAGAAATGAGAAGCACTCCAGGGACACTCTAAAACCCTGACTTGATCATTACACAGTCTATGCCTATAAAGAAATTTCACAGGTCCCCCATAAATATGTTCAAATAGAAAGTGTCAAAAAATAAAAGTTACAAAAAAACTGGATGACTTTAAATATTTGAATCTTACTCATTCTTCTGATTGTGACCTCACCATACAAGCTTCTGATAAACCTGCTTCTTATAGGGAGAGACCGGGTGGATGTACCCAGCTGACTAGTCAGCTATTTAGTTCTCATTATAAATTAATAAGATGGCATTTAATACACTAGTGAACGTTCAGTGTAACTCAGCGCCCCCAAATCCAATCAAGATTGAGTTTCTGCTTAAACAAACCTAAGATGAATCTATCAAGGTATCAAAGGCCTCCCCCTGGCAACAGGGAACTGGATCTCCTCTAAGAAAACTTTTTTTCAAACTTTTACAAGACATCTAATATCTGGGTCAAAAATGTAAACGGCACTGATTTTTCCATTAGCTTAGAAGCACACATCCTTTGCTGTCCAAAATTCAGATCTTAAAAATATATATTCACTACATAATTTCTCCAATTATTCACATTTCATTTGGATTTAATTTTCTTCCGAACTGGAAGATCACAGAGCTCAGCACATTGAAAAGGTTGTAAGATCACATTTCAAGAAATAAACACTCAGAAAAAATACTGGCAGAAATAGTCAGAGTCCACAGCTGTGCGATTAGAAAAGACTTGTTTTCTTTACATTTTATGTATTTTCTCAATTTTCTCAATGAATGCTATTCTGTTCAGGCAAGAACTCATTCAATTGCTTTAGGAAAAACAGGATTATCATAAAGATGTACAAGGAGCCACAAAGGAAATCTCACGGAAAACAAACAATGGGAGCCACAATGGAGGCAGGCTCCATGAAGTCAGAGGCTCCAGGCTGGTCCTGGAGTCCTTCCATCCTGGGACTTCCAGATTGTGGAACTGCTAACACTCGCCCTGAGTCTGCACTCCCACTCTTCCTAGCACTGGGAAATTCTTTCTTTGCCTCCATCTTAAACTCCTCACTTCTTTCACTTTACATACAAGGCTGTGGTTGAGGTACCAGGAGGTTAGAAAAATGTGCAACTTTTTTTTAAGGCTTAAATTTAATTTTTTTAAGAGTATTTAAAAAATATGTATGGCTTTGAAAAAGACTCAACAGTATAAAAAAGGTTATATAAAAAGGAAAAGTCTTTGTATGGTGGGGAGAAGGAAGAAGTAATCCATGACAGGAAAACTTACAATTAATGCATGTTTCCAAAAATCATAAAATATTTTTCCTCACTTTATTACATAAAACATCATTGTCTAGAAAATGCAGAAAATCAAAAATAGGTCATTTAAAAATTACATGATACTACATCACATATAAAAATGCCACATACTTTAAAACTGACTTTAAATATGTTTTTCTGACTTGTACTGTCTATGGAGTAGATCAACTTACACTAACAACCTATTTATACATTATATAAAATATCTCATCATTGTAGAAATATTTTAATTCCTATTATACTTTTCACTTGTCTTGCTCAGATTTAATTGAACAAAATTAAAATAATTGTAAAAGTGCTCTCAAATACTAAAAGCATGTATACAGTAATGATGTTTAAGCTATTAATTACTGAATACTTTGAAACTATCCTAGAACTTCTACTGAAGATGGTCAGAATCTCAGACACCTCATTTATCACCCACATATTTAAATGCCCTCTTAAACTCCTGGTTTTGTTGTCAGATAAATTCCTGGGTCTCTCAGACTTTTCCTGGTTTTATGCCTGGCAGAGAATCTGGATGGTTACGACCCAGAAACAAATCCATAAAACTGAGAGCCCATTCTAACTGTATCCCTGTTCCTTTTACTACAATCCTGCTTTGTGGCCCCAGCACCGGATCTGGCCCACCTAGCCCCAGCTGACTCTTTCATCTGGTGACCAAGTACAGGGAAATTCCACAATATAAACTGGGGGATGATGAAACCTGGCCAGAAAAGTGGCTCCCTAACTCCTAATACACACCTGCAGCTTGATTTGTACTTAAAAAGAAATAACAAGTACCTTAGGATTCCATATATTCAGGCCTTTTTTGAGTTAGCTCTCCAACCAGGTATCCATTCCTCTTGCTGCATTTTTGTGTTGGCTCCCCAGATCCCATTGCCCATAGGCTCATCAGAGGACACTGACCCTGCTGAGTTAGCCGCCTCTCCCTCAAAAGATTTTTTACCTCCTTCATACTCTCCTATTCCTTTTACAACTCTAATTCCTGCTTTCCCTCTAACAACTCAAACACTGACCCAGGTGGCTTAACTTCTCCTGTCTCTTGTAATCTGCTTTTGCTACTCCACTCTCCATCAGTTTTCCTTACTTCTCTTCCTTGTTGCCCTCCAGAGAGGCCAGTGTCTATGGCAGTGACACCTAACCCTGGCCTCCAGTCTCTCTTCTCTTTTACTTTCAGAGAAGGGGCCAGCGCCAAAGGCCACAGCACCTAACCCCAGCCTCCAGTCTTCTCGCTTCCCTTCCCCCACTGCCTAATAACCCCCTGGCAGCAGCCCTACTAGCTACAACAAGTCAAACCACATGTGCTGCCTCCTCACCAACCCCCATGTGTACTTGAAAAGCCCATTCAGATTTCCACATGGCTTAAGGGGGGGGGTGTTGGCGGTGGCTGGAACAAAAAGATATTAAAGTTCTTGGGGTTTTTTTTCTATGATAAATCTCTCAAACTGGATCTAAACTGGGACTGTATCAACCTTCTTCCCAGATAAAAGTAAAGGGATTAATTAATCCTGTGACTAACTGGAAAAAAAGTCAATTGTAATATTAATCATTTCTCCAACCAAATTTGCAAGTGGTCTGGTAAAACCTTACTTCCAACTTTACCATGTATTAAAATAATGCTAGATAACACCAGTGTGTTTGTTATATCAGACTCGCTAAAGTTGTATTTTATTTTTTATTTATTTATTTATTTATTTTTTGAGTTGGAGTCTCACTCTGTTGCCCAGACTAGAGTGCAGTGGCCGCTCCCCACCACCGCAGCCTCGATCTGCTGGGCTCCAGGGATCCTTCCGCCTCAGCTTTCCAAGTAGCTGGAACTACAGGCATGCACGCTACCACGCTCGGCTAATTTTTTGATTTATTGTAGAGATGAGGTCTCACCAAGTTGCCCAAGCGGGTCTCGAACCCGCAAGTTCAGGCAATCCACTCACCTCAGCCTCCCAAGGCGCGGGATTACAGGCTGAGCCAACAAGCCCGGCTAAAGTTGTATTTTATTTTTTTAAAAAGTTGTTGTTGTTTTTTTTGAGTTGGAGTCTCACTCTGTCGCCCAGACTGGAGTGCAGTGGCTGCTCCCAGCCACCGCAGCCTCACCTGCTGGGCTCCGGCAATCCTTCCGCCTCAGCCTTCCAAGCAGCCGGAACTACAGGCGTGTGCTACCACGCCCGGCTGATTTTTTGATGTATTGTAGAGATGAGGTCTCACTGCCCAGGCGGGTCTCGAACCCGCGGGCTCAGGCAATCAACTCACCTCAGCCTCCCAAAGGCATGGGATTAAAAAAAAAAAAAAAGTTAAGTCACTTTTACTAAGCCTAATACTTCTGCCAGACAGAAAAAATACTAGGTACTCTGTATAAGGATGGGAACTAATCACTCTCACCTACACCTTACAACTAAGATGGTAATTTAATAATTTACAAGGGTTTTTAGTAAATTTGCCTGTTCATAATTATAAATAAGTAGGGACAAATCATTTCACATCCATGTGGTCTACTCACTCAATGGTTTTTCATCAGACTGTTAGAAACAGAAACAGTCAAAACGTTTCATATGTATAACCTATTAAAAAGGAGTTTTTAAGGTTTTTTTCCGCCAAAAAATTTAAAAAGCAGAGCACAAACACGGAGGACAGCAGAACCAGAGGGCCAAAAGTACCCCAATTGCCAGTTGCAATTAGCAACAAAACTCCAACTGCCTATCAGAGACCTGGTAAAAACAAACCTGCTAAGGAAATGGTGTCCATTGCTTATGGGTACAGTCTGTGGGGCACTAAAAGTGTGGTTGCCCCAAAGAGGCCTAGGCCTCCAGAATCTTGTCCACTGTGCAGGCCAAAAAGCCATTATAAACCAGGTGCACTCTCATCTGAAGAGAGGAGATAACACTTGGCTCACAAATGATGGCCACTTATGGAAGCCTGAAAATCTGTTAAAATGCCTGGCACTGGCTCACCATCACCCCAACAATCTCCAGGTAAAACTGGGCACTGGATCCCAAATAAATTTCTTAATTTAACACAGGTGCCCGTCTTTTGGTCCTGGCCATCCATGCTGCATCATATAGCTTTATCTTAATTAAAAATTACTAAAGGTTAATTAAAAGGTATAAATATGTCTGATTAATTATTTCCAAAAATTTTCTCCTTTAAACAACAGAAGGTGGGAGGAAGAGAGAATTCAGATAGCCCCCTTGCTATCTGTTACAAAAAAAAGTTTTTTTACTTTTCAAAATCTTTACACCATCACTTAATAAATAACTTACAGTCTTATAATCTTGTGTTATAACATTATGCTTTTTAAAAATTTTAATGCTTAAACTCTCGGGTTCTCAATTCAGTCTCTCTAGGATGGGGTAACAAAAGCCTCAGGAACCACACCTGCCCCAAGCCCTCCTCCTAGGCTGCTGGCAGGCCAGGCATGAGAATGCTGGTCCAACATGAAATGAATGGCAGAATGGCCTGGGCTTCACCCTCTCGTATATCATTCGTTGTAAAGGTATATCAGACCTATTATAAAAAATAAAAAAAATTTTCTCTTGTCAACGTTTACCTGTTTTAAATTCTCTTGTTCATTATTTCCTACAATTTAAGCTACAACCTCACTACATATCTCTAATGTTTTCTTTAAACTTTGTCAAAATAGCTGTATTTTCTTGTTAAAGTCATTACTAACAAACTCCCTCCCAATTCCAGTCTTTTACCCCCAGGGTCAGCGCCCCTTCTTAGCAGGAAGAAGCTACAGAAAACAGACCTTGAGCACTATTCCATATAGCAAAACGCTGGAATGTAAGGGAGCTACAAAACACCCCCCCCACCCCTCCTCACTCCTTCCCTGCTTGCTTAAACTATGTCTTGTTTTCGCTGCCAACACCTGCGACCTCAAGGTTTCATGACCACCAGCACCAGCCTGCTTCCTCAAGGTTACATCTCCAGACTGTGTGACCACCAGCACCTGCTTTCTCAGGACTACGTGACTGCCAAACTCCAGCTACGGGGTATTAGAGGGACCCGCCAAAAGAACAAGCTGCTGATTTTTCTCAAGGGCCAATTTTCCTTTCCTTTCCCTTTAATAAATTTTCTTTTCTTTGCCTAACCACTCTGCTCCGTTCTCTTTTTATCCGCACTTGCCTTACACACTCTCACTCCAAATCCATCTCTAAAAGTGTGGCCTACAAATATACTGGAGAACTTCCTATTCCTAAACCCCTTAAACACAGGAAACTATTTTTAAGA
Source organism: Cephalopachus bancanus (assembly GCA_027257055.1). Lineage (NCBI taxonomy): Eukaryota > Metazoa > Chordata > Mammalia > Primates > Tarsiidae > Cephalopachus > Cephalopachus bancanus. The sequence goes on along the minus strand of JAPVLO010000288.1, from coordinate 1,574,538 downwards.
GTCTGACATAGAATTGGCATTTATTTTCCCAATTAAAAAAAAAAGCTCCATTAACCAAACTGGGATTACACTAATTATACCAACAGACTTGTCTCCCAGTGTTTGTTTTTTTTTTACATAAATACATGTTGGACATCTTGACATATCATAGATATATGATATATATGTATATATGTAGACAATGCACACATTCCAAATAATAATTTGTAAAGATTTACAGTTTCCTCTAGTTTGAGAGAACAAATTTTTTTAAAGGAATGAATAACAAATATTTTAGTTTTATTATTTTTGTAATTTCAAATACTTTGAATTGATTTTAGAATGTAATATTGGGGATTACAACACTAATATTGTACTGCTAGGCATCCTTGTGGAAAACACATCTGGTGTGGGTTTGAAAGTTAATTGCCCGGCTACTCGGAAGGCTGAGGCAGAAGGATAGCTGAAGCCCAGCAGGCGAGGCTGCGGTGGCCGGGAGCAGCCACTGCACTCCAGTCTGGGTGACAGAGTGAGACTCCGACTCAAAAAAAAAAGAAGAAAGTTAATTGCTAGATTTCCAAACGTTATTAGTTTAATTGATTTTCATGTTTTAGAAATAGTTAATAAAACTTAAAAGCAATTTTGAATGCTTCACACCATATTTTGCATAAGTCAAGTAGCCGTATATGAAGAATAACTTGAATTTGGCATGAATTAATAAGTAGTTTCCATATTAGTTAGTATGCTTTAAGTATTTTACCTTTATAGTCAGATTCTTACTTATAGAAACTACTCTAAAGATTATATTTTACTATACAATTGGAATAAAATATTTTGTTCTGATTTTAATAGAATGCTGAAGTACTCAACATGCTTTCAAATAACACGGTCTGTACTTGAGAAATCATGGAGCTTAAAGTTCAACATCTTTATTATCCTTGTAATATAAGATTGCAGTTATTGATAGTGAGGGATTATCCTAACTGTAGCAAATAAATGCTTACACTTGGAATCTCTGGCTGACAGTGACAGAGCTCATGATCTTTGCTATGGCAGGGCTGGGCACTGTGTATCCCAGGACTTCAGCTCACTGCTTTCAAGGCTTACTCTGGCACTCCAAGTACTGTAGAAGGAATGGGGGTGTCTTGTATCCATCAGGTTATGTTTTTTAATTTCAAGGATATGAAAGATGTTTACTAATGAGCAAACCTGAGACCCAGAACAGCTGCGGTACTGTAAAATCATGACCTTCTGAGCAGGTAGACTCATTTGAATTGGCAGCCATTGGGGCTTGGAGTGTTTGAAACTAAATGTCTTGAAAAATGTCTGTCCTTTTTGAGTGTTAACAGTACCCTATCTGGGAGCCATTCCAATATTATGAACAGATTTAAAAAGTGGGAGATTTCATCAGAGCATTGTAAATGCATACATAAAAAATAGACTCGTTTTTTTCTTGAATTTTATCTTAAATCTCAAATTTTTGTTAGAGTCTAACAAATTTTATTTAGTTTTAAATATGCACAGAATTTCTTTCTATATTTAAAAACACTTGTTAGCCTATTTGCTTGCATGTATTTATACAATATAATTTTTGTTATATATAAGATACTTTGAGTTTTTTGCACATCCTTTGTACCTCAGCCAAAGCCTTCTACTTGAAAGAATTTTTTTTTTAAAGAGTAAGAGGTGGGTACATTTAAAGCCCTGACTTCTTCTCCACAATACAATGCAATCATGTCACCAAAAACTATCTGTACTCCCTAAAGCTATGGAAATCAAAAATAAAGAAAAAAATTACAAATAAAAACTCATCACCAAAATAAAATAAATGATATAAGAGTAGCACACAGCACGTGGAGCACGAGCTACATGGTACCTAAACAGAAACAGCCCACACGCAGACCACTCAATGAGTCCACAGTTTACATAGATTTTTCCAATAATATAGAGACAACAGTATCATACATTTTGTCAAGTTTTTTCCCTTCCCACATCTCTCCTAGACTCCTCATTAACGTTTTGAGAAGAAGGTGAGTTTTTAAATAAACCCATAGGTTTTATTTTTAAAAGTCAATTTTTAAATTGCATTATTTCTCAAGTGAAAGTCTATGAGAAAATGCAAAATAAAGCTTTTAAAATATCATAGAAAAAAACTTAATTTATATTAATCCATGATAAGAATTATGATAGTCTATTTTTTCTTGGTTTCTACATCCTGAACTACTATAACAATCTATTAATTAGTCTCTCTGCTTCTGTTTCTACCCTTGCCTAGCCCTACAGTTTATTCTCTACAGAATAGTCAGAATTTTCATTTGTTTATTTCTTTTTTCGAGTCAGAGTCTCACTCTGTTGCCCAGGCTGAAGTGCAATGGCATGCTCAAGGTTCACAGCAGCCTTGACCTCCTATGCTCAGGCAATCCTTCCACCTCAGTCTCCCAAGTAGTTGGGACTGCAGGCATGCACCACCACACCTGGATAATTTTTTTTATTATTTATAGAGATGAGGTCTCACTATATTGCTCAAGCTGGTCTCAAACTCCTAGGCTCAAGCAATCCTCCCACCACAGACTCCCAAAGTGCTGGGATTACAGACATGAGCCAACAGACATAGCCCAGAATATGTTTTTAAAACATGTCAGATCATGTCACTTCTTTTTTAAAAAACCCTTAGTAGTTAGTATTCTTGTTGTACATGTTTAACCTCAATCTAATAATTAGGAAGCAAACAAAGCCAAATTGTACGATATTCTTTAAAAACAAGAGCCTGGTCTGGAGTCTTTAGATTGGGATCCAAACACAACCCCAAGTCCTTCCCCATACATGGGCTGGACACCCCAGTGGTCACTGATGCAATCTTCTACTTTCTCCCCATCGCTCACTTGGATCTTAATGGCCTCCCTGTTTTTATTTTTTTTTTATTTTTATTTTTTTTTTAGTTGGAGTCTCACTCTGTCACCCAGACTGGAGTGCAGTGGCCACTCCCGGCCACCACAGCCTCGATCTGCTGGGCTCCGGCGATCCTTCCACTTCAGCCTTCCAAGTAGCTGGAACTACAGCCACGTGCTACCACATCCGGCTAATTTTTTGATTTATTGTAGAGATGAGGTCTCACCAAGTTGCCCAGGCAGGTCTCAAACCTGCGGGCTCAGGCAATCCACTCACCTCAGCCTCCCAAGGTGCGGGATTACAGGCTGAGCCACCGAGCCCAGCTGTATTTCCTGAATTGTAACAACCAAAAATGTCTCTATACATTGTCAAATGTCTCCCAAAAAACAAAATCCCCCCCATGTGAGAGCCACTGCTAAAAAAGGGTAGATTAAGATAAAGACAACTTGGTCTTGTTCTTGACAATATAAACTAATTTTGCTTTAAAAGGCTGTTAAAATGATTCTAAAATGCAATTTATGGATATGTACATATATTCCAAATTTTCAATCATTTACATATTAAAACTTCAAAATAAAGAAAATTTTAGACCACTGCTAATTTAACCAAAAACATTACCATCTTTTAAAAGTCAATATAAAAGAAGATAATGGTATCGGATGTTACACTAAATTAATACTGTTGGCTCTGGAATTTGGCATGTGGTGTGTATATAAGCGACAGATTAAAATACAGTTGTTTCTCTCTAACCAAATATAAGATTCTGTCTCCCACTGTCTCTCCTCTCCAATCCTCCTTGGCTCAGTTCATGGCACTGGTAATTGCATCCCAAGTACACCTCTCACTCTATCACCAATTACAGATGTAAAATTCACCACAGAAAGGCTCCGCAAAAATTATAGCAGTAGAAAGTATTATTTTTTTAAAAAAAAGCAGTAAGTACAAAAAAAAAAAATTATTCCTTGGAATTTTTTTTTAATCAAGAAACACTGGAAACCTAGAGTAATAAGCAGTCAAGAAATATTTATTAATCTAAACTGTTTTCACAATACTTATGTTCCTAAAACACTATATATAAAGCAAACCACTGCAAACGCATAAGAAATATTGTCCATCTTTGTTAACCAGAGATTCTGTAAAAAATGTTCATGTGCAAAATCTGTAATACTACCAACCAAGTGAAATCTTACATAAGGCCCTTCATTCAGGGGTCTTTGAACAAAAAATAATACCAGGGGTGCCAAAATAATGTAGACACATTTTAAGAGACGTCATCTACATATTATTCTTTGAAGTTGAATTGAATTACAGTAGTAATGTGTAGTGCAACATTCACTTAAAAGATGGCATTAATCAAATGAATGCTAACATCACCAGGCAACAAGCAGGACCGTCAAAGAAAATGGCAGAAGCACAGTTGTCGTTTGAGGAGTGCAAGACCATTTTGAAGTGGTTTTGACATTTGAGAACATTGTGGAAAGACAACAATGGAGGCATGAGTATGCACAAAACAGAACCTCCAACATGCCTGACAACTGCATGCATTTGTGATGAGTCTGAGATGCCTGTTCGCTGTCATCAGAAGTGTCTGGACGTTGATGGTAGCCACTGTGAACACCTCTTGTGATTGCAGAAGTCACAAGTGACTTGTATTCATCTTTGTTATCAGTCTATGTTGATTATTACAATTTTAATACAGCTTTTTCCTTTCTTAAAATGTGTAGACTTTTTTTTGGCACCCTCTGTGGTTTCTCCTTTAGAGAAAAGAAAATGGGGTGGTGTGCTAACTCAGTGACACGCCAATGAGCAGAGGTGGGTGTAGGGGGCGGAGAGCAAAGTGTCCAGGGAGCAAAGTTTAAGGAGGGCCTTGCCCCAGGACCAGGCAAGGAGCCAACATGGGAATCACGCGTGTGACTTTCATCTCCCCCGCCGGTCCAGCAGGACGGCACTTAACAGGAGAGTAACACAGCACGCTCACTACTGCACCCCACGGTCTGTCCCATACTAAGCCTGAGCACTTACACTTGGTCATCAACATCTCTGTCCCTACAAGAACCAGAGGGCCTGTCTACATGTGCTCAAGTAATGGTACCAGACCAGGGAGCCGGGCAGAAAGCCACACCTGTAAGCATACAATTGGGATCCTTGCCAAAGTCCTGAAACTGTGAAGGTAGAAAGAGGGGCATTCCAGGAAGTGTCCAAAACTCTGTCCTTTATAAAGTTGGCCTGTGTTTTAAAGTGGCTGACAATTTTTAAGCATGTTTATTTATACTTTCGATGGAAATGTTATCATTTAGTCATTTTTTCCCCAATTATTGCTATTTAACTGAATCAATGTTACCACCCAGGAACATTGAAAAGCAACAGTGTACTATGTGGTTAGAAATATTAGTTTTAATAAATCAGTTTCATGCAAAAATGACTACAGAATAGTGTTTCATCTTCAGAATGCAGCAGAATTCCTTCCTACTTCTGGTCCTCTTTAAGGAGTATCTTCCATGCCAGGCAGTCAGGAATAGTCACTGGAAAGTTTATCTTGTAGATTAAAACCAACAACAAAAAGCTACAAGAGCGAATTAATACATTAAATGAGACATTTAGTTTGTCTTAGGAGTGCACAAACACACCACCACGCCCAAAAGTGTTCATAATGGGTCCTAAATGCAGTTCCTTCCTTCCCCTTTGGCAACTCACCCTTTCCCATGATATCAAAACAGTTCAACAGCAGGACTACAATTAGATATAAGCAATGAGGACACCTGCTGTTCAATTTCCTCAATGTGTGTATAGAAAAAGCTCTGATTAAGAAAGCTTAACACACAGAACTCCTTGCAATACAGTTCTTTCATTAAGGCTAAATTAAATTACTTAACACAGCTACAAGATAAGTAATAACAGACACAAGTGTTTTGAGATTTTTATTCTAAGGGCCAGACATACAAGCAACTTGCAATCTACGTTTCCAGCTGGCACTTCCACCTGTACACAGAATTTCTTTTCAAAAAAATGTGTGTGCCTGTGCATCCTTCTAACAACACAGGACAGAAAAGGCTATTTCTTCAGTAAACTAGTGAAGTGATGAATGTCAAGGGATGTAGGATTTTTAGTTTATTACCCACAGGTTATTGACACCAATTGTCTTACCAACAGATTCAGTAATTAAGCAAAGTTAAGAAAAACACACAAAAACTGTTCACAACTAACACTTGCCAGCAAGAGTCTTTCAGATCTACAAATTTGCATAATTTCCAAATTAAAGTATTAGTTCCATGTTATATTAATATAAATTTTAATTATAAAAAATAACATCATTTTAAAAATGAAAAATAAGCCAGGCTCGGTGGCTCAGCCTGTAATCCCGCGCCTTTGGGAGGCTGAGGTGAGTGGATTGCCTGAGCCCGCGGGTTCAAGACCCACCTGGGCAGCAAGACCTCATCTCCGCAATAAATCAAAAAATCAGCCGGGCGTGGTAGCACATGCCTGTAATTCCGGCTACTTGGAAGGCTGAGGCGGAAGGATCACCGGAGCCCAGCAGGTGAGGCAGCGGTGGCCGGGAGCGGCCACTGCACTCCAGTCTGGGCAACAGAGTGAGATTCCAACTCAAAATAAATAAATAAATAAATAAATAAATGATAAAAATAAAAATGAAAAATTAAAACCAGGCATGGTGGCTCATGCCCACAATTCTAGCACTTTGGGAGGCCGAAGCAGGAGAATTGCTTGAGGTCAGGAGTTCGAGACTAGCCTGGGCAACATAGTAAGACCTCCTCTCTACAAGAAGATAAAAAAAAACAATTAACTGGGTGTGGTGGTGTGTGCCTGTAGTCCTAGTTACTCGAGAGGCTAAGGCAGAAAGATCACCTGAACCCAGGAGGTTAAGACTGCAGTGAGCCATGATTGTGCCACTGTACTCCAGCCTGGGCAAGAGTGAAACTCTGACTCAAATACAAAAATAAAAACTAAAACTTTTAAATTCATAATTCTACTACCTCCACAGCTCTGATCACCTATGTATGTTTTATATGACTATCATCAGGCTGTATCTGTATTTTTTTATTCTGATATTTTTCATTTACAAGATTTCTTTATAGAATTTCTTCATATGGTTGGTTGCAAAACGGTCTTAAATATTAGTTTTCTATTGCTGCATACAAATCACTATAAATTGTTCTTACAAAGAGCAATTATTTATATGTTCACAGTTATGTAGGTCAGACTCTCCATTTAGGGTCTGGTCTTCAAGGCCAAAATCAGGGTGACAACCACACTGGGCTCTGGTGTTTGACAGAATCTGCTTCCAGGATCATCGTGGTTGGCAGAATTCAGTTCCCTGCAGTTACAGGACTGAGGTCCCTGTTTCCTTGCCTGTTATTGGCCAGGAGCCTCTCTCAGCTCAACGCCACCCACCTTCCTTCTCCATGGTCTTGTCCATCTTCAAGCCAGTAACACCAAAACAAGTCATTCTCATCCTTCAGATCTGACCTGCAGTTCTGCTTTGAGCCAGAGAAAAATCTCTGGTCTCTGAGTCACCTCCCTTTTGTCTAACCCAAAGTCGAGAAATTAGTAACCTTCATTACATCTGCAAAATCTCATTTATTGGGTAACATAACATAATCAAAGGCATATTCAAGGTCCTGGGGATCAGGGTAGGAAACCACAGGAAGCCATATTTAGGATCCTGCCTACCACACTCCTGGATCACAATAGATTTTCCATTGTGGGTTATAGTTAAAAAGCTTAAGAGGTCATCTAGCCACCGGTCTAAAAACTTTAAGATCCCTTCTAATCCTAAAATCCTAAAAATCTCATATTTAAACATGAAGCAATAAAATGTAAAGTTAATGTAAATTTTAAAAATTGGAAAGGAAGAAAATGATATCAATTTCAAAAGTTAGTTATATCAGAAAGGGTACTAAAGCTATTCTTTCACTAGATTTAAAAAAAAAAGGACATGTTTTTGCAAAACTGTCACCTTCTTTGGGCCAATTTTCTAATCACGACAAAAAGCTGAACATTTAGTGAAGAATGAATCATGGAAGTAGAAATAAGGGTTTGTGCCAGTTTGGTGCCAAATCCTAATGCCTAGGAAAGCCAGAAGCAAAAAAGGTCAGAACCAGTAGCCACTTCCATGGCGCAAAACTCCAGTTTGATTAGAAAAGGTAAATGGGCCAAAGGAAAAAGGTCACACACAGGCGATTCCACCCAAGGTTCACTAAGGAAAACTAGAACTAAGGATACAACCCTGGGACCAGGCTGGCAGGTCTCTTAAAGTACAAGGATTCAGCAGGCTGACTCTGGTTGAGACAGTCTGCATCCCTCCCACACAAATCTAGCATTTAAAAAAGGGGCAGAGAACAAAATAAACTATAAAGGATCTGGTATGTAGTTGGTGCTAAATATTTGTTGAGGGAATGTCCAATATAATTGGCCATAAGTAAATTTGTCAGCCTTCAGGGATTTCACCTCTCTAGAAAGAGAAGAAAACGATGTCTCAATCTCAGCTCTTAACAGGTTAAAACTACCAATACTAAGCTCAACTGACACTGGATCCAAGGTGGGGCAGTCTGCAAGGGAGCTAGATTACCATTCTTAGAATGACAGAAGAAAACAGGATAGACCATAAAAGTGGTAAGATCTAAACAAGTGGTAAAACTGAATTTTGCTGAAATGTTTAATTTCAAAGTAATTATAACATATAATGGCAAATATATAAGTAGATACAGTTTCCTCAACAGAATCCCAAAGACTTGTTCCCAACAAAATCAGCCAGGATCCTGAATATTGGTATTAACGGTCGAAAGAGCACATTGATAGCTATGAATGCTACCATGGAATGAACAGCCAGAACAGTCATGAATATAGAACACTAATCACAGCTTCAACTCTTTATCAAATGTACAGTGTCATGCTTTCCAGGACTTATAAAACACTCTAAGTCTAGAGTTCTTATTCATTGCTCTGCTATAGGACAATAATTTAGCAGGGAACAAAATGTGGATTTTGTCACCTTTACAAAGGTTATTCCATCTCAACTGTGCTTTTAAGTGAACCAACTCAAAACTACCTTGTACAAAAATAAAAGTTGTACTCTTCTTATTCTCCATACATGGAATCAGTATGAAAAGCAATTTGGATCACAATTCAGAAGCTATTTTCTAAATTGTTATTCTGCATATCAACAATAAACTTTACTCTTCATCTCATAAAGATGTGACATTTTTTATAAACATTTTCTATTTTCGGAACTAGGTCAATACGATTTCAGGCATGCTTAATAAAAGCTAATGGAAAGGTTTAACTGATAGATATTGTTTTAAGTCTTCCAAAATATTTCCATTCTTTTTGGTACCTAAAATCTCTGGGATAGGAAGGCAAGTGGTACTATCCCCATCTTACAAGGAGAGTAACTGAAACTTACTGAGATGGAGTGATTTGCCCAAAGTCACAGAGCTTCTCAGTAGCAAGGCAGGAACTCAAACTAGGATTTTCTGACATCTTGTCATTCCCCATTTCTGCCTATAGAATATCTCTACTTAAATGGTATTGACACTAAAATGAAAAAAGATGCTTTTAAAATTCTATCATATTTCTTTTTTTATTTATACAGGGAAAAGAATAGAATAATAAAAACAATTTTATGTTAAAAGCCTAATGAAATAACATTCATAAATACAAGCATGGGCGATTTTTAAGTTTAGAGAAAAGGATTCAAAGAAAAATAATTTCTAATGTTCACGAACATACGAAGAAATTTTTGTTTACGTTCCCTAGGCAACACAATGCCTGACACACAGTAAATACTTAAAAGATATGTGCAGACTTTAAAATGTGCATTCTCCAATTTAAATGGCTGAATAATTACTTAATTAATAACTTCAACAAATCACAATCCTTAGCTTTGGAGAAAGTTCAAAAATAATGCACAAACAGGAATGTATTTACTTAGTAACAGCATATAGAAACTGAGCAATTCTCTAAGAGCCATCTATATGCCACTATGCAGGTAACTTCTAGCTGGCACAAGGACAAACGTGAGGGACAATCTTCTGGCAGTTCCTTCTAAGGTTCCAAGTCACCCAGTCTCAGTCTGCAGCAGGGATAGCTGCAGCTGAGGACTGAAATTAGGAATAAAAGAAGAAAAATGCCCCCAAAAGAAGCCATCTCCAAAGCTCTGGTCCATGACTCACTCTAGTGACAGGATCAGGAGAGTGCAGTAGCATGCCAGCACACCAACATTCCTTCCTACCTGTCCCCACCCCTTCGCACAGCTCCTTCCCTAGATGCTCATCCTCTGCAATTCGGAAGACCAATGGGATCCCCTTCACACAGTGTCCCGCACACAGTTTGCATCCTAAAGAAAAATACTGGTATTTGAGTGTTTTTTAGGAAGATATTTTAAAAGAATATCCCCAATTGGCACAGATGCTTCATGTATGTGACAAAAATCATCAAGATAATGTATTACTATGACTGAAGATTGCAAGGTAATGTCCTCATGTACAACACAAGGTAAAGGAGCCTGAGGAGTTGGAAAACATGATTTCTTTTGACTTTTTCATCTTCACAAGTCATATTACCCTTAAGTTTCCTCACCTTTAAATAAAAGTCATAGCTTCAAATATCACTATTACTGGTACTCTTATTTAAGAAGAAGCCTTATTCTTAAGTGATATGTTATAGTATTTAAAGGTAAAATATAATTCCATAACTTACTCTCAAATGGTTAAGTGGGAAATATGAGCAGATATGTATTTTTATATACACTTTAAAGTAGATCAACTACAGAAAAATGTTAACAACTTTTGGATATAAGGATCCTAGTTTATTGTGCTATTATTTGTAATTTAATGCACATCTTAATTTTTCATAGAAGTTGGAGAAAACAAATTCGATATCTGCTAAAAATCTGTGCTTCTAATGATTATTAGCATAGTAAGTTAAACTCTCAAGGGTATTGTTCAAACATCATCATCAAAACACTGAACTACTTATCCAAATTGATTATAAATAAGTGCACTTTAAAAACACTAAGTTGCTAACATGTAGGACAATGCAAACAGCGCTCACACGCCTCTCCCTTAAAATACAATTACCATCTAGTCAGGGACTGCACAGTGCACACCCAGGGGACGTAGTAGGAATCACAACAGGCCCACAGGCAGGGGCTCTGATCATGTGTCTGTTGACTTGACTCTGGTAAGGCACAATTTCATAATGTCTCAGGTGGTCCCTGTTTCCCAGACTTGAGCCTTCCTCTCCTCAATCCTTTCCAGCACAGCAATGATTCAGGCCCTAATTCTTGCCTGTTCAGAAGCTTCATAACTGATCCAACTGCCTCCAGGCGGGATCCCCTCAGATCTATTCTGAACAGAACTACCACAGCAATCCATCTAACACACATTTGATTATGGGATTTCCCATCTCCGGAACCACAGAACAAAGTCCAACACTCTTAAAGATGGTCATTTTTAAGCCATTCCAAGATCTAGCCCCAACCTCCTTTCTTTACATCCCACCTAGTGCCCTTGCTAATAATCTAGGCTCCTCCCTTGCTAATATTCTAGGCTCCGCCCTTGTTATCATTCTAGGCTCTGCCCTTGTTATTACTCTAGGTTCCTCCCTTATTATTCTAGGCTGAGCCCTTGCTAATATTCTAGGTTCCTCCCTTTCTAATATTCCAGGCTCTTCCCTTGTTATTATTCTAGGTTCCATCCTTACTAATATTCTAGGCTCCTCCCCTGCTAATATTCTAGGCTCCTCCCCTGCTAATATTCTAGGCTCCTCCCCTGCTAATATTCTAGGCTCCTCCCCTGCTAATATTCTAGGCTCCTCCCCTGCTAATATTCTAGGCTCCTCCCCTGCTAATATTCTAGGTTCCGTCCTTGCTAATATTCTAGGCTCCTCCCTTGCTGTTATTCTAGGCTCCTCCCTTATTATTCTAGGCTGAGTCCTTGCTAATATTCTAGGCTCCTCTCTTGCTAATATTCTAGGCTCTTCCCTTGTTATTATTCTAGGTTCCATCCTTGCTATTATTCTAGGCTCCTCCCTTGATATTTTTCTAGGTTCCTTCCCTGCTAATATTCTAGGCTCCGCCCTTGTTATCATTCTAGGCTCTGCCCTTGTTATTACTCTAGGTTCCTCCCTTATTATTCTAGGCTGAGCCCTTGCTAATATTCTAGGTTCCTCCCTTTCTAATATTCAGGCTCTTCCTTGTTATTATTCTAGGTTCCATCCTTACTAATATTCTAGCTCCTCCCCTGCTAATATTCTAGTCCTCCCCTGCTAATATTCTAGGCTCTCCCCTGCTAATATTCTAGGCTCCGCCTGCTAATATTCTAGGACCTCCCTGCTAATATTCTAGGCTCCGCTTGCTAATATTCTAGATCCGTCCTTGCTAATATTCTAGGCTCCTCCTTTGCTGTTATTCTAGGCTCCCACCTTATTATTCTAGGCTGAGTCCTTGCAAATATTCTAGGCTCCTCTCTTGCTAAAATTCTAGGCTCTTCCCTTTTTATTATTCTAGTTCCATCCTTGCTATTATTCTAGGCTCCCCCTTGATATTTTTCTAGGTTCCTTCCCTGCTAATATTCTAGGCTCCTCCCTTGTTGTTATTCTAGGCTCCTCCCTTGCTAATATTAAAGGTCGTCCCTTGCTAATAGTCTAGGTTCAGCCCTTGCTAATATTATAGAATCCTCCCTTGTTATTATTCTAAGTTCCACACTTCCTATTATTCTAGACTCCTCTCTTGTTATTATTCTAGCCTCCTCCCTTGCTAATATTTTAGGTTCCTCCCTTATTATTCTAGGCTCCTCCCTTGCTAATATTCTAGGCTCTTCCCTTGCTGTTATACTAAGCTCCTCCCTTGCTGTTATTCTAGGCTCCGCCCTTGCTAATATTCTAGGCTCCATGTTTGCTAATATTCTAGGCTCCTCCCTTGTTATTATTCTAGGGTCCTCACTTGCTAGCATTCTAGGATCCGCCCTTGATATTAGTCTAGGCTCTGCCCTTGCTATTATTCTAGCTCCTATCTTGTTGTTATTCTAGGCTCCTCCCTTGCTATTATTCTAGGCTTCTCCCTTGCTAAGATTCTAGGCTCCTCCCTTGCTGTTATTCAAAATCCTCCCTTGCTGTTACTCTAGGCTCCGCCCTTGCTGTTATTCTAGGCTCCGCCCTTACTAATATTCTAGACTCCTCCCTTGCTAATATTCTAGACTCCACCCTTGCTAATATTCTAGGCTCCTCACTTGCTGTTATTCTAGGCTCTGCCCTTGCTGTTATTCTAGGCTCCGCCCTTACTAATATTCTAGGTTCCACCCTTTCTAATATTCTAGGCTCCGCCCTTATTATTCTAGGCTCCGCCCTTGCTATTATTCTAGGCTCTGCCCTTGCTATTATTCTAGGCTCCGCCCTTGCTAATATTCTAGGTTCTGTCCTTGCTAATATTCTAGGCTCCTCCCTTGCTGTTATTCTAGGCTCCTCCCTTATTATTCTAGGCTGAGTCCTTGCTAATATTCTAGGCTCCTCTCTTGCTAATATTCTAGGCTCTTCCCTTGTTATTATTCTAGGTTCCATCCTTGCTAATATTCTAGGCTCTTCCCTTGTTATTATTCTAGCTCCGTCCTTGCTATTATTCTTAGTTCCACACTTGCTATTATTCTAAGCTCCTCCCTTGCAAATATTCTAGGCACCTCCCTTGCTATTATACTAGGCTCTGCCCTTGCTGTTATTCTAGGATCCAACTGCTCCTGCCCCCAACTCCATATTTCTCTTCTCTTTGCCTTTGTTTCTGCTGTTCCTTCTGAAAGGAGTTTTGTCCTTTCCAGCATCACTCCTGCCCACTTCTTTCATGCCTCATATTAGAAGCAGCAGCAGCTCACCCTGCAAATTGGTGGCTGCCAGGGCCTAGGGAAGGGTAAGTGGGAAACAATTGCTTAATGGGTAACAAGGTTTCCTTCTGGGGTGATAAAAATGTTTTAGAACTAACTATATAGTACATTGTAAATGGACTAAATGCCACTGAGCCATTCACTTTAAAATGACTAATTTTATGTTATGTGACTCTAATCTCAATTTTTAAAAGAAAAAGCAGCAGCAGCTTACCTTGCAAAAAACCTTCACTGCCTCCCCACTCTCCAGCCATAGCCTGGCCCAGTGCCCTGCACATTCCTCTGTCCCAGCACATATGACTTTGTGTTATCTGCTCCTAGAGCTCTCCCAAAACTATGAGCCTCTTTCTCCTGCTTCATTTTCTTATTCCCCAATGCTTACTCCAGGCCCTCGAGAATTTTTTTTTTTTAATTGAAAAACAGACATCACTTATCTCCCTCAGGGCAAGGACTAGAGCAGATAATCCTCCGAAGACCTGGGCTATGTAAAAGCCTACGAGAGCTTTATTAATCTGAAGGGAAAGAATCAAGAACTGCTGTTCATCTGGTTATATGGACAACAGTGGAGTGACTTCCAGAGAGATCGTTCAGTTAGTAATAAGAACGCACATGGACTGAGTTAACTACATGAGAAGCACTGAGCCAACAGGCAGCTGAACATGCCTAACATCACTTAGTGCTCATAGCTACTCTGTGAAGTAAGTACAATTACTAACCCTATGTTCCAAGTGAAAAAACACACATCCTTTCATAACCTGCCTAAGGTCACAGAGCTCGCTACCAAGAGTGGCAGTACTCAAACCCCAGCCACCCAGGACACAGAGCTTGGCAGAGAGTAGGTACCCAGATAACAAGAACACCATGAAATTACAAAACATGCTGGAAGAAGAATATACAACCTTTTTTAGTATAGAAAGCATGGTATATGTGTTCTCATTCTCTCTTTTCTCTCTCTAATACAAAGAAAATGTCACAATCTGGTAAGAAGAAAATTAACCAAGACTCACTGAGATTCTAAAAATAATTACTTGTGCATCTGAAAGGGAAACCCTATCACAGAGGTAAGGTCAACCCTTGACAATGTCAATAAGGTTAGTATTAAAAACATATCATCTTTTCCCCAAAATGTACACCTTTTAAGACACACACACAAACACACACAACCCTCCAGAAAGCAGGTCAGATCATTTCAAGTTTATTGAATTCCCATAACTTATTTTACTCACACATTCTCCTAAATAATGCTAAAACCAAAGATGATAGATAAAATATTGGGTAAACTGTACATACACAAAGCAAAAAGGCAGAAGGAGCAATATGACAGTATTAAAGCTAAACAAGGTAGAATTCAAGGCAAAAGTTATAATGGGACAAATTATAAAATGGCCAAGAACCGTTATGTATCAATTATCACAAAATTAATTACATAAAACAAAAACTGTTTGAAATGTAAGGGAAGGTGACAGAAACACAACCATAAGAGATATATACTACTCTAAAAGCTACAACTGGACAAGTAGCAAAAACAAGGATGGAAAAAAGTCTTACAGATCAATATGAAAGGTGACAGTAGAAAAAATGGTGCAAGAATATGAACAATCAATTCCTAGAACAGAAAATGAAAATAGCCAATAAATATGTTCACATACCCTAGAAATCAGAAACACAGATTAAAGCAATAGTACTTTTTTCTATCGGCTTGATAAGTATGTTTCAAATAACAGTATCCATTATTGGAATTGTATAAGGAATGCAATAATTTTATGTGCCACTGGAGGGAACACAAACTGGTTTTGGGAATTCCTATGAGAGCCCCTCTTTCCTCCAATCACTCCTCTTCCCAATTGCTTTGCCCGTGGCTTCAGGTACAAATTCTACAGTTTTGTATTGAAATGATACCAGTCTACAATGGTAAGGACACGGGTTCCTGAGCCAGCCGCCCAGCTCTCCACTTACTAGTGATGGCACCGTGGGCAGGCAAACTGTTTAACTTTCAGCTGAATTGATGGCAAAAGTGCCCACTCTCAGGGTTGCGATGAGGACTCAGTCAACAAAAAGCACTTAGAACAGTGCCTGGGACACAGATACTCAATAAATATTGCCTACTGGCACATAGGTTTCTTATAAGCAATTTCTTTTGAAGTAATTCACCAGCATTTATTGAGTATGCCTAATGGGACATTTATATCTGCTCAAGTCATTTCATATTACTTATAGTTTTTAAGTACAAAGTTTATTTAAATAATATATGATTTTTTAAAGTGTACATATATAATGTGAGTGTTCTGAGCACATATAAGGTAACTAAACTTGGCTGCAATGTTCAGTGGGTTAGGAGTACATAGACATGCATTTCAACTCACAGTACTTTCAACTTTTTTTTTTGTTTTTGAGTTGGAGTCTCACTCGGTCGCCCAGACTGGAGTGCAGCGGCCGCTCCCGGCCACCGCAGCCTCGCCTGCTGGGCTCCAGCAATCCTTCTGCCTCAGCCTTCCAAGTAGCCGAGTACTTTCAACTTATGATGGGTTTATCCAGACATAACCCCATCCTAAGTCAAGGAGCATCTGTATAAAAGGACAATTCATCATATCTCATCCTCTGCCAGAGCCTGTAGTCACTCAACCACTGCAACACATCTTTTGCACATCACTGGGGAGACCAGACCATTCAAAATAAATTAGTCAATGTCAACAACATTTAGATTTCTGAGAATAAAAGCCAACAGACAAAACTGTTTTTGTGACTATAAACAAAGCAATTATTTCTTGCTTTGGGACTATATTTTTAAGCCTAGAAGGGATATTATCTCATCTAACTATATAAAAGCTAGACAAAGCTTCTAATTGCTTTATGATTTGGGAAAATAGAGCATACTATCCTTTTATTCTGTCTACAATTTCAGTAGGTGTGTTTCAACCATCCATTTTTAAGCAAATTCCCTACAGAAATCAATTTGCCTTCTCTCACATAAATAAACTCGTATGTGGAAATTTCAACAATTTGATATATTTCTTGGATGGCAGGATAGCTTGTATAACTCTAGCAGGACAGCAAATGTTTCCATTTGATAGAGATGGAACAGAGAGAGAGAACACACAAGTTATACTGTTCAGATCTATTATTCTTGACCCTGGATTTTTTTTTAACCAAGAATATAACTGCAAATTAAACAAGGTTGATAAAAACAAAATTTGCTGGCTACTAGCTTATTCTAGAGAGAAAGGAAAAAGAAGAAGTATGAATGTGTTAACTCACCAACAGGATAATTTCTAAAGATGAAATTTCAGTGATTGTAGTCAGAGATTTCTATAAACAATGATTTCAACTTGTTAAGTAATTCAAAATTTTAATTTAAGGCTAAAAAAAAGAAACAAAAAAAGGAAAGAAAGAAAGTCTGACTATAAGTCCCAAGTTGCAGCCCTCTAACTTCTTTCACTGAAATTCTTTTTTTTTTTTTCGAGTTGGAGTCTCACTAGGTCGCCCAGACTGGAGTGCAGCGGCCGCTACCGGCCACCGCAGCCTCAACCCGCTGGGCTCCAGCGATCCTTCCACCTCAGCCTTCCGAGTAGCTGGAATTACAGGCATGCGCTACCACGCCCAGCTGATTTTTTGATTTATTGTAGAGATGAGGTCTCGCTGCCCAGGCGGGTCTCGAACCCGCGGGCTCGGGCAATCTACTCACCTCAGCCTCCCAAAGGTGTGGGATTACAGGCTGAGCCACCGAGCCCGGCTTCACTGAAATTCTTATTTGAAAATGAGTCCATGCCTCATTCATGCCATCTGCTACCATAAAACCAGCGTTAGCTTCCAAATCCAACGATACTTCCATGAGCTATACAATTTCACAGCTCCATACCACCACCACTTGCTGTTCTTTGCCTGGAAAGCCATTTGGATTGTCTTTCTGGCCCAAACTCAAGCTTCACCTTTCAACCTTTTCCTGATCTCACCCTACACATCTGTATTCCCATAGCAATTTACAAGGACCTCTATCATGACTCTTAACATACTGTCTTAATGTTATTTTTGCATGTCTAACTCTCTTAAAATTCTTGAAGGTTGTGACTAGATCTTTCTAACAACAGTATAGAAATTTTAGGACACATGCTAAACACAATAGTTAATCACAAAAGTAAATAACAATAGTATGACCTGCCAGCTACAATTATTAACTCATAACCAATCCTATTTCAACCATATCTCCCACTCACTACCTCCACCACCCCCAGATTTATTTTGAAGCAAATCCCAGACTTCATATCCTTTCATATGTAAATGTACATCTAACTATTTATTGCAAAGATAAAGACTGTTTACAAACCACACATTGCCATAGCCACATTTAAGTTTTTTAAATAATAATTCCATATCAAGTATCCAGCTGGTATTTACACTTAAATTGTCTTATAAACTTTTATTTTTTTACAACTATTTAATCAGGCTCTAAATAAAGTCCATTATTGCAACTGGTTAATGTCTTTTGATCTCTAGGTTTCTATTCCATCTTTTTCCTTTTCTTATAATATATTTTTGAGGAAACCAGATCATTTTTCTATAAATTTCCCATAATCAGAATTTTGCTGATTGTATCTCCATGTTCCTTTGTCCCCCGTATTTTCTCTAAAATTGTGGTTATATCTAAAGGGCTATTATTTTGGCAAGACCACTAATAGGTAGTAATCAATATTTCCACCAGAAGATAATTTATGCCTGCTGTCTTTCTTTTGGGGACACTAGTGGCCTCTGCTGATTACTGTCAAGACTGGATTCATTAGGAGTTGTAAAATCATGTCATTCATTCTATCCCCTTTCTTCGTTTATAAGCTGGGATAGAACATGTGATACACTAATTCTTTTTTTTTTTTTTTTTTTTTTTTTTTTGAGTTGGAGTCTCACTCTGTCACCCAGACTAGAGTGCAGTGGCCACTTCTGGCCACTGCAGCCTCGCCTGCTGGGCTCCGGCGATCCTTCCGCCTCTGCCTTCCGAGTAGCCGGAATTACAGGCATGCGCTACCACACCCGGCTGATTTTTTGATTTATTGTAGAGATGAGGTCTCGCTGCCCAGGCGGGTCTCGAACCCGCGGGCTCAGGCAATCCACTCACCTCAGCCTCCCAAAGGTGCGGGATTACAGGCTGAGCCACCGACCCCGGCTTGATACACTAATTCTATCATTCCTTCTTCATCTGTTAGCCACAGTAAAAACACGTATCTTTTATGAAAGAGAAACTCCCACTTATGACTATTCGGTTACCTTGAGATACAGTTCACACAGGAAAAGCACAATGAATGTTTTTATTCTTTCCCTTTATTTTTCAGATCTTAAAAGCATGCGTTGGTTCCCTAACATCCTCCAAAAGTGACCAGTTGTTTTTATTTTTTAATCATCACTATGAACTCACAGACTTCACAATTTCAGTCCATGGTGGTTACTGATGATCAACCACATCCTTGGCCACATGGAAGTCCTGATCTTTGACAGCCTCCGTGCATTCCAGTGGGACAAGGGCTTCTAAGCCCATCTTGCACATTTTCTGCCCCCAGCCTGGAATTATCCATTTCTTCAAAGCAGACCTCATTATTAACCCATCCTGAGCCTGATGTCTGTGCACCATTACTATTTTCCAACCTAAAGATGGCAACCGGGAGCAAAGTCCAGGTCCTGAGATAATAATTTTGGATTTCAACAACGTGTATGATGCACCACACACAAAGACAGACAATCATTACTTCACCCTTCTTAAAAGAAATCATTAAAGTCCTTAAGTACTCATCACTTAAGTTCCTGAACTTGTCATATACCAAAAGACCTACCAGAACAAGCAGCTCTCGTCTAGTAACACAATGAAATTCAGGGATTCGAATCGGCATGAAGATCTGAGTAAACCTACTGCTGCAGTGGGATTGAAATTAAAAAGAGAAGTTCTTTACTGTAACCCTCCTTCAAGAACCACAAGAAATATAATGCAGGGATAACCATAGGCAGTTGCCTGGATAAAGATTTAATTAAGGTAAGCATTTTTAATTAAAGGTTAGAATCTTTAATGACAATGACTAATCGTGCTCAATTAAGTATCATGAGTTTACAGTGAGCATAACAATTTGTGATCTTAATTATTCACATTACCCAAAAGTCACTGTTATGATAAGAACATTAACATCTTTTCAAACATACGCAAATCCCTGAGTGGAAACCACAAAGCCTCCATTCTCAAAATCGTAAGGAAAACAAAATCATGTTTAATCCTTTGTGCTTTCTAAACATCTCAAATTAATGTTCTTAGTGGGAACCAAAAGAAGTTTTTTTGAACTTTTCTCTTCAGTTGCTGTATTTGTAACTCCAAATTCTTTTAGAAATACCAATACTTTTCCAGGGTGCTAAGGTATTAGAAAGATGCTTTAGAACATATTTAGTTGCTGGCCAGTTACAGTGGTTCACACTGTAAATTCCAGCACTCTGGGAGGCCACAGTGAAAGGATAGCTTGAGCCCAGGAGTTCAAGACCAACCTGGGCAATGTAGCAAGACCTCATCTCTGCAAAAACCAAAAAATTAGCCGAGTATGGTGGCATGTGCCTATAGTCCCAGCTGTTCAGGAGGCTGAGGCGGAAAGATTGCTTGAGCCAGGAGGTTCAGTCTGCAGTGAGCTGAGATCATGCCACTGCACTCCAGCCAGTTTCAGAGTGAGATCCCAACTCAAAAAATAAATAAATAAATAAATAAATAAATATAGTTGCTGATTCACAAAATTCATTGCCCCATTTTAAGAGTAGCCTAGAGAAAGGGAAGCAGAAATAATCATTGCAGGACCTCCCAGGGCAGGGATTACTTGTACAGTCAAGAATTTACTCTACTATAAATGTTGAATGTAGGTAAAACTTCAAGTGGTACTGCCTTCCAAAATGTCTGTTTACAGTGTTTGTTTGCAGCACTTCTACTAGTTCTGAAATTATAGCCTCTTAATTTTAACTCACCAAATGTCCTAATCTAAACTAGGTGAAAATGAATGGAGCCTATTCTCACTGTACATGTAACCGGACATATAATTGTTGTGCACATAATTGACCAGATCTGATATGGTACTTAAAGTCATTTAACGATCCCTTTCAGAAATCTGAACCTCCAATTTAGTAATTAAAAATAAATGTAACAACAAAAAAAATCTTAGTTTCTGGTTAACAGATGCAGCTATCTCCAAATTTGATCAGTGTAGGACTAATCCTCTAATGTATTTTATCCACAATTTATAACTGTGAGCTACATTTATATGTGTACAAACACTTCCCCATTTAGTGAACTCTAAACTCATAGGCATATGTATAACAATGGTACTATTCAGAATATTTTTAATTACTTTTTTGCACATAATTATAATTTAGCACATTAAGCTAATATGCTGTAGTTCACCTACGATGTTATAAAATATTCACATACCTCAGTCTACTGCGAATGTCTCCACATAATAAGCTTAAATACATAAAGAAAATTATTCATAAAATAAACACTTTTAAATTTCATCTCAAATTAACGTTGTGCAGAGTAAATTGTGACTATTTCCACGATAACTAAAAGAACACTTTAAGAATCAAATTAAGTACCCAAGGGAAGGGGAGGGAGAAAAAGGGAAGCAAGATGAACCTTACATTGGAATAAATACCAGATGTATCAAATGCTTAAAGTGAAAAAATGAAACTAAGAAACAAAAACCTAGGAGATCCTAGGGGATGTTTTGTCTGTGTATTGCAGAGTGGAAAGGCCACACAACACAGAAGTAAAAGTCACAAAATAAAAGATTAAAAATTCAATTGTATAAAAACTATCACTTTCTGTATAGCAAATGCCACCATAAAAACATCTTAAGACAAACAACCAATTAAATAATATTAGTTATTCACATTAAAAGGGCTAACCTCCCTGATATAAAAGTACACACAAATAAATAGGGGGGAAAAATCAATAGTCCAATAGAAAAATGAAAGGGATAAACTGTTCATAGAAAACAACATGCACAGGACTCATAAAAATATGAAAAAATGCTCAACTTCATTCATTATCAGAGAAACATAAATCCCAAGGACCTCAGCTACCATATTTTACCTGTCAGGCTAGCAAAATTCAAAAAGTTTGAACAGACTTCTAATAAAAGCATGGAAAAAATCGTTTCTCACACATAGGCTGCATAATACATGAAAGGACATCTGACAACATCCTTCAAAGTTGCAAACGCACATATCCTTTAATCCACTGATTCCAATTTTGGGAATTGGTCCTACAGGCACATATATACACACTTCAAATATAAGCTTATTCATCATAGCCTCGTAAATTATAGCAAAAGGTGTGAATGGGGAAGCTCTGAATGGGCCAAGATATTTACACTAACAGAAAACTCCCAAGATATGAAGCCACAAGCACAGCATGCTACCCTTTCTCTAAAGGGTGGATATTCACCATCATAGTCACATTTGCTCATATAGGATAAGCAACTAGTAACACTAGTGGCCTCTGAGGAGGTCGGCCCAAAGAGGAAGAATAGGGGAGATGGACATTCTGTTGTAAACATCTTTGTTCCTTTCAAACATTCCATGTGCTATATTATCTTTTCAAAAACAAGTAAAACTGTAACTTTACAATTTTTAAAGGCAAAAAAGATTTTTAAAAAGAGAGAGAGAGAAGCTCAATCACAAGATTTGATCCTAAGAGTACATGTGACCCAACCAGGATTATGTTTTACGTAGGTATTGAGAAGCAGAAGGAATCTCTCTGTATACATTCATTTTACTCAGAGTGCTTGAGTGGGTTTTATTAGTCACCAAATTCATTGGCTTTGATTTCAAAAATTTATAAAACTTATTATAATATTTAAGTTACACTGAGTGACAGTCATTTTTTCTAGGTAAACAGATTTTTTTTATAAACCATATATTTCTCTTTACTTTTATGCCATTACATTATTTGGAGAGAAATAATAGAATTCTCAGTTTAGTGAGTACTAAAGATTTAAACTCAGAGAGATGCACTTCACATTCCAAATATATAAAATGCCAACTGGCGTGCTGACAATACCAACAGCAACCAAATAAATATTCTGCAATTTCTAGAAAAAAAAAAACAGGATAAAGTTAAGGTACATAAACCTTCAGGTGGGATGTAAATCCCTAGTGCAAACCCAACGAAGCTGGAGAAAATGCAGCTAATAAACCTAGCAAAGTCTATCTTCTAGAAAGCTGCAAGCACGGCCTCTAAGAGGTTGACTCTTAACCGTAGTGACCTCCATTAAGTGGCATTTCTGCCAACTATTCCCTTTTTAAAAAGTGAAACAAAGTAATCTCTTTTCTATGAGCTTAGGAGACTTCATGCTTTATTGAACATCAATGATCATGTCATTTGAATCCATTCTCTTTTTTCTTTTTTTCGGAAATGGTAATTTCAAAGTCTAGTCCGTCCCTCCACGATGTATGCCCAAGTCAAATAATCCTAGGAACAGTCAGATGGAGAGAAAGGCTCGATGCTGAATTAAATCAAAAGCAGGCGCAGATGAACGAGCAGCCTCACTTTTTAAAAGTCACATAGTCCTTTGCTAAAATCTCCAGAAAAACATCAAGGTTCATTTACTGACCCCCTCTGGGTAACCGGGCGGTCTCCGAACACAAATCCCTTACGTCTGACTCTCGGGTTTTTCAAAGATATAAAAACATAAAATGCTGACGGCACCGCCACCCTCCTAACCTGCCGAGTTATGCAAATCCCGACATCTGCGCCCGGGCTGTTTCCCAAGCCTCGGTCCCCGCAGCTCTACGAGGCCCTGGCTGCCCCCACGCGCCCGAGGCGGGCTGCGGGTCCCGCACTCACCCGCCCGGGGACTCCGGCAGGGCCCCGCATCGCCACCTGCCCGCCCGCAGCGTCCCCAGGGCCACGTCCCAGGGGGAGATCCGTCTCCCCCCAGCGCCGCGTCCCCATGCCTCGTTCAGAAACGTCCCCGGTGACGGCGACAGCGGCCAGCAGCGACGTCCCCCCGCCTGGCAGGGCTCAGGGATCAGGCTCAGACCCAGGAAGGTGCGGGGTCCGGCGGGGGGCGCAGCGCCGCCCGCCCGACGGTCCCGATGCCTGGCCCGAGGGAACAATTCTGGGACGCCGGAGCCGGGAGGAGGGGGCGCCAAGTCCAGGAGACGCCGGAGACTTGGGGCGAGGGGTGGGAGGGTCTCCGGGCTGTCGCGGAGCCCCGGCCCGAGGGAGGCGTCGCCAGGGCCGCCGGGCGGGACACGAACGCGGCGGGCACGGACGCTGGGCAGCCAGCGACGTGCCGGGACTCACCGCGCTGACGGCGCCGGCGGCGCTGGACGCGGCGGGGCCGGGCGCGTCCTGCCTCCTCAGACGGGACTTGAGGCTCTTCATGGCCGACGCGCAGCCGTCCCGCTCCCGGCGGGCTCTGAACCTCGCAGACTGCGGGCGGCGGGCGCGCGAGGAGAATACAGCGGAGGCTGAGGCGGCCGGCGGCACCCGCCCCACCAGCCACCTGGGCCGCGGCGGCCCACGGCTCGGGCCTCTGGCGGGGCTCCCCTCCAGCAGCCAATCAGCTCGCAGCCCTGACTGGGGGTGGAGCCGGCTCCGACCAGTAGGAATCCGGGAAGGGGGCGGGACTTCCCTTTTAAACTTAATACCCCCCCTCCTCCCCTCCCGCTTTTCTCTCCGCGCAGCGGGAAAGTTTGGGAGCTTCAGCCGAGAAGAAGCAGTGGGGGGCGGCAGGGAACGAGGGGGGCCGCGAGAGTCGGGATCCCGGACACCGACACCCGCCCACCTGGGCGGTGGAGCCTGAGGTCTAGGGAGAACTCCGGGTCCAGCCTGCGCCAGCTCTCATCTTCCCGGACTCCCCTCCTCTTCCCATCCACATGCTCTTTCCCAAGTTAAGTTTCCTTCCTTCCGTCCGGCCCCAAAAATGAGTCTTGGCTACCTGCGCACAGACCTGCCTTCAGGAGAAACTTTTGTACTGTCTTCTGATGTTTTACTATCAAATCCCAGTACCTACCTGGAAACAACCGCGCTCATCAAAAATTCCAAAAACAAACCGCTTCTAAGAAGCAAGCTGGTGGTTGTACAGAGGAACACAAAGTTAAGAAACAGACTTGAAAGACCTTATAGTAAATCACAGCATATGTTAGGTGCTCAGTTATCTGTTGAGTGAACAACTCAATACTTTGGAGGGAAAGAGATGGGGTGGAGTAAGGGATGGAGATTGTACCATCAATGAACAATGACCTACTTGCATAGGAAGTGACATAAGTTGCCAAGTAAAATATGGCCTTTTCTTCAAAATTTAATTTTGTTTCCCATATAAACACAAGTAAAAGTACACCCTACCCAGAAATCTGGGTTAATGAAAATCATTTACGAGAAGGATGAAGAAACAGTTAAATGAGTTAACACCCAATAATTAACCCAATAATTTGCTGTTAATGTGACATCTTCAGAAGTCTTCCTTGGAGTCAGTTTTTCCAGCAAAATATTTATTGGAGCATGCATCCATCTGAAAAGGCAAACAGTCCACGTTTCTTGCTAATAAAGGACTCTTTGTCTGAAAGGTCCATTGCTTAGGATTTCCTAGAGTAACTCAAAGTTTTAGTCAAACACTGTAAGAAAATTGTCTGAATTTTCTTAGAGAGACAGCATTCAAAAACCGTGTTGACCTTAAAAAGTTAACAACTTACTATCTGAAAAAATTCTTAAATTCTATCTTGATAAGATCTTTGGGAGGAAATTTCTTTTGACTCCTCCCACTTCCTCAAGCTCCACAGCCATTTAGTTGGTGTTGGCTCTTCATAGTGTCTGTTTATGGGTCAGTTAGTCTCCCTCCTCACTGCCACTGCAGAACCAAAATTATCTCCTACTCCAGTTATTATTACAGAAGCTTCCTAACCCGTCTCCCAATCGCCAGTCTTTTCCATCACCAATAAATGATCAAAAAGTCTTACAGAAATACTTCTTACAAAAATCGTCAGCAGCTAATGAATAAAACTAACTCCTCTACTTAGCATTTGAAACTCTACAACATGGTCCCAACCTTGTTCTCCAGCTGATACTCCAAGCACATTTCAGGTCATTCCTCAAACATAGATCATGCCTTTCAATTTTCACATCTTTCCTCCAATCATTTTCTCTGTGTTTACATTCATCCAACAAAATCCTGCTTTCCCAGCAGTGTTTGGAAGGGAACACAGGGGCTTCTAAAATGCTATGCATTCTAACTGAGTGCTGGTTACATGACTAGTGTTTTCAGATTGTGAAAATCCAGTAAGCTTGTACCTTCTTGTGTGTGTGTTATACTTTAACAAAAAGATTTTTGTAAGTGTATGTCCCTTCCAACTGCCCTCCTCTCTAATAGAAACTCCCCCCATCAGATAACTGGAAATGATCTCTCCATCAGCCAAATAGTTGAGTTATTTTACCTCTCCTATAATACTAATATATAATCTGGGCAAACCTTATTTCACCACTAGACTTCAAACTCCCTAAAAACAGGGAATAACTGACATATATTTGAGGCTTAGCCTGTGATAGATGTCCAATAAATGTTTCTGAATGGATTGGTGCATTCTTTTTGGCTGTTATAGTACATTATGATTGTTTGTACTGTATATTCATGTGAGACAGGATTGGGACTCCCCCTTTTGTGAACATGGACGGAATGGTCTGGAACTATGTTGCTGCTTAAATACTTGTACTTCAGTCAGCTCCTTTGCTCTAGACTTAAGCTGAGCACCCATTTGCCATCCAACCTCCTGATTGAATCTTAAGTGTTAATTGCCTTGCAGTAGCACAGTCTCAGTAATTGACTATGGAGCTATATTAATTGCAGCCATGTGTTGTACTGAGTGTCTCCTGTGACATACAAGTTATCACAGCCTTGGTAACTGGCCTCTTTTCTGTTGTTACTGGATAAAGCAAAGGAAACAGACAGAGCCACAAGTATAGCTTGCATCAGGTTCCAAAAATGTTGGGCAAGTTATTTTTATGAACTGTCTGCATGATGTCCCCATGGTGTCTGTGTTCAGTAGCCTTTATGGATTTTTCCAGCCAAGAAACTTAATAGCTGATATCTGTTTATTCCTGTTTGAGAGCAACTAAGTAAATAGCAGTGGTTTGAGTATTCAGTAAAGCTTTTTTATATCAAACTAGAAGCCCCCTATATGAAGTAAAGTCACTATTATTAGCATTTGACCAGACAGGTTGTTTTCATTTGTTAACTATTATCACTATAATTTATTTTTATCTTCCCTTCAGAGCAAAGGGCACTTGTCAAACCTAGATGAACTTCTGTTTGTTACCATACTGAATCTATGTAAAATGCTTCTTTGGTTGTTTTACTTCTTATTTTGTATAATATATGCAACCAAGAAGGGCAGTGCATTTATAAAACTTATTTTAATAGGTTATACATACACATGGTAAAGAAATCTCAAATAAAATAAAAAGGGCAAGTTTGTCTCACCATTCCCATCCCTTTGATCCCTGCTGTCAAGAGAATTTGTGTTCTAGATTAGGGGACAGAGCTCACACCAAGTAGCTCAACTGGACAACTGCTTGCTAAACTGTCTAGTAGGATTAAGAGAATATTCAGGGAAGGAAAAGGTCAGGAGATCAGTTTGCCTGAAGGAAGGTTGAGTATCTATTAAGTGAATGCACACAAGTGAGAAGTCACTCCAAGTATGCAAAGGATCCCAGGGGACCTGCCAGGATAAGGAAAATAACCCAGCCGGTTAAGAGAGACTCACTGATCTCGTAATAATGGCAAAAAGGGTGGCAAAGATGATTTATCAGAAGGAGAATAAAGAATGCATGAATCCAAAATTTCCACATGGGATAATTCCTTTTTCAAACATACAGATCTCCTTCCAGGCAAGCTTTGGTTATCAATCCATATCCAAGGACTTCCCTCTTCTTTTTCTGAACTTCCCGCCACTCCTGGTAGCCCCAGGGCACCTGACCAACCAAGCCAGTCAGTAATTCCATGGAGGGGCCCCGGACATCAGCCATTCTCTCCCAGTTCAGAGACCAAAGCAGATAACTGGCAGAGTCACATGTGGCCATGGGGTCATAAGGAAGGGCACCCCTGCCCAGAACTCATACTGCAGCCTCAGGAACGAGAGACCCAAGGCAGTTCTCATACTTTCTGCTCTTGCCACATTCAAAACTAAAACATCACATAAGACAGCTTTAAAAAAAATAAATAGGTCATCTTTGGCACTAATTTTTAAATCATCTGCATGTCTAGTAAGCTCTCTGATGACTCCATCCAAGAAAACTAGAGTGGGAAGAAGAAAAGGGGAAGCGGAGATAGCTTCTGCTCCATAGAGCCATGTATGGCTCCTTGTGTTAGTTTTCTCTCCCTTGCTGAAGCCCTTTTTGCATTTAGCTGTGACAACTGGAGTTTACTAGTTACCTTCTAAAGAGGATTGCTTTACCTATCTCTCTATGTTCCTTGACATTTACAAACTGTAATTTACTTGTGACACATTGAGTGTGCTTTAGTTTCAATACTGAAAGGGATAAAAAAGCAGGGAGGATTTTGGTCAAGAACAGAACTAGACTTCCCCCAGCCTAATTGACAGCATAGCTAAAAACAGTTGTGATACCCATCATTATTTCTTTGGATTCAGGTTTAATGTAAAAACAAACAAACAAAAACACAAAACTTCATTTTGTTTGGTGAGAATTAACCTTGTTACCAAGTCTTGATTACACAAAGCTCCAGAAATACCGCTGGCTTCACATTAATGAGAAGATTGATGACTCTGAGTGTGCCTGGTTCAAAGGCAGAAACTCTTGATCGCCTGTTTTAAAACAGGCTACTCAGCCTGGAACCCAGATAAACACCAGGAATTTGGTTCTGGGGTCAGTAACTACTTGACTCCACAGTAAAATTTCCTGGACTTGGAGTTTTCTTATCTTGGCCAGAATACCAGGATGCGTGCAAACAACAAGCCAAAAGACTTTCAAGACTTCAGCACTGTCAAGTAAGCTGACAGTCTGTCCATGACTCTACTTTCCTGCTTTTGAATTTAAATTATGGAAAAGACAGGCTGTCTCTACAGAATTTACATGATAGTTTTACTCATTTATACTTTTTCCCTCCAGATCTCCAAGGGATCTTTAAAATTCTTGCAAGGTATTCAGTAATCCTGATTGAATAATTAGGTTATCAGTAAACCATATGGCTGGTTCAGTACCTCCAGTTACCTCATGGCAATCTTTGCTACTTATCCTAACAAAAGAACACTATAGACAGAATAAGTCAGACTGAATTTTTCTTTCTTTTTCTTCTTCTTCTTTTTTTGAGTCGAGTCTCACTCTGTCACCCAGGGCTGGAGTGCAGTGGCATGCTCACAGTCACTGCAACCTCGACCTGCTGGGCTCAGGTAATCCTTCTGTCTCAGCCTTCCAAGTAACTGGAACCACAGGCATGTGCCACCATGCCTGGCTAATTTTTTTTTTTTTTTTTTTTTTACTTATTTTAGAGATGAGATCTCACCAGGTTGCTCAGGCTGATCTCAAACCCCTAAGCTCAAGCAATCCTCTCACCTCCACCTCCCAAATTGCTTGGATTACAGGCATGAGCCACTGCACCCAGCCTGAGTCTTACTTTCAAATACACTTGAGGGGCAACCCCTTTGGGTTCCCTCCCACTGTAGGAGCTTCTCTGTCCTCTCAATAAATCTTGTCTTCTCAAAAACAAATCAAAACAAAACAAATACACTTGGAAAATGACCCAACCTTTATGATAGATGTTGAACAATGACTTTACAGTCACTTGAATTAAAATTGCTATTGACTATATTGGTTTAAATTATGTTGAAAAGAAAGTCATAGGCAAAATCCTGAATATATAGATGTTCTAATAAAGTTATATATAAACACGTTATATTTTGTACTATATAAGATTATAGACAGCATATATATTTAAATATACTATTTGGACTTCTTTCATCAAATATTCGTTTTTATTTTTACTGTTATATTTATTTATTTATTTATTTTTATTTATTTATTTTTTGTTACTTTTATTTTCAGAGGGTCTCACTCTATCTCCCAGGCTGGAGCACAGTAGCACAATCACAGCTCACTGTAGCCTCAAACTCCTGGGCTCAAGAGATCCTCCCACTTTATCCTCCTGGGTAGCTAGAACTATAGGCACCCATCACCACACCTAGCTAATTTTTATTTTTAGAGATGGGATCTTGCTATGTTGTCCAGACTGGTCTCAAATTTCTGGCCTCAGGTAATCCTCGCATTTCGGCCTCCCAAAGTCCTGGAATTACAGGCATCAGTCACTGTGCCTGGACAGATATTTTTATAAATTAATACATTTTTATGTAAATCCTAATTTTATGTAAACCCATATATGTGTGAATAAAATATTTGTTTTAAAAGTTGATCTTAAAACTTAGTTACTTGCATAAGATTGTTACATGATTGATTGCCTGGTTATTATTTTTTTTAATTTGATTACCAAAACACTCAGACTTTTGCTTCCTGGAAGATCATGTTTGTGAAAAACGCTTTCTGCCTACCCTTTCTTCAGAACTACTTCACCAATGTTTACATTTTCATTAAAAATTAAAATATAATTTTGTATCCAATTGCTAAGTAACACTTAACTGCAATGTTTATTTGGGATAAAATTTTCAGTTAAGGTACAGTTCTTTTTTTTTTTTTTTTTTTTTGAGTTGGAGTCTCACTCTGTCACCCAGACTGGAGTGCAGTGGCTGCTCCTGGCCACTGCAGCCTCGACCTGCTGGATTCGGGCGATCCTTCAGCCTCAGTCCTCAAAATAGCTGGAACTACAGCTACCACGCCCAGCTAATTTTTTGATTTATTGTAGAGATGAGGTCTCGCCAAGTTGCCTAGGCGGGTCTCGAACCCACGGGTTCAGGCCATCCACTCACCTCAGCCTCCCAAAGCACGGGTTTACAGGCTGAGCCACTGAGCCCGGATAGAGTACAGTTCTTATAAACAATTCCATATGTACTTGCACTACCAGGGCTATTTTGAAAGCATACTTTATTCAAAGAGATTTGTCCACCATTAGTCCCTCATGGATCACCATGTTTGTGTCCTTTATATGACCTATATCTATTTAGTTCAAATATCAAAAGATAGCTGATAATAATGAATCAATGCATATTTTTCTTATTGCTGTTTTATGAATACTGTTGCTACTAGCAAAATAATCAAAATGGGGGGGCAAAAAACCTGGAATTATCTTTTGGAGGGTGAGCCCCTTATAGTACAGGCTTCCCGGGCCAGTTGTTCTAGGAACCCATCAGCATCAGTATACCAGCTACCCTTGTTATGAGAGGCTGTGTTCCGCTTCAGTGAATTTTTTCTGGAGATTCAACACCTTTGCCCATTTCATGAGTGATTTGCAAGCTCACCTGCCCACACCACACTGAGTGTTCAGCAATTTTTGACCAAAAGCAGCATGACCCCTGTGCCCTACTCTCCTTATTCACCCAAGAAACTTTTGTTTTGTTTTGTTTTTCCCAGATTAAAAAAAAAAAAGTCCTCAAAGGGAAACATTTTGCCATTGTGGAAGAGGGAAACAAAAAACGGCAGAAGCACTAAAAGGCATCAAAACTGATCAGTTCAGAAACTGTTTTGAGCAGTGGAAAAAGTATCTCGATAGGTGTATTGCCTCACACAGAGTACTTTGAAGGTGACTGAAGTTTAAACATGTAAGAATAAATATACAATTTTTTATAAATAACTTCTAGGTTTTTGGGGGTCCCCCCTCGTAAATTTAAATACTACCACATTCTAAACTTCAAAAGAGCTACATTTTAATTTGGCCAGGCTTGGAAAAGCATGCATTATGTTCCATAAACTTCAAAACCATCCCTGGACCTAAACAATAATTAAGAACTGTTCCTTTGAACCTTGGAAGGGTGTATGTAGTCTATGAATGTACTTGAGATCAAGGCATAGCATTTTAAGGCTAAACTGCAAGGCGTATTTTTCCTACTACTGTGACATGGAGCTTGGAGAGAATAATAAACTCTCAAGCTACATCAGCGTTTCGGTTCATAACTCTGAGGTGACACTCATCAAGTCAACAAATACAAGTAAGCTTAAAACCCCTAACACCCAGGGGGTTGGGCTCTTACTAGGCAAGTCCAACCCTAACTAAAGTAACCTTGGCGAATTCCCAAATGTGAATCACAGCAAATCTAACAACAGTAAAGTTTGCTCATACCACCCTGTGAACTCTTAGAACCAGAAAGGCCCCATCCCCTACTACATTACTTTCAGTTGACATCCCCATCAGCAGCTGCCCAGTCGATGCCTGAATGGAAACACTCTAAAGGCTTTTGTTTAAATCACACTTCTATCCACAAAGAAATTGAGGTGACTTGTAATCAATTTCATTACCATACTTCTGACAACAAAAGTAGGAAATAAGCCAGAGGAAGGGAGAATTTGTGCTCACTGCTGGAGAGATAATTGCTGTCCCTGAGTTTGAAATTTGCCTTTCAGCTTCCTAATAGCCAAGACAAAATGAAACTGGAGACTATTAGGTGGAAGGATCACCTGAGTCCAGAAGGTCAAGGCTACAGTGAGTCATGATCATGCCACTGCACTCCAGCCTGGACGACAGAGTGAGACCCCCAACTCAAAAATACATATATACATACATGCTTGCATACAGGGACGCAGGCAGTGAGGAAATAGTATTTCTGGAAGTTGGCAGAGAGACGACATGAAATAGCCAATATTTGTCAGTCTTGCAACTCCAAAATATCAATTTGATCTGCCCTACCTAAGAAATACTCATGTGATTCTGAAAGTATGAAGATAATTTCTCAACTGATTTCTACCAACAAAGAAATCAGCTCAGACAGGGACCCCCAATATCTAAGCCACCAAATAGCAAATGGTTAGTTTGTGTTCGTAAGTTACACAGAAATTGGTCAAAGTATTTGTTTACCAAAGCACCACATCTCACCTTTTTGTGTATGTATCAGTGACAGCTTTAGTACTGGAAAAAGAAAAGACACCAAAGTTCTCTAAAGAGGTGATCTTCCTGCTGCTGAATTCTGAGTTGAATTTCTCACAGGGACGTGGCTTTACATATAGGATAGTGAGCACTGAACAGAGACGATCTCAACTGCTGGAAATATCTTTCTGGGTGCCCAGAGTGTTCATTCATCCCAACAGCATTGTTGTTTAGCACAGATGAGGTGTGAGGCAGTACTGGGGATCCAGCAGGGAATGAGACAGACAAAAGACCTGCTCTCAGGGAGTGTAATTCCAGCAAGAATGGCGGGAAGGAAGAGACAAAGTAAACAAACAAGTAAGTGACCAAGATAAATTCAGATAATGGTATCTGAGGAAAATAAAGGGATCATGAACAAGAAAAGAGGGCATGACTGTAACCTGGGTGGAGAAGGAAGGTCTTTCTGGAGAAGTGACTTTGAACTAAGTAAGGTCTAAGGACAGAAAGGAGCATGCCAAGGGTAGGTGTGGAGGCAAAACAACACTCCAGGTAAAGGAAGCAACCATGCAGAGGCCCTAAGGGCATCCAGCTTGGCTTGTTGCAGGAGCACTTGGAGACCCATGTGGCTGGAGCACAATGGGAGAAGGATGTGAACAGGAGGAGGGTGTGGTGGAACTGGGGCAAGGACAAGAAGGGTCTGGTGGACCAAAGCAAGGATTCTGGATTGTGATCTAAAGGAAGCTAATTAAGCAGGGGATGGTGTGATCTTATTTACGTACTAAAAAGATCCTCCTGCTGCTGGGGACCAAGAGGAGAACAGGAAGGCATGAACAGGATTCGGAGAGAATCTAGAAACAGAATTGACTTGCTGGGAGAGTGGAGACGGGGAGTAAGGCATTAAGCAGCTGGTCTGATGGTGCCACTTACTGAGTTAGCATGACTATAGGAGCGGCTTTCAAGAAACAGGAAAGAGCTCTCTTGGGCCATGTTAGTTTGAGTCACCATTGAGCATCCAGTGAGGATATTTATAAAAGAGGAAACCTAAATAGCAAGAGTGAGACTCATTAAAGACAGGGGGCTAGGGACACCAGTTTGGGAATTATGAGCAAATAAATGGAATGCAAAGCCATGAGACTAGGTAATATCCACTATGGAAGAAGAGAGCTGAGGCCTAGATGTGGGTAGTGCGACATTTAGGGACAAGATCTTTCTCTGGCGTCCAGGTTGTAAAACAGTGGCACCATCATAACTCACTGCAGCCTCAGTCACCTGGGCTCAAGCAATCCTCTTGCTGGGACTCAAGGCACATGTCACTATACATGGATAATTTTATTTTATTTTACTTTTGTAGATATGAGGTCTTGCTCAGGCTGGTCTTGAACTCGTGGCCTCAAGCGATCCTCTTGCCACAGCCTTCCAAAGAGTTGGGATTAGAGGCATAAACCACCACGCCTGGCCTGGTAGTACAAAATTTAGAAACTAGGCAGAGGAGAAGGCACCAGCAAAGGATGCTGGGAGGGAATGGCTAGAGTGGGTAGAAACCAGAGAATGTGGTGACATAGCAGCCAAGGGAGGATGGTTTTTCAAAGATCAGCTCTGCCGGATACCACTGAAAGATGGAGAAGCAGGAGGACAGAGGAGAGGCGCTTGGGTTTGGCATCATGGGCATTACAAATGGTCTTTACTAAAGTTTCCATCAATTTTGGAGAAAGAAACCCGATGAATGCACATTTCAAAGAGAATGGAAAATGATAGGGTGGCCAGAAGGAGAGGAGAGGAGTAAGGACAGCAGTTGGAGAGGGACGAGACATCTGTGGGAGGCTTTTTATTTTAAGGGGGCGGGCTAATAAGCCTTTTCTGTAGGCTGGGAGGAGAATGAACTGGGAGGGGGAAGGACTGATGAAACAGATAAGGAGACATCTATATGCATTCTGTCTTTGAGAAGGTAGAAAGGGATGTGATCCTTAGACAGGAGCTTGGACACATCATCTGTAGTAACAGGATGAAAGCAAAACACACAGGCACACATACTTGCAGGGTGGAATATTCAGTGCCAGGAAAAGAAGAGGGTCCCGATTGGATTGCTTCTATTTTCTCATGAATCACGATCATCAGTTAAAAGGGACACAAAGTCTGGGCAACATAGTGAGACCTTGTATCTACCAAAAATAAAAGTTAGCTACTCAGAAGTCTGAGGTGGAAGGATCTCTTGAGCCCAGGAAGTCGAGGCTGTGGTGAGCCATGATCATGCCACTACACTCCAGCGTGGGTGACAGTGAGACCTCAACTCAAGAAATACACACATACATACATACAGGGACATGGGCAGTGAGGAAATAACACATTTGCAGAGAGATGAGAAGATATGAAATAGCCAATATTTTTCAGTCTTTTAACTCCAAAATATCAACTTGGTCTGCACTACCTAAGAAAACTCATGTGACTCTGAAAGTATGAAAATAATTTCTCAACAAAGAAATCAACTCAGACAGGGACTCCCAATATCTAAACCACTAAATAGCAAATGGTTAGTGTTCCTAAGTTACACAGAAATTGTTTAAAGTATTTGTTCACTAAAGTACCATATCTCATCCTTTTGTGTGTGTATACCCTACAGCACAAAGTACTACTACTAGTATTACTACAAAATGACTAAGGTTTATTGAACTATTACCATATGCCAAAATACTGCACTAATTCTTTACATGTGTTACTTCTTTTAATGCTGCCAGCAAACTCTCAAACACTGTTGGTGGGAATGTAAGTTAGCACAACCTCTATGAAAAACAGCATGGAGATTTCTCAAAGAGCTGAAAAACAGACCTACCATTCAATCCAGCAATTCTATTACTAGATATCAACCCAAAGGAAAGCACATCATTAAATAAAAAGGAACCAACACACTCATACGTTTATCGCTGATAATACTCACAATAGCAAAGGAAATCAATGTAAGTGTCCATCAACAGATGATCGGATAAAGAAAATGTGGTATACATATGCACTACAGAATACTACTTAGCAAAAAAAAAAAAAAAAAAGATGAAATCATGCCTTTTGCAGCAACATGAATGGAGCTGGAGGCCATTATCCTCAGTGAAATAACTCAGAAACAAAAGGTCAATATCACCTGTTCTCACCATAAGTGAAAACTAAGCATTGGGTACACACGAACATACGGAGTGGAAAAATAGAGGGGAGAGGGGAGACAAATGGAAAACTACCTATCAGGTCTAATATTCACTATTTAGGTGATGGGTGCACCAGAAGCCCAAACTTCACCACTACACAATATCCGAGGGGGAACCCCAAAAAACTGGAATTAACTTTTAGAGGGTGAACTCCTTGTGGTACTAGCTTCCCTGCTAGGTAAGCATTCTAGGAGCCCCATTGACATCAGAGTACCAGTTAGTGTTATGAGAGGCTGAGTTCAGCTTCAGTGAAATTTCTGGTTTTGTTTTGTTTTTTTCCAAGATTCTTTCAATGTGTTTGCCCATTTCATGACGGATGATTTACAAGTGCACCATGCTGAGTGTTCAGCAGTTTTTGACCAAAAACAGCCTGACCTCCATGCCCCACCCTCCCTATTCACCTGTTCTTGCCCCGAGTGACTTGCTTTTGTTTCCCCCGATAAAAAAGAAGTCCGCGAAGGGAAATGTTTTGTCCATTTGGAAGAGGTAAAACAAAAAACGACAGAAGCACTAAAGGGCATCAGAATTGATGAGTTCAAAAATGGTTTTGAGTAGTGGAAAAAACATCTTGAAAAGTGTATTGCATCAGACAAGAGAATACTTTTAAAATGACCAAAGTTTAAACTTGTAAGAATAAATACACAATTTTTTATAAATAAATTCTGGCTTTGGGGGGATCCCTCCTCATATCCATGTAACAAAACTGCACTTGTATCCCCTAAACCTATTCTTAAAATATTCCCAGCAACTAAACTCACAGTAAGTACTACTATTATCCCAGTTTTATAAATGACGAAACTGAAGCTTACAAAGGTTAAATTCATATAATACCATATATAATATTATTAGAGTCCATGCAGCTGTCCATGAGATAGGAAGAACAGAGAGTAAACAATTATCAGTCGGACCAATCAATTATGAATGGAGTTGTATAAATAAATGTTAAACCAGAACTTAGTAAGTTATTCATGCTTGTAAATAGTGTGTCCATATGGGAAAAAATCACAAGGCAAGACATGAATAAAATGGTTTATGCCTATACATGATTTGCTAAAGAAAGTTGCAAGACTTCAGACAGAAGTCCAAATTGAAAAATGGGAATTTAGACAACCCCGTTGACACAACAAAGTCTTGAAGAAGAGACTCAGCCAGTAGCGTGTGCTGGTCAATTGTGTAACAGCTGGATTTTTGCAGGTAGGAGGAGGAGGTGGCCTCATTTATAGCAATTGTCAATTTCCATAGTATAAATACATTTGCAAACTATCAATATGACATCAAATAGCTAAAAAATTCTTGAAAATTTACCCATCAACTCTTGCAAGTCAGCTCAAGCACTGCAAAAAGCGAATATGCATCCTTCTGGCACCACTGGACCTCATGTTTCCTTGGACATGTCTAGCAAAGATAGCTTTGGGATCTCAGAACCTCAGTCAGCCTGAGATTATACCCCTCGCCCCATGGACCAAGTGAACGAAATAAAAAGGGAACTCCAGGCATCAATTATACTGATTCTAATGTATTTTTGATATTCAAGTTAGGAATACACAATCTTGCTTCAGTCTTTCCTTTTTGTTTGTATTCTCTTTTCCCCCCAAAGTACTGAAAAGATTAAGTGAATAAGATAGAATCAGATATTGTAACAAACATAAAAATTTGATATGGGGATTCTCAGTGTGGTCATTTCCTGTGTTCCAACATGTTTTTGTGGTTCCAGGCCTATGCTCTTCAACAGTAGTTATACAACTTCCCCAAGTAAGTGCCTGAGGAATTGATGTCGGTTCACTGGATAATGCAAATGACTGAGTTTTCTGTATGAAAACAATTCGCACACAGGGATTTAACTTAATGCCATCTCAAGACAAAGGATTCACTGCCTCCTGGTTTCAAGTTCATTACTACTCACCAAAGTGATGCATTTATAAAGTCATGGGTGATTGTTATGAACTTTCAGAATTTTGTCTTTCCAGTTTCAATCCCGATTCATGTCCAAACAGGCACGGTTTAGAATCTAGGATTGAAATAAGCCTCCAGGGTAGAATCAAGTTTTCTTTCAGACTTGTCCCCTAGATTAAAAAAAAAAAAAAAAAAAGTCATTGTTCCTGGCGTTGTAGGGAAGCTGCATTCTTTTGTCACTTGAAGCAAAAGTCTAGTCAATGCTGTCCAAAACTGAGATCCTAGATAAATATCTCAAAAAACAAGGAAATAATAATATGAAAAACAGAAAATCAAGCAACATAAGAGTTTGTGGCAGAAAAGATTCATTCATTCAATCATTCATTAAATATTTGCTGAATGCTTCTTGAGCATCAGGCAGTGTTCAGAATCCTTGAGTCATCGTTGTCACCAAAGGACAAAGACCCCAGTGTGTCCACAAGATTAATTGCCTTACCTCCTTCAAATTCATCTTTTTTGAGTCATGCCCTGGTCTTTTCTGCCTTTCGCCACTCCTACCACTTCTGAGGCCCTTAATTTTTCTCCCGTAGCACTAACATGCATTTCACCTTCTGACATACTAAATAAATAAATTATATATAGTGTATCAGAAAGTGACAAGTGCTACTATGATTGGAACAGGGTAGGAAAGGCAAGAGATAGAGATGACCTGAGAGATGCAGGTGGGGGCAGGGGTCGAGGCCATGTAGTACCTGATGGGGTATAGAACGGACTCAGGCCTTTTATCGGAGGGACATGGGAAGCCACATCAGAGTTTTTCAGACATCCGGGTGGGAGGCAATTGTGCCCAGACCAGGGTAGTAGTGTTGGATTCTAGATGGATCTTGAAGGTTGAGCCAGTAAGCATTCCTGATGGAATGATATGAAATGTGAGTTGATCATAAACCTGAGCACCTGGAAGGATGGATTTGGCATTCACTGAGATGGGGAAGGCTGTGTGGGTAGAGCAGGTTATGAGGAGGGGGTAGGGAGATCAGGAGTTCGGTATTAGACATATTTAGTGTGGGATGTCTATTCCACATCCAATGAACATGACAAGTGGCAGGTGGGGTTTATTAATTTGGATGCCAGGAGTAGGTCTGAGATGGAGTGATCAACTTGGGATTCATCAACATACAGTTGGTATGAGACTGCATGAGGTGACCAAAGGTGGAAACATAAAGAAAAGAGACCAGCCGGGCTCGGTGGGTCAGCCTGTAATCCCGCGCCTTTGGGAGGCTGAGGTGAGTGGATTGCCTGAGCCCGCGGGTTCGAGACCCGCCTGGGCAGCGAGACCTCATCTCTACAATAAATCAAAAAGTCAGCCGGGCGTGGTAGCGCATGCCTGTAATTCCGGCTACTCGGAAGGCGGAGGCGGAAGGATCGCTGGAGCCCAGCAGGCGAGGCTGCGGTGGCCGGAAGCGGCCACTGCACTCCAGTCTGGGCGACAGAGTGAGACTCCAACTCAAAAAAAAAAAGAAAAGAGACCAAGGACTAAGCTCTGGGTACTTCCAATATTAGCAAGTTGGGAGAGAACAAAAGAGAAGTATATTCCAGTGAATACTAAAGGAAACCAAAGGAGTATGAAGTCCTGGGAACCAAGTGAATCAAATGTACCAAGGAAGAGGGCATGGTCACCTGTGTCAATGCAGCCAATCAGTATGCTCAGTGAGTACCAAATATTATTATTGTGTTTAACATCATGGAGTAAAAACATCATTGTGTTTAACATCTTGGATTACAGGCAAGTCATGTTGATGGGGTGGTGAGAACAAAGGTTTGACTTGGTGACTTTAAGAAGAAATGGGAGGAGATAGATTGGAGACTACCATCATTCACAATCTCTTCAAGAAGGCTTGCTGCAAAAGGGAATGAGGTATTGGAACAGTCGTGGTGGCCAAGTTTTTCTATGATAGGAGATATTAACAGAACATCGCCAAAGAAATTGTATATGCATGGCTCCGTGTACATGCCCCAATCTTAGCTCTTTTATGATTTTTTACATGTCTCTCTCTCCCAATAAATTGTGATAATATATACATTATTGAGGACAGGATCCTTGTTTTATTCAACTTTATGTGCTCATAGGCTAACCGAAAGTATTAGTTATCTATCACAGCTTTAACAAAGGACTAAAAATTGAGTTGCTTAAAACAGCCCAGCTCTGAAAGTTAGAAGTATAACCTGGCCTCACTGAGTCGACATCAAGCTCTCCAGGGTGTTTGTTTCTTCACCTGTTCTAGTTCCTGTGGCTGCCCGCACTCTGCTGCAAATGGTTCTCTAATTTGAAGGGGATGTGTGATTAGGTTGGGCCTACCCAGGTTTTCCAGAGTAATCGATCCATCTCAAGGGTCTTTATTTCTTTTCTTTTCTTTTTTTTTTTTTGAGTTGGAGTCTCACTCTGTC
Source organism: Cephalopachus bancanus (assembly GCA_027257055.1). Taxonomy (NCBI): domain Eukaryota; kingdom Metazoa; phylum Chordata; class Mammalia; order Primates; family Tarsiidae; genus Cephalopachus; species Cephalopachus bancanus. The sequence continues at coordinate 1,534,269 of JAPVLO010000288.1, read as the reverse complement.
ACCCAGACTGGAGTGCAGTGGCCACTCCCAGCCACTATAGCCTCGACCTGCTGGGCTCCGGTGATCCTTCCGCCTCAGCCTTCAAAGTAGCTGGAACTACAGATGCGCACTACTACGCCTGGTTAATTTTTTGATTTATTGTAGAGATGAGGTCTTGCCAAATTGGCCAGGCAGGTCTTGAACCCACAGGCTCAGGCAATCCACTCACCTCAGCCTCCCAAAGTGCTGGGATTACAGACTGAGCCACCGAGCCTGGCTAAAGGCCTTAATTTCAACATATCTACAAAGGCCTTGTTGTCACATAAGGTAACTTATTCCCAGGTTCTGGGGATTAGAACATGGACTTCTTGGACATCATTATTCTGTTTATCACATTCAATGACTGACATGTAAATAAACAAATATTTGGAATACAAACCTATGTGTTTTTCCCTATGTAGTTTATCGTATTGCCTTCCAAAGTCTTGAATGTCTTTTAAAAAAAACTGTAATCTGTATGTGAGAGCAGAAACGGTTTCACTTTCATTCTTTATTATATTCCCAACATCTAGCACAGGGCATGAAGTAGGTACCCAATACATATTTGCTGAATGACTGAATGAGTAAGAGTGAGTAAACCTAATGTTTCACGTGAGCTGCTATAACAGACATCTCTTCTTTAGGCTCAGCAGATCATATCTGATTCCTTCAAAGGACATGGGACTTCCTCTCTGGGAATAGGGTCTTCCTTGCCCTTTTATTTCCTTCAATGTTCAATTCTATCTTTAGCACATTCTACCCTTGGGCACCATTGAATTCATGATATCTGCTGTGACCATTCATGTTAAGATATTAGTGACATCACCCTAAAAGGAATGACGTTTATTTTTAAAATTATTGTTGTTATTATTATTTTAGTCAGAGCCTCACTCTGTCACCCAGGCCGGAGTGCAGTGGCACGATCACAGCTTACCTTGGCCTTGACCTCTTGGGCTCAGGTAATACCTTCCGCCTCAGCGTCCCGAGTAGCTGGGACCTCAGGTGCATGCCACCACACCCAGCTAATTTTTTTATTTTTTGCAGAGAGTAGATATTGCTAGGTTGCCCTCACTGGTCTCAAACTCCTGGGCTCAAGCAATCCTTCTGCCTTGGCCTCCCAAGGTGCAAGATTACAGGTTTGAGCTACCACGCTTAGCCTTGAATTAATTTTAATAGGTAATATAGGTACATAATACAAAAAGTTTTAAATACTAAGGCATATACATTGAAAGGCAAGTTGGCCTTCCCTTCTGTTTTATTTCCCCAGAGGCATCATCTTCTACTAATTTATTTTGCAGGAGGTGAGTCTAATCTAACAGGCATAGTCTATGCATGCATAACATTTTTTATATAAATATGAAAGGATCCAAAAAAAACCTTTCTACACCTTACTTTTTATTTAGCAATATCGATGTTTCCACCAGCTGCTTGGTATGCCATTAGATAGAGATGCAACAACTAATTAAGCCTTCATAAATAAAGACCTTAAGTGATGACTCAAGTGCAGCAAACTTTCAGGCATCCATGGCCAAGAGAATGTGACTGGCTCTGTGTGGGAAAGGAAATGGAGGGACCTGTTTCGTGGGCAGAGCACCTGGATGCCCAGAAGTGTGTCACAAGGAAAGCTTAAAGAGAACAATGTGGCGTCTAGAAGGCAGTGGAAATTTGGATCTGAAAGAGGGAAGTCCGGGAGGACAGGAGTGGACATTCAGGATTCTTACAGTCATCCCCACCCAACTGACCCAGATGCACCTCCTTCTACTTCCCTGAGGCCTCTGCCCCTCTGAGCAGGTGAGATTTCCCCCCGGCCCCATCCCTCAATGTGACATTCCAGAGCCTTTGCTCACAACCTCCTAATTTCCAGGTTGTAGGGAAGTCACTGCCCACACCCTGCTTCCTGAGCACTCACCTGTCCAGGTTTCTGGCCCACCTCGCCCTCCTGGCACCTCTGTGACCTCTCTGAACCTTCATTTGTTCTCTGGATTCGTTGGCTAGGGCTGCCGTGACACCAAGAACTGTGTGGCTTAAAACAACAGAAACATGTCACCTCACAGTTTGGAGGCCAGAAGCCTAACTGAGGTGTTTGGCGGAGACATGCTGTCTCTGAAAGCTGTAGAAGAGAATCCTTCCTGGTCTCTCCCAGCTTCAGGTGGTTTCCAGCAATTCTCAGGTGTTCTTACCTCATAGATGCATCGTTCCTATCTTGGCCTTCGTCACCACATGGCTGCCCTCTCTCTGTGTGTTTCCACATCATCTTTTTCTAAACATGCCTTCTCCTTAGGGGGACAACAGTCATATTGGATCAAGGACCCACCATTTTCCAGTATGACCTCATCCTAATGAATTATGTCTGCAACAAACCCACAGTATTTCCAAACAAGGTCATATTCACAGATACCAGGAGTTAGGACTTGAACATATTTTAGGGGGAGGGGGAGGACACAGTTCAACCCACAACATCTTGCTATAAAACAGTGGTGTGCAGAGTGGGCTGAGACCCCTCCCAGAGTACACAAGATAATCCTTTGTGGAAAGGGAAGGAAGCATTAACTTATTTGTTTCTAAAAGGATTAGACATTACTAATATTTAATATGTGAACTGAGACCTGTGATAACCCCCTCTCGTTTCATTTGTCAGAGCCCTGTGGCTTGCCCTGCAGGGGTGGCTCCCAAGGGAACAGTAGACAACTCTCAGTGCAGAGAGGATGACGGAGCTGCCCTTGCCTCTTGCTCAATCTCAGTGAATTGCCCCATGTTGCAATTCTTGCACTTCAGGATATCATTAATGTGATGACTTGTATGAAAACAAGTCCTTTCAGTCGTAGACTATTTACAGTACTTTGTACTGAGGGGAACATCACCATGAAAGTACTCTAAAATCCAACCAAAACATGAGGTTGAACTCTAATTCACAAAATGACAGATTTTTCCAGCCTTTTTTACAATGACAAATAACAATAAGTAGTATGTTACCTAGCAAATGGTTTTTGGAAAAAAAAAAAACTTCTGAGTGTATCCCTTCACAGTAAATGCAATATTTTAATGATAAATGAGAAATTTATACTATGAGACAAATGCATTGAAAGTGGACATTTAAAAATGATTCTATTATAGATGGAATAACCACGTCTCTCCTAAAAACTCTCCTAGCCTTCCATCTGTAGCATTAAGGAGGATGAAGTGACCTTAAGACCATCCTGCTAGAAAATGTATAGAGACGTTGAAAAGAATAATTAGTGTGAATTCGTAATGAAGCTTCTAAGAAAGTTGGAGGAATTCCCAGGAGCCAGAGACAAAGAAGGAACCAAGGCCCAAAGCTGACAGCGCAGCTGCTGCTTGGAGACAAGAGGCCCCAGTGTGGCCACACAAGACAGGGAGCTGGAATTGTAATGCCATCAGAAAGCTGTCTTCTGGGAGAAGATGCCCTAGGAAAATCCACCCACCAGCAAAGAGACACAAAAGGAAGTGTGTTGAGATCAGTCTGGTCTTTAGGTGGGGCAAAAGGAGATCTCTACAGGGGATTTTATCCCATGCCTGGCCTCATGTGATTTAGGGATTTGAAACTACAAGGGAGGGACACCTCTCAAAAGAACAGAATTATCTTTTGGAGGGCAGGACCCTTGTAGTACACTCAGAATTTGTTCCTCCAGATCAAACAGTCAACCAAAGTTGTTATCTGGAAGTTTTGAGGTTGCATCACAGTTTGCAGAAGAAACATCCCAAGTTGTGGCAAATGGGTGATGGGTTCTTCCTCCATGACAATCCTTGCCTAAGCCGCACTGAATGTTCAGCAGTTTTTGACCAAAAACAGCATGACCCCCGTGCCCCACCTTCTCTATTCACCCAATCTCACCCTGTTAATTATCTTTTTGTTTCCCAGATGAAAAAAGTCCTCAGAAGAAAACATTTTGCTGATGTGGAAGAGGTGAAACAAAAAACCGTAGAAGCACTAGAAGGCATCAATATGGATGAGTTCAAAAACTGTTTGGAGCAGTGGAAAAAGTGTCTCAATAGGTGTATTGTATCCAACAGAGAGTCCTTTGAAGGTGACTGAAGTTTAAACAGGTAAGAATAAATATACAATTTTTTATAAATAAATTCTGAGTCTTTTTGGGTCCCTCATACACTAACTTCATGGATGAGGCACATTGAAGCCAATAAATTGGTGTTAAAAGGTTTTCAAGTCACTTACGTTTCTGGCAGAAGCAAACAAAAACCAGTCCAGAGCAACATTCCCTCAGATCAAACAGCTTTGGTCTAGCAGAATTCTTTTTTAAAAAAGACTATTTTTTAAGAGCCATTTTAGATTCACAACAAAATTAAGAAAAAGGTCCAGAGCTTTCCCATATGCCCGTATGCCCCCTGTCGCCACACTGCACAGCCTCACCCACTACCAGGATCCCACCAGAGTGGTCCATTTATTCAATTGATGAGCCTGTCTGGCCATAGCATAGTCACCCAAAGTCCATAGTTTATATTCAGGTTCACTCTTGATGTTGTACATTTTGGGTGGGTTTGGACAAACATCTAATAGCATATCTGCCATTAGAGTATCCTGTAGGGTAGTTTCACTGTCTAAAATTCCCTAGGCTCTGCTATTCACCTTTCCACACCCACCCTGCTCCCAGCCTCTGCAATCCCAGGTCTTTTGATGATCTCTGTAGTTTTGCCTTTTCCAGAATCACATATAGCTGGAAGCATACAGTACAAATCCTGCTCAGACCAGGTTCATTCACTTAGGAACATGTGTTTAAGTTTCTTCCATGCCTTTCCATGGATAATTCTTTCTAATATAATTTTCTTAATAAGTCAAATATTTACATGGTTAAAAATCAGTTGAGAGGCTATAGTAGCCCAGGTTAGAGGTTATGGCACATGGACCAGAGTAAAAAATGGAAGGTAGAAGATGGGTTTAAGAGATCTCAGAAGTATAATACACAGACTTTTTTTTTTCTGAGTCGAAGTTTCAGTCTGTTGCCCAGGCTGAACCGGCTACTGCAGCCTCGACATCCTGGGTTCAAGTGATCCTTCTGCCTCAGCCTCCTGAGTAGCTGGGACTACATGGCATACCACTATGCCCAGTTAAGTTTTTTGATTTATTGTAGAGATGAGGTCTCGCCATGTTGCCCAAGCTGGTCTCAACCACCTGGGCTCAGGTAATCCTCTCGCCTCAGCCTCCCAAAGTGCTGGGATTACAGTCGTGGGCCCCCGTGCCCGGCCAAAACTTTGATGACTGATTTGAATGTAATGGGGAAAGAATAGAAAGCCAGAGATGATTTGCTGGTTTTTAACTCAAGCATCTGAATGAATCATGTTGCTTTTTACTAAGAGGACACGTAAACATAGCAAAAGGTTTGTGGGGTAGGAAAAGTCATTCTGTTTTGGCTATGATGAGCTAGAGTTATCTGCAATATCCATATCCAGGAGGGTATTCGAGTCTGAAGATGAAGATAATAATGTGGATGTTGCTGGTATATGTAAGTGGTCATCGGGGCCATAAGAATGAATGGAAGTTTCAGGAAATGTGCAGAGTGCCACAAGCCTAGGATGGGGCCCAAAGAACAGCCACTGTTTGGAGATTTGTGGAGAAACACAGTCCAGCAAAGAGAGTATGGGAGGAAAGCAAACAAACTCTAGGGCCATGGAGGCCAAATGTCAGTAAATATCAAGTGCAACTGACAATGACAGAAACCAACAGGCTCTTTCTTTCTAATGTCATCCTCACACAGAACACAGTTCCTCCAAAAATTTCAAGCTCTTCTGGGCCCATCTCTGCCCATCCTTCACTTATGGGAAAGAGAGGGTCAACCTGAGGCTCCCTGAGGCCCTCTCTGCTCTTTTTTCTTGGTGTTTTCATTTAACAGTGTGAAGCGCAGAAGTTGAACATGACAGCAACAAATCCTCTAGGCAGCGAATGCTCAGTGCATGGAGGTGGAAACCACAGGTTCACCCACATGATAGAGAAGATCTGCATAATGAGTTTTCCTCCAAGGCCTTGCAGGATCCAGGGGTTCCCAGAGGTCATGCGTGCTGGCACCTGGCATCTGTCCCGTGTGCATGACACATCTGTTGGCAACTGTCTGACTCACTTCAAACCTAAGGCCAAGGGACGTCCATCTGTGTTTCTCATCCTACAGTCACATCTCGGCCTATTTGTCACTCACATCATGCACCCTGTCTGCCCACGACTCTTCTACCTGCTATTCCATATCTGTCAGAGCTCACTGTACCCTTTAATAGCTCATTTCCTGTTATTAGTTAATAATTCTTTGTATTAAACTTTCCCCCTCCAAATACTGTGGAGTTTCTGTCTCCTAAATGGAACCTGAATGACACAGATGGAATCAAAGGGGATCTTTTCACACAATCACCTCACTTTATAGCTGAGGAGATTGAACCAGAGGGCCCAGGAGAGGGGCCAGAAAAGCAAATGCCATGCCCAAGTCACACAGTGAGAGGCGGAATTCGAGGTGGAAGCCACATCACCTAGTGGTCAACTTAAGTAGCAACTACACTGCATCAACCTGACTCAATGTCTGGAATATACAAGGCATTCCATAGAAATGAGTTGATTTTGGTGATCTGGATTCTTCTGCTGAAATTAGGGTTTTTGTGGTCTTGCTTTTCCAGCTTCCTTAGGTGGTTTCTTAGGCTGTTAATTTGTGATCCTTCCATTTTCTTCATGTACTTTTGTAGGGATATAAATTCTCCTCTTACTACAGCTTTCATGGCGTCCCAGAGATTTTGGTAAGATGTTTCTTCATTTTCATTTGTTTCCAGGTATCTTTTGATCTCTGTTTTGATTTCATCATTGACCCAGGAGTTGTTTAGCATCATGCTGTTTAGTGTCCATGTCTTTGTGGGTTTTGAGGGAAGCTTGTTGGTGTTAATGTTTATTTTTTATTTTTATTTTTTTTTGAGTTGGAGTCTCACTCTGTCGCCCAGACTGGAGTGCAGTGGCCGCTTCCGGCCACCGCAGCCTCGCCTGCTGGGCTCCGGCGATCCTTCCACCTCTGCCTTCCGAGTAGCCGGAATTACAGGCATGCGCTACCATGCCCAGCTGATTTTTTGATTTATTGTAGAGATGAGGTCTCGCTGCCCAGGCGGGTCTCGAACCCGCGGGCTCAGGCAATCCACTCACCTCAGCCTCCCAAAGGCGCGGGATTACAGGCTGAGCCACCGAGCCCGGCTAATGTTTATTTTTATTACACTGTGGTCCGAGAAGGTGCATGGTAAAATTTCAGTCCTTTTAAACTTGCTTATGCTTGATTTATGGCCAAGTATGTGGTCGATCTTAGAATACGTTCCATGTGGTGATGAGTAGAATGTGTATTTTGTGGTCTTTGGATGGAGTGTTCTGTAGGTATCAATTAAGTCCATTTGGTCAAGAGTCACACTGGGGTTCCAAATCTCACTGGTGATTTTTTGTCCTGATGATCTGTCTAGGGTTGTGAGTGGGGTATTAAAGTCCCCACTTATGATGGTGTTAGAGTCAATATCTTTCTTTAGTTTTCCTAGAACTTGCTTTATGAAAGTTGGCACACCTATGTTGGGTGCATATATGTTTAGGATAGATATTTCTTGTTGATGGAGTGAACCTTTTATCATTATGTAGTGGCCCTCTGTATCTTTTTTAATTTTTGATAGCTTAAATGGTATTTTGTCTGAAATTAGGATCATGACTCCTCCTTTCTTTTGTGTTCCATTCGCCTGAAAATTTGTTTCCCATCCTCTTACTTTGAGTCTGTACATGTCCTTTCTAGTGAGATGGGTCTCTTGAAGGCAGTATATTGTTGCCTGGTGATATTTTATCCATTTTGCCATTCTGTGTCTTTTCAGTGGTGCATTTAGTCCATTCACATTCAGGCTAATTATTGAAATGTGAGAGTTTGTCCCTATCATAGAGTTCTTATAGAGTTGTTGTTCTTCCACTTGGTTTTTTGTCTTTCTTTTGGTTTCGGGGTTGGTTCATGTGTATTTTATTCTTTTTCCTGTACTCTTGTGAAGGACGTTGTTCTTTTTTCCTTTTCTTCCGTGTTTAGTACTTTCTTAATGTAGAGGTGGTTTGGTGGCAGTGTAAGTTCTTAGGGATTGGATATCTAGGAAAGATTTTAATTCTCCCTAGCTGATAAAGGTTAACTTGGCTGGGTAGGTTATTCTTGGTTGAAATTGTTTATCTTTTAGGACTTTGAAGATAGGGCTCCAAGTTCTCCTAGCCTGCAGGGTTTCTGTAGATAAATCTGCTGCTATTCTAATTGGTCTTCCATGGTAGGTGATCTGGCCTTTTTCTCTTGCTGCCTTTAGACATAGAAAACAAAAAGATAATACAAAAAAAAAATCAATGAAACTAAAAGCTGTTTCTTTGAAAGGATAAACAAGATAGATGGTCCCCTAGCTAGACTGACCAAGAAAAAGAGAGAAAAAACCCAAATAAGCACAATCAGAAACACAAAAGATGAAGTCACATCTGACCCTGAAGATATACAAAAGATCATTAGAGACTACTATGTACACTTGTATGGAAACAAACTTGAAAACCTTAAGGAAATGATGGACTTTCTGTCATCACACAACCTGCCTAGGTTGAAACAAGAAGAAATTGAGACCCTTAATAGACCAATAACAATCAAGGAAATTGACTATGTAATAAGAAAACTACCTACAAAAAGAAGCCCTGGACCAGATGGCTTTCCAGCAGAATTCTACGAGACATTTAAGGAGGAACTGATTCCAATCCTACTGAAGGTATTCCAGGCAATTGAGAAAGATGGAACCCTCCCCAAATCATTTTATGAAGCTAACATCACATTGATACCCAAGCCAAGTGAAGACCCAACAAAGAAAGAGAACTACAGGCCAACATCTTTGATGAACGTAGATGCTAAAATTCTCAACAAGATCCTAGCAAACCAGATTCAACAACACATCTCAAAAATCATCCATCATGACCAAGTAGGCTTCATCTCTGGGATGCAAGGCTGGTTCAACATTCATAAAACCATAAATGTAATTAAATACATCAACAGATGTCAAAACAAAAGCCACATGATTATATCATTAGACGCAGAAAAAGCTTTTGATAAAATCCAACACCCCTTCTTGATAAAAACCCTCAAACATCTAGGCATATGGGGAACATACCTCAAAATAGTAAAAGCCATCTACAAGAAACCCACAGCCAGCATACTCCTAAACAGACAAAAATTGGAACCATTTCCCCTGAAAACTGGAACTAGATAAGTATGCCCACTCTCACCCCTCCTGTTCAATACAGTATTGGAAGTCCTGGTAGAGCAATCAGAGAAGAGAGGCAATCAGGGGTATTCAAATAGGAAAAGAGGAAGTCAAGTTATCTCTCTTTGCAGATGACATGACTGCGTACCTTGAAAACCCAAGAGAATCTGTCAAAAACCTCCTTACACTGATAAAGGCCTTTGGCAAAATCTCAGGATATAAAATAAATGTGCAAAAGACAATTACATTTCTTTACACCAATAATAAACAAACAGAAAACCAAATAAAAAGCACAATTCCATTCACAATAGCCACAAAAAAAATGAAATACCTTGGCATCTTCCTAACCAGAGATGTGAAAGACCTTTATGATGAAAACTACAAAATGCTGCTCAAAGAAATCAAAGATGACACAAACAAGTGGAAAAATATCCCATGCTCATGGATTGGAAGAAACAACATTGTGAAGATGTCCATCTTACCTAAGGCAATCTACAGATTCAATGCAATACCCATCAAATTACCAGCAACATTCTTCTCAGACCTAGAAAAAACAACACAGGAATTCATATGGAAACACAAACAACCAAGAATAGCCAGAACAATCCTCAGCAAAAAAAAAAAAACAAAGCAGATGGTATTACATTACCAGACTTTAAGCTTTACTATAAAGCTACAATCATCAAAACAGCTTGGTATTGGTATAGGAACAGGCATATAGATCAATGGAATAGAATTGAGATTCCAGAAGCAAAACCTCAATTTCTCAACCAACTCATTTTCGACAAAGCCTCCACCACCTATCACTGGGGAGAGGAGAACCTATTCAGCAAATGGTGCTGGGAAAACTGGCTGACCACATGCAGAAGATTGAAACAGGACCCCTATCCATCCCCATACACAAAAATTAACTCCAAATGGATCAGAGCTCTAAATGTAAAACCTCAAACCATAAACCTTAGAAAATGAAGGACAAACCCTCATGGAAATTGGAACTGGCATCCAAATCCTGAACAAAACCCAAAACCCACAGGCCATAAGAGATAAGATAGACAAGTGGGACCTCATTAATTGACAATCTTCTGCAAAACCAAAGAAACCATCAAGAGAGCAGGGAGACAGCCTACAGACTGGGAAAAAGTATTTGCCAACTCCAGGTCCAAAAAGGGCTTAACATCTTGGATCTACAAGGAACTCAAATGTGCTGAAAAGAAAAAAACAAACAATCCCATTATAAAATGGGCAAAAGATATGAACAGACACTTCTCAAAGGAAGACATCCAAGCAGCCAACAGACACATGAAAAAATGTTCAACCTCACTAATCATCAGGGAGATGCAAATCAAAACCACCCTGAGATACCACCTAACTCCGGTCAGAATGGCAATTATCAGTAACTCAAAAAATAACAGTTGCTGGAGAGGGTGTGGCAAAAAGGGAACACCTCTACACTGTTGGTGGGAGTGTAAACTAGTGCAACCTCTGTTGAAAGCAGTGTGGCGATTCCTAAAAGCTCTAAATATTAACCTCCCATATGACCCCGCAATCCTTCTACTGGGAATATACCCTGAAGAACCCAAATCACTCTATAAAAAAGATATCTGCACACGTATGTTTATCGCAGCATTGTTCACAATAGCAAGAACCTGGAAGCAACCATGCTGTCCTTCAAAAGAGGACTGGATTTTAAAAATGTGGTACATATACACGATGGAATACTACATAAAAAAGAACAAAATCATGAATTTCGCAGCAACCTGGATGGAACTAGAGTCTATAATACTGAGTGACCTCTCATAAAAACAAAGATCTGAGTATCACATGTTCTCACTCATATAGTGGGCCTTGATCATCCAACGTACTACCATAAGCAAATGACTGACAATGGTGGGAAACTATGGGGGGGAGGGGAAGGGAGGTGGGATTAATGATAGTAAACATCTGTCTGGGGACGGGGAGATACCTCTTATCAACAAGGGTGCCTGAACGAAGCATATTTGTATACCTAACCCTTAACTGTACCCCACTATATCATAATAAAATGTATCGTTTATAAAAAGAAAAGAAGTGAGTTGAGTGACGCAGAGTGAGACTCCAAATCAAAAAGAATAAGAATAAGAAAAAGAAATGAGCTGAGTGAATGAATGAATGAATGAATGAATGAAGGCTCTCTGGACAAGGCTTTATTGGGGAAGATTGGGAAAAAGAAAGCATGAAGGGCCTAGGGTCTTTGATTATGATGAAGAAGATTATCAATGAGGTAAGAAAATTCCACAGGTGAGATCGCGATCTCTTAGCAAAGAAATTGTCAGTTGCTTCACAAAACAAAACAGGCAAACCCAATAGCTTGACTTCAGCCCTCGGGTGGTCTGGGGATTTGGGGTTGACTTCTTGAGGGCATCTGTCCTCCAGGCTTCTGCGCCTCAAACATCCTTTGCCAGAAGACATTTCTGTGTGTTCCCATGTCCCCAGCCCCCATCAACTTTTCAGATCACCCAGGCCGCCCAAATGCCCACCAGATGGTGTTGGCTTCCCTGGAAGGGTTCCCAACCCAGTTGGTTTGTGGTATCCAAGGGGAGGCAGCTGTCTGTTGTGGCGGAAAGCTAACAGCAGTAGAGGGGCCCCCTCCAGCACTGGCTCCATCTCCCACCCACTCTCTTGAGACCTCCGCAACTCACAAAGCAGTGGTTGGGACTTTGCAATTAGTGGTTTGTCTTTAACAAGGATGGTTTCAGCATCATGGGTGCCAATATATAGTTTCTTTGACGCACTGGCCAGGGCCCAGGTGTGGCTCCTAATTTCTAATTAAGGTATGTTTAGATAGCAGGAGAAGAAAGGCCTGTCTAGTGTTTTTATTTGAATAAGAGGGCAGGATGGATTTGGCTCAGGCAAACTTATTTTAGACAAGTTGTTTTGACAAGTTCAGTAAAGAAGAGGGATTCTAGAGGAAACGAGATCGAGTGGAAAGAACATCAGCTCCCAAAGTCAAGTCCTGGCCCTGCTACCAACTGGTTGTAGGATCCTGGGCAACTCACTTGACCATTGGAGCCTCACTGCCCTTGTCTACTGAGAGTTTCACCTAAACAGTTTCTGGACCCCAGTAAAAACAACCCAAGAGATCATGGGATTTGGGGGTTCCTGGAAGCACCTCTTCTCCTCATCCACTGCTACCTTCAAGAAATTGACTCCTGACCAGGGCATTGTGGCTCACACCTATAATCTCAGCACTTGGGGAGACAGAGGTGGGAGGACTACTTGAGCCCAGGAGTTCGAGTCCAGTGTGGGCAACATAGTGAGTCCTTGTCTTTACAAAAAAAAAATCAAACAATTAGTGGCATGTGTCTGTATTCCCAGCTCAGGAGGCTGAGGAGGAAGAATCAGCTGAGCCCAGGAGGTCAAGGCTGTGGTGGGCCGTGATCTCAGCCTGGGTGACACAGTGAGACCTCAACTCAAACAAAGAAAGAAAGAAGTGGACTTACGAGTGTTTCAGAGTAAATGTTCTTTAAGAGCGAGGGTTTCACTTTGTATCTATCAAGGAACAAATGACCAAAAGTACTTGTCTTATGCAATCATTCATTCAGTTATTCTCCGGTATCTTTCAGAGTCTGAACAAAGTGGCCAAGTCCTAATCCTTTTTCAGTCTCAGACTCCTCCCCTACAAAGTGTCCCATCTCAGCAGCCCATGCCAACAACTTCTGTTCCATCCTCATAGTAGTTAATGCCTGTTCAACTCATTCCTCATGAATCCCTTCCACTGTAGAGTTTAGAGTGTACATGGTTACTTTGTTTTTCACAGATGTTTGCTTTGTCTCTGTGACTAGATGTGGGGTCTAGAGGGTAGGAACTGGGCCCTGTACTTTGTATCTCTAGCAGGATCTAGTTCAGGGTCCTGCACCTGTGTAGTGCTTATTAACGGGTCTCAACTAGTTGACTGATGAGGCCTGTGGATGTACAAAGGCTAAGTGGAAGACTCGGTGTAAGCTGAGGGATAGTCCAACCTGAAGAGTTGAGTGACAATGACAAGCAACATCCTTAGGCCTGTGTCTTACTGAAAATCCATGCAGTAGGTCAGCGGTTCCCAACCTTTGCACCCTGTACCACTTGCAATCAACGGGTTAGACCAAGCATCACAGATTCTCATGTTTGTAAGATGACGCAGGCATATCTCAGCAGGGGCATAGTCTGGAGTCCCCCTTATCTATAGTTTTGCTTTCTGAAGTTTGTTACCCATAAGTCAACCAAAGTTCGGAAATATGAAATGGCAAAATCAGAAATAACTCATATGTTTTGAAATGGGCACCATCGGACCAGGGATGTGAATTATCCCTTAGCCCCGAACAGCTATGCTGCAGGTGCTACGTGCCCGATGGCCCCGTGCCACTGTTAGTTAGCATGTGCCTCCGTTATCAGATGTCTGTCAAGGCATATCACAGGGCTCATGTCCAAATAACCCTTATTTTACAGTACAGCAAGTCCTTGAGTAACATCGTCTTCTTATAACATTGATGAAGAAAAAGAATTAATTCTGGCCAGGGCCAGCATCTATTTCCACGTTCTCCCTGTGTCTGTGTGGGTCTTCTCTGGGCATTCTGGTTTCCTTTCACATTCCAAAGATATACACATGCAGTGAGCTGGTGTGTCTACACTGCGTCAGGAGAGTGAATGTGGGTGTGTATGAGTGGCCCAGTGGTGGCATGATGTCCTGTCCAGAGCTGGCTCCTGCCTTGTGCCCTAAGCTGCTGGGGTAGGATCTGGCTAGTCCTGATCCTGAACTGGAATAAGCAGGTAAATAATAATTTCACTTGTTTTTAATAATCTATCTTAAATATATGCATAGCTCACATTTATTTTAATGTTTACGATTAGAAGTAGTTTGGTATTTATTTAGAAGGTTGGCAGGCCAGGTATAGTGGCTCATACCAGTAATCCTAGCATATTGGGAGGCTGAAGCAGAAGGGTCATTTGAGATCAGGAGTTAAAGACCAGCCTGGGAAACACATGAGACTCCATCTCTACAAAAAAATTTAAAACTAAAATATTAGCTGGTATGGTGGTGTTCATCTGTAGTCCCAACTACTCGGGGGGCTGAGGCAGGAAGATTGCTTGAACCCAGGAGTTCGAGGTTGCAGTGAGCTATAATTGCATTACTACACTCCAGCCTGGGTAACAGACCACGACTCTGTCTGAGAGAGAGAGAGAGAGAGAGAGAGAGAGAGAAATTCAGTGATGTTTTTGTGAACAGAAACATGCCTAAGAACTTAACTCTTGTTTCTACCAATTAGCCTATGGTAAAATCTGGTTTCCTGATATGTTGTTTCACTTAACGTCTACGTTTCTAAGAACATATCAGCAATGTTGGGTGAGGACATACTGTACTTAATAATGGCCCAAAGTACAAGAGTAGTAATGCTGACAATTTGAATATGTCAAAGAGAAGCCATCATGTGCTTCCTTTAACTGAAAAAGTGAAACCTTTCCCCTTAATAAGGAAAGAAAAAACATCATATGTAAAAGTTGCTAAGATCTCAGTGAGAACAAATATTCTATCTATGAAATTGTGAAGAAGGAAAAAGAAATGTGTGCTAGTTTTGCTGTAAAAGTCATGGCCACAGTGTGTGAAGAGTTCTTAGTGAAGATAGGAAAGGCATTATACTTGCAGGTGGAAAACATGAACAGAAAAATCTTTCTTTTTCTTTCTTTTTTTTTTTAAATTGGGATCTCACTGGGTTGCCCAGGCTGGAATGCAGTGACACAATCACAGCTCACCACAGCCTTGACCTTCTGGGCTCAGGCAATCCTTCTACTTCAGACTCCTGAGTAGCTGGGACTACAAGGGTGCACCACCATGCCCTGCTAATTTTTGATTATTTGTAGAGATCTCGAACTCCGGGGCTCAAGATAATGCTCCTGCAATCCTTCTGCCTCAGCCTCCCAAAGTGCTGGGATTATAGGCGTGAGCCACTGTGCTCTGCCCAAAAACGTGTTTCAATCGATGGCAGTCAGGTTCAGCACTAGCCAAGGTTTCAGGCGTCCAACAGGGGTCTTGTAACATGCCCTCCATGGGTAATGGGGAAATTATTGTACTTATTTTCCAAATGTACATTGTAATTGGCAAAATATATTGCTCTTAAAAGTCTAGGATTTCACACAATCCTTTGTCCGTCACGAACTTTTCAAATAGAAGCTGTCCTTCCCGTCCCAGGTACTTCAGAAGCCATGGCTTACAGAGCAGACATGACTGAGGCCAAGAACCACATCACACACCACCATTCCCAAAAATGGCACAGAAAAATGCATCAAGAAACCCTGATCACAAAGACACAGATCTCTTTAGGTGTCGACCCCAAGTTCCTGAGGAATGCATGCTTTACCAAACACAGTAAGAAGAGTCTGAGGAAAATGCAGGGCCACGGCCTTGAGTGTGTCTGCTGAGGCTGTCAAAGCCTTCGTAAAGCCGCAGGAGGTCAAGTACAAGGTCCCAAAGGGTGTCGGCCCCAAGCCCAGTGGACTTGCCTGCACTGTCCACACCAAGCTTGGGAAGCGTGCTCTGCCGGCCAGAGGCCAAGCCTCCAGCTGCAGCTGCATTCCAGCTTTAGTTCTGGCTCCAGCTCAGACTTCCAAAGGTGCCCTGTCCCCACAAAGGCTCTAGAGTGGACATCTCTGTCTGTCAGCTAGAGGACAGAAGAACTGGTGTGACCCCTAGGCTGCCATCAGCATGGGGCTGGGGTCTCCCTGTGCCATTTCTGTGAATAAACCTGAGGCAGGAAATCAATACATAAATAAAATAGATGCTCAAAGGATAATTATGAAGTAGGTGCTTGAACATTTTTTGAAGTTAAAAACTATCATATTCAAATAGGGTTTGTTCCAACCAGTAGCATAGACAGAAGTTTTTTTTTTTTTTTTGAGTCGGAGTCTCACTCTGTCACCCAGACTGGAGTGTAATGGCCCAATCATGGCTTACCGCAGCCTCGACATCCTGGACTCAGGCAATCTTTCCACCTCAGCCTCCTGAATAGGTGGAATTACAGACACACACCACCACCCCCAGCTAACTTTTTAAAAAATTTTTTGTAGCGATGCAGTCTTGCTATGTTGCCCAGGTAAGTCTTGAACTCCTGGCTTCAAGCAATCCTCTCACCTCAGCCTTCCAAAGTGCTGAAATTAAAGGCCTGGACCACCACACCCAGCCTGACAGCTAGAACTTTAAGAAAGTGAACACTTAAGCTTAGGTAAGCCAGTGGATTTTTTTTTTTCCTGAAAGAGGTGAGATTTTAACTCAGCTTTGAATAATGATTCAGGTTTTTAACAGCAAAGGCAACTGAGGTGCCTCTCAGATGTCCTTTGTGTACAGAAGGAGAAAGCTTCACACCTACATGCTGCAAATCTCTCCCTCCATGCCACAATGGTTCAAGGTCAGGCTCATTGGAGCACAGGTGGTTGGAGACCTCAAGCTGATTAACTTCCTTTAAGGGCATGCAGAAAATTAATAAAGACATGAGAAACCATTCACCTTAGTCATATGCACTCATCAGTCAGGAAACTCTGAAGCCTATTAGATCACTTTTAGAAATATCTTCTAAGTGCTATGGACAACTGTGCACCACCAGCCACACCTTTGAAACTTATCAAGGGAACATGACTACAGGCAAACATGTGTACGGGGACTTGTGTAAAAGGATGGTGCCTTCAAGCCAAGTCCAGTCATTTTTATTTGTCATCAGATGCGAATGGAGATATGGGTACTGGTCCCAGATGAGCCATAAACTATGGATCACCTCTTGGACACAGCACTTGGCTCTTCTAGGCTTTGATTGGATAAAGTGAAGGGCTGGGCCAAAGAATCTTCCAGGTCTCTTCCTACTAGCGTGTTTCTGCCTTTCGGATGGTGACTCTGACAGGTACAGCCATCCGTCCCCAGGGAGCTGGCTGGTGCCACTGACATGAACCACCACAACCGGCCCTGTGTCCTAGGAGGAGTGGGCAGAGGAGTTGCCCCAAGAGGTGAGTAGAGGAGGTGGCCTCCCCATCTGATCTGGAATGGGTCTCAACAGGCCGTCATTCCTACAGCCCCTTCACAAGAGTTATTTCTCTGCAAGAGCAAAGCTTCACTCTCTTTCTTTCTGACCTTTCCCTTCAGGCTAAAATTTGCCAGTGAACCCAATTTCTTTCTTTCTGTTTTTGAACTCGGTTTCACTCACATCAAAAATGCTGCCTATTCACACTCGCTGCACTGCTGGGAGAAGGTCATGTAAGATGAGCCAGCTCTTTTGGAAAATATTGTGGTTTGAAAGATCACAAGGTTTAAAAATATTCATGGCCTTTTATCTTACTTTCAGAAATCAGTCTTAAGGAAGTAATTCTAAATGTAGTTACAGGTTTAGGCTAAAGGTGCTCACCATTGAGTTGCATAACTGCAAAAAATTGGAAGCACCCTAAGTGTCCAGAATAGAGGAATTATTAAGTAAGTCATGTTTTATTGAAACAATGAAATGCTGTGTTAACAAATGGTGTTGAAGAGTATAAAATAAAAGTTGGAGTCTGCTTATTTTAAAAAATGACAAGGAAAGAAAGTGAGATACAAAACTGATTGTATCATGTGATTTCAAGTTTGTAAACAACAACCAAAAAATGGATAGAAAAAATACTGAAAATAAATATACCAAAATGTACTTCTAACACACACACGGTAACTGTGTGTGTGGTGGATATGTTTTCTGTTGTTTTTTTTTTGAGTTGGAGTCTCTCCCTGTCGCCCACGGTCACCCCAACGTCGACCTGCTGGGCTCCGGTGATCCTTCCAACTCAGTCTTCCAAGTAATCAGAACTACAGGCACACGTTACTGCACCCGACTATTTTTTATTTATTGTAGAAACGAGGTCTTGCCAAGTTGCCCAAAGTGCTGGGATTACAGGCTGAGCCACCGAACCTAGCCAATGGATATGTTAATTTGCTTGATGTAGCAGTCATTTACGAGTATATGTTATTAAATAATTTTATGGGAGCTTCTGTACTAGACCCCAACAGACCAGACTAAAATGGAGTCTCTCATGCTAAGTGCCACATAATCAAACTGAAACTTTAAGTAAGCTGATAAATCTCCAAACAGACCTGTCTTAAAACAACACAATAACAAAATCCAGGACATTCACAGAAGCCAATGGCAAATGGCCCAGTCAGCCTGAGTCAGGGTAATAAAGATGTCCTCTCTGCTTTAACCTTTACAAGAAAACTACCCTGAAGTAACCTGATGTTAGCCAATCAGCTTTTTTCTCTTATCCTGTTTCCTTGTTCCCACCAAAAACCAGCACTTCTGCCATGCCCACTTATTCTATTTCATGAAATAAAATGCTGCCCAATTCTAGCATATAAATAAGAACCCATTCAATCCTTAAAAAAAGAAAAAGAAGTACACCAAAATGTTAACAGTGGTATTTCTGAGTGTTGGGATTCTCTCTTGCTTGTATTCATCTAGTTTTTCAATCAACAAACTTGTATTGTTATCAAAATAAAGATACTACTCACTAAAACAAACAAACAAACAAACAAACAAAAAAACAAAGAAATAAACCTGGAAGAAAACATTAACAATGAAACCTCTTAGTGAAGGGAATATACGTGTTACTTATTTTCGGTATATTTTTCTACATTTTCCCAATTATATATTATCTAAATAGTCAAAGAAAAATTAAGAAAACCCACAGTGTACGAGTCCCTCCAGAAAGGTCACTGTGGGGCTCCCCCCAGCTCTCCCCCTCAGTGGTCCTAATGCCCTGATCCTGTCCCCACTCATCAGCAGTACTGTGAGCTGCCAAAAAAGCACAGGCGGAAGGTGCTCGCTGTGCTTGTCGCTAAGTTTAGACTACAGGTGGCAGGAAGGACACGGGAGGAAGGATTAAAGTTCCAGAGGAGTAGCAGCTTAGGAAGTCTCAGGAACCCAAAGCTGGGTTGTGCCGTTGGGAAGAAATACTGCTTCCAACAGCTCGGCTCCCAGGTTGAAGACCAGAGGTGACAACTCATGGTCCCCACCAGTGCTCATCTCAGACACCACGAGCAGCAGCCTGTCAAGGCTGGGAGCCAACGGGGCAGGGAGCCCCCCTAAAGATGCTGGGGTGCGCTCTGTTTGCTAGCTGACCCTAGCCATAGGGAAGTCAGGTCTCATCGACGACCTGGACAGAGTCTGGGAAACACCCAGGGACTCTTCCCTCCCCCCAAGCATCTGGCATTGAGGTGAAGTGTAAGAGGGTCATGTTTTGTCTTCCAGCTCTTCCACTAGCAAGGGAAAGGGAGGGTGGCATTAGACAGGCTGCTTGATCTGTGCCTCAGTTTCCCCATTTAGCCCCAAGCCTTGGACCTGGCATATAGTCGATACTTGATAAATGGTTTTGAACGAATGAGGAGGAGGAGGATAGGGTGGATTTCATCAAGCAGCACCCCCCCCAGGAAGGTTCATGGGGCTTCTCCCTTTTGGGGAGAAACACATGGTATAGGGGTCCCTGCCCTCCGCCATGCCAGGTCACTCATCTGGAAGAAATCCCCTTCTGCCTGTGTGGGCACTTTTCTGTATTTTCTCTGGGTGGCCAGGCACAAATTCACAAAATCAGGCAACACTCGGTCTGGGAGGGGTGTGCCCAGTGGCAGGATTGGGGGCAGCAGATTCCCCCTTTGATGGATGGGGTAGTGGGAGCCTCTTTTCTCCATCTGTCTCGCCCTCTGGCTTCCTCTATTTCCATCTTAGCCTTGTCCCTGATGTTCTTATGTTATCTTTAAAAATGTGGAAAAACCCCTCCCCTCCCATTCCCACCACCCCTTTCCTGCCTCTGGTTCCATGCAGTGAAGTCCAGGCCTGAATCAAGTGTAACTAGCCCACAAGGGTCAAGGGGGCCCCTGGGGACTTAAACATTAAAGGAAACATAAGAACACATCCAGGCATTCCCAAGGGACCCATGAGTAAATGCTACAGCCCACGCAAACTTCTCTGAGAGTCCAGAGGGGTGGAAGTGCTTCCTTGGAGGCAGGCCACGGAGACATTTAAACAGAGAGGGGAGTCAGCATTCAGAGAGGAGGACCAGAGAGAGGAGGCTATTCCCAAATACCCAGGGTGGGCAGCTACAATGGATAGGACAGTGCATCCCAGCTCTCGGTCACCCTCAATTTTCCGTGGCCTCTGAATCTACACATTCTTCTACTTTTAACCACTTGAGTAGAGACAGAGGCGTGCCAGGAGCTAACCCCAGCAACTGGCCCACGATAGAGGTTCAAGCAGGGAGGAGACATGTAATCAATTGCTGCCTGGGCCCTGTGAGGGGAGGGAACAGGGGAAGGGTGGCAGGAAGGTGGGTGCCCACCCAATGATCTAGCCCACCGTCAACAACTGCTTCGGGTGTTGGGGATCTGGGGACTTCCTCCGAGGCTGTGTAGCTAACTTGAGTCATCTGTGTGCTGGATCTGAGTTAAAATGGAGCTTTAGCAGGATTCTTCATGTGGGCGCTGTGGTTAAACAGAAATTCCTTTTAAATGATGTGTGAAGAGTGAGTCAAAATGAGGCCAGAGAGCAAGTGGTGAGTAACGCCAGGATGCAGCACTAGATGGGTGGGAAGGACATTTACTAGCACTCAGGTCAGAGGACCAGGAGATGGCTCCCTCCTGGTCACCTGGCAGGAAGTGCCCTCCTCCCATCCCATCGTGTACTATAGGGAATACTTTTTTCTTACCGAATTCTTGAACATGAGTGACTTTCAGTGAACATAGTCAAGGCCCCATCTTTTTCAACATAAAGTTTCTTTCATTGCTTTTTCATACTAAAAAGTCCCCCTGCTCATTACAGAAAAATCAGAAAATATAAAGTAAAAAGAAAAAAATGTTAAGATATCCGTAATCTCACTTACTTTAAGCACGTTAAATCATTCATATACCCTCCTAGGTAAATACATGTATATGAAGGAGCATCCCCAAAAAACCAAAATTTACTTATAAAAAATTTGTGTATTGATTCTCACATGTTTAAACTTCAGCTACACCTTCAGAGTACTCTTCGTTTGATGCAGTATACCCACCGAGACACTTTTTCCACTGCTCAAAACAATTTTTTTTTTTTTTTTGAGTTGGAGTCTCACTCTGTCACCGAGACTGGAGTGCAGTGGCCGCTCCTGGCCACTGCAGCCTCGACCTGCTGGGTTCCGGCGATCCTTCCACCTCAGCCTTCCAAGTAGCTGGAACTACAGACGCGTGCTACCACACCCAGCTAATTTTTTGATTTATTGTAGAGATGAGGTCTCACCAAGTTGCCCAGGCGGGTCTCCAACCCACGGGCTCAGGCAATTCACTCACCTCAGCCTCCCAAAGCGTGGGATTACAGGCTGATTTTTGAACTTGTCAATTTTGATGCCTGCTAGTGATCTGCCATTTTTTGTTTCACCTCTTCCACATTGGCTAAATGTTCCTCTTTGAGGATTTTTTCATCAGGGAAACAAAAAGAACAGGTCCATCCAGTAATTCTGCTTTTGTGATATTTTCCCCCCTTCTTTTACCTAGCATTTTCTGCGACTGAAGATACATTTCTCAACATCCTTTTAATGGCTGCATACTTTCCCAAGGCTTGAAGTACTAAGTTGATTTAACCAATCCCCTGGTGCTGAATACTTCAGTTATTGAAACTCGTTCTCCATTATAAGTGTTGTCATGAATATCCATGGGGCTAAATCTTTGCATCAATTCTTAACCCTTTTCTTAGATAAATTCCCAGAAGTTCAATTCCTGAAGCTCCTGCATGTTCATGTATTAGGGAAATGAAACTGCCCTGAGTTATGACAGAAACACTACAAGGCGGTGGGCTGGGGAGATGGACAGCCCAGGCCCCATGAAGGCCAGGTATGGTGCTGTTTGCTCTGGACGAGACAAGGAAGGGACTCTCCATCCGCATGTGACAGTTGGAAACACCAGCTGTGAGAACGGAGGTCACACTTATAATACAAATCCTTGTACAATCAGGGACCCTTAATGAAAGACCAGCCATGGGAAATGCTCATTCTTGAAGCCTTGGGTCAGGGATACTTCTGAGTATGTGCTGTGCACGTCAGTCCTGCTGGGAGTTACCTGCCTTTAGCATCTTGGACCTCGACTCTCCATACCTCCTTTCTCTTCTGCAACCACAGGTGAATTGGGATATTCAAAGTTCTAAAGGAGTGTCCCAGCTTCCTGTAACACAGTGTCCACATCTCCCTTAGTGTCTTTGTCCTGAGGGCACTTGTGACCATGAGCAGGGACCTGGAGCCTCACATGCATACAAACCCTTCTTAGTAGAACGCTATATAAAATCAGCCATGTGTTATTGTGCTGTATGACCTTATCCGCTTTGCCCCTGCTTTCTACCTGTGGGTTTTCTTCTGTCCTCCCTTCCTCCCCTCTTTTTCTTCTCTCTCCGCTTCAGCAGCTGGAAAGGCAGAGTGAGGTGGACCTTGAAGATGTATGGAAACACCGACATCAGCAGGGACAAACTAGATGACGGTTCCCAGGAAAGGATTGATCCACTTGGGCTTACAGCACAGCTCCTGGT
The DNA here is from genome assembly GCA_027257055.1 of Cephalopachus bancanus. Classification (NCBI taxonomy): domain Eukaryota; kingdom Metazoa; phylum Chordata; class Mammalia; order Primates; family Tarsiidae; genus Cephalopachus; species Cephalopachus bancanus. Next base: position 1,511,461 of record JAPVLO010000288.1, on the reverse strand, counting down.
ACTACCCCAGCTCCCCTGCCTCGAGGGATGCGAACAGCAGAAGACTGAAAAAGTGAAGACTGATGTAGCAGAAGACAGGCACTTGTCACCCCCCACCCTTTGGATGGAAACCTGCCCCTTTCCCTGTTCGGGGAGTGGCCTGATCATCCCTTCGGCCAACAAGGATTCTCTTTTGCTCCGGCAGGAAGCCACAGTCCAACCTCGCCTGTTTGTTTTTAACTTTGTCTCACTTTCGTTTCCATTGTCTCTGGGCCAAATTATTTCAAAGGCCTCAGAACAGAAGCCCAAATTGTCGTATTGATTAGAAACCAGGGCAAGATTCCCTGTCCCCCATCCCCATCTTAGGAGCACAGTTTCAGTTGAGCCATCTGTTGGCTAAATCTGTAGGCTAATAATCCTCCCGCAAGGAGGGAGGTGTCTGGGTGGGGAAGGGTTGCGGGGGCAGACAACAGATTTGTGCGGGAATATTAATTACGGGTGTAGAAGCAAGAGGGGTGTTATACAGTGAAATTGAAAGGTGTTGGCTGGGAGTGAGGACACTGGGTTCCAGTTCCACCGATAATATGCTGTGTGTCTTTGAGGAAATTGCTTTCCTATTCTGGTCCTGCTTCATCATTTAACCAGGAGCTACTATACTTTGCAGCTCTCATCACTCTTCTCTTTTCCTCACTCATTGGATGTTTTCTAATAAAATGGTTCAGAGCATTCTTTTGTGACTTTTGACAGTCTTTTGCATTTTCTGAGTCTTATAGAAGAGCTGCCCAGTAACTGATTGTATGTTAAACAGACAAAAACCAAGTCAAGCTCTGGCTTTCCCTACTGTCAAAGTCCAGCAGCTTCCAAAAGCCTCTCCTACAGCAACAAGCTCTGGTTTACAGGTGACCACGCCCTCTTGTTTTTAAGGCCTTGAACACAGGTGGCCAGGTACATTTTCTCAGACCTGGTGTCCCAGAGTTTTGGGAGGCTGAAGTGGGAGGATCACTTGAGGCCCGGAGTTCGAGGCCAGCCAGGCAACAGAGCGAGACCTTGTATCCAAAAAAATTTCAAAAAATTAGCTAGGCATGGTCGTGCACACCTGTAGTCCCTGCCACTTGGAATTTGAGGCAGGAGGCGGATCGCTTTGAGCCCAAAGGCCGCAGTGAGCTATGATCACATTAGTGCACTCCAGCCTGGGAGACAGAGAAACCCTGTCTCAAAAAAGAAAGCCTAGATGGGGCCTCCAGGAGCTAGGAGTGCCCACCTCACGCATACCTGGAGAATTCCCCCACTTCTCTCCTTTTTCTGCAAGGCCTTGGACCAGCAGGAACTCCAGAGTTGGCGGGGGGTTCCATCCGCCTTGCAAGCCTGAGAGAGAGGTAGTGGCTGCCTCAACCATCATACTGGAAAGCACTCAGGGGCCTTTTCCATTCCTGATCAGAAAGATGCCATGTTGTCTGCCATGAACAAGGAATGGGAGGAGGCTGTTTGGTTGCCATGTCTCACTCTCTCTGACCTAGTTTACAGAATCGGTAAATTTGCTCAGCTCCCAGCTTTTCAGTGGGTTCCTGTGCTCCTGGACAGGATACAGAAAACCAGCCTTCCCCGTGAAGGTGAGCTTGGACAACAGAAGGTGACTAGTGCTGTAAAAACAGACCTTCGTCTCACCCAGAACCTTCTAACAGTATGGAGGCAAGGTGTTGCCTATCACTGGTATACGATTCTCTCAAACTGTGGTCTCCTCCAGAGTGGTGCCTTCTCACTCCAAGCCTTCTCTGGCTGTTAATTTTAACTTTTCTCCTGTGTCACATTTTATTTTTAGTAGGTAAGGTGAGAACTCACAGTGAAATTGGCTTTAAGCCTCTGTTTTCCAGCAAGAGGAACCTGGCTGGATCATCTGTGGGCCGGAAGTTGGAACTTCAGAGAGAATCCACTATCTTCTCCTGGAAAGAAAAGATTTAGAAGCCGGCACCTAGGGAAGTGTTTGATGTGTTCTTGTTCTTTCCACATGAGTGCAAAATAAGGCAAGTTTAAAGTGGCTATTAGTGGAACTGTGCGGTGGCGAGCAGAAAACTCCAGAAGGATTTTAAAATCAGGCTTCTTGGAACTGGGGTGAGACACATCTCTGCTCATGGCAATGGTCTACAGGGCAAGCCAAGACCTAGACTCAGAAGCAGCTCTTGCTTCTGGCTTGCCACTCATTGAGGAAGTCAGTTCTCCTATCTAGGCTTCAGTTTCCCCATCTGTTACATGCCCTGCCCACCCCAAAGAGTTTGGGAGATGATTTGATGAGAGAAAGAATTTGAAGATATTTTGAGAAAAAGACTCAATAGTTACATAAATGGAAGGGCTGACTATTTGTTTTCCTAAGTGAAATTGTCTCTCTGCCATCACTACTGGAGAGGTTGTTTGGATCCTAAGTATTTGACCTCTGAACTTTTCATTTTGCACTGAAGCAGCCGTGGGTGGCAGGAATGCAGAGAGGGAAGAAATATCCGAGTTAGCCAGCATAGGCCTCCGACTTGGAGCTGGCCAAGTTTCTGAGAGGGGAGGGATAATTTCAAGTAGCTCTTTGTGGTCATGGAGAACACACTTAGGCGATTGTTTTCAATAGCTTAAGAGTCTGGAGAAAAGCTTTCCGGGACACTTAACACAACAGAAAGCGATAGAGTCACTCATTCAACCTAGGCTGCACAAGTTTCCATGAAATGGAGAACAGAAGAGACTATCAGAATAATTCAACACTCCTTTCTAGCTCACACACTTTCATGCACGCAAGGATGTTTCCTCCACAGTGATTCTGATCCCAGTTTCAGGGCATTTGGTGTGTCCTTCTTACTGCTTTCCAAAAAGTCAGAGCCTTTCCAGCCTTCAAAGTCTGCCTTTTTATACTCAGTGTCAGTATCTGACTGGAAAGTGTTACCCAACTCATTGGAACAATCCTTTACCAGTTGGCCGACCTGACACTCAACTTTAATAATTCTGCATTTTTAATTAATTGACCTCTGATTACTAATATGGAACAAGAATGGCAAATATGTGGCATACGTAGTGACACTTTTATACTCAACATCAATTGCTTCATCCTTTAATACTCAGCGCCATTATCTAGCTCACAGGAGGCACTCAGTAAGTTTCTGATCAATGAAATCCCTCCTTATTGGGGGTATACTGTGATCGTAATCCTCCCCAGGAATCACACCTCTCTGAAACCATGTCCTTATGGTAATCTCTTCCACGTTGACTCTGGGCTCCATCACATAATTTGCTTTGGCCAATTGGACCTTAGCAAACATGATACAAATAGGGGCTTGAGAAGCATGTATATGTTGGAATATGTATACCATGTGAAGTAGCCTGGGCGAGCCTGCTGGAGGTACCTGGTCCAGTCACAGCCAGCTCTAATGACCAGGCATGTGAACAAGGCCATTTTAGACCTGTCAGTTCCCATCAAGCCACCAGACTATCGCAGCCAGGCAAATTCAGCAGAAGAGTTGCCCAGCTGAGCTCAGCCCAAATTTCTGATCCCTAGAATTATGAGCAAGTAAAATCATAGTTTTAAGCCTCTGTATGTTGGTGTGTTATGCAGTAATAAAGAACTGAGATGTCACTTCTTTTTTTTTACTTTATTTTATCATAAAGATATGGAGTACAAGTCAAGATTAGGTACATAAGCGATGTATGCACAGGTGAAGTTTGGGCTTCCAAATGGCCCTTACTTTTTCTGGTTTGGGACCAGGTACTCTTTGTGTTATTACATGCCCCCTCCTACCTCCCTCCTCTGGCAGTGTCCTCCGACTACTGATCCCTCCCTGTGCTCTTGTGATGAATGTTCAGGTCCCACTAATAAGTAAGGACATGTGGTATTTGGTTATTTGTTTATGTGATAGATCACTAAATATGATTGTCTTCAACTCCATCCAATTTGCTGCAAAGTCCATGATTTGGTCCTTCTTTATGACTGTTTGGTATTCCATTGTGTATATGTACTACATTCTTTAAAACAAAGTAATAAAACCTTCATGTCTTAGATCAGGAATAGTAACTATGTTACATCCTATCTGACTGATAATGTTTTATTGGAAAAGCGTCATGAGAAGAATTTAAAGGTGAAATTAATGGAAAAGAAAGTCACAATTCATCAATGATTTGCGCTGAGAACATAGGTAGGAGTAGTGGCAATATGTATGTGACGTATTTGCTGTCCTTGTTCTGTATTATCTATCAGAAGCCAATGAATTTAAAAAGCAGAATTAGCTGGGCATGGTGGCTCATGTCTGTAATCCCAACGTTTTGGGAGGCTGAGATGGGAGGATCAGTTGAGGCCAGAAGTTTGAGACCAACATGGGCAACATAGCCAGAACTCATCTCTACAAAAAATCCAAACAATTAACCGGGAGTGGTGGTGCACACCTGTAGCCCCAGCTACTTGGGAGGCTGAAGCGGAAGCATTACCTGAGCCCATAAGTTCACAGTCACAGTGAACCATAATCAGGCCACTGCACTCCAGCCTGGAAGTGAGCCATAATCAGGCCACTGCACTCCAGCCACAGTGTGAAACTCCAACTCAAAAAGAAAAACAATGTGCTACATATACACAATGGAATATTAAGCAGCCATAAAGAAGGACAAAATTATAGATTTCGCAGCAACTTGGATGGATTTAGAGTCCAGTGTACTCAGTGATCTATCACAGAAACAAAGAACTGAGTACCACATGTGCTCATTCATAAGTGGACCCTGAGCGTTTATCATAATACTACATGAACGAGATTGGCAGTAGTGGGACATTACCAGGGGGGAGACACGTTATATTAATAAGGGAGCTGGGCTCGGTGGCTCAGCCTGTAATCCCGCGCCTTTGGGAGGCTGAGGTGAATGGATTGCCTGAGCCCGCAGGTTCGAGACCCGCCTGGGCAGCGAGACCTCATCTCTACAATAAATCAAAAAATCAGCTGGGCATGGTAGCGTATGCCTGTAATTCCGGCTACTTGGAAGGCTGAGGCGGAAGGATCGCCGGAGCCCAGCAGGTCAAGGCTGCGGTGGCCGGGAGCAGCCACTGCACTCCAGTCTGGGCGACAGGGTGAGACTCCAACTCAAAAAAATAAAAATAAAAAAAAAATAAGGGTACCTGACCCAAACTAGGCAAAGTGAGGACCAATGAAAGGCCCAAACTTCACCTGTACAATGACCATTTATACCTAACTGTGAATGGTACCCCACAGTTAAAAATTTTAAAATTTAAAATAAAGTTGAATGTTAGGTGGCCCAACTGGTAAGAGTTGCTTCCAATGAGTCAGGTGACATTTTCCAGGAATAGTGGAAGTGAAGGCAAAACTCCTTGAGGGAACTCAGCCAAGTGTTATTTATGTCATGGGAGAACATAATTATGTACTGAAGAAATCCTCTGTTTGGACTTCGGTTGACTGCCCAGGTCACTTGGGGCAGTGCGTGGGTGGATTTACCATGGTCACATCTGGTCATCAGTCTCATAGGTTCAGAAGCTCAGTGTTATTGGTGCATCCAGGGCTGATTGGACACTTGGGAATAGACCTGCAAAAACCATGTTCATCAGAGACTGAAAGCAAAATAAAATGTGAAGACTTTCCAGGAACATGTCAATTCTTATCTGCTCCCGGACTAAATTAGTCATCCAAAAGACTCGGTCTTATGAAGAGGAAAGAATGAAAGGAAGTGGGAAGATTCAGAGTGGAGATTTCACACAAGCCAGGAAGGTCGGATAGAACAGCTCCGCCCCACGACGGCTCCCTCTCTCCAGCTGTGGGAAAACCCCTGACCTTGAGCCCAGTGCCTCTCTCCCTTGGGCATAATGGAGGCATACTGACCACTTGCAGACATGGATTTCTTTTCTAACATCTCTATGGGCCTCATTTTTTCTGGGAGACATTCTTTCTCAGACATATTCATGAAAATCATTAGGCCACTGCTACTTTTCTCTTCAGGAATGCTTTCTGGAGATTCTGCCATGATTAGACTATTGTTTTACCAAGTCCCTGGCTGTCCATTACCACCTTGATTTATAAGGCATCTTACCCCTTAGAAGATTTCCACATAATTCACTGATTTTGCCCATTCATCTCTCCAGCCACCCAGCCACCCACCCATCCATTCATCCAACTAGCCATCCTTCCTTCCTTCCATCCATCCATCCATCCATCCATCCATTCATCCAACCACACATCCACCCATCTATCCATCTATTCATCCATCCATCCATCAGTCCATCAACACATCCATCATCCGTCCTCCCTCTCTCCATCCATCCATCCATTTATCCATTCATCCATCCATCCTTTTATCTATTTATTCTATTTGATCTCTTCCTTCAATAAATACCTAATATGCACTCAACTCATACTAGAGGATACACAGAGGAGTAAAGTGTGGCTCTTGCCTCCAAGATGCCTCAAAGGTGAGAAAGGAGACAGAAGCTAGGTTAGAGGCCAGTCCTAGACTAGACCAGGGAAAAAATGAGGACACTCTGACTCAGATAGAACCAAGGTAAATAGTGAAGAGGGGACAGATATCAGAGAAGGAGAGATCCTAAAGACAGAAAATGGATTTAGTGGCCACCCTGTGGGTGGGCAATGAGGGAAAAGGAGGAAACCAAGGTAGTAAAAGTGATTGCTAACTACTGAATATGTATTGGTGTCATCACCATTATTATTTATAGCTGGCACTTATTGAGCACTTCCAGCATGCCAGGCACAGTTCTAAGCACTTTATAAGCATGAATTAATTTAATCCTCACAACCCAATGAGGTAGACACTATCGAATGTCCATATTTCAAGTGAGGAAATAGAGACAGAGGGAGATAACATGGCAATGCAGCTAGTAAATGGTAGAGGTGCGTTAACTCTCAGGTGTCCAGTTCAGTTCCAAGTGGGTGCCTCCCACAAAGACAGAAAACACAGGAGGAGGACACCCAGATCCATTTTAGAAATGTGCAATATGAGAAGTCTGGAATTATCCCTGTGGAGAGTTCCAGAAGGGAGCTGTATGTGTAGGGGGGAGGCCAAGGAGAGCATCTGAGCTGGAAATACCCGTTTAGACACCACCAGCATCTCCTTGTCGTGGTGGAAGCCATGGGTCTTGTGTGGAATATCAAGGGTAGGGCCAAGGTCAGGACCTGGGAGAAGATCCAGGAGTGGGGATTGTGGAGATGAGTGATCCAAGAGCTCAGACATGAACCAGGAAGAAGTGGTGTCACAGAGGGCTATGGAGTGAAGAGTTCCAGAAAGGAGGTAATGCTCAGTGCACCACATGCCACCAAGAGAGCCACTCAGAAGGCCTGAAACTTAGCCCCTGAGCTAGACATTCAGGATGTTTGACAGCTAGTGGCTTTGGCAAGCAGTATCTCAGTGGCATGAACTCCAGCTCTCAAAGCACCTGCATCAGTGGGTTCGAGACTCCGGTGTGGAAGACTCTCTTGGTAGTATATGAAGATGCAGCGTTTTGGGACCCATGAACCTGAATTCATAAGGTTTGAGGGCAGGCCTGGAAATTAATTAAGAAAGACTTACTATTATTATTCAGGCTGTCTGCTGCCTGAATTTTTAAATAAGTTCTCCGCCAGTTGATTCTGACGTCAGTGGTTCATAGACTATATTTTGACAAGCAGGGCCCTTAAGGATTTCTTTTTCCAGCTGCCACAGGTCGTTTCCTGTTAAATGATCCACAACCTCCCTTTGGGAGATCAACAGGTGAGTGGCCAAGCTGTTCAGTTCACACCTGCCCCCAGGAGCCTTGCTCCACATGCCCTAGGAGGACAATCGTATTTCAGTGGTATGGTTAGCAAAGCATTCATGCATCTTACACACACACACTCACACACACACAGAACACGAGAGGAAGTCATTTATCCCTGACATACACTTACAAGGGGACCCCAGAAAACCTGGAACTTATTTGTAACAAATTGTGTATTTATTCTTGAATGTTTAAACTTGTCACCTTCAAAGTACTCTCCGCTTGATGCAATGCACCTATTGAGATGCTTTTGCCACCACTCACAATCATTTTTGAATTCATCAATTTTGATGCCTTTGAGTGCTTCTGCCATTTTTTGTTTCACCTCTTCCACATTGGCAAAATGTTTCCATTTGAGGACTTTTTTCATCCAAGAAAACGAAAAACAGTCACTCAGGGTGAGATTAGGTGCATAAGAAGGGTGGGGCATGGGGGTCATGCTGTTTTGGGTCAAAAGCTGCTGAACATTCAGCATGGTTTGGGCAGGTGCATTGTCATGGCTAGAAGAGTCAGTCACCTGTTTGCCACAACTCAGGATGTTTCTTCTGCAATGAAGCCTCTTACAACAATGCTCACTGGTTCACTGATGCCAGTGGGTTCCTAGAACACTTACCTAGTGGGAGAAATCTGTACTACAAGGAGCCCACCCTCCAAGAGATAATTCTGGGGTTTTTTGGGTCTCCCTCATGCAAGTAAACACATGTGACTAATCCAAGGGAGGAGACTAGAATAATAAAAATGGTTCTATACTGCCAAGAGTAAGATAAATACACTTAAATTTCTTCTTAGGGACAGAGCGTGGACGAAACAGAGAAAAAGGTGGTAAACTCAGCTTGGAGGAGCTGGCCAAGGCATCCCCCAAGAAGGTGACATTTGAGTTGGTCCTTGAAGGATGAATAAGAGACAGAGAGGCAGAGAAGGGAGAAGGATTCCAGGCAGAGGAACAGTCAGTGCAAAAGTATAGAGACAAGAAGGAACACAGTGCTTCCAGGAAATGTGAGCACCTTGGCATGGCTGGCGTGGAGAAATTGGGCGGAAGGGAGGGAGTCAGAAGCAGATGGGGTAACAATGAGCCAAACTGAAAGGCTCATCGGGCACCCTTGGGAGGGTCTTCAATGCATGCTAAGGAGTTTGAACTTGATCTTGGAAGAAATGGAGAGCCCACGTGGTTTTTAAGTAGGGACTTGTGTTTTACGTAGCTAAGGAATCAGTGGTGGGGAGGTGGAAGACCATTCCTCAGGCTACTCCAGTGTCTGACAGAAGGAGATCTCTACTAGGGAGAGAGTCCTAGAATTTATCTGTCACTTGCAGGCACAGCTTTTTTTTTTTTTTTTTTAATAGAGACAGGGTCTTACTATGTTGCCCTGCTGGTCTCCAACTTTTGGGCTCAAGTGATCCTCCTGCCTCGGCCTCCAAAATTGCTGGGATCATAGGCCTGGGCCAGTGTACCCAACCCAGACACAGCATCCGAGCTTGTTTCTTCTCAGCTGTGGAACCTGAAGACTATAGACTGGGAAATAAACCCCAGGGAATGAGGAGGGAGACAGAAAGAGGGGGAAAAATAACACTCAATTCCAACTCCTCAAATGGAAAAAGGAGAAGCATGACGTCTCCTTGTCTAAACATGTATTTAAAATAATCACAAAAAATAAAGTCCAGTTTTCACAGAGTGGGCTATGGGAGGAGAACCATAAATGATCAAAGAACAGCAAAGTAGAAAAAATAAGCAGAGGAGAAAAGAATATAAAAACAGGAAGCCAGTGTGTTCCCCAGGAGGTCACTGGCAAAGGCCCAGGGGCTGGTTGTCTGCAGGTCATGGGCTGAGGAGAGAGAGCCGGGGTACAGGTCTTACTCATAGCTTTGGGCACAGAACAGGGCAGAGCTCGGCATCAATGCCAGACATACCTGGACAGCTCCAAAAACTGCTCCTTGGATGGAATGGGGGCTGGGGCAGTCTCAAGGCTGCCCGTCTGGCATCAGAGACAGTCAGTTCAAGTCAGGAGCTGAGACCCAGCTCTGGGCCTCCATTTAGGGGCTGTGTAACATTGGACAAGGGTCTCCACCCCTCTGTGCTATTTCCTCATCTGGGATTTAGTATGATTGGCAAGTTGTTCATGCGTGGGTGGCCAAGGGACACATTGCAATCCAGCTGTGCACTCTGGTATGATGTGAAACCAGGAAGAACAAGTGTTCTATTTTCAAATTTACACCCAAACATTGTTCTGCCAGCCAAACCCAGAGTCCATGGGACTGGGACCACTCAGAGAGATTCCTTTTCCTCCTTCAGACATGGCAGCTTCATGGGTCAATGGGAGTCTTGAAGTGAGGGCTGTGAAGGTGCAGTGGACAGGTCAGAAAGACAGGCTGAAACCACCAAAGAAGAGTCTTGGATGCCGTGATAAGGAGTTTAAAGGTCAAGTGTAGTGGCTTAAGCCTATACTACCAACACTTTGGAAGGCCAAGACTGGAGGATTGCTTGAACCCAGGAGTTCAAGACCAGCCTGGGCAGCACAGTGAGAACTTGTCTCTACCAAAAAATCAAAAACTTAGCTGGGCACTGCGGTGTGCACCTATAGTCACATCTACCTAGGAGGTTGGAGGTGGGAGGATCACTTGAACCCAGGAGATCAAGGCTGCAGTAAGCTATGATTGCAGCACTGCACTCCAACCTGGGCTACAGAAAGAGAATTTGTCTCAAAAAATAAAATAAAAATTTGCACTTGCCCCTGAAAGAGATGGAAAGGCCGATTTGCTTGAGACCATTCGCATCCCCAAGCTCTTCTCCTGGCTAGCTTCAGTCATTTGTGCAATGAACAGTACCTGCTGCCATGGTGATGACAATGAACAATACCACCTCCTGGCACAGTGGGCTGTCACAACCACCCTGGATGACTGCTGGCTTCCATTCTGACTTCCATGATGCCTGCTGAGATGAGAAGAAGTCGAGATGGCTCCAGTGCCTGTGTTCAACCCGCCCTAGACCCGCTGGGCCAGCCACATGGCGGCCCAGAGGACCTAGATCACCACACCAGGTGGGAGAAAGCTGATGGCCATTGAGGGAGCTTTGACCCATGAGAGACCCGAGACAGGGAGAAAGTGACAGCTAGATCCCTAGATCCCTGACTCTTCTCCCTAGCAAACTGTCCTGAGATGCTGGGTTTCATGTGGCCTTCCCCGGAGGCTCCAGCAAGATCAGGCAAGCCTTTATCTTTTGGGGGCCATGGCCAGGCCTATAACGCAGCCCTCCATGTTCACGCCTGTCCCTTCTCCATCTCCTTCTCCCTGCTCCCAGTTGCTGCCCTAGGACCACTCCTTTCCTCATAAAGCTTCAGTATGTGCTGCCTTTTTCCCTTTTTTTAAAAAAATAGGAAATGGGCTGCTATCCTGCTGACCCTAGCAGGTGAGATGCTGCCACATCGATCATGTCCCTTTCCTTGCTCCTAAGTGTGTTAGAACAAGCTCAGACTTGTGATAACAATTTGGGCAGCAGAATCAAGAGGGCGTGACATCAAGCAGACCAGGGGTCAAATCCTGGCCCCTCACTCACCAGCTGTGTAAACTGCTACTCTAAGACTCAGGACTCGACTGCTCTGAATCTTAGATTTCTCTTCTGTGAGACGGAGACCATGAAACTTACTTCTTGAGTCAGTGATGACTTGAATTAAACTAGTTGATATACGTAGATCACTCAGCAAGCAGATTGCTGGGAGCCTCGGATGTACTCATTCGGGGATGCTTTTGCTGTCATGATTAGGAGGATTGAAGATCAGGAGCCTGAGAAGTCTTTGGATCAGTGTCCCAGAAACAGCAAGTGCAGAGGAAGGGACTCAAGGACTCGAGTCTGTGCGAGGGACACTGATGGTGGTGGCTGCGGTCATTCTGGAAGATTTCCCAGACTGGATTCTGAGTGTGGGGGTTCCCTGCTGCTGAAACATGGAGAGTGGTGTGAATGGTAACCCAGGCCTCCCTGGAAGCATTTCATCTGCAGGGCTATGCAGGCCCACTCAGCCACCCTTTTGGACCCCAGCTGGGAGCGTGGCTGCCTCCTGCCCTGGACACGAGTCCTGCTGCTGCTCCTGTCTCTGTGTCATCCTCAGAAAGATCAGGCTGCTGGTCTGGCTCATGTTCACCAGTAGCCTTGGTCTTGGGGGCTGAAGGCATGATTTGGCAGGAAGTGGGGCCCAGGGCCACCCAGGGTAGACGAGGTTGCTGCCCACAGCCTCAGCAGCCCACGATGCCAGCTCAGATGTCAAAGGCAGGACCACAAGGTCATTGCCACATGTGCATGGTGGTGCTGTTGCCAGAACCCCGTGTATATTTTTACCACTCCGCTGTTATTGGTAACAGACCACAAGTGGGGAAGGAGAGGGGTAGGGGCTTCTACCCCATCCCCATTTCTCTGTGTCCACACACCTGCCCCACATACAGCTGAAGCTGAGCAGTCAGGGTTGAGGAAACGGAGGCAGGCTGCAGAATATTGTACTACAGGTCACAGACAGACTTAAAGGAGGCTTTTGTTGTGTTTGGTTTTACTTCATTTATTTATGTTTGTGATGATGGGGGAGCTTGTGTATGAAAAAAGCCAGAAGGAAACAGAAATGAAACTTGGGAGGGGCTGAAGGCGCTGGACACAGGAGAAGAGACTCTACTCTCTAGAAAGAGGAGATACCTTCTTCTCTGATGTTGGTGGGGAGGAAGTGAGGGGGACAGACACAAATAATCTTGTAGGAGGGAGGTTGGGAGTGGAAGGATCTTGGGTTGGATGGCCTCAGCTTTCTCTGGGAACTAGAAGGCGATGCCATCTGCTGACGGGGAGGGGAAGTAAGGGTGAGGATTAGGGAAACTGAAGTCTATGAATGTGTGATTCTCTACCAGCAACATCAAGTGAGATTCAGGTGGGTGGAGGGTAGGATTAGCCCCAAGCCTGCCACCTATGAATGGGACTAAACAGGTACATTTATGAAAGACCTCTCGCCCAGTGCCCAGGGTCTAGAGAGTTACTAAACTTAGATCGTTCTCATTCCACTCCCGAGAGCAATCAGTAGGTAAGTGGCTCCAAGAGCATTTAGTCACCATCAGGCCGTCCCACCCCACATTGGTGCCACCTGCTTTCAGGTGCTGCAGGAGCAGATGGCCAGGTGGGTAACTCTGCCTCTCTGGCAACGATCACACTCTCTGTGATTATCACACACAGAGCCCAGAGACAGCACATGGCCTAGACAGAGCAAGCTTAGGTGGCCCAGGGTTTATGAGTTTGTGGTCCTCCATGCTGCAAGGTCCGAGTCTCAGCCTAGACATCCAAAGCTGGTCACAAGATGTCACTTGCCCCCTCTCCCAGGACCCAACACATGGACAAGAAATGCCACCAACCTCCCTGGAGCCAAGGCCAACTTTGGTAACAAGAGCTTGTTCTCAGGGGTCTTATTCATTGGTGTACAACTGACTGCATCTGGGTTTCCACAAATTAATTGTTTTCCAAAACTCCCCATGAGGGTGGAGATGGCTAGGGAACAGGCTAGCTTGGACATGGGCTTCCTGGCAGAAGATTTATTGCCAGAGAAATCAAATTTGGGTCACTTACTGTCCTATACAGAAAATAGTTGAGTGCTTGGCCCCGCCCACCTTTCCAGGATGTCATGAGCACAGATGCCAACTACCCTGCTCCACCTTCCAGGAAGGACATGGGCCAGGGGAATTCACCACATTCTCACCTTATGTTTTGACCACTTTGAATTTTGCCGCTCCGCTTGATTAAAAAGATAAGCGCAGAAAAGTAAAATCGAAGAAAAACCCACCTATGCTTCATCTTTTGTCTCCAGATTCAACAACTCACCCCTTTCATGGAGGCACAGTTGAGACTTAAATCTTGTTCTGCCGTGGTCCTCGGTATGCCGCCATCTCGCGGCGGAAGAGGGTAACTGCCTGTTTGTGCTCTGGGGTCTCATTCATTATTTCAAGTTCTGTATTTGTGGAGGGTCCAACCTGTGCCAGGCACTGAAGAGTAACTGCATTCATCTCTGTACACTAAAAATGAGGGCCTGCTGTGCCTTCCCCTGGGATTGGTGGTAACTGCCATTGCAGACCCTGCCAGCCGCCTACTCCATTGGAGACTTCACCCAGCAACTTGGAAGCTGAAAGGGGGAACAATGCTGCCTTGGGCTGCAGAATCCACGTCAGATGCATCCCAAGGTGACCTTTTCTGGCTGTGGCAATCTTCCAGCCCTACACATCAGTGGTTTTCAACCCTGGTTGCACATCAGAATCACCTGCAGGCTTTTAAAAACAACAATGCCCATGCCTCACCCCCAGAGACTCTGATTTCATAGTTCAGGGCTGAGGTGTTACTGTGTTTATAACTCTCTGGGGATTCTTTTTTTTTTTTTTTTTTGAGTCAGTCTCACTTGTCACCCAGGCTGGAGTGCAGTGGCACACTCATAGCTACTGCAGCCTCGACCTGCTGGGCTCAGGTGATACTTCCACTTCAGCCTTCCAAGTAGCGGAAACCACAGGCGTGCACCACCGTGCCCGGCTAGTTTTAAAATTTATTGCAGAGACGAGGACTTGCCAAGTTGCCCAGGCTGATCTTGAACACCTGGGCTCAGACAGTTCTCTTGCCTCTACCTCCCAAAGTGCTGAGATGACAGGCGTGAACCACCACTGTGCCCAGCTCTCCAGTTGATTCTCATTTGTAGTCAGGATTGAGAGATGCTGTGAACTTAGTATGGATCAGACATCACCTTTGTCATTGCTGTTATAACTGGAAGCATTACTCACCTTCCCCCCCACACACACACCCACACACTCTGCCCACTCACCACACTGAGACAGACATTGGAGCAGCATGGCCTCATCATCTAAGAACTTCATCTGTTCCAAGTTTCTAGGTGGATCTTTGAGAAGCTCCATCAGTTACTCTTACAGGTGATGGCCAAGATGCTCCTTTTCTCATATTGGGCCAGTCTAAGGAAGAACCATTTGAAAGTAGGAGGGGATGGGGAGGAAGGGAATTGAGAGAAGAAACACATTCTGGTCACCAAAAAAATGTAAAGTAAAACCAAGGGGAAGGCTTGCAAAGTATGGGCAGTTTGAAAAGGTTTTTGTTTGCTTTTTAAGGGTTTAAAGTCTATGCTATTTCTGGGAATTATGAGGGGGACCACCCAAAAACTAGAATTATGTTTTGGAGGGCAGGCCTCTTGTAGTACAGGTTTCTCCACTAGGTAAGGATTCCAGGAACCCATTGGCATCTGTGGACCAGTTAGCATTATTGTGAGAGGCTGCTTCAGCATCAACGAAATTTTTTGGAGGTTCTTTCAATGCGTTTGAAAGAATGCTCATTTCATGATGGGTGATTTACTGGCACACTTGCCCATACCACATTGAGTGTTCAGCAGTTTTTGACTCAAAATGGCATGACCCCCAAGCCCCGCCCTCCTTTTCACCCCCCCCCCCGTGACTTGTTTTTTTGTTTCCCTGCATGAAAAAAGTCCTCAAAGGGAAATGTTTTGCTAATGTGGAAGAGGTGAAACAAAAATGGCAGAAGCACTAAAAGGCATCAAAACGGTTCAAAAACTGTTTTGAGCAGTGGAAAAAGCATCTCGATAGGTGTATTGCATCAAAGAGTCCTTTGAAGGTGACTGAAGTTTCAACTTGTAAGAATACACATTTTAAAATAAATAAATTTCAATTTTGGGGCCCCCCCCCCGTGTAATGTTTGTTGTTGGGAGGGTGTGTGCCCATGCCAAATATTATTCTATGGTTATTAGGAAGTATCACATTGGTGGGGACACCCTAAAAAGGATGAGCCGTGGGTTCCCATGCTCCCCATAGCTCATCTGGCTCTGAGGGACTTGACCGGAGGTCATCTTGGACCAGTTTTCTGAGCTTCTGGGTGTCATCCTGGGTGGAATAACTAAGACTTAGCTAAGTGAACTTCTGGGGAGTTGGGTAGGGCATGAGAGAGTCTTGTGTGACAGACCAGTCCCTGTAAGTGGAGGTGGAGTTTCTCAAACACAGGAGAGGATGCACACCCGTCTTGGGCATTTTCTGCTGTGATCACAGAGTGCCATGGGTTGAGTAATTTACAATGAGCAGAAATGTGTTGGCTCAAGGTTCTGGAGTCTGGGAAGTCCAAGACTGAGGAGCCAGCACCTCGTAAGGGCCTTCTTGCTACATAATAATATGGAAGAAGGCATCACATGGGTGAGAGAGAAAAAAGGGAGTCAGATTCATTTAAAAAAAAAATCATAGAGACAGGGTCTCCCTGTGTTGTCCAGACTGGTCTCAAACTCCTAGGCTTAAGCAGTCTTCCCACCTCGGCCTCCCAAAGTGCTGGGATTATAGGCATGAGCCACTAAGCCTGGTCCAGACTTATCCTTTTATAAGGAACCCTCTCCTGTGATAAAGAACCCAATCCCATGATAGCAGCATTAATCCGTTCCTGGGGGCAGAGCCCATATAACTTAATCACCCCTTAGAGATCCCACCTTTTCATACAGTTGTACTAGGAATTAAGTTCAACACATGCTTTTCCGGGGGACACATTCAAACTATAACAATACACCAGAGAGGAAAGTTTTATTTCTCCGAAAGGAAGGCTGATGTAAGGTCAAAGGAACAAGATTAGGAGCTGGAGGATACTACCTAAAAAGTCTTCCATGAAATATTTAATTTATTGAATGGTTTTCCTTGGGGTCACAAGAAAAATGGTTTTCATGGGCATTTAAACTTCTCTCTCTTATATGTTGTAACTTCTTTTAATTTTGCCAACCTTGAATAAAGTCGGGTATATTGATGTGCTTTTGTGTGGTAAGGTGGAGAAGAGAGAAGAGGCGCCCTCATGGCCTCCCCCGCTACCACCCATGTAGACCCCTGCACAGGGAAGCAGCAGGGCACTGGGGACAGCTTGCCCAGGGGTGATCTGAGCTGGGGCCCACTCGGAATCCAGAGCTGCCGAAAGGGAACACACTCAGAGAGACAGAGGCCAGGGGAAGAAGACAACTTCTCCCCAAATACAGATGGAGGTGTCCCTGAAGAAGGAAGGGAAAGCTGCCACTTGGGTTACGGCATAAATCCTCTCATTACTGAGATAAAAGGCAAAGAGGTGGGTGACTGACTGAGAAGGCTGGTGGCAAGATGTGGTTTTGAAACCGTTTAGGGAAGTAGCAGGATATTCAAATAGAGACTTCCCTTAGATATGAAGACCTTTGTGGAAAAAGGAGAAAACTTTCAGACCCGATTTTAAAACTGGAGAGTCAGAGTGTATGACAGATTTTGAGGTCATAGGTCACATCCTAGCCCTTTATTCTTCGCATGAGGAAAACAGGACCCAGAAAATGCCCAGGGCCACCCACATGCCCAAGGTAGCAGAGCCATTCGGCCTGAGACCCGTGGCTCGAACCTGCCTCTCCTGACTCTCTTGTTTTTGTTTTCTGTTTTTCCTGTTATCTTTTGGTCCTGGTAGTTATACTACGGTGGTGAACACACGAAAGGCAGTTTGTGAGACTCTCTGGAAACTCACCAATCAACATTCTTTTATTGGGTTTTCAGTGCCAAGGAAAGATAAGTTTTATTATCAGTTTAAAAATTATTTTAGGTCTTTGTTTTTTAGTAGTGTCATTACCACTGTTTGTGTAGACAGAGAGTTAAATCTCTGAGTCAGAACATTCCCCTTTGTTTCAGTCTATCCAGACTTCAGGACTGCGTGGGCAAAGGGTATCAAATAGTTTTCATTTGAAAGGGGACTTGAAATTGAGCCACAGGGCTTGGCTGCAGTCCTCATGCTCAGTGATTCCAGTAGGGACAGGACTAACTCTTTCATTGAGAGGACATTTGCGATGGCCAAGTGAACAGGGCTTTGACAAGGAGACATAAAACTGGAGAGAGGTCTGGAAACCAAACGAAATGGCCCCTTTGAACGGAAATTGGCTCTCCTGGAACAGCAAAGAGAAGTCAAGAATTATTAGAGCTCAGACTGCAATCTCTCTCTCTCACTCTCTCTCTCTCTCTCTCTCTCTCTCTCTCTCTGTTTCTGTCTCTCTTCTAACAGGATTATGTCTGTACAGTCATGTTGTGAACCTGGACTTGGGGTTGCAGGTGGGTATTTTTGCCACTGGTCAGAGGCCCCAGCAAGCAGACCCCCACTTTGGCTCCCAAGTATCCTTCCCTTCTGCAGCTCAGCGGTCTCATGGGACGCTGCCTCAAGCGGTGACTCAGGGGCTCTCAACAGCCTTGACCACACTCAATTTTCCAGTGTATCCTGAGGTCAGAGGTGCTAGCCCCACCCAGGAAGCTCTGTTCTCCATGGTTGGGCCTCATTTGGCCACGAGGTGCTGGGACGGCAGTAACCCGCTCCAGGAGGCATCCACACTGGCCCAGCCTCCTGGCCTGTGAGTTCATAGCAACAGGGCCACGCTGTGGGCTGTGCCAAGGCTAGCAGTGAAGCTTCTGTGGTCTGGGTCAGGTCACACTGTATCTGGGACCCTCCGAAATGCTTGGAGACACCATGTTTGTTTGTTCAGAGACAGAAGGTCAAGAAAACACGTTGGAAGGAGCCGAGTCCCTGCGTTGTCGGTGCTGGGCAGAGAAGGAAATTCTATCCACAAAGCACAACTGCATTTTAAAAGCCAAATGGTTGCCATCTCCTGGCCCTGTCCTCCATCCTGGTTAATATTCCAGTCATGTGGACCTCTCTTCTCAAAGTGCGATTACTTTGCTCTGTAATCACCTTTTACAAATGTGAAAGCCCTTTTTCCATAACTTACAATTACACATCTGTTCTCTACCTAGCAGCCAGAATGATGTCTGAGAGGTGTGGAATCCTTTTCCATGGTTCTGCGGCTCTTTGTGGACTGGTCCTGCCTGCTCCCTGACCTTGCTGGGTGACAATCTCCCCAGCTCTTTGAGCCCCGACCACACTGGTCTTTGGGCCAAGCTGTATACTCACCTGAAACCACTAATCAATCATTTTTATTACTTAAAAACGATACATACAGCAGGCTGGACACAGTGGCTCAACATAGCAAGACCTCATCTCTACAAAAAAATTTTAAAATGAGCCAAGTATGGTGGCATGCACCTGTAGTCCCAGCAACATGGGAGACTGAGGCAGGAGGATCCCTTGAGCCCAGAAGGTCAAGGCTGCGGTAAGCCGAGATCATGCCACTGTACTCCAGCCTGGATGAGAGTGAGATCCCAACTCAAAAATAAAAACTCACATGCAATAAACTTAACTGTTGTTGTTCAGCTCCATGACATTTCAAGCATGCACAGATTCTTATAACCACCACAAATAGAAAACAAAACTATTCTAAATCCGATCAAGTTCCTTGTGCTGCCTGTTTGTAATCAATTCCTCCTCTCACCCCTGGAACCACCGATCTGTTTTCTGTTCCTGTAGTTTTGCCTTTTTCAGACTGTAATATAAATAGAATCATATGGAGGCTGGGTGGGATGGCTCACACCTGTAATCCCAGCAATTTGGGAGGCCAAAGCAAGAGGATTGCTTGAGTCCAGGAGTTCGAGACTAGCCTGGGCAACAGAGTAAGACCTCTTTTCTACCAAAAAAAAAAAAAGAGCCAGGTATGATGACACACACCTGTTTTTTCCGCTACTCAGAAGTCTGAGGCAGAGGTTCACCTGAGCCCAGGAGATGAAGGCTATGATCGTACCACTGTACTGCAGCCTGACCAACAAAGTGAGATTCTGTCTCTAAAAAAAAATTTTTTTTAAATATCTATATCTGTATCAAGCCTAGGGATGACAAAAAATTCAGCGATCAAGATAACATTTTGATGCAATATTTTCAAAAATCAAAATATCAACATTTTCAATAAAGGCAGGCTTGGTACGACTGGTCTTTCCTTTGCCTCCGGCTCCATCAAGAATCCACACGGAACCGTGGCTGAGCCTGACCCTTGTGGAAAGTCCAGCTCTAGGTACCATTTTAGAGAACACGACGAGGGACAGTAGAAATTGACGGAATCCGGCGTGTGCAAAACGACAACAATGACGAGTTTCTTCAACAAATAAGTTGTGAGGAAAAAAGCCAACCTGGAACACCAGGTGGGAGTTAGGCAGATGCGTCATGAGACTAGTCCTTTTCAATAGTCGTATTGTATTTTTATTGTGTTGTATTATATTTTTATAGACATCACATTGTAATAAAATTTTTTTAAAAAAGTAATTTTATCACAGAAACAAAGAACTGAAGACTACATGTGAGTCTCACTCATCAGTTGGCCACGAACACCAGCCCTATGTGCAGAAAGGAGGACTCGGCAGTCGCTGAGCACTGCTGGGGGGGAGAGAGGGTTGAGGACACATGGCAACACAAAGAGCACCTGGTCCACGACCAGGGGGAGTGAGGGCCAGCTAAAAGCCCAGACTTCACCTGCAGGCAGCCTACTTACGAAGTTAATACTCACTTGTACCCCACAACTCTAAAATAAAATTTAAAAAATAAAAAAGGTATTTCTAAAAATAAAAAGATATTTTAAAACATAAAGATATATTTTTTAAAAGATACTTTAGAGGGCTATTGCTTTACTAAACTCTTGGTGTGGTCATGTGCTCTTTGAGCTATGGCTGCTGCCATGTTTTCTAAGCTTTGGTCCCCTCACCTACCTTAGAGAGGCAAATCTCTTCTCTCTTCTCTCTCTTTCATTTACCCTAAAAAAAAATTTTCTAATCTAAAAAAAAGATACTTTAGAAAAAGAAATTTTAGCTACAGTCAAGAGAATGACAGAGAAATGTTTTGATGGTTGACCTATTAAATAAAATGATTAAGAAAATGACCACACCAGGCGCAGTGGCTCACACCTGTCGTCCCAGCGATTTGGGAAGCGGAGGTGAGAAGACTGCCTAAGCCCAAGGGTTCGAGACCAGCCTGGGCCATTCGATGAGACCTTGTCTCTATAATAAATTAAAAAATTAGCTGGGCATGGTGATGCGCACCTGTTCCAGCTACTTGGAAGGCTGAGGTGGAAGGCTCACCCGAGCCCAGCAGGTCAAGGCTGCAGTGGCCGTGAGCATGCTACTGCACTCCAGCCCAGGCAACAGAGTAAGACTCCGACTCAAAAAAAAAAAAAAAAAAAAGGAAGAAAAAATAAAATGACCACAACAAATCTAAACTCAGGGGCATTCTACAAAATAATGCAACTAACGATATCATGAAAGACAAAGACTGAGCAACTGTTCCAGATTAAAGGAGGCTCAAGAAAATGACAACCAAATGTAACAATGATTTGCAAGGGTTTTTCTTGTCATTAATACATTATTTGGACACTGGTGAAAACTGAATAAAGCCCATTGGTTGGTTAGATGACAAAAAAAAAAGAGAGAGAGAAAAAGAAATTTTAAAGCACCCAAATGAGGTTACTAAGTTCAGATGATTAGATGATGGGCTATGTATGTCATTGTATTTTTAATGTTGTTTTAGAACGTTTGGTAATCATTTTATAGTGTATAATTGTATAATTATGTTATATAATTTATATAACTATCATTACTGTTAAAATGTCAACTTGTACTATATTGTTATATGACTTATAATTTTAAAATTTAACAGCAAAAGAAAAGAAGGATGAGAGGGAGGGAGGGAGACAGGAAGGACCAGACAACATGAATGTAGAAAAAACGTTTCCCGTTGAATCTGGGAGCCTTGTGTTAGTTCTTTACGATCACTAGCTTCGTATTTCCCTGAAATGCTTTCATAATACAATTTTTTTAAAGTAGCTCTTCACCCCCACCTACTGTCACCCTCTGCCCTGTTACACTGCTTTATTTTTTCCAGACTGTCTATTATCTGAAATTATCTTGTTTCTTTGAGTATTGCCTGCCTCCTTCCAGAAGAATATACCCACGTGTATACCTGAGTCTTGTTTGTTCCTCTGTTCCTGGCAACGAAGGCAGATCCTGGCGCAAGCAGCTGTTCGGTTAGCTTTAGCAGAACCTACACCTCATATGATTTATCCAGCTGGTGATGTGTGGTAGCTGATGGGCATTTTATTTCTGACATGACTTAAAGAGTAAGCTCTCAGAGCAGCCCCCTCTTTGTCTCACAGAGATCTTGGGTCTCCACATGATGACACCACTCTTTTCTCCTTGCACAGACGGCAAGATTTGGATGGACCCGGAGACCAGACATCAGGAATTCCTCACGATCGTCCCAGGGTGAACTGCCAATCGGTAAGGGCTCCAATGCCCAGCACTTTAATCTGACCTTCCATTGAGTTGCTCTGTGAGGTTTTCATTTTCAGAGAACATTGGAGTTTTATAGACTCTGTCTTCCTTTCATTGTTTTAAGGCTCCAATAATCAGGAACAGATGCTGCACTCTTGTCAATCTGTAATTACCAGCTCTAATCAGCTCTCACTGTCAAAGTCAGCTTCTCCATCCTGTGAAGGGGTCATGCAACTCAGTAGAAGCACGCTTTTATCCCAGCCTTTAGCTCCTTAAAAGTAATTTCAACATGGCTGAAGTTTCTCACATCATATTTCTTGCGTTTGAAAATGAAACGAATCTACTTGTGTGTCTTGTTGATTTTCTTTTCTTAACTGTGGGTTTGTGGACTTGTGGTATGAAAAAATAATTTTCAGAAAAAGA
Source organism: Cephalopachus bancanus (assembly GCA_027257055.1). Taxonomy (NCBI): domain Eukaryota; kingdom Metazoa; phylum Chordata; class Mammalia; order Primates; family Tarsiidae; genus Cephalopachus; species Cephalopachus bancanus. The sequence goes on along the minus strand of JAPVLO010000288.1, from coordinate 1,489,113 downwards.
AATAATTTTCAGACAAAGAAAATATTTATTCATATTCATCACCATTGCTATGTGTTCTTCACTGACATCTGAAGTCATGGCCAATCACAATGACATTAAATTAGAGATGCAAGTACATTTGTATAATTGAATTCATCTGGGCACTTGTTACTTGAGTTGCCCCATCAGAGTGTATTCCAGGGGCTTCAGGATGGGACCATCCCTCTCATTTTACACAGAAGAAAGGCAACTTAGGAGGTTACCTGGGTCCTAATTTCTAAAAGTCCCTGCTGGCTTTTAACCTCTACCCGAATTAACCAAGCTCTTCCCTACCCATTCCAGGAGACCCTGGTCTTTTTCAGATTCCTCAGGGGTTCAGAGTTCAGGAATTCCTATCCCAGACTTTATCCTGCAGAATATGCTTTTCTGTACCTTATGATGCAACCTACAGACACTTCAATATGTATTCTGGGCTAGGGAAAGTTCTGGTCAAGGGAAAGTTGCCAAACAGTGCTGAATTACAGGGCCCCAAGAATCTACACGCCCTGTAGGAGAATCTGCTTGGATATTTGGAAATGCTAAATTAATATTACACTCTACAATATTTCTAAGGCTAGGGAAAATACGTTTTTATTCAGTACCTATTCAGCAATATTCTCTGAACTCCTGCTATGGGACAAACACTATCACATGCGTTGAGGTACATAGTGCCTTATCTCATGGTTCATATTCCTACAAGGAAATGGTGCGTAAACAATTGTCTATAATGCAAAGTGATGAGTGTTCTAAATCAGGGGCTTCTAAGCCCAGGCCATGGTCTGGTTCCGGCCTGTTAGGAACCAGGTCACACAGCAGGAGATGAGCAATGGGTGAGCAGATCAGCGGCAGCATTAGCTTTCCATAGGCGCATGAACCTTATTGTGAACTGCCCATGTAAGGGATCTAGGTTGCATGCTCCTTGTGAGAATCTAATGCCTGATGATCAGAGGGGGAGCTGAGGCAGTGATGTTAGCACTGGGTAGTGACTGCAAATACAGATTAACATCAGCAGGGAGGTTTGACAGTACAGAGACCACAATAAATCAATTGCTTGCACTTCCGTCCATGCCTCTTTTTTATGGTGAGTTGTATTATTTCATTATATATTACAGTGCAATCATAATAGAAATACAGTGCACCATCAATGTTAAGCACTTGTATCATTCTGAAACCATTCCTCCCCCCTGTCTGGTCCATGGAAAGATTGTCCTCCATTAAACCAGTCCCTGATGCCAAAAAGGTTGGGACCACTGCTCTAAATAAGTCTTTTCCACCCTTCTTACTCAGGATGAGTTTATGTCCAGGGTTTTAGTGAGCAATTTTTTTTTTTTTTTTGAGTTGGAGTCTCACTCTGTCTCCCAGACTGAAGTGCAGTGGCTGCTCCCGGCCACCACAGCCTCTACCTGCTGGGCTCCGGCGATCCTTCCACCTAAGCCTTCCAAGTAGCCGGAATTACAGGCATACGCTACCACGCCCGGCTGATTGTTTGATTTATTGTAGAGATGAGGTCTCACTGCCCAGGCGGGTCTCGAACCCGCGGGCTCAGGCAATTCACTTACCTCAGCCTCCCAAAGCGCGGGATTACAGGCTGAGCCACCGAGCCCGGCTTTAGTGAGCAATTTATGCTAAGATGATGTTGTGCTTTCTATATATTATCCCCTTTCTTCCTTACAAGAAAACTGATGTTGTGGGCATTCTCATCCTCTCTTGACAGTGAGGGAACTGAAGCTTAGAGGGGTGACACAGGTTTCTTAGTGTGGCAAGTGGCAAGCCTGCAATGTAAAGTAGCCTTTTTTTGAGTCAGGATCTTACTCTGTTGCCCAGGTCAGAGTGCAGTGGCAGGATCACAGAACACCACAGCCTCTATATACTGTGCTCAGGTGATCCTTCCACCCAGCCTCCCAAGTGGCTGGAACTATTTGGGACTTTAATATAGAGACAAGACCTCGCATTGTTGCCTAGGCTAGTCTCAAATTCCTAAACTTAAGCCTTTCACCTTGGCCTCCCAAAATGCTGGGATTACAGGTGTGAGCCACTGTTCCCCGGGCCCTAAATTAGTCTTTTTTCTTCCCCAACAGGGAATGTTCCCTCAACTCTGTGCAGATAATGTTCCATTTAGGCAAGGCTATGTCCCAGTTGGACACTAGAGGGCAATAAGATAGCAAAACGATGGGAGGAATTTGTCTAGGCTACCACTCTAAACAGCCATTAACAGGAAACTTCCCAAATCCATCTTTGTGTACATCTACCACACTCTCTGGTGATGGATACAGGCAAGGATCATTAAGGATTCATCTTCCATCCAAAGCACTTCAGCCTACTACTTTTGCCCGTAGTGGCTGAGGAATGCTTGTGGGATTTAATGGAATGTCTGGGGACAATTCCATTAACATACATCTCACTTGCTTCTGCTTAGCCCTCAGCTGATTCCAAATCGGGGTGTTGTGTTAACAGCTGCTCAATGTGAAGCTGGTACATGCTTGGCACATACTTAGTTCACTCTTGGGCTGTAACACACTCCAAATACACCTCCCATGACCCCGAACAAATCACAAAGGACAGATCCAATCAACACAACTGTCACCCTGAGGGACACTTCCTGAGGATGGAAGACAAACACTATAGCCTACAGGATTACTCTTCCATTAAGAGAATGAGCTCTCATCAGGATATACAAGGGAGGACCCAAAAGAATTTATTTATTAAAAATTGTGTATTTATTTTTACAAGTTTAAACTTCAGTCACCTTCAAAGTACTCTCCGTTGGATGTAATACACCCATCACGGTGCTTTTCCCACTGCTCAAAACAGTTTTTGAACTCAACCGTTTTGATGCCTAAAAAGTGCTCCTGGGCTGGACACAGTGGTTCAAGCCTATAATCCCAGCACTTTGGGAGGCCAAGGCAAGAGGATTGCCTGAGTCCAGGAGCTCGAGCAGGCTGGGCAACTTGGTGAGACCTTGTCTCTACAAGAAATCAAAAAATTAGCTGGGCGTGATGGGGTGCGCCTGTAGTTCCAGCTATTTGGAAGGCTGAGGTGGAACGATCACCTAAGCCCAACAGGTCAAGGCTGTGGTGGCTGTGAGCATGCCACTGCACACCAGCCTGGGCAACAGAGTAAGACTCCAACTCAAAAAAAAAAAAATTGCTCCTGTGGTTTTTTGCTTCACCTCTTCCACATCAGCAAAATGTTTTGAGGACTTTTTTCAACCAGGGAATAAAAAAAGTCACTCGTGGTGAGATCAGGTGACTGGGAAGGGTGGGGCATGGGGGTCATGCTGTTTTGGGATCCAAAACAGCTGAACACTCAGCGAGATGTGGGCAGGTGCGTTGTCATGGTGGAAAAACCAGTTACTTGTTTGTCACAACTCAGGCACAACACTCGCTGGTCCATGGATGCCAATGGGTTCCTAGAACGCTAACCTAGCCAGGGAAATCTGTACTATGAAGGGCCCACCCTCCAAAAGATAATCCCAGGTTTTGGGGGGGTCCCCCTTGTATGTCGGTGTTAGAAATAAGAAGTTAACATTCCCTGTTGCTTCCATTCTTTCCTCCTTAGATCTCTGTTGTTGGTTTCTAGGTAGCTGTTCTGTCATGTTTACAAGGCACAAGGAGTAGAGTGTGGGTGAAAATGACTGGAAAAAGCTCGTTCACATTTCAGGGGAAAAGGATTTAAAAATAATCAACGAACAACATGTCTTCAAGGAGCTGTTGCTCATGTGTCTCAGTCTTGCGTGGCAGAAACCAAATAGAGCCTTTTCACCCCGGCCACACCCTGGGGTGACGCAACAGTCAACGAGACACAGGCTGGACACATGTTTCGGGATGTGAAGGCGTCTGCCAGTGTAGAAAGTTACCCCACAGTCCGGCTGCTTGTGGATCAACGAGGAATGTTCAGAGAACCTTCCCCATAAGATACACAGCACGCAGGAGATACCAGACAGTTGGCCCTTGTTCTCTCTACAGGAAGTGGCAGCCAGTAATTTTTTTTTTTTGGATGTAGGAAAGTTATGTGACCAGAATCCTGTTTTAGTAAGATGAATTTGGTGGCATGATGGGGCATGTGTTCAAGAGAAAGCTTGGAGACAGAGGGACCTTGGGAGGAGGGTGTGGGGAGCTCGGTACGCACTGCAGGAGGTCAGGAACATGCAAGAATCATTGCAGAGCTAGAATGAACAGTTCTGGGTTGTTGATTGAATGTGAGATACAGGGAAGGAGAAGGTATAAATATACTAGCCTCGCCTTTGAGCATTTACCATGTGCACATTTTTAGTAAGTATTACTTAGTATTTTTCAGGTACTGATTCATTTTAATTCTAGCAAGTCGTACGAAGTTGGGATTATTCTTCCTCTTCTCCACCTTTTATGGGAGGGGAAACTGAGGCACAGAGGGGCCAAGTTGTTTGCCAAAGGTCACTAGGAGTTGGACCCAAGCAATCGTCAGAATCTGCCTTCTTCACATATGCTGCACGGTCTCATGTCCAGCCCGGGTGACATGGGACTGGTGGCATCACTGGCTGTGATAGGGAAGTCAGGAGAAGGAGCAGGTGGGCGTGTGTGCGTGGAGGGGGAGGGCTGCATAACAGGTGGTGTTTTGGACATTTGCGGGTGCAGATGTTCTGCCAGCATCTCCAGTGGAATGGCCAGCGGGCCCTGTGTCCCAGCATGGAGGGGAAGCTGACTTTTATTAAAAATAATGAAACATCTGTAAAAATGCCGTTGGCTGAGTTTCCCCGACGAGCAATTCAGGAGAGGCCTGCTGTGTGGACAAACAAGAAGACCGTCCCCAGCTGAGGGTTTGGCCAGAGACAGATTTGAAGCAGGCTCATCAACAGCAGGCTCAGGCCTCCAGACGCCCACAAGAGACCAGGACCCAGTCTGGAGGAAGGTCAGGTGCCTCCCCAAGGTCACAAAAGGTAAGTGAGAGATATTGGGTCACACGGACGACCCTCAAGTCCCACAGCCCTTGTCTATCGCAGTGGTTCCTGCTCAGGTGTCTCAGGAATCGTTGGGAAGGCTCGTTAAAACCTAAATCCCAGCTCCTTCTCTTAGAGTCCCTCACTTGGTAGGCCTGGGGTGGAGCCTGAGAATCTGCATTTCTGGCAAGTTACCAGGTAAAGTCAATGCTGCTGGTCCCGGACCATGTCTAGGGAAGATTCATTGTGATGAGACAGTTCTCGGGTGGCCAGGAGCCCCAAGGAGAGTCCCGGGAGGGGTACCCAGGGTACACTGAGGAAACATGTCTCCACTACCACCAACGTGCATGCCACCATCCACAACCTTGTCAGATGGGCACAGACTTCTGTCAGACATAGTCTATGACCTCAGAGCCAGCACTCACGATTGGTGTTTTATTATTTATTCACTTGACAGGTTACACACATTGGGTCCTAGAAGATACCATGCTATGGGCTTAACTACTTGTCCTTGTACAAGAGAACCCCTCACAGCCTCCCAAGGACAGCTCAGTCACAGCCGGGAAAAATCCTATCCCGAAGAAGAGGCATGTTGCCAGACTCTCCCCAGAAAACCTCTGTCCCACAGCCCTGAGAAGTCATGACTCTCACACATGTCAGGTGGTGTCAGAATAACAGCCATGCGAGGAGGAAGGGGTGTTTTGAACTAGGAGGTGGTCCTGAAACCATGGTGTACCAGACAACTCATATATATGTTACAAATATATAAATTAAGAGATCTGCATGTATACAAAATCCTCCCGAGGGAGCAGATGCCATTCTACATCATGGCAGGTGTTTGTCAGAACCTTTAAGTGAAAGCGGTCTCCAGTGGAGGCGCTGTTAAAAATCGAAGATATTAGCCGGGCTTGGTGGCTCAGCCTGTAATCCAGCGCTTTGGGAGGCTGAGGTGAGTGGATTGCCTGAGCCCGCGGGTTCGAGACCCGCCTGGGCAACTTGGCGAGACCTCATCTCTACAATAAATCAAAAAATTAGCCGGGCGTGGTAGCGCACGCCTGTAGTTCCAGCTACTCGGAAGGCTGAGGCGGAAGGATCGCCGGAGCCCAGCAGGTCGAGGCTGCGGTGGCCGGGAGCGGCCACTGCACTCCAGTCTGGGCGACAGAGTGAGACTCCAACTCAAAAAAAAAAAAAAAATCGAAGGTATTTACATGCAGGCCCTGCCCCGCTCCTGTCCGCCATGGAACCCTCTGGTGTTGTCAGGGCCTCTGGGCCACCTGAGCACCCCCACGGGTAACCCGTCTGCAGTCTGCATCTTCCGGGAAAGCAAGGGACTTGTACCTGGGCTTTTCTCCTGTGTGCCCATCTCTGCCTGGCGGCGTCTGCGAACCCAGGGGCTACCAGAGGGCGTGACGCTGCTGTCGCTGGAATAATCCACGCACTTGCGGAAGCCCTCGGGGCTGGTGCTGCAGTTCAGTCTCCCTTCCTCGGCCAGGGGGGACTTTCTGGAAACGCCTTTGCGCTGGGCCAGAGGGCTGCTCCAAGGGCTTGAGCACGGGGAGGCGTTAGGGCTGAGGAAGAGATTCTGGTGACCGGAGGGGCTGAGCTTGCTGGTGACTGCATGCCGGCGGCCAGCCATGGGGGACGTGGGGGTGCTCTCGGGGTCTGAGGAGCTGTTGGCGGAAGACTCGTCCCCCATGTACTGAAGCTCCTCAACCCTCTTGTTTGGGGATTTGTTCAGGTGGAGGCTCGTAGGGGGGTCCTCATCGTGGTTCTTGTCTTTGGGGGGCTTCTTTTTGGGGGGCTTCATCCCAATCAGGACAGCCTTCATGTTCTCTTTGCCTTGAGATTCTGTGACCATGAACTCGTGGGCTTTGATGGCCGCCTCCACCTCCTCAAACTCCACGATGGCACACTCCTGGGTCCCCACCTGGCTATAGCGGCTGCTGATCCGACGGATGTCGGGGGGCAGCTCCCTCCCGGGTTTCAGGATCCGCACAGAGGAGATGACCCCAAAGAACCCAAAGAGCTTGAGCAGATGCTCCATCACCTTCTCCTGCACCCTTCCATTCTTCTGGGGGGTGGCCAGGGCCCACAGCTTGGGGGACAGGTGGAGGTCGTAGACCAGGAGCATCTTGCTGGGGAGGTTCTCATTGGGGAACAGTGGGATGGGGGTGGTCCTCCTCACCTTCCGGTGGTCCTCGTTCAACTCAAGGAGCACTGAGTACTTCAAGGCATGCGCTGTGGCCCTCCAGTCCCGCGTAAGGTGTTTCACCTGAAGAAACAAAGCAAACCTGAAATGATCCCCAATGCCCTCGTTCCCCCTTGTCAATGGTCATCTCTCTCCCTCACCTCCCTATGCCTTTGACACTAGGATCTAGAATCACATTGTAGGTGTGAACACTCTAAAACCTAGTGGACGAGTCGGCGAATGAACACAATTTCTACAACTCAGAGGAGGGCCGCGCAGCTCTGAGCAGTGCTGTCAACAAAGCTCTTCATAGCAACGGGAATGTTCTATTCTGTGCAAGTTTAGAGACTGAACTTGCAGGCTTTGGAGCAAGGTTGTCATAGACGCAAACCCAAGGCCCGCCTCTAAATGGCAGTAAGACTTGGAAAGTCGTTCAATCTAGTAGAGCCTCGATTTTCTCTGTAAAATGGAGATGCCCATAGAGTGCCTGATGCATGCAGTTGTCACGAGGATTAAATAATAATAAATATACACATATATAGGTACAGACACTCACACATTCATATATAAAGCTGAGAAGAATGCCCAGCTCCTAGTGAGTATTCAATCATGATATGCTGTCATGATTTCAAATATCTATTGTTTTGATAGGATTTGGAGATTTTAGCATTCAAATGCTTCTGTAAAGCTGGATTTCTGCATCTGATACGGAGAAGTTACCAAAAGATCTTTCGCATTTCACTGCAGTGTCTCCTGAAAGTGACGTAGACTGTTTCAGCTTGGAAGGACAGCCAACTGGGGCCTCGTGAAGAATGATGAAACGACCCCTCCCTCCTCCTTCCTGGTGGAAACTGTGTGTATCGATGTTGCAGTATGTGAAAGTTATATTTATATGGTAAAATAGTAATTTTCTAGAGGCCCACTTCCGGGGGTGGGGATGCCAGAGGGAATGAGTCATCCCAAAGAAATGGGGGAGGTGCGCAGCCTGACAGGAGATCTCCACCAGTCCTTGCGGCCAGGCCAGAGGGTGGAACTCTATGTGCCTCTGAGCTTAACAGAGGGGCTTTATGAGACTCAGGAAGGGCAGGCTCACCAGCTGGGTGGGATGAGAAAGACTCGGCAGAGCTATTAGGACAGATGGCTCCTGGAGAGAGAGCACTGACCACTCCAGCCTGTGGCTTCCGGGAGACTTAGCCCCGACTTAGGCTTAGGGTGCAGGAGGCCCAGATCCACCTACACAGAACGGATGGGCTGATCACCCTCATGCAGTTCCTAGGACACAGGCCCAGGGCACAGACCTGCAGGCCCGGGCAAAGGGTCGGATAACAGGTAAACTGAGCCCATTAAGAACTCAGGAAGGGCGGGGAGGATGACGGCAGGCCAGACAGAGCACAGCTGTGGAAAAGCCAATGGCTCTCCGGGGTGGAATGTGGTGGAGCCTTCTTCAAACACAGCAAGGAAGGGGGCACTCAAGAGACAGGAAGGACAGACCTCCTAAGCCTGAAGCCTGGGCCCAGACCACTGGGGGAAGCAGAGGGCTGTCTTTCTCAGAGGGCTGGAGTCTGTGGAAGGCCACAACTTGTCACAAGAGAAGCAGGCTCTATTATGGATCGAGCATTCTCCAGAGCCAGTCCAAGGCCCTGTGGGAAATCTCGGTTACACTCTGGGCATCATAGGCCTGTGGCTGTGACTCTTCATAAGAAGCATCCAGGGACCACCTAAGAAAAGGACCCAGGGAGTTTTGGTCCTTGTGTGCTGACTAGAACTTTGTGAGACTTCTAGAAACTTGGCCACTTCCCTGTCTGTTACCCTTGTCTTGTATGTTTCCTTTTGTGATTAACAGGAAACCCTTATCACGAAAAGGGTTTCTGTTCTGAGTCTAGAGGGGTCAGAGAGTTCATCTTTTCTCTCAGCCAGTTCCATATTTCACTACATACTGTCCCTAGATAGATCCCTAAGTGGCAGCTTAAAGGGAAAGAAAAACAGGTTGACTCTTGGGGTCCTTGGGAAGGAATAAAGAAATGCGCAGATGGTCCCTCTGGCTGCTTCACTTTGGATCCCTCAACGCTTGTCTTGGGAGGGCTGGCTCACTGTTCTATAGACATGGAAATCCCCCTTCCCTCCTGGGATGGAAAACTCCTACTCATCCCCCAAGATCCTATTTCAATGTCACCATCTCTAGTTTTCCAGGGTGAATTGCTCTGAGCAACCAATTTCCAACAGTGCACTGTCGAGGGTCATGCTGAAATCTCTCACTGGTCTCTCCTTGATTGTGCTATGAGCTTGTCAAGGCAGGGGGAATGTTATATTTACTTTGTACATCCTGCACCCAACTCAGCTCTCAGCAGATAGGATGAATATGTTTGATGAATGAATAAAGGAGAGAGGGCAGCAGAGGAGGGCAGAGCATACCAGCGGGCGAGGCCGGGAAGGGCTCCAAGGAGAAAAGCTCTCCTCCAGTGCTCTCTGACAAAGTTCACAGACAGCTTGGCCGGGACACATTTGTTACGCATCCTGTTATGCAACAGGCCTCGTGGTGCTTTTCCATTCTAGAAACTGTTCGTCCCCCAAGGGAGGCACAGTGTTCTGACTCCAACGGGTCTGTCAACTCTCTGAGAATCAGAGTTCACAGCCCAAATACGGCATCTACCTACAGTAGGGATGGCAACAGCGATGAAAAGTCTCAAGTCTCTGTTGTACAGATGAGGACGATGGTGTCACACAAGCAGAACATGCGTGTCCTGGGGAAGGCTCAACTCCCAGGGCTCTGGGTGCTCATTCTCCCCCCTTATTGGCTCAACTTGACAAATGAATAGCCTGGGTTTTACCTAATTCTAGGCCTGACAGGTGTCTCTGAGGCCTAGATGCCCCCTAGATGCCCCTAGTCCTCTGCAGACTTGCCTGGCAGAAGTGTCTGAACTTTACTGAGAACAAGTGGTGTTGTTTCATAACTGCTGTCAGCTGAGCTCTGTCACAGCGCCCAGGACCCTTTTCACAGTGTGGGAGTGTGTTCTTAACAATAATCTAAATCACTTTTCTTGGTCATTTTTCTCTTTTTCAGGCCTCAGACTTTATTTTTTAAAAAACTGCTGGCTGGGCACAGCCTGTAATCCCGGCACTTTGGGAGGCCGAGGTGGGAGGATCACTTGGGTCCAGGAGTTCCAGACCAGCCTGGGCAACACAGGGAGAACTCATCTCTACAAAAATAATTTTAAAAATGAGCCGAGCGTGGCGGTGCATGCCTGTAGTCTCAGCTACTGGGAGACTGAGGCGGAAGGATTGTCTGAGCCCAGGAGGCTGAAGCTGTGGTGAGCCATGATCGTGCCACTGCAACTTCAGCCTGGGTGCCAGAGTGAGACCTTGACAGAAAAAAAAAAAAAAAGCCCAACTGTGAGTCATCTCCCAGGCTAGAGTGCAGTGGCATGCTCACAGTCACTGCAGCCTTGACCTGCTGAGCTCAGGAGATCGTTCTGCCTCAGCCTTCCAAGTAGCTAGAACTATAGACACACACCACCATGCCTGGCTAATTTTTTTGTTTATTGTAGAGACGAGGTCTCATCCTGTTGCCCAGGCCGGCCTTGAACCCATGGACTCAGGCAGTCCTCTCACCTCAGCCTCCCAAAGTGCTGGGATTATAGGCATGAGCCACTGCGCCCAGCAGAGTCAACAGGTTTTAAGGGGTAGAACCATGGCCTGAAACCGCCCTTGAAATCCTCGAAGTGACTTCTCAGAGCCCAGTCTCACCTTTTTGAAGGATGTGAGAAGCTTGACGCTCACATAGCCCAGCTTGTTCCTACGCACATGCTTCAGCAGGAAGGCGTCCTTCTCTAGGTTTTCATCTGAGAAGTAGAACTCAATCTGGTCCACCAGTTTCCTGATCAGCTCCTCGTCCGGGGGCTTCCACTCCTGCTCCAGATCCTCACGCTCGTTCTCACCCCCACTTGTTGTGGCGCCGCTGAGGCCAGAAGGAGACACAGGTGTGATGGTTGAGCTGTGTCGCCCCCCCAAACTTGCACGCCGAAGTCCTGACCCCCAAAACCACAGAATGTGGCCTTATTTGGAAAGAAGGTCTTTGTAGATGTGTTTAGTTGAGAGGAAGTCATCCTGAAGCAGGGTGGATCCCTAACCCGCTACAATTGGAGCTGTTATCAAATGGGGGAAATTGAGGCCGGTGGCAGTGGCTCATGCCTGTAATCCTAGCACTTTAGGAGGTCGAGGTGGGAGGATCACTTGAGCCCAGGAGTCTGGGACCAGCCTGGGCAACACAGCAAGACCTTGTCTCTACCCAAAAAAAAATGTGCCAGTATGGTGGCATGTGCTGTAGTCCCAGCTACTTAGAAGGCAGAGACAGAAGGATTGCTTGAGCCCTGGAGTTCAGGACCAGCCTGGGCAACATAGCAAGGCCTTGTCTTTATTTTTTTTAAAGGGGGAAAAAATTGCTGGGTATAGTGGCACACACCTGTAGTTTCAGCTACTCAGAAAGCTGAGGCAAAAGGATCGCTTGAGGCCAGGAGGTCAAGACCAGCCTGGGCAACATAGTGAGACCCTATCTTTACCAAAAAAAAAATCAGATTTTGGAACACTTTGGATTTTGAGTTTTTGGATTACAGATATTCAACCTATACCACCATTAATTAGCTGAGTAAATCTAGATAAGGAACTCAGCCGCACACCTCAGATCCATGACCTGTAAAGTAAGGATCACAACAGCCCCATCCTAATAGGACTGTTGTGAAGATTTGATGAATGAATAGAGGAACTACCTAGAAGAGTGCTGGCATGCCCTTAGAGCTCAGCAAGCGACAGAGACATTCCTCTGCCCAGTCATAAGAGTACAGCTGGGATTTATACTCAAATCCTTTGGCTCTGAAACCAGTACACATAATACCATCTGCAGTCTGTTGGGACCCTGTGGCGGAATCTGGAAAGGCAATCCCATCCCCGAGACCCTTCCAGATGAAACCCCTGACCCTCAGTAACACCACCTGGCTGGACCGCCTCCTCCCCCTCTCCCTGAGAACGCAAGGACAGGAGAATCAGCAGTGGCAATCCTGGGCAAAACTTATTTAGGAAGGCTAATCTCTCATAAGAGGATTATGAAAATCTCAAATCCATCAATATTTAGGGGATCTGTGATTATCCACATCAGAGCTGATGCCATTATTAGAAGTTGGCAGAAATCAGTAGGTAGGTAGTTATGGGAGATGGTTTAGCCTCTCGACGTCAGGGCCAATGAGGTCCACAGGGCCTGTTCCTGTGATAGCTGAAATCTGGAAAAGGTACGTGTGTATGTCCTTCAACAAAATTTTCACTGGCTCATTCTCAAAAAAAAAAGGCAATTGTGGAATACTCAAAATGATGGCAAAAATCCAATATTCTGGCAAGAGAGAAAAAAACAATCTGTTTAATAATTTTTCAAATTCAGAAATTATAATTAGTATAAAATATAAGGACTGGTTGGTTAAAAAATGAAGAGTTTTAGTCTGTTGTCTGTAGGCAGCTAGAATTTTTTTTTTTTTAATCAGGATCTCACTCTGTTGCCCAGGCTAGAGTGCAGTGGCTCTCTGGTGATCCTCCTACCTCAACATCCCAAGAAGCTGGGATTACAGGTGTGGGTCACCATGCCCAGCGAATTTTCTGATTTTTTTTTTGTAGAGATGAGGTCTTGCTATGCTGCCCAGGCTGGTCATGAACTTCCGGGCTCAAGCAATCCTTCTCCCTCGGCAGCTGTGCCTCCCAAAGCACTGAGATTACAGGTGTGAACCACCACGCCCGGCCTGGAAATGGTTTTTAAAATGCCTTATTGATGTCTCAAGGTAAATATGTAGTGAAGAAAAAAATAGTCTGGGAGACCTTTAAAAGTACATTTTTTAAAAAATCTTTTTAAAAATGGGGTGATAAAAGGCAGCTGTAGCAGACGTTAGGCTGACTCACTCAACACCTAACAGCAAACTCTTTCTCAGTGGCTTCCCTCACTGTAGAGGCTATAACAACTCAGTCTTTCCCAGCCTCTCTTGCAGGCAGTAGCCATGAGCCACGTTGTATCAATGTTACACACGTGAAAACCTCTCAGCCCCACCCCTCCCCTTGTGTCCACGTGAAGTGTGGATGTGATGTCTGGATCAGCAGTAGCCATTTCACTACCTAAGGAAAAGGCCAAGAGAATTAGCTTGGTTGCATTATTGACAACACTGACCCTGGCATTATTGAACCAACTTCTGTAACTGTCCACCTGCAGACTTCTGATGATTATAGGACAAGGAGCAAATCCTACCTGTTCCATTCACTTGTCAGTTGGGTTTTCTATGAGTTACAGCCGAAGACTCCAAGAGGGACAGACAAAGGCTCACTTGTCAGAGAAAGTCAGTATCTTACATCGCAGTTAAAATGGTAGGAGACAGAAGAACTTCAGATACACAGGGGATTCTGCACCAAGTGGACAAGGGGGTCAAAAAATAGCAGGGCGGGGTGGGGGTGTGGCCAGCGAAGGGTTTTGACAGACTCAGGGGTATGGACAAAAGGGTTCACACAAACGGCTAGTGAAAGGTGAAATGCCAAAATAAAATTACTTAAAATAATCTTAACTAAAGAACAGCCATTTTGACACTGGCTAGTTCTGTCATATTTTCTTAGCAAAATTACCTAGCTTGCCCTCTAATCATTAGCCCAGGACTGAACCGCTTTCTCAGAGGTAGCTATTGATAATTGCTTTACAATCCCCTCCCCAGCTTGTTTTGTATTAATTAATTTTTCTATTCCAAGTATTTGCCCCCAGCCATAGAAACCGAGTTAACCTCATCAGTTGTTTGTGACACAAACAGACCCCACCACCATGGCCACAGTCAAATGACTAACCCACCCATCTATTTGCTGTCCATCATCATGACATTGCTTGTGCTTGCCTGCCCCTTCGTGATGACATGAAATGGACCACCACCAATGACCTGCCTCCATCAAAGGCAATGTTTAAAAACCATTCAGCTTCAAACAGCAGGTATCATGCTTTGGGTTGAGCTCTAGTCTGGTCATGTAGCTCTCTGAGTTATGGCCGAGCCATGTTTCCCTAAGCTTTGGCTCCCTCCCCTACCTTGGGGAGATGAATCTTCTCTTTCTCTCTAATCTACTTTCTACATAGACTATATTTTCCAATCGAATTTCTGTGCAATTCTTTGAATCTTTTGCACAGACCCCCAGTCTGACCTAACAGCTAGTATCTCAGAAGTGGCTGCACTGCCCGAAGGGACAGTGGAATGGGAAGTCTTATTCCCAAACAAGAGCAGTTGATGCTCTTATAAAGGTCAACTCATGAACAAACAGATTCATGGAAGAACCTCCGATCTAGAACCTCTCATTTCCCCAAGACCCACTGAGTCTGCTCTGCTCCCTACAGATGACTCTTTCCTAGCCTGGATGGAGAAGGTGAAGTTCACCCATCCAGGCTTGTGGAAATCTCCCCAGTGCAACACCCCCGCCCACCCTCACAGTTTGTTCTGTGTCTCTGGACACCCCTCAAAGAACTCATCTGCCAGCTCCAACTATTTCTTCTCCATCTTGATCCTCCTGCCCTGCTGTGGGATCTGACTGTTGCTCACTACAGCCTTGAGCTCCTGGGCTCAACTGATCCTCCTGCCTCAGCCTCCCTTGTAACTGGGACTACAGGCATGCACCGGTATGCCTGGCCACACACCATTACACCCAGCTTATTTTTATTTTCACTTTTTTTTCGGTAGAGACAAGGTCTCACTTTGTTGTCCAGGCTAGTCTCAATCTCTTGGCCTCAAGCAATTCTCCCACCTAGGCCTTCCAAAAGCTCCTCCTGGGATTATATGCAGGAGCCACTGTGTTTAGCGAGTACTTTCTTCTTGAGACTCTCCTGCTGGGCTAAGATTACATTTCCTTTCTTAAGGTCCTATTCATTGACTGAATTGGTCCTTTATATTTCTTTTTCTTTTCCTATTAGCTGTCTTTGTCTTTCATTAATATGCTAAGAGATTTCCCTGGCATTAGCTTTTCCGATTGTTTCCCCATTTGGCAGCCTTTCAAATCTCCTTTCTCCCCCATTTCTAAATGTAGGTATTCCCTGAGAGTTTGTTTCTGACTCTATTCCCTGGCAACCTGCACACTTCACCCCCTGTGAACTCATCCAATTCAAATCTACCTCTCTCCTTTCCTCTCCTGAGCTCTAGTCCTCAATTCCTAACTAACCGCCTACCAGTCATGTCCTCTAGAATAATCTGATATTGCATCCAACGCAATCTGTCCACAGTTTAACTGAGCGTCTTCCGCAGAACTTGACCTCAGGCAGGACTGCAGCCTGGGCCTGCCAGCAGGCATTCCATCTGCCAGCTGACCTTCCTTCCGCCCAGTCTCATGGCAGATGATGCCGAATGGATGCCAGTGAGCAGACGGGCAGGTAGCTAGAGTTTTCAGAGCAGGTGGGCAGCACTGTGGAGGACACAAGCCCCGGGTGCGCATGCAGAGGTGAGCTCCTTGCCCTGAGGACTCCACCCTCTGCAAGGGCGCTGTCAGCAGCAGCTGCACATGTCCAAAGGGGAATCCTGGGGCAACTGGAAAGCCTGTGGTGTCTGCGACCGGATACTCGACTTACTCACTCTTCTGGGCACTTAAGCTCGAAGCCCTGGATGCATCCTCAGCCCTTTCTTCTGTCCCTACGTCTTGTCCGTTATCAAGTGTTGATTTCAACCAGCAGCGACTCACATCTGTTTGCTTTTCCATCCCAACCATCACTTCTCCCTTGGACGCTAATAATAGCTCATCAAAAAATGATTCTAAAAAATGAAAGAATTACATATGCATAGCAAAAATGAAAATAAAATAGTAGGAAACATGTAAAGAAAGGAATAGTTCCACCCTCTTCCCTTCTCAGAGGCAACCGTTTAGCTGGTCAAGCATTCAGCTGTCAGGAGTGTTGTTTCCTACAGCTTGACTTCTCACTTGCCAATTTTAGGAATTCTCTCTTCATGTCCTATAACATAAAATGAGGATTTGGGGTTTCTTATGTCCCAAAGTCCCTTCTTCCAATTTTTAAATTTTTCTTTTATTTTTGGTTCTTTTTACTAGATGTCTACTTGTGTTTTTAAGTAGTACTCTTAAAATGGCTTCTTATCCCATCAACATTAAACAATATTTTTCAATTTCTCCACTATAGATGATGTGCATATTACTGCTCCACCTTTTCCTCCCCCTTCTATTTCCAACCTTCTAAATTTTATCAGATGTACTTTTATTTCTCTTCACCACAGTTCATAACCTTTCATTCTGTTCTGTAATTGATATGCCATGCTTTATCTATAGATGCTGAAAATTGAAAGTGAATTGGTTGTATTTCATTATTATGACTATGTAAACATTGTTTCCTGCAGGGCTAAGTCACTTGCTGAGGTTATATTTCTTCTCTTAAAAGCCCTATTTGTTCACTGACCCCCTAGATGGATCCTCTGTGTTTTTTCTTTTTCCTATTATCTGTCTTTGTCTTTGTCTTTAACATATGTGTTAAGAGATTTCCTTGACATTATCTTCCAACTTTTCCTATTGAATTTTTAAATTTCAGTAGTTATTTATTTAGTTTCTGAGGACTCTTCTAGGTCCTCAAATTGTTCCTTTCTAAGAGTTTCCTGTTCTTGTTTTGTGGATGCAACATCTTTTTTTTTTTTTTTTTTTGAGTTGGAGTCTCACTTGAGTGCAGAGTGAGACTGGGCACACTCCAACTGAGTGTGCCCAGGCTGAAGTGCTGTGGCACACTCATGGCCACCCAGCATCAACCTGCTGGGCTCCGGCAATCCTTCTGCCTCAGCCTTCCAAGTAGCCGGAACTATAGGCACACACTGCCATGCCCAGCTAATTTTTTATTTATTGTAGAAATGAGGTCTCACCAAATTGCCCAGGCTGGTCTTGAACCCGCGGACTCAGGCAATCCACTCACCTCAACCTCCCAAAATGCTGGGATTACAGACTGAGCCACTGAGCCCAGCCTATGCAACATCTTAAATTATCTCTCAGCGTACCCAATGGCAGAAGCCTCTAAACTTTTTGGCATCAGGGACCGGTGTCGTGGAAGACAATTTTTTCTGCAGACTGGGTGGGAGGTGGGGACCATCAGGCATTAGATTCTCATAAGGAGCATACAATTTAGATCCCTTGCATGTGCAGTTCACAATAGGGGGTCACGTTCCTATGAGAATCTAATGCCACCACAGATCTGACAGAAAATGGAGCTCCACTCACCCATCACTCACCTCCTGCTATGTGGCCTGGTTCCTAACAGGCCATGAACTGGTACTGGTCCATGGCCTGGGGACTGGGGACCCTTGCTCAATGGAATATACGAGTACTTTTTTTAGTCTTTTGTTTCTAGCATCATCACCTCCGTATCCTCAGGACCAGTTCTTCCATCTAATCTTCATGTCACTGATTTTCTTCATGTGACTAATACACATTTTTTTATTTATTAAAAGTTTTGGTTTTTTTTTTTTTTTTTGAGTTGGAGTCTCACTCTGTTGCCCAGACTGGAGTGCAGTGGCCGCTCCTGGCCACCGCAACCTCAACCTGCTGGGCTCCAGCGATCCTTCCACCTCAGCCTTCCAAGTAGCCGGAACTACAGGCATGCATTTTTAGGGCAACCACCTCAGGTTCCCTCCTGCTCTGGAAGTTTTTCTGTCCTCTCAATAAATCAATAAATTCTGCTTTCTAAAAAAAAAAAGTTTTTAAATAAATGTATTTTTAAATAGTCTTAGATTTACAGAAAAGTGATGAAAATAGTAAGGAGAGTTCCCATATATACTCCAGGCTTACTCTATAATTAATATCTTACATTAGTAGGATATATTTGTCATACCTAATCAAATCATGCTTACATGATATTATTAGTAGAAGTTTATATTTTATCCAGATTTCCTTAGTGTTTACTGATGTCCTTTTTCTGCCCCACGATCCCACCCAGAATACCAAATTACATATAGCTGTCCTATCTTCTTAGGCTCCTCTTGGCTGTGACAGTTTCTTGTACATTCCTTGTTTTTATGACCCTGATAGTGTTGAGAAGTACTGGTTAGGTATTTTGTAGACTGCTCCTCAACTGAGGTCTGTCAGATGTTTTTGTCATGCTTAGATTGGGGTGATGGTTGTTGAGAGGAGGAGCACATCACCTCAGGGTACACACAATCAGCACATATTCTCACTGGGGATGCTGACCTTGATCACCTGTCCATTTGTCAGATTTTTCTCTTGTAAAGTTATTCTTTCATCCCCCACTTCCATCCTGTGCCCTTTGGAAATTACTATGAAGAGCCCCACCTAGGGAGTGGGAAGTTCAGTTCATTTTGAAGCCTGCGGGTCCAGGTTGCTTTTGCTTGGTGGGGTGTGCGCAGCTGTATACCCTGTTGGTCTCCTTCCGGGTGGCTCTGTGCACATGGGTGAGTGTGTGCCAGGTGTGCTTCACTTCAGTAGGGGGTGCTCTTAGGTGGGGAGACTCTACCCTATGGCGACCAGCTCTGCCTTCTCATCCCCAGGTCTCAACATGAGCTCACTCCATTCTTTAAAAGAAAATGATCTTGCTCCCCCCACCCCCTCCTCAGAGGTCAGCGGTATGTTGCCTGCTACTACTATTCACTGGCAGACAGAGAGGCTAGGACATCGTTCTAAAGGAAGGATTTAAATTCTCTCTTGGATATTTGCAGCCCTTTGTACTCCTGCATCTTGGCGTACTTCCCAACCAGAACCTTTCTAGGCTTCTGTCTTCCCACCTCCTGCCACCCCGTGCTGTATATTTTGGGCTACAGCCTCCTCTGCTCTGTGCCACAGGACATGTTTTGAAGAACAGCTATCGTATGTCACTGCTCTACTTTAATAATGGTAATAATAATAAAAAGGTTTTCTATTTCCTATTCGATAAAATTCAGTCTTGAGCTCCTTATTAAGATTCCTTTAGAATCATCTGGAACCAGCTTCCAAACTCACTTCCATCTATTTCCTTCCGGATCCTTTGCTTCGAGCAAATGGAAAGTTGCTCTTCCCTGCAAGAGTCACAAGCTTTCTGCACTCTGTGTGTTTGGACATGCTGTTTCTGTCTTTTTGAATGCCTTGCCTCTCTCTCTCAGGTCCAGATCCCAGCCACATGTCAAGGTCTACCTCAATGCAACTCTCCCAGGAAGAAAATCATTTCTACTTCTCCTAACATGTGTCTATATATATATAGCATAGTTACTTGTGTGCATATTTTATCAGCCCCTGAACCCTAAATTGGGGGCAGGATGCACATTGGTGTGCTATCCCAGAGCCTTGTACATAGTGAGAATTTAAAAATATCACCAATATAAAGCAAATCAGACTGGGCATGGTGGCTCACATTTGTAATCCCAGTACTCTGAGAGGCTGAGGTGGGAGAACTGCTAGAGCCCAGAAATTTGAGACCAGCCTGGACAACACAGTGAGACCCTGTCTCTATAAAAAAATCAAAGAAAAAAATTAGCCAGGCGTGATGGTGTGTGCCTGTAATCCCAGCTACTTGGGAGGCTGAGGTGGAAGGATCATCTGAGCCCAGGAGGTCGAGGTTGCAAGGAGCCATGTTCATGCCACTGCACTCCAGCCTGGGCAACAGAATGAGACCACAATGCAAATAAATGAATAAAGTATCACTGTAAAGCCAAATTAGACCTATCAGGATCCTTTGAGGGAGGAAGTATGGTTACTGAAAGGCTCTTTGTGGCCTTTCAAGAAGACCTAAAAAAAATTTTAAAAGGCCTGAAAAAGTTTTACACCTAAGGTTTGTTTGTTTGTTTTTAAAAAGAAAATGTTGTAAATTGGTGATAAGGTATTTTGTTACAGCTATACTTGGTGGCTCAGCCTGTAATCCCAGCACTTTGGGAGGCCAAGGTGAGTGGATTGCCTGAACCCGCAGGTTCGAGACCGGCCTGGGCAACTTTGCAAGACCTCATCTCTACAATAAATAAAAAAAATTAGCTGGGAATGGTAGCACGTGCCTATAGTTTCGGCTACTTGGAAGGCTGAGGCGGAAGGATCACCAGAGCCCAGTAGGTCAACATTGGGTTGACTGTGAGTGTGCCACTGCACTCCAGCCTGGGTGACAGAGACTTGAAATTTAAAAAAAAAAAAAAAAGGAAAAATTGGGTTCCCCAAATCAGTGCTGAGAAATGTATATTTGTAAGTGATTTGGAGAAACAAAAATGATTTGCAGGATACAGCCTCCAAGGCTGCTTTTCTCCTAAAATATCAAGCTAATCTGGACACACTAATTGGGCAGTTAATCAAATGATTTCTTTTAAGATGAAAATATCCAGACTAAAATGGTAGAGTAATGAGAACCTCACTGTGACTTTTGACCCAGGAAAGGCTTTTTGGACTCATTATCTACCACTGCAGATTGTCTAGCATAGTGTTTTGGCCACTAAAACCAGGAGAAAGGCATACATCAACAAGGAGGGTACTGAACACAAAGGAGAAATATCATTTGTGCAAAACACTAGGATCCAGTTCCATCTGTGTGAAGTTTCTTTTGACTCACCTCTAGAACAAGATAATGAACCTGAAATGGTTTTAAAAGGGCAACCAAGTTGATAATGCAATATAAAGACATGAGATAAAGGTTCTTCACTGAGACAGTTTGAAAACATATATGGTATGTTCCCAACTTTGGAAAAGACATCACAGGATCATTCACCATGATCAAGTGAGATTTATCCTTGGGATGCAAGCATGGCTCAACATATGCAAATCAATACATGTGATACAGCACATTAATAGAATGAAGGACAAGGAGCCCATAAATTACTTGTTAACTGAAAAGGGAAAGACACATATGTACAATGGAGGAATCTCCTTAACTAAATGGTCAAATTTAGCAGCACTAAAAGTGGGATGCTTCTTGAGATAATGCAACATACAATTCGAAGCATGGCTAATTAAGTCTTCTTGTCAAAATGTTCAAACTGAATCGAATCACATCAAGCCCTTAGCCCTAATTTCCAATTTATAAGAAGTACATCATTTATGTAAGGCCAAATCACACCTATCAGGACCCTTTGAGGAAGAAAGTATGGCCTCTCAGGAAGACCTGAAAAAGTTTTACACCTAAGGCTTCTTTTTAAAAAATAAAACATTATAAATTGATGATGGGGTATTTTGTTACAGCTATAAAACTGCTAGAAATGGAAACAAAAAGTAGAAAGATAATTTAGAACAGATAATTGGGTAGAAAGGAGCAAGTTAAACAAGACTATGAGAACATGCCAGATCAAGCCAAAATGTGATGTTTAACAAGAGGTCTGGCCCCTTATGTCCACAACAGCAAAGCATTAGGGGAAAAAATGGTGGAAATGTTCTAGATGAAAAGATTCTAGGCTAGGCATGGTGGCTCATGCCTGTAATCCCAGTGTTTTGAGAGGCCAAGGCAGAAAGATTGCTTGAGGTCAGAAGTTCAAGACCAGCCTGAGCAACATAGCGAGATCTGTCTCTATCAGAAAATAAAAAATTAGCCAGGAATAATGGCACACACCTATAGTCCCAGTTATTTGGGAGGCCAAGGTAGGAGGATCACTTGAGCCTGGGAGTTTGAGGTTATAGTGAGCTGTGATGGCACTGCTATACTCTAACCTGGGCGACAGAAACAGTCCTTGTCCCCCCAAAAAATAAAAATAAAAAATAAAAGATTCTAGAGAAACATATAGGCAGGTGCATCAACCTGAATTGTAGTCTGATTTGACCAGAAAAAAGAAACCACTAGAAAGGACAACTGTGGACCAACAGAGGGAAACTTGAATGTGGAACTTGGCTACTCAATTATTTTAAGGATTATAGTTGGGAATTATTGTTGATGTTCTTAGTAGCAATAAGAATGCTAAGATTTTTACAGGGAATGTCATTACTAAGAGTTACAAAATGAAGTGTTTAACGTAGAAGTTTTGGGTACAGAGCCGGGCAAGGTGGCTCATGCCTATAATCCCAGCACTTTGGGAGGCAGAGGTGAGAGGATTGCCTAAGTCCATGGGTTCAAGACCAGTCGTGGCAACTTGGAGAAACCTCATCTCTACAATTAAAAAAAAAAAAAAGCCAGGCATGGTGGCACACACCTGTAGTTCCAGCTATTTGGAAAGCTGAGGCAGAAGAATCACCTGAGCCCAGCAGGTCGAGGCTGTAGTGGCTGTGACCATGCCACTGCACTTCAGCCTGGGAGACAGAGTGAGACTCCGACTCAAAAAAAAAAAAAAGAAGTCTTGGGTACAACAAACTTTCAGATGATTCGGGAGAACCACATGATTAGGTACCCATCAAACAAATATGGCAAACAATATATTAACAACTGTGAAATCCAGATAGGGGCTAGCTGAACGCTCGCAGTACTATTTTTTCACATTTTCTTTATGCTTGAAAATTTTTATGTCCAAGAGACAAGAATAAAAGACACCTTTTCAGTGAGTGAGATGCAGGGAGATCAATGAACATTCGGCACTTGGAAAGGTTTTTCCTTATTTTTCATTTATTCCGGGGGTAGGTGGGGCATTGGGCTAGATATGGAGATACAGAGAGGACTAAGACAAAACCACTGTCTTCAAGGAGCCCACTGTCCAGTGGAGGAGAAACACAAATATTTTTTTTATTAAGTTGGGTCTTACTCTGTTGCTCAGGTTGGAGTGCAGTACCATGATCACAGCTCACCACAGCCTCAACCTGCTGGACTCAAGCAAGCAGGTTGCCTTAGTCTCCTGAGTAGCTGGGACTACAGGCATGCACCACCACACCTGGCCAATTTTTTAATTTTTTGCAGAGATGAGGTTTCATTCTGTTGCCCAGGCTGATCTCAAATGCCTGGGCTCAAGCAATCCACCTGCCTCAGTCTCCCAAGTGCTGGGATTACAGGCATGAGCCATCGCACCAGGCCAAAACACAAATATTTCAGCACACCAGAGTGAGTGCAATTAGAGATACACATTCATTCAACAAATATTTATAGCGCACCTACAACATGCTGGGTGCTATGCTAGGTGCTTAAGATGCAAGAAGGAAGGAAACATGATCCCTGAATTTACAGAGCTGATATTCCTGGGAAGAAAACAGAACTACTGAACCACGACTGTGCCAAGTGCTAGGCATGAAACATACAAGGAAATATCGGCTCTGGGAGGGTGGGGGGAGGGTGGGAAGAGGCAGCTAAGTTTTAAAGGCTGACTAGAAACTTCTGCTACCATATCCACTGTTTCTACTGCCAGATCCATAACCATTGCCCAAGCTTCTTCCACCAAAACTGCCATGGGTCCATAATTTGGGTTCTAAAAACAGCAGAAAAGGGCTACAGCTCTTAGCAGGAGAGAGTACAACGTTGTCAGGAAAGCTGCAGGTTACTTTGAGACAGTCATCCCAAATGTGTTACAGGAACTGTAAAAATCTGCCACAGAAAGGATGACGTTCCATAGTCAAAAAAGTTATTGCAGCTTAAACAGGAAACCCTTCTTGTTCAGGACTGTCATAGCCACAGTTTGCAAAAAGTGCCTCTATTGACTAATGCAATGTAGTATCAATTAGATGCACACTCCTGAGGTCTTTTATCTGTTGTGGTTTTGTCTTTTTCTTTTTCTTTTCATTCCATCAGGTATATTACCCTGTGAATTGTGGTAGTGGTACCAGGAATAAAAAAATTAAGGAATTAATAAATAAATGAAAGATAAAGGATGACTAGAAATCAATCAGAGGGCCTGAAGGTGGGAATGCAGAGACACAAAACAGTCCCCTGGGCTTGGGGAGCTAGACAGTGGTACTACAAAGGCATACACTGTTAAGACAGGCAGGGAGGAAGCAGTGGGCTGGGGACCTGATGTTCATGGGTGCCCCACTTCAAGAGCAGATGTAGGCATCTGGGCTTTCTCCTGCAGGCTCTAAGAGCCGAGAACATTCATGGAGGGTTGGCAGCTGCCAGGCTGGACCTGCATGGGGGACAGTGAGGCTCCTGTTCTTGGCTGTATCTTCTTGAGCTCTGGACGTCTGCCTGCTGGGCTCTGTCGGCTCCACTACTCACAAGAGCCCAGGGGCTTTCTGGGGTCAACTCTATGCCAATCGGCAGTAGGAAGGGTCTCAGACAGAACACTCCCCGAGACTCAGGCCACTGGAGCTGGGAGAGAAGACAGGAGGCTCTGGAGGGGCAGTATGGAGGTATAGACAGGAGACTCACCTGCACTGAGGATCAGAGTCTCCTAGACCACCACAGGGGACCTTTCCAGGCCCACAGGATATACAGGGTTTTCATCCTGGCTAAGGATACAATCTCAATTTAGCCCCCAGCATAGGGACAGCTTTTTGCCACAGTCACAAGCAAATAAGTCAGAAGGATACGCCACTCAAGGCTGTTTGGCATGACCGCTGACATTATCTGACTGAGTGACAGCCTTCTTGAGACTGGGAGCTGTCAGCAGCTCTGGATTCATCCTCTCTCCACCCTCAGCGCTTGGCACGGAGCTGAACGCATCAGGCCTGTTAGCATCTAAGATGCTGCTAGCTCTGCTGGGTCACAGGCTGTGGTCCAGCTTCTCTGCCCTCAGCTGTTGGGCTGCATTTTTCTCTTCCAGTAACTGTCTGTACTGGTCTGCCCTGAATCTCTGGGCCCCTAAGTCTGGTCCTTCCAACTGGGGATGGGTAGGCCAGGAGTGAAAATGGCTCTGGCCCCAGCACCCTTACCCCCTTGAGCTTAGTATTCTCCTGGTGTAGTGGGTATGAGTCTACGGCTGCCACAGAGTCATCCTGAAGAGCCTTAACAGCTCCAAACGTGTGACAGAGTCCCAGATAAAAGAGGGCTCTTCATCAGTTGGCATTGCCCAGAATTTGCGGGTCCTGTCATTCCCCTACTCTCATGTCTATGGACACTCTGTACTGTATCTTACAAACAAAACCCCAGTCCTGGAGGGCCAGTGCACAAGTGGACACAGCCTAAGGGGACTGGCTGGGGAGGAAGCTCAGGACCCAGAGGCCAAGGTTACACAGGTGCCAGAACGCCCCCAGACCTGGGCACCCACCCTCAAGACAGCACGACGATGAAGCAAGCACAGCAGTCAGATAAGGAGGCTCCTGAGAATGGGAATTGGGGGTGGGGGGTGGGCGGAAAGCGGCAAGCCCCCGCCCCTCTCAAAGCACAGTGAAATCACTCCTTCTGGATCCCCCATCAGCAAGTGTCAGCTGTGCCTGGCCTGCTCCCTTGAGGAGGCTGAGATGAGCCTGGAGAGAGACAGGCCAGGGTGGCAGTGAAGGCCAGTGAGACCACCCGCACAGGGAGGTGGCCTGGCCTCAGAGGAGAAGGGCGGGCTGGGATAGGCTTCTGGAAAGGGGAGGCTTTATGGGAGCTCACAGAGGGAACATTTGGGGGGGTGAGAAGATGGGCCCGGAAAGTCTTCCTCCTGGATCCCAGACGCCCCTTTCCCCCAGCCCCCCACACCCTGTCCAGGTCACTCAGAGTCCCGCGGCGAGCCCCGGGAGCCCTGAAGCTACGGACCTGGCACTGATTGTCTGACTCAGTGGACCCGCCCGGAGCCGCGTCCCCCGGAGCGGGGCTGCCTCGACCCCTGTGCCCGCGGAGTTGTCGCGCGCCCCCAGGTCCCGGATCCCGCGCCCAGTCCCGCGCCCCCTCGGGGGTCCCCTACCTGTGCCCGCGGCTTGGCTCCTCCTCGCTAGCGCTGCCCCAGCCGGGGCTCAGGTACCGGGCCGCGTCCCCAGCGCCCCGCGCCCCCGCCCCGTCCTCCTCGTCCTCCGGCTCCTCCACGTCCTCGGCCTCCTGGATGGCGACGCGGATCTGCACCGCCGCCTCGGGCCCGGGCCCAGGCTCCTCGCCGGGCTGGGCCATGGCGCGCACCGCCGCGGCGCCCCGGGGTCGCCACGCCGCGAGGCCCAGCCGGCCGGGTGGCGGCGGCGGCAACGGCGACGAGGGGGCAGGGGCGGCGCGAGCGCGCCCGCAACTTGGCCGGGAGGAGGGACGGGGGTCTCGGCGCCCCGCCCCGCCCGCGTCGCCGCCGCCGCCGCCGCCGCCCAGACCGCCAGCCCAGCGCCAGCGCGGGCGGGGCTGCGGGGAGGGCTGCTTCCTGCGCTCGAGCCGCCGACGCCCGTCCCGGAGCGACCCTGGGACCCCCCTGGCCCAGGTCCTGCCGGGCTTCCTTCGGCCGCTTGGGGGCCCCAGTCAGAGGTGGGGGGTGCTACCAGGGGACGGGGAGGGGGCCGTGCAGCGTGTCTGACGACTCTGGGGGTGAGGGGCACAGGTGACAGTCTAAGGGGCTTCTCCCTGCCTCCGCGTGTCTCTCCCGCTGGCCTGCCAGGATGAGACAGGTCTACGCCTCCAGACTCTTGGACAGACCGCCCTGCACCGTGGTCTTAGGAGGTCCGGGACCTGGCTCCCACGAGCCCTGGACCAGTGGCTCTCAGAGTATGGCTCCCACGCCAGCAGCACCAGCCTGACCTGGGGACTTGTTGGAGATGGAATTCTCGGGGTTCACCCAGACCTCTTGAACCCGAATCTGTGGTTCAGAATTTTGTGTTTTAACAAAGTTCACTGAAGTTCGAAAGCCGTTGGCCTACTGGCTATGCCCAGCACGCAGTATGCGCTCAAATATATGTTGAAAGAATAAAGGGAGCGATTGAAGTGCCAGTATGTTCTAAAAAACTGTCATCTGTTCACAAGTAGCTTTAAAATGAGCTCCATCCCAGCCCCCATGTGCTCCAGAAACTAGGGGCAGGGGTGTAGAGGTGGATAAGACCTGAACTGCTTTCATGAAGCTCTTAATTTAGGCCTGAAACATAATTTATCATAATTTTCTTGCCACACTAGAACAGATCCCTGAACCAATACGTTTGTTTGAATACAGGGAAGCTAATCAGGAGAGGCTCAGGAAAGGCGGTCTCTCAGAGGGCAGTGACCTTAAAAAGGACACCATGTATAGGACCTGGGTTTCTGGGTGAGGCCAGGAGAGACACAGAACCCAGCAAGGACAGTCTCTCTTTTCTTATGGTCTGATTAATGCCATGTCCCTTTCTTAGTCAGATCTCTCTTTTGATAATAAAAATAAAAATAAAAAATCCTAGAATGAGTAAGTGAAGGAATGCCAAGATCCTTGGTGCTATGTCTGCACCAGAGCAGTTCACAGTCCTAGGTCTAAGCTACTGGGGAGAAGAGGAGGAAGAGGTAGGGAGCTCCTTTTTCCAGGCCAACTGTGCCTCCCTCTGTCAAGGTTCCAAGTCCTCTACACACCAGCGATGAGGTTCAGGAGGAGAGTGCTACAGCAGCTTTCATGCCTTCCTGACTGATCACTTCAGTTCCTAAATTTCGCAAAGCAATATCTGTGATCTCATTTAAACCATCTTGTGTGGCAAGACATCCGGATTGTTATCCATACTCACAATAATGGCTTACATTTGTACCGAGTTTTACAGTTCATGAGCAATCCATGCATCTGATCTCAGGGTTTCCAAATGCCTGATTGTATGGGTCGCCTGGGGACTTTTCTGAAAATATGGATTCTGAAAATATAATTTAAGAACTGACAGCTGGTGGGTGGATCTGGTCTGAAGAAGTATTTTATTTAGTTAGGGTTTTGAAAAAAAAAAAAGTTGAATATATGTGCCCTAAGGTTCAAGTATATCTGTCTCTGCTGTTTCTAGTATTATTTATTTCTGACTCCCCAGACAAGAATTCTGGGTCTTGAAAGAATGTCAGACATCATCCACCCCTGAGCTCCTCCAGGTAGGGTAACCAAGAAGAGTACCTGTTCTTGGGTCTTCTGTCAGGGTGCCCACTAAGTCATAGGATAAATAATGGGACATCTTTCTGGAATATCAATTTTTCTCAAATGTTTGTGAGAAGAGCCATCATGTATATATGAAGACAACTTGGAATATGTGTGAAATTGAATGCAATTCAATTACTTGCACATAATTTTTAGGGCAACTTCATGTAAGTTTCTCATTTGTAGTAGTTGGCTTAGCATGATGCCTAGGGAGGGGAGAGCAGAAACCCTCATCTGCGTTAGGGTTACTTCACGGGAGGGGTCCAGCTCAACCCCTTTTCAAATGAGGAGAGAGGCCCAGGGAGACTTGTAGGGAGTGGCCTCTTATTCCACTTGGTTCACCTCCCATCTGTCTAGCAGGGAGCCTAGAATCTAGGAACACTTGCTGATTTCATTTCATTAGTCCTATCCCGACACCAATCGTCTGTGTCACTGGTGAAGGAACCAGGGCTTTAAAGGGCCCCTTCTGGCCGGGCATGGTGGCTCATGCCCATAATTCCTGCATTTGGGAGGCCAATGCGGGAAGATCGCTGGAGGCCAGGAGTTTGAGGCTGCAGTGAGCTGTGATTGTGCCATAGAAAATGGAGTGAGACACCATCTCTATTTTTAAAAAGGGAGAGGAGGCGCTTCTGGTTTCCAGCTCCTTCCTCCCCAGAGCTATGGGAGAGGGAGGAAGCTAGGCCTGCTCAGGCAGGTCTTAGCATCACTGCAGGGAGTTTGCATCACCATTGGGATGATTAGCAAAGTCTCTTTAAACAAAATCATGACCTCAGCCTGGAGTTGGCATCATTCCCTTTCACTGAAATCTGGAGAGCTCATTTTGATAGGAAACTGAAAATGGGAAATAGCCTTTTCCATAGCTCCTGAGCATGAAACAAAAGGAAATACACTGACATGACACCAGAATAAACGGAGCTTAGATAGAAGCAAAAACTCAAACCTGGAAGACCTTCCCGGCATACTAAAGGATGTTATTTGGAATCAATTGGAAATATATTTTAGTGTGCCTGGCAATAGGGTTGGAAACCAAGGACTTAGGATTAGATATTAATGTGGTGAAGGTGGGACAGGGCAAAGCATTGAAGGGAAGCAGGCAGGTGTCCAGGGACTCCGTGCTGTCGGGCTAGTAAAAGGTCTGACTTTAACTAACTGTAGGTGAAGAGGGCATTCTAATCTACTCACTTAATCATTTGGCTATTATTATTATTTTATTTTTAAAATGTGAGGTACAATTCAGGGTTAGGTACCTAAGTGGTCATCGTACAGGTGCAGTTTGGGTCTCCCATTGGTCATCACTTCATCTGATTTAGGATCAGGTACCCTTATTGATGTTATGTGTTCCATCTCCCTTCCTCCCCTGGCAGCGTCCCGCTACCGCCAATTCCTTTCTTATAGTATTATGATAAATGTTCAGGTCCACTTATGAGTGAGAATAGGGGGTACTCAGTTCCTTGTTTCTATGATAGATCACTAAGTATGATGGGCTCTAAATTCATCTATGTTGCTGCGAAACAATCATTTGTTTAGGCAGACCTTGTGCTATACTTAATTTTGTAAAGATGTAAGTCATGAACACCAGGAGATAGAGGGAGCCTGGAAAAGACCTGCCTTGATAAAAACACTGCATCCGCTGCTCTCAGTGCTGTAACAGCTGTCTGTACAAAAAGGAGCAGCCAGGGCAACACCATGAAGGATGAAACTTACTCGAAAGGCTCTTGTGTGACAGTAGGGTGTCATGGAAGAAACATTCACCTTGGTATCAAATCAACCTGGATTCAGACACTAGCCTCGCTGCTTCTTGGATTCATAGCCTCTTAGCTATTCAGTTTTCTTAGCAGTAAAATGGTCTGAATAATCCTTACCTAACTGAGTTGGGTGTGTAGATCTAATTAGATTGTGACAAATGGCTAGCCCAGCATCTGGCAAGATGAGGCAGGTGCTCAGTATATGCTAGTATACTACAATGTGGCATTCCAAGGATCTCTATACCAAGAAAATCTTATTCTAAATGGGGAACACGCCAGGCTCGGTGGCTCAGCCTGTAAACCCACGCCTTTGGGAGGCTGAGGTGAGTGGATTGCCTGAGCCCACGGGTTCGAGACCCGCCTGGGCAGTGAGACCTCATCTCTACAATAAATCAAACAATCAGCCGGGTGTGGTAGCGCATGCCTGTAATTCCGGCTACTTGGAAGGCTGAGGTGGAAGGATCACCGGAGCCCAGCAGGTCGAGGCTGCGGTGGCCGGGAGCGGCCACTGCACTCCAGTCTGGGCAAGAGAGTGAGACTCCAAGTCAAAAAAAATAATAATAATAAAAATAAATAGGGAACACAACATGGTTTGGTTTATATATATCCTGGTTGCAGGATATATTCCTCTGTTGTAAATTAATAAATGGACTATTTTTTTGGTCTAGACATTAGCGCCAACCTCTTTCTGAATACAGTGACAAAATAGAGGACCTCTCTGGGCCAGAAACCAGCATCTTCCTATATTTAAGTCTAACTTCTCTGAGAACTAAGATAGTTATCCATAAGCATGAGGGTTAAAAAAAACAATTTTATGAGACTTGTCCATTAATATTTGTTCTCTCTTGTTTAATAATATCAATCCTCCAGTTTTAGATAGAGACATGGCCACCTAATTAGTGATTACAATTCCCAGCCTGCCTTACATATTGGAATAACCATGTGACTACATTCTGGCCAATAGTATGTGAGCAAAATGTTTTCAGCCACTTTTGGGTTCTGCTACCCTGGCTTTTATCCTTCACCCGTTGGCTGGAGCAGCCATGTTAGACCCAAGGATGAAAGCCATGTGTTAAGGTATAGCCAACAGACAAGCCCTGGAGTTGTTTGATGGACCATAATCTGGACCATTATTTGAGAAAGAAAGAAACTCACACTTTATTTAATTCACTGTGTTTTGAGATATCTTTGTCACTGAAAATTAGCCTACATCCTAATACCCAATGTAGTAAGTTCTTTATATACGAACAAGTTCTGTTCCAAGAATACATTTGTAAGTCCAACAAAACCTAAGTGCCCAACGAGCACAATTGGTTACATAGTACTGTAATAGGGTTATAATACTTTTCACACCAATAGTCCATGAACAAACACAAAAATAAAACATTTTTAATCTTACAATATAGCACATGGCAATGTATGCCAGTCCCGTGAACTAACTTACATGATTGGACATGCTAAAGCACGTACACATCTTTGAAAGTTCACAGCTTGAAGGTTTGTATGTAGGGGACTTAACTGTACTAATACTATTACCTAATAATAATACAAGATTGAATGATATAACACATGGAAGTGCCTAGTTCAGGGCCTAGGATGTAGTAGCCACTCAACACATTGGTGCCACATTCAAATTTCAAAGATTTGACAACTTAGACATTGATTGCTTGACAAGGATGCAAATTATGTGGTCAGAATGATGTAGGATTTCAGAAGGAAGAGAATATGCTCCCCCTTTAATATAGAAGTTCATGTTCTAATGAGAGAATTAGATTTATTATTCCTTTTCCTCATCCCTTCACAAGAATAGCATTACCAGCATTGTCAATGGATTTCCAGTCATTGCTGCAAGTGGCAAAAACAGCGGGGCTTCTTAAAGGCCCCTCTGCTACTGTCTCCTACTCCCCTAAGTTTAGGGTGCCCCCCAAAAGCAACAACATCACAAGTTTGGGTCTCACCATTTATTTATTTTTATTTTTTAATTATTTATTTATTTTAAAGATGTGGGGTTCAAGATTAGGTGTACAAATGGTCATTGTGCAGGTGAAGTTTGGGCCTGAATTTGGTCCCCACTTCTCCTGGTTTGAGGTCAGTTACCCTTACTGATTAAGTGTGTCCCATCCTTCCTTCCCCTGGCAGTGTCCCACTACTGCCAATCTCTTTCTCAAAGTATTATGATAATTGTTCAGGGTCCACTTATGAGTGAGAACATGAGAACATACTCAATTCTTTGTTTCTGTGATAGATCACTGAGTATTATAGACTCTAAATCCAAGACCAAAAATACCAAGTTGCTGCCAAGTTCATAATTTTATCCTTCTTTATGGCTGCATAATATTCCATTGTGTTTATGTACCACGTTTTTTAAATCCAGTCTACTTTCAATGAGCTGCATGGTTGGTTCCATGTTTTTGCTATTGTGAATAGTGCTGTAATAAACATGCGTGCGCAGGTATCTTTTTTGTAGAGTTTTTTGAGTTCCTCTGGGTATATTCCCAGAAGGGGGATTTTTAAAATAATATCTTTTGGACAACTTGGCAAGACCTTGTCTCTACAATAAATCAAAAAATTAGCTGGACATGGTGGCATGCACCTGTGGTTTCAGCTACTTGGGAAGCTGAGGCGGAAATATTGCCTGAGCCCAGCAGGTTGAAGCTGCAGTGGCTGTGAACATGCCACTGCACTTCAGCCTGGGCAACAGAGTGAGGCTCCAACTCAAAAAATAAAAATAAAATAAAAATAACATCTTCCCAGACATGGTGGCTCACATCTATAATCCCAGAACTTGAGGAGGCTGAGGGAGGGTGATCGCTTGAGGCTTGGAGTTCAAGACCAGCCTCAACATAGCACAAGAACCTCTCTCTACAGAAACAAAAAACAAACAAAAATCTTGCTGCTATTAATTTCTTTGTAGCATATTATCCATTTATAACACATATTTTAGAGAGTATCTTCAAGCTTTACTAGTTTATCAGACTATGGGGAGCGTGACACAGGAAAAAACTGATGAATTTTATTGGGGTGGCTGAGAGGAGGAGTGATCAGTAACCAAAGGCATAAAAGTGATTAGTTGAAATGCCAAGAAGCACAGGCCAAGATACTCATTCTTTTCTTGAAAGAAAGCATGGAGAACTTACACTAAGCTGAGCACACAGAGCAAGAGTGCCTGCTGCCTACTCAGGTCAGAAGAGTGAGCCCACCTTTGGTCCTCCAACTTGAGGAACACACCAACAGCCAGTGCTCCTCCCTGATCAGGGTGAGGGTTCTCTTAGATCAATGATTCTCAGCTTGGGCTGTACATGAGAGTCACCTGGGCAGCTTTTGAAAATTCTGAAGCCAAGGCTGTACCTCTGCTCGATCAAGTTCTGGGAGTGAGGCCCAGGCATCAGACTCAGCTTTCAAAGCTCCCAGAGTGATTCTCTGACATCCATCCAGCAGAAGCCAGCATCTCTGTGTTCAAGCTTTCGAGTTCCTACTTTCCAAGCTCCTTCCAGCATGTCTGGAGACCCTGGCTACTGGTTCACCTCATCTTAGGGTGCAAATAACCAGCACAATTCAGCTCCAGCAACTTCCTAGAGTTGACTGAGAGACTGGGTGTCTCAAAGATGAATTTCTCATGCAGACCATTTCTTAACAGGAGCAGGCATCAGACCAGGCTGTTGAGGAGGTTGTGCACACACAAGGATGCGTGGCAAAGGGGATGTGGGGCCTGACATTACTGCCAAAGCTCTGCTCACCAAGCCGTCACCCGGGTCTCAGAGTTGGAGCAACTAGAGAGGAAAGTGGTGCCTATTTCTAATTCTTGCAAAGGAGCTAGAGTGATCCTTTGTGCTAATGGTGGCCCTGGTTCATGCCTGCCTAAGGTCTGCAAAATGAGATGCAAGGATCACCTGCATCAGAATTACCGAGGAGCTTATTAAAGTGCATATTCCTGGGTTCTCACCTTAGATCTAATGAACCAGATCTCTGGAGATAGGGCTAGGAATCTGTATCAATATCCTAACAGGGCGCAGTGGTTCATGCTTGTAATCCCACCACTTTGGGAGGCCAAGGCAAGAGGATTGCTTGAACCCAAGAGTTCGAGACCAGCCTGGGCAACATGGTGAGACCTCGTCTCTGCAAAAAAATAAAAAAACTTACCCAGACATGGTGTCATGTGCCTGTAGTCCCAGCTACTCAGGAGGCTGAGACAGAAGGATCACCTGAGCCCAGGAGGTCGAGGCTACGAACTGAGTGTGCCACTGCACTCCGACCTGGGTGACAGAGTGAGATTCTGACTCAAAAAAAAAAAAAATCCAATATCCAAAGTGGTTCCCATCAAGCTGAAGTTTGGTGGCCATTGGTCTAGGATGTGGGGTGGTCTTTCTTTCAATAAAAAGAATAGATTTAACATCTCGTGTATGCCAGGCCAATGCCACCTTTCAAGGACAGAAGGACAAAGAAGACCCCCTCCCGTCCTCAAGGATTCTGGTCTAGTTGAAGGCAGGCAAAATGTGTGAGTCCCAGGGGGATCCCAAACTAGGGGGTTCAGATGGGTCTGGCATCTTCAGGGAACCAGTTAGCAGATGCAGAAGTGTCTACAGGAGGAATTGAAGCTCCTCCCAGAAGAAGAATCACCCCCGGGAAGTGGGAGCCAGGCACCACAAGCCCAGCCCACTCACAAAGCCTCCATTGTCGGACAGGGCGAGGGATCTGGGGGACAGATGAGTGTCTAACATGTGCTTGTTTGCCTGTGGGCCAAGGCCCTGCTACCCAACCCCTGTGTTCTATATCCAAGTCCTGCGGAAAGCTAGGGGACTGTATGAGGGGAACCAAACCCCCCGCTCCACAAACAGAATTATCTTTTGGAGGGCAGGCCCTTATAGTATAGGATTCTCTCCTCCTCCCCAGGCAAGTGTTCTAGGAAACCATCGGCATCAGTGGACCAGCTAGCATTGTTGTAAGAGGCTGCATTCAGCTTCAGTTAATTTTTTTTTTTTTGAGATTCTTCTGATGTGTTTTCCCATTTCATGATGGGTGATTTACATGCACACCTGCCCACACCATGCTCAGTGTTCAGCAGTTTTTGACCAAAACGGCATGGCCCCTGTGCCCCACCCTCCCTATATACCCAATCTTACCCCAAGCACCTTTTTTTGTTTTCCTGGAGGAAAAAACGTCCTCAAAGGGAAACATTTTGCAACTGTGGAAGAGGTGAAACAAAAAATGGCAGAAGCGCTAAAAGACATAAAAATGGACGAGTACAAAAATGGATCTGAGCAGTGGAAAAAGCATCTTGATAGGTGTATTGCATCAAATGGAGAGTACTCTGAAGGTGACTGAAGTTTAAACATGTAAGAATAAATACACAATTTTTAATAAATAAATTTAGGGGTTTGGGGATGCCTCTTATACCTTAAGATGGAAAGAACTCTTTCTCTATGGACTATTTGAGCAGAAGGAATTGGACATTGAGACCCCCTCACTGAGGGTGCACACAGCGGGAGGCTCTTTGCCCCTGCATGGAACAGCATCTCGCAGCTTTGACACCTCCTGTGCTTCTCGCCTGTGGTGCTGGTGGACACTCTGTGCCCAGGGAAGTTTCAGCAGTGCCCAGTGGATGGGGCATTGTCCAGCAGAGAAGGCTGGGACAGAAAAGAAGGGATCACCTGGCAGTGACTCGTGAGTCCCGTCTATAGACACACAGGAAACACTCCCAGGGAATGTCCACAGACACTTGGGCAGTGTTCAAGGGTCAGGGTCATGTATTCATGGCATTAGGGCTATGAGGGGCAGGTGAAAAAAGCCCAAAAGGCATGAGCTCAGAAACCTCAGCTTCTCTCCACTTGTCATTCCTTTTGCAACGAGAGCTTGGTGCCTTATCAGGGTGACTTTTAAGTTGTAGGCCAGACTAAATACTTTCTAAAGCAGCAGTCCCCAACCATGTTGGCATCAGAGACCGTTTTTGTGGAAGACAGTTTTTCTATGGACCCGGAGGGAAGGGGAGGATGGTTTCGGGATGATTCAAGTGCATTACATTTATTGAGCGGATCAGCTTGGCATTAGATTCTCAGAAGGAGCGCCAACATATATCCCTCTCATGCATGGTTCACAATAGGGCTTGCACTCCCGTGAGGAAGCAGAGCTCAGGCAGTAATGCCAGCGATGGGGAGCAGCTGTAAATACAGATGAAGATTCACTTGCTTGACCACCCACTACCATCTCTTACTGTTCGGCCTGGTTCCTAATAGGGTATGGACCGACTGGTTTATGGTGGGGAGTGGGGACTCCTGTTCTAAAGACACGGGGGGTCCTGATGCGTGGACACTGGGATGGATCGGGGATTTGAGAGGGAAGGTTCAGGACCCTGGCATTCCCAAGGGGAGGGGGCATGGGGGCGTCCTTTGCCTGGATTGGAAGGCCTAGCTGGTTCTGGCTCCCACCCACCTTCCCATCCTCATCTCACATCCGTCTCACCCTCACTCTCTCTGCTCCAGCCACACTGAGCTTCCCTCAGTTCATGCAGGAGGCACACTCTTCTGGCCTTTCAACACGAGATTTCAGATGCTTGAAATGCTCCTTCTCTCCCTTCCACCTGGCCAACTCCTACTCAGTTCTGAGGTTTTATTAAGATGTTACCCAGGTGGACCTTTCCGGATTCACCAGTTTAGTGTGCAGGATGTTCAATGCTGTGCATTAACTCAAATGTGGAGAAAATGCAACACTTGACATGATGGAAACTGGAGCTCAGCTTCAGTTTGGGGTCTTCCTATAACTTGGACTGGAGTCAGAATTCCAGGTGCCTGGTCACTAGTCATGTGTGGGCCCAGGAAGTTACCTATTGTGATGTCTACAGCATGAGTCACCAGCTCTCTTGGCTGCTTCAAGGCCACATTTGGGGCATGGGGATCTTTTCTAGGCTCTCCTGATCCCCTATGCCTGGAGCCAACACCCCTGGCACACAACCATTTTCCTTCTTTTTCCTCCTGCTTCCATTCTGTAAGAATCCTTTTCTGGTTCAGGGAGAAGTTTAGCTCATCTCAAACCCTTTTCTCCTCAATGGTTGCCCACTTCTTTCCGTAAACTTTTCATTAGTTTCATAAGTACAGAAAAATTGAAACAAGAATAAAACAAACACCCATATACACTCCACTGGATTTGTTACAATTTTGTCATCATTGTTTTCTCACTTCTAAGTACCTCATCCTATGTCCAAAAAGAAGAGCATTCACCTATACAACCACAATACCATGGTCATATCAAACACAACTGTCAATCGTTTTATAAACTTGTCTAATATCTCGCTCATATTCAAGTTGCCCCTGAATGTTTCATTCCAAGAATGCTTTTTATGTTTAAGAACAACCAGGATCCAATTAACAGGCACACCTTGCATTTGCTCTTTTACCCTTCTAGCTTATTTAAACCTAGAACACACATTTCACATTTGGATGTTGTTGCTGTTGTCGCTTCACGAAGTTACATTTTGGAAGGATTTGTGTCAGTTATCCTAAAGGCCTTAGGCTTTAAAACGAAAGCCAGAGAATCTGCTCCCAAATTTTCCTGAGGCAGGAAATGTAACCTATCTGTCTTGTATGCTGAGGATTGAGGGTATTCCTTGGCCATGAGACTTTCGGGGTCAAAACCAAGAAAGTCCTAGGCAAACCAAGATGAGCTGGTCATCATGGAAAGAAGTGCAGAATAGGATATTTGCTTGAATGCTTGCAGAGCATAGGGTGAAATACATGCACACACACACACACACACACACACACACACACACACACACCCAAGAATAATCCAATATTATGCAGCACTCCCTTAATTAATAAATACCTTCATAGCATACTGAGGTTACCCCTTTGCAATACGCATCATATTTGACTCTGTTTAATGTCTACATTTCCCAGCAACAGACAGTAAACTCCATGAAGGCAGGTTCATGTGTATCTCTCTCATGAACTCGAATCCCACTGTACTCCTGTAGTCCTGGTACATATAGAGTGTTTATTAAATGTTTAGTGAATGTAGGAATGATTGAATGATGCTAAGATATTTCAGGACTGAATGAGTAAAGTGAAATTTCAGCATCTATTTCTAAATGCTCAGGTAAGAAATTCTTCAATGATAAGACAGCAGCCCATTGGTAACCTTACCCCTATTCACTAAGCATTATTAGGTTAGGATTACCGCATGGAAATCTGTTTAGAGACAAGATCTTGCTCTGTTGCCTGGACTGGACTGGGGTGCAGTGGTGTGATCATGTCTCACTGTAGCCTTGAACTCCTGGGCTCCAGCGATCCTCCCATCTCAGCCTCCCAAGAAGCACACATCACCTCATCCAGCTAATACTGCATATAAATCTTGGTTTTTGTTTGTTTGTTTGTTTGTTTGAGTTGGAGTCTCACTCTGTCGCCCAGACTGGAGTGCAGTGGCCACTCCCAGCCACCGCAGCCTCGACCTGCTGGGCTCCAGTGATCCTTCTGCCTCAGCCTTCCAAGTAGCCGGAATTACAGGCATGCACTACCATGCTCGGCTGATTTTTTTTTTTTTTTTTTTATTGTAGAGATGAGGTCTCGCTGCCCAGGCGGGTCTCGAACCCGCGGGCTCAGGCAATTCACTTACCTCAGCCTTCCAAAGGCGCAGGATTACAGGCTGAGCCACCAAGCCCAGCTTGTTTGTTTGTTTTTGAGACCGGGTTTTATTCCGTTGCCCAGGCTGGAGTGCAATGGCATAATCTCGGCTCACTGCAACCTCAAATTCCTGGGCTTAAGTGATCCTTCTGACTTAGCCTCTCAAGTAGCTGGCACTACGGTGTGTGCCACCACATTGGTTAATTTTTCTATTTTTTTTGTAGAGACGAGGTCTCTCTTTGTTGCCTAGGCTGATCTTGAGCTCCTGGGCTCAAGCAATCCTTCAGCCTTGGCCTCCCAAAGTGCTGGGATTATGGGTATGAGCCATTGCTTCTGGCCAGAAATCTTAACAAGCATTCTGTGCAACTGTCCTGGACCTATAGGTGAGACTCTGGAAGTTTGAATGATCTTGAAGATCAAATTCAGACCTTATTTTCTAAGTCCTCAGGATCTTCATGTAATGAGGGAATATAGATAAAGATAGGAGGGTATCTGAGGATCTGGAGACATATAACCCATTGACTAAGCAGCACAGGCCATACACCAGGTTCCTAAGAAAATCAATCACACCTTAAGAAAACTCAATTAAATCAGGTAGAATTTAATATAACAATTCCACTTAGTCGTTGTGTCATTCTCCAGATGCGAACCCCTCAGGGTCATTAAATGATTGGTCTATGAGAGGACAATGAGAGAGGGTGGGGCTGAGAAGGCAGTTGAAATAAGGTGAAATTCAGGACCTGGCCTAAATGCCAGGTTGCCCCAAAACCAAGTCTGGCCTTTGGGAAGTCTTCAAGGCAGGGGATTTGGTGA
Organism: Cephalopachus bancanus; assembly: GCA_027257055.1. Classification (NCBI taxonomy): domain Eukaryota; kingdom Metazoa; phylum Chordata; class Mammalia; order Primates; family Tarsiidae; genus Cephalopachus; species Cephalopachus bancanus. The sequence continues at coordinate 1,450,036 of JAPVLO010000288.1, read as the reverse complement.
CAGACTTGAAGTAACTTTGGGCATCTTATTGTAGAGAATTTAGCCAGAGGCTGATCTGGGCTGGCATCTTAAAGGCCCAAAACCAAGACTGGCAAGGTCAAGTGGAAGATAACACATCTCATTGCCTACCCTCCCATTCCCTTCTCCCTCCCAGGAGAGAGTCTAGTTGAGACCCAGGCTGACTCATGTAGGGCTGGCTTTAGGGCAGAAATCCTCATTTCAGACACTCTCCAGAAAAAGGTGTCAGGGACACTATGGAGTATGGGCGAAATGCTGATAGACAAGCACACAGGAAAGAAAATAACTTATGTGCGAAGGAATTTTGAAACGCATCTGTTTTTTCTTTCTGAGTATCAACAAAGTGATTTTTGTGTCCCTCATACTAGAGTGGGGGACTGAGGTACTGAGAAGACACCAAGGTCCCATAGGAGGAATGACATGAAAGACCATTGATGGAGCAATGACTGTGTGACCTCATTTAATCCTCACAGCAATTTTAAGTGCCAGTGATCCCAGTGAGGTATTATTAGGAAACTGAGGCTCAGCAACAGCCCATTGGTAACCTTTGTATCCCTATACCTTTGCTATACCTTATAATATACCTTCGCTATATGAGGGGGACCCCCTCAAAAAAAAACTGGAATTATCTTTTGGATGGCAGTCCCCTTGTAGTCCAGGCTTCCTCCTCCCAGGTAAGTGTTCTAGGAATCCATCGGCATCTGTGGACCAGTGAGTGTTGTTGTGAGAGGCTGCATTCGGCTTCAGTGTTTTTATGTTGTGGTTGTTTGTTTTGTTTTGCTTTTTTGAGATTCCTTCAGCGCATTTGCCCACTTCATGATGGGTGATTTATGAGTGCACCTGCCCATACTGTGCTGTGTTCAGAAGTTTGGGACCAAAACCAGCATGACCCCCATACCCCAACCTCCCTATTCACCCAATCTCCCCCAAACAACTTATTTTGTTTCCTTGATGAAAAATTTTTCAAAGGGAAACGTTTTACTGATGAGAAAGAGAAGAAACAAAAAATGGCAGAAGCGCTAAAAGGCATCAAAATGGATGGGTTCAAAAGCTGTTTTGAGCAGTGGAAAAAGCATCTCAATAGGTGTATTGCATCAAACAGAGAGTACTTTGAAGATGGCTGAAGTTTAGACATGTAAGCATAAATACACAATTTTTTATAAATAAATTTCAGTTGTTTTGGGTCCCCCTCATATGGCTGCAATGTGGCAGAGCATAAAGATTGATACTCATGCTTCAAGCTCCAAATCCACATGTTTCCCACTGTCTCACACTGTGTTCTCCTGAAGAGACAATGAGTCTACAGCTCTAAGCAGCCTCAGAGCTGGGGCATTATTAAATCCAGGTGAAGCAGGCAGTCATCACTACCATGCTGTTCAAAGGGCACCAGAAAGACTTTTTCTTTCTAATTTTCCCTATTGCGCCTGCCCCATGCCTGAAATCTTGGCATGTGTGTCTTTAGATGATTGCCGGGGTCCTGCCTCTGAGAGCCACTCTGAACAAACAAGTCTGATCTGGGATGGTGGGGTGAGGGCAGTCCTCTCTGCCATCTCTATTTCGATCCGTCCAGATGCTCCATTTCTCAGGATTAGCTGTGAACTTGAGAGCGCTGTGTTTTTCCTTCCCTTTGGCTTGATTGTCCATCACCCTTGGGGGCAGGGAAGCCAGTGCTCATGGCCTGGAGTGTGGCCAGACTATTCCATTTTGCAATCTCCAGCCACAGCTGCTAAAGACAACTTATATTGTGTTTTCATTCAGTGGAGAAAACATGTTTTGTTTTGCGTTATTGCATAACCATGAAACATCTGGGGCAACTTAGCTTAAAACTTCCTTCCAGTGTCACTAAAATGTCACGCTAAATGATAAAAAGGAAAAAGTTCACCTTGAAATTTAAGAAGTAACAGTGTAAGAATAAATACATGTCATTATTATGTGTGTTTGGACGCACATCCAGCAGAAAGTCATCCAGTTCTTGCAACTCAGGCCCTATAAACTAAAACCCACAACCTTTGCGACCTTTGTGTTATATCACATGGTTCCTCATCAATGATCAGGGCCCAGAAAATGGTGTTTGTGTATTCAAATAATTGGAGAAATGCTATGAGGACTTAGAACGCTTCAGTGCTTTTGCCTGGTATGAATTCTACAGTAAGAATATAGTATGAGGGACTTCCAGCAAGATGGCGACAGGGCAACCTGGTCTATGAAACCCTCTGCAAAGGAGAATGCAGAGGGTCTCTAGCTCTCTCCCTGGGGGCTGCGGACCCCAACATCGGCAGCCTGCTCTTCACACGGAGCTTGGCCGTCGCCACCGCTGGGGCATCACAGCAGTCTGGACAGCCACTGCAGCTACAGAAACAGCAGCCACAGGTGCCACCACAGCCTCCATGGTGGCCATAGCACATCGTGCCACCCATGCCTGAGGCGATCCACAACTTCAGTCTTTGAAGCCCCTGCAGCCAAGATCGCTGGGATCGCTGCCACCTCTGCTGCCACAGTGATGTCCTGCCGGCTGTGAGTCTCCTCTCGAGTGCCCTGAGCAGGCTCCCATCTCCAGCCACTGCCCGACTCCTGTCCGGCTCCACCCCCTCTGGGGCGAGCAGCTGAGATAGCACCACCTACTGGCGATTCAAGGTAACAACATAAAAACGGGAGAAACAAGCTTGAAAAACATACACAGGCCAGATTTGAGTGGTGAACAGAGGGTGATCTAAACTGTCCTTCACAGCAGGCGAGGGGCAACTGACCCCAACTGTGAACTAATTTACCAGCTTGAGAAGACAGCTAGAAATCAGAGCTGAAAGGACATTGGACTTAAATGAAAAGTCTCAGAGTGTGCTCAATTGGTTCTGTTAGTTTAATGACTTGATTTTATTCCTATTGTTTTGTTCCTTTTTTTTCTCTTCCTTTTCTTCTCTCTATAAACCATATCTTTGTATAGAGGAACAGCACACCAATAAGGTGGTTGGTTAGCTTGTATGCTAGCATCATTGTATGTTTTAATCTTTTTTGTATGGGAGCTGGTTAGTCTGTAGCAGTGATCTATTGTTTTTATCTGTTTCAGTTTAGTTCTCTCTCTCCATTTGTTGGTACACTCGTCTGTTTCCCCCCTTACTCCTCTCTCTCTCCACCCCCCTCTTCCCCCCACTGTCTGCTCCATTCTCTTCCCTCTGCTAACCACATTTTATTTCAGGGAGTAAACCTACAGCCCCCACTGCATGGACAGATTACAAGGCAGTGGGAAGTGGGTTTCAGATTATCCATACACCTGCTGGCGAATACCAGGACCTGCAGATAGATTTTGAATTACAGCTCCCCCCTTAAGTAAATCTCAATACTGCAAAAAGGACCACCCCCAACCTACAGTGCAACTCTAGAATTGAACAAAGTAAGAGGACATATATAAAGAATAGGAGATTGAACAAACAGAAGTAAAACCAATCCCTCTATCCGTGAATAACAGAATTAAAGAAGACGGTGATGTGGAGAGAAGGAAAAAGTAGGGAAGGGGAAAAAAAATCACACAAATGAAGAAAAACCAAAAGAAGAATATATGTCTCACACAGACCCCTGAGAGATCAGACACTGAGAAAACAGATTCCGGAACACAAACAATGAAGAGCCCCCAGAATGACTGGTCACATAAAAAAAACCCAGACATCAAGACATTAATAGAGATAATTTAAAAAATTGAGGAGAGACAGAGGAAAATAGGAAGGAGCTGATGTCAGAAATAACAGCAGTAAAGAATACTGTGATGGAAATAAATAACAAACTAATAAGCATGGAAAGCAGAAGAAAGAATCTCAGAGTTCGAAGACCAAAACACAGAACTAACCCAAACTATCAAAAGCATAGAAAAGAAGCTCAAAAAGACAGAACAAAACCTTCAAGAGATGAATGATCACTTCAAGAGACCAAGCCTAAGAGTAGCTGGCCTTCCTGAGGCCAAGAGAGAAACAGAGGCCCCACTGGAACAAACATTTCATGAAATCATTCAAGAAAACTTCCCTCATCTCATCAAGGATGAAAAAATTCAAACACAAGAGATTCAGAGAAGCCCTGCAAGACAACAAATGAGAAGACCAACTCCCAGACATATAATAATTCGCCTAAACACAGTAGGTATAAAAGAAAAAATCCTAAAGGCTGTAAGAGAAAAAGGTCAGACTACGTACCAGGGAAGACCAATTAGAATAGCAGCAGATTTATCTACAGAAACCCTGCAGGCTAGGAGAGCTTGGAGCCCTATCTTCAAAGTTTAAAAGATAAACAATTTCAACTGAGAATAACCTACCCAACCAAGCTAAGCTTCATCAGTGAGGGAGAATTGAAATCTTTCCCAGATATCCAATACCTAAGAACCTATGCTGCCACCAGACCACCTCTACAAGAAACACTTAAGAAAGTATTGAACACAGAAGAAAAGGAAAAAAGAACAACAATGTTCTTCACAAAAGTACAGGAAAAACATTAAAAACACACATGATCCAACTCTAAAACCAAAAGAAAAACAACACACAAACAGGAAGAACAACAATTCTGTAAGGACATTATGATAGGGATCAACTCTCACATTTCAATAATTAGTTTGAATGTGAAAGGACTAAATGCACCACTGAAAAGACATAGAATGGCAAAATGGATAAAATATCACCAGGCAACAATCTATTGCCTTCAAGAGACTCACCTCACTGGAAAGGACACTCACAGACTCAAAGTAAGAGGATGGGAAACAAATTTTCAGGCGAATGGAACACAAAAGAAAGGAGGAGTCATGATCTTAATCTCAGAAAAAATACCCTTTAGGCTATCAAAAATTTAAAAAGATACAGAAGGCCACTACATAATGATAAAAGGTTCAATCCATCAACAAGAAATATCCATCCTAAACATATATGCACCGAATATAGGAGCACCAACTTTCATAAAGCAGCTCCTAGGTAAACTAAAAAAAGATATCGACTCCAATGCCATCATAGCTGGGGACTTTAATACCCCACTCACAACCCTAGACAGATCATCAGGACAAAATATCAGCAACGAGATCCAAAACCTCAATGTGACTCTTGATCAAATGGACTTAATTGATACCTACAGAACCCTCCATCCAAAAACAACAGAATACACATTCTACTCATCACTGCATAGAACGTACTCTAAGATCGACATCATACTTGGCCATAAATCAGGCATAAGCAAATTTAAAAGGACTGAAATTTTACCATGCACCCTCTCAGACCACAGTGGAATAAAAATAATCATTAACACCAACAAGGTCTCCCCAAAACCCACAAAGACATGGACACTAAACAGCATGATGTTAAACAACTCCTAGGTCAATGATGAAATCAAAACAGAGATTAAAAGATACCTGGAAACAAATGAAAATGAAGAAACATCTTACCAAAATCTCTGGAACACCTTGAAAGCTGTAGTAAGAGGGGAATTTATACCCCTACAAACGCACATGAAGAAAATGGAAGAATCACAAATTAACAGCCTAAGAAGCCACCTAAGGAAGCTGGAAAAGCAAGACCACAAAAACCCTAATTTCAGCAGAAGAATCCAGATTGCCAAAATAAAAGCCCAAATCTAGGACATAGAAGACAAAAAGATAGTACAAAAAAATCAATGAAACAAAAAGCTAGTTCTTCAAAAGGATAAACAAGATCGATGGTCCCCTAGCTAGACTGACCAAGAAAAAGAGAGAAAAATCCCAAATAAACACATTCAGAGACACAAAAGATGAAGTCACATCTGATCCTGAAGAAATACAAAAGATCATTAGAGACTACTATGTACACTTGTATGGAAACAAACTTGAAAACCTTCTGGAAGTGGGGGACTTTCTGTCATCCACAATCTGCCTAGGTTGAAACAAGAAGAAACTGAGACCCTAAATAGACCAATAACAATCAAAGAAATTGACTACGTAATAAGAAAACTACCTACAAAAAAAAGCCCTGGACCAGATGGCTTTCCAGCAGAATTCTACAAGACATTTAAGGAGGAGCGTATACCAATTCTACTGAAGGTATTCCAGGTGATTGAGAAAGACAGAACTCTCCCCAAATCATTTTACGAAGCTAACATCACATTGATACCCAAGCCAGGTAAAGACCCAACAAAGAAAGAGAACTACAGACCAATATCTTTGATGAACATAGATGCTGAAATTCTCAACAAGATCCTAGCGAACCGGATTCAACAACACATCTCAAAAATCATCCATCATGACCAAGTAGGCTTCATCCCTGGGATGCAAGCCTGGTTCAACATTCGTGAAACCATAAATGTAATTAAATACAGCAACAGATGTCAAAACAAAAACTACATGATTATATCATTAGATGCAGAAAAAACTTTTGATAAAATCCAACACCCCTTCTTGATAAAAACCCTCAAACAGCTAGGCATACATGGAACATACCTCAAAATAGTAAAGCCATCTATAAGAAACCCACAGTCAGCATACTCCTAAATGGACAAAAACTGGAACCATTTCCCCTGAAAACTGGAACAAGACAAGGATGCCCACTCTCACTCCTCCTGTTCAATATAGTATTGGAAGTCCTGACTAGAGCAATCAGAGAAGAGAAGGCAATCAGGGGTATTCAAATAGGAAAAGAGGAAGTCAAATTATCTCTCTTTGCAGATGACATGATCGTGTACCTTGAAAACCCAAGAGAATCTCTCAAAAACCTCCTTACACTGATAAGGACTTTGGCAAAGTCTCAGGATATAAAATAAACGTGCAAAAGACAATCACACAATCGCATTTCTTTACACCAATAAAAAACAAACAGAAACCCAAATAAAAAGCACAATTCCATTCACAAAAGTCACCAAAAAAATGATATACCCTGGCATCTTCCTAACCAGAAATATGAAAGACCTCTACAATGAAAACTACAAAACACTGCTCAAAGAAATCTAAGATGACACAAACAAGTGGAAAAATATCCCATGCTCATGGATTGGAAGAATCAACATTGTGAAGATGTCCATCCTACCTAAGACCATCTACAGATTTAATGCAATACCCATCAAATTACCAGCAAGAATCTTTTCAGACCTAGGAAAAACAACACAGGAATTCATATGGAACCACAAACAACCAAGAATAGCTAGAACAATCCTCAGCAAAAAAAAATAAAGCAGGTGGTATCACATTACCAGACTTCAAACTTTACTATAAAGCTACAATAATCAAAATAGCTTAGTATTGGTACAGGAACAGGCATATAGATCAATGGAATAGAATTGAGATTCCAGAAGCAAAATCTCAATTTCTCAATCAACTCATCTTCGACAAAGCCTCCACCACCTACCACTGGGGAGAAGAGAACATATTCAGTAAATGGTGCTGGGAAAACTGGCTGACCACATGCAGAAGATTGAAACAGGACCCCTATCTATCCCCATACACAATAATTAACTCTAAATGGATCAGAGACCTAAATGTAAAACCTCAAACGATAAGAACCTTAGAAAATGAAGGACATACCCTCATGGAAATTGGAACTGGCATCCAATTCCTGAAAAAAACCCGAAACCCACAGGTCATAAGAGATAAGATAGACAAGTGGGACTTCATTAAACTGGCAAGCCTCTGCAAAGCCAAAGAAACCATCAAGAGAGCCGGGAGACAGCCTACAGACTGGGAAAAAGTATTTGCCAACTCCAGGTCCAAAAAAGACTTAACATCTTGGATCTACAAGGAACTCAAACGTGCTGAAAAGAAAAAAACAAACAACCCCATTATAAAATGGACAAAAGATATGAACAAACACTTCTCAAAGGAAGACATCCGAGCAGCCCACAGACACATGAAAAAATGTTCAACCTCACTAATCATCAGGGAGATGCAAATCAAAACCACCCTGAGATACCACCTAACTCCGGTCAGAATGGCAATTATCAATAACTCAAAAAATAACAGTTGCTGGAGAGGATGTGGTAAAAAGGGAACACTTTTACACTGTTGGTGGGAGTGCAAACTAGTACAACCTCTGTGGAAAACAGTATGGCGATTCCTAAAAGCTCTAAATATTGACCTCCCATATGACCCCACAATCCCCCTACTGGGAATATACCCTGAAGAACTCAAATTACTCTATAAAAAAGATACCTGCACACATATGTTTATTGCAGCATTGTTCACAATAGCAAGAACCTGGAAGTAATCATGCTGTCCATCAAAAGAGGACTGGATTTTAAAAATGTGGTACATATACACAATGGAATACTACGCAGTCATAAAAAAGAACAAAATCATGAATTTTGCAGCAACCTGGATGGAACTAGAGTCTATAATACCGAGTGATCTCTCACAGAAACAAAGATCTGAGTATCACATGTTCTCACTCCTATAGTGGACCTTGAACATCCAATGTAATACTATAAGAAAATGACTGACAGTGGTGGGAAACTATGGGGTGGGGGAGAGAAAGGAGATGGGATTAACGGTAGTAAATATCTGTCTGGGGATGGGGAGACACCTTTTATCAACAAGGGTGCCTGAACGAAGCATATTTGTATACCTAATCCTTAACTGTACCCCACAATATCATAATAAAAAATATTGATTAAAAAAAAGTTACACCACAAAAAAAAGAATATAATACAATCCAGAAATCATCACAGTTAACATTTTAGTGTGCTTTCTTACTTCATATGCTGTTCATAGCAGTATATACATGTCATATAGTTAATACACTATACATGTAGCTCTGTGTTCTGGGCACTTGGTAATATATCACAAGCATTTCCTCTTATCATTAAAAAAAGTTTCCCTAAGTGCATTGATGGTGGCATAATACTCCATTGTCTGGATATCATTATAATTTATATACTTTTGGATATTCATGCTATTTCCAAGTGTCTGTTGGTTCACAAACTTGAGGATGTGTCAGAATCACCAGAAGGAGTGTTAAAATTCACATGGCTGGGGATGGTAGAACCTGGAAACAAGTTCCTAGGTGATGCTGATGCTGCTGGTCTGAGAATCTTGGCTTTAAACTTCTGTCAACCCAAGTGAAGCACTGAATACCATACGTGGGAATGGTCAAAACCCCACACAGTGGCAGTGTTCAGTCGCCTGCGTTGCTCTCTTTTTCCAAAAAGGTATGAGCTGGTGCTAAAATGAGATAACTACACTTAATCATTGCTGATGGGCGTACACACAGGTTCACATTTTCTAGAAAACAAATTGGCAGTAAGCAGATATCTACAAGTATTGATCTAGGAAATGCCACGCTTGGTAATGCTAAAGAAATAATCAGAAGTACACACAGACATAAAGGAACAGGAATGTCTTTTATAACTTTGCATAAAATAAAATGGTAGACACTTGAAAATTGCATGAATATCCAAAAGTTTAAAACTATAATGATACTTAGACAGTGGAGTATTATGCTACCATCAAAGTACTTAGGGAACATTTTTAATAAGAGGAAATGTTTGTGACATATTACAAAGCACCCAGGACACAGAGCTACATGTATAGCATATTAACTATATGACACATATATGCTGCTATAAACAGCTAATCAACTAGGGAAGCACATCGAAATGTGAACAGTGATGATTTCTGGATGGTATGACATTCATACTGTATATGCTAGTCATTTCTTCCCTACCTATTGTCTAAAATAATCTGTCACCCATACCCTGCCCCCTCCACTAAGTCCTCCCCACAAGGAAAGTCTTAGGCTGCCACATTTATACCAAGTGATCTCACCCTTCCGTGGGAGGGGATTGGCTGCTGTATGGACATCTAACCCAAGATAAGACTGTCAGAGACCCTGTCAAACGTTGTGCCTGTAAATCTAGAAGCTGTGGTTAGGTAACTATGGGATACACATACGTGAAAGCAGGGCTGGTGGGAATCGAGACCACGGACGAGCAGAGGTGGCTGCTGGAAACCTGCCTCTTCCTCAGTTACTACTGTGGGCACGAGGCAGGCTCAGGAGCCAGGCAGCCCACACAGCAGGCGCCCACGCACACATCCTTCTGAGAAGGTGGGGGAGGGAAGGTTGTAAATACAAAACTGTCATGCCTTTATCCTTGTGGTGCTTCCAATAGTCTCCCTTTTGCCTTGAGCTAATGACAGTGGGTTTCTCATCCTTGCCCTAGTGTCCTTAAATAACAAGTGACTTTTATTTGTTTATTTGTACAAGTCTTTTTCTTAATCTCCCACACTGAGTGTCTTCTTGATTTCATTAACAGGAAAATATTCTTAAAATCCAATTGTGAGCTACTGCTGGAAGAATACTCATCTAGTGGAAAGCTTCCTCCTGCGTCCCAGTCCCTACTTCCACACCCTCCTGTTTCTGACACTGAACTCCAGACACAGAGAGGTTTTCTTTGCTTTCTTTCAGTTTGATGAAAGTTTATTGGGCTCGGAGATAACATAACCCAAAGAAATTTCTAACCAGAGGGTGGGGAATAAAATCCAGGGGATAGTTTAAGTCTGGAGTGTGTCCAGGCAGCATTCCTTTCCCATACTGGACTAAGAGGTTTCCAACAGCAAAGACTGATGTGGGATAAAAGATGGAGCGTGGGTTTCCCCATTGATTTATAAACACAAAGATGGGAACGGATGAGTCACCAGCAAATTGAATCAGGAGGGATCGCCGCAGGGCGCCCACACTTTGTCAGAAAAATTCTGCTGCAACATCACACTTGCTCAACTGCAGTCTCCTGTTTTTAGAAACACGAGTGGATGCCGCAGAGTTGGTTACCATTTTCTGCAGCATTTTGGATTCAAGTGCAGTTGTAGCCAGCCCAAAGAGCAACACAGTTCAGCACAGGACTATTTGCAATAATCAGTAGGTACTTCTTATCCCTCTCAAGGTCATTATCTCAATTTCTTCCCCACTGGGAGTCAAATTCTAGCTAAGAAATGATTGCAACTTGTTTTAAAAATCTTTGGATTTGCTGTAAGTTATCTGAGGTCAGGGACTGATACTGCCATATTCAGTTCTACCTCAGTTTGTTGAATGAGTAAAAAAAAATCAGATTGGTGCCAGGGAATAAGTGCTTGAAAATAACTTCCCAAGAGGTTCAATGTGGGGATCCAGAATTGTGGTATCAGAGCTTAGGATGATGTAGAAGATGCATTTTACAGTTTTCCAAAAGTGTATGTGTTCTAACAGGATTAAAAACTTGTTGAGAAGGAGAAAAGTACTGGCAATTTGAGAAAATTTAAACCAAAGTGCCACGAGCAAGATCTAAGAAAACTGTTGTGTCCACTAAAGAGCGTGGTTTGTATTTAAAACCATGGGGTGTCCGGAGAGAAAGAGGACCTTTTCCCCAAGAGATTCCCAGACTGTGAGAGAAATGACTCTGGCGCAAAATGTGATACATTTGATACATCTTAAAGATGGACTGCTAAGCTGAGGTAATTTAAGTCTACAGTTGACTCAGCTTTATACGAATATACTCTGCTAGTCCTTCACCGAAGGAAAACATCCTGTACAGTCAAAATTACTAACTAAAGCTATGATGACAAAAGAATAGGCCGATGAGAGTCATAATGAAGAGGGAATGGGAAGACAGTGATTGCCTTTCCTTAGGAGTCTTTATCCCTAGTGTATCAGGTAGCATTTGCTGCCTAACAAAGTGCACCACAGTTTAATGACCTAAAACACAAACTGTAATTCATCTCATGGTTCTGTGGGTTGACTGGGAAGCTCTTCTCCTGAGCAGGCTTGACTGACCTGCTGAACTTACTCATGCTTCTCCCATCAGTCAGTCTGTCAGAGATGGTCTGGTCTAGGATGGCCTCCCGCATGTCTGGCCGTCGGAAGGCTCACTGCAAGAGGCTGTCTGCTTCTCCACAGCAGGCAAGCTTGGGCTCATTCATGGTAGTTCCAGGGTTCCAAGCAAGCAAAAGGACAAGTCCTGTGCTCATGTGCTTTTAAAGCTTTACTTAGTCCTACTGGCTAATGTCCTATTGGTTTAAAAAAAGTCACACAACGAACCCAAAGACAAGGAATAGAGAAATAGACCTTACTCTTGGAGGGGAAGAATTTGGGGCCATTGTTGCAATCTACCACAACTAGATAGTAGGGTTAGTAAAGAAATGAACTAATAGGTGCATGGAACTGAAAAGGATTGGGATATCAAAGATATAGTCCTTGGCCATAAAAACTCTTCATTTCCTTAATGGTATTAGCAAAACAGTGTCTGAACATCATTTAGTCCAGCTAGGGAGCCCTCTGGTTAGGAATTTCTTTGAGTCATGTTATCTCCACGCACAATATAATTTTTGAGGCTCTGAATAGAACTGCAGACACCATCTTGGAACAATCCTGGAGACATCCTAGATGTCTGGAATGCTTCTGTTCTGAAACTAACTAGACAGGGACAATCTCCTTGGAATATCTGCAAATCCATTCCTGCTGGTTTGGTGAGAAAGATGACCTATTTTTTCCTCTCAAATGCAAGGATCAAGAGCCAGGAGGTACACAGGGTAGGTGAGTGGGTGGGAGTGATGGAGTGGGTTAGTTATTTGAACTGGGATCAGGAAAAGAAAGAATGTGAGTGGCAAGCCTGCTCCTGGAAGAAAATAAACAATGGATAATCTGATAATAAGCTGCAGAAAAGGCTTGGGAATATTTAAAGGGCAAGTGCAGCCAGGCATGGTGACTCATGACTGTAATCCCAGCACTTTGGGAGGCCAAGGGAGGATTATACTTTAGCCCAGAAGTTTGAGACCAGCATGGGCAACACAGCAAGACCTCATCTCTACAAAATAAAAAAATTAGCCAGGTATAGTGGTGCACATCTGTAGTCCCAGTAACTCAGGAGGCTGAAGCAAAAGTCTCGCCTGAGCCTAGGAGGTTGAGGCTACGTTGAGCCATGTCTGGGCCACTGCACTCTAACCTGGGTGATGGAGTGAGACTCTGACTCAAAAACATAAAATAAAATAAAAATAAAAGGCAAGGAAAAAAAGTTTGACAGTCTCTTGAAGCAGTTAGAATTTTTTTTTTTTTTAGATGATGAGCTAGGGAAAATTCTAATCTCAGCTCTTCTACTAACTAGTTACATGATGTTGGACAAATTAATTCACTTCATGTTCTCATTGACAAAATTAGGCATTTTGACTGGAGGATTTTTCCAGCTCTAACATCTTCAGGGGAGCTGGAAAAATAAGAAAAGACCTGGCATGTAACACAGAGAATGAGCTCGTGTTAGCCGGAATCCCCTTCAGGGTACTGGGGCAAGTCCTGAGGAAGATTTGCAACCTCTAGCGCTTTAAAAACATGAACAATTCCTCTTATTCATTCAACAAATATTAACTGAGCATCTACTATGTGCCAGGCATTGCACACAGAGCAGTCAGTGACTAACAACAGCCTGCTCCCACCCTGTGGGGCTTAAGGACCATTTGGATTTGATCAGATGACTTTAGAGAACTAAGTGAGGACTTGGAAGCACACCAGGCTTCAGTGATTCCATCATTTCCGATGCAGGGTGGGACCGGCTTTGCCAGAAATGTAGAGACTGGATTGCTGAGACAACTGCAGGCGGGGATTGCATCAGATGATTTCTCTGATTGTCAGTTTCTTCATCTGCAAAATAAAAAGCAGGAGCTAGAACATCCCTGAAGTCCTTTCAGCGCCAATGTTCTCAGGTGACTGTGCAGCCATTCTTCAGTGCTTTAGCTCAGCAACCCCACCTAGTGTCTCTGTGAACTCAGTGGGAAACACCCAGCGTACTGACGACTGATCCAAATGAGAGGCCACTAAGGGGATGATCATCACTGAAGACGGGCTTCAGAAGCAAGACGGACAGGTAAGGGCTGGTGGCGATTATGGCCAGCACTTTGGCAAGGAGTTCACTGTGTGTCAGGCACTGCTCTTAGTGGTTGCAGCCATTTAATTCTCACAGAGGTACTCAATAACATCCCCCTTGACACATGGGGAAATGGTACAGAAAGGTATACTGCCTTGTGAATGGCAGAGCCAGATTTGAAATCCAGGTGGGCTGCAAAGTCTGCCCTCTTAAGCATTCTCCTTTCTTGCCTCTACTAAGAGTTCCAGGACTCTTACCATGTGCCAGGCACTGTCCTAAGGGCTTTGCATATTGTAACTTATTTAATCCCTTTCAACGAAAATATGATGTACGTACTAAAGTCACAGTTTTGTAAATGAGTAGTAGACTCGCCCAGAGAGATGCAGTGACTTGTCTGAGCTCACACAGCTAATAACTGGTGGGGCTGGGATTCAAAACTGGTGGGTCTCTGTATCAGCTGGGATTCAGCCTTCAACCAGGGCAAAGGGGCATCCCAGCTGATACAGAGACCTATTAATGTCCCTCCATATTGCCATGGCCCCTGAGAAGGGCATGGCAGGGGTTGGGGAGCTCCTGCACATCCTGAAAGCATTACTGAGAGTCCCCTTGTCTTCTATGCACTCCCAGTGAGTAGCTTCAGGGAATCCTTGACTTCCCTGCAGACTACGCCCAAAGATGTAAATCCCTATTTACTCCCTTTCTTAATAGTCATAGGTTTGAACAATATATCAATGTAATCATAAGTCTTGTGATTTGCATAACTTTTGCAAATCATGATGTCTTAGTCCTTGTAAACTTCCTTTACTCTAAATGTCACTGTCTAAACGTAAAATGCAGCTGTAACTTAAGTTCTATACAATGTTCTGCTGGTCATGTGGCTAATGTGTAGGTACTGACAACTTTGGACTATAAAAATGAACTGCAAAAGCATAGAAAGTGTGCAGAGCCATTTTAGAAAGACCTCGAGTCCAGCTCTGTTCCCGGGATTCGAACTCAGAAATAAGCTTCTACCAGTTCCCTGCCCCTTTGATTTATTGGTATCAAAGGGAGCAGAGCCGAACGTTACTTGGACCATAACACAGCTGCTGTCACGTCCCTGGAAGTTCTCCTCCTACTTTCCTAAGTGTCACTGCTCCATTATTCTTGGTACAGGAAGGAAAGATGCAAGCGTTGGATCTCAGACAGATTTTATTTTGCAGGGCCGGTGGGGGGGGAGATTAGCAACCAGTCATTTACAACACAAGGTGATAAATGCTGTGCTGGGCTAAGCATGTCATGCTTCGGCAGTATACAAAGACATTTCATCCAGTCTCTAAAGAGGGGGAAGTGTTGGGTCAGGGTAGGTTTCTTAGACAACTGGCTCCTGGAGTTGAAATCAGCATATTGCCCGGAGTGGTGGCTCACACCTGTAATACTAGCACTTTGGGAGGCCAAGATGGGAGGACTGCCTGAGTCCAAGAATTCAAGAGCAGACTGGGCAACATGGCAAGACCCCGTCTCTACAAAAAAAAAAAAAAAATTAACCAGGTGTGGTGGAACATACCTGTAGTCCCAGCTGCTTGGGAGACTGAGGTGAGAGGATCACCTGAGGCCAGAAGTTCATGATGCAGTGAGCTATTATCACACCACTGTACTCCAGCCTGAGTGACAGAGCGAAGCCCTGCCTCTTAAAAAATAAAATAATCAGCATCTTTCTCTCCAGACTGGCTCCTTCTTATGTCTACTGAATGGTACTGCCATTTTTTGTTATGTAGGCTTGAAAACTCTGTCATTGTTTAGTGTCTAAATTAACGATCTGTCTAGTCAAACTGTCCTTCTCAATATCTCCGTTTTTTGCCTTTTCTCCCTTTAGTTAATCTTTGATCTTCTCAAACTGGGACTATTGAAGAAGCAAATCATTTTAACTCTAACCAATCCTCTCCCTTTCAATTCTGTGCACTATGCTCCAGATTCATTTGCCTTACATGCTTTCCTGCTCAAAAACCTCAAAAGTGGCCGGACTCGGTGGCTCAGCCTGTAATCCCAGCACTTTGGGAAGCTGAGACAAGTAGATTGACTGAGTCCGCGGGTTCAAGACCAGCCCGGGCAACTTGGCGAGACCTCATCTCTACAATAAATAAAAAGTTAGCCAGGCATGGTAGCACAAGCCTATAGTTTCTCTACTTGGAAGGCTGAGGCAGAAGGATCACCGGAGTCCAGCAGGTTGATGCTGAGGTGGCCATGAGTGCGCAACTGCATTCCAGCCTGGGCAACAGAGTGAGACTCCAATTCAAAAAAAAAAATCTCAAAAGTTCATTCTGTTCCCAAAGGTTAAAAGCCAGTCTCCTTGTCCTGGCCACATTCTCCTCCTCTGTCTGAATCTTCCAGAACTCCCTTCTGAATCTTCTGCCTTCAATCTCATGACACCATTATGCTTCTAACCAGCTCATCCTCTGCTTTTTATGCATTTGTGCCTGGCTTGATTCTTTTGTCAGTTCTTTTGTTTTTGTTTGCTTGCTTGTTTTTAAATCATATTTATAGCCTCCTCTCCTTGAAAGGCCATTACAATTGCACCTATTTTGTGAAGCCCACTTAAGAAACTACAGAAATTGTTTGAACTAGTCTTTGACAATCGGTGTGTATCGCCTTTTCTTTAACCAACTTTATTAAGGAATAATTTACATACAACCACGATGCATGTATTAATGTAACCATCACCACATCAGGATATAAAACACTCTATCACCCCCAAATATTTCCTGGTGTACTTTTGCAGGGAGTGTCCCCCTGTCCCAGTCCTAGGCAACCACTGATTTTCTGTCACTATAGATTATTCCTTTCCGGAATGTTATATAAATGGAGATACAGTATATGCACTTTTATTTCAGCCTGGAGTTTTAAACTCAGCATGTTTTCAAAATTCATTCATGTTGTTATGTATATGTTTGGTCTATTTTATTTCTTTTCTTTTTTTTTTTTTTGAGTTGGATTCTCACTTTTTGTCATCCAGGCTGGAGTGCAGTGGCATGCTCATGGCCACTGCAGCCTCGACCTACCTGCTGGGCTCATGCGATCCTTCTGCCTTAGCCTTCCAAGTAGCTGGAACTACAGATGCACACCACCATGTCTGGCTAGTTTTTGTGATTTACTGTAGAGACGAGGTCTCACCAAGTTGCCCAGGCTGGTCTCGAACCCTCGGGCTCAGGCAATCCTCTCACCTCAGCCTCCCAAAGTGCTGGGAGTACAGGCTAAGCCACCATGCCTGGTCAGTTCTATTTTATTTCTAAGGGAATTTTGTTGTTGCATATATTACAACTTGCTTATCCACTTACCTGTTGATGGCCATTTGAGTCGTTTTCAAGTTTTAGCTTTTGTAAGCATTTGTGTAAAAGTCTGTGTGGACATGTATTTTCTCTTGGGTAAGGACCTAGGAGTGGAATTGTCTGGGTCAATGACATGGTTATGTTACCTTTATGGAAGTTTGTCAAACTGTTTTCCAAAATGGTTGTAACATTTTATATTCCCACCAGCAGTGTATGAGAGTTTCCAATGCTCTTTCTCTCTCTAATACTTCATTATTTTCAATCCTTTGCATCTCCATATTATAAATAAAGTTGACCTTGTATTTTACTTTCCATTGTTCATTGCTAGCATATAAAAATAAATAAAATTGAAATAAAAATAAAGTTGATTTTTGTACACTGACTTTGCTAAACTCTTATTGGGTCCAGCAGTTTTCTGAAGATTTATTAGCAATTTTCTCAGATTTCAATGATCATCTGTAAACAGAAGAGAACTTTATTTCTTCCTTTTAAACATATAGGCCTTTTATTTTTCCTTCTTTCCTTTTTATTTATTGATGTTTCTTCCTTTATTGCACTGAGTAGGATCTTCAGTGTGATGCTGAAGTATTGAAGAGTAGACATCCTTGTCTTGTTCCTGATCTTGGGGCTAAAGCTTTCAAAGGACACTTAACTGTGATATTATCGGTATTTATTCATGGCTGTTATTTATTAAGTAGAGAAATAAATTCCTTTCTATTCTTTTTTTTGAGTTGGCATCTCACTCTGTTGCCCAGACTAGAATGCTGTGGCACACTCACAGTCACTCCAGCATCAACCCACTGGGCTCTGGCGATCCCTCCACCTCAGCCCTCCAAGTGGATGGAACCACAGGCGTGCACTACCTTGCCTGGCTAATCTTTGATTTATTGTAGAGACGAGGTCTCGCCAAGTTCCCTGGGCTGGTCTCAAATTCGCAAGCTCAGGCAATCCACTCGCTTTGGTCTCCCAAAGTGGTGGGATTACAGGCTCAATCACCAAGTCCGGCCTCCTTTCTATTCTTAGTTCACTGTCGGTTTTATTATGAATGGTAGATTTTCTCATGGATGGATTTTTGTCAAATGTTCTTTTTAAATGGAATGCCACAAAGATGACACGATTTTTTTCTCCTTTATTGTCTTAATGTGGTGAATTACATTGACTGGTTTTCTAATGTGAAATCAACCCTGTTGGGCTCAGCTAAACTATACTTGGATATGATGTATTATTTCTAAAATATATTGCAGGATATGCTTGTTAATTGTTAAGGATACACGTCTATGTTCAAAAGGAATATTAGCCCTTTGCACTCAGAGACATTTCACAAGTCACCTACCAGCAACTTGACTGCACTTTTTTTTAACGAAATAGTGAAAAACAAACTGCTTCATGTTAAACACCAGGGGTGCCAAAAAAATATATAATCACATTTTAAGAGATATTATCTATGTTCTTTTAGTTTGCCATCATCAGAAGTGTCTGTATGCTGATAGTAATCATTTTTAGCACCTCTTGTAATTGCAGAAGTCAAACGTGACTTGTATTCATCTTTTGCTACTGGTATATGTCAAGTATTACAATTTTAATAGTTTTTTCCTTTCTTAAAACATGTATACATTTTTTGGCACCCTCCGTTTGTATAGCATTGGAACTAATTATTTTATTGTAATGATATTTGGCTTATAATGGAATTTAAGACATTGAGGAACTTATTTATGACAAAAAGGATCAAAATGTTATATATCATATTTTTCTAATGTGTGGTAACGTGTGAAAGAGTCACCAACATGCATTGCAGGTTCATTGATACATGTTGTGTGACAGTAATTTGCTGGTTGTCTTCCACCTGGTGAATTTCTATTTGAGCAGATGATGCAGTCTCATTTTCTTCCTGCCACACTAATAATATATAATTTATTGTCCAATCGGTTGTTCAAAGACAATGTGGAAGGACATACTTGTGATTCCTGAAAACCACGTCTCAACTGATCGCTCAGAAGCTTGATAAATTTCAAATGGGACATAGGTTTTTCATTGTTTTCGAATGGAAAACTTCAAGGAAACATGCATTTTTGAAAAATTTGTGCTTGCCTAAGTTTGTCCTGTATAATCACCAGCAATTCCTTTATGTCCCTTGAGAGGGGACATCTGAGTGGTTTGATAGATTTAGCAAAGGGTTAGATTGTCATTTCTTTTCTTGCAATGTTTTTGCCTAGTTTTGGCAATAGGGTAATGCCAAACTCTCGTGAGATGGGAAGTGTTCCCTAGTCCCCTTCTCTTAGAGAGCTGGTGTAAGGTTGGTATACTTTCTTAAGTGTATGGCAGAATTTGTAAGTGAAGTCATCTGGGCCTAGAGTTTTCTTTGTGGAAAGGGTTATAATTACAAGTTCAAGTTCTTTAACAATTATAGAGCTATTCAGACTGTTTCTCCTTAAGCCGGTTTTGATAGCTTGTCTGTTTCCAGTTCCAGAGCTTCCATTTTATGTTTTTTAGTTTCCATTTCTCTGCTATCTCTACATTCGTTATACTGCATTTTCCTTGTGGAACATATTGTAATAGCTCTTTCAAATTCTTGTCCGCTAAGTTCAGCTTCTGGTCACCTTGGAGTTGGTTTCTACTGATTCCTTTTTGTCTTCACTATGGGTCACACTTTCCAGTTTCTTCACATGACTATCACTTTTAATTTTACATCAGACATTTTGGATGATACATTGTTATCTTCTTCCAAAGCAGTTGAATTGTGTTCTAATAGCCTGTTAACTTGGCTGGACTCAGACTCCAAACTCCATTTCCACAGTGATGGGTAGCACTAAGCCAAGGATTCCAACTGTTGCTTTATGCTGGGCCCCCTGGGGTAACAGCACACTCAGAGCTCAGTGATTAGTATGAGATTCGGGCCCTTCCCCTCTGGCTTCCTCTTCTCCATTGCTACATCCCTTTCCACTGTGGCAGTCCTGAATGCTCAGCCCTGCTCCCTCAGGTCAGTTAGATGGCAGCTTTCCAGAATTCTCAGAGGAATGCTTTTGACTGAATAAACTTTCAATTTTACTCTTGACCTGTCTCTTCTCTGGCCTGAAGTTCAATGATTTTTCATGTGTATCCAATTAAGTTTAGGAAATAAATACTGGCAGATAATTAAACCAGTCATAAGAACACATTTAAATTAGAATTAGAGCCTGGAAGAAGATTAAAAACTCCTGACTGCAGCCTCTGACACCTCCCCGTGGCCTGGTCCTGCATGACACTCTACCTCAGCTCTGACCATTTGCGGCCTAGTTCACTCTCTCCAGCCACCCTCGCCTTCCTGCTCTTCCTCAAACACACCCAGAGCACCTGCTGTCCCTGTCATCTGGAATACGCTTCCCTCAGTCCCTGCACGGTTGCGCCTTCTGTTCATCCGGGTCTCTGATCACAGACTTCTCAGAGAGGCCTTTTCTCACTACTCTACCTGAAAGAGTTCCTTGTCACACCTATCTCTCCACCCCAAATAACATCTTATCTTTCAGTTTCTTCAAAGCACTAATACCTAACTGAAATTACTCATTCATTTCCTTGTTTATTGTCTGGGTCCCCACTAACACGTAAGCACCAAGAGGGAAGAATCTTTGTTTTGTTCACCAAGAGTCTAGAACAAGTGTCTGACAGAGTATATGCTTAATACATACTCACTGGATAAATAATTGAAGAAGGGTGGTGGAGAAAGTGCTGGAGGCCAGGTGGTCGCTTGCCGCCCCTCAGCCGGAGCTGGCGCCCAGCGGAGAGGTGCCGAGCGGAGAGGAGCTGAGATCGGCGGAGGGCGGAGCCGGCAGAGCGGGCTCCGAGCTCCCGCCATGGCCCGGAATACACTGTCCTTGCGCTTTCGCCGGGTGGACGTGGACGAGTTTGACGAGAACAAATTTGTGGACAAGCAGCGGTGGGGGGTGGGGGGTGGGGGAACCGGCAGCAGCCGCAGCAGAGCCAGGCCCGGACCCTAGCGAAGTGGGCGGGCTCCTGCGGCAAGAGGACAAGCTTCGGGAGTTCCATGCAGCCTTGCGGAACTCTCCCGTCAACACCAAGAATCACACCCTGAAGGAACGAGCCCAGGGCGGGGTGCTGAAAGTGCCCACAAATCTCAAGAGCAGTGAAATTGAGCAGGCTGTGCAGTCACTGGACAGAAATGGTGTTGACTTGTTAATGAAGTACATTTATAGACGGTTTGAGAAGCCCACAGAAATTAGCAATGGCTTGGAAAGGCCTTAGCAGTAGGAGGACTAGGCTCCATTATAAGAGTTCTTACAGCAAGAAAGACTGTTTAAAAAAAAAAAAAAAAGACTCATGCTACCTTGAGAAGAATTGTGGATGCCCAGGCTGGTGAAGAAGGGATTGACAACGGACCATCTTTCTAGGAACTCCCAACTGAATTATTTCAGGACATGTATCCACTGAAATGCTTTTCATTTTCAAGGTGGAAGGAGAAATTTTCTTACTGTTTCCCAAATCCTTTGCAGGATCTAATAGTCTATGCCCTTGTCTACAAGTAATGCAGGACTGACATTCTGTCTACTAGAGTGGCTCAGCGTTGGTCAGCTACGTGCATTGAGGGAGGGATGATTCCGGGCAGGTGCAGATCCAACGGCTATGGTTAAAGGGAGAGTTTGTGGTTTTTGAAGTGGAAAAGACCCGAGAGTTTGTAAAGACATCCTGTCTCACCAGAGAAGGCGGATATGCTTGGGTTCCTTGTAAAGTACAGCAGGATACTCTTGGCTTATTAGTAAAAAAACATAAAAATAAAAAATAAATAAATAATTGAAGAATGATATGGGAGGAACTGAGGAGAATCTAACTTTTTCCTGCATTAAACTCATCTGACAACAAAATAAATTAAGATAATTAAAAATATTTTCAAAATTAAACAGTATCATATAAATCATAAGTTTCTTATACATAATTTAAAATAAAGCTAGTATTTCATTTTACTGTGTAGGGCAGTGAAACATTACACAATAAATTATGAAATCATGTGAATCAACAAACCAAGCATAAATTCTTAACTGGTACTTAGTAGACATGTACTTAGTGGACATGTAGACATGGTAAAAATTAAGTAAATAGTAAAAAAATAAAGTACTGATGTGGCTGTCAAAGTAGTTTAACATGTGGAAATAGAGTAGGATCATGGCAGTGAAATTTGGAGACTAATGGGCATGTAACGGTCTCTGGCCTAAATTAAGGAGACTGGCTGTTTCAAAGCTCAGGGGACAATAGGTACTTATTGAGTACTTAGCTTCAGAAGATTTATATTCTTAATTTTAAAACATAAAGCTGTCTTAAATCTTAAAACAGTCACCTCAAATTCAAGCCAAAGCAGTAGCAACAAAAATAATGCTACATGTTTACACATTGTTCAGGCTCACAACTCCTATTGATACTTAATTTTATTATTATTTTCCTTAAAATTACACTACTCAAAGTAACTCAGACATAAAATTAGCATTGGAAGAAAATCACTTTTGTATATTATTTAAACCTTGAGGATGAAACGCATGCAAGTGCTTCTAATCATTTCAGAACGAATATGGCATATAAGGTGTAAATGGATATTTATTTTTATTATTATCAATAGAAGATTAGAGTTATAGTAAGTTTCTCAGAAACTATTGTAACAATTTACTTCATGGTACAAAATCACCATATAAATTTTCCTGATGAAAGGCAGATGGGATGGCTGATATTTGTATGCTTATTTTCCAAATGCAGAATTCAATAAAGGGGTGTTGACAGAAGAAAAACTAACATGTGCGGGAATATATGAGAAATGTAATACTTTTTGTGCACGATGTTAATAATTTCAATCTAAATTAATCAAGTCAATTAATATGGTGAAATAAGAAGAAACAGACTTCATTAACAAGGTAATCTAAATATATGAAACTCCATCTCTAAATTGATTCCCTTTGAAAATTTTCCCCAAGAGCCACAGCTTCACCAGAAATGCTCACAGGACTGATCTGTAAATCTCATAGTATTACCAATAGACAAACTAACAAATAACATAAGAAATAAATGCCTAGCTGGGTACAGTACATAATCTTTTGAGATTGACCTTTTATACTAAGCAATCCTTAAGATCTAAGTTATCAGGTATCGATAGCTCATTCCTTTTTATTGGCTGAGTAGTATTTCTTGGTCTATATGTTCCAGAGTGTGTTTA
Source organism: Cephalopachus bancanus (assembly GCA_027257055.1). Lineage (NCBI taxonomy): Eukaryota > Metazoa > Chordata > Mammalia > Primates > Tarsiidae > Cephalopachus > Cephalopachus bancanus. The sequence goes on along the minus strand of JAPVLO010000288.1, from coordinate 1,426,723 downwards.
ACAATGGAAAACATCTGAATTGTTTCCAGTTTTTGGCTATTACAAGAAAAGTTAATAAAAATATCTATAAGTTAAAAAATAAATAATAATAAATGGCAAGGGTGAATGTCCTGGCTGCACCCACAAGTCACTTGCTATGCCACGCTTGGCTGTGCGCAGTGCTACTGCTCTACTTTCAAATTATTCCAAAGTACAGGGACATTCTAACCAGCAAATGTCAAATGGGTCTTGTAAGAGCATGACTTCTGAAATGAGCTTAAGGATTATTCAATATTTAATTTTGACTAGGAAATATTGTAGTTACAGTGGTTTTGTTTTATAATCTGTTTTCCACCAAAAGGATAAAAGAGAAAACACAAAGGTGAAAGTGGGGGCAGGGAGGCTTGGGGCAGGGGTTATCTTCATTTTCTTGGTTAAGTGTGTACATTTTTTCCTTAGAGCTAAACAAATTTTGCTGATACTCAGCTGTCCAATCATCTGGAAGTGAAAGATTTATAGCAGCCAATTTATAATTACGTGAATAAAGATTTGAAAAACATTTGATAGTGTGCTTCTAACATGTCTCTTCTTTCACCTGTATAGCTACATAAGACAGATCACTCTGCTCATGCTTGATCTCCCAGTCTATATCTGCTTCTGAATCACTGGAGTAAATGTCAAAGAGAGAGGAAGTTCTGGTCCACAACTCATCCATCTGAGTAGCTGCATTACACTGTCGTTTTCCCAACACTTTCACTATGGCCTGAATACCTGAAAAAGAATAAGCACAATTACCTATGAGTTAGACTTTGCTTCTCCTGTATCTTTAATATACAAAAGAACAATTCATTGCTCAATCAATGGAAAAGTCAAAACACACCCACACTACGGTGAGGGGCCTTTTCAGAGAAATCTGTGTCCTTCTGGATACCGGGCCTTCTTCACAGTGAGCAGGTTCTGAAGAGACATTGCTGCACAGATGCTCAGCGTGGACTTGTGTTTGCATGACTTCATTTTCATGTGTAATCTAAAAATATAAATCAGAGGATGATATCAAAGGCAAGTCTACTTTATAGAGCTTTGTCTTTCAAAAGTTATAAGTAATAAAAGAGTATAGCTAATACTTTTCTTTTTTTTTGAGTTGGAGTCTCACTCTGTTACCCAGGCTGGAGCACAGGAGCATGCTCATGGCCATTGCAGCCTCAACCTGCTGGGCTCAGGCAATCCCGCCTCAGCCTTCCAAGTAGCTGGAACTACAGGCATGCACCACCATACCCGGCTAATTTTTCTTGATTTATTGTAGAGATGAGATCTCGCCAAGTTGCCCAGGCTGGTTTCGAACACATGGGCTCAGGCAATCCTCTCACCTTAGCCTCCCAAAGTGCTAGGATTATAGGTGTGAGCCACCATACCTAGCCAGCTAATACTTTTCAAGGTCACATATCAGCAAGGCTGAAGCCTGAACCCAGGCAAGCTGCAACTCCTTCATACTGTTTTTCACTACTTATACATCATAAGTTCTGGTCAAGCAGCATCTATAAGCTATTTGCTTACAACTCATTATTTTTTCCTTATATCAACAGTTGAAAGAGGTAATAATACTAGCATTAAATTATTGGATATCTTAGTGGTAATAATCTAGAACACTTAATCATCAGTCCTTTATACCTGATGGGCAACTATTTTAATGAGTGGCCTTAATACTTTCCCGAGAAAAAATTAAACTATGAAATGGAAATTTTGATTTGTGGGGGCAGGAATAGGGGTAAGAGGTAAAAAGAAAGAGGATCTGAATACACAGAAGAGCACATAAGACAGGGTACCTAGAAATTATGTAGAGGAGGCTATGAAAAGATACCTGGAAAAGGCAAGAAGTTCTGGAAGAAGAGAAAATAAGAAATGACAGAGAAGTGAGAACAACATTGCCATGCTCAGCAGCTGGACCCACAGCCCTGGTGGCAGGAATGACCTTCAGGCTGTCTACTGAGAAAATACTTTAGTAGACATCTTTGGTTGCTATACTGTAGGCTATTAATACCCAAGTTACAGAAATGTTGTGAAGAAATTCTTGTGAAGTTCCCCTTTGCAACATGAATAATTGTACCTAATGTTATGAGGCTTTGGGCAAAAACATTAAAAGGCTTATTTTTGTGTGTATAAAATCATGACCAAGCCGGGCTCGGTGGCTCAGCCTGTAATCCCACACCTTTGGGAGGCTGAGGTGAGTGGATTGCCTGAGCCCGCGGGTTTGAGACCCGCCTGGGCAGCAAGACCTCATCTCTACAATAAATCAAAAAATCAGCCGGGCGTGGTAGCGCGCGCCTGTAATTCTGGCTACTCGGAAGGCTGAGGCGGAAGGATCGCCTGAGCCCAGCAGGTCGAGGCTGCGGTGGCCGGGAGCGGCCACTGCACTCCAGTCTGGGTGACAGAGTGAGACTCCAACTAAAAAAAAAAAAAAAAATCATGACCAATTTCCATTAGCTACATCTACTTCTAAGCCAAGCATTGTAAAAGTCCAGAGTAAAAATATTTTTCTTTACCAAAAAAGATGTACCCTGATAAAATAGAATTTTATGAATTTAGGGTTTTTATGAATTCAGGGTTAAAAAAAAAAACTTTTGTTCCCTTTAAAACAATACATTTTTTTACTGAAAAAAATTTGTACCATGTAGAAAAACAAACATTAGTCATAATTTTACAACTCATAGCTAAAACTTTACGTTCTGATGTATTTTTGTCTTTTTCTATGTATTTTTTAAAAGTAGGATCACAAAATATGTTTTATAACCTAGTTTCCTGCTTATTATATATCATGTTTCCATGTTATTAAATATTCTGTATCATCATTTCTTATGGCTGCATAGGAATCTACTGTATAGATATACTACAATTTATTAAAACAATCCATATTACTAGAAATACTTGAACATAAATCTTCTATGTACATATCTGATTGCTTCTTCAGATTAAAAGCTTAGAAGCAGTCTTTCCAGGCAAATATTAATCCACAAGAACATGAGTCAAAAGAAAATGTCGAGAGTGAGGCAGAAAGAGACAAAGGGAAAATGGAAAATATAGAAAGGATCATAAGAGACACAGGGGATGAGATGAAAAAGTAAAACATAAAAAGGGTAGAAGAATATTTGAATAAATAACAGCTGAGAATATATCAAAGTGGATAACAGGCAGTAAGTCACAGTTTTATAAAAGTACTATAAACTCTTTATCAAAGTAAAAACAAAGAAAACCAAACCTACGCACATTATAGCAAAACTGAAAATAAAGAGAAAAAGTGAATAGCAGCCTGAGGAAGAAAGATGCATTTTCTTGAAAGGGGCAACCTTAAGACAGAGCAATGCCTAGACTCTTGATGACACAGAAAGACTGAAAGTAGAGGGATGGAGAAATGAACTGTGCAAATACCAACCTAAAGAAAGCAGCTGTTGCTATATTAACACTGCATATCTAATAACATTACTTCAAAACATATATCACAAACATGGTTAGAATTATAAGACTAAGCATGTAATTTCAAAATTGCAGTGGAAAATTGGAACCTCCATTTCTCAGTAACTAATCAAACAAATAGACAAAAATCCCTTAAGGATATAGGAAATTTAGACCACACGATTAACAGACATATATGGAACACTATACCCAATTGCAGAAAACACACTAACCTCAAGCACATGGGACATTTAAAAAACTGACTATGTTGGACCTAATACAGGTTTCAACACATTTCTTTTATATATAAAATAAATATATATATTTTAAATTTTTTATTTTAAATATGTGGGGTACAATTCAGGGTTAGGTAAACAAATGTTCATTATGCAGATACCCTTGTTGATGAGGTGTGCTCCTCCCTCCTCTGGCAGTTTCCTACTACTGCCAATCCCACCCCCACCCTCCCCTGGCAGTTTCCCACTATTGCCAATCCCTTTCTAAGTTTCAATACATTTCAAAAGACTAAGTCCATATATTGTATTTTCTCTGGCAACAATGTAATCAACCAAGAAATCTATTATAAAAATATAACTACAAGATGCCCAGATGTTTGAAAATTTAAATATACTTCTAAATAACCCACGAATAAAAGATAAAATCACAATGGAAATTAGAAGACATTTTGTACTAAATAATTCAGTAGAGCCATGCTTATGAGAATTCATAGTCTTTAAAGCATACATTAGTGTATAACAATTAGATTTTTTAAATTTAGACTGGAATTATTAACATCATGCAAAAAATATTCCACAAAATATCTCTAATATATCCTTCTTTTAGGAGCCAGATGTCCTCTGTCAATACTACTCTACTGACTACATTTGGGAAATAAGTTTGTTAAACTTAGCTGTCCCATCTATCAGTCACCATAAACAGTCTGAAAAGAGAAATATGGAACCAACTCACATGACCATCAAAAGTGGACTGGATAAAGAAAATGTGGTACATAAACATGATAGAATATGACAGTCATAAAGAGGAACAAAATCATACCCTTTGCAGCAACATGGACGCAGCTGGAGACCATTAGACTAAGTGAACTATCACAGAAACAAAAAAATGAATACTGCATGTTCTCACTGTGATCACAGGTTACATAAGCACAAAGGAGGGAACAACAGATGTCGGACACTGCTACAAAAGGGAGGGAGGGAGCAGGAATAAGGGGCACATAGCCACACACTGGATACCAGGTCCACTCTCAGGGGGAGAAATGGCCCGCTGGAAGCTCAAACCTCACCTGCATACAATTTACTTCTGTAGTAAATCTTCACATGTACCTCACAATCCTAAAATTTAAACAAATATTTTAAAAAACTATAGTAAAAATCATATCATATGGGGAAATGTTAAAGAATTTCTCTATGAAATTAGGAACGAGAAAAGAATTCCCCATAACCTTTTCTGCTTCCCACTCTGTACTGGAGGTTCTAGCAAGTGTGATAGGAAGAATAGAAATAAAAGCATGAACATCAAGAACTCTTTTCGGATGATATTTTTGTACATATAGAAAACTCAAAAGAATTGATGAACTATTGGAATTAATAAATGAGTTTAACAAAATGGATACAAGTTCAACAAAAACCAATTTATCAACATATATAGATTACAAAATTTAAAATACCATTTATAGTAGCAAAATAAAATAGGTAGGAATAAATCCATTGAAAGATATACAAGTCATCTACATAGACTGCTACAAAACATTTTAAAGAGAAATTTAAAAACCTAATAATGAAGGTATGTGTTCATAGATTAGAAAAAACAGTATTATCAATATGTCATATCACATTCACTTACAAATTCAATGCAGTCCCAATCAAAATCCCTCTAGATATTTTTGTGGAAACTGATTGATCAATTCTAAAATGTACATGGAAATTTAGAGAGCCCAGGACTTCCAAGATATCCATGAACATGAACAAGGTAAGAGTAATTAATCAACTGAATATTAATTCTTAGTAAAGCTACAGTAATTAAGACAGTGATAATTTTGCAAGGATAGGCAAACAGATAAATGGAACAGAATAAAATACATGGAACAAGATCCATGTATATATGGATGAGTTATGACAAAGCTGATATTGCAGGTTAATGAGGAAATGTTAGTCTTGTCAATAAAAGATACTGCGTCATCTTGGTATCTATATGAGGAAAAAGGAAATCTAAATCTTACCTCACACCATACAAAAATCAATTCTGAATGGACTGTAGATCTAAATGTAAAAAGTAAAAATATCAAAATGTACAGAAAACAGCATAGTAGAATGTTTTACACATTAAGCATAAAGAAAATAATCAATCAATTGGACTACATCAGAATTAAGAATTTCAGTACATCGAAAGACACTATTAAGAGCCAAAGGGCATCTCACAGTGAGAGAAGACCAAAACATTAAACTGAAAAGGACTTCAAGGTGAAATCTATTAAGATTTCTAAATCAACAATTTTCCAGCAGAAAAATGGACTAGATTTGAAAAGGCAAGTCACCAAGGAGACTATGCAAATGTCCAATTAACATTTTGAAAGGTGTTTTCTTACTAATTTTATTTGTAATCAGGGAATGCAAAGTAAAAACACCACTACATACGTTGAGAATGAATTCAGATATGAAAGACTAGTACTCCCAAGTGTGGACAAGAATGGGGAACAAACTCTTGTATTGCTGGTAAGTGTAAACTGGTACAAGTATTTTAGAAAACTCTTTGGTACTATCTACTAAGGTTTAAATAATACTATGACTCAATAATTCTAGGTATACAGGGGGACTGCATACAACCCGGAATTATCTTTTAGAGGGCAGGCTTCCCCTGCTAGGTGAGAGTTCTAGGAACCCATTGGCATCAGTGTCTCAGCTAGTATTGTGAGAGGCTATGTTCTGCTTCAGTGTATTTTGTTTTTTAGATTGTTTCAACACATTTGCCCATTTCTTTTTCTTTTTTTTTTTTTTTTTTGAGTCAGTCTCACTCTGTCGCCCAGATTGGGGTGCCGTGGCCGCTCCCGGCCACCGCAGGTGCCACCGCAGCCTCGATCTGCGGGGCTCAGGCGATCCTTCCGCCTCAGCCTTCCAAGTAGCTGGAACCACAGGCGCGCATTTGCTCATTTCATGATGAGTTTTTTACAAGCGCAACGGCCCACAAAGAGATGAGTGTTCAGCAGTTTCAGACCAAAAACAGCATGATCCCCATGCCCCACCCTTCTTATTCACTGGATGTCTCCCCAAGCAACTTCTTTTTGTTTCTCTGGATGAAAAAAAAAAAATCCTTAAAGGAAAACGTTTAAAGTGTGGAAGAGGTAAAACACGAAACAGCAGAAGCATAAAAAGGCATCAAGATGGACACGTTCAAAATGGTTTTGAGCCGTGGAAAAAGTGTCTCAAAAGGTGTATCACATCAAATGGAGAGTACTTTGAAGGTGACTGAAATTTAAACATGTAAGAGTAAATACACAATTTTTTATAAATAAATTCCGGGTTTTCTTGGGTCCCCTGTATACTTTCAGAAATGTGTGCACGTGAGAGCCCAAAGACACATACCAGAAAGTTAATAGCAGTATTACTTATGACAGCCTGAAACCAGTAACAACCCAAATGTCCAACATCAATAGACAGATTTTTAAAAATTTGGTATATTCATACACAATGGAATACTATATGACAGTAAGAACAAACTCCTGTTATATGAAACAATATAGATGAATCTCAAAATATGTTGAACAAAAGAAGCCAGAAACAAAAAATGCCTACAGTGATTCAATATATATGAAATTTAAAAAGGAAAAAAAAATCACACTTTGTGTTTACCTTTGAGAAGAGAGGAGCGGTTTGGGAAGGGATGATCTGGGGACTCTTGGGTAGTAATGTCTCCTGATAGTAAGGTTCAATTTCTTTAACCTGGGTCTGGTCACACACATTCAGTTTGTGATAACAAGATTTGTTCACTTTTTCGTATATTTGCTATACTTCAATTAAACAATTAAAAAAATTTTTAGAGAGAATGCAAAATTAAGGAAAAACTATAATCATAGCTATTTATGAGGCAAAATATCATAATCATAGCTATTTATGAGGCATTGTATTGTGCTCCTCAGAGCCCCTTTCTTTCCCTGGAAGTGGGATCTTTTCTCGTCTCCTATAGACAGGGAACATTCATGTTTATAGACCAAACACCCAGAAGTGTCTGCAATAGCTCAATACATAGAATGATTGGAAATTTGGTTGTCAGTTGGTCCTGGGATTGGGAAGAAAAACACTGAGTGGGGGACAGAGTGAAATGGGGCACAAGTAAACTTTCTTAGTGATGTTATTAGGAGATCAGGGTAAAGATTTGTTGTTATCAAAATGAGCTTTTTTTTAACCTTATATACTCTTAACTTACTATTATTAGAATCCACACATCATTTCCTACTAACTCAGCAAGTATATTAATGTAATATGGATTGTTAGAAATGTTGACTAGATACAATCACAAAACAGATTTGGTATCTATTCTGGATCTTTCTCAATGGCTTGCCTGTGTTGTGTTATAGAATCTTTGATTGCTTCACTCACTAGCTTGGCTTTTCTTCTCCCAGTTTTTGATTAAGTGGTGTAATTAAGAAGAATCATGGTATGGGGCAGCAAGCACATTTATGATTTATCCCTCTGACTACATTCTTATAGTTATATATATGAATGTACATACATATGTTTGGCAGTGTGCACAGGTAGTCATGGTGGATCAATGGTTCAAGGAAAGAGTAGATGTCTTGACACGTGTACAATTTGGTCAGAAGGAAAACTGGCAGAGAATTGAAAGTTCTATTATAATGCAAAAACCTGTTTTTATAGTCATATAACCCTTCCATAAGTATTTACTGAATTTCTTGTTTGCAAAGTATTGTTCTAGGCACTGGCCATACAATGGTGAAGAAATCTGACACAGTCTCTGCTCTCATAGAGCTTACATTCTAATATGAGAGACAAACATTAAGTAGACAATTATTTGATGGCAATTGTGATGTGTGCTACTGGATCATACACAGTACATTAAGAATGAGAGTATATATCTAGGAGACCAAGGGGAAAGATGTTTGAGCTGATTTTTAAAGGAAAAATACTTAGTTGGTGATGATGGGGAATGGGAGGGTCATTAATTCTGGGGTATTACAAGGAACAATTGAGCAAAGTCTTGTTGATGGGAAGGAATAAAGTATATCCACAAACTGAAAAGGTCAGCATGACTGGGGCACAGTGAGCAATAGGGATAGTGGCCTTGGATAGGGCTGGTGTGGTTTGCAGGGGCAAAAGTCATGCAGGAACATGTAAGCTGTATTAATAATTTTGTTCTTTATCTTAATAATAATTGTTGAAGGCCACTAAAATGTCTTAAGCACTCACCCCAATGTAGCAAACAGGTTGGTATGGCAGATAGAGTACTGGTTTGGCAATTGGACCTAGAGTGAAGGATTACAGACCCTTGAGGAAATCATTAACCTCGTGAATGGGCTTCATTGTGCATACATTGTGGATCTGGATGAAATGAGTGCTAAGGTTTTCTTCAGCTCTAACACTTTATGAATAACTCTGTATATTCAAAGCCAAAATGTCAGTAACAGGTCACTTGATTTGCTGGTGAACTGCTCCTGTCTCTAGACATAAACACTTTTCAGATCTGAGTGTAACAGTCATAGGATTGATGTTTGATTACCTCAAAGAAGGCTCAGAAGTCTTCTTGAAAATGGGAAATGGGAAGGAAGGTAGCAGTAACCAGATGCAAAATACATGTAAAGAATGTTTAATATTGCCTGAGTCCAGGGGTTTGAGATCTGCCTGGGCATTTGGTGAGACCTTGTCTCTATACAACAAATGATAAAATCAGTTGGGCATGGTAGCCTGTGCCTGTAGTTCCAGCTACTTGGAAGGCTGAAGACGAAGGATAGCTTGAGCCCAGCAGGTCGAGGCTGCGGTGGGCGTCAGCCTGCCGCCACACTCCAGCCTGGGTGACAGAGTGAGACTCCCACCCTAAAAAAAAAAAAAAAAAAGAATGTTTAATAAGGATTAGAAGAGCAGGCAGATGAGGGTGAGATGGGAAATTCAGCTCACCAGAAACACTTAATAAAATCAGCTAGTGTCAGTCAAAAGGAAGCTTAGTGGTGGGAAGGGACTGATTATTAGCAAGCCCCATCGTCATCTGGCGCTTCGCATCTCCCTTCTCCCATCATTTTTGACATGTATGATTGACGTTCCACAAGCTTACGCAATATATTATGTAAACACAGTTTCAAGCACCTCAATCCTTGAGATTTGCTCAGATTCAACTTTTTCTACTTAAAAACTCTGGAGCAGCTAGTGACGGCAACTCGGTACTCAGACTGTGTGTCTGTGTGAGTTCTGGGGCAGGAGCAGATTCACTGGGTCCCTTCATTCCAAAGTGTTCGTGCTAAGTGGGACCTTGGAGATCGATCACCATGAAAGCACACTCATTCTGCCGAGGACAAAACAAGAACCTTCGAGATGAGGTGCCTTTGCCAAGGTGACACTAAATGGAGGAGCCTAGCCACAGTCCAGGGATCCTTGCACGACCCTCGGTGGTCTCCCTTTACCTGTGAAGCCGCAGCCCTCTTCCCGGCCTGGAGGCGCGTGCAGGAGGCTGGACCCGGGGCGGCCTCGGGATACTCGGCTGCTTGGAGCTCGCCTCCCTGGTCCAGGCCACCCGCTCGCTCTCCCTTTTCCTCCCCCTTAGGCATTGCTTCGGGCGCCCGGTGTAGGGTGGGCACGGCGCCCGCCACCAGCCTCAGGCGCTGCGAGAAGCGCAATTTCTTCTGGATGACCGAAGAGACATCGAAACAGGCCGGGGCGAAGTGGTCAGAGCAAATGACAGAGCGGTCATTGCCCCCGTACCAGTCGGCGCGGCAGCCTCGCACGCAGCGGTCCCACAGCAGCCGCACCGCCCGGTCCTTGGGGAAGCGGAACAGCGACTTCCCAGCCTTGGTGGTGTTCCCGCAGTGGGCGGCCACGCAGCGGGCGGGCATGGCAGCACCGTGGTCCCTGCGGCGGCCTCGGCGAGGCGCGGCCTCCCTTTACCTGTCGCCTCCGGGTCAGGCTTAGTTCCTTCCCTACCTCTGGTCGCCGGAAGTGCCGGACGGGGACCCCAAACCGGAGGGCTCCATATCTCCAATCTACACCTCCTCCCTGCACAGCTCTCCCAGAGCCGGTAGACGCCGGCAGAGGGATACAAATTTCGCGCGGGCCGCGCCGAGGCGGGCCGGAAAGAGGAACGGACCGGAAGTGGCGGTTGTCATAGCCACCGTTGTGGCCAGCCTCTTCCCCATCTTCTCCTCCTCTCGGTACTCCCGTTCTGTTTTTACGAGGCCAGGAAGATAGAAGAGGAAGTGCTGACGTGCCAGGCCCGGACAAATACAACCGGAGACTGGAACCACTGCTTCGCCAAGGCGGTTTGGGAGAGGACCAGACCGGAAACGGTCGTTTCCATGGTAACCCCTGAGCGGGTTGTCTGGGAGATGACCTCTTTAAGGCTCTTTGAATTTCGGCTGTAGCGTCACTTCGAAGGCAGATCTAACAGATCCTGGACCGTCTCCTGCCATGATTCCCGGGAAGTACCGCTCTGTTTCTGGCCGGGCTGCGAACAACGTAGGTTGGGCCTCCTCCTTTCTCTTTCTTCGCATGGGTATACACCTTTCCGACTGGCGTCTTTGTCCTAGGTGATAGGCTGTGTTCTGGGGACCCAGACGCTGAGCCTCCTCAGGCTATTGTCTGACTGGGGCTTGAGGTTCGTGGGCTGGACCCAGGCACAAATTTAATACTGTATGATGGATGTTCAAAATCTTGGCCAGGATCTGGGCTCCCAGAAGGTGGAGCTAGTCTGCTGTGAAAGTCTCAGGTTCATTTAAATTCCTTTGGCCAGTCAATTCCTTTTTTCTTTTTTTTAATTGAGAAAAGAATTTATCATTAGGCACGCCCACCTTCTTCACCTGCCCCATCGGGGTATTTATTTGGACCAGAAATGGTCGAAAACCTCAGGTACTAATTTGAGTGTTAAATCGCTGCCGACATTTTGGAAAATAAATCAGTTAAACCTGTTATTTCTTAGATGCGATTTTATTGTTTTCAGCAATCCTCAGGACATGATCATTTACCAGAAACAAACAAAAATAGAGCATTCTCTTCTATTCTGATTTCTTGTTAAATCTTTATCTGTACCGTTTTGGGGGGAATATGTGTTTGTGTTTTTAAGTTAAGAACAAATTTTATGGTTTAATTTTTACATTTCAGGTGAACTGTGGGCTTCATCTGGTTATTCAAACATCATCGCTTCCTGAAAAAGGCAAAGTAAGATTTAAGCAGATTGGAATTTAAATTGAAGATAAATTGTTTTATATTATACACAAATAACAGCATGATTTAAACAATAGATTCTGCACTGGAAATATTAAGTATATTCACTTTGGTTTCCAATGTAAAGCTAATTCTTGTTTTCTGCCTACATAAAGCCAAACATAGTCCTCTTTGAGAAACTTAATGTTATTTCATCGATTACAAGGGTTAAGTTTTTCAACTTTTAAACACTTCTGAAATCAGGATCCTTCTTAAAATTGATGACGTATCATTGTTTAATTGGGAAGATTTTTTTCTTTCTTAGTAGTGAGTAAAATAATGGTATGTCTTACTACTGATAACATCTTAGAACAGAAAAAATGTGGTAATTTGGGAGAGCATATCACACATCACATTTAAAATCAGGGAAGAAAAGACAGATTAGCAGCGGAAGCATGTTAGGTTCAATGTTATTTAGAAATTAAGACTAAAATGTGAGACTTTCCCCCTAAGCTGTTTGCCCATAATATCTCTGGCATTTTCAGTATTTCTGACTTTGATTTAATTTTGAGATAAACATGTTTTTCCTTCCCTCCTGTCTCATCTCAGCACTCAGATTTATCCACTTCCCACATAATTATGTTTCAAGATACAACATTTTTTCCTCCTTTGACCCAGTTGGATACCTCCAGCCATCTCAATTCAGTTGTTTCCTAGACAATTGTTAAATAGAAGTTGCTGAAAGAACGCTAAAGTGAAGGGCAGAGTTTACAGATAACAGCTTGAGGAGAGTAAATGGAAGGACACCATTAGTCAAACAGGCAGCAGTTGATTATATCATATGTGAATATGAAAATGGAAAATAGAACATTCTGTCATCTCGAGTAAACAGCTGTTAGCTAGATTAATTGAAAATATTCTTCATTATAATTGGACATAATAGATTTCCTTCAAAGCTTTCCTAATTGATTTTACTGAACAAATCCTCTTCTAGCATTTTAATGTTTTGGGGAACTGTGTGCCTCTTCCAGACTCCTTCCAAACTGTTCACTTTCTCTTGTGTGGACATATATTCTGAGGAAATACCTTTAGGTCATACAGTTCCTAGGGATATGATGCAAATGCTAATATGTGTCTAGTACGGATGAATGAGAAGCATCAGTTATTTTAAGATACTCATTTGGGGTTTTTTGTGACTAATCATAAGAAATTATTTTTATTTTGTTTTTCTCCATCTTCCTACCAGATAATTATTTTAAATCAATTTAGTAAAGACTCTTAGAAGGTTTACATTTAAAGGGATTCTAACGATCAAAACAGTGATTTTTAACAGCATTTTATTTTATATTGTGTGTGTGGTTTTTTTTTTTTAAGCAAATGATTTTTTAAATCATTGTGTGTGTGGTGAGGGTGTGGAAGGATTATGTACCTCAAATTAGAGTATGCTTCCACCTGACCTCATAAAATTGACTCTGAGTTTGTTTATGGTAAAATATACATATTGTAAAATTTGCCAGGTAAACCATGTAAAGTGTACAATTCAGTGGCATTAAACTTAGTTAAACTTAATGCCACTGAATTGTACACTTTACAATGGCTTACATGGCAAATCACCTCTATGTAGTTCCAGAACTTTTTCATCACTCCAGACAGAATCCCTGTACCTATTATGCAGTTGCTTCCCATTCCCCCCTTTCCCTAAACCCCGGCGACCCACAAATGTGCCTTCTGTCTCTATGGATTCATTTAGGATGATATTTTCAAGGTTCATTCATGTTGTAGCATGTGTCAGTTATTGTATATAATAATTATATTCATGACTTGGTGTTACAATCTTCTCCAAATATTTTTCTTTTTAATGTTTTTCAGTGTGACTTCAAGCTAAATAAAGACACACCATCATTCCCCGGTAGACTCTTACAACATGACCTTGAAAGAAACTACTCAAGTAGGCAAGGTATTGTCAGTGAGTAGAGATCATATGGTTTGTCTTCTTTGAATAATATTAATCGTTTAATAATGTTGAATTACTAGATCCAAATAAACTTGGATTAAAAATGAAATGGTGCATTGGTTACCAAATTGTTTTGGTATTTGTTTCAATCAGAATTGATTTTATATACATAGCATAGTAGATTATTTCCAGAATAATAACAACAGAAAAAGATGTTGTTATTTTAGTTTGAGGGTGGGTTATGTATTAGAGAATGGGGAAAAAATGTTCCAAATACTGTATTAGAATTAGGGAAATGACTGATAAGAGTAAGAGTATAGGAGCACAAATCTGTAGGAAATCAGGAAACAATGGAAAGTCAGGAGTAGGAAAGAAACGATCTATTTACTGCTGCATATATGTATAAGTATTTTATATTAAAGATCTTAAGCTTTTGTGTGTATCCCTTGGAATCTTGTAGAAATGCAGATTCTTAGTGCTCCCCCTCCATCTTTCTCATTCTGGTTTTGTAGGTCTTGGGTGAGCTTTGGAAATGTGAATTTTAATGACGCTATAAGTGATTCTGATGAAGGCAGTTTGTGGATCGCCCTTTGACAAGTACTGCCTTATACAATCTGGTTGTATTTCTAAATTATATTTTTCAAATCAAGGAAAACTTGCCTTCAGGACATTTGTGTCTTAGTTAGTTGCTAACGACTGCTAGCTGTCTGAAATGTGCTAATGTTGGACACTTGAAAGCCCATGTGTACAGCACTGGCTCTGCCACCTAGGCCTTTCCAGATTGCTCATCTCATTGCTGTAGGGACATATAGTGATTTTGAATATTGGATGAGTTTCCCTTTTTGTTTTGTTAATTCTGGACTCTTCTCTTGGGCCTATTTGATCTGACATGTCTTTTTTCTTTCTATATTCTACACTATTGTCTTGGTAAATTGCTGGACATGACGTCAGCCTAACTGCAGCTCCATAGTGCAGGAAGCATCTGTCTTGCCTTCTTTGGTTCAGTTCATTACATGTTTATAAAGTATGTGCTATGTGCCAGCCACTGTTTTAGGCACAGAGTTATAGATGTGGAAATTCTCAGCTAGGGTTTCTTATGTTTGCATTGTTAACTTCCTTCACATTTTGATAGTAATGTGTTAATATTTTTTCTAAATCATGAATCAAACTTAAAAACTTCCCCCACGCTTTTCTTGAGTTGGAGTAGGGAGTTTGTATACAGATTTGTGGCTGACTGGCCACAATTTATTTAAGAGTAAATTATTACTAGGTATTTGCTAATGAGGAAATAATATGGGTGCACTGAATTTTGTGGGCCTGAAAGATGGATAAAATATTGTGCATAAGTACTAACTCACACAATACAGATTAATTCCTGGCAAAAAAAATAAACCTAATTGATTTTTCATTAAAAAATTTTATTCAAAATCATTTTCTGTGACAGGATACTCACTTGATATGCCTTAAATGTGTACCTGCTGTTTCCAGTGTGCCTTCTCCATAGTTCCAGGCAGTTTTATGCAAAACAGGGCACACAACTTACAGCTATTTTTTTGACTTTTGTGTTTAACTTTTACCTCCAGGGGCATAAGACTTTGGAAAAATGATAAGTAGTAATAATAAAAATTATAAAATTATTGGACCACTGGTTCCCATTCATTTAGAGGATCTTGTTTATGAATTTTAAGAACTTTCTACCTAATGTTTCTTATCTTTTGCTATTTATTAGAAGCTGTATATCACATTGATAGTAAGTTATTCATGTTGATAGTGACTATGACTTCTGCATATAATAAGAGCTAAAAAGCGTGAGGATACAATTCCTTTATTCACTGAGTACCCATGAAATTTACGGTTTGGTTGTTGCCTCTATACCCCAAGTCTTCTAAAGTTTAACTCTGCCTCTTAAATTGAGGGCTGGCAGCCGGGCTCGGTGGCTCAGCCTGTAATCCCACGCCTTTGGGAGGCTGAGGTGAGTGGATTGCCTGAGCCCGCGCGTTTGAGGCCTGCCTGGGCAGCAAGACCTCATCTCTACAATAAATCAAAAAATCAGCCGGGCGAGGTACCGCATGCCTGTAATTCAGGCTACTTGGAAGGCTGAGGCGGAAGGATTGCCGAAGCCCAGCAGGTCGAGGCTGCGGTGGCCGGGAGCGTCCACTGCACTCCAGTCTGGGCGACAGAGTGAGACTCCAACTCAAAAAAAAAAATTGAGGGCTGGCTTGAAGCCTTATCACACTAATTAAAAAAACCTAACTGATACAAACAAGAGAAATCAAGGTTGTTTGTTGTTTTCAACTTTAATTGATCAGTTCATTTTTAAACAGTTAATTCTTAGAGTACAGTTAATTCTTAGACTGGTTTTTGTTTGTTTAGATTTTGTTATGTTAACCGTCTTGACTTTTGATTTCCAAATCAATTTACTGAATCATGATTGCCTGTGTATCTTGCTCGCAGATGGTCATGTCCTAAAATCAGTTCTTGGTAAACATGATGTCAATTCTGAATGTTTATGCTCTGTAACATCATTATTAGTCATCTTGATATTTTGTGATATTTGGAAAAGTGGGATGTGAGCACTGATTATTTTGTTCAAGAAGCTAAGTGTGAGATATGTTGGTTTATGCCTTGCAGACCCAAAGAAGCTAGCAAATACCATTTCTAAATGTGTACCTGGTGTTTTCAATGTGCCTTCTCCTTAGTTCCAAGCAGTTTAATGAAGAAGAAGCTAGAAAATACCATTTCTTCACAGCTCTTTAATAATGCTCTATATGAAACTTGATTTTAAGTTGTCATCATATCATCTGATGGCCTTCCAAAGAGTATACTAGCTTCCTAGATTTGGCTTTCATCTTTTCACCTTATTGGTTAGTTTCAGCAGCAGAATTCTGTGGTAAGCTCAGGTTCTATTTTACTATTTATTGCCTTCAAGCACTTCAACATCAATTGCTGCTCTCAGAAGATTTTCTTTTAATAGAGGAAAGTATGGTAGATTTTAATAGAGGAAAGTATGGTAGATTTCCACTGTATTCAAACTGTCACCTTTAACCCATTGCGCAAATCTTATCTAATTTATGGAACTTCCCATCATTTTTTGGGTCCATTTACATTCTTCTAGTTCTTTAGAATATATCTCAATATCTGCTTCCCCCAAACTCATCTGTAACCATTTCATTAAGTGATAAATAACACTCGTGTACAGATATATAAATAGGTAATCTTTTTTACTCTACATTTATGCATGTTGTTCTATATAGTTTATTAATTTCATATGTGTTTGCCTGTTAGATTGAAATCTACTTAATGACAGGGACACCATCTAGCCAACAGCCTATAAACCTCTTAGTGGTGTCATATGTCCTGTGGACCCTAACAACAACTGTACTAGGTTTACTGACTTCCACTTTGGTGTCTTGGCACTATTCTCTACTAATAGTAGCTGAACATAAAAAAAGTGATGATATGAGGTTTACATCTTCAATCCCAAACTACTTTTTGTGTATTTCCTTTAGTAAAGTCATATATTGTGTAGCTTTGTGATAAACTTTTTAATATTTTGAAGGAGATGGAAGAGTAATAAGTCCTTCGCCTCGTAATAAACCATCATTCATCTCATCCACAACAAATGTGACAGAACTTTATGGGCTGGAAATGAAAACTGCCACGAGCTCCTTATCAGCATTTGGAGATTCTTCCATTCAGACACCTTCAAAGTCCAGAATCCGGCAGGGCTGTCATAGTGCTGGCCCAAATGTATCTGGTAATGAGGGACTATCATCTCAGTTGTAAGAAGGTTAAAATTTAGTATCAGAGTCAGGATTACAAGGGATGAAGATAACACTGGAGTAATTCTGTGCCTTCTGCCAATCTGTAAGGCCAGGGACAAGGTATTTGGCATACATGGAACACATAGTTTAGGCATTAGGAGGAAAGAAGGAAACTCAATTTACTAACACATTTCAAATATAGTGAGCTATGGAAACTAAACTTTTTAGCTAAGAATTTATAGGTGCCAAAGTTCCCCAAATATAAGGTGACTTTAGCTTAAAGATTTTAAAGGCTTTTCTTAATTAAATAATTTGTATATCATTTTTAATAGGTGATCATATTAATTTGGTGAGCTCATCAATGTCATCATTTCCTATTCTCCAACGTTCTTCTGAAGAGAAAATTCTTTACTCAGACAGGTTGACACTAGAAAGGTGAGGATAATTTCTTTTCTTTTCTTTTCTTGTCTAGGTAATACATAGACATGGTACAAGATTTGAAACATACAAAAGTCTCTCTCCTTCCTGTTCCCTAGCTATCCATTTTCCTACTTAGATACAAGTATAATCACTGTTCACTCGTTTTTTGTTTATCCTTCCAGAGGAATTTTATATCTGGTAATGTAAAAGAACTTGACTATTCTCCAAAAGAGTACTCCAGCAGTTCTAACATATGACATTAATGAAAGTGGATTTTAAGACAGAAAAACTACAACAATGTCCTCGCATGGCTTACTGGGCCCCATCTGGTCCAGTTTCCCATCATCTCCCTGGCCTCATCTCTTCCCATGCTCTCCTTCATGCACCTACTTCAGCCCTGCCTGCCTGCTTGCTATTTCTTGAATATGCCAAGCATGCTCATGCCTCAGGAATTTTGCAGTGCTGTATCCTCTGCCTGGAGTGCTGTTCCTCCTCATGTCTGCAGGCTCATTCTCTTACCTTCTTCAGGTCTTTACACAAATGTCGTCACCTCAGAGGTGATTTTTTCCAGCCACCCCCCACCCAAAATTGTAACCCCTTTGACATCTGACAGTCCCTAGCCCTCTCCTCTGCTTTCATTATTTTTCTCAGCATTTGTCACCCTCTAACATATTAACTATGTACTTGTCATGTCTATTGTCTGTCTCCTCCTACTGGAATATAAGTTTCACAAGTACAGGGATTTCCTTTTGGCTTTGTATTTTTGGTACCTGCACAGGCTCTTGATGCAAATTTTGTAAATGAATGAATATATTTGGGACTTGATTCCCATCTTTATATCTAGGAAAGTATCCACAGCTGAGTGCTGGATGAGGGATCCCAACCCTCACACCTATAACATTCCTGCTATACACACCTTTAGCCTAGCAGCATACACCTGACAACAAATTATAATGGCCCATCTGTGTTTGTAATTGGGAAAAACCTCTCTGGAGAGTCTAATATGCTGCTTTACAGGAGGAGTAGCATGTAAGGGCAGTATCCCTCACGACATCTTTGCAGCATTATGGTTTTAATGAAATTGTAATGCTATGTAATATTTATAATTTTCATGATATCATTTTAATATTTTGAGGGATTTTGTGGTGATTTTTCTCTTGGTCTCTAAAAATCTGGCCGAGAATAGTACCTCGGCCCTTCAGTTTCATGTTACTTGATATCTAGGAACCAGTATGTGTAAGACTGTAACATAACCAGTTAGGCACTTCTAGCCCGAGGTGACTCCTGCAATTGTGAAGACAGGTTCTTGGCAGCACGAACCTCGTGAGAAGCAAACTTTGATCAGGTGGCGACTGGCTTATCAGGAAAGTCAGGACCACAGGAGCTGATTTTGCTTTATAAGTTGGCTGTGAAATGGCAGAATCACAAAGAGAATCATGAAGTTAGGTATAGTTTGACCAGAATCGGGATGTGCCGTCAAGAAAGTTGGGCTAGCAGCAAGAATTGACTCAGAGGTCATTATTTGAGAGCCAGTGGTAACAACAATGGTTTCCAAAGACAGACCTGCCATGCTTTGTAGCTTCTTAACTGGGGACTGAGGGGTCAAGAGCAGAATTCAGCCCTGAGAAGGATTACTCGGAAGAGCCGGACCCAGCTGTTCTGGGAGTTAGGACAGGCCCAAATTACCAGAAAGGCAGCTCAGTGGCCCCAAGAAGGAAACACAGGAGCCAAAGCATAGTCCACTAGATGTGTTGGTAGCAGGAGCTATAGCCACTCACAGCAAGCTCCCCTTGAAGGCATTGGGTCACTGGTTATCATGTGTTTTGGTGAAGTGACAAGGATTAGTGTGGCTGAGAGGTATACATGTAGCCTTGGAGTTGGGACTCAGCCACTGTGTTTGGAATCTGAGAATGTGGCTTTGTTTCAAGCATTATAAGCTTATATACGAGGGAGGATGGAGGTTCTTTGTTTACCTGTTTTAGTGATGAGTGACTTAAGAATTGAATGAACTAGATGTTGGTGGATATCAGTTTAATTATGAGAAATATAGAATGACTGAAGGAGAAAAAATGAGGCAATTAAAGTATTTTGCTAAGCTGGTATACAAAGATACACATTTTAAACTAGAATAACTTACACTTTATTAATGTATAAACCAGAAGTACCTACTGTGGTAGAATAATTGAATGCATGAAGTGAATTCTATATAGTAACCACACATTAAAAGAATTGAACTATTACCTAGTATTTTTTACTTTTCCACTATTTTAAACCAGTTTCTTCAGGTTCTTTTCTATATTTTTAAACATTATATCTTTGTCAGCCATTAACATTCAGTTATTTTTTTCTGTTAATCATTCTTTTTTCTCTTTAAAGAAGGATTCTGATTACATTCATATTTTCACTTACGTTTATAACACTGATTTATTTTCTTTAAAGTTTACATCAACTTGTTTTTTACTAAAAGAAAATATTTCTAATAGCCTCCCTATTAAAGTTGTTCACACTCAGATAAAGCTATATTTTTCTTGAAAAGACTCCTTTGAACCTTTCAGAACAGAATTACTCAGTACCTCATTTTTGCACATATTATACTAGCAGAATTCTTTTTTTTTTTTTTTTTTGATTTGAAGTCTCACTCTGTTACCCAGACTGGAGTGCAGTGGCCACTCCTGGCCATCGCAGCCTCGACCTGCAGGGCTCCAGCAATCCTTCCGCCTCAGCCTTCCAAGTAGCGGAACTACAGGCACGTGCTACCATGCCCGGCTCATTTTTGATTTATTGTAGAGATGAGGTCTCGCCAAGTTGCCCAGGCGGGTCTTGAACCCGCAAGCTCAGGCAATCCACTCACCTCAGCCTCTCAAAGGTGCGGGATTACAGGCTGACTAGCAGAATTCTTAAAGGGCCCTGTTTTTATTTACTTCACACATAATGCATTATAGCCTTTTGCATAATAGAGGCTTCTTTTTTATTTATTTAAAAATTTTTTTTTCATTTTAAAGATGTGGGGTACAATTCAGGGTTAGGTATACAAATGTTCATTATGCAGGTACCCTTGTTGATGAGGTGTGTCCCCTGCCTCCCCTGGCCATTTCCCACTACTGCCAATCCTACCTCTCCTACACCTCCCCCACCCCGAGCAGTTTTCCACTACTGCCAATTCCTTTTTTTTTTTTTTTTTTTGAGTTGGAGTCTCACTCTGTCGCCCAGACTGGAGTGCAGCGGCTGCTCCCGGCCTCCGCAGCCTCAACCTGCTGGGCTCCAGCGATCCTTCCACCTCAGCCTTCCAAGTAGCCGGAATTACAGGCATGCGCTACCACGCCCGGCTGATTTTTTGAATTATTGTAGAGATGAGGTCTCGCTGCCCAGGCAGGTCTTGAACCCGCGGGCTCAGGCAATCCACTCACCTCAGCCTCCCAAAGGCGCGGGATTACAGGCTGAGCCACCAAGCCCAGCCCTTTTTTTTTTTTTTTTTGAGTCATAGTTTCACTTTGTCACCCAGGCTGGAGTGCAGTGGCACGCTCATGGCCACCACAGCCTCGACCTGCTGGGCTCAGGTGATCCTTCCACCTCAGCCTTCCAAGTAGGTGAAACTACAGGCGTGCTCTAATTTTTCTTGATTTATTGTAGGGATGAGGTCTCACCAAGTTGCCTAGGCTTATTTCGAACTCCTGGGCTCAGGCAGTCCTCTCACCTTGGCCTCCCAAAGTGCTGGGATTATAGGTGTGAGCCATCACAACCTGCCCAATTACTTTCTTATAGTATTATGATAGTTGTTCAAGGTCTCCTTATGAATGAGAACGTGGTACTCAGTGATTAGTTTCTGTGATAGATCACTCAGTATTATATACTTTAAGTCCATCCAAGTTGCTGTGAAGTTCATAATTTTGTCCTTATTTATGGCTGTGTAATATTCCATGTGTATGTGTACCACATTTTTAAAATTCAGTTCTATTTCAATGGGCAACTTGGTTGGTTCCATATTTTTGCTCTTGTAAATAATGCTGCAATAAATATGTGTGCGCTGGTATGGCTTCTGTTTTAAATACAGCTGATGACATATTTTTAAGGTTTCATCCTACCCTGTAGCTCTCTAAATGTTCTGCAAAGTTCAAAGCTAGTGTCGAACATGTAAACATATACTTAAAATCTAAGTTTCTGAAGAAATGTACACCTTACCGTTTGTAGATTTCAGGATCAATTTGTTTCATCAAAGTCAACTGTAGATGGCTGAATTTCTTGCTCTTTAGAAGATATCAAAAGATATCTTTTGAAGATATCATAAATGACTCTATGATTATTCCAGAATCATAGAAGCTATGATTCAATAAAGGACTTTTTAATATGGTTTTTGCTCTGATGACTTTGTTGCCTGGGCAGTTTTTACACTGATGGATTAATGCCAAGGACAATTCTCAGCTTATGTGGCATGGTTCCTTCAGTCATCTAAACTGCTATCACAAAAGGCAATTACATTGAGTGTTTTCTGATATTAAATCAATTTTATGTAAAATAATTGATATTTAATTTTTTTAATACAATGAGAGCTTAGACTTAATTTTAGTTATTACTCTTTTAAAGCCTACTGACTTTTTTTGTGGATGATTTACAATTAAACATAGGTTGTTTAGTTCATGGGGTTGGAAGGTCCACCGTATCTTTTTCTCCTCACAGAATGGGAGCACAAAGAAACGGGTAATACTATTCGTGAGATGAGGTGGGCTGCTGAATCAGAACCTTATTAACTTTTACAATTTTTTTCTAGGCAAAAGCTGACTGTATGTCCAATTATTGATGGGGAAGAACACCTACGTTTGTTGAACTTTCAACACAATTTCATAACTCGGATCCAAAATATTTCTAATCTACAGAGGCTAATATTCTTGGATTTATATGATAACCAAATTGAAGAAATTAGCGGACTTTCTACTCTGAGGTCCCTTCGTGTTCTTCTGTTGGGGAAAAACAGGTATTCTGTGTAGAGCAGGTTTTTTTTTTTTTTTGTAGTCTAATGTGTGTAGGATTAATGTGGAGTCTTATGGTGTCTACATGGCCACTTAGAATCGAATAATGCTTAAGAAACTAAAAGACAACATTTTTGAAAGGTTGTTTGGATGGCTTAAGATTCAGTCATAATTTGTGTCATGAGACTCAGTGTAACAATTTGTCAAACCAAATAACACTCACTAAGTGTGTATTTTCCTTCCATTGCTCTCCCATGCCATTTCTAATATGAAAGTAAATAGCAGACTTGTCCTTAACGTTATTTTCTTAGGACAAATTTTAAGCATGCATACACATTCTAGGTTTGTGTGCTTCATTTGAGGATCTTCTCAAGTGTTTGGGTAAGGTAGGCACTCTATACTTCGTGAATGGCCAGTTGCTGACTGGCTCATTTTTAGGTGGTGTTTCCGTATTTAATTAATAGTATATGTTCTAGATGTGCTTCCCCAATTCTTTTTTTCCCCCATTTCTTTTTATATGCAGTGCAGCTACACAGTTCCTGACTCGTTTCCTTGAGATTTGTTCACAATTTTTCATTCTGTTTTATTGGACAGTTTTTGCAGTACCTGCAAAAAAGGTCTGTTTAGCAAAATCCAAAAATGATTTTCATCTTATCAGATGATGAAGTTTAGATATAGCAATAGACCTGGGTAGGTTTCCCTTCCCCCTCTTTTCTTCCCTCTCCCTCCCCAGCATGGGTCTAGATTGTTTCTGTTTTGTTTTTTTTTTTGAGTTGGAGTCTCACTCTGTCGCCCAGACTGTAGTGCAGTGGCCGCTCCCGGCCACCGCAGCCTTGACCTGCTGGGCTCCAGCGATCCTTCCGCTCAGCCTTCCAACTAGCTGGAACTACAGGCACGCACTACCACGCCCGGCTGATTTTTTTTAATTTAGTGTAGAGATGAGGTCTCGCCAAGTTGCCCAGGCGGGTCTCGAACCCATGGGCTCAGGTAATCCACTCACCTCAGCCTCCCAAAGGCACGGGATTACAGGCTGAGCCACTGAGCCTGGCTAGATTGCTTCTTGTAGGGTAGAAAAAAGTAATACCTTTTCCTCATCCAGCACAAGACAGATTAACAAGAGAAAACCGTAACACATTTATTGAATATAAGTTTTTCATGGCCTGGGAGTTCTAAGAAGGGAAGATCCAAAGAACTGGGGAGAACTGTTTTTATGTTTGGGTTTGAAGACAAGTGGACAGCCTTATAGAAGGATGATTGGACAAAAGGGGTATGTTCTCATGGGAACAGACTGGAGGAACTTAGCAAGGTCTGTTTTTGGTCTTCTTGGCATCTGTGTCTTCATTCCTTTTGGGGGTACAGGGTAGGATTCCTCTGGAATGAGAGTCTTATGACCTACTTTCAAGGGAGGTACATGAGAATTCTTTTTATGACCACAGGGAAAGAAGGTGGGAGAAGGTCAGAGAATGACCTTGTTTTTGTGGTTTTGGAGTTTTCTTCAGCTTCATTTACTCAGTATGTCAAGGTGCCATATTTTGAGTTATTATGTTCCAAGTCTATTCAACAGTCTTTATTCCCACTACCCAATCATAATATACTCTTTCCAAGATCATGACCCAGACTCCTAGTCTCTTGCCTGTCTTCCATGGCTTCTCTGAAGTTTCTCATCAGTGGAGTTTATTACCCACAGTTAGTTCAAGTGTTAAACTAGGCATTATGTAGTATGAGGAAATTTGAGGGTGTCTTATTCTGTTTGTGATGTAATAAAAGACTATCTGAGACTGATTGATTTATAGAGAAAACAGGTGTATTCTAGTGAGGGCTTCAGGCTGCTTCCACTCATGGTAGAGTGTGAACAGGAGCAGATGTATGCAGAGATCACATGGTGAGAGAGGAAGACAGAGAGAGACAGAGAGAGACACCAGCTAGTATCTTTGAACAGCCAGCTCTGGTGGGAACTAGAGAATTCATTCACTGCCCACCCCTTCCTGCCCTTAACCCCAAAAGAAAGGGCATTAATCTATCCATGAGAGATCTGTCCTCATGACCAAAAAAACCTCCCATTAGGCCCCACTGCCATTGTGGATCAAAGGAGGGGTCAAATATCCAATCCATAAGAAAGGGATTATAGAACCATAGAGTATTAGTGCTTGAAGTGACCTCAGAGATCAGTGTTCTCATTTGACAGATGAGGAAATTGAAAGGTAAAGTGGTTTTTGCAAAGTCAGCTATATACACACTCTTCACGGTAGGAGCATACCACCGGTGCAGCTCACCGAGGAAGGTGGAGAGGGAAGATCACTTTTCATGTTAGTAAGGCCATTCCCTTTTGGTGCTCTCTGTTAGCTCTCTCAGAGATCTCTTTCCTAGTTTTTTTCTTATCCTGAGTTACTGAGTTCTTTGTCTAGGTTACATTTCTTTTTTTAATACTGTTGCCTTTATTCACTCCTTTTAGTGCTTGAGTTAAGATGTTTTCTAGTAATATTTTTATTATTATTTAGTTTTAGAGATAGGCTCTCACTCTGTCACCCAGGCTGGAGTGCAGTGGCCTGATTATTGCTTACTGCAGCCTCAAACTACTGGCTTTAAGTAGTTCTCCTGCCTCAGCCTCCCGAGTACTTAAAACTGATATTGGCAGGTTAGGGAGGGTCTCCTGAGGCAGGTGAGACCCTCAGCCTCAGCCCAGTATTCAGGTTCTTGACAAGATTCTGGAGCCTCTGATGAGCAGGTCCTTTTCTTGTGAGTTATGTGATTTATTAATGGCTGCCTGGTGGCCTCCATCAATGGCCTCCATTCTCCTGCTACCACCAGCACTATTCATATCTCAGAACTACAGGGGCCACCACATCCAGCTAATTTTTTTTATTTAAAGCATTTTTTTAAGAGACTGAGTCTCGCTGTGTTGCTCAGACTTGTAGTGATAATTTAAATCTCTGGTCTGATTTTAGTATTTAATTCCTGCTTCTGGGTCCTACCTTTTAAAATCATCTCTCCATCTTTCTCTTCCTACTTCCACTTTTTAGCTTCTCTGGCTTCTCAGAGATAACCTTTTAAAGTTTTTTGTTTTGTTTTTTGAAAACTTGTGCCTTAAAGGCACCTGTCTATCTGACCTTATTTAAAGTCTCTTTGTAATCCTGTGCTTTGGGAGGCTGAGGTGAGTGGATTGCCTGAGCCTGCAGGTTGGAGACCCGCCTGGGCAACTTGGCGAGACCTCATCTCTACAATAAATAAAAAAATTAGCCGGATGTGGTAGCGCGTGCCTGTAGTTCCAGCTACTTGGAAGGCTGAGGCGGAAGGATCACCAGAGCCCAGCAGGTTAAGGCTGCGGTGCCCGGGAGCATGCCCCTGCACTCCAGTTTGGGCACGGAGTGAGACTCCAACTCAAAAAAAAGAAAAAAAAGTCTCCTTGCTTTTTCAACTGTTAGGGACCAAATGCTTTTTTACTATATTCTTACCTTGGTGAATTAAAGACCTTCCTCTTCCTTTATCTTTTTGTTTATTTGTTTATTTTGGTCACATTTTATATTATTTTTCATATAAAGAAAATAGCTGTTGAACAGTTCTAGAACTATTTATGTTTTGAATTTTTAAAAGGGAGGATCAGAAGATAACTTTCCACATACTTCTAGTTGCATTTCTGAAGTGTCAGTAAAATGCAAATCTGATTCGTAAAACAAATACTAAGAGCTTTCCAGCCAGCTGACTGTCGCAGCAGGAGCCTGTGAGCTTTGAAGTTGCGAGTCTATCCTGAGGCAGGGCTTTTGTTAGCATCAGGCTAACCCAGAGGAGAGGCTGGTGTGGCAGGCGGCACATCCACTGCCTGGTCTCCTCTTGTGTTTGTCTTGGATGACTGCTTGCCCCCTGCTGGTAAAGTTCAGAAATGTTGCTCTCTCCTATACGTTTGTCTTTTAGCACAAGGCATTGGAGCCGGGCGTGGAAATCCAGGGCAGCCACATGCCTCTTGGGTGAAGGCAGTGGAACAGTCCTACTCTAAAACTAGAAAGACCCCATTCAGATTCCATATGTGAAGCTGACACTGACACCAAAGAACTCCTAGCCCCATTTTGCTGTAAAAGTTCCCACCCTCTAATTTTTCTGTCTTCTGTATCCCTGCTTATTCAGTCTTCTGGTGCCCTCATTATTACATGCTAACGAACAGAACTTCTCTGAGTTTTCTTCTGATCACCCGAGATTCTAGAGTCAAAACTCTTCACCAGACCCTAGATGCTCTGTTCCTTTCCTTTTGACTCCCTGAGGTTTAAGGATTTGTCGATTTGTCTCTGACACCTGAAAAGTTGAGCCTTCTTACAGGTGCTGTAGTGAGGTGTCAGTACCATAATATGGCCTGCAGAGAAGGCTGTGATATATCCCTAGAGGTCTGTAGCTTCTGAAGTGATGGGAGAACCTAGTCTTTTCCTAGTTTTAGTTTCCATTCAATGGAAGAACTTCTTTTTTTAAAAAGTGTTTCAGGTTACATTGGTGTTCATATAAAAATCATCAACTATTTGGGTACTAACCAGGATTCTGCGAATTCCTCGCTCAGTACCTAATCTGACCAGTGGCCTCCTAGGCCAACTGATGCCTTCATCTACCTTTGAATTATTTAGAATTGGATGAATTTTTAGGTCATTTTAGGTGTTGGAGATGGAGAGAAAATTTATGGCGAAGGCAACTCCTGAGAACGAGACAGTGAAATGTTTGGCTGGTCTTGGGTTTGTCTATTTTTCTTCCTGTTCACCTGAGCCATCAGAACCTGAAGTGAAACTCATAAAGCCACTCTGTGTCAAATATAAAAGAATGCTTGCAGTCACAACATATCGGAAACCAGTATGTGAGGCCCTGGTGGAACTCTCTGGAAGACATGTTGTACATGACAGTTTCTGTGATAGAAGTACCTTAAAGGTGCTCAGGGTTTCTGATAAACACAGAAACAGACTACATTGATTCTCTAAATCAGAGGTCTTTGGGCTGAGACAGTCTTCATTATACCTGGTGTGTAATTTGCAAAATATTAAAAATATAATTCTTAGACAAATAGATAGTAATCACAAACCAATGTTGTAATTAACTTGATAGTGTGGGAGCCAGCAGGATGACAAAGCTGGTTCCAAACAGGATAAGAGAAATGGATAGCAAGTCAGTGTTTTAGCAAGCCCTCCTGATGGATCTGATACGCATAGATATTTGCAGACCACTGTTTTAGGGAACATGAGCTTGGGAGTATAAAGGAATTGAATAAAAGGCTTCTCTAATAAACCTGAGGTCAGGTTGCTATTAGGAAGCAGGACTCTATCCTAAGCCATGTTATTAGGATACTTGTTTTCTCCAACTGGATTTAGTACCTTGAATCTAGGCATTTCAAGAGCAAAGCAGGCTGAGGAATAATTTTATTGAAAATTTTCTGTTTTTCCATCTGTTGTGGTATTAGTTTGGCTATTTGAGAGATTTAGATAGTAGATAGGATAGGATTAAATGCTTGGCTCAGATGGAGGCTAATGCAGGATTCCCATGGTCTAGAGAATGCTAATGGTTTAGATGGAGCGAGATGGAGGCCCTCAGGGGTAGGGTACTTGCTAGAAAGAGAGGAGATTCTGTCAGTGTGATGACGAGAGAGAGAAGACTGACAAGGAGGTTGTGGTCATAAGGAAATGTAGTATGTGTGTGATAAGGTAGTGAGGAAGAACTCCAACCACACAGGGGTGATCACATGATGGGGATATGATATGTGTTTTTATCAATTAAATTGTTTTGAGTAGGTTTGTGGTAATATAATTTTTGCCTTGGCAATGATGGAAGATGACTGAGGTCAAGTGGAGACAGAAATTCATGAAGTTTAAGTTTACATTATGCTTACATGGTGATAAGCGTGTGTGTGTGTGTGTGTGTGTGTGTGTGTGTGTGTGTGTGTGTGTTAGTCAATGGATAATCCAAGTTCTGGAAACATTTAGAAATGGTCTTTGAGGTAAACAATGACAGCCGAAATGAATAGCAATAACTATATGATGATAAAGATGGGTTGCATGAACTTTCTTTTTTGTCCTTTTTCTTTGTTGTTCCCATCTGACAAGTCAAAAATTTCAAATACATATAAGTGTTTTATAAACTGAGCAAGTCCAGTAGAAAGCATTTAGATGGTATGCAATGTGTCTGCTATAAATAATCCTATTATACATACCTCTAAGCTTAAAATGTAAATATTTAGTTAGTATGTTCATTCATTCACTAACAAATGTTCATTGGGTGCCTGCTTGGTACTAGATACTGCTGTGAGTGCTGGGAATAGAGAACATGTCAAAGTCATTGCCCTCTTGAAGCTCACATTTTGGTTTGGCAAGACATCATAAAAAAGTATTTGATTTGAGGCAATGCTAGATGCTGTGAAGTCAATTAAAGCAGAGAAAGGAGAGAGTAGTGAAGATAGGGAGGAGAAGCTCTTGTACATAGGGTGACCTGGAGACAGCTCTCAAATGGTATTCGAGCTGAGACTTGAATAATGTGAAGAGGGAAATCATGAACTTTTGAGGAAGACTGTTAAAGCACAAGGAACAGCAAGAGTAAGTGCCCTAAGGTGGAAATGAACTTGTCAGATTAGGGCTACAGCAATAGTCCCCTATGGCTGGCGCACAGCGAGTGAATCAGCCTGGTGAGGCTGGTGGAAATGTCAGCAGCCAGGTAGTCTAGTGCCTGGTAGGCAGAAGTAGGGAGCACAGGTTGTATTCCAGGGTGAAGGAAACTGCCTTGAAGTGCCTCAACCTATGGTTCTCAGAAGCAGAATTGCTCTTTTTTCAAAGATATGACATTAAGCTATCTTCCTCCAATGGTGTTATGTTTTTAAATTATAATAAATCAAAGAGGAATATACTATTGTTTAATATATATGCCATATTTTATAGAGAGAGAGAGATTGTAAATTAAAATGTTACACCTTTGCATGCAGCATGCAGTGGTTTAAGAAGAACTGTTTATTTCTATTTTTATTCATATCTCTATTCTGCTCTTCTGATTTTCAGAATCAAGAAAATCTCAAATCTGGAGAATCTAAAAAGCTTAGATGTCTTGGACCTTCATGGAAATCAGGTATTGTAAAGCCCTTTCATTTCTTTACATTTTGCAAAAAATATATAGGGAATTGGTATATAAAAGCTTTAAGAATTGAACTTGCACTGAATTTTTTAATAGTTACTTTATTGATTCACTGAAATTTCTAAGGCATTAAGCCTATTTACATATATGATTTGGTACCTCTTTACGATACATGACAGATAAAACTTATAAAACATTTGAAATTCTTAGTTATGATAATTTTGTTTTTTATTTCGTTTTTATTAACATATTTTAAAAATGCAATTATCCGTCCCCAGTATAAGAACTAGAATATTACTGACTTTCTTCTGCTTAAGTGTTTCTTCTTTATCCATTCTTTTATGCCCACATCAGACATAACCACTTTTTTGGATTTCAATTTTTATTCCTTTGTGGGTTTCTAAGTTGGTTTTATCACATATAGGTTTGTCTAACTAATAGATTGTTTAGTAGTATTGTCTTTTAATTTAAAAACAGTATCATTCTATATGTTGTCATCTAGTGTTTGCTTTTTGGATACAACATTATGTTACTGAGATTTATCAATGTTAAGTAGCTATCGTTTATTCTTTTTCACTGTTGTGTGTTTCATAGTAAGACTATATAAAAATTTGTTTCGCCGGGCTCGGTGGCTCAGCCTGTAATCCCGCGCCTTTGGAAGGCTGAGGTGAGTGGATTGCCTGAGCCTGCGGGTTCGAGACCCGCCTGGGCAGCGAGACCTCATCTCTATAATAAATCAAAAAATCAGCCAGGCGTGGTAGCACATGCCTGTAATTCTGGCTACTCGGAAGGCTGAGGCAGAAGGATCGCCGGAGCGCAGCAGGTGAGGCTGCGGTGGCTGGGAGCGGCCACTGCACTCCAGTCTGGGTGACCGAGTGAGACTCCGACTCAAAAAAAAAAATTTTGTTTCTTCAATTTCTAATTGATAGACATCTTGGTTCTTTCCTGTTTTGTTTGTATTTCTTTGTTTTATTTTTTTGCTATTATAAAAGTACCTCTAAGACCTTTCTTGTACATGTTTCCTCTTCTGCATATTCCATTTGTACATATATCCCCAGTATACATCTGGGAGTGACACCGATGAGTCATAGGCTATTTCAATGTTTAACTTTAAAAGATAATGCCAAGTTGTTTTCCAATTTGTACAGTTTGTGCTCCCACCAGGGATAGTCAATGCTGTTACTTCACATCCTTTTCAACATTCAGAATTGTCAGACTTCTTAATTTTTGTTGATTGAATTGGTGTAAGATGGTGTTGCTTTGTGGTTTGATTTATATTTTGCTCATTACTATATAATCTGGCCCCCTATTCTGTTCAGTCAGTTTGTCTACCCTAATATCTGTCTTAATTTCTATATCAGGTTTTTTATGTTTCCCTTCTTTATTCTTTGCTGTTAGAGTATCTTGGCCGTCTTTCTAGCCCATTGCTCGCTCATTTACATTTTTGTCTTTAAAATTTGTTTATAGATAACTTTATGAGCTGCATACTTACACAGAATATAGAGGGATAAGCTTACATTCTGGGGTGATCTAGGAGTCCCCGCCTGTTAAGGAGCAAGATCTGCCACTGCTGTTGCATTTGGTCAGGTGCAAACCTCAGGATGATTTCTCGAGGCTTTCTAACAGCTTTGGGAAAAACTAAAGTAATTAACAAAAACCTAGATAGATCTAGATAGGCCACCTCTACTAGGTTCTAATTCAGTTCCAGTCGTGTGTGTGTGTGTGTGTGTGTGTGTGTGTGTGTGTGTGTGTGTGTGTGTGTATATGTAGTGCTGGGAGTGTTGGCAGCCTGGGAATTGTCCAGTCCTACAGGCTGGTTAGTGTCAGTCCAGGAGAAGGGGGCATCATCCAGTTAGATGGTGGTGGAAGGGGATGAGGAATTAAAGAGTACTGATAGTGAAAGAATATCATGCAAAGGCTCTGAGGCTAAAAACGATGTATAAGTAGTTTTTACTGCTAGAGAATAGAGCACATGTGGAGGAACAGTGAGAGAAGAGGCAAGAAAGGTGGGCATAGGCCAGGCTGTGGAGGCTTGTGTGTGCTGGGCCGAGGAATTGGCATTTTATCTTGTTGCCCACTATTGCCAAAACTGTTTATAAGTATTAGTAAAACTTTTTATGGTCATATTTTTCTTCAGTTTATTTTAAAATGTGTATCTGAGAAATAATACATATATTAATGATTTTCAAATTATAATGTGTCTTTAATAACTCATGGATACTGGGGGCAACCCCTTCAGGTCCCCTCCCACTGTGGGAGCTTTTCTATCCTCTCAATAAATTCTCTTATTTAAAAAAAAAAAAAAAAAAAGGAAGAACTTATGGATACTATCCAGGGCCCTTGGGAGCATATAAGTGAACAGCAAGTTGTTTGCTCTGTACATTATATGTAGGCATTATCTACCACCCAATATGTGACTGAGACATTTCTTTCTTATTAGCTGACCTGTGCTATGTATCTTATAATTTTAGCATATGTTTCTAATGTAGTCTATGTATTAAGATTAGACTTTTCTCTACACAAATTATTTCTCAAGGCTCTATAACTATAAGAAGGAAATTTTAAATGAAAATATGAGTCCTGTTTCATAATATCTAAATCCAATTAGCAGAAATGTGCAATATTTCAAAGCAAAGACATGGTCTTAGAGACCCTAAGTGAACTTAGTGATCTCTAAAAAGCCAGGAGAGAAACTATTCAATATGAAACAACTAATATCCAATTCTGAAAATGTAGCATCAGGTAGCAAAAAGACTTGAAGAAACTAAGTGATTGTTTTTTGTCTTTTGAATTTACTTCCATTGGAAATAAAAAATATACTTGGTGCATATTGAGAAATAAATTGCAATTGGTTAATGGATATGAAATGTTCTGAGGAATGATGGTAATGTTCAGGAAATGGATTGGGGAGTGGAAACAGAAGGAAGGAAGGGAACCTGGAGACATAACAGTTGAGGGACCAATCATATTCATCTTGGTGAGAAGTGGTGGTGGCATGAACTAAAGTAGTGACAATAGGGATACAATAAGGGGGCAGGTTAGATAAATATTTACAAAGTAGAAGCATCAAGACTTGGCAGTTGATTCCATAAGTAGTGAGGTGTATCCTGGGAGATTGACTCAGTTTTTTACCTAGATTTTGTGTTGGCTGACCAGAGTGGCTCTCTCAGTGAATTCCTGCTTTAACATGGACACAAATGTACTTCCAGAAGAATCCATTCTTTCAGGGACATCTTTTCTTTCAGGGAGAGACTGCCCTTGCAGTGGTTGCTTATCTGAAAGCAACTCATGACCCTTCCATATTTCTGGGTAGGAAGGTTATCTTTATCCAGGCAGAGCCATCTAGGTGACACTTGTACATGACAGTAAGACTGGAGGATCCAGCTTTTCTGGGTGTGTTAGGATGCCCCACAGTCTCTCTTGGGACTCTCTCTGCTCAGTGTGACCTGTAATTGGGTTTTCCAACATTCCCGTTATCTTTTCTTTTTGCTGTGAAGCACATCAACCAATCAAGGACTACACTCTCAGTATATACCACCCTTTGCCTGAAGCTTCCATCATATGCTCTGGGCTTGTGACTTTGTCCATGGCTGCAGTGAGCAACTGACTTTATTCCATACCAAATGTTGTACACAACTCTGGAGTATTGGATTGCAAACTGAGAAGCCAGACAGTATCCCTAGTAATTTTTTTAAATTATAGGTTGATAGCTATGTATAAGAATTAACAATGTTTCTTTTCAGACTTTGTCAAACTAGAAGGTAACTAAAAAATGTGAGTCCCACCAGGACCATGTGGAAGAGTAGTTTTCTAAAAGAAATGTCCAGAACTATTAGCAGAAGGGAGAAGACACACTTAAGCAGATGATATAACAATTGTGATCATTCACTCTATATGTTCAGGAACGTTTTATTTTATATATTTAAACATTGCTTCTTTTTCATTTTGGTGTTTTGTGTTGCTTTGTTTTTTTGGTAAAGACAGGGTCTCGCTGTACTGGCCAGGCTGGTCTCGAACTCCTGACCTTAAGCCACCTGCCCTCCTTGGCTTCCCAAAGTGCTGGGATTACAGGTGTGAGTCACTGCGCCCGCTTCTTTACCATTTATATTTGTTATATCTATATTGTTTATCTTCCATATCCCCACCTTATCTTGTATTCTTCCTATCTCTGTTTTTTCTTTGTTTTTTGGGAAGATTTCTCAAGTTTGTGCTGACATTACTTATTTCTTTTTCTACAGTGTCTATTTTGCTTTTTACTGGTTTCATACATTTTGTATTTTTTATTTTTGAGTCGACGTCTCACTGTCATCCAGGCTAGAGTGCAGTGGCACACTCACAGCTCACTGCAGTCTCAAACTCCTGGACTCAAGCCATGCTCCTGCCTTAGCCTCCCGAGTAGCTGAGACTACAGACATGTGCTACCATGCCTGACTAAATTTTTTGCTTTTTTGTAGAGATGAGGTTTTGCTATGTTTCCCAGGCTGGTCTCAAACTCTTGACCTTAAGCAATCCTCCTGCCTCAGCATCCCAGAGTGTGCTGGGATTACAGGCATGAATTACCATACCAGGCCCATTTTGAATTCTTTTTTTTTTTTTTTTAGAGTTGAAGTCTCACTCTATTGCCCAGACTGGAGTGCAGTGGTCGCTCCCGGCCACCACAGCCTCGACTTGCTGGCCTCCGGTGTTCTTTCCGCCTTACCCTTCCAAGTAGCTGGAACTACAGGCACACACTACCATGCCCGGCTAATTTTTGATTTATTGTAAAGATGAGGTCTCGCCAAGTTGCCCAGGCGGGTCTAGAACCCGCGGGCTCAGGCAATCCACTCACCTCAGCCTCCCAAAGTGCGGGATTACAGGCTGAGCCACCGAGCCCAGCTTGAATTCTATTACCTATTTTGTTTTGGAATGTTTTACTCCATGTCTTATTGCTCAGTTCTGTTATCTATAAATGCTTATTGCCTTGTTTCTTCTTTTTAAACTTTTACATCACTTTATTTCACTTTATATTAGTTAGATAAAAATCTTAGAAAAATAGTCATAGATTTTTCTTATACAGTATTGAATTTACAATAAACACACATTTCTCTTCTGGAACCTAAATGGAATCTAGATGGTGTTTCTTGAATGTAAGAGAGGGTCCAAATAACAATGTGGAAAAGTAATTATACATCTTAAAAAGAATGATTTTAGCTAACATCTATCTGGTTTTTGAAGTGTTAGGTAAAAAATTTCAAATATACTGTGATGACAATACACATGAACAAATTAATCCTTAGTGATTGTGAAATTCATTCCTTAATGTTCTGAAGAACTGCACTACATGTATGACTCTGTTATTTAAGTATGTCATAGAAGAGGCTGATGAGTCCTCCCTGAGGACCCTATCCTGTGACATGCAGAAACTCATCCAGCTGTGCAATGCTGGCTGCATTATGATGGTGGCCGTAAAACCATACTGAGCACTCATCACTTCATGGTGCTAGAGTTTTGATTTATCCTCACCTTAGTGAGCAACTCACACTTCTCTGCTGTGGTTCAGAGCTTATGTGCATATGCATGTTCCATGATTCAAGGGCTCTTGTTTTCATCAGTTGGTGTCTACCATGTTGTACCTTGATTAAACATTATTTATCTCCTGTCTCAAGCATTCCCACTATTAAAAGAAAATCCATCCTTCCACTGGGGATTTAGTTCCTTAAATCTTTTTATTAACACTCTTGATGGCTCCCAGGATCCTGCAGTGTAAGTAGAATGAACAGGGGAAACTTGGTATCATTCTTCTCCCTTGCTTTTTCTCTCAGAGGGCAGACCTGCTTCGTCAGAGCCTGGGGAGCTTATGCCATGGGCTCACAGTGCCTTCCTATTTGGCAGGTAGCATGGGGACTTCACAGGACTTTGCACAGTATTGGGCACTTAGAGTTGCCCCAGACGATAGACTCGTTGATTACTGGATGAAATTTACTTTGAATACTTCCGGTGGTCAAATTGTAAAATATGAACTTTTAGTTAATTTTCACAGGTTACATGACTTTATATTGTTTACAACATAGAATGGAAATAGATTTTTTTAATGTCTGCATATAAACTTGTGACTAAATCCAGTGACTTTGGATATTTTATTTTTAGGGTTTTTAAAACATGCAAACTTGAGTTTTTTGCCTACTAATTACTTTTCCCCTGTTTTTTAACAGATTACTAAAATTGAAAATGTCAATCATTTGTGTGACTTGAGAGTTTTAAATCTTGCCAGGAACCTTTTAAGTCACATTGATAATCTTAATGGGCTGGATTCATTAACTGAACTTAACCTGCGACACAATCAAATCACCTTTGTGGTGAGTACTAAAATGGAATTGATATGTACTTTCTGGTTCTCTTTCAAGTAAATGAAACAAACATTATAGCATGGCCTTATACAAAATAAGAATCTAAGTTTATTTAATTTTTTCTGAATTTATATTGTAGATACAATTATTAAGCTTTGTAATATGTTGGTCTGGAAGGTATTGATGTGTTTTCCATTATATGTATGTATGTATGTATTTATGTATTTATTTTGAGCCTGTCACCCAGGCCGGAGTGCAATGACACGATCACAGCTTACCTGTCAACATCCCAGGTTCATGTGATCCTCCTGTTTCAGCCTCCCAAGTAACTGGGACTACAGGTGGGCATCACACCTACTTGTTTTTTTATTTTTTGTAGAGATGAGGTCTCATTATGTTGCCTAGGCTGGTCTCAAATTCCTAATCTCAAGCAATTCTCCTGCCTTGGCCTCCCTAAGTGCTAAGATTATAGGTGTGAGCCACCATACCAGGCCCCATTTTAAAGAATAAATATAACGTTAGAAACACAATAGAAGTGTCACCAGTAAATGAATCAACTGGTGTAAATGAGTACTGAACCCTTTCTTGTTTTGTCATGGGTGTAGAATTAATAAGAGAGTAGGTTATCGGTAGCTGAAAGCTGAGAAATTGTAGCAAGAGAGGAGAAGTTGAGGATTGTGAAGACACCCATAAATGTTGTATCCTCTGCAGTTTTTAAAGAGGCAGCTTGGTATAATGGAAAAACCATGGCACAGGACTTCAGAGAACTAGTTCTGGTCTCATTCAGCTTTACCTCTTATTAGCTGTATGACCTTGGGTAAATCACTTTTAACTCTCTGGGCCTCAGTTTTGCTTTCTCTAAAATGGGGATATTGGGCAAGTTTGGTTCTGGGTGTTTTTTGACTTGTTGACTGAAAAAAAGACATAAAGATAGTATAGAACTACGTGTGAGCAGAAGAAAGAGAGTTCGATTGTAGGCACAAAACTATGGAAAGGGGATTCTGGAGCTCTGAGACAAACTTGGTTAGATTGATATTTGCTGAAGGTTCGCAACTCAGTAGCAGCTTGATTCTGAGGGGTCTTATATTTGCAGTTATGGCAATATAGCTCTCCTACTGTATGGTATGATGCAGGCAAGAAAAACATATTTGCTATAGAAAAACCGCTTTAGGTTCTCTCTGGTATCATTTAAACACTTAGAAACAATCTAACTCAACTCATTCAAGACTTGGAGTTCCATAGTAAAGTATTAAGTGTGCTATAAGGGATACCCTTGAAAAGGTTGGGGACAGTTGGTGCCTTCTTTCTAGGTCTTGTGATACTGATTATATTTGTTCAAAGTTTCCTAGAAAATGTGAGCCAGACAATGCTCATATGCCGGAGGTTAGGGTGATTTCAGAACCTTTTCCAAGATGTGAATTTATTTCAGAACTTCTAGATTCTGTCAAGCCATCTCCAAGTTAGATTAAATGTTGGAGCTAGACTGTTTATTTTAGAATACATTCAGATTAGGTTAATCTGCTATGTCACTAGGTCTCCAGGAACTGCTCAGTCAGTACCTAATCTCTCAGTCACCCTGGGTCTGGTAAGATTCCACAAAGTTTTGTTAGAGTGGGGAACAGAAATCTGTCGGCCCAGCATATTCTGCCTGGATTTTGGCTTTCATTTGGAAGGTATATCATGCATATCCAGGAAATTGCTTACTGATTTCCCATTGAGTATTAGGTTTAATCATTAAGTCATAGTTTTGGCAACATTACACATCTTATGGAAAAGGAAATTGTATTAACTACTAAAAGGTAAAAAGACTTAATGATAAGTGTCATGCATATTAATTTTAGTAAATTATGAATAGACATACATATAAGGATAAATAAGAAATTTCACTCAACTCTTATTTATTTCTTTTTTAAAGCATCCTTTTCTAAAAAGAGCCAAGGGACTTACAAATCTAAGGATACATTTTTTCCCATTATCTTTTCTTTTCTTTTCTCCAGTATCATTTATCACATTTATTCTTTTTTCTTTCGTGGTTTTGATTTTCCTCAATGATTGGTAATGTTTTAAGTGAAGGACCATTTAAGTAGTGGCTGGGTATCCTGTGAAGTTGAATATGTCTTTTTAACCCTAAAATCTCCCTCTAGAATGATCAGTAGATCTGTGTAAGTTCTTAAATCTCACACATTGGCAGACTTGCCTTTAGGGTGAGTGAAAGGGAAAAGGCAGGCTGTCTCTGAAATTGCCAAAACAATGAAGACTTGACTTTGGGGAATAGATAGAAGGACTTTATTTTCATTTGTGCCAGCGGAAACTGTCATTTCTTTTTTCCCTCTGATTCTCTTGTAAAAGTTATCAACCATCTCCATAGATAAAACACCCACACTTTCCATTTTTCCTTGACAAATAGCTGAGGATTTCTGTCACCAATTGCTCTGTACATGCTTATGTTCACCAACAGGGGTGGGAGTGGGTGGCTTTGTTGGTGTTCCAAAAATAGTTGTTAGAAGATAGGTTTTTTTTTTTTTTAATTGAGTCGGGGTCTCACTCTGTCGCCCAGACTGGAGTACAGTGGCACACTCCCTGCCACTGCAGCCTCGGCCTGCTGGGCTCAAGCGATCCTTCCATCTCAGCCTTCCAAGTAGCTGAAACTACAGGCCTGTGCCACTACGCCCAGCTAATTTTTCTTGATTTATTGTAGAGATAAGATTTCACCAAGTTGCCTAGGCTGATCTCGAACCCCTGGGCTCAGGCAAGCCTCTCACCTCCACCTCTGAAAGTGCTGGGATTATAGGCATGAGCCACTGTGCCAGGCTCAGTAGACGGATCTTTAATTATACACCTCCCTGATTTGCCACAGCTTACCAGTCCATGCCTGTGTGCACTGACTCAGCATGCAGTGAAGCAGCATGAGTCAGGGGGAGGGCTGCGTCTCAGGCAGTGCCTCTCGAACTTCTGAGCTGCAGTGCCCTCTGCGCTGGTGCATCTCCAAGCTTTCCAGCTGCTGAAATCCGTCAAAAATGTTGTTAATGTCTGTGAATGATAACTCCCTCGTTGTGAGGGTTTCCATGAATTTATTCATTTTAGTGTATTTTTATTGCTTCATTCATTGAAACAAATAGGTTGTCTACCATCTTGAACAGAAGCTGTCTCTGATGTTTTGATGTTAAAAAACTATTGTCTGTTTATTCACCAATAGTTTTCTTGGAAATTTATAAATTTCAAACCAAATGTCTTTTTAGTTTGTGTGGAATCTTTCTCTTTAAAAAATTATGAAATGTTTCAGACGTCCCCAAAAGAATAGGAAATAACATTACCAACATTTGTATATCTCTCTCTTGTTTCCTCTATTTACTTTCTCAAGTTTTGTGTTAGATATTTGATATATTAGTTTTCAGCCTTTTAAATTTTCTAATATAATCATTTAAGGCTACAAATTTTCCTCTAAGAACCACTTCAACTTCTTCCTACAAGCTTTGAAATTTAGTATTTTTATTATTATTTAGTTCTAAATATTTTCTAAGTTTCCTATTTCACTATGATTTCTTCTTTGATCCATGTGTAAGATATAATTCTAAATAAGAAGTATATCTTAAAAATTTTAATGTATGGATTTCTTATTCTGTGGCCATTGTTTTCTGATTTAATTGCATTTTGGTCAGTGAATGTCAATTATATGTACTTGAATCTTTGAAGTTTACTGAGGTTTTTGTTTATTACTTATTGCCTAGTATGTGGTCAATATTTATGCTTATGTCAATATATTTGTCTAGTATGTGGTCAGTATTTTGAAGCTCTTTTTCCAGGAGCATGCAAGCTTAAAATTAATTTTCTTCTTGGTAAATTTTTCCTTTTGTCATTAAGTATTAACTCACTCTGTTATTAACTTCTTCATTGAGCAGGTGTTCTATGAGCATGGGCTACATGCCAGGCACTGTGTTAGGTAGCTGCTGTATATTAGGGCACTATTAATATTTATTGCCTTAATGTTTATTTACTCTAATGTTATTCCAGCTTTCTTTTAGCTGTTTTTTTCTTGGTATAACTTTTTTTATTTTTTTACCTTTTAAAAATTTTGTTTGATTTGACATAATTTCAGAAAATGTTTTAACAATCGTTTAAAGAATTCCCAGTACAGAATGCACCCAAATTCTCTGAATAACATTTTGCTACAGCTGCTTTATCCCTTCTCTCCCTCTCTCTCCCCCTCAATTTCTCTCTCCTTCCTTCTCTTTATATCTGCCAGTTTATATACACTTTTTTTGTCAACCATTTAAGAGTAAGTTTCAGACACATACCTGAGTGTGTATTTTCTAAAAACAAGGAATTGTCTAATAGAACCAACCACCGTGCCAATCAGGAGATTAATATTGAGATAATGTCATTTATCTAATCTATAGATTCCATTCATATTTTGCCATTTGTCCTACCTAATAGTGTCCTTTAGAGCAAAAGAAAATCCAAGATCATGCATTGCGTTCAGTTGCTGTCTCCTTAGTCTTCATTAATCTGTAAGAGCACCTGAGTCGTCTTTTGTATTTCATGACATGGACATTTGTGAAGAGTACTAGCCTGTTATTTTGCAGAATGCCTCAATGTTTGGACTTGTCTAATGGCATTTCCTCATGATTAGATTCAGGTCATGCACATTTGGTAGGAATATCACAGAAATGACATTTGAGTTTTTCTTAGTACGTCATATAAAACATGTATTCTTTAACTTTCAACCTTTCTCTTATAAAGAATGCACAGCTCCTTTTTAAAACTTATATTCCAAGAATATTTTTTTAAATATAAAATATTCTAATATGGCTTCCTGGGATTGAGGTTTTTTTTTCTTCTTTTTTTATTGTTCTCACATTTAAATTTTTTAAATTTTATTTTGGGTACAATTCAGGGTTAGGTATACAAATGATCATTATGCATGTACCCTTCTTGATGAGGTATGCCTCCCCTCCCTGGCAGTTTCCCACTACTGCCAATCCCTTTCTTATAGTATTACGATAGTTGTTCAAGCTTCGCTTATGAGTGAGAACATGTGATACTCGGTTCTTTGTTTCTGTGATAGAATAATCCAGAAACTCTAGAGACTTTTAACCAGAGACTCTAGTCTATTATACTAATACTAATTACTGATATATTTAGATTTATTACTTCAACATTATTTTACACTTTCTATTTGTCCTTCTTTTCCTGTTCTTTTTTCTTCTGCCTTATTTTGGGTTGATGGAATTTTCTCTTTTTTAATTTACTCTTAACATTTTAAAACATAGACTTGACTTAAATCATAGCATTAATATGCATCTCTGCTCTCTTCTCAGATAAGGACTTTAGAGTCATTTAATTCAGTAAGCCATTGTGCATGTTTTTGTTGCCTAGTATCTTGTTATTTTTTACCTGCAAAATTAGACATTCTAATTGCTGTCATTTTCAGTTGATGCTTATTTGGATTCACCCTGTGCTTGTTTGGATTCACCACTTCTTCCTGCATCTCATTCTTTACTTCTTCCCAAAATATATCATTTAGAAAAAGTTTAATTAAGATGACTCTGGTGGTAATAAACTCTCTCAGAATTTGTTTTGTTTGTTGAAAATATGTTTATTTTGCTTCTATTCATGACTGATGGTTTGACTTGGTTGATAGTCATTTTTCTGCCAGATGTTTGAAAATCACACTCGAATTCCATCATCTTTGAGCTTCTGTCGTTGTCATTAAAATGTCTACTCTATTTTTTGTGTGTATGTGTAGGGGATCTTCTTTTTCTTCTTCTGTTTCCCTTTAAGATAATATTTCTTTCTGATGTCTTTCAGATTTACTGTGTTGTATTTAATGTGTAACTGTCATATTTTACCAATTTCAGATATACGTATTTCCATATTTCAACCACTCTGAAATCTGGAATCTTACAACCTATCACATCTTAAAATCAATGTTGGACAGGCTATAGCAATTTTATTACCTAACTGTATATGATCTCAGTTATGGCTACTCAGTTATTGGTAATACATGTCTTGTGTTTAATCACTGTTCAGTATGTATTTTAACAGATTATACTATGATTTGGTATTCAAATGAAACTTCATTCTATATTCAGAAAGATGGTAAAACAGAGCAGCAGAGTCCTGTTTACTATGAGTGAAACAAACATTTTTCATTAGAAGAATAACTGCAGTTCCACCTCTTCTTGATGAACTGACAATCAAATACTTTTTTTTTTTTTTTTTTTTTGAGTTGGAGTCTCACACTGTCGCCCAGACTGGAGTGCAGTGGCCGCTCCCGGCCACCGCAACCTCGATCTGCTGGGCTCCGGCGATCTTTCCGCCTCAGCCTTCCGAGTAGCTGGAATTACAGGCATGCGCTACCACGCCCGGCTGATTTTTTGATTTATTGTAGAGATGAGGTCTCGCTGCCCAGGCGGGTCTCGAACCCGCGGGCTCAGGCAATCCACTCACCTCAGCCTCCCAAAGGCGCAGGATTACAGGCTGAGCCACCGAGCCTGGCTACAATCAAATACTTTAAAAGGAAGATAGTAAAGCTGTATTACTTTTTCTTTTTCTTTTTTTGGGGGGGTGGGGGACAGAGTCTCACTCTGTTGCTCAGGTTAGAGTGTTGTGGCATGGTCACAGCTCACCACAGCCTCTACCTTCTGGGCTCAGGCAATTTTTCTGCTCAGCCACCACAAGTAGCTGGGATTGCAGGTGTGAGCCACCACATCCTGCCTTCATTTTGTTACTGAGATAGACTCAGAGAGATCACCTATCATGTGTCAAACAATGCAACTGAAGGCAGGAGAAATTGCACAGACCTTTGGAATAGATTAAATACATTTTAAAATACCAAGAAGCTATGTGAACAATTCATGCTTGTGCTTTGTCTTATAATATCAAAACATACTGAATGGGTATCAGTAGCTTGGAAGAAAATCTCTAGACAATAACGGAACCTACTCTTAGGGTATACTGCATCACCAGTGTTCTTAATGGCACAAAAGACAATTGTGTGAAAAGTATGGATGTCGTTAGTTGAAAAATAATTCAGGGCTGGGCTTGGTGGCTCAGCCTGTAATCCCAGCACTTTTGGAGGCTGAGGCAAGTGGATTGCCTGAGCCTGCGGGTTTAAGACCAGCCCAGGCAACTTGGTGAGACCTTGTCTCTACAATAAAATAAAAAATAGCCAGGCGTGGTAGCACGCATCTATAGTTCCAACTACTTGTAAGACTGAAGTGGAAGGATTGCCAGAGCCCAGCAGCTCGACGCTGGGGTGACTGTGAGTGTGCATGCTGCTGCATTCCAGCCTGGATAAAGGAGTGAGACTCCAATTCAAAAAAAAAAAAGAAAAAACAATAATTCCGAAGTTTAATTCTAAATGTGAAGACTTCTTCTCCACACTTTATCAAAGGATAATTTAGATAAGTAAAATGTAGTCTTAACTGTACAGCTCAGTGTTTGTTTTTATCTGAGTGCTTTCATGTGACCACCTCCCAGATCAAGATGTGAAACATTTCTGTCACTCCAGAAGGTTCCCTCGTGTCCCTTTCAGTCAGTGCCTTCCCCTGCCCACAGATATTCTGAGTTCTGTCCCTGTGGGTTAATTTCACCTTCTTTTGTATACTCAGCATAATGTTTTGATATTCATGTTTTGTTGTGTGTATCATCGTTTTTTATTTTATTTATTTTTTGAGACAGTGCTTCACTCTGTCATCCAGGCTGGTGTGCAGTGGCACAATCACGGTTCACTACAGCCTTGAACTCCTGGGCTCAGGCGATCCTTCTGCCTCAGTCTCCTGAGGAGTTGCCTATAGGCATGCACCAT
The DNA here is from genome assembly GCA_027257055.1 of Cephalopachus bancanus. NCBI lineage: Eukaryota > Metazoa > Chordata > Mammalia > Primates > Tarsiidae > Cephalopachus > Cephalopachus bancanus. The sequence goes on along the minus strand of JAPVLO010000288.1, from coordinate 1,382,601 downwards.
CACTCCTTGCTAATTTTCCTATTTTTTATCGAAACGAGGGCTCACTTAGTTGTCCAGGCTGGTCTTAAACTCCTGTCCTCAAGCAGTCCTCCCACCTTGGCCTCCCAAAGTGTTGGAATTACATGTGTGAGCCACCAAATCTGGCCAGTAGTGGTTTTTGTTTGTTTTGTTTTTTAATTGCTGAGGTGTAGTTCATTGTAGAAAAAAACACAATTTGCTATTCATTTTTCTGATTACAGACACATTGGTTGTTTCCAGTTTTTAATTCTTACAGATAAAGCTGCTATGAATATTCTTGTAGTTTTTAAAATTTATATATTTATTTCAGTGGACATATACCCTCATTTCTCTTAGGTAAATACATAGGAGTGTCATGACTGAGCCATAGGGTGGGTGAATATCTACATTTATTAGAAACTGCTGAACGGGTTTATGAAACGGTTGTATCTTTTTACACCCTCATCAACAATAGAGAATTCTAATTGTTCCACATCCTTGCTAACACTGATCACTGTGTGAGTCTATTGTGATTTTAATTTGTGTTTCTTTGATGGTTCATGGTGTTAAACATCTTTTCATCTTTTATAAAGTATCAGCTGGAGCCTGCTGCCCATTTGAAAACATTGAATGACTTGTCTTTTATCATTCTAGTCTCAGGTCCCTTGATATGTGTATTGAGTATTTTCTCCATGGTTTGCCTTTCCACTCTTTTAACAGGGTTGTTTTTTTTTTAGTTGGAGTCTCACTCTTGTCACCTAGGCTGGAGTGCAGTGGCACGCTCATGGCCACCACAACCTCTACCTGTTGGGCTTAGGCAATCCTTCTGCCTCAGTCTTCCAAGTTGCTGGAACTATAGACGCACACCACCACGCCCGGCTAGTTTTTGTGATTTATTATAGAGACAAGTTCTCACCAAGTTGCCCAGGCTGATCTCGAACCCCCGGGCTCAGACAATCCTCTTGCCTCAGCCTTCCAAAGTGCTAGGATTACAGGCTGAGTCACTGCGCCTGGCCAACAATGTTTTTGATGTGTAGAAACTGAACTTTAGTGAGGCAGAGTTTATCAACTTTTATTTCTTTTATTGTTAGTGTCTTTTGTGTCCTGAGAAATCTTTTGTCTATCCCAATATCATGACCACATTCTTCTGTACTTTCTTCCAGAAAGTTTATATAGTTTTACCTTTGTATTTTGGTCTGTGATTCATCTTTAATTAAATTTATGTATGTCATGAGGCAGGGGATTATGCTTCATTTCTCCCACGTGAGGATATCTGTTTTCTTCATCACCTTTTATTGAAAAGAACATGCTTTCCCCACTTAACTGGTATCTTTGTCAAAGTCAAGTGATAACCAGAGAGGTCTTTTTCTGGACCCTCTATTCTGTTCCATTTGTGTGTCTGCCATTGTACCAAAATTACACTCTAGGTAACTACTCTAGCATTCTAGTAAGTGGAGACATTTGTGTAAGTTTTTATATATGCATAAAGAATGATATTTGGTTTAAAAAGAATCTGGTTAGGTAAAAGGCTCTTGCAGGATAATGAAATAAAAATTCTAAGTAATAGATTATTCTACTGTAGATTAATCATAAGTTTATTGTCCTCAAGTGCTGAATAAAATAGTTATATTAGATTTGGTAAAATATGATAATTGTATTAGCATACCTACTATTTGTGTATGCAGATTCATATCTTTCATTAATATGAGAGCATTCTGAGTCTTTATATCTTCCATTTTCTCTATTTCTACTTTTTTTAATTTTTTTTTATTTTTTAATTTTTGAGTTGGAGTCTCACTCTGTCGCCCAGGCTGGAGTGCAGCGGCATACTCACGGCCACACCATTGTCGACCTGCTGGGCGCTGGCGATCCTTCCATTTCAGCCTTCCAAGTAGCGCTACCACCCCTGGCTAATTTTTTTATTTATTGTAGAGAAGAAGTCTCACCAAGTTGCCCAGGCTGGTTTCAAACCCTCAGGCTCAGGCAGTCCACTCACCTCAACCTCCCAAAGTGCTGGGATTACAGGCTGAGCCACCAAGCCTGGCCTATTTTTACTTCTTAAACACCTGCTAGGTATAGCATGGACCTTCTCATTCTGTCCTTTGTTTCCTAATCTCTCTTTTATAATTTTTATCATTCTTATTTCTCTCATTTTTGCATTCTTACCACTTCTTTGATTTTACTTTTGAATTCACTAACTTTATTATTAGTTTGTCTAATCTGATTTTCAGTCCATCCATTGAGTTTTTAATAATGACCATAGTTTTTCATTTGAAGTTCTGCATTAATTTTTTTCCATAATTACCAAGGCTTTGTTGTTTTATTATAGAGCACAAAGTGAATTTAACATCATTCTTGAGGGCCATAGGATTTTCAGAATGTTAAAGGGGCCTTAGTTTCAATTTAAAGTCACCAGCTGCATTAGCCCCAGCAAGAGAGTCAGCCTGTCTTTTGAAGCATTGAAGCCAGTTACTGACTTCTCTCTAGCTGTGAAAGTCCTGGATAGTATCTTCTTCCAATATAAGGCTGTTCTGTCTACCTTGAAAATCTGTGGTTTTGTGTAGCCACCTTCATCAGTGCTCTTAGCTGGATCTTCTGGAGAACTTGCCGCAGCTTCCCCATCAGCACTTGCTGCCTCACTTTGCACTCCTATGTTCTAGAGATGACTTATTTCCTTAGCCTCATGAGTCAACCTCTGCTAGCTTCCTAACTTTTCTTCTGCAGTTTCTTTACCTCTCTCAGCCTTCCTTGAATGAAGGAGAATTAGGGCCTTTCTCTGTATTAGGCTTTAGCTTAAGGCGGCAGCCCCAACTTTTTTGGCATAAGGGATCAGTTTCATGGAAGACAGTTTTTCCACAGGAGGGGGTGAGGGAAATGGTTTCAAGATGATTTAAATGTACTACATTTATTGTTTACTTTATTTTTTTATTATTGCATTGTAATATATAATGAAATAATTATTATGAAATTATGGAAGTATTATTTTGATATGAATCTGTAAGCAATTGATTCATCATGGTCTCTGTGCAGTCAAACCTCACTGCTAATGTTCATCTGTATTTGCAGCTGCTCCCCAGTGCTAGCATCACCACCTTAGCTCCACTTTAGATCATCAGGCATTAGATTCTCATAAGGAGCAGACAACCTAGATCCCTTTATATGTGCAGTTAACAACAGGGTTCGCGTTCCTATGAGAATCTAATGCTGCTGCTGATCTGATAGGCGGTGGAGCTCGGTGGTAATGTGAGCTATGGGGAGCACCTGTAAACAGCTGAAGCTTTACTCACCTGCCCACTGCTGTGTTCTTAACACCAATCTGTGGCCTAAGGGCTGAAGACCCCTAGCTTAAGGAAATGTTGTGGGTGGCTTGATCTTCTATCTAGAGCACTCAAATTGTCTTCCTATCATTTTCTTATTATTCTTGTCTTCTACTGGAGCAGAACTTTTCCTTTGTATTCACAACTTGACTAACTTTGATGTTAAGAGGCCTGGATTTTGGCCTACCTACAGCTTCAACTTGCCTTTTTCACTAAGCTTAATCATTTCTAGCTTTTGATTTAGAATGAGACATATGACTCTCTTTTTTACTTGAACACTTAAAGGCTGTTGTAGTATTATTAATTGGCCTAGTTTTAGTATTGTTGTGCCTCAGGGAATACGGAGGCCCAAAGAGAGGGAGAGAGATGGGAAACAGCCAGCTCTTGGACCAGTCGGAACACACAAAATTTATCAATTAAATTTGCCATCCTATATAGGTGTGATATTTGATGTCCCAAAACAATCACTGAATAGTAACTTCAAAGATCACTGATTACAGATCACCATAAAAGATATAATAATAATGAAACAAATTTGAAATAGTGTGAGAACTACCAAAATGTGACAGAGAGACAAAGTGAGCACATGCTATTGGAAAAATGGCACCCAGTTGACTTGGTTGACACAAGATTGCCACAGACCTTCAGTTTATAAAAAAGCACAGTATCTGCAAAGCATAATAAGGTAAGGCGTGCCTATACATTATTTTAAAAATCATTTTGATTTCTTCCATTTCTCTAATAATTGTAAGCATACATATTCCATAGTCATTATCTAGTTATTATATTGTCTTAATTTTTTTCTCAGTTCTACATTTGCTGCCTGAAATTTCTACTGACTCTTTCTCACAATAATTTTTTCTTTATAGTTTCGTAGTTTGGAATAGAATAATGTGAAGCCTGAGTAAGTCTGTGTCCTTCTAGATAGTTTTGCCAGAAGTGTTAGGGGCACAAATGCCAGGGACCATTTTTCATGAGGGGTCTTTTTAGACCATGCTTGTGATATAAATTTGAACTCCAAATCCAGTAAGGAATTTCATATGATTATGAAATGGAAGCTTGTGTTCTTTTTCTCAAAGCTGTCAGATCTAACTCTCCTAGATTATATACCGGACAGCTCCCTGGTTAGTCAGCATATCAGTGCCTTCTTACTAGTTCTGGTTTTAAACTCCCTTTCAGTTTTTTCTTGGGGGATTACAACAATGTGTAGAAGAAAATCAGATGAGAAGAGTAGAATGCAGCTGGATTGATTGATATCTATTCCCATGTAATAGGTAGTAAACAAGTACACAGAGCAGGTGACAGAGATGGCGATGTATTTTTTCATGAGATTTAATTATATGATTAGAGTTATTCACTTTGTATGATTAGAGTTAATCACATAATGTGAGTGGTACCTCTGGGTCACCCTCCCACGCCACCCTTGTTCTGCTCCTGCAACAGCCTCCACTGGTCACTTTTCCTCATGAGAATAATGGGATGAATGGAGCCATTATTTTGGCATTAATTTAACAACTATTTTTATAAGAAGGAGAACTTTTTTCTCTTCAAACTTGCTCAATGTCTTGTTAATACATCTGTTTACAGTTCTCAAAATTAAAATATTTACCCCTATATATTTTTACTCTGACTTTGTTGATATAACAAACTAGATAAAAGAATGAGAGGAGCTGGGATTTGATTATAGTCATCTTTATCCTACCTGATACCTGCCAAAGCCTTGTCTCCTTACCTTTCCTCTTCCTTGTTCCTCTGTAGGAAGCTGCTCTAAAAGTAGCTCCAGTAATAGACATTCCACACATGGTCAGATTGCTGAGTCATATGGTTCTTTCATGAAGTTTAGGAATATGGAAAAAGGTGTCTGAGTAGAGTTGAACAGGCATGTTTCTCAGATGGCAAGTCATTCTTCTTTTGAAAAATAAAATTATCGCCGGGCTCAGTGGCTCAGCCTGTAATCCCGCGCCTTTGGGAGGCTGAGGTGAGTAGATTGCCTGAGCCCGCGGGTTCGAGACCCGCCTGGGCAGGGAGCCCTCATCTCTACAATAAATCAAAAAATCAGCCGGGCGTGGTAGCTCATACCTGTAATTCCGGCTACTCGGAAGACTGAGGCAGAAGGATCGCCGGAGCCCAGCAGACGAGGCTGCGGTGGCCGGGAGCGACCACTGCACTCCAGTCTGGGCGACCGAGTGAGACTCCAACTCAAAAAAAAAAAAGGAAAAAGAAAATTATAATCCTCTCAATTATCTTGTAGTAATAATTTTTCCTATTTTAAAAAGAATTATATTTTCAGAATATATCGATTTTGAATATGATTTTCAGTATTTTTTATTTTACATGTAATAAATTTAATATAATGAGCAGATTAACAACAGATGAGCTATAAATAACCCTCTATATGTAAACATTTTATTTCTTATTTTTTTCTCTCATCTTAGGCATGTTAACATTCTGCCTACTTTGTAATGATTACCTGCCTGTGAAAAAGGCACCTCCTGAAGAGAAGTGTTAGGAGTGTTTAATGCTTGACAGTAAAATAAATGTGTTGACTTTTTCTCAAAGAGATGAGAATTTAGCTTCCTTATGTTATCCATAACCCTCGTTTCTTTTTGCACATCATTTCAAAATAATTATATCATATTTTTGGTGAAGTGGATTGTTGAATGCTGGCTCCCCCAAAGTACCACTAGAATGACCTGTTGATAAACCTTCAGTGAGATGATTACTGACAAGGAAAAGCGCGATACCTTGACAAAGTCTTGGTCATGTCTCCAAGAGCAAAGGCAGATTTATTTTTGAGATTTTTTTGAGATTCTAGTTTAGAGTGGGTCTTTCAATGCAGAGGCTTAATTGAAATGGATAAATTTATGATATAATAGATTAGACTTGGTTGACATAGCAAGGTGAGGTTTTCAAAGTGAGTCTTAGACTGTGGTATTAAACTTTTGGGCTCCCTGGTCATTGTCCTCACTAATTTAGATTTGTTTAATTATCACTAATTAATGTCCAAACTTTCCAACAGCATTCCAAAATACCTCTTGATATGGGCAGAACTGTCTTGTTCTTGCCTCTTGGAGACCCCCTCCTGGGCCCCGTCCTCCATCTCTGTGATAGATGACCTGCTCTCAGCCCCGCCATACAGTTGTCCTCTTTGGGCTTCTCTGGCTCTCCTGGAAGAAGAATCCCTCCCTGGGTCTCCCATGCTTCCCATCTCTCTATTACTCTCTCTCATAGAGGAGCATCTTCTGATAGTTTTTATCAAGTGTTTTTTCGATAAATAATACATGTAGAGATCATTGATTGATATGTTGAATGTTTTCTTTTTGCCTATTGTAATGCTACAATTTCATACAAATATATATACAAAATATATCTCAAACTGCTATAAAAATTAAAGCAAAATCATCAATTCTTATAGACTTGAAATTTTGAATAACAAAAATAATTGTGGGTAATTACTTTGCTTTTTTAAAGTCCTGGAAAGGCTATCTGTGTAAGTAGTTATAGGGATATATGTCATTGAATTCTGTATTTTAGTTTTTCAATTTGTTGTGAATATTTTTTATAACTCTATCACATGATGGCACTTAATAATTTTGGAAATTTGATATAGATATAAAATTTGGTTTCATAAATAAAGATAAATACAAAGCATTATAATTTTATCCAGTAAGCTGTAAAAAATACTTTCCTCACAAATTATAACCTGATGTAATTTGGGTTTATGTTTTAATAGCAAGAAGTGATGTCTTAAAAGGTGTCTGTAATCTCTGAAGGTGGCGTTCTGGGGCTCAGGGACAAATGTATTATTTTAAAGAGACGCCTTGATTCAAAGGAGACCCAGACTATTGCCTCTCAGTTTCTCCCAGTTGGGTGTCAGTAACAACGCTTGTGCCAGAAACATCTCAGTTATATTCCAGGAAGAATTTGAGAGAAGAGATTTGAGAGATTTGGAGAGAGCTTTCAGTTCAGCTACTTCATGTTTCTAGAGACCAGACAGACAGTAAGCTGCCATTTCCTTTGGAACACAGGACCCTGGGATAAAATAAGCCCTACCACTAGTCCATTACTACTCCTCCATTTGTAGGAACATCAGAGAGAGGCAGCTGAGAGAGATGATTCCAGAAGTTTGCTAACACATAAATATCACCCACTGAGGGAAGTTATTCCTTGACCATGAAAAGCTCTAAAAATCATCTGATATCTGTGAAACAGGGTTTTTTGAGGTGAGCCTGAGATCGGTAACCTAAATGAATGGTATACATAGCCAGTATTTTGATCATGGCAGTTATATCCATTTTACATAGTTTGGGACTAAGGGATTGAGGGAAACTTGAACAGTTCACAGGAAAGGCGGGAGAATGTGCTAAGCCAGAATTGTTTTTCCTGTGCTCTCTCAAAAACCATTATGAAGTGCTTCTGCCACGATTCTATCACTTGCATATTTTCTTTGTGTAACAAACTTTTAAAAATAAATAAATGTAGCACTAAAACTAGGTTTGCCATATGGACTTCGCAGCAACTTGGATGGATTTAGAGCCTATCATACTCAGTGATCTATCACAGAAACAAAGAACAGAGCACCATATGTTCTCACTCATAAGTGGACCTTGAACAATGATCATGGTGCTGTGAGAGGGGGATTGGCGGTGGTGGGAAACTGCCAGGGGAGGAGGGGTGGGATTGACAGTTGAGGGAGACTTCTGGGGGAGGGAAGGACACACCTCATCAACAAGGTGAACATTTGTATACCTAACCCTGAATTGTACCCCACATCTTTAAAATAAAAAAAAAGAATGAAAAAAACTAGGTTTGTCTGCACTTGCTTAAACTCTTACTGAGATCTTAGAAATGGTAGTTTTAAAAGTGAAGGAGAAAAGGAGGGAGGGGGAAAGAAAGAGGATGACTTATGAAAACAGCAAAGCAAGTTTTGATTTAGGTTTAAATATCAGTCATAGTAGCATGTAAAATATTTGTATATTTGTATTACTGAAATTTGTATAACTGGGAATTACTGTAAATTGTAATTTATGTTATTGAAATTCATATAACTGGGAACTACTATAAATGGTACTGCCCTTAAGGACAAAAACCATTTTATATGAGAAGTGGCAGTGCGTAGTGTTTTAAAGAGTAGAGCACTGGAAGTCTGGGTACCTGGGATCTTGTCTTGTCTCAGCCTCTAGGGACAGTGTGTACCTCTGGGCCACCCTCCCACCTCGCCCTTGTTCTGCCTCTGCCACCACTTCAACTGGTCACTTTTCCTCCTTGGATAATGGAATCATAGGCTAGGCAATTATTAAGCTCTTGTTAGATTCTGTTACTCTAGTATATATCATACTTTTCAGAAGATTTATGTCTTTTCCTTTAAGTAAATTAGGTGGCTTTACTTATATTTATTTTGTGATTTAAAATAAATCATTTGGTCCTAAACATTTTAATATTTGTTCAGGGCCACTGTATTTATACAGCAGTGGTGTGCTTTTAGGGTGCTGTATATAGATATAACAGGGTCTATTTCTAACTGTCAGTACCTCTGATATGTGGTTAGATTGGAAATTGTCCTTACAGTGCCCTTCCGTGACATTATGATCTGCTTTTAGCTTTATGGGGGGAATCACCAGTGTATTGGTTCATTTGTAACTGAAAGTCTATTTCCAAGGCTTTGAGACTAGTAAGGTTAATAGCTTTGAAATTCTCACTATTGTTTGGAAAGCTAATTGTATACATTTAAAATGTAAAGCTCCTGAATAACTTCTTTTTGAAAGTGATTTTTAACCAATGTTTGATCTTCCTGTATTGGTGCTGCAGTTGAAACGCTGAAGTAGCATTTTGGCATCTTTCCCAAAAGCATGCTTAAAGAGACTAGCGGCAGCATCTTGCCAGGCTCCTCAGTGCTTTCCACCTTGCGAGTGGTGCAGCCGGCTCTGCAGATGATCTGAAACCCTCCCATCTGATCTGCAGTGAAGAAGAATGGAGCTCGATGCCAGTAGAGATCAGTGATGTAGCAAGGTTGCAGTTATAGGAACGACTGTATTTCAGTAGCTGAGCAGGAAGACACTTATTTTTCTTTTCTTTCAATTGATAAATGTTTGCTTTCTGTTTCCTTCTAGAGAGATGTGGATAATTTGCCCTGCCTCCAACGTCTGTTTCTCAGCTTTAACAATATATCTAGGTAAGTGGAAACTCCCAACTTGTCATTTATTAGAAACTTTATTGGATGACTTCTGGTGCTTTAAATTAAGACTGCAATGCCTTGGAGAATTTTACTGAAATGAAAGATTTTTAATTAGAAAATGATATGCTAAAGTTCTTTGTGGAGAAACGAAGCTCTTGTGTGTATTATTGCCTTTAATGCTAAAATGATGAAATTGATATAGCATGTGCTTTTCATTTAATTATGCTTTTAGTTGCTCTTTTGTAAAATGTGCACAAAGAAATTTCAACATATTTTTGCTGTCCTTTGTTTGACATTCACAGCACTAGTCGGTTGAATTAGAATTTCTTTCATAAATTATCATCTACAATTGTATAGCTACTGAAGCAATTTTATTTAATACAGCAGACTATATTTGTCACTGAGTCGCTTGCTAATTAGGCCACAACTGCCTTCAAACTTAGTACCTCTGCTTAGAATTAATGCCACTAAGAGACAGGATATTAGAATATTTAAGCATATAAGTTTAGTTTTCTGAAGATTTGAAGATAGCATCCTTTACATTGTGATAATGTCTCATTCAGTGTCAGTGTAGAAGATTTCGGAGCTGGAGCTGAGACCTGCAGTCAGACTTCTAAGAGAAAAGGACCCTCCTTCTTCCTGAGTCTTTCCTTCTTCTTCTTCTCTGATTCTTTCCTCTTCCTTCTTCCCTGATTCTTTCTTTCTCCTTCTCTTTAGCCAGTTTCTGTCAACTAGACTTTTTACCTGTCTCTCAGTTCTTAGTTTCATCTAAAGGCTGTTCTTTGATCCTGCTTTTATAAGAGGGTAAAAATGAAGTACAAAAGGATTTGAGCATGTGTCTGGACTTTGGGTCTATACTTCTGGATTAAAAACCAGTTTTACTGAATTTTTGTTTGCATCTTTTTTGTCCTTTATCAGACTTAAGTTTTAACCCCATCCTCTAATTTCTAGAAGATGGAGATTATCTAAAGATAGTGAGCCTTGCAAATAGACATTATTTTAAGGAATATACCCTTAATCTTTCTATTTTGTGGAAAAATTAACATTTTTGGATAGACTTCATATGTTCTTCTCAGTTTATGTTGAATGCAGTGTTCCAGCTGCCTTGCTGTCTTGGGGAGGTAGGATTTCTTTTCAATGGCAATGGAAAGGACACTCAATTTTCTTTAGAGAATTTCTACCTAAAAATCATTAAGAACTCTTTCGAGAAGATTGTCTCTCATTTGTTCAATAGGTGAAATATTAGATGTTTAATATACTGCAAACCCTTATATTTCCCCAACCTGTGGGAACTAATTTCTTCTTGACTTCTTGTCTTGTTTATGGGGAGTAATTTAAAGAGAGATATATATTTGGTTATTTAGGGTTATGATGTTCCCAGGCCCCTATGATATCTGAATTTCTAAACTCCTAAACTTCTGGCTCTGTAGGAAGTTGTTTTTGGTTGCCTGTATCTGGAAAAATTTCTTACTAAGTTGGAAAGGAGTTTCAACTACCTGGCAAAATAAAGTTAAGATGAATGAGATTAATATTCATAACTTTCTGTAAAAAACATGACTTCTCAAGAAACAGAGATAGAAGTGAGTCTACAATTTTGAGGCTTCCGTTCTCTCAGATTGCTCTGTGTTTCTATGTAGGCTTCGCACTAAACCTTCCTCTAGTGCTTCAGTGGATCTGCTTCTGAGACAATTTCTGTATTTTCTTCTCTGTTCTCATTGATGCTGGTGGTCCAGGAGGTGATATAGTGAATATATTAGGATTGAGGGGGACACAAATCAGACAGAACACACCTTAAAAACATTTCTGTAAACTTTATGGAAGACACAAATATCTCAGATGGCTGGGCTAGAAATAACCTGTAGTATATTTTCAGGGCCCAGTTGTTCTGCTGTGTCCTGGCTTCTTTTTTTTTTTTTGAGTCAGAGTCTCACTCTGTCGCCCAGGCTGGGGTACAGTGGCATGCTCATGGCCACCTCAGCTTCGACCTGCCTTCCAAGTAGCTGGAACTACAGGTGCACACCACCACGCCTGGCTAATTCTTTGATTTATTGTAGAGACGAGGTCTCACCAAGTTGCCTATGCTGATCTTGAACCCCTTGGCCTCCCAAAGTGCTGGGTTACAGGCTTGAGCCACCGTGCCCAGCATGTGTCCTGCCTTAATAGAGTTGCCAAGTCTTACATTTCTAGATTTCTGGGACCTGTCCTCCAAGGATTCTAATTCAGTAGTTTTAGGTGGGTCTCAGAAACTTGTACTAAAAAATGCAGCTGACTTAAAAATACCAGTTTGTCTGTGTTTTTCAAACTTTAGGTCAAAACCTGTACAGGAACCCTAAAATGAATTTAGTGATTCAAGAACATTAAAATGGAATAAAAATATCAGAGTTTGTCATATATTATGAAGGCAAATATTGTTTGATGAACATTTTTCAGTTTTAATTATATAGTATATGGGTATGTCTATGCATATGCTTGTGTGAGTATATTATTTTACTGTAGCTATGTGGCAACTGGGTTATAATGTGAATATATTTCTTACTATGGGCTGGGTTAAAAAGTTTGAAAAATACTGTGAGATATTGCTGTATGAATATAACTTCTCGTATTTCACTGTTATTGTAGCATTCACAGTTTATTGTACTCTCATTTTCCATTATCCTTCTTGCTTCAGACTATAAACTTGGCAAAGACAGAAGACCATGCCTGCACTGCTCACTACAGCCTCTCTAGCATCTAGAATGTATATGCTCTTATTAAAAGTATGACTAGTATATTAAAAAAATTACAGGAAGAATTTAATCCCCCAAACAGATTTTTCATGTGGTCTAAGAACTGATTGAGTGGGTCCCCTTTCATGTCATTACTAGTCACTTGGACTACATTTAACGGTGGACCTATGTGGTTTCAAGACTTAAGCAGTCAAAGTTCTTTTGACAGTTGTTTTGGAGACTTCCAGGTCAATGTATTTGTTTGTCAGTAAGGATCTTGCCTAGAGCTTCTATGGGAACTAAGCTGATCATTTATGCAAGGGGTGTGTCAAAGATAGTGGGCCTGCTCTGACCCAGAGTACAAACAATAAATAGCTTCATGTCTGTAGGACCTTTTAAAACCATAAAACTAACAAAAACAATGTTGTTTTGTCTTTTTACCATGCACTGGAATTTCTAGCCCATAGAAATAATAATGGGATTTCCTCTCTGCCAGAGTGGACCTCTTGTACCTCCCTCCTTACCTTGGAAGACGATGTTATTTGGACTCACCTTTCTTTTTATGATGTCACTGACAATTTTGAACTAGGTTCCCCCCACTTTTTTTGAGGAATCAGTGCTGTTTTAAGTTCTTGAATGACCTTTGTTAGTAATGTAGCATGATTAAAGGTCACTGAATCACAAGCTTCAGACTGTGACTTTTCCTTCATCACCATTCTCCAGGACAACATTATCCTCCAGGCTACTTTCAAAATTTTACTTTTTCAGGAAGTCATTCTCCTTGCATTTTTCTCAAGCTGTGCTTCAACTAAGTCAGTCACACTATATAAATTATATTTCCAAAAAGGAACGTTCATCTCTATTTAGGAAAGTCAGAGAAGCTCAGACTGCCCTGTAGGTGGGTGTCATCTTTAGTACTAGTTGGTATTTTAGGGTGGAAATTATTTTGCTGACCTTCAGGATGTGTTGATATTTGTTATGTGCATGAGCTCAGTTGTTACATAAAGTGACATGTAGGACTTTACTCTTGTACCTTCCAGGCATACAAGTGTCATGTATGTCATTTTGGCTTGAAGGAAATCCATTTTCCTTGGCCCTGGATTCAGCACGCTGTTACAATGCCTTCATTTTCCCTTGTTAGCAGATAACAGCAATATGCAAGTCTGCTTACTAGCCGAACAAAACAGAGGCAATCAACTATTGATAGATCTTTTCTGACTGTCTATTAAGAAGTTTTAAATTTCATGATCACTACCCATTTACCCACTTAACTTCTTGAGGAGCTTATCAAAGGTTGACATGTGATTCACCTTCAGACACACATTTCACTGCATTTTTCTAAATGTTACGGGCATCATCTAAAGAGGACCGACATCAGGGCATTTTTTTCCATCCATTGCTGTCTTACTCCTTTACTGTGAGCAAACTCCTGAGCATGGTAAGGCATCTAGTGCCATCATAGGTCAGACTGTAGCCTTCTGAGTACTTTTAGACAGAAAACAGGAGAAAAGAGATATCCACAGCTAATGATAGATTTTTTCTACCACTTCAGAAAAATAAGCTTTGAGGTAAGATAAATTTGTTTTATCATGCTCAGGTTGACGTAAATATTGAAACTAAATCTAAATTTAGCACTTTTACTTATATAATCTTCTATTGTATATATTATTTCAAAATTACTTTATTACAGCACTATTTTTCCTTTTAGAGATAAAAGCAGAGATTAGTCTAAAATATTACAAAATAGAAAAGTGTTGAAAGGAAATCGACTTTGTTTTCTTTGTTGTTTTTAGGATATTCAGTTTGATAGATGATTATGCCCTGGTTGTAATACTTTACAAAGTCTTATTTTAATTTTGTTTACACTTAAAAATTAAAATTACATAATTTAGCTAATTTCCTCTGACTACTGTTTTATTTTTGTGTTATAGTCAAAATGACTTTTTATTTCTGTTAGTTTCTCTTTTTTTTAGATTGGAAACATATTTATTTAGAAAGTAAATTACAGAAAGAAAGAGATGAGATTCACTTCTCAAGGTAGAAGACGGGGCCAAAGCTAGGAAAACATGGCAGCTATAGCTCAAATAACACATGGCCTGGCCAGTGCTTAAAAAAACAATGGCCTATTTATGTTAGTTTCCACTGTGTTGATCTCATGCTAGACAGATTACTGACTATATAGATGGGATGGGTATTAACACCATACACTCTTGTCCAGTGGCAGTATGATTGAAGACATTGGAGATTTTTTTCTGATATATGAAACTAGCACTGCTGCCATTCACATAGTAGAACTTTGAAATTGTAAGATTATCCTATTAGTGTTTCAGTAGGTAAATGAGCATTAGAATTCTTTAAATACCCTACACATCTTTATAGTATTTTGCACAATTGTGAATTTTATAAGTTTTTTTTTTGTTTTAAACTAACGTTTTAAAGTGAACAGAATGCATTTGTTTTATATCTTCTTATTTACTAAATTGCATGTGGAGTTTACTGCCAAGAGAAAATTATGTAAATGACACAAATAGAGGTTAGGGCTTCATTCATATGTATTATCAGGCAGCACCTGAAAACCAGGTGACTCTAATTGAAGTAGGATCAGAGTTTGTATAGGATATAGGACAGCTGAGTGTGTGACCTTACTTTGTGATTTTTACGTTAAACAGCTGTTTTTGACTTTAACCACCCCTCGTCTTTGGGAGCTTTCCTGTTTTCTTACCTCTTGCTTTGGGCCTCAATAAACATCAGAATGGAATTTTCTGAGCACAGTTTTTGTGAGTCCTGTGGTTTATTAGAGTTCATGGGATAGGGCTGGTAGACAGTAAATGAAAGAAAAGAGAGCAAATGTTCAGGGAATGAGGAAGCTGGAACCCTTTATTATGTTTGTTTTATTCCTTTTGCATCACCTCTGAAACAGAGAAAGGCAAACAAATCTAATGGTTAGCAGTTACTTTATAATTATTACATACCTTAATTTATTATTCTCTATCAGCATCTATAACCATTTAAAACGTTCATACTGTAGGCAAAAATACATCCAAATACTGTTACGGATTTTATTTATAACATTATGAAGTAGGGAGTGGTATACCATGTGTGCTCTTCAATTTCCCTTTATAAAATGTTGTTGAAATTAATCTTTCCAAAATTATAATTGTTTTCAATTCAAAGATTACCTTTCTTCAGTGAACATTGGTCAACTGGATGGTTTCTCTACTTGTGTCTCCTCAACCATATATATGGTTTGAACTCACAGAAAATTTCCATTTTCATTAGTGTAAAGGTTTTGTGTGTGTGTGTAAAAAGAAGGCTTTTTGTACTAAAAAGTTCCTGAAAGCAGGCTGTTTGCACACCTTGCCTCAGTCTGGGTTTATACATGAGTAGTTGAGAAGATTACATCTATTCATGGCAGTGAATTAGCATTTTTGAAAGCATTGATGAACCAAAGGTTCTTTTACATTTTGTTGATGTGAAGATTCTAGAAGTTGCAGGAAAATTTTTAGTACATATTATTAAAGGAAAGGACCTCCAGTCTTGAAATTACTCATGGTTACATGTTGAGTGGTGTTTTTAGGTTCAGAAACAAATTAGTATGATAAATTGAGACCAAAAAAGTGATTTATGACTACCTTTGTATTTAGTTTTACAAATGCTAGGACATTTAAAACATATTCAGTAACAAACTGAAAGTTTAAGTAGATTAAATACAAAGTGCATTTAGAAACAAACGTAAGATATGTAACTGGTTTCCTCTAGTGCTATTTCTTATATTGTAGACATAATTCCAAAAGGGATTTGAAGTAGTTTACAATAAAAATCCCAAATGCAATGAACATAAACATTTAAAACAAAGGTAAATGAACAAGAGAAGATCAAGCATGTCAAAACCCCAAATCTACACTTCTGTCTGTACAGTGCTCTCAAGTTTGATCTGCTGAAGGAACTTTTGTTTGTCCTTTGTGATACTATCCAAACCCCAAGAAAGGAGAATTATTTCCTTTTTTTATTACAGTACCTCTTATAATACAGTGTGTTTTATATATGTCCAAGTAGGCCGTGTTCAACTTATTGTAGTATTGGTCACATTTGGCACAGAGTAGGCATACAATTATTACAATTGGTTTTAATTAACGAATAAACAAAGCCAAGGCTTAAATATGATGGTTTTCAGTTTTCATAGCTAAATCTTAACAGACCTATTCAACAGGTTATCTTGTTTGGTTGTCTGAGGATTGAGTTTGCAGCCAATTCATCATGACTGTCTCTTGGGACATAAATCTGTTAAAAAATAAGTAAGACAAAGAAGCCACATTAAAACTGTTTTACATTCACGTTGAATTATTGGTAGCTTCTGTCTCTAGATCTTCCTGATCAAAGGCTCTTTTCAAGATTTAAGATTGTAGTGATATACTTTCTGAACATTTGAGTAGATTTAAAGTTTCTTCTTGGAGCAAAACAGAGACCTTTCTTCAGGTGTTTCCTAAGTCATCTAATGCAAAGATATGATAGCCATCCACTTGAGCAAAAATACCTACCTGATTTATATTTATGTTGATATTTTTGCCTATCTAAAATTCCTGTTTTAAAGACTTTGTCTACTAAATCCAACATTTGTGTCATCTTTTCTTGTTAATATATGTTACAACTTTTGCTTCTTCCTCATCTGGTAATTTTTTATTGCATTCTGTGGATGTTCTGTTGTTGAGAGTCTGGCTTTTTTTAAATATAAAAATGTAATTTATCTTATATATCAAATGGTTAGCTACGAGGATACAATTTTTACCATGGAGTTTAAGGCAGTTTCATTTTTTGCCACAGTTACTGAAGAAAACCAGAGTCTGGTTTTTGTTGTCTTAATTGAAAGATTATTAAATTTTGTTCTGATAACTGCTGGAGAATCATGTTGAGGCTTGTTTTTAGTTTTTTGGGGGGAAGGGGAAGAAAATTTAGAATGATACTTGTAAATAAGTACTTATGCTTATATTTGTTTTTATACTAGAATAATTAACATTTATACTTGTATTAGTTTTATCATGACAGTAAACACAAGATTCCTGGAGAAGAGGCCGACTGGTTATTTACATGCAGAGTATCTTGCATTACTTTCCCGTGCCCCCATCTTGTCCCAGGGCTTTGTGATGAGCACAGATGCCGCTTGCATGTGTTGGGGTGTCTCTACCACATGAGAGGACCTCCAGATTGTGAATCGTGGAGCTTATATAGGAGCTGCTTGCACAGTTGCACCTCCTCCCCTCCACAGGGAAGGGAGAGAAAGAAACTGAAACTTGACTTCCTCATGTAAACAATACTTCTCTGAAGAGAAAAGTCGAAGGTCTTTTGGCCAATCATCTTTTGGAATGTAAACAAATGGCACCAGATTTTATTACCCTTTGAAAGTAGGCCGGGTTCAGTGGCTCAGCCTGTCATCCCAGCACTCTGGGAGGCCAAGGCGACTGGATTGCCTGAGTCCACGGGGTCGAGACCAGCCCAGGCAACTTGACGAGACCTCGTCTCTACAATAAATAGAAAATTAGCTGGATGTGGTAGCACGCGCCTTTAGTCCTGGCTGCTCGGAAGGCTGACGCGGAAGGATCGCTTGAGCCCCGCGTATCAATGCTGGGGTGGCCATGAGCGTGCCATTGCACGCCAGCCTGGGCGTCGGCGTGAGACTCAAAAAAAAAAGAAAGAAAGTAAACACATAGCGGTAGAGATAAATTTCTGTATCCCTCTTTTTTTTTTTTTTTTTTTTTTTTTTGAGTCGGAGTCTCACTCCAACACCCAGGCTGGAGTGCAGTGACATGCTCACGACCACCCCGGCGTGTATCCGCTGGGCTCCGGAGATCATTCCGCCTCAGCTTCCAAGATCTACAGGCGCGCACTACCACGCCCAGCTAATTTTTTATTTATTGTAGAGAAGGGGCTCGCGAAGTTGCCCGGGCTGGTCTCCAACTCCTGGGTTCAGGCAGTCCTCTTGCCTTGGCCTCCCAAAGTGCTGGGATGACAGGCATGAGCCCCCACACCCTTGGATACCCCCTTTTATCTCACAGCACTCGTAGTTCTCTTTCGCTAGGCTTTGTGGAACCTCACCCTGTGTACCCTGTGTGTGTGCATCCTAACTTCAGCCAAACGCTCAAGAGACTCCTGTGCAGGATTCCGGAGTTCTTTCTCTTCAAGGCTCCCTTCTTCGTTCCCCTCACCTACATTCCAGTAGCCTCAGCTGACCTAAACTCAGTCTCTCGTTCAGGGAGACCTCTGTTTTCTCTTTGGCTCCACTTCCCTGAGCTGTGAGCTGGAAAGTGCCCTCAGAAAGAAACTTAAGGTGAATATGGCTTTTATGTGTCTCTCTTCTCTCAAGAATCACAACCCGAGGCTGTCTGTTGTCCAACAACTGCTTCATATAGTTTGTTCATTTTCATAGTTGTTTACCCTGGGAAAGTGAATCTAATACCATGTTGGCCAAAATTGCAAGTTCTGTCTCCCAGACTTTAAAATTATCCTGATTATCTATCATTTTTGCCATTTTCTTGACTGGTACTTAAAGGATATGGAAAGAACCAATGATTTAATCTAATCCTGAATTGGTAGATATATAGTCTCTGTCAAAAGTCCTCCTAATATCTAAAATGAAAAATTTAGATATGGGCTAAAAATCTATTATTCAGATTCTTTAAACTCCAGTCAAGTATCATGTTATTTGTCCAGATGACTCCATGCTTTACGTTTATTACTTTAATCTCTCTTTTGAAATGCCTTTAAAAACTATGATTTAACATATTCTAATCTTTATTGAAGAGATTGAGGAAATAACTAATTAAATGAGAAAGGATTTCTGAGACTGCAGGATCATGTTATTTTCAAAAGAAAAATCCTTTTTCCTTTTTGTGATGGAAAAACACGTGGACCGTCATCCTTGGGTACCTCAGGGGGTTGGTTCCAGGACTGCCTGTGGATACCAAAAGCCACACACCCCAAGTCCTGCAGTTGGCCCTGTGGAACCCGGGGTGTGAGAAGTTGGCCCTTCAAGTACTTGAGGTTCACATTCCCATGATGCTCGATTTTCCATCGAGTTTGGTTGCAGTTATGGAACCTGCCGATAACAAGAGTCAACTGTGTTTATTGGAAAATATTTGCATATAAGTGGGCCCATGCTGTTCATGCCCTTGTTGTTCAAGGGTCATCTTTAATTTAAAAGTTTTGTTGAATTATTTAGGAATAAATTTATAAGGAATGCATATTTCTGTAGAAGCTGCTGACTTTCGATGTTTGAAGGGGTGATTGGTGATCACACTCTTTCTCTTCTGCTCCAAGTCTTGAATCATTCGAAGGATACAGGAATCAGACAAATGGAGTTCAAAGTAGCAGAATGGTTTGAAAATGTACCTATAATCAGGCTTCCTAATACATCTCTTTTGAATTAGAGTTTTGGCTCACTCTGTCACTAGCTGAGGAATTGGAAGACTGAGAGCTGCTTCTCAGGGAGGCATGTAGATGAACAGAACTCTCTGTCCTGGAGAGTAGCTGGCTTGAAAGAAAAATCAGAGATTTTGTGTCCACAGTGTGCACAGGATTATGTGTGCACAGTGACTTTCTCCCAGTTTCTCCAGTCAGGAGTTTGCCTATTAAGAAGTGTGTGTGTGTGTGTGTGTGTGTGTGTGTGTGTGTGTGTGTGTGTGTTATTGGATGGGCTGAATTTTTGTTTCTACATTTTTTTTTTTTTTTTGGTATTGAAGGTGACATTTTTGAAGGGCTGAAACTTAACTTGGTCAGAGAGGGAAATAATTGCCTGACCTTGAAAGGCAGTGTGGACTTTGTTAAATGAGGAAGGTATTTTCTTCTTTAACCAATCTTGCTTACAGTCAAGTAAGAGAGTGGGGGTTCTCTATAAGGAGGATACTTCTAGAATTGAAGCTTGTTTATCCTGGGTGCATAAAAAGGTTTAATTATCTACCTAAAATATCTTAAAGGTGGAGTTAAAAACTGTCAGCTAGTCTCTGGGCATTGTTTTTGTGTGTGTGTTTTAAAGTTTTTTTATTTGACAAAAAAATTGTGTATATTTATGGTATATAGCATGTTTTTATATATGTATACATTATGGAATGGCTAAATCAGATAATTAACATATGCATTACTTCACACACTTATCATTTTTTTGATAATGGGAACCTTTAAAATCTACTGTCTAGCAATGTTCAAGTATATAATACATTGTTGTTTATATACTTGAACATTGCTAGACAGTCACTATGTTGTCCAGTAGCTCTCCTGATCTTATACCTCCTATGCCCTGTGACCAACTGCCCCCAGATCCTGGCAACTCCCATTCTACTCTCTGCTTCTGTGAGTTCAGCTTTCTTAGCTTCTGCATATACGTGAGGTTATGTGGTATTTGTCTTTCTGTGCCTGGCTTATTTCACTTAGGTAATATCCTTCAGGCTTATCCATGTTGCTGTAAATGACAAGATCTACTTGTTTAAGGTTGAATAGTATCCATTATGTATCTATACCACATTTTCTTTATCCATTTGTCCACTGATGGATACTTAGGTTCCATATCTTGGCTATTGTAAATAATGCTGCAGTGAACATGGGAATGTAGATATCTTTTTGAAGTGCTAGTATCATTTCCTTTGGATATGTATCTTGAAATGGGATTGCTGGATCATATGGGAGTTCTGTTTTTAATCTTTTGAGAACCCTCCATACTATTTTCCATAATGGTTGTACTAATTTACATCACCCCAACAGTGTACAAGATCATAAATGTTGGCTACTTGTATATCTTCTTTTGAAAAAATGTCTTTTTTTTTCATAAAACATTCGTATTATGGCTTAACAAGAAATTGACAATGTTAGTTGTAGGTGCTCCAGGTCACAGACCATAGTTTGTAGTTTAGGAATTTCCTGGGAACACTGAGGAAATCTATAAACAAGGTTAATAATATTTTTCTGCTAGTTTCTTCAAGCCTGTTTGGGGGCTTGCTGTTTTGCATTTCATGGATATTGGCCTGGAACCACTTTAGGACTTGTGAGAGTGACACCAGTTTTCCATGGCTGGTGGATTTACTATAGGCAAGGACTATTGTAGGATATTCCAGGAGATGGCTTATTGATTGCTTGATTGATTGATTGATTGGAGTCAGAGTCTCACTCTGTTGCCCAGGCTGGAGTGCAGTGGCACGCTCATGGCGTATGGAATGGCATGCTGTGTTCAGGTGATCCTTTCACCTCAGCCACCCAAGTAGCTGGAACCACAGGCCACCATGCCCAGCTAATGTTTTGGTTTATTGTAGAGACTAGGTCTCACCAAGTTGCCCAGGCTGGTCTTGAACCCCTGAGCTCAGGCAATCTTCTCACTTCTGCCTCCCAAAATGCTGGGATTACAGGTTTGAGCTACCGTGCCCTGCCAGGATGTTTTATTTTTACTTCAATAGTGGCAGCTAGTGACTGATCTCCTCTTTCATATCCTTTACCATTGTGTGAAAATATCTTCTCCATCTCTTTAAAGAATTCAAAATTTTTTCCCATCTGTTTGTTGAAGAACATTGATTGTGCATGTCTATATATAAAACATCAAAAAAGGCATTGTGGTATTGTAGAAAGTGACAGAGGTTAAACACGTGGCTTCTGTTTTCTGTGAGTGTAGAATCTACTGACAGAGAACACATAAAGGCACAAGTGACTGAGCATAAAACAAACCCTGCACCTTGTAGAAAAGCCGACAGCCTGGGAGTCACAGTCTACCACTTAGCAGCTCTGGTATAAAGGGCTGCTGGGAATTTCCTGGGAAAACTCTGAGGAAATCTATACACAATCTGTTAGCCCCTTCACTTTGGGTCATTTTATCCCATTTCCCGGGTATGTGTACATGTGTGCATGTGTGTATGCTCTACTTCCAGTCTCCCCACACCCAATACCATCTGTCTACCTGACCTAGATATCAGAGGTTCTTCCTTCTCCCACAGCATGTAGCTGTGAATTATTTGTTAAAATGCATTTGTATTTACTAGAGGGAGTTATTCTTTTAGCCCTTGGGAATTCTAACTTCATTAGTGGAAATTTTGCATACAGGGATTAAAAGAGAGTCATAATCCTTTATTGTTATTATTTATTTTTGTCCCTGATTGCTCTGACAGAAAGTTTCTGGAGACCTTTAATGTTCAAAATTGTGTCCCTGGATCAGTGGTATTAGCATCACTGGGGAGTTCATTAGAAGTCCAGAACCTCATGGCTGCATAATATTCCTTTGTGTATATATATCACATTAAAAAAAAAAAAGTCCAGAACCTCAAGCCCTACCCTCGACCTACTGGGTCAGAATTGTCATTTTAGAAAGACCCCCTCATGATTGGCAGTAGCAGGATTCTGCCTAGGTGAGGGTGGGGACACAACATTGGGAGGTCCAAACTTTACCTGTACAATGTCCACTTGTATACTTGATCCTGAATTGTATCCCACATGTTTAAAATAAAAAACATATATATATATAAAGGAAAGACACCCCCTTCCCCACCACCCCAGCCCCCTAATTTCAATGCCCATGACAGTATGGGAAGCACTGCTGCTGAGGATTGTGGTTGTGATTATTTAGGTCAGACGCCCAGTTGAACTAATCACTCCAGCCATGGACATATAGGACATGCTGAATACCCAGTCCTGGGACGTATACTCCTTATCCCCTAGGACAGTGGAGGTGGGATCAGTTTGCGGATTAGGTTTACTACAGGGAAGAAGTATTCTGTTGCCAGGGGAAGGGAATCTGAACAGGGGGAGAATAACAGTTAGATACCCAAGAGAGTGAAATCCTCTTTCATGTCTTTGCTCACATTAATGTTAGAGCCAGCTGTGCCCTAGGCCTTTTGCTTTGGGTCTTTTTATCCCATTTCCCAAATGTTTGTGTGCATATATACATGTGGTGTTTTCTGCTTCTAGTCTCCCTGACCCCTCTGTCTGCCTGACCTGGATCTCATGGTTCTTTCTTCTTCCACAGAATGGTTCTCCTACCCTTCCACAGAGATTCTTCTGCTCAAATACATATGAATACATTAAAGATGAGCACACACACCTCCCCCTACATCTGACTTCAGGTCATTGCATTCTTGGTAGAGCATGTGTGCTCCACCCATTGCCTTTCAGTCTACCACCAAGGCATTAACCCTTGGGGTCGTACCTTTAAACTGTGAACTGTTAAAATGCATTTGTATTTGCTAGAAGGAGTCATTATTTTAGCCCTTGGGAATTATAACTCCATTAGCAGAAATTTTGCATACAGGGAACAAAAGAGGATTAAAATCCTTTACTATTACTATTGAGCATTTACTTACCTTCTGGCACAACAAAATGTTCCAGGCTCATCTTGCACTTCTGCAGGCCTGGCTCTAGAATCAGCCATTTCTCCAAGGAGTTCTAATTCCCGTTAGTAGAGAATGATATTTAGAAACCAAGGGTTGAGAACTAAGCATTCTCTGGGCCATCTCAGTGGATAGAATTAGGATGAGTGCATGCATGCATCTGTGTGTGTGTGTGTGTGTGTGTGTGTGTGTGTGTGTGTGTGTGTGTGTGATACATATTTATCTACTTGTATATATTAAAAACTGTGTGCCATCACATTGGGGATTTAAAAAATAATAGTAATAAAAAATTACGTGAGAGAATACATAAGTTCAGTTCTAAGATGAATAACGTGTAGAGATTTAATGTACAATATGGTAACTATATTTAATAATAATGTATACTTGAAATTGCTAGAAGAATAGATCTTAAGTGTTTCTGCCACACACAAGTAACCACATGAAATGATGGGTATGTCAATTGTGGTAAACACTTTGCAATGTGTATATATATCACAACATCATATTGTATATCTTAGATATAAACAGTTTTTATTTATAAAAAAAAATAGAAAACACTGTCTTTCCTACCAAAAAACTCCCATAAAACAACAACAACCCCAACTGTGGCTTCATACTGACACCTTCATGAATTCATACTGAGACTTCTAAGTACAATCCCACACACATGGCGTATTGGGGGCATCCACCACCACCCTCTTTCCATATTTACAGTTACTTTCTCTGGCACTGATTCCCATTATATGGGATAATATATATTTATTTGCTTAATCCTTGAATATATATAAAGGAGTTTCAGACGAGGGGACAGAGGGACTACTAATCAGGATTTAAGACTTATTTATATTATTTTTATTTTTAACTTAAAGGAATAGAGTCAAGACACTGTGTTCAAAAGTTGTTTTTGTTCATTCTCTTCCACCATTTTCAACATGCCTATAATTCATTTGAATAGTAAGTTTTGTTTCTGTTTACATTCCAATTTTTGTTGTTTTTTTTTCCTCTTAACATTGCTAATTTGATATTTTTATTTTTCAGCCTGTGTAATAATAGCAAGCTTCCAAAACTCAGAATTATATAAAAAGGTATCACTGAGAGATCTGTTACTCCCATTGTTCTACCCATTCCTCACCTCTCTCCTTTCCATTTGGTTTCCACCTACTCCTGTAAATAACCAATCTCATACGTTTCTGGTTTATCCTGCTCATGTTTGGTTTTGCACAAATCAGCAGTTACTTGTATACTGTAGAGGAATTCACACATACTTCTTCTAGTACTTGTACGGTTTCAATTTGTCTGTTAGATATCTGATCCATTTGGAGTTTATTCTTTTCAGAGTTATGAAGTATGGAGCTACTTTAATTTTTTTTAAGTCTACTCAGTTTTCACAGGGCCATTTATTTTTAAAACCCGTCCTTGTTCCAGTGATTTGGGATGCCACCTTTAATATTAACTTGTCTAACTTCATTAAGAAGTTTGGTGTTTTTTAATTTAGTTTGCATAAAATTTATAAATTAACTTAGAGAAACTGATCACTCCCTGTGTGTTGTCATTCTATCCAAGAACAAACAATGTATTTCCATTTACTTAATTCTACTTTTGTGTCTTTCAGATATGTTTTAAATTTTTCCTCCTATAGATTTTGCTCATTTCTCATTAAGTTTGATCCTAAGTATTTTTTTCATACTATAAAGGGGGTTTTCTGTACCATCTTGTCTTCTAACTGATTATTGTTTGTGTAATATGAAGGCTGTTGATTTCTCTGTATTGATTTTATGTCCTGCTACCGAATTATTTTATTGTTTGGGTTAGTTTTATCATTGATTTTCTAGGGCAGCACTGTCCAATAGAATCTTTTGTGATAGTGGAAATATTCTATACCTGATTTGTTCAATTTGTAGCCGCTAACCACATGTAGCTATCTGAATTTGAATTTAAAAATCAAATAAAATGAGCTATTTAGTTCCTCAGTCACCCTAGCCATGTTTCAGGTGTTCAATAGCCTACTGACTAGACAGCACAACTTTATGGGTTTCCTGGTATACTATTTGTCCTCTGCAAATGAAGATAGTTTTACTTCTTTTCCAATTCTTATATTTGCAATTCATTTCTTTTATTTAATTGCATTTACCTTCAGTATCATATTGAATAGTAGTGGTATAGTGACCACACTTGCCTTATTTCTGATCTTAGCAGAAATGCCTCAAACATTTTCGCATTAAGATGGCAGACTGGTTTTATGGCTATCTTTTATTTATCTGTTATCATGTTAAGAAAATATCCATCAACTTCTGTTTTGAGTGTTTTCTTCAAAAAATGGGTGTTGAATTTTTTTCAAGGGCGTTTTCAGCATTTGTGGAGGTATCCATGCTTTTTCTTTAGATCTATTAATATTGTATATTATATTAGCAGATTTCCCAGTAGTAAAAGAACTACATTTCTAGACTAAATAGTACTTGGTCAAGGTATGTAATTTTCTTAATATATTAGATATTGAATTTTCCTGCAGGTCATGGATGCATTTGAGATCAGCATTTTTTGCTCATCATTCTTTCAGAAATACAAATATCTGCATCATGTGCCCATTAACTGTACTTCACTCTTTAGTACTTAATTATATATTATCTTCTACATCTGTCTAGTTATTTTGTGTTTGCCTGTGGTGTATATTTCAGTCTTTTTGAGCACATGTGATGATTTATTTTACTCTTCCATTTGATATCAGTCCGTTAGGCAGATAGTAACTATTCAGTACAATTCTCACCGATCCATGTAAAATAGGTGAGTTTTTTATCCAGATTATTTCAGAGGTCATGGTACTTTATTGGTATGAAAGAGTAAAAACCCTTTTTCTAAGGTACCTAACTTAGAGGAAGCAGATGTCCAATTGGAAAAATGTGACTGGTATTTGGAAATTGTTAGTTAAATATCTATGTGGTATACATACCTATATGGAAATTTTAATTTTTCTTTGCATTTTATTAAATAAGCATGAAATGGACTAAAATATTTTCTTTTCCTTCTGGGACGTGAATTTTGGTCAGTATGAACAGTGTTCCTCCATAGGTCCTGCAGATAGGAAGCAGATGTGGCAATGTGAGGAAGGTGCTAGAGGAGGAACCAATGTATGAGTCATCTGGAAAAAGATGAAAGTCAGAGTTTGAGTTAAATGTCAGCCTTTGGGCCGAAGCTTTTCCGTTTTGGGTACTCTGAAGAGACAAGAGCAACTAAGTGATCGTAACAAAAAAAGAGAGAGAGAGACTATTTTTAAAAGCCAGTATTTCACTACACTGACTGCTGTATTTCCAGCTTTTAAAAAAAATTTTGGTTTTCTTTGGTTAGGTAGGATACAACCCTTCATTAGCCTGTATCTGTACTTGAGTATTGTTTTATTTGGTTAGAGAATGTCTTTAAAATCATATGCACTTTGTCAGTGTGCTTCTAGGAATGTCTGGCATGTTTATTGATCAAATGCCTTGCAGATGGAAATGAAATTTTGTGAGGAATCTTCTGGATCAAATACAGGTTTATTTTTTGCTTTAATGAAACTATTCAAAGCATCAAGACTTCAGTCTGGGCATCGACACTAGCCACTGATCTGGGAATAGTGCCAGAATAGTACCTGTGAGGACTGCAGTGCTTTCCCATTCCTGGTGCCACCTTTGTTGTGCTTGAATTATAGACATAGGTCATATGAGCATCTATGGAGCTTTGAGATCTCTGAGATCTCTGACATGCTTCTTAATGACTGCGTGCACTGGGCATACTATTTTCTGCTGTGCATGTGAACATGCTTTATATTCAACATAATTCAGTGAAGATACTATTTAGTTTTGTGTGTAACATCAACCATTATTAGACCAATTACATTAGTAATTCTTAGATCAATTTCATTCCCCAAAGGAGTACTTGAAATATAGGGCTAGGAACAGTTACAATCACTTTAGTTTAAAATTATACTGAGCAATAAGGAACAAATCATAGACTCTCTAAGTCTAGCATGTTAATAAATTGAAATAATATAGTTAGAATCTATGTATAATAAAATGAAGGTTTTCAGCTTTTCTTTGCTTTTGGACATATTGTTTTCATTTTTCAGCCTGTCTACCTGATTAGTGATATATATTGGATCATAATGATTCTTGAATATCATGTTATCTTTTAGATAATAACTTCAAAAATAGTGTAAGAAAATTACCTTGTCATTTTTTAAAATCAAGGACAAGCCCTTTGGAATCATTTCAGTTTATTATATTCTTTCATTTATTCACCAAAACTTCATTGCACACCTATCAAATGATAGGTCCTAATAATTAGGTATTAGGGCAGTGGTCACAGTATTTTTCTGGCCCTTAAGAAGCTTCTAGTTTAAGTCTCTTCAGTTAGGCTGGGTTATTGAAGGAAAATGCTCTTCAATATAGACTGTCTACTGGCTTTATTACCTCTGCTTCTCACATTAGTTAACATCTTTTTTTTTTTTTTTTTGAGTTGGAGTCTCACTCTGTCATTCAGGCTGGAGTGCCTTGGCACACTCACGGCCACCGCAGCCTCGACCTGCTGGGCTCAGGCGATCCTTTCTGCCTCGGTCTTCCAAGTAGCTGGAACTACAGGCGTGCGCGACCACGCCCGGATAATTTTTTTAAATTTATTGTAGATTTGAGGTCTCATCAAGTTGCCCGGGCTGCTCTCAAACCAGTGGGCTTAAGCAGTCCACTCGCCTCAGCCTCTCAAAGTGCTAGAGTTACAGGCTGAGCCACCGAGCCTGGCCAGTTAATATCGTATGGATGGCATTAGCCCGTTCTTTGCTACTTGGAGGAAAACTATGAAATGAAAATGAAAATGAAAACCCCTTTGAAACATATCCTAAAAGCCACTGGCCACCAGTGTAACGGTGTTCCAGATAAAGGAAACTTGGTAGATGAAAAGGTAATCTGTCAAATATGTATTTTAATAATTTAAATTTTCTTTGTCAGTTTTTAAATATATAATTCACATGTAATAAAGCATACTCATTTAAATGTAGAACTTGATGAATTGTGTATATACCATTGCACTCAGCTCCAGTCGTTCACCTGAGAGAGAAACTTGCATGTTATTCTAGATCCTTCTCTCCATCACTTTCAAATGATTAGTAATTTCTGTCCATGCTACACTCAAACTGTCATGGAACCTCTCCCCTCTTTAATCTCATGACTCCTACCTTTGTTTTTTTGTGTGTGAGGCCTTTTGTATTTTTGCCCTCTATTACAGCAGTCTATCACTAGCTTTTGACTCTTACCTCTCATCTTTCCTTCATATCCTCCATAATATTGCTAAGTTGTGATTTTTCTGAAATGCAATTCTGATTACATTACCCCTCCTTGCTTAAAATTGCTTGACTCCTCACAGTTCCTATTCTTAGATATTGATTTCTGAGACAGGAACTGGTGTAGAGCAGCAACTGATTTGATGATGACATCATTTATCAAATAGGAAATATACAAGAGGGGACCTAAAAAAATCCAGAATTTATATATAAAAAATTGTGTATTCTTACATGTTTAAACTTCAGTCACCTTCAAAGTACTCTCTGTTTGATGCAATACACCTATTGATACACTTTTTCTACTACTCAAAACAGGTTTTGAACTTGTCCATTTTGATGCCTTTTAGTGCTTCTGCCGTTTTTTTTTTTTTTTTGGTTTTGTTTTGTTTTGTTTTTTTTACTTCACCTTTTCCACATCAGTAAATGTTCTCCTTTGAGGACTTTTTTCATCCAAAAAACCAAAATGCTAGTTCGTCTACTGATGCTGATGGGTTCATGGAACACCTACCTAGCAGGGGGAAGCCTGTACTACAAGAGGCCTGTCCTCCAAAAGATAATTCTGGGGTTTTTTTGAGTTCATCCCATACATAGAGAACCAGATTTGTGAAGGGAAGGCGATAAGTTAGTTCACATTAACAATGTGGAAGAAATAGAATACTGCCTTCAGAAGTCTTTTTATGTGATTCAAGCTTTAGATAAACAACTATGGGGAAGGAAAGAAACAGGCATCAAACATTCCACAAACCTCTGAGATTTTTATATTGATAAAAAAATGAATTTTGATAATACTAGGTGGGAAAAATTATGTTTGTTCAAGTTTGTTTATACTTGAAGTAAGTATTATGTTTAAATTTGAATTATTGATGATGGCCATCCTGACTGGGGTCAGGAGGTATCTCAGTGTGGTTTTAATTTGCATTTCTTTGATGACTAGTGAGACTGAGCATTTTTTCATGTATCTGTTGACTGCTCATATGTCTTCTTTTGAGAAGTGTCTATTCATATCTTTTGCCCACTTTTTGATAGGGCTGTTTATTTTTTCTTTTCGGCACGTTTGAGTTCCTAGTAGATCCCAGATGTTAGGCTTTTGTCAGATATACAGTTGGCAAATGTTTTTTCCTATTCTGTGGGTTGTCTTCCCACTCTCATGATGGTTTCTTTTGCTTTGCAGAAGCTTTTCAGTTTGATGAGGTCCCACTTGTCTATTTTATCTCTTATGGCATGGGCATTTTGCATTTTGATCAGGAATTGGTTACCAGTTCCATTTTCTATAAGGGTGTGTGACCTGCATTTTCTAAGGTTCTTATGGTTTAAGGTTTTACATTTAGAGTTGATTTTTGTGTATGGTGATAGATAGGGTTCTTGTTTTAATCTTCTGCATGTGGTCAGCCAGTTTTCCCAGCACTCAAAAAACAACAGATGCTAGAGAGGATGTGGGGAAAAGGGAACACTTCTATACTGTTGGTGGGAGTGTAAACTAATACAACCTCTATGGAAAACAGTTTGGCGATTCCTAAAAGATCTAAAAATTGACCATCCATATGACCCTGCAATCCCCCTTCTGGGAATATATCTAGAGGAACTAAAATTACTCTATGAAAAAGATACCTGCACATGCATGTTTCTTGTAGCACTATTCACAATAGCAAAAACATGGAACCAACTATGCTGCCCATCGAAAGCGGTCTGGATTAAAAAAATGTGGTACATATTTACGCAGCCATAAAGAAGGACAAAATTATGGACTTCACAGGAACTTGGATGAATTTAGAGTTCATTATACTCAGTGATCTGTCACAGAAACAAAAAACTTGTACCACGTGTTCTCAGTCATGAGTGGACCCTGAACAATTATCACAATACTATAAGCAAGGGATTGACAGTAGCGGGAAGCTTCTAGGGTTGGGGGAACATACTTCATCAATAAGGGTAACTGATCTCAAACCAAGTGAAGTGGGGACTAAAGTCAGGCCCAAAATTTACCTGTACTGTTACTATTTGTATATCTGATCCTGAATTGTACCCATCTTTAAAATAAAATTTTTTTTTAAATTTATAAGCTCTCATATTCACCTACATATACTAGCCTGTTAAATAATGCCTTCCCTCAGTTACCTAAACATGTCCCTAACTCCATGATGTGCATACAAGTTGTGAGGTTTACCTTTTAGATTTTATCTCTGAGGTAAAATTTATTAATAATAGGGTATCTCTTTATTTTGAGAATGAGGAAAACATAGAAGAAACATTTAAATATGATAGCAGAAATAGTGAACTTTATTCTTGCTGTAGAACTTGCTTCAACCTTAATTGTCAGCACATAGATTATTTTCTATATTATAAATATTCTATATCCTCTAGCTTTTTTTTAGCACAGGGAGAAAGAATATTAAATATAGTGTCTGAATAAATAAAGTATTTATAGGCCTAAGTGCTTATATTAGTTATTTGAGTTACTGAATGAGAATGACCCTAATATAAATGAATTCTACCAAGGTGCTCTGGGGTATTATTTAGAAAAGTGGTTATTTCTTTCTTTATTTTTATTTTATTTTATTTTTTTTTGAGTCGGAGTCTCACTCTGTCGCCCAGACTGGAGTGCAGTGGCCACTCCCAGCCACCACATCCTCGAGCCGCTGGGCTCTGGTGATCCTTCCACCTCAGCCTTCCAAGTAGCTGGAACTACAGGCACGTGCTACCACACCCGGCTAAGTTTTTGATTTATTGTAGAGATGAGGTCTTGCCAAGTTGCCCAGGCGGGTCTTGAACCCGCAGGCTCAGGCAATTCACTCACCTCGGCCTCCCAAGGCACAGAGTTACAGGCTGAGCCACTGAGCCCAGCTTCTTTCTTTCTTTAAAACATGAAAATCCCAGCAAGGTTATTTTATAGATATTAACAAATTGATTCTAAACCTTTATATGAAAAGGCCAAGACCTAAAATAGTGACACAATACTGAAGAGTAAAGTTGGAGGACTCACGCTAACCTATTTAAGACTGTTTTATATAAATAAAATAAGGAGTTGATCAAAGCATGAGTTCATGAGTTGTATAAATTATTGCCATACAAAGGTAAGAGATTAGAAAAGATAAGAGGTTATCTTTTTTAATTCACAATGCTCAAGAGGGAGAGAATAGCAACAACAGATTTCACAGGGAATACACTCAACAGACAAGGTGCATTAACCACATAGTGAGAGTTCCAATTTCACTTAGAGTCCAGCTATTTAATTCTAGTTGCAAATGAGGATGGAAGCAAGCCTCCATGGATGAATAGTCGAATTGAAATTTGAAGAATACCTTTGTGTGAGGGGTTCTTGGGAGAGATGGTTTGACCAATATCGTGGAGATCTGTGACAACATGCAAGGTCCCTCCACGCAAGCAAGCGGTGCCAGTGTTGCTGGGCAAGGCTTTGGAGAACAGTCCAAAGGCCAACAGAGAGTAGCCCGGCCACAGCCTGAGGTTTGGGTCTTTGGAGAAGCAGCTGACAGAGAGTAGCCTGGCTACAGACTGAGATTTTGGTCACTGGAGAAGCGACCAACAGAGAGCAGCCTGGCCACAGCCCGAGATTTTGGTCTTTGGAGAAGCGGCCGACAGAAAGTAGCTCTGTCGGCCTTTGGACTGTTCTCCAAAGCCTTGCCCAACAACACTGGCACCACTTGCTCGCGTGGAGGGACCTTGCATGTTGTCACAGATCTCCACTATGTTGGTCAAACCATCTCTCCCAAGAACCCCTCACACAAAGGTATTCTTCAAATTTCAATTCGACTATTCATCCACGGAGCCCAAGATATTGGTTTTGGAGAGGCGGCCGACAAAAAGCAGCCTGGCCAGACAGAAAGTAACCCAGTCACAGCCTGAGCTCTCAATCTGTCTGACAAAACCTTGGGTTTGCATGTGATTTGGAGTCCAGTGTTTGAGGCCAGTAACTCATTTATGTATGCATTCTGATAAAGTGTGATGTTGTGTTCTCACAGGAGGGGAATTACACTCCACAATATATGTCACTCATGTAATAAATAAACAATTCAAGTGATTAAATCATTTCAAAGCTACATAACAAAGGCTTACTATAAAGCTATAGTAATCAAGGCAGCATAGTATTGGTGAAAGAATAAACACATGTATCAATGGAATCGATAAATGGCCCACACAAATATAGTCAGGTGATATTTGACAAAGGAGAAAAACAATTAAATAGGGAAAGGACAGTCTTTTTGACAAATGGTACTAGAATAACTGGATGTCCATATAAAGAAATAAATATAGGCATAGACCTTACAACTTTCACAAACACGGATTAACTCTAAATGGATCATAGATCTAAATGTAGAGTACAAAACCATTACAACTATTAAACTTTTGTTGTTGTTGAGTTGGGATCTTACTCTGTCACCCAGGATGGATGGAATGCAGTGGCATGATCATAGCTCATTGCAGTCTCGAACTCCAGAGCTCAAGCAATCCTCCTGCCTCAGCCTTTTGAGTAGCTGGAACTACAGGCATGCATCACCACGCCCAGCTAATTTTTTAAAAAATTTTTGTAGAGATGAGGTCTCACAACGTTGCCCAGGCTGGTCTTGAAGTCCTGGGCTCAAGCAGTCCTTTCATCTCTGCCTCCTAAAGTGTTGAGATTGCAGGTATGAACCACCACACCTGTTCAGAACTATTAAACTTCTAAAGACAACTTAGAAAAAAATCTAGGCAACCTTGGGTTTGGCAATGAATTTTTAGATACAAGACCAAAATATGATCCATTTAAGAAAAAAATTGATAAGTTGGACATCATTAAAATAGAAAATGTCCTGTGAAAGACACTGTTTTGAATGGAAAGGCAAGCCATAGACTGGAATAAATATTTGTAAAGCATACATATGATAAAAGATTTATATCCATAATATTTTGTAAAAACATTTACAATTCCACTGTAAGGAAACAAAAAATCCAATTTAAAATGGGCTGAAGTGTTGAAAACACAAAGAAGATTCACAGATGACAAATATGCATATGAAAAGGTGCTGAGCATCATTTGTTATTAAGGAATTGCGTATTAAAACAAAGATACCACTACACAGCTACTGGAATGGCTAAAATCCCAAAACACAAATACTAAATACTGGTGAGGATATGGAACAGATAGGAATGCAAAATGGTATGGCCACTTTGGGAGACCACTTGGCAGTTTCTTACAAACTAAACATAGTCTTACTATACAATCCAGCAGTTACACTTTTAGGTATTTATCCATTTGAGTTGAAAACTTCTGCCCATATAAAAACCTGCAACTGAATGTTTACAGTAGCTTATTTATAATAACCAAAAACTTGAAGCAGCCAAGATGTCCTCAATAGGTGAATGTGTAAAGAAACTATGGTTCATCCATACAATGGAATATTACTCAGTGATAAAAAGAAATGAGCTATGAAGCCATGAAAAGATATAAATGAACTTTAAATGCATATTTCTAAATGAAAGAAGTCAATCTGAAAATGCTAAATATTATATGATTCTAATTATATAGCATTTCGGAAATGGCAGAATTGTAGAGATAGTTAAAAAAAAAAAAGGTGGTTGCCAGGAATTTGGGAGAAGGAGAGGAAGATTGAATGGGGAAAGCATAGAAGATTTTTTTAAGGGCCATGAAACTATTCCATATGATACTTTAATGACATTATACGTTTGTCAAAACCCATATAAGTTTACAGCATAAAGAGTGAGCCTTAATGTATGCAAGTAAAAAAAAATTACTTAGGAGGTTGGAGGATTCCCAGAAGGGAATGCTGACTATGACAAGAGAATCTAATTGTAGCTCCTGTGCATAATACAACCTCCCTGAAGGGGCAAGGAAAAGGGCACTGACCCAAGTCATTTGGAAATGAGTCTGTAAGACTAAATGCAATAGTAATCACATCTAATCATGGTACTTTTATGATAAATTGGTTTACCCTGGAGGTGAAGGTAAAAATTTTGATACCTTTATACATACACTGTATACTGGAGTTGAATAATTCAGTAAATGGATAGCAGATGCTAGGAGTCAAGCTTCCCCTGTTGGGGTAGGAATTTTCAGATAAGCAAGGAGAGGAGACTAGAATGATCCATTTAGTGATGGATTAGAGTTAGAGACGTCATTGTGAACTTATGTTTAGCTTAATATAAACTCAGATGGCTATGTAGGTAAGTGCTTATACATATGTATATATTTATAGATATATGTGTATATATGTATAGGTTTCTGTATGTACATATGTTTTCTGGCTTTGTCAGCTGAGAGGGCCTAAAAGAAATGACATTACAATAACTAAAAGTACACCTGGCCCCCTAATCTTTGTTTCTAATACCCTTCTCCAATTAAAGGAGCTTTGGCTCCTTGGGAAAATGGCTGATTCTGGGACTGGGGCAGGAAATACATGAGTCCAGAAAAATCTTGTAATGCCAAAAAGTAAGACAGTGCTCAAAAAAAAAAAAAAAAAAAGAAAAGAAAAAAGAAGATCCACACTGATGGAAGTCAAAGGGACATAGAAGCCAATTAAAAGAGCTTCTAAGGGCCAGAGCTGGAACAATTTTAACAACAAAATAAGTAAAGTACTATTGGATTATAACCCAAAGTATAAAGTGAATATCCATGAGTCCAAACTAATACAAATAAATAAATGAACAAAAAAGACATCTAGGAAGAACAATTCTGAATAATTTACATAGGTATTCTCTGCCATCATGGGGAGAGCATAACTACCTACTCTCTACATTTGGGCTGTGGAATATGACTTCCTTACAAAAAGAGGTTAATATGAAAAGAAGGGGAGGGAATACTAACTTTACATTGCAGGAACCCAAAAAACATGGCCTCAGCAGGTGACCAAGGTCAACATCAACAGTGATAAATCATATTAATAGTATGTACCTTAACCCCAGTCTGATCATGAGAAAGATACCAGACAATTCTTAATAGAAGGGTATCCTACATGATGAGTATCCCTCAAAACTGTCAGGGTCATCAAAAACAAGGAAAGCCTGAAAAGTTGTCATAGCCAAGAGGAGCCTAAGGAGACAGGACAGCTAAATGTAATGTGGTATCCTGTGTGGGATCCTGGAGCAGAAAAAGGACATTAGTTGAAACCTAAGGAAATCTGGATAAAATTTGAACTTTAGTTAGTAAGAATGTATTGCTATTGGTTCACTAATTGTAACAAATGTACTATACTAATATAAGATCTTAATAATAGGGGATACTGGGTGTGGAGTATATGGGAACTCCGTGTTCCCTTCCCAGTTTTTCTGTAAATCTAAAACTGTTATTTAAAAGACTATTCAAAATGAGCCGGGCATGGTAGTACGCGCCTGTAGTTCCAGCTACTTGGAAGGCTGAGGCGGAAGGCTCGCTGGAGCCCAGCAGGTCTAGGCTGCGGTGGCCGGGAGCGGCCTCTGCACTCCAGTCTGGGTGACAGAGTGAGACTCCAACTCAAAAAAATAAAAATAAAATAAATAAATAAAAAAGACTATTTAAAAAATGAAAGTATCA
This sequence comes from Cephalopachus bancanus, assembly GCA_027257055.1. Classification (NCBI taxonomy): domain Eukaryota; kingdom Metazoa; phylum Chordata; class Mammalia; order Primates; family Tarsiidae; genus Cephalopachus; species Cephalopachus bancanus. The sequence continues at coordinate 1,346,229 of JAPVLO010000288.1, read as the reverse complement.
TTTGAAGGCCTCAACATAATCGGATGGTTTCTGTCTCTCCTGCAGTTTTGACAGTGTTTCCTGCCTTGCTGACTCAACTTCCCTCTCAGACATTACCTTTGATGGCAATCCCATAGCTCAAGAGTCATGGTACAAGCACACTGTCCTGCAGAATATGATGCAGCTGCGCCAGCTAGACATGAAGAGGATCACGGTGAGACCCTTCCAGAGCACTGACGGTGTTGTTTTTCTTAGCATGGATTAGGAAAGTGGGGTGCATAGTCTTTGCTTAAAATGCCTCTTAATTTTGGTGAACTATGGATTTTCAGGATTGTGTACTTCATAATTATAACTACAGAGTTTTTACCACCTATCCTCATTTCCAATTTCATTGGACAGGGCTTTTTTTTTAATGCCTATCCTTCTTTTTAAATTAATCATCATGCTTGTTTTTCATTCTTGCTTAATTATCCAACTTACAGTTTATTTTGGAATTGATAAGTGAGAATGCTGTTGTTACATAGTGCAATAATTAAGACCATGAATGCTGGAGCCACACTGCTGAGTCTGAATTCTGGCTTGGCCACTTACAAGCCATATGGACCTTCTGCAATTTACTTAATCTTTCTGTTCCTCATTTTCCTCAAAGTGAAATGGGGATTGGAATGATACTATGGCATAGGGCTGTGGCAAAGTACTAAAGTGCTAAAGTACTAAGCCTTAGAATACTGTGAAGCTCCTAGGAAGCATTGTATAGTGTTATTGTTATTGTTGATGCTAAACCTCCCAAAGTAGCCATCTCTTTTCATTCTGTCTCTATGTTAAGGTATTTTCTGTACTTAGATGTTTTGATATGGCTGACCTAAGTGAAATGCTTTATATGATAGCCTCCTCTTTTTAGGGGCACAATGCATGTTAGCATATTATAGGCTCCAAGAAGTTCTGTAATTAGAGATCCTTGCCTAACTTTGTTCCATTGTATTCCAAGTTTATTTGAATATTTTATTTTCTAAGATAGTACATATTAATAACCTCAGTCTGATAATCTCTGACCTAGAAAAACATCCTAAGCCTCCACTTGTTTCTTCCCTTTTAGACCCTACTAATTTTTATGTAGATTCTGATGATCAGCTGGGTTTACCCAATTGCCAGCTGACTTTTTCTTTGTATATCAGCTTCACAATGTATGCAGTTTTCATTTTTGCCTCAACAATAGTGTGGGCCTCTGGGGTGCTAGAAAATAGTTAAAGAATGAATTCTTGAGTACCAGGGACCTTCAGGGGTTCTGTGTCTGTCTCTTCAACTCCATACTGTCCATGCCATTTCATACTTTCATGGTGACTCTTTATTCTCATCTCCATTTCAGTCTTCATTAAGCTTCCGTGGTACTTCTAATTGCTCTTCCTGATGAGATTGAGATGCATGGGGTCAGATAGAGCTATCCTGTTTATATACATTTGTACTTAATTACCATATTATGATTCTCATAGTGAATCTATATGTCAGTCTTGTCTACCCAAACAATATATAACCTTTAAGGGCAGAAACTAATCTTCTTATTCCTTGCCTGACACAAATGTTTTATAAATGCTTATTTCCTTTCCTTCTCTATCTCACATACTGCTAAGAATGCAGTTGAACTTAGTAATGTTCCATAAAGACTTGTTGATTGAATGAAATTCACCTAACTTCCTTGCCTTAAACGAAGGAGAATGATACTCTATGTAATCACTGTCCTTGTACATTCCATAAGGTATGTATGCCTGGTAAGGAAAAGGGGAAGGTCACCTAGGATGAGAGCAAGGCCAGCTGTTCTGCTAAATATAAAGCATTAATATATATAAAGCTTATAAATCTATAGAACATATAGCTGTACAGGGCATACTTAGGACACATATAGGAAGTATGTATATTTATGATATAAACATAAGATACAGCATATAGATATAAAGCATATCTGCTCTTCTACTGTTTAATTTTAAAAATTAAAAATAAATTTGGAAACAATCTCAAAGTTACAGAAAAACTGTAATTACAGTACAAAAACCTTTTTTTCTTGTACTAGTTGAGAGTAAGCTGCTGACTTGATCCCCTAACAACCCTGAACACTTTAGTGTATATTTTCTACAAGCAAAGACACTCTCCTACAGAACCACAGTCTAACCAACAAAATTGGAAATAAACACTGAATAATTACTGGCATCTCATTCTCACACTACATTCAACTTTTACCAATTATATCAATACTGTTCTTTGTAGCAAAATGATCCAGTTCAAAATTATACATTATATACAGGTGAAACTTATTGTCATGTCTCTAAAGTGATCATTTTTCTAGAACAGTTCCTTGTCTTTCTTTGATTTTCATGAATTTGACATTCAGGAAGATTGTAGGCTAGTTATTTTGTAGAATGACCTTTAACTCAGATTTTTTTCTGATGTTTCCTCATGATTAATTTTTACTTATATGTCTTTGACATAAATATTACAGTAGTGATTTTATAGTCTTCTCATTGCATCTTATCAAGTGGTATGTTATTCATATGTATTCCTTATCTGATGATGTTCATTTTGATTAAGATGTCTGCCAGGCTTCTCCTTGTGAAGTTAGTCTCTTTCCCTTTGTAATCCCATTCCTCATAAAGATTTCAATTTGTTCATATCAGTATGGATTCATAGCGTTTAGTCTTTTTGCTTATAACTTCTCAGTACCTTTAATGTGGAAACAATATATACTTTAAAGGACTTTCTATAACAAATGTCAGCAAACTTGTTTTTATAAAGTTGTATTGAAATGCAGAGATGCCCATGTCTCATCTGTGTCTGCTTTGATGCTGCAGCAACAGAGTTGAGTAGTTGCTAAAGAGACTAGATGGCCTATATACCTGAAATGTTGTTATCCTACTGAAAAAGCTTGCTGACATACATTCTATAACTACTTTTCTCTTTTAAAAATGGCATCTTTAGCTGGGCTTGGTGGCTCAGCCTGTAATCCCGCGCCTTAGGAGGCTGAGGTGAGTGGATTGCCTGAGCCCGCGGGTTCGAGACCCACCTGGGCAACTTGGTGAGACCTCATCTCTACAATAAATCAAAAAATCAGCCAGGTGTGGTAGCGCGCGCCTCTAGTTCCACTTGAAAGGCTGAGGCGGAAGGATCGCCAGAGCCCAGCAGGTCGAGGCTGCGGTGGCTGGGAGCAGCTACTGCACTCCAGTCTGGGCGACAGGGTGAGACTCCAACTCAAAAAAAAAAAAATGCCATCTTTATTAAATTTTTGTGTAAATTGACAACATAAACATCCTGGCTATGGTGGATTACACAAATGTTTAGTGAACTTCTATGTGCTAGGGCTGTGTGCTCAAACTCTGTGCCAAGGGTACCTCAGTGAACTCACAGGGACCCTGTGGAATATTTTTAATTTTCAAGGGAAACAATGAGATTCGACATCTGTGAGACACTGTGCAAACTATGAGCTCAAAATAGCTTACCATTTCAACATTTAGTACCTTATATTTCTTTCTATCACATCACATCTGCAAAGCTGAGCTTTCAGTGGTTTTGTGATAAAAACAGGTACCAGGCCAAAATCAGTGTGGAAGAGGAAATGAAGGTGGCAGTGTCCAATTTGATTCTCTGAGGAGTTGTATAATGCCCTACAATTTACATACTTTATTCATTTGATAAGTAGTTATGGTTATATAAGAATGACATAAAATATTTTTTCTTTCAATTGTGTTTTGATGGCTACTAAGTTGCTATACCATGAATACTTACTGTTTGGACCTAACTACTTAGTAAACAGAGCTGTCACATTTTATTTATTTATTTATTTTTTCATCTAGAGACACTTAGAGAAAATTATTGAGACTCTTAAGTACTTGAACTGAGGAGTTTCTATACTAGAGTGTGTATTAGACATCAGAGATGACAAGATCAGAACAGCTCATGCCCTAAAGTCTACTACTGTCTACTGCAGAGGCAGGCATGTGCCCAGATGCAATGCAAAATGAAATCTATAGCGAGATGATCGTTTGATCCGTTGATGGGTCAGTAGATATATGGGTTTGTGTACACACACTCACTCACACATGCATGCAATGCACACACAGCCACAAAATTGTTTCAAAGAGCAAAGCTCCAAGGGAGAAAATACTTGACTCAAGACTTAAAGAGTATTAGAGAAGGAGGTTGTATCTGTGAAGGATAAAGGCAAGGAAAACGCAGAGAGATACTGAAAGAACACAGTGGCTGCTTCCAGCTCTGTGTGGTCAACAGCAAGCTGGTGGAGGAAGGGACAGTGGAAGACCCGGATGTCTGACAGGCAAGACCCGGGCATTTCATGTCATCATAGGAATGGAGACTTTTGTCCTGGACATAATAGGAGAAGCCCTTGAAGAGTTTAAGGGAGTAAAACTGGATTTTCCTCCTGGGTAGCAGCCTGGAGGATGAATTGGGGAGAACAGGGTGGGTGATGAGATGAAAAGCAGGAGATGAGTCAGGGGCAGAGATGCTGGGCATCTGATCCGGAGGATGGCAGGAGATGATATGATGCTATCCAGCACGGGCCTCAACTGCTGTTTTGCTTTTTTTGTTTCTCTTAAGAAGAATGGGTTTCAGGGTTTTTTTTGTTTGTTTGTTTTGTTTTTGTTTTTGTTTTGAGTTGGAGTCTCACTCTGTCACCCAGACTGGAGTGCGAGTGCAGTGGCACGCTCCCGGCCACTGCAGCCTCGACCTGCTGGGCTCCAGCGATCCTTCCCTCAGCCTTCCGAGTGGCCGGAATTACAGGCACGCGCTACCATGCCCTGCTAATTTTTTGATTTATTGTAAAGATGAGGTCTCGCCAAGTTACCCAGGCGGGTCTCGAACCCAGGGGCTCAGGCAATCCACTCACCTCAGCCTCTCAAAGCGCGGGATTACAGGCTGAGCCACCGAGCCTGGCTTCATTTTGTTAAAAGGAGAATAAAGATTACTAAAATGAAAGGGAAACTGGAGATAGATGAATAAATATGTTCGCCTCCAGGCCCATCTAGAGCAGGAAATGGCAAACTTTATCTGTAAAGGACCTCATAGTATATATTGTAGGTGTTGGCAACTGTACAGTCTCTGGTAAAACTATTCAGTTCTCCCACAGTGTGAAAACAACACAGAAATGAATAGTGTGACTCTGTTCCGATTAAAGGTCATTTGCAAAAACAGGTGGCAGACTGGATGTGGCCTGTGGGCTGGTGTTTGCCAGTGCTTGGTCCAGAGCACTGAATAAATTGCTGCCATTGAAGGTTATATCTGGGGAGTGGTGTAGAATAATGGAGGGGCTGAAAGGTAAGAAGAACTCATCTGTCTTCCTATCACAAAAGGAAAGAATATAAATTCTACCAACTGTGACAGTCAGCTTGATGTTGATTATGAAATACATCTAAATCAGATTATGAAAAGATGGTCACTAGGAGGCAGCATTAGCTCACTAAAAACAATGCATGTCAGACAAAATTAGTTTCCTATTTTAGAAATTACAAACAGACCCTCTCAGAGGACTACTGTGTACAGTGTTTTGTTATTTAAGCAAAGTATTTGACAGAGTCTTTTATGACATCATTTGGAGCAAGTTGTATGACAACATGGTTAAGTGAATTTTGATTGAGGTCTATCTACAGAATATAAAGTAATGCCAGCCTTTCGAGAAATCTGTGCTGGCGTACCAGGAGGCTTTTTCTTCTGGCCTGTTCTGATCAACATTTTTTGTTAATGTCTAGTTGAGAAAAATTTGTCATACTATGAAGTATGTGAATGACACAAACTGGAGAAGTTAGCGATATCATATATTGGTTGGTCAAATCAAATTTAAAAGTAGTCTAGTACAGGGTTTGGAAAGCTACAGCCTGTGGACCACATCCTGCTTTTTGTACAGCTCTCAAGTTAAGAATGACTTTCATATTTTTTAAACATTGAAGAAAAAAAAAGAATATGCAATAGAGATCATATATAGCCCACAAAGCCTAAAGTATTTACTATCTGGCCCTTACCAAAAAAAGCTTGCTGACCCTACTTTAGAAAAATAAGCAGAATTGAACAAGATAAAAAATAGATGAATTGAAAATTCTGGACTTCATGAAAACAATCAAAAAGAGCAACTGTCAGCACAAATGCAGGGACAAACTGAAGGAAAATATTAGATTTTTGTTCTAGATAGATCCCTTTTTTTCACTACATAAAGGATATGGCTTTTGTCTCAGAAGCTGGACTATAATCAAGAAGGTGCCAGAATTTTACAGTTTTTTCCTTCTTACCAACAGATTTATAACTTATCCTTACTATTAGAGATTTATTTTTATTTCTAAGTTTAGTTACTATGTAATTATTTAGGCTAAAATATAGCCATATGATGTATAAATTTCTTAAAACACTCAATATTTGAATTGATTTGGTGTAAATCCAGTTTTCCAAGGTTTAGCTTTCCTTTTAAAGTCTTACTGCCTTTAATAGAAGCTCAAATTCTTTTTGAAAATCTGATGAAATCACCTCCTAACTATGTGTTGTACGTGATCCATACAGTTTCCAGTACTGTTTGAAATTGGCTCTTTGAGTATCCAATCTGTTTCTAGTTCACATTTTATAGATGAGTCAACACATCAAAATATTTCTCTCTTTTTAAAAGTTTATTCTAAAATAGGTTGTACTCTGTAGGTATCAAATCAGTATTAACTGAATAAAAGAATTTAATTGAATTTTTCAGCCAGCTATTTTGTGAAGCTACGAACCAAAGTTCTGAAGTCTTTATTTAACTTATTTCTCCTTATTACCTTTATTTGTTTTTTTAAATTTAAGAATAATTATTTTCCATATCGTAAAAGAGCCATCAAAAATTACAATAAATTTTTATTCCCTATAAAACAACTAAATCATGTGGCAGATAGTACTAAGTTCTAACTTCACCCTTTTTCTCTCCCTAAAATCAGCAAAATGAATTTAAATATATATCTTTATTATTTTAAAAATACAATTAATTCAATGTCTAGCAAGACATGGTTTTTGGTACTGATTCTAGCTTTGTCACTAGTTGTCATATAAGTTACTAACCTCTTAGAAAGCATTAGTTTTCTCATTTCTGAAATTGGAGACTTCTAGTGGATGCATTCCTAGTTTTCTTTCTAACTTTGTAATAGTTTATATTTGGGCATTTTAAAATATGCTTCTCTAGTCTAGGTCTTTTCTTGGTTTTTAGGAGCACGTATAATGGTCCACTTTCTGGAACACATTTTCATAGCTTCTTTGACTTTCTTTAATTCTATTATAACCTGTATGTACTGTTGGGATAGGCTAGATTGTGCTGCAGTAACAACTTCTTTAATCTCAGTAGATTAAAGCAACAAAGTTTACTTCAGACTTGTAATACCTGTCTGCCTATGATGTATAGTCTGGGATCTTTGCCCTGTGTTGTCCTCATTTCAGTATTCAGGCCTTCAAGTACCTACTATTTGGAGTTTTATATAGTTGTAGCATTGTTATTGAAAGCTTCCACTGAGAAGCAAACACATGTCACTTTTGTTCATATGATGTTGGCCAAAACAAGTAACAAGGCCACATCTAACTTCAAGGAGGCAAAAAGTGCTGTCTCATAATGTGACCTGGACATGTGAAGGCACATGAATATTTGGTAAACAGCTCTTATGACTACTTATCAGGTTTTAAATCAAATGTTGACTTCTTATAGGAGTGTGAGTTAGAACTACATTTATGGAAGACAGTTTTCAAACATATCAGAAGCCCTAGCAATATGTTTACTGTTTGATTTAGCAGTTTCAGTTTAAGGAAATTGTTGAACAGATACTTAAAGATGTATATTCATTTGTTCATTCCTTATATGTATATTTATTGAGTACCGTGTGCCAAGAGCTGATATGGTCTATACATTTATGGAGCTTACTGTATGGGGTGGGAGGCAGGAGGGGATAGCATTAGAGATCATTAAAATGAAATAGGTTAAGTGCTATGATAGACAAGTATAGAATGCTGTGAAAGCACATCAAAGAACTTCTTTTGATCTGTTTTCCAGTTGACTGATTCTCTCTTCAACTCTGTGTAATCTGCTGTTGAACCCCCTTTCATTGTATTTTAAATTTTACATCTTGTGATTTTTCTTTTCTAAAATAGTTATTTTTCAAATGTGCTAAGTTACTTTTTATAGTTTCCCATTTCTGAAGATTTTTCAGCCTTGTCTTTTATGAAGAAATTGTTTTCTCAAATTGTGACATCATTTGAGTACCTACAAATCTTTTGGTAATGAAAATTAAAAGTTATATGGTTATAATTTACTCTTAACATTTGACAGATTTCGGAGGGTGAAACGGTTCAGATTGTAGACATAGACTGCAACTTTTAAAATTTTTCTCATAGTGAATATTGTAAGGTGATACACAGAAATTGTAAGCTTTGAGTTAGGGTATTGGGATGATGACTGATTTTTTTTTTCTTTTTGTTGTTTTTTGGGGTTTTTTTTGAGTTGGAGTCTCACTCTGTCGCCCAGACTGGAGTGCAGTGGCCGCTCCCGGCCACCGCACCTCGACCTGCTGGGCTCCGGTGATCCTTCTGCCTCAGCCTTCCGAGTAACCAGAATTACAGGCACGCGCTACCATACCCGGCTAATTTTTTTATTTATTGTAGAGATGAGGTCTCGCCTGCCCAGGCAGGACTCGAACCCGCGGGCTCAGGCAAGATGACTGATTTTTTAAAAGATATTCTAAACAATTTGTAGTGTTATTTCATAGTTCCTATCTTTTTCAGCTTTATTGGGGTATGAATGACAAATAAAACTATATAAATTTAAGGTGTACAATGTGATAATTTGATATATATTGTGAAATGATTGCCACAATCAAGTTAGTTAACATAACACATCTATCACTTTACTTAATTATCTTTTTTTTTTAATGAGAACATTTAAGACCTAGTCTCTTTGCAGTTTTTAAGTTTATAATACAGGATTATTAACTATAGTCTCTATGCTGTATTTCATAGTTTTTAGAATTTAAGAAATGAGGGTGGCCAAAACAACTTCAGAACAAGACAAAAGTAATGATATTAATGAGGAAAAAAACCATTAATATCAATGAAGAGTTTTAAAAGGGTCCACTGTTGTTTTATCATCAAAAAACCTCTGATTGGTAGCTACAGATCAAATAAAAATTGTTAGAAGTATCATTTTTACCCTTCTAATCTTGATAATAGAAAGTTTAAGTCTCTGTGGAATCATTGGTGTGTAGTATACAAAGAAAATTATACAAATGTACTCCCCATTTTCTTCTTTCTCTTTTAATTCTTTTTCCTTTCTTGTATGAATTAGGTTCGTCTCATTTTCAAAGTTGGGAGTAGAGTTAAGAATGTATAGATTTTTTTAAGAATTAGGACTGAAGAATAAAGAGAAGCATATTAATTTTTCTTTGATGGCATATTTTCTGTTATCAAGTATATGTCTCTCAAGAAGAAAACTGGATTTAAAGGATCAAAATTATTTAGCATTAAAAAATAATGAAACACTTTATAATGCTTTTTGAATAATGTCTTTTAGGAAGAAGAAAGGCGTATGGCAACTGTTTTAGCCAAAAAGGAGGAAGAGAAGAAGCGAGAAAGTCATAAACAGTCTTTGCTTAAGGTATTTTCTCTGATGTCTACCTGGATAAGTGCACACATACACACATACACTGAAGCTAGTCTCCTGGAAACGTGATGTCTAAACTTTGTAAATTTTTGTTCCCATCAGTAGATTGTATACCCCTAAAACTTTTATAAGTTACTACCTATAAATAAACATGTGCTGAGGAAATATAATACAATGTACATTATAAGGTAAATGCAAAAGCCAGACATTTTAAACATAAGAGATGAAAAATAAATATAATTGAAGTATAGCTTTTTTCATACCGGTGCTTCCTTCTGTATATTCCACAGACTCTGCACTTTACTTTGGAAAGCATGTAATGGACTATCATCTGTACTGAAACATTTTAATGAGCTTTGCTACATGAGTTTTCATTTTTCATGACAGCTTTTTAAATTTAAAAAGTTTTTGACATGGAAGTAGTAAAGATTTTGAGGAATTTAGAAATGAAATTTTGTTTTAAACTGGTTTTAAATTATTTAGAATATAAAATCTTACTTTTCTTAAATAAAATATTCACTTTTTAAATATTTTAAATTAACATCACTAAGTATAATAAACACAGACAGCTTAAAGTTTATAGCTCATATTATATATTATACCATTATTAAGGAAAATTAAATAAATTAAAATTAAGGAAAATGAAGAAAATAGTCCTGATTATTGTTACTCATTCTTGTCCTATATAGGTGCTTTTCTTTTTAAAATGGCATTCAGAATGCAAAAAATGACTAGGCAGGCATGGTGGTGCATGCCTATAGTTCCAGCTACTCAGGAGGCTGGGGCAGGAAGATCACTTGAGCCCAGGAATTCGAGACCAACCTGGGCAATGTAGTGAAACATCTCTAAAAAGAAAAATGACTAGTAGAGATAACAAAGTTATATGTAATAACCTTAGGAAGCCAGGGAACTTTCTGGGGTGATGGAAGTGTTCTGTATTCTTGATAAGAGTATAGGTTACATTTGCCAAAAATGATGAAACAGTGCACTTAAATTTTGTGGATTTGATTCTATGAAACTATTTCTAAATTAACAACAACAAAAACTTGTTCCTGGTCCCTCTTAGCTCAGGACTGTAACTTCAGAAGTAATAAGCACTAACTTTCTCTCAGTATGCTCCACCTTCCTCACGTGCTGTCATCTCTGACCTCTGGAATCCTCCCCAGCTTTGATCTGTTATCCCCCATTCCATTAATGATCTGTGTCTAAGCCCCCTCCTGACATACCTACCTTTTACTGCTTTAGCCAACAGGATTTTGAAATCTTTCCTATATTAGAATATCCCTGAGAGTTGGCCAAAAACACTTTAGTTAATAGGAAATATAGCTGTTGGCAGTATTTTTTAAATTTATAGGAGCAAGATTTACCATTGCCAGGTAATATTATTGGCAAACTTTTTGAATGGTTCATTTTTTAAAAAGTGGTATACCTTACCATGTAATTGCTGCTGTCAGATATGTAAGTATATGAATAAATAAAAGAATAAATAAAAATACACACATACATGCAGCTATCAGACCTACAGAACACTCTTTTAGGATGGTCCTAGAGCATGGAAAGGAAAAATGGATGAATACATCCCATTGATGATTTAGCTGTAAGCCCAGTGTAAGTCGAGCCTAGCCTAGGAACCAAATCACACTTGATTTCACCTTCAACTGAAAATGTCTTGTTATATAAGTGGGGCCCCCAAAAACTCAGAATTTGTTTATAAGAAATCGCGTATTTATTCTTATGTGTTTAAACTTCAGCACCTTCAAGGTACTCTCCTTTAGATGTTGGACACCTGTCAAGATACTTTTTCCACTGCACAAAACAGTTTTTGAACTAATCAATTTTGATGTCTTTAGTTTCTTCTGCCATTTATTGTTTCATCTCTTCCACATGGGCAAAAGGTTTCCCTTTAAGGACTTTAACTGGGAAACAAACAAACAAAAATCATTCAGGGCAAGATTGGGTGAATAGGGAGGGTAGGGCACAGGGTCATGCCGTTTTTGATCAAAAACTGCTGAACACTCAGCCTGGTATGGGCAGGTGTATTCATAAAATTACCCATCATAAAACAGGAAAACGTGTTAAAAGAATCCCCTCCCATCCCCCTAAAAAAAAAAAAATCACTGGCCGGGCTCGGTGGCTCAGCCTGTAATCCCGCGCTTTGGGAGGCTGAGATGAGTGGACTACCTGAGCATACGGGTTCGAGACCCGCCTGGGCAACTTGGCGAGACCTCATCTCTACAATAAAATCAAAAAATTAGCCAGGTGTGGTAGCACACGCCTGTAGTTCAGCTTCTTGGAAGACTGAGGCGGAAGGATTGCTGGAGCCCAGCAGGTCGAGGCTGTGGTGGCCGAGAACAGCCACTGCACTCCAGTCTGGGTGACAGAGTGAGACTCCAACTCAAAAAAAAAAAAAAAATCACCAAAGCCAAACGCAGCCCCTCACAGCAACACTAGCTGGGATATGAATGCCAATGGGTTGCTAGAACACTTACCTAGCGGAGTAACCCTGTACTACAAGGGGCCAACCCTCTAAAAGATAATTCCAGTTTTTTTAGATCCCCCTCAAATACCTGATTCAGCTGCTTCTTACCATCATCCTTTTGGGAAATGTGCCATTAAATTTTAGCAAACTTTTTTCATGTTTGTAAGTTTTTACGGAAACTATGGAAAATAGCTCAAGATTCTCTTGAAGTCACTAAATAGGACTCTTTAGTTAGGAGGTTTATTTAGCATTAATTTCTAGTAGGAGGAAAAGCATGGGGAATTAGGAGAACAGGGTGTAGCCCTGACTCAGAGGTGGACTGGCATGATACCACAGACCCTCAGCATTTGCTGAGGATTGTTTTGTGCAACTCTACATACTGGTCATCAAGAAGACAGGAGAGCTTGAGGAGAGAGGGACAGCAAGAGTGTGCAGACACATACCTTCTGCCTTATTGCTTTCTGTCTTGCTGTTTTTCTTGCAATGTTGGAAATGAAGGGAGGTGATAGTTATAGCATATACTTGCACAGTTTTGCCTGGACTATGAAGAATAGACTTAAATGGCAGAAGTTGAAATTTGGCATCTTCTTTTTTTTTTTTTTTGAGTTGGAGTCTCACTCTGTCGCCCAGACTGGAGTGCAGTGGCCGCTCCCGGCCACCGCAGCCTCGGCCTGCTGGGCTCCGGCGATCCTTCCCCCTCAGCCTTCCGAGTAGCCGGAATTACAGGCATGCGCCACCACGCCCGGCTGATTTTTTGATTTATTGTAGAGATGAGGTCTCGCTGCCCAGGCGAGTCTCGAACCCGCGAGCTCAGGTAATTCACTCACCTCAGCCTCCCAAAGGCGCAGGATTACAGGCTGAACCACTGAGCCCAGCTTGCATCTTCTAAAATATTTGTTACTTTTACACAGACTTGGCAATTGATTGGCATCAAGAAACATCATTATAGCTGATGTGCCAAATGCCTCTGTGATATTTAATAATAAACTTTTGCGGGGGAATACCCCCTTCCACCTCCCAGAATCTCTAGCATTCTCTTTGTGATTATTTTATTCTTGGTCCACAGATGCCTAGAGCCCTTGTGGCCTCCTGGCCAGCCAGTGATTCCCTGCCTGACCCCAGGCTGCTCTCTTTTCTTAAAATATCTCTTCCCTTTTCCTAGTCCCAATAAAATTAATCATCCTGTTAGTCAGTCTGGTATTTATCTGATTTTAATAACCCAAGTAAGGAAAGCTTAGCTCTGGCATGGGTATGGGAAAGTATTTTCATTTTCAAAGACTATCTTGTTACAAATTTGCAACATACTCAGTGGTCCAAAGATACTTAAGCCCTTTGTCTATGTACTGTTATGTCTGCCTCATTAAGAATATTTCTGATTGGGTGCAGTGGCTCATGCTTGTAATCCCAGCACTTTGCCCAGGAGTTCGAGACAAGCCTTGGTGACATAGTAAGACCTCATCTCTACAAAAAATTAAAAAATTACCTGGGCATGGTGGCACACACATGTAATCCCAGCTATTTGGGAAGATCACTTGAGCCCGGGAGGTCAAGGCTACAAGATCATGCCACTGCACTCCAGCCTGGGCCAGAGAGAGAGACAGAAAGAGAGAGAGAGAGAGAGAGAATATTTTCTCCTACCACTCCTTGTCATCCAGAAAGCCAAGAGCTTAGAGCCAGCATGAGAGCCAACCTCCAGTAACTTACTGCCTCCTTCAAAGTGGCCTCGGTACTGAGTAAAAATAGCAGCATTGCTTAGATTAAGAATTGGGCAGGCACAGTCATCAGTAAATAACTGAATAGAATTCCTTGAAGTAAGATGCCTTTTCATTATTAGAGGGAAAATGTTTTTACAGTAGAAGAGCAGATTTCTGCTTGCTTTAGATTAGGAGGACACACATAAAATGTCAGAAGGTCTCTGTGTGTGTGTGTGTGTGTGTGTGTGTGTGTGTGTGTGTGTGTGCACGCGCAATAGTAATAGTAGTTCACTTAATTATACTGACAAATTTGAAATATCAAACAGTAGAAAATCAGAACCTAGACCAAAAACTTTTTTTTAAAGAGAGAAAAGGGGTCTCACTGTGTTTTCCAGGCTAGAGTGCAGTAGTTATTCGTAAGCACGGTCAGAATACACTAGCCTTGAACTATTGGGCTCAAGTGGTCCTCCTGCATCAGCTTCCTGAGTACCTGGGACTGCAGGTGCACACCCTGTACCCCAAAAGCATTTTTTAAAAAGAAATAGAACTTTAAAAAGTTTAGTTTTAATTAAGCAAGCCATATCACTTTTCATTCCTATCTAATGCCATGTATATGTGCTAAAATCTTAGATAACCAAATACAGGCAAAGAGATGCAGCTAAAAAAAAATCATTCTCCGTGCATATCTGCACTGATGGATTGGACAGAGAATCTTCTCAAGAGCCTTTGCTGGCTTCAGTGCCCGTAGGTCAATATCACTCTTAGTGGAATTTTCAGTGGAGGCTTGTACTCTTAGTGAAAAGAAGGAAAATGTCTATTTTCTGCATGTTGATCTAATTGATATGCTATTTCTATTTATTTATTTATTTATTTATTGAGTTGGAGTCTCACTCTGTCGCCCAGACTGGAGTGCAGTGGCTGCTCCTGTCTGAACACAGCCTCAACCTGCTGGGCTCCGGCGATCCTTCTGCCTCAGCCTTCCAAGTAGCCGAAATTATAGGCATGCACTACCATGCCCAGCTGATTTTTTGATTTACTGTAGAGATGAAGTCTCCCTGCCCAGGCGGGTCTCGAACCCGCGGGCTCAGGCAATCCACTCACCTCAGCCTCCCAAAGGCGTGGGATTACAGGCTGAGCCACCAAGCACGGCTGATATGCTGTTTTTAAATGTGAACTCTTGCTCATGGAAAATTTAGCAGAATTAGGGATTATTTTTTAATAGAAACATCTCAGTCTACATCTGCTTTTTCTCTAGAGGGGTTCTGCAGTGGCTCTCAAAGCAAGGTCCACAAGCTAGCAACATCAGCAGGACCAGGAGCTTGTGAGAAATGCACATTCTCCTGCTGTACTCCAAAAAATGCTAAATAAGCAATCTGTCTGAACAAGCCTTCCAGGTAATTTGAGGTACCCTAAAATTTGAGAGCACTGCCCTATGATCTATCACTTACGATGAATTAATTTCTTTCCTATTTATCTAGAATGGTACTAATTATCAAGAGACGTTTTACCCTAGCACAGTTTCTTTTAATAACTTAGATAATAATTTTTAATTTTCAGGCATTACAATTTATGCTGTGAAACTTGGAACACTGATCAGCTTTCTTCATTCCCCTCCCCAAGATTATTTTGCTATATCAGTTCTAATTATTGAGTAGAAAAATTAAAATAGTATTAGTTTTTTCTTGCTGTGTTTAACCAGAGGCATAGAAACCTTGGACAATTTAAAATTTCAGATAACATTAAGTATATAAAAATTTCCATGAAATTAAAATTTCAGATAGTGAATTTTAAGTCTCCAGTGGGTTATACATTTATTTTTAATAAAATTAAGTTCCTAATTTTTTTAAATAAAATTATACACATTCACAAATAATATAGGAACTTAAATATATATATATATATTTCCCCCCTTTGGGATGATAGATCATCATTGAGAAGTTTGAATGCACAGGGTAAATACGGGCCTCTTGAATTTTGATCTAGAATGTATATTTTGTAGCTACTTATAAGGAATAAGCTCCTTTTGGAAATATTCTAAGAAGGTACAAACAATATGCTCCTTAGATGTCACTTCTGCTACAAAAATTGCATTATATAATTCTTGTCACAATTAACTTTTTTGTAGGAGAAGAAAAGATTAACAATTAACAACGTAGCTCGAAATTGGGACTTGCAACAACAACGAATAGCCAATACTGCTACAAATCAAGATAGAAAAGATTCTGACTCTCCTTCTCAGGACCCCTGTCAGATTGACGGAAGCACCCTCTCTGCATTTCCAGAGGAGACAGGGTATGCAATAGTATTCTTTCAAGATACTAGCATTTTCAGGTCATTGAATTTGGAGCATGAGTTAGAAACCATTTCACACAGAGTTATTTTAAAGGAGTAGTTTTCTTCAGAAAAGTACTGAAATTAAAAGTTTAAATTAAGAAGTTAAAGATGGAAAAAATAAAAATATAAATCTGACTATAGCATTCTCCTAATTAAAATGTCCTTCATAGGACATTTCCTATTTTTCATAGGAAAAATGTCTAGCTTACTTAATATAGTTCGTGGGGTTCCCTGCCCCCTCATAAGTTTTATCCCGCACCAGCAACCATCTTGTCTGCTCCTGCAGCATCACTGACTTCCTTTCAGTTCAGGTACTTTCTACTTCAGAACCTTTTTTACAGGAATAGTGGATTTCTGACCTGATAGCACTCCTGCCCTATTTCTCTGATACTGCCTAACTAACTCCAGCTCACCTATAGAGATCTCAAGTTTAAACCTCACATCCCCCAAAAAGGCTTTCCTAACTCCAGAGACTAAACCAGCTGCCCCTTTCATCTCTCAGTTCCTGGAGCTTTCCCTTCTCGATGCTTACCATGACCAAAACTAAAGAACCAGGTGGTGATTCACGTTTCAAATGTGTCTTCCCCATTAGAATGTAAGCTTCAGAGAAAAGGAATCCTGGCTGATTGTCTTACCACTGTTGTATCCCCAGCAGCCAGCACAAGACCTTGCTCCTTAGCTAGTAGCAGTAAGCAATTGGACATAAAGTCAGAATAATTACTCTAGTTGTGGTCTGTATTATCTATTCCAGTGGCTCACAAGCTCCTTTCTTCTATGGTACATGTGTCACATAATACATATCCCTAGGTTTATAAACAACTCTGAGTATGGAATCAAGTAAATGAGAAGGACATAAAGCATTTATGTCTTTATGGTGTATATATAATTTAAATATATGTATATATTTATATAATCATCTGTCGGTAGTCATAGGGAATTGGTTCTAGGACCCCTGCAGATACCAACATCTGCAGGTGCTCCAGTCCCTTATATAAAATGACATGGTATTTGCCTGTAACCTACACACATCCTGCCACATACTTTACTCTTTACATCATCTCTAGATTTCTTATGTATACCTAATATAAATGCCTGCACGTCATTTCGTTTGCACGGATTCAACATAGTATTCAATGCATGGCAAATTCAAATTTTACTTTTTTGGGAGTTTGTGTAATTTTCTTTTCCAAATATTTTTTTATCCATTTAGTTGAATCCATGGATGCAGAACTCACTGATATGAAAGGCTGACTGTGTTTACATAATTTTAAAATAAAGTCTACAGACCAAAGATAGAATACATTTTAATTTGATGATGCTCATTTATCTTATTACCTTAACCAAACTCTGAAATACATTTTATTTTATTTTTTGAGTCGGAGTTTCTGTCGCCCAGGCTCGAGTGCAGTGGCATGATCACAGCTACCGCAACCTCAACTTGCCATCCTCAGGTGATTCTGCCACCTCAGCCTTCTAAGTAGCTGAGACTACAGGCTCATGCCACCATGCCCAGCCAATTTTTTGTTTTATTGTAGAGACGAGGTCTCGCCAGGTTACACAGGCTGGTCTTGAATCCCTGGGCTCAGGCAATCCTCTCACCTCAGCCTCCCAAAGTGCTGGGATTATAGGCGTGTACATTTTAAACTAAATATAGTATGGTTATTATTTCAAGTTTCTAGTTATAATTTTTTGAGCCCTCATATAAAAAAAATGTAATAAAGGAAGTAATTTGCGAATAATGTTTTAGAAAATTTCTGAAGTTAGTATCTAACATATATTTAGACAAACATGCCTTTTAAATTTTAGTTATAGGACTAACTTATATCAATGTATTTCTTTTAGCCTACTTGAGAATTCACATGTAGAACTCAACTCTTTCAGCTAGAAAAGTGAAGCAGCAAGAGTAAAAATTCTAATAAAGTGAAAATATATATAACAAATATATTATTATTAACTGTAGACCTAGAGCTATAGTTAATATTATTTAAATGTCAAAGTATAATTTTGCTTAGAAATATAATGCTTTATAATGTTAAAACTTTGTAACATTGGACTTTAGATTTCCGAAATAATACACATCAATTCTATTTCTGATTACTGTTTTTTTAATTTTTTTATCCTCCTTAAGGCTTTCCAGTTTTTAGTTTAGTCAAGCAATCTTGCAAATTTTATTCTAAAATTTTAATAAGGCTTTAAAAGTTAATACTTAATACATTGAATTTATTTTTATATGGTATTAGGTCTAACATGATTTTACTTCATTTGACTAATCAATTTGGTAATAACCTTTCTTAATTAAACTATTCTTTCTTTTTTAGTGGGAATACCATCTTTTTGTTATGTTAAGTTCCCATTAATATGTGGATGTATTTCTGGACTATTCATTTCATTCTACTAATCTACTTATCTCTTTTAATGCCAATACCAGACTCTTAATTATAGTAGTGTTGTAGTAAGTTTTAATAACTAGTAGGGGAAATATGCTTTCACTTTTTTCAAGTTTGAATTTTCACACACCTATGAACTTTTAAAATAATTTAATAGAATACTTCTTCCAAACTTTAAAAATAATTTAATCTAAATAGAAAAGAAATGATGGGAATCTTATTAAAATCACATTTAAATTTACTTATTCATTTCAAAAGAATTGACATTGTTGTGACAATAACATCACTTTAAGAAATACAGCTTTCTACTTGGTTGATTTTTGTATTATAGTTTTGTCTTCTATGTCTCAAATTTGGGCTTTTATTTTGGTGATCTGGATTTTTTTGTTGAAGTTAAGATTTTTGTGGTCTTGCTTTTTCAGCTTCCTTAGGTGATTTGTTAGGCTGTTAACTTGTGATCTTTCCATTTTCTTCATATGTGTTCGTAGAGATATGAATTCCCCTTTTAGTACTGCTTTCATGGCATCCCAGGGATTTTGGTAAGATGTTTCTTCAATTCATTTGTTTCCAAGTATCTTTTAATCTCTGTTTTAATTTCCATGTTGACCCAGGAGTTGTTTAGCATCTTGCTATTTAGTGTCCATGTCTTTGTGGGTTTTGGGGGATCTTTGTTGGTGTTGATATTTATTTTTATTCCATTGTGGTCTGAGAAGGTGCATGGCAATATTTCAATCTTACAGAATTTGTTTATGCTTGATTTATGACCAAGGGAGTGGTCGATCTTAGAGTACTTTCCATGTGTAGATGAGTAGAATGTATATTCCGTGATTGTTGGGTGAAGTGTTCTGTAGGTATCAATTAAGTCCACTTGGTCAAGCATCATGTTGAGGTTCTGGACCTCCTTGTTGATTTTTTGTGTTGATGATCTGTCTAGGGTTGTGAGTGGAGTATTTAAGTCCCCAACTATGATAGTGTTAGTGTCAATATCTTTTTTAAGTTTACCTAGAAGCTGCTTCATGAAAGTTGGTGCTCCTATGTTGGTGCCCATATGTTTAGGATGAATAGTTCTTGTTAATGGATTGAACTTTTTATCATTATGTAGTGATCCTCCATATATGTTTTAATTTTTGATAGCTTAAAGGATATTTTGTCTGATATTAAGATCACAACTCCTGCTTTCTTTTGTATTCCGTTCGCCTGAAATTTTGTTTCCCATCCTCTTACTTCGAGTCTGTGAGTGGTTCTTTCTGGTAAGATGAGTCTCTTGGAGACAATATATTGTTAACTCTAGTCAGGATGGCCATCATCAATAACTCGAAAAACAACAGATGCTGAAGAGAATGAGGGGAAAAGGGAACACTTCTACACTGTTGGTGGGAGTGTAAATTAATATAACCTCTGTGGAAAACAGTTTGCCAATTCCTAAAAGATCTAAAAATCGACCTTCCATACAACCCCACAATTGCCTTACTGGGAATATACCCAGCGGAACTCAAATCACTCTATGGAAAAGATACTTACACACCCATGTTTATTGCAGCATTATTCACAATAACAAAAACTTGGAACCAACCATGCTGCCCATCAAAAGAGGACTGGATTTTTTAAAATGTGGTTCATCTACATGATGGAATATTATGCAGTCATAAAGAAGGACAAAATTATGAACTGTGTAGCAACGTAGATGGACTTAGAGTCTCTAATGCTGAATGAGCTACCACAGAAACAAAGAACTGAGTATCACATGTTCTCACTCATAAGTGGACCATGAATAGTCATCATAATACTATAAGAAAAGGATTTGCAATAGCGAGAAACTGTCAGGGAAGAGGGGGCACACCTCATCAATAAGGGTACCTGCATAATGAACATTTGTATACCTAACCCTGAATTGTACTCCACATCTTTAAAGTTAAAAAAAATGTTTTTAAAGAAATACATGTAAAACCTCAAACCACAAGAACCCTAGAAAATGAAAGACATATCCTCATGGAAATTGGAACTGGCATCCAATTCCTGAACAAAACCCGAAACCCACAGGCCATAAGAGAGAGGATAGACAAGTGGGACCTCATTAAACTGACAAGCTTCTGCAAAGCCAAAGAAACCATCAAGAGAGCAGGGAGACAGCCTACAGACTGGGAAAAAGTATTTGCCAACTCCAGGTCTGACAAAGGCTTAACATCTTGGATCTACAAGGAACTCAAACGTGCTGAAAAGGAAAAAACAAACAACCCCATTATAAAATGGGCAAAAGATATGAACAGACACTTCTCAAAGGAAGACATCCAAGCAGCCAACAGACACATGAAAAAATGTTCAACCTCACTAATCATCAGGGAGATGCAAATCAAAACCACCCTGAGATACAACCTAACTCCAGTCAGAATGGCAATTATCAATAACTCAAAAAATAACAGTTGCTGGAGAGAGTGTGACGAAAAGGGAACACTTCTACACTGTTGGTGGGAGTGCAAACTAGTATAACCTCTGTGGAAAACAGTATGGCGATTCCTAAAAGCTCTAAATATTGACCTCCCATATGACCCTGCAATCCCCCTACTAGGAATATACCCTGAAGAACTCAAATCACTCTATAAAAAAGATACCTGCACACATATGTTTATCGCAGCATTGTTCACAATAGCAAGAACCTGAAAGCAACCATGCTGTCCATCAAAAGAGACTGGATTAAAAAAATGTGGTGCATACACATGATGGAATACTACGCAGTCATAAAAAAGAACAAAATCATGAATTTTGCAGCAACCTGGATGGAACTAGAGTCTATAATACTGAGTGATCTCTCACAGAAACAAAGATCTGAGTATCACATGTTCTCACTCATATAGTAGACCTTGAACATCCAATGTAATACTATAAGAAAATGATTGACAGTGGTGGGAAACTATGGGAAGGGAGGGGAAGGGAAATGGGATTAATGGTAGTAAATATCTGTCTGGGGATGGGGAGACACCTCTTATGAACAGGGGTGGCTGAACGAAGCATATTTGTATACCTAATCCTTAACTGTACCCCACAATATCATAATAAAAAATATTGATTAAATTTTTAAAAAAAGATAGAACTTAAAAAAAAAACTTTTAAACTTTTTGTCCTAATGTTGTAAAGCAAAGGTAGTGATCCCTTTGCTTACATTTAAGAAATTGAAACTGTTTATTATAATTTGAATATGTTAATGCACAGACCATAAAGAAAAAGCCTAGATAAAATGTTTGAATAAATTTGTAAATAAATTGACAAAAACAAAACAAAAGAAATACAGTATGTCTCTCCATTTTTTTCAGGTTTTGTTTAATATCCAGAGGGAGGTAACTGGGAAAATGCTGAAAGATTGAAAGAAAATTCAGAGGAACTGAATGAGGTTAGAGACCATGAAATAGTAGCCACTACAGCCTGAATTGTTGAGTCAGTTTATTCCAAGAGAGCACAGAGTAGCTAAGTATAACAGTAGAGACGTTAAATGTCCGATAAGGGACAAAGACAAGAAATAAAAAATTCCAGTGTGATGACAAACAAAAAGATAGACGTGATGAGCCAGATTGTCTAAGCTAGATTTTTAAGGAATTAAAAACTAGAAGATTGCCAACAAATGGGGAGAAATGTTCATATTTTGGAACTGGAAGTCTAATTAAAGTTGAGTATGAGGAGTCTATGAAGTAAGAGGGTTCATAATAAACTGGAGTCATGGGAATTTATGGTCAGAATGAGTTCTTCAGATTAAGATTTTAGAGGTAGAAGATATCTAAGTAATGACATTGGAAGCAAAATGGAGGCCATTGTTGTGGGTTGTTGGATAAGAGTAAAAGGAAGACAGATCAGCTAAAGTCATTACTTTACTTTAGACACTGAAGTTGCTGCTGGTGGAACTAGGTGTGCAACCAGAACCAAAGTCTTCAAAAACAGCCCAGCCTCATCGCCTCTGCTGGCATTCTGCGCTCCAGTTACAGGACTGTCCACTGTTCAGGTTTTACTAGTTTTGGCAGCTGCACTGAATGCAGGAGTATCTTTTTTTATTAAATGACTCTTTTACTAGGCAAAACTACCTCTTTTTTTTGTTAAGATGTGGGGTGCAATTCAGGATTAGGTACACAAGTGGTCATCATACAGGTAAAGTTTGGGCCTCCCTTTGGCCCCCACTTCTCCTAGTTTGAGATCAGGTACCTTTATTGATGTTATGTGGCCCCTCCTTCCCTCCCCTGGCAGTTTCCGGCTACTGCCAATCCCTTTCTTATAGTATTATGGTAAATGTTCAGGGTCTGCTTATGAGTGAGAACATGTGGTACTCAGTTCTTTGTTTCTGTGATAAATCACAGATTTATGTGATTTATGTGGGGCATCTAATCGTCTTTACCATTGATGCCCCACATTTAAACTCTAAATCCATCCAAGTTGCTGCAAGGTCCATAATTTTGTTTTTCTTTATGGCTGCGTAATATTCCATCAAATATATATACCACATTTTTAAAATCCAGTCTAGTTTCAATGGGCAACACGGTTCTTTCCATGTTTTTGCTATTGTGAATAGTGCTGCAATAAACATGCGTGTGTAGGTATCTTTTTTGTAGAGTGATTTAAGTTCCTCCAGGTATATTCCCAGAAGGGGGATTACTTGGTCATATGGAAAGTCAGTATCTAGTTCTTTTAGGAATTGCCACACTGTTTTCCATAGAGGTTGAATTAGTTTGCATTCCCACCAGCAATGTAGAAGTGTTCCCTTTTCTCCACATCCTTGCCAGCACAGTGTCTGTTACTTTTTGTTTTATTAATGGTGGCCATTCTTAGTGGAGTTAGGTGGTATCTCAGTGTGGTTTTGAATTTTCATAGTGGCGTATGTCCAAAAATTCCATGACCATCTAAAATAATTTAAAATTATAGTCTTCACTTTTATGGTCTCAAAAACAAGCAATCAGTTCCAAAAGAAAGAGGAAGTATCTGTTAGTGAAAATTGTTGTACCTTATACTTACTGCCAAGAGTTTCAGAATTTTTACTAGGAGTTCCACAAAGTCAGAGGCTTCTAAGCAAGGAGCACGGAGGAAGAGTTTGGGGGAAATGGGAAAAATGATATGTGGGCTCTGTGGAGAGGGTGTAAATGATGAGTCATTAGGAAAAGGACCCACAAATCCTGGCAAGAGATTTACTTTCTACAAATATGTATGTTTAAGGTGCCATGGAAACGCTATTACATCCTCTTGGTCTGACTCTTTTTTAATGACCTAAAAACTATTTAATTGAGGAACCATAGAAGATACTTATATATGAAGGTGGAAAATAAAACTTCAAGGACATTGAATAATTAGTACAAACTGTCATGCAAGATCAATTACTTATAACTTCTAGTGGTTGTTGATTATTCTTCAATTTAGTGTGTGGTTATTTGATTCCTGTAAGATCTCTCACATCTGACTGTTAGAACTGTTTCTGAGCAAGATTACATACCTTGTATTTGTCTAAGTGAGGGGCTGCTAACCAGAGAGTCCAGATTGGTTTTTTTAATTTTGAGTCCTGATTCTGCTTGACCCCCCACAGCATTTAATGTAGTTGACATTCTTCATTCACCTGATTCTCCTGTTACCTATGCAGCTACTCTTTTTTCTTTATTTTCAGGTGTATTTTACTGATTTATTTTCTACCAAATCTTTCGATGAATATCATGCAATTCTTTTATGTGTAAAATTTAGTTATGCTTCTTGCTATAGTAGATGAAGGAAGAATCAGCTCATTCGCTTCCTTTCCTCCCAAAACTATATATCTAACTTCTCTCATTGGTAATTTGGATAATAGATACTAACTTAAGTCTCTCTTTCTTCCTTTTTTTTAGTTGGGGTTTCACCCTGTCACTCAGGCTGCAGTGCAGTGGCATGATCACAACTCACTGTAACCTCAACCTCCTGGGCTTAGGCCATCCTTCCACCTTAGCCTCCCAAGTAGCTGGGACTACAGGCACACACCACCACACTCAGATACTTTTAAAAAAAATTTGTAGAGACCACGTCTCTCTATGTTACCCAGGCTGGTTTCAAACTCCTAGGCTCAAGCAATCCTCCCACCTCAGCCTCCCAAAGTACTGGGATTATAGGCATGAGCCACCACTCTGAACCCAAATCTCTGTTTCTTGTCCCATCTGCTGTAGACAGTACCTTTCAAGTCTGCATTGTGCAAGATGAGTCTTTTCATCTTTTTACTTCTCCCGCTTTATAAACTGCAACGTTTTTCCTTTTTTTAACAATACATCATGACATTCAATGTATGCTGCAACTTCTATCAGCTATACTTTTCTAATTTCCCTTGTGATTTTTTTCTTTACCACATATCTGTGAATTTTCCAGATTTGCTTCTGTTGCTGCTTTATGATGCACTTCACTGTAGTCAGAGAAAATCTTTTGTATGTGTTTAATTTTTTTAAACGTATTGAGACTTGTGTTGTGGCTTAACATATGCTCTGTCCTAAAGAATGTTCCATGCGTACTTGAAAATAATGTGTATTCCACTCTTGTTGGGTAGAGTGTTCTATATATGTCTGTTAGGTCTAGTTGGTTTTATAGTGTTCTCCAAGTCCTTTGTTTACTTGTAGATTATCTGTCTGGTTGTTGTGTTATTGAAACCAGGGTACTGAAGTCCCCATCTATTGTAAAATGAACTACAGTATTTCCCCTTCAACTCTGTCAGTTTTTGCTTCATATATTTTAGGTGTTAAGTGCATTTAATTTACAATTGTTATACATTCCTTATGTTCTTCCATGTCTTTGGTAAAAAATTTGGGCATAAAATATATTTTATATATTGTTAGTAGCCAGCTCAGCTCTCTTTAGGTTACTGTTTACATGGAATATTTGTTTCTGTCCTTTCAATTTCAACCTATTTTTGTCTTTTAATCATGTAAGCATGTACTTGTATCATTTTTTTTTTTTTTTTTTGAGTTGGAGTCTCACTCCATCTCCCAGGCTGGAGTGCAGTGGCATGCTCACAATCACGCCAGCATCAACCTGCTGGGCTCAGGTGATCCTTCCACCTCAGTCTTCCAAATAGCTGGAACTACAGGTGTGTGCTACCACACCCAACTAATTTTTTTATTTATTGTAGAGATGAAGTCTCACCAAATTGGCCAGGCTAGTCCTGAACCCCTGGGCTCAGACAAGCCCTCTCACCTCAGCCTCCCAAAGTGCTGGGATTATAGGCTTGGGCCACCGCACCTGGCCTAGTTGTAGCTTTTAAAAAACCCATCCTGCTAATCTCTGCCTTTAAATGGAAGAGTTTTATCTTTAAAGTCCTGATGAGGAATTTGCTTTTGATGTTTATTTTATTTTTTGTTCTTCAATTCCTGCATGACTTTTCTTTTGAGTGTTTAATTGATTTTTTTCAGTGTGTCATTTTCTATCCCCTTTTCATTCCTTTTACTTTATATTTTTTGGTTATTTTCTTAGTTGTTAGGTACTGCAATTAACATCTTGATTTAATTCACTTGAATTAATACCAATTTAGTTGTAATAGTATACAAAAACTTTACTTCTATTTAGCTCCATGGTTTTTATGTTGTTTTTTTTCACAAATTACATATTTAAACATTGTGTGCTTATTGCATAGGTTTATAATTCTTATTTTATGCATTTATCTTTTAAATTGTATAGAAGAAAAAAAGAATTTACCTACCAAAAATGTAATAATACTGGCTTTTATTACATACCTGTATAATTACCTTTACTAGTGTTCTTTATTTCTTCATATGGCTTCAGGTTACCATCTAGTGTTTTCTAAGTCTAAGAAACTTCCCTTAGCATTTTTTGTTAAGGTCAGTTGTACTAGCAGTGAAATCCTTCAGCTTTTATTTACCAGGGAATGTCTTAATTTTTCTATTATTTTCAAAATACAATTTTGCCAGATAAAGAATTCTGGGTTGACGGGGTTTTTTGGTTGTTTTTCTTTTCTTTTCTTTTATCACTTTAAGTATGTCCTCCCACTATCTTTTAGTTTCCATGACTTCTGATGAGAAATCAGTTGTTATTCTTATTGAGGATCCTTTATATGTGATAAGTCACTTCTCTCATTTCTTTCAAGATTGTGTCTTTATCTTTCTCTGTTAACAGTTTGATTAAAATGTGTCTTTATGCGAATTGCTTTTGAGTTTATACTAGTTGGAGTTCAGTGAGCTTCTTGGATGTGTTGGTTTATGTCTTTCATCAGATTTGGGAAGTTTCTGGCCATTATTTCTCAAATATTTTTTCTACTTTTTTCTCTTGTGTCTGTTCTTCTGAAACTTTCATTATGTTTATGTTGGTATCCATGATGGTATCCTGTTCATTTATCTTTATTCTTTTCTTTCCTACTTCTCAAACTGTATAATTTCAATTGACCTGTCTTTAAATTCACTAATTCTTCTGCTTGCTCAAATCTACTGTTGAAGCCCTCTAGAGAACTTTTTTTTTTTAAGTTGGAGTCTCACTGCATTGCCCAGGCTGGAGTGCAATGACATGCTCACGGCCACCCCAGTGTCAACCTGCTGGGCTCAAATGATCCTTCCACCTCAGTCTTCCAAGTAGCCAGAATTATAGGCATGTGCTACCACACCTGGCTAATTTTTTGATTTATTGTAGAGATAAGGTTTCACCAAGTTGCTCAGACTGAGAGAATTTTTAGTTTTAGTTATTGTACTTTTCAACTCCAAAATGTCTATTTGACTTCTTTTAAATTTCTGTCTCTTTATTGATATTCTCTCTTTGGTGAGATGTTGTTCTCCTGGTTTTCGTTAGTTCTCTGAGCATATTTAAAATCATTGATTTAAAGTTCTTATCTAGTAAGTCCAAAGTCTAGGCTTCCTCAAGAACAGTTTCTATTCATTTCATCATTTCCTCTGAGTTATACTTTTTATTTCTTTGCATAACTCATAATTTTTTGTTGAAATTTGACTTTTTTTTTTCAGTTGGAGTCTCACCCTGTCGCCCAGGTTGGAGGGCAGTGGCACACTCACAGCCACCACAGCTTCAACCTGTTGGGCTCAGGTGATCCTTCTGCCTCAACCTTCCAAGCAGTTGGAGCTACAGGCATGCGCCATCATGCCCAGCTAACTTTTCTTGATTTGTTGTAGAGATGAGGTCTCATCAAGTTGCCCAGGCTCATCTCAAACCCATGGGCTCAGGCAATCCTCTCACCTCAGCCTCCCAAAGTGCTGGGATTATAGACGTGAGCCAATGTGCCCAGCCAGAAGTTGGACATTTTGAATATTGTAATACGGCAACTCTGGAAATCAGATCATCTACCTATCCTAGAATTTGTTGTTGTTGCTTGTTTTGATTGTTCTATTCTGTTTGCCTAGTGACTTTTCTGAAATATTTCTGTAAAGACTGTATTCTTTGTCTTTTATAGCCCCTGAGGTCTCTGTTCCATTAGTTTAGTGGTCAGTTAGTGATTTGACAGAGACTTTCTTAAATGCCTGAAAAAAAAGAAAAACTATAAACCTCACCAAGTCTTTACAGATTGGTTCCGTGTTGGGTTTTTTTCCTAAGCATATGCCCAGGACTGGAGATGCATATGAAATTCTAGATTCTCTGGAACACATAGGAGCTTCTCAAAGCCCTATTCTCCTGGGTATCTCCTTCCCTAGCCTCTTCTTTCTCTGGCTTTTTGGTCTATTGCTTACTTCAGTTGTTATTCCATGCCCCATGTGGTACTAGCTTATACATTTTTTTCTTTTAAATACGTTTGATGAATGCCACCCAAAAGCTACCTCAGTCCTGGGGAAGCACCAAGGCAAGTGAGACAAAGGGAAGCTTTTGAATGATCCTTCAGGAAGCCACCAGACATGTCAAAACACACAACTACAATTTTTTGAGAATATTGTCTGTATTGCTTCCTCTGTTACCAGCACCCTGCACCAGGAATGTGAGACTGTTCACCTTCAACATCACCACCAAGCTGGGGATTGGGAACTGGTAACAGGGTAAGTTAAAATGTCACAGAACCGTCTTATTGAAGTTCAGCAGTTTTGTTTTGTTTTTTCCTTCACTAAGTGTTCCCTTGGTGATTGTAATTTTTTATTAGATTTCAGAGTTCTGAAAAAGTTGTTTCTGGCTATCTTTGCTAGCACATTTGTTGCTTTTGTAGAGGGATGGAGTTCCCTACTCTACCATTTTTCTCCTTCTTTGGGATTCCAGTTTTGCTATATTCTATGAGCTATACTTTTACATTTCAAGATTAATATCATTTATATCTGTTCTTTAATCATAAAACTTTGTCAATTGGTAGCATTTAAAACTAGAAAACTGGTAAATAGTATTTAAGTTTCCATGATGTAACTATTTTTTACTTCACAGTTAAGTAATATGCTATAATTGTGTCTCCTTTTCTGTTTCCTAAGCCACTTAAGAATAGTCCTAACACCAGATTCAAATGTCCCCTTCTTCATTACACTTCAAAAGTTATCAAAAATCATGCCATATTTTAATTTGCTTCATATTTGAGCCATACCTTACTTACATAGTTGTTGTTTTTTTCCTGGATTTTCTGGTTGCCTTTTTTTTTTTTTTTAATTTAACAAAGAAAGGTGCTGTCTTTACTACGTTTCTAATTTCTAGAATCTACTCTTCTTGAGGCCTATTATCTCCTTGATCTAATTTAGACTATTTGCTTTCAGATCATTCTTTATAGTTTATTATTTTATATCATATTATTAGTAGCCTTTGATTTGTTGTGTGTTTTGCATGTCTTTCTAATATCCTTAAGAATTTGTGTCCTGGGCCAGACATGGTGGCTCAAACCTGTAATCCGAGGACTTTGGGAGGCCGAGGCGAGAAGATTACCTGAGCTCAGTGGTTCGAGACCAACCTGGGCAACTTGGCAAGACCTCGTCTCTACAATAAATAAAAAATTTAGGTGCGACAGCGTATGCCTGTAGTTCCACTTACTTGGAAGACTGAAATGGAAGGATTGCCTGAGCCCAGCAGGTTGAGGCTGCAGTGGCCATGAGCGTACCACTGTTCTCCAGCCTGGGAGACAGAGTGAGACTCCAACTCAAAACAAAATAAAACAAAAAAATTCTGTCTCTAAACTTTTAGATGGTAGAGTTCCTCAAATTTTGGTCCTGGGTGCTCTTCTCACTCTCTGCTTTTCTCCTAAGCAATTTCATATATTCTTTTACTTTAACTACCATTTATATGCTGAATGCACCAAAATGTATAGATTTTCCATGGTGATTTACTGATGGAGATTGTGTTTAAGAAAAAAAAAGTCCTTTACCACATTGGGATTTTAAAAAATATTCTCTCATTTTGCCTTCCTAGAGGTTTAAAATTTGGCCTTTCATATTGAAGTCTTTGTTGCACTGGGAACTGGTTTTTATATTTGAGGTTAAGGTTTGATTTGTTGGAGTATTTTTTTCTCCCATAGGAACAACCAGTTACCCTAGTGCTATCCATTGAGCATTCTTTCCTCTTACTCATCTGCAGTGTTTGACAGTGGGAGAAATGGATGGAGATTCCTTTTACAGATCTTCAGTTAGTCCCTGTGTTCAGTCTCACTTCTCACTCCCCTCTGCCATCATACCTGCTGTTCTTTCCTTTCCAGAGTTCTACTGAGCAGTTTGGCAGTGGCCTTCTTACCCACAGGGCATATTTGAGGCCATGGCTCTTTTTTACCCTTCATTACTTAACACTTTCTTTCCAGCTTCAGAAATTTGCTGAAATCTGCTGCTGCTGCTGCTGATAATCCTCCCCTATTGTACTTGTTGTTGTAGATTCATATCTTTTCATTTCCTTTATCGTTCACCAAGTGGGGTCTTGGAGGGAGAGGCTTTTAACACATGTTCAGTTTATCTGCTATTTTACCTGAAAGTACAAAGTGAAGAGTTTTCAACATTGGATTGTATAACTACATTATCTATAAGTCTTTAAAAGTATAGTTAAATTTTATTTTTTGGGAATGACATATGCCTCACTCTTTCTGAAGTTAGGAAGTTAGAGGACCACAAAGTTCCTTCCTTAGTGTTTCGATTTGTTTTTTAAACTACATAAGGTTTTTCCTCTTTAAATAATCATGTATAGTCCTTAGTATTTCATAATGCCAAAAAAGTGGCTAACTCTTGTATTTCAATGTCTGGGACCTTTGGCTCATGGGTGTGAAACTAAATGCCTGGAAACAAATGTCCATGAAAAAGTTATAGGCACAAAAAGGAAGAAATTCTCTATAACTTTACTATATCCCATTAATGATTTCACTGTTCACTGTACTTGGGACAGCTCTATGGTGAAATGACATATTTCAGGTTTCTTTTCCCTGGCAGAAATGGGAAAGTACTTAGTGTGATGTTTTCTTTGCTTACATTGGATGCATGCAGTGAAGCTGGTTTATTTTTGGTCATTTCCTGTCTATGAATACTGTGGTGTTTTAGCCAACACTACTATAATAAAATATAATGCATAAATGTATTTCCACACCTATGAATGTTGTAATAGAAATTCATAAAATGAGTTATTATAGGAATCAGCACCACTTATTCATTGGGAAAAGAATCTTCCGTAACATTTTATGTCATTCTGTTCTAGCCTGTTATAAAAAGCCTAAAGGTAAAAAACAAAATAAAACCAAAAAACACATAACCCTCTAAAGTAGTATCCTTTTTTCCCCAACCAGACCTTTAGGAGTATATTCTACACTTAGTCTGGCTTCCAGGGACTCACTGTTTTATCACTCTTTTTTTAGGGTCTTCCACTAATTGAAAGGGCATAGAATATTTTTCTGATTTATTCTTATATAAAAATCAGATTGAGTAGATGAACATTTTGACTTGAAATTAACCACTAAAGATCTTGAAGAGAATTTATATTTGATGGCATTCTGCCTGCTGTTATATAATTAATATTTAAGTTGGAGACTGTAATTAGAAATGTATGGGACTTCGTGAGAAAACAATTTTTAAAATGTAGATCTTCCAGAGAGGAATACCAGCTTTCTTAGAGTGTAAATTTAGGCTAGGGAGAGGTAGGAGACTGGACCAGATGTCCAGTTACCCACTGTAGAAAATGGAGTAATTCCTTCACTTAATTCCTTCCTCTCTTTCATTCTTCATAGTCAGTCAACCATAGTCCTACTTTTGTTTTCTCTTGAATATCTGATAAATCTATGAACTCTTCTATTAATAATAATCATGAAAATGTATTAATCTAAATGTGAGGCATGGTTTAGAATATTATTTCTAATTTTTACAGCAATTCTAAAAATATGTATTTTACATACAAGAAAACTAAAACTCAAATAATTAAATAACTTTCCCAAAAAGTCATCTGTTTATCAGTGACGGATCTGGACTTTGAACTGAGGTCTATCTTATTTTATTGCCAGTGCCATTCCCACTACACCATCCCATTTCTTCTGTTGTGCCCTCTTATGGTCCAGTTGACATTGTTGCACTGATCTTCTCACCAGTCCGCTGCATGCAGCCTTCCCCTACATCCTCCACCAAGTTGATTATTTTCTATCTGCAGGGGCTTCTTGAGAGCAGAGAGCATCTCTTGTTCATCTTTGTATGGCCAGTACCAACACCTAGATCTATGCATGATGCTTAAAAACTTGCATCAAATGTGGTCTTATTACTTTTTAATTTAAAAACTTTGTTCTGCTTCTCAGCTGTTTGGGATAAAATCTGACTGCCAGGCTCATCGGCTGCTGGTCCCCTGTATTTTTAGTGTCCAGTCTCGTGTTTCAGTATTCCAGCCATGTTGAAATTGGTCTTACGTGAGTGTGTTGTGCATAATCAGACTTCTGTGCTTTCCTTCATTCTGTTTTCCCATCTCTTCCTGATGAAATTCTGCTAGTCATCTCTCAAGGATCAGTTCAAGTACTGCCTCCTTTTGAAACTTGACTTTTCCCCTCTGGAAGAATTAATCATTCCTTTATCTGTGTTTCCATAGCATATGGTTTAAATATGCTTTGTATTATAATAAGCACATTATATTACATTTAACGTATATATTTATCTTTGTCTTTGTCCTTCTTCCAGATTGGGAGCTCTTTGAGGGCAGATAGTTCTTGATTTATTTTTGTATCCCCAATGCCTAGCACAACATCTGATGTATAGTAAGCTCTCATAAGAACTTATTTGTTTAATGAGATGTTGCTCTCACTTTAGTTTAAAAGTTATTGACCATGTGTTATTAGGTTGATCATAGAGTAGAATTAGAGCATTTATAATTCTGAAACCATATCTCAGTAAAGGTGAGCAATAATTTTTTTTTATTTTAAGGATGTGAGGTACAATTCAGGATTAGGTATACAAGTGGTCATCGTACAGGTAAAGTTTTTATAGATCCACAAACTTACACAAAATCTCAATACCGATTGTTCTCATCATACAAATGACTTAAAGGCCTGTGTCAGAATTCTTATCACAGTGCCTTATAGTGGGCTTCCAGGGAATGTTTGGCAAATGAAAGAATAAGTGAATGAATGAATGAATATATGTGTATGTGTAACTAAAGATGTGGACATACCTACTAAACAAGGACAATGTATAAACATTGTTTAGCAAATAAGTCATTGTTTTTGGAAATCAGAGCACTCTTTCTCAGAGGAGCTAATTTATAAGCATTGGGCAGAGTTCAAAGTTAAATTCAAAAGCCCCATTCAGAAAATAGCTGAAATGGGTTCGGTATTAAATGGCCTATTTAACAGGTACTGTGTTTCCTAGTGAAAAGGTGATGAGTCTGTCCACAGCCCAGCAGACTTGCCATTTGTTTTCACTGTCCATGGGAGATCTGTGTAAGTTGGAGATTATTTCTGCTTTGTTTTGTAATCATGCTACTGTCTTAGTGTAGCCTTGCTTATTATTTCACTAATTTCCCCAACAATTTGCTTGACAAGGCTTTGCACAAAATAAATAATCCCTTTCTAATGACAGATTTTTTATTTTGGAGTTTGTGTTCTTAAACTTTTCATCATAAGGAAGAAGAGAAGCAAAGCTTTCCAAATATATGATGTGGAACAATATCACTTCCCAGAGGATTTGTTCATGTTCTTGTTGCATAACTCTGATTTGTCATCATTTTTACATTGGAACCGAACTTCTTTTGCTGGGTATTGTGCATCCCTACATCAGCTTCCTTCCTTCTTCATGACATGTCTTTGCCTCACCTGGGTAAACCCTCTTGCTAAACCTTATTCTGTGTCTATATCACTGATTCTGCCCCTTTGTTGAAACCATAGCTTATGATTGCAATATCTTTTTTTTTTTTTTTTTGAGTTGGATTCTCACTCTGTCGCCCAGACTGGAGTGCAGTGGCCGCTCCCGGCCACCGCAGCCTCGACCCACTGGGCTCCGGCGATCCTTCCACCTCAGCCTTCCAAGTAGCCGGAATTACAGACACGCGCTACCACGCCTGGCTGATTTTTGATTTATTGTAGAGAGGAGGTCTTGCCAAGTTGCCCAGGCAGGTCTCAAACCCACGGGCTCAGGCAATCCACTCACCTCAGACTCCCAAGGCGCGGGATTACAGGCTGAGCCATCGAGCCCAGCTGCAGTATCTTTTTAAGATTCAATAGCTACTCATTGAAATCATCATAAATGTTTCACTTCATTAATTCATTCAAAAAAATATGTATTAAGCAAAGCATATGCTAGAAGCTGTCCTTGATATTGGATCTACTGTAGTAAATGTGACAACATTCAATTCCTTGGGGATCACAGTGTTTAGTAAGAGTGA
Source organism: Cephalopachus bancanus (assembly GCA_027257055.1). Lineage (NCBI taxonomy): Eukaryota > Metazoa > Chordata > Mammalia > Primates > Tarsiidae > Cephalopachus > Cephalopachus bancanus. The sequence continues at coordinate 1,311,999 of JAPVLO010000288.1, read as the reverse complement.
CACACACGTCTACACAGAATTGCAGTGCAATGTTTTAAGTGCTCTAATGTTTGTCTATTATCAGACTATTCATATACTACTACTTATTACATGTTTGATTATGACAATAATCAAATGTCATTTAATAATCATTGCCTCAAGCACTAGTCTGGTAGAAATCAAGTTTTTTTGTATTTCCTTGGTTGCATATTCACCTAGAGTGGACTAAAGTTATTACCCAGCTTGTTATTGAATAGACAAATGGTAGCGAGTGAACCTATGCCTCTGAAATAAGTATGATAAACCAACTAGATAGTGGTTGGTCAGTCTTCTCCACCAACATCAGCATTACAGAACTTATGAAGATCTTTAAGAATTTATTCATTCAATATACATTGTGAAAAGCTCATGACTAGGCCTCAGAGTTCCCAAAGATGAAAAAATATCATCTTTAGCCTCACTCACTATCTGGAATAAGAGGCAAAATTGTAAACCTATAATTAGAATACAGTATAAGAAATGATGTGTTGAGGAGTGAACAGAAGTCCTTGGGAGCACAGGGGAGAGCAAAACACTAATTTTAGTAGGAGTAAATAAGTACCATCTGAAAGCAAAAATCCAGAATGACAACCCAAGAACAAAAGCCAGGCTTTGTTTAAGTTTGGTGGTTGGGTAAAACAAACAGTTGTGTCTTCATCACAAAGCAGAAAGTTTGAGTTGGATCGAGATAGTTCTTTTATTCTCTAGTTATCATTTAGGTAGCCTTTTATAGAAAATGTGGCTCTGACTTTGGAAATAAATATTACCATATTCAGTAGAGTATCTGAAGTGATTTTGTATATATCCAATATGAATAATGATTGTTTTTCATCACTTCCTGTTTTAGAATGGGAAGGAAATCTTCATGGAGTTTACTGATTATAACTGTAGTATATACTTGAAAAATTTCAAAAAATATTGAAGTATTCAAAACCCCTTGATCCAACCTCTGAGAGATAAACTATTTTTAGCAGTTATTATTTGTTTTATAAACATATTTTATATCGTATGGTTCTTGTTATAGAAGTATTATTTTGTAAGCTGTATTTCTTTCCAGTCAGAAAGTTTTATAGGTTGGGAAAACCTATTTGTTTTGACATGAAAGGATATCCATAACATATTAAATGGGTTGTTTTAAAACTAGAGTACCAATTATCTTTCATTGATATAAATAATTTGGGTTTAAAGGTATTTTTTTGTTGTTGTTGTTTGCAATGTGCCTCTTTTAAATTAAACTATACTGATAGAATAATACAAAACTTCCAGATAGTCTATTGAAAATTAGTGTTCACTGCTCTGGGTTTTATTATTGAAATTAAAATGTAATTATGAAATTGCAAAGAGATTTTTCAATTAGTCATTATACTCCGTTATGTACTTTGCATGATAAGACCTCCATTTAAAATTCTTCTTTGGTTTTCTAGGTCTCTAGACTCAGGACTCAGCAGTGCTTTGCAAGGCTTATCTGTCATAGACACATACCTTGTAGAAGTGGATGGGGATACACTTTCCCTATATGGCTCAGGAGCTCTGGAATCTCTGGATCGGAATTGGAGTGTTCAAACAGCGGGAATGGTCACAACCATCTCCTTCACTTTCATAGAATTTGATGAAATCGTCCAAGTGCTTCCCAAATTGAAGCTTAAGTTTCCTAATTCTCTGGTAAACATTTCCTTTTAGTAGTATATTTGAATTATTCTTAGTCATGACTTGTGTGTTCAGCCCAAAAACCTGTTTTAACTTTTATTTATGCAGTTTCTCTCTAGCAAGGACTGTTTTTGTTGCTTTTCTGGAGTGGGGATTTAAATTTGTATTCATAAATGACCTTGAAGTTCTGTGCCAATATTGGAAACTATCTCTCTAAAAAAGTAATCCTTTATGGAGTAGAAAAAGACTAATATAATTTTATTCAAATTATGTGTTTCTACATTATAAAGCATTCAACAGTATCATGTAACCCTGTGTATTTATTGTACCTAGTATTGATGGGACATGTATATTTATTACATAATTTTTTCAATAGTCCCCTGACAACATTGAAAATAATTTTAACAGTTCCTTAATATTACTTTGAGAAATTAGCCTTCCCCGATTATGGTGTTATTGTATTATTTATTAGTATGCATATGCAGAAACTGTGATTCTAGAAGGAGTTCTCTCTTGAGTTTTATTATTGTTGTGTTTTCTCTGTAGAATAATTTCCCTTACCCGCACGTTCATGGTGGGTTTCTTTTTCTGCCTCGTCCTCCCCCAAAGAAGATAAGCAGAAGTGGAGATAGTATATTTAGAAAAGAGCATCCAAATTCACAGACAGATCACTTGCCTTAACATTTCAGTTTCAGTAGTTGATTTTTCTGTAGCCAGTCTAACTAGCCAACATGGAATCTGGCGAGTTGTAATGATTGACCATCTCTTCTCAGGAGCATTGTGAGCACTGTATTTATGAAGTTCTGCAACTTTCATTTCCACTGTTTTTTTATTTTAATAGATTTAATGTCAAGGTAAGCATATAAAATCATTGTAATGCCCAAAAGAATCTGAATTATTTTATATTTATATATCTTTAAAGAATTTGTGTTTGTTTATAAATGAGGCTGCCTTTTGTAGATGGAATCACCCAGAATTATTGGATAGATGCCATCTATCCAATAGTATTGGATAGTATTGGATAGATGCCATCAATGAGGCATTGGATGAATTAAAGTTATATAAGTGTAGTATGTTCAGTTGACTCAACATAATTGAAAACATACTTGTTCAGCCTGAAGTTTACATATTTACTTAAGAAATGATCTGTGAAGCTTTAACGTTAATATTTCAAGATGGTTAAACTCAATGTTTAGATCTTTTTATGTGTTTATTATTACAGCATCTTAAATTCAAAGAAACAAATCTTGTAATGCTGCAGCAATTTAATGCACTAGCACAACTCCGTCGTATTGACCAATTGACGATCGATCCGCAAGGAAATCCAATCGTCAATTTCACACTCTGGAAATACTATGTACTGTTTAGGTTGAGCCATTTTACTATGCAGAAAATAAATGGAACAGAGGTAAGCTGCAAAAAAAGTGAACTGTATAGTAAAAATGTTCCCTTTTAGGGGAGACAGTTATTTTAAATGATTAGGAATTGAAGTAAACATGATAGAACTTTTAAGAATTATTGTTTTAAAAATATTTCTGACATCTAAAATGTCAAAAAGCTAAAAAGCTATCCCAAAGCCTCTAAAGTGCTAAACAAATTATGCAAATAAAATTGCAACCTGGTGAGTGGTGAATACTTTTACTATTGTTTGTAAGCATTCAGAGAAGTAAAATGGCGGGGTAGCAGTTTAAAAAAAGAATAATAATTCTTCTCTAGGTAATGTGATCTTCGTGTTTTTAAAGTGCTTTGCAGATGGCCTGGCATGCAAGAGGGGGCGGGGAAGTAAAACCCAAATGTCAGCTAATAAGGGTCTCATGGTAGAGACCCTCAGCAGAGAGAATATACACAGGGAAAGAAGAGGGATTTTTAAAAAAAGAAGAGATGAGGAGAAATAAGCAAGGAAGAAAGATGAAAGAAAAAAACATGAAAATAAAAGAACAAGAAAATAAAACAGGCATAACTAAATGTCTGGACTGCTTTGTTAATAGTTGGTAACAGCTGCCTGCACCATGACTACACTGGATAATTCAGGCCTGGAGCTGAATAACTGGAAAATTATTCGTGAAAAGTTATATTTAGATTGATTCAGCTAAGCTTGTCATAAGGGTAATCCCCCAGTTACTCAAAAACCATATTCTCTTTAAATATTAATTTGGAAAAAAAAGAGAGAGAAACTGTGCTTCTAGCTTTATTGAATTTAAATAATCCTCCAAAGGGGGAAAAATCCTTAATATGTTGTTAGTCTATTATGATAGCTCTTGAAATTCAGAAGTCCTCCTTATTGTAAGATGAACTGTAATCAACTTTGCTGGCACAGTTACTGTCTTTCCCTGAAGCTGATATGCTACAGGTAGGCACCTCTGACCTAGGGCTCCAAAAATTCAACATACTACTAGGAGACTGAAGTTCTCTGCATCACTACACAAGCTGCCACAGAAAATTTGCATTTGTATTTCCATTACCACAATATCAACCATCTTGAAGATGGCAGGTAAATATGAACCTGCAGATGACTTTTAATCTCTCTAGCTAGTTTTCAAGAGATCTAGTTCAGTCTTGTGTGCTCTTGTGCACTGTCTAGTACTTCCCCAGAGGAGAGGTTGTGAGACCCTGGCTGGACCTAATAAGTAGTCCTAAAGGTTTCCAAAGTTAACCAGGACTGGGAATAGAATGGGTATTTTGACTATGGGTAAGTGATTCTTCCTTATTAATGGCCAACCTTGTACCCCAATTAACTCTAAAGAGTGTATTTACCCAGATATGGATCATTACAAGAGGAATTTTCATTATTTTAGAACTTTGAAATAGGAAGGGATAATATAATAATTATATAAAGTAGACACGAATTAGAAGGAACCAATATAATTCTGATTTAAATTTCTGAAAATGTCAGTGCCAAGGCTATTTGACACTTTACTAAAATACCTAAAATATATTGCTACTTATAAAATCCTTGACATTATATAGTAATGCAACACTATATTTCTACCTCTGTGTATACAAGAGACAATGATATTGCTTGAGGTAGAATTAAATTGAATTGAGAGCATCAAGAAGAAAAGATGGAGTAGTGGCCTGCATTGACCACTAGGTGACTATATTGGACCAAACAACTTAATTGTCAGCTAGAAGAAGGATGAGGAAGCACAGCTTTGTTAACCCTCCCCAGGGGAGGGAAGAAAGGTAGCCTGAACTAATTTGCATGTATGCAATGTTTGTGAATTATTGGCTTGTCTTTCGGAAAATGTCTGTAGAATGTACTACAGCTGATGTTAGGAATGAATGTTGTCATGTAACCTCGTGAGGATGTCTCAGCCTTGGCTCCAATGACATTTGGGGCCAGATGATTCTTTGTTGTGGAGGCTGACTCTGCCTTGTAAAGTGTTTACTGGCAGTCCTGGTTCCTACCTACTAGATGCCAGTAATGTCCAAAAATAACCAAAAATGTCTCCAGACATTGCCAGATGTTCCTTAGGGGCAGCATGAACCCAACTGGGAATCATTGAATAATATAGACAAACCAGCCATATTTAAAATGCAAGCAATCTTATTTTGTATTAAGGAAAATATGCCCAGATAGTAACACAAATCCTGCTTTCAGTTTTTAGTACTTTCTTGGTTAATACGGGAATCTCAGGGTATACTTGTAACAAGTTATTCTTTGTAGGGAGACGGGCTGATGTAAATTTAGAAAGAACAGCAGCATTCTTGCTAATCCAGTGAGAGTTTTATCTCTCAGAAAGAGACAAAATTATCCTCTTGGAGTAAAGTATAAGGAACATTTTGGCTTACCTTTGACACATTATTAAAATGAATCTATCCCATTGACACTTGGGAATTCTTTCCCTTAAAAAATTATAATCCAAGAAGCTATAGGGCTTCTTAAAAAATTCATTAAGCATTGAAGGTACCTCAAGTGTAATTCTCAGGAAAGACAACTTCGAGGTCAGAGTGAACATGTAACCTCTAGTCAATTTTCCTCTTCCTGAGCCACAATTATGCATCTTCATTTTATTTATTTATTTATTTATTTTTATAGGTTAAGACAGAATTTATTAGAAAGAAAGAGACATACCCAAAGGACATGGGCTTTTTTTTAAAACATATTTTTTATTTTAAAATTGTGGGGTACAATTAAGGGTTAGGTATACAAATATGCATTGTTCACCCACCCTTGTTGATAAGGGGTGTCCCCCCATCCCCAGACAGATATTGACTACTGTTAATCCCACCTCCCTTGCCCTCCCTGCCCCCCCCATAGTTTCCTGCCACTGTCAATCCTTCTCTTATAGTATTACAATAGATATTCAAGGTCCACTTATGAGTGAGAACATGTGATACTCAGATCTTTGTTTCTGTGAGAGATCACTTAGTATTATAAACTCTAGTTCCATTCAGGTTGCTGCGAAGTTCATGATTTTGTTCTTTTTTATGGCTGCGTAGTATTCCATCGTGTATATATACCACAATTTTTAATCCAATCCTCTTTTGATGGACAGCATGGTTGGTTCCAGGTTCTTGCTATGTGAACAATGCTGCGATAAACATACGTGTGCAGGTATCTTTTTTATAGAGTGATTTGAGTTCTTCAGGGTATATTCCCAGTAGGGGGATTACGGGGTCATATGGGAGGTCAATATTTAGAGCTTTTAGGAATCGCCACACTGCCTTCCACAGAGGTTGCACTAGTTTACACTCCCACCAACAGTGTAGAAGTGTTCCCTTTTCACCACATCCTCTCTAGCATCTGTTATTTTTTGAGTTATTGATAATGGCCATTCTGACTGGAGTTAGGTGGTATCTCAGTGTAGTTTTAATTTGCATCTCCTTGATGATTAGTGAGGTTGAACATTTCTTAATGTATCTGTTGGCCGCTCATATGTCTTCTTTTGAGAAATGTCTGTTCATATCTTCTGCCCACTTTGTAATGGGGTTATTTGTTTTGTTCTTTTCAGCATGTTTGAGTTCCTTGTAGATCTAAGATGTTAGGCCTTTGTCATACATGGAGTTGGCAAATACTTTTTCCCAGTCTGTGGGCTGGCTCTCAGCTCTCTTGATGGTTTCTTTGGCTTTGCAGAAGCTTGTTAGTTTAATGAGGTCCCACTTGTCTATCTTATCTCTTATGGCTATACATTTCAGTTTTGTGCAGGAATTCAATGCCAGTTCCAATTTCCATGAGGGTGTGTCCTGCATTTTCTAAGGTTCTTATGGTTTGAGTTTTACATTTAGTTCTTTGATCCATTTAGAGTTAATTTTTGTGTATGAGGATAGATAGGGGTCTTGTTTGAATCGTCTGTATGTGGTCAGCCAGCCAGTTTTCCCAGCACCATTTACTGAGTAGGTTCTCCTCTCACCAGTGGTAGGTGGTAGAGGCTTTGTCGAAGATGAGTTGGTTGAGAAATTGAGGTTTTGCTTCTGGAATCTCAATTCGATTCCATTGGTCTATATGCCTGATCCTGTACCAATATCAAGCTGTTTTGATTAGTATAGCTTTATAGTAAAGTTTGAAGTCTAGTAATGTGATACCTCCTGCTTTGTTTTTTTTTGCTGAGGATTGTTCTGGCTATTCTTGGTCATTTGTGTTTCCATATGAATTCCTACATTGCTTTTTCTAGCTCTCAGAAGAATGTTGCTGGTAATTTGATGGGTATTGCATTGAATCTGTAGATTGCCTTAGGTAAGATGGACATCTTCACAATGTTGATTCTTCCAATCCATGAACATGGGATATTTTTCCACTTGTTTGTGTCATCTTAGATTTCTTTGAGCAGTGTTTTGTAGTTTTCACTGTAAAGGTCTTTCACATCTCTGGTTAGGAAGATGCCAAGGTATTTCATTTTGTGTGTGTGTGTGTGTGTGTGGCTATTGTGAATGAGATTGTGCTTTTTATTTGGGTTTCTGTTTGTTTATTATTGGTATAAAGAAATGCGATTGTCTTTTGCACATTTATTTTATACCCTGAGACTTTGCCAAAGTCCTTTATCAGTGCAAGGAGGCTTTTGGCAGATTCTCTTGGGTTTTCAAAGTACACAATCATGTCATCTGCAAAGAGACATAACTTGACTTCCTCTTTTCCTATTTGGATACTCTTGATCACCTTCTCTTTTCTGATTGCTCTAGCCAGAACTTCCAATACTATATTGAACAGGAGGGGAGGGAGTGGGCATCCTTGTCTTGTTCCAGTTTTCAGGGGAATTGGTTCCAATTTTTGTCTGTTTAGGAGTATGCTAGCTGTGGGCTTCTCATAGACGGCTTTTACTATTTTGAGGTATGTTCCATGTATGCCTAGATGTTCAAGGGTTTTTATCAAGAAGGGGTGTTGGATTTTATCAAAAGCTTTCCTGCATCTAATGATATAATCATGTGGTTTTTGTTCTGACGTCTGTTGATGTATTTAATTACATTTATTGTGTTGCAAATGTTGAACCAGCCTTGCATCCCAGGGATGAAGCCTACTTGGTCATGATGGATGATTTTTGAGATGTGTTATTGAATCCAGTTTGCTAGGATTTTGTTGAGAATTTTGGCATCTGTGTTCATCAAAGATATTGGCCTGTAGTTCTCTTTCTCTGTTGGGTCTTTACCTGGCTTGGGTATCAATGTGATGTTAGCTTCATAAAATGATTTGGGGAGGGTTCCATCTTTCTCAGTCACCTGGAATACTTTCAGTAGGATTGGTATCAGCTCCTCCTTAAAGGTCTTATAGAATTATGCTGGAAAGTCATCTGGTCCAGGGTTTTTTTTTGTAGGTAGTTTACTTATTACATAGTCAATTTCCTTGATTGTTTTGTTGTTGTTGTTGTTGTGGGTTTTTTTTGAGTTGGAGTCTCACTCTGTTGCTCAGACTGGAGTGCAGTGCCTGCTCCCAGCCACTGCAGCCTCAACCTCCTGGGCTCCAGCAATCCTTCTGCCTCAGCCTTCCAAGTAGCTGGAACTACAGGCGTGCACTACCACACCCGGCTAATTTTTTTATTTATTGTAGAGATGAGGTCTCGCCAAGTTGCCCTGGTGGGTCTCGAACCCGCAGGCTCAGGCAATCCACTCACCTCAGCCTCCCAAAGCACGGGATTACAGGCTAAGCCACCGAGCCTGGCTTCCTTGATTGTTATTGGTTTATTTAGGGTCCTGGATTTGGACTTTTATTTTGGAGATCTGGATTCTTCTGCTGAAATTAGGGTTTTGGTGGTCTTGCTTTTTCAACTTCCTAAGGTGATTTGTTTGGCTGTTAATTTGTGATCCCTCCATTTTCTTCATGTGCATTTGTAGAGATATGAATTCCCCTCCTACTACAGCTTTCATGGCGTCCCAGAGATTTTGGTAAGATGTTTCTTCATTTTCATTTGTTTCCAGGTATCTTTTAATCTCTGTTTTGATTTCATCATTGACCCAGGAGTTGTTTAGCATCATGCTATTTAGTGTTCATGTCTTTGTGGGTTTAGGGAGAACCTTGTTGGTGTTGATGTTTATTTTTATTCCTGAGAAGGTGCATAACAAAATTTTGATCTTTTGAAATTTGTTTGTGCTTGATTTATGGCCAAGTATGTGGTGGATCTTAGAGTACATTCCATGCAGTGATGAGTAGATTGTATATTCTGTGGTCATTGGGTGGAGTGTTCTGTAGGTATCAATTAAGTTCATTTGGTCAAGATTCACATTGAGGTTCCGGATCTCATTGCTGATTTTTTTGTCCTGATAATCTGTCTAGGGTTGTGAGTGGGGTAGTAAAGTCCCCAGCTATGATAGTGTTAGAGTCAATATCTTTTTTGAGTTTTCCTAGAAGCTGCTTTATGAAAGTTGGCGCTCCTATGTTGGGTGCATACATGTTTAGGATAGATATTTCTTGTTGATGGAGTGAACCTTTTATCATTATGTAGTGGCTTCTGTATCTTTTTAAATTTTTGATAGCTTAAATGGTATTTTGTCTGAAATTAGAATTGCAACTCCTCCTTTCTTTTGTATTCCATTCGCCTGAAAATTTGTTTCCCATCCTCTTACTTTGAGTCTGTGAGTGTCCTTTCCAGTGAGATGGGTCTCTTGAAGGCAATATATTGCTGCCTGGTGATATTTTATCCATTTTTCCATTCTATGTCTTTTCAGTGGTACATTTAGTCCATTCACATTCAGGCTAATTATTGAAATGTGAGAGTTGATCTCTATCATAAGGTTCTTATTGAGTTGTTATTGTTGTTCCTCTTTGTTGTCTTTCTTTTGGTTTTGGGGTTCGTTCATGTGTGTTTTACTCTTTTTCCTGTACTCTTGTGAAGAACGTCGTTCTTTTTTCTTTTCTTCTGTATCTAGTACTTTCTTAAGTGTTTCTTGTAGAGGTGGTCTGGTGGCAGCATAAGTTCTTAGGGATTGGATGTCTGGGAAAGATTTTAATTCTCCCTCATTGATGAAGCTTAGCTTGGCTGGGTAGGTTATTCTCAGTTGAAATTGTTTATCTTTTAGAACTTTGAAGATAAGGCTCCAAGCTCTCCTAGCCTGCAGGGTTTCTGTAGATAAATCTGCTGCTATTCTAATTGGTCTTCCATGGTAAGTGATCTGGCCTTTTTCTCTTGCTGCCTTTAGGATTTCTTCTTTTATACCTACTTTGTTTAGGTGAATTATTATGTGTCTGGGAGTTGGTCTTCTCATTTGTTGTCTTGCAGGGGTTCTCTGAATCTCTTGTGTTTGAATTTTCACATCACTGGTAAGATTAGGGAAGTTTTCTTCGATAATCTCATGAAATGTTTGTTCCAGGGTGGGTTCTGTCTCTCTTTGTTTTTCAGGAAGTCCAATTACTCTTAGGTTTGATCTCTTGAAGTAATAGCTCATCTCTTGAAGGTTTTGTTCTGTCTTTTTAAGCTTTTTTTCTATGTTTTTGACAGTTTGGGTTAGTATTATATTTTGGTCCTCAAGCTCTGAGATTCTTCTGCTTGGCTAATTCTGCTTTCCATGCTTATCAGTTTATTATTTATTTCATTCATAGTATTCTTTACTACTGTTATCTCAGTTATCAACTCCTCTCTAGTTTCTTCTTGTCCTCAATTCTTTTTAATCTCTCCATTAATGTCTTGATATCTAGGTTTGTAGTTTGAGACCAGTCATTCTGGGGGCTCTTCATTGTTTGCATTCCGAAGTCAGTTTTCTCAGTGTCTGTCCCCCCGGGGGTCTAGGAGAGACCCATGTTCTTCTTTTGGTTTTTCTTCATGTGTGTAGATTTTTCTCTCTCCCCCTTTCATTCCCCTTCGTAATTCTGTTTTTCTAGGAAGGTGGAGTTGCTTTTGCTTCTTTTGTTCAATCTCCTGTTCTTCCTTATGAGGGTCCTCTGGCTTTGTTCACTTTTGAGGCTGGACTGTGGGTTGGGGGGCTGTACTTTTTGCAGTTTTGAGGTTTAATTGAGGGGGAAGCTGTGATTCATAATCTATCTGCAGATCCCAGTGTGCCAAAAGGTGTATGGGCACACTGGAGCCCGTTTCCTACTGCCTTACAATCTGTCCATGCAGCAGGGTTTAGGTTTGCTCCCTGGAACAAAAGGAGGTACAAAAAAGGAAAATAATGGAAGAAGGGGGTTTCAGGAGGAAGTTAGAGAGAGAGAAGAGTGAGAGGGAAAACAGACATATATACCAACTAACGAGTGAAAAAGAGACACATGGCCAGGAAAGAGTGAAAAACAGATACACAAACAAAATTCCCTAAAACATACCGGTAACCACATAAAGACAGTCCATTAAAATCATGCCTTTTGATATGTTTTTCCCCAACACAAACAGGTAGTCTAAATCAAAAAGCAAACAAAAATGAGCAAAACAAATAGTCAAAACAATAAAATCAGAAATCAAAATAAGAAACCAGACCAGCTCTGGAATCTTTCCTGAGTGTCTAAAGTCTCTTCAGCTCTGATCTCTAGTCTCTCCCCTTTGCTTTCATTGCAGGCAGATGGATTTATTTCAAGCTTGGGTTGTTTTCCTTAGCTTGCTGCCTGAGAGGTCTGCAACAGGCTTGAGTTGCCTGTATCCGATTCAGCGTTGGAAGGACGGCCTTTTGTCACCTGTTTAGCAACGTTACCTTAGAAACCAAGGTGGAGGCTGCTTGTAGATGGGCGGGGCAATGCAAATCTCTGCCTGGAAAATGGCCGGGGTGGGCAGCTCCTCTTTCTTTCTTTTTTTTTTTTTTGTGTTGGAGTCTCCCTCTGTTACCCAAACTGGAGTGCAGTGACCGCTCCTGGCCGCTGCAGCCTCGACCTGCTGGGCTCCAGCAATCCCTCCGCCTTAGCCTTCCAAGTAGCTGGAACTACAGGCGCGTGCTACCACACCAGGCTAATTTTTGATTTATTGTAGAGATGTGGGCTCGCCAAATTGCCCAGGTGGGTCTCGAACCCGCAGGCCCAAAGGCACGGGATTACAGGCTGAGCCACCGAGCCTGGCTGCAGCTCCTCTTTCAAGGATCCTTTCTCTCCACCCATCCTTTCTCTCCACTTGCCCAGGTCTGTGGGCCATCCACTGTGATGGGCTGTGGGATCAGTGACACAGCTGGACACTCGATCTGGTGTGCTGCCAGCGACCTGGGTTGGAGGAGGGAGCTGGGAATTCCCTCTTCTGGAGCTGAGTGCTGAGCAGCTGATCAGCACCTCCTTAAGATATACTGTTCCCTTACACAACCATGAGGTCCCACGCTGGGTGCCTCAGTCAGAGCGGGGACCGGAGCTCCAAAGGTTGGGTGATGAGCGGTGACAGTGGCTTTGGACCTCGCACAGGGCACTTCAGCCAGGAATGAAGCTGATATCTCTGAGGGGCAGGCGCCTAGAGCCTCCCTGGGTGATGGTGGCTTGAAATAGGCCTGGGCGTGGGCCCAGAACCCAGGGCGGGGAGCTGGATCTCTGAGGAGCAAGGACCAGGCTTGCTGGATTGGGCGCCCAGTCAGGGAGAGAGCTGGCAGCAGCTGAGTGCCGGGCGGATCAGTATAGCCAGCAAGGGGACCAGATCTCCACAAGGCAGTATCCAAGGGCCACCAGGTGAGACGTTGTAGCCGGGGAGAGAGCTGAGATCTCCACATGGCCGGGGACTGGGGCCTCCTATAGTGGAGCAGTAGCAGCCGAGAGGCCTCAATAGCTGGCCTTGCGTGGGTCCAAGGGTCTCCAGGCCTTGGACTGGTGCAGCTGGTGGTGGGCAGGGGGGTGGGGGAAGGAGAGTAAGAGTCTTTTTAGGAACTCACTTTCAGAGAATCTCAGGGTCCCACCTATGCCATTGCCATCTTACCGGAACTCCTGCATCTTCATTTTTATTAGAGAAAGAGAAATAACAATGGAAACTCTTCTCTCCACAGCCCAGGAGGATGTACTTTGTGGGCTTAAAAGACAATATTTAACCTGGGCGTTTCTCTGTATACAATTATATTAATTGTATACAACTAAGAGATGGTATCATTTGACCCCTTTTAATTTTATCTCTTCAGGTGACACAGAATGATATGGTAATGGCTGAAAGGCTCTTTGGAATCCTAGCACATGTAGCATCTTCTGAGTTACCCCAGTACCGTCTGATTTCAATCCTGGGTGATGCCAGGTAACCTTTAATTTCTATAGCTTTTATAGAATTACTCTTATACTAGAAAAAGAAATCAATTCCACACACTTCTTAATATCCCATTTATACTTTCCACAAACGTGTATCCTGGACTTATTTTGTGGCTGGTCCTATTTAAAGCATTGGGAGTATAAAAACAAGTAAGACAAAGTCCTTGTTCTCTTATGTCTTGTAGTCTAATAAGTTAAAGACATACATAAGCAATTAAAATGTAAATATTTTTTTTGACTCAGAGTCTCATGCTGTCACCAGGCTGGAGTGCAACGGCACAATCATAGCTCACCACAACCTCAACCTGCTGGGCTCAGGCGATCCTTCCATCTCAGCCTTCCAAGTAGCTGGAATTATAGGCATATACCACTATGCCCAGCTAGTTTTTTTATTCATTGTAGAGACAAGGTAATGCCATGTTTTCTAAGCTAGGCTTGAATTCCTGGGCTCAGGCAATCCTCTCGCCTCGGCCCTACCAAAGTGCTGGGATTACAGTTGTGATTCACCATGCCTAGCCAAAAGCTTAATTTTTCAGGGGCTATAGGAGCATAGGAGAGTCTCAACCACATTTTGGAAGAACATTGAAGAAGGATTCCCAAGAGAGGTAAAATTATATCTAGTTCTTCATGAATTAGCAAGAGTTTTTCAGATAAAGGATATGGGGGAAAGATACTTCTAAAAGCACAAGTCATTATAAGTAGTTGAGTATAATTGGAGTACGGGATGGTTATGAATAAGTGATAGGAAATGAGGCTAGAGAAATTGTGGTCTGATTTTGGAGAGCCTTGCAATCCATACCAGGCCAAAATGAAAACCTATGATTGGATGTATGTTCTAGAAAGCCTGCCATGGGAGCACACAGAAATTGAGTGAATGGAGACCAATCAAGTGGTTGGTCTATGGTCCAGGAGAGTATGAGGGCCAGGGCCCTCAAGGATAGAGAGGAGGGTTCCTGGCAGAACACACTGGCGGAAACCAGCAGGGATGGAGGGAGACTAGTCAAGGACTGCGGATCTGCCATGCATCAGTTATAGATAGTAGAAGTCACTCTGGCGAGTGTGACTCTTTTTTTATACCAACAAACAGATGTCTCATGTACCACTCCTGCTTCCCCCTTTGTTCAGACCTGAACTAAAATCTTATCCAAGTGTGATCGATGCAGTCCAGATCCCACCTAGAAACCATTCTGAAGACATTAAGGGCCTATTAGTGTTCGGGACAATATACTCTCTGTACCCTGTTGGTGGGGGGACACTTTGATGGGACTTTTAGGGGGAAGTAGTTTGGCAATATGTGTCAAGATGTAAAGCATACATATATTTTAACCCAGAAGTTTTATACCAAGAGTATATTCCATTGAAATAGTCACACATGTTCACAAACGACTTATGTAAAAAGTTGCCATACTTGACTATTTGTAGTTGCTCAACCTCGGAAAGTAACAAATGCCAATAGGGAAAGCTAAGTACATCATGATGCTTCTTCTACAGTATGGATGTAGTATCTTTATGACTGTAAAAGGAGGAGGAGGAGGAGGAAAGGGAGAAAGATTGAGATAAATAAATCTTCTGTTCTGGCATGGAAGGATCCAGAGACAGATGGTTAATTGAATAAAACAAGGCACAAGACAATATTTATATTAAGACCCAATGCTATTATTAAAACACAACAAAATAAATATGTAGACATATAAATATGGAGATATAGAAAGAGACCTGGAAGAGTGTAGACATTAGGAGTGGTGGTGAAGTAGCTGATAGTGATTTTCAAGTTTTGCTCTGTGTCTGTATATTTTGAAAAGTGTGATTTTTTTCACTTTTACTCTGTATATATCTGTACAAAATTGGTACTATATGGAGCTTCTGTTTCTGAAAATGGTGAGTTTGGTTGTTTTGACCATCACTTTTGTTAAAAACAACTAAAAATGCTGGATAAAGCAAAAACTAAAAACTTCCTTATAAAAGTTTTGAGGAAATAGTAAGGTATAACATAATTACCAGGCCAGAATCTGTGGGACAATGAGAACCTTGAGAAGTAAGTTAGGCACAACCCTTAGAACCCGAGTGTTCTTCACTACTCTACACGCCACTCGACACTTTTGACATCAGTGTGGTCAGGGAGAGGGCTCCCTACCAAGCAATTCTGCAGCAGACATCAACTGTCCTTGCATTTAATTCAATTTTGATACTGCCTGCCTGAAGGTAGTGTCAGATCCCAGAGGCTGAAGGCTCAGTCCCACAAGACTACCCCCCCATGCCAGTTACAAGCCCAGTGGTGACCTGTGCTTCTGACTGATCAGCTATAAGTTGGGGTTTCCACAACCCCCTCCTCAGGTTCGACAGATTTGCTTAGAGTGAAACCTTTACTTACATTTACCAGTTTGTTACAAAGGATACAGATGAACAGACAGACAGAAGAAAAGCATGGGGCAAGGTATGTGGGAAGGGATGTAGAGCTTCCATGCCCTCTCCAAGCACACAACCCTTTGAGAACTTCCATGTGTGCAGCTATCCAGAACCCTATCCTTTTATGAAGACTTCATTATGTAGGCATGCTTGATTAAATCACTGGCTATTGTTGATTAGCTCATCCTTCAATCCTCCTACCTCCCCAGTGGTTGAGGTGGAGCTGAAAGTCCCAACCCTCTAATCATACCTTGGTCTTTCCAAAGACCAGCCTTATCCTGAAGCTACCTAGGGACCACCCAGGCACTAGTGATCTTATTAGCATAAAAAGACACTTATCACTCCTTCAGCTCCAAGGTGCTTTTTGCCAAGAGATGGGGTTGGAAGGAGTGAAGGGAGGGACCAAATATATATATTTCATCATATCACAGAGGCTGTGTTTGACCCAGAAGCATTTCAGGGAAACCTAAAACTTAAATTTTGGCTTTCTAGCCCCAGACAGTGGGAAGGATGGAAATTAAAGGCCAGGGCTCCATCTACAGTGGTGAATATAAATTGAAACCTACCTAAGATTAAACTAGAACCCCAGTGGCTATACCATCAGGGTGAGGGTGTGTCAGAAATAAGCCTGCCCCTTCTCTCCACTCAGCTTTCCAAAGAAAGTTGCCTTGATGTGAGCAGAGAAGGGGAAGGTTGTCCTTATGAAGATGTCAACAAAGGGCAAATCAAGTGACAGAGCCACCTATAAGGGGCTGTGAAATCACATCTTAAAGGACATGGATTCCAGGAAGCCATAATGCAGTCATTCATGTCGTCAGTATGCCTCAGTGATAAAATGCAAATATACTTGTTCTGATTAAGAGCCAGAGATTGTCAGACGGAATAAAAAGAAATTCAAACACATTTGAAACATAAGTTCACATAAAGTTTAAAAGTAAAGTGAGAAAAGGTAAACAGCATAAATACTAGCCAAAATAGAAAGAGAGTGACCACTGAGGACTAAATAGACTTCTAAGCTAAACCAATACTAGAAATAAAGAGCGTCATTTGAAAATGATCATAGGTTCAGTTCACCAGAAAGGTATAGCACATTTAAATTTGTATGAAACTATTCGTATAACCATAAACATTTAAAATTAAACAATTGACAGAACCACAAATACAATGGGAAGTTTTTAATGCATCTCTGAGTAATTAATTTTAAAGGAATAAAAATACTTAATATAGCATATTTTACTTACCAGATATTTAGAGAGCGTTGCCCCTAGCAACTGCAGAACATGCATTCTTTTTAGGCATGTATGGAACATTTATTAAAATTTACCAGATACTACCCATAAAGCAAATGTCAACAGATTGCAAAAAATTGAAATCACATGGAGCGTGTTCTCTGTTCAAAATGCAATTATCCTTAATCCAATTACACAATGATAACCAGGAAATTCCCATATATTTGGAAATTAAGAAACACATTCCTAAATAACCCACAGGTTAAAGACAATTTTGCAATGGAAATCTCAAACTACCTTGAATTGAAATATAATAAAAATACCACATTTCAAACCTGTGGGATCAAGTTAAAGTGGTACTAAATGGAAATAGCCTTGAAATGGGTATACTGGGAAAGAATAAAGGTGGGAAATGAAAGTGCTAAGCACAAAGCTAGAAAGTAATCTTGATCTCACAAAGTTAAAAAAAGAACAGCAAAATAATCCCGAGAAAGCTACAGAAAAACAATAGTAATGTTAAAAACAAAATGGATAGAAAGTTGATTATGTGAAAAGACTAATAAAAATGGTATGAAATGTGTGGTCATTGCTTTCATAATTTAAAAAATTAGTAAAGAAAATAAATGCAAACCAGCCACGGTGGCTCATGCCTGTAATTCCAGCACTTTGGGAGGTAGATTTGAGAAGATTGCCTGAGCCCAGGGTTTCAAGACCAGCCTGGGCAACTTGGCTAGACCTTATCTCTACAATAAACCAAAACATTAGCCAGGCCTGGTGGCATGTGCCTATAGTTCCAGCTACTTGGAAGGCTGAGGCAGAAGGATCACCTGAACCCAGCAGGTCAAGGCTGCGGTGGTTGTGAACGGCCACTGCACTCCAGCCTAGACGACAGAGTGAAAGAAACAATTAGGTAAATTTTGATCTATATCAACTTGATTTTTGTTCATTAAAATTATAGTTTTAATGATAATGGAAAATGCCTATTATATATCATTAAGTAAAAATAGTATACAAAACTGGATGTTTAGTATGATGTTAACTTTTACAAAACTTTATGAAAAAATCCTGCGAAGAAATATGTCAAATGTAAACAATGTTATATAGATTTATATAGACTTATGGGTGATTTTTATCTATTTCTGTATACCTTTCAAAATGTATACTTCCCAAACTTTCTAAAAAAAAGGTAGGAGGTTTCTTGTCTCATTATTTAACCTCCTACTAGACTATTGCTGTGATATGCTAACTGTTGGAGGCTTTTGGTTTTTTGTTTGTTGTGTTTTTGCCTAAATTTAAACTAATGTTCCATTCCATTTCCTAGCTCTGAGTAATACTACTGAGCTACATAATGGAATTAGGAACTATTTGTGTGATTTATAAGAGGCATGTTTTCTGGGACATGAAGACTTTGAAAGTTTGGCCTAGTTCATCTTTAGTTGGGTTGTTCTTTGCACTATGATTATTTAATATTTGTACTGATTTTTTATTAAGGTAGAGTTTTCATTTTAGAAATTCTTGAGACATGTTTATGTTGATGATTGGTAGTTATGGGACAAACGGATTTGGATTGAATAGCTTCATTAGTGGAAAGATTGGGTAACCAAACTGAGCTTAAATAAATAATAGCCACAAGCTCGATAAAACCTATGTTCAAAAAAGCATATGCTCCTCTCTAAAGTCAACAAAAATAGGCATGTTTTAATAAGTCTGATAACTCTCTAAATCTCTTTACTGTCTTTCTACAGGAAAAAGCAATTTCGCTATCTGCTAGAAACCAAAGGAAAAAAATCTGGTATTGTCAATGAAGAAATTAATGACAGCAAAAGACTCATAGGAGAAAACACAAATCGTGCTACACTAAATTATACCACAAGAGACTTTTATAATGAAAAGCTCGAGGTAAAACTACCATTCATCTTCCTAGTCTAATGCCTGGGTGTACCCCACATGGCTTAGGATATGGGGGTTGTACATTTCACCCTTAGCTAAGATAACCTTTTTTTGTTCTGGAATATTTGTTGGCCTTATATTCAAAGCTGGAACCGTAAGCACCAAGGCATTAGGAAGAAATAGAACCCTGAGATGAAGATGAGCCCATGGTTTCAATATATTTCAGCAGGAAAAAAAAAATTCAGAGGATATCTGTACCAGAAATCTATAGCAAAATTTAGATTAAAATAACACCAAGCGTCCTGATCTATCTGAATTAAAAAACAAAGCATAGACTTGCTATGAATACATTATCAGGCAATACAAGACCCTTAGAGAACAGAGCAGAATCTCCATTTTGTTCTTCATACTTGGGCCCTTGATGGTTTAATTAAGTCTTTCATCTACAATTAACTTATGTGTTCTTAATCATGTAATATAATTTCAACCTATTCTATTCCCAATACAGGATAGCTAGTTAGCCAGAAAGTCTGGAACGAATCCTTTTTCTCTTTACGTGTTCAGAGGTTTATTGGGGGAATACAGTGTTATAGTGCTGGGAGAGCTCAGAGAAGGAAAGTACGCAGTGCTGACTCTGATGGAGCAAAACTGGGAAGCAGAAGAAACAAGTCATCTAAAGACAGTAAGATGTTAAGTCCTTCAAGAGATTTTGAGGGGACAAAGGGTCAAAAGAACAAGACAGAGAGCATACATTTATTGAGCATCCAGGGTGCTGAGTGAGGAGAGATACAGATATATTAGAGAGAGAGAGAAAAGGTAGGTAGATAGATAGATAGATAGATAGATAGATAGATAGATAGATAGATAGATGATAGATAGATAAATAGATAGACATATCTCTTTATCACATATCTCTGGAGATAGAAAGTTATAGATTTATCTGTATATATCATCACACAGATAATATATGTATATTTATGTATCAAGAGAGAGGGATCTGTATATCTCCTCACACAGGACACACACACACACACACACACACACAACACACATACACACATACGTACACATATAGGGTGCCAAAAAAGTATACACATTTTTAAAAAAGGAAAAAACTATTAAAATTGTAATATTCAATATATACTGACAACAAAAGACGCATACAAGTCACGTGTGACTTCTGCAATTACAGGAGGTATTCAAAGTGGTTCCCATCAGTGCCCAGACACTTCTGGTGACAGCAAACTAAAAGGGATAATATATAGATAACATCCCTTTAAATGTGTATACATTTTTTGGCACACCCTCCCTCCCCAGAGAGAGAGAGAGAAAGAGTGTGTGTGTGTAATTTAGAAGTGACATGATCAGGCAAGTGGTTTTCAATTTTTTTTTAACAGCTTTGGATTTTTTTTTTTAACCATATTCTACCTGAAAACTCAATGTATCAAAACAAAGCAAAACAGCAGAGCTGCTGTTGTTAGAGAGGAAAAGTCGAAGCTTCAGTCTTCATCTGATTGGATCTTGGATTATTTTCCATTTCTTTCACCCTGCCCCCAATCCTGAAGTGTCTTCTTGGAACCCAGAGGGCCCTAAGAATTACAGCTTGAAAATGACTTGAAGACTCAATGCAACAGTATTTTTTATAGCACCCTAAAAGATATTCCAACTCTACCTTAAATTCTTCTAGTGCAAAAAAATCAATGTTTCATGAGGTGGTTGTTTGTCATAGCAGTGTGAATAAAAGGCGTAGATTTACAAAACAAGTAAGGAGAGTGCCAGGAACTATAAGCAGGTCATTGTTGAAGTACAGAGATGGAGTAGATGGTGTGAAAGATGAAACAGGAAAGGCAGCAAGAGGGCTATGAGAAAGAAACTGAGCAGAATCCTTTGTCCAACAGAGGGTTTCCCTTGGTCAAAAGAGGAAAACACAAGCCAAGCTGGCAGGATATGAATCCTTCTCTTCTTGAATGCAGTTTGTTCTGTGAGTAAAAAAATTAATGTGTATGTAGTTCTCCTTCAATATCTGTGGAGGAGGGGAGATTGGTTTCAGAAGCTCCTGCCCACACCAAGATCCACAGATGCTCCAGTCCATGATATAAAATGGTGTAGTAACCCATGCACATGCTCCCGTGTACTTTAAATCACCTCTAGATAACTTATAATACCTAATGCAATGCAAATGCCATGGAGACAGTTACTATACTGTATTGCTTAGGGAATAACAACAAGGAAAAAAGTACACTCATATTCAGTACAGATAATTTTTTTCCCGGCTATTTTCAATTCATGGTTGCTTGAATCCACAAATGCAGAACCCATGGAAATAAAGGACTGACTTTGTGGAGAAAACTTAAATATGCTAATTTACATTAAAGAAATGTAGAAAACTATCAAAGAACTGCATTCAAAACAAGGACAGTTTCCTAGAGAAATCTACCAGCTCTTTAAAGAACAGGTAATTCTAGTGATTTTTAAATTGTTTGACAGTATTGAAAAAGAAGACAGATATTTCTATTTTTTCGTGGCAGGCAGCATAATACTGTTTCCAAAGACTTACAGGAATGCACAGAAAAAGCAAAGCCAAAACAGACACTTAAAGGTATTAAGTGTTAATATTAAAAAATGTTATCAACCAGAATACAGAATATTAAGTGGCTAACAAACATTATAGCCAGTTGCAGTTTATCCTAAAAATGCAAGAAAGATTTAACGTTAGTGAATTAATAACTCTAACATGAAAAATCATGATTATAAATATAAAAAGGAATTTCACATAATTCAATACCTATTCTTAATTTTTTTTAACTCAATAGGATAAACAGAAATTAGATAATAAATGGCGTGCTTGATGGGGGAGCTCTGGAAACATTAGCATTAGTAGCAGGCAGAATCTTAACTGAGACACCTCTGTGATTCCCACCCTCTGGTATCCATACAATTGCATAATCCCCTCCCCTGGGTATGGGTAAAACCTATGGCTTGCTTCTGACCAATGGAATATGGCAAGGGTAGAGGGAGGTTTTGTAGATGTAATTTAAGACCTCTAATCAGTTGACTTTGAGTTAGTGAAGAGGGAACTTCTCCTGAATGAGACTGACCTAATCTGGCAAGTCTTTTAAAGGAATATTCAAGCTTTCCCTGAGAGATTGCCTGTTGATGAATTAGGCCACCATGTTTTGAGGGTCACATGGCAAGGAACTGCAGGAAGGCTTTTAGGACCCAAAAGCAGCCCCTGGCCAACGGCCACACAAAGTCAAGGACTTCAGTCCTACAACTACAACAACGACTCTACCAACAACGACTTGAGCTCAGAAGAGAATCCTGAGCTTCAGAAAGGAGCACAGCCTAGCCAATACCTTCACTGCAGCTTGATGATGTCCTAAGCAGAGCACCCTGCCTAGCCAGGCCTGCACTCCTGATTCATGGAAGCTGAGCTGATGAATGTGTGTTGTTTTAAGCTGCCATGTTTGAGGTAATCTGTTAGACAGCATTAGGACACTAATGCATCACTGAGGCTAGTATAGGGGCAAGATGCCCAATATCATTATTATTATTTAACAATGCAGACAATGAAATAAATTTTAAAAAATTGGTGGTGACTGAAAAGAAGGAAGTAAACTTACTGTTTGCAAACAATATTATTGAATACCTGGAAGTCCCAAGAAAATAAACTGAGAAACTATAAAAAGCTTAAGAAAATTCAATAATGGGGCAGAAGTCAAGCTTCCATATTACAAACAACAAACAGCAAAAGATATTATAGAAGAAAAGACAACTCACAATAGCAACACAAAAGATAAAATATCTCATAGTAAACCAATAATAAATATACAGTATGTATATAAAGAAAACTTTAAAACATTAATGAAGTGCACAAAAGATTTATACATTTGAAAAATCCTACCATGTTTTGTGTAAGAGAGATCTCAAAATATGTCAGTTTTCCTTAAGGTAATTAAAAAATTTCGTATGATCCCAATAAAAATACCAAATATTTTTTGTTGAGACTTTTTTTGACATGTTGACCCTATAATACATGTAGAAAAATAAACATAAATAGCCACAAAAACTCTGAAAAAGAACAAAGAGAGGACTAGCAACTACTAGATATTAAGTCATGTTATAAAGTCATCAATTAAAGCAGGTGGTTATAGAGTGATAATCTGATGGGATAAAATGGAACATTCAGGTATATATCCAAATACAAAAGAGAACTTATTATGTGAATAAAATAATAATCTCAAACAAGTCAGATGGATTATCTACTAAGTAATTTGGGGATAATTACAGAACTATCTGAGAAAAAGGAAAAGCTGTATTCAGACATCCTATCCTACACCAGCATAAATTCCAGATGGGTCAGAAATTTTAAAGTTTTTAATGAAAGCATAAAAATTCTAGAAGAAACTATGGAAAATTAATGTATAGACATGTGATGAGAAAGATATTCAGGAACATAAAATAAGCAAAGACAAAATGAAAGACTGGAAAAATAGTTTGCAATGAATAGGCATAAGCTATAGAGCTTTTAGAAATAAGTAAGAAAAAGGGCTAATCCAATATACGCTGTATTTCTAATTCAAAAATAAATTTTAAGAAGATAGCATCTACCATAAAAACAAGCACTATAGGGATGAATAATAAAATACGTGCAAGCTCTTTATGGAGGAAATTTTGAAATTTTATTAAAAATCATTGCAGAACTAGCTTATGTTCATTGCTGAAACTTTCTGCATTGTAAGGACATCAATTCTTTCTAAATCCATTTATAAATATAAGGCAACTCAAATTCAAATTTGTACGAGGTTAGTTTTGGAACTTCACCAGCTAATCCTAAAAGTTATCTGATAGAGCAAAGGGCCTAAAATCCACAACAGTAAAGGAGGGGAGAACTTGTCTTACTACATCCCAAGTATTATTATAAAGCTATAGTGATTAGGGCAGTATTGTATTGACAGATTGACTAGTGGACAAAATAGAGCCAGAACTATCCCATGTATGAGGGGAAACTTTGTACAGACAGTAGATGTTACAAACTAGTAAGGACAGAGTTTAATAAGTGGTACTCAGGAAATGGGGACTCCAATTTAAAAAAAAATACATTGGAGCCAGGCTCGGTGACTCAGCCTGTAATCCTAGAGCTTTGGGAGACTGAGGAGTGGATTGCCTGAGCCTGTGGGTTCGAGACCTGCCTGGGCAACTTGGCGAGACCTCGTCTCTACAATAAATCAAAATGAGCCAGGCGTGGTAGCGTGCGCCTGTAGTTCCAGTTACTTGGAAGGCTGAGATGGAAGGATCACCAGAGCCCAGCAGGTCGAGGCTGCGGTTGCCGGGAGCGGCCACTGCACTCCAGTCTGGGTGACAGAATGAGACTCCAACTCAAAAAAAAAAAAAAAAAATTGAACACCTTCTTCACACATACACCACAACAAAAAATTGACTCCAGATCAAATAAAAACCCAAGTATAAAGAAAACTTTAAAGTTCTTATTTTGAAAACAGGAGAAAATCTTTTTGACCTTAGTTGGATTGGCTATGATTTTTTAGCATCCCAAGTACACAAACTATAAAGGCAAAAAAATTTTTTAAATTTGGCAGCCAGCCAAGGTCATTTTTTCTTTCCCTATGTTGCCCTGACTGGCTTCAGACTCCTGGGTTCAAGGAATCCTCTCACCTCAGCCTCCCAAATAGCTGGGACTACAGGTGCTCAGGTTTTTAAAAACAGAAATAGCTTCAGTGAAGTCATATAAGCAGAATCTTGATTAAAATGGTCTAAGCAATAAATAAGCAATAAAGAGTAAAGATAGGGAATGTTGACTCCTGTTTTTAGAAATTTTGAAGGGAAAAGAAGGAATCTGAAGATCCATAATATTTAGAATACTAGGCTAACAACCAGGAAACTTGGATTCAAGCCCCTGATTGTACTACTTGTTACCTAAGGAGGCTTGCCCAAGTCCCTAATCACTCTCTCTTCCTTCACCCATGCTATGTTCTCCGCATCTTGAAAAGTGCTTAAATCACTGCAGCACAAAGTGTTCAGTCTCTCTCTTCTGTATATCCTGAGTTGTTGAGAAAATGCACCGAGGTGAGTTCCTCACAAATCAGGTTAAGCAGATCCTTTCACTGTACATGGCATCATTCTGTTGCTTGGTAGTTGTCCATCCATTCTCCTGACTGAACTAAAAAAGATTTAAGGTGGACATAGAGTCAGAGTGCTGAAAGGCCTGTTGAGAATCTCATCCTTTTCTTAGACAGATGAGGAAGACTGGAAACTCAGGGGAGTTACTCAGTTCCGTGTCAAATCATACTATTTGAGCTGCCCCTAGAACTGAGAGCTTCTGATTGACCTTGGACACTGTCATAGTGTGTCAAGGTGCTCTTTTGTCAGTCTTCAGGGCCACCACAGTGCAAAGGGCTCTCTCTTCTCTGAATACTGATTATATTTGCTGTGTAAATCTTTTATTCAGCATTTGCCTACTGTGTTATGTGTTTGGTTAGTTTTTTGTATGTGTACGTCATCTCCCAACTAGACTGCAAATTCCCCAAGGGCTAGATTAGGTTTTGTCTAGGGAAGCATTAATAGATAACCCTGAGCAAATCTCTCAGCCCCTGTATATCTTGTACCCATTTATAAAATGGAGATATGGATTAAATCCTAATATAAGTACCATTATAGTTAAAAAATCACTCTACAACAAATCCCACTGTTGACCTACATTTCTTCCCAAACCACCTTCATAACAATAAAATTCTAACTCAATGAATTAATACAAACAATATTGTATAGAGTTCATCTCATTAGGATTAAACTTGTAAATGAACCCCACAAGAACATTGTGGAATAAAAAGAATTAACTATATGGACATATCTGAGAATGGAGAAAAAGCATTATTCAAAGAGCAACAACTCCTTGTTGCATCAGGACAGGAGAGGTGTCTCTAATGTGCTTTTAACGGGATCACTGGCCAGGCAGAGTGAGATGCCCTGACAGACATCTGAGGAGTTATAGGGTCTACTGCAGGGAGATGCAGAGGAATTGGCATTGGGAAGAGAGGAGAAATGCTGATGTAAAATGTTTTCAAATACAGCTCCTAAGTTAAGGGCTATTATAGTACATATGGTTCTGCTTCAACATGTTTGTTGAGAAACAATTGAAGAAACTATAGCAGGAAATGTTAAAGCACTGTAAGTTATACTGTGCCAATTATGAAAAGTTTGACTTGTATAATATATAAATGATTTTTAAAAATACATCATTTAATTGTCTTAATTTTCTCTCCAAATTATTATAAAAATTCTTACCAATAGAACTTTGTTCTTTCTTTTTCATTCAAAGTACTGTTTTAAGAAATTTAGAAACAAAAAAGAAGCATTCACTAAATATGCTCTGTGTCTTCTACTTGTGTAAATGTATTGCTTGTTGTAAAATATTGCTCATTTTAGTTACTGGTCTCCAGTGATTCACACTTATCCCTCTTTCCAGGAGTCTCTGTGTAGCCCAGGTTCACTGAGTGTTAAAAGGGAGCAGCTAAATGCTATTCTCATCATCAGGCTAACTTAGTGCAGTTGCTGGAACCCAGACTGTGGTATTTCAGGGTTAGAGAAGTTAGGGTCATCAGAGAAGTGGACACCTGGAAGCATTTGTTGCTTATCACCCACCAAAATCTGTACATATTTTTATAATAAGGTCAACCCATGACCTGTTGTCTTAGCAAATGAATTGTATCAGATCAACATGTAGACCCCTGGATAATAGGTGATTATTTAAAGTTATCACGTATCTCTTTTAAAAATGCCAAAAATATGCCTCTGTTAGGGTAGGTTAGCACAATTTGGACTCATTATCAACTTACATTAATTAGAAATTTAAAACATGTTTTGTTTTAAAAATCATAAACATTTGGGGAAAGAAAAAAATAGAAAAAGGGAGGAAAACACCCTAATGATCTCATAACCCAAAAACAGTCTTAATGACACTTAAGTATATTATTTTCAATAGTTTTTAATGCATCATTTTCTAACTTGTTAATAAAAATGTCAAACATACAGCAAGATTGGAAGTATTTTACAGTAAACACCCATACACCCCAAACTTATATTCTGTTGTTAGCATCGTACTATGCAATGTACCCGCTATATTACATATCTACATATCTATCCATCCATCAATCCACCTGGGTTTTTAAAATTCATTTCAAAGTAATTGCAGATATCAGTATGCCTCTCCCTAAATCCACATGCATGTGGCTAGAGTTCAGTATTCATATAGTTTATTCTTTTGAATTAAAACTTATATACTGAAATATAAATCTTAGGTGTGCTATTGCTGTTTTGACAAACATACATTCATATTACCCAAACCCCATCAAATTTTTGTCTTGTATTTTTCTTTTTTCACATAGCATTTTTCTTGTTATTGTAAATCTTCATAAGTGTAATTTTAATAGCAATGTCTGTGCTATTTAATTTTTTTTTTTTTTTAATTGGAGTCTCACTCCATCGCCCAAGCTGGAGAGCAGTGGCATGCTCACGGCCACCCCAGCATTGACCTTCTGGGCCCCAGCGATCCTTCCACCTCAGCCTTTCAAGCAGCCAAAACTACAGGTACATGCTACCACACCCAGCTAATTTTTTTAATTTATTGTAGAGATGAGGGCTTGCCAAGTTTCCCAGGCTGGTCTTGAACCCACAGTCTCAGGCAATCCTCTCACCTCAGCCTCCCAAAGTGCTGGAATTACAGGCTGAGCCACCAAGCCGAACCGCTATTTAACTCTTAATCATCTTGAAATCATTTTGGTGTTTTGATTTGAGTTGGTGGTTTAAATAGATCCTTTTCCAAGTAGTTAAGTCTTTTGTCTCATTAACATTTATTTCTTCCTCCTTTGCTGATGTGAATTATGTTCCTTAAAATTCTGATTATCTGATGTGCTACATTGATTTTTTTTATATATGACACCTTCCATGATCATGCCTTGATACTCTCCGAAAGAACCTTGATATTCTCCAAAAGTCAGTAGCCAAAATAGATGTTGAATTCTTGCCTTAAATAAAATGGGTTTGTTTTAGCCTCTATGATGAAATTGGGACCCCATGCCTGAATATCCTCTGGCCCCAAACTCCCCCTGTGGTGTTTAGAAAAGGGTCTCCATTTGCAGACTGCCAGACCCAGAAGTTGGTGAGAGCATTGTTTCTTTAGAAGGCACGTTCAGGGTCCCAAGCACATATGTTTCCTCTTCCTCCTCATTCACTTTTCCCCAACTTTGTCCACGTGGCCACAGAAGTCAGTGTAATACATCATGGTATGTTTTCCTGTGATGGAGAATAAATTCAGAGGACAGATATTTAAAGGAATATACAGATATTAATCAACCTCACACCGATTAAGGTTGTCCCCTCAGTTCCCTCATCCATGTACTACTGTGGCTGCAAGTCTGGGCACTCAGCTGGTGTGTGAGAGCTAAACTACCTGCACTGAGACAGGAGAAGCAGCAGTTATGATGCAGCAGTTCCATCAGTGCTGTCCAACAGGGGGATGGACAGAGAGGGGTGAGCTCCTGGTCACTGGCTTGATGCAAGCAGTGATCCTGCCAAGAGTGAACTGGGAAGGAACTCCTGCTCACAGGAGTGGTGGGAGAGGATAGGGCTCAGAACAAAGTATTGCAAGTTCCTCCAGTCTGGTGCATTGTTGCTCTGAATTTTAGATGAGTTAAGATTTAATGCAAAATGTTCTTTTTTAAACAGGAAATAAAGGATAAAAAGAAATTCTGCAAAATGTATATAGAGGAACTTGTGAAGGAAGCCACAGAAATCAACATGAAAAATGAGGCTTTGCAGAAGCTTTGGCCACAGATGTTCATCGAGCTCGTCAGGGACGCAGTGATGGAGATCCGCAACAAAAACTCCTACATGAAGCTCTGCCTGCAGCAGATAGCAGACCAGAAGTAGAGGCAGCGCCAAGTTACAGCTGAAGGCCAAAAACACACAGGCTCCACATGTTAACACGCCAACAGCATGATCTTACAAAGCAGAAAGACTAGCCTCAAAGCATTATTGCCCACTGTTCTCATAGTTAAAAGTTCAGAAGGAAAGCAGGAGACAGGAGGATGAACCTCCCACGGATGAAGACTGAGCAGCCTTTGGGAAGGAAGCCACGTCTGGAGGGACCTGGCCCTGGTTTCCAGTTTTGCCGGGCCAGGACCCCTGCTCTATGGCCCAGAGTACGCAGTGTGCACTGGCGATTCCGCATGAGTTGCTTCTAGCCACTTTAGCTGGAAACCTTCAGTTATTTGCTTTTTTATTTTATGTGACGATTTGAAAGCCAAAAATATGTTCTTTTTCTATCAGTTAAGAATAAACTTATTAATAAATTAGTTAAAAAAAAAGTGTCTGCCTCCTTAGTCCAGTCAGAATTGTCACGTTTATTGTATGTTCCTCTTCAGGTAGGTGGGATCCCTGCAGGCTTCCGAGATGGGAGCAGGCCCATTCTTCTAGGGGTGCCTCCTCAGGCCTCCACGGGAGGTCCCAGGAGTTCCATTGGGCAGAGAATAAGTCAAAGCTGTGCTCAGAAGAGATTGCATCATCTTGTGGAATCCTGAGTGAATGTGGAATGTGGTTACGGATCACTGCATCTGCTTCTGTAAGATGCTTCCACTGATGGCCACTCTGGGTTTATATAGGCCCGCCTGGGTACTGCACCTCAGAAGCATTAGGGATGCCGAGGTAAAGGGTTCTAATTTTTCACATTTCTTTTGAAGATCAATCAGGTAGACGATGCCAGTAGGGCTCTGGCCTGATCCATGCTGGTGAGAAGGTGACTGGAGCCTGTTGCCATGGCGAGAGATACTGTGGCTTCAGAAAAACAACGCCAATCAAGACACAGGAATTCTTGGCCGGATTCAACGGCTCAGCCTGTCATCCCAGCACTAGGGGAGGGCGAGGCGAATGGATTACCTGAGCCCACGAGCTTGAGACCATCCTGGGCAACTTGGCGAGACCTCATCTCTACAGTAAATCAAAAATTAGCTAGGCATGGTAGCACATGCCTATAGCTCTGGCTACTTGGAAGGCTGAGACAGAAGGATCACCAGAGCCTAGCAGGTCAACGCTGGGTGGCCGTGAGCGTGCCACTGCACTCCAGCCTGAGTGACGGAGTGAGACACCAACTCAAAAAAAAAAAAAAAAAAAGAAAGAAAGAAATGAGATCCTAGCTTGTGGGTGATGGTGCGAGGAGAACCAGCATCTTGTTTGTGTACTTCTAGTAGATAGGAAAGATGTGGAAACATGTGACTGCTCAGGAGTGTGGGTAACCATGGCTTGCTCTAGACTTTGCAGGCGATGGCCTGTCTGTTTGATAAGTCATCTGTCCAGCTTCCTGTCTGCTGCCCTCCTCTCCCTCCCATCACTGTGCTAGGAGACTTAACCCTCATATTCATTTGTGGCCCAGGCGTTCTAAGAGCTTGAGGAACCCTCAGTGAGCACTCAGTGCATTGGCAGCAAGTCTTCCCTGCCCCTGCTGGCCCCTCCCAGACCTTTTGCGTCAGGCCGGTAACAGGGTTTGTTCCTGAAACCAACCCCCTTCCTCCTCGGCTGTGGTCTCTCCTTCCTTCCTGCCTGAGTTCCCTCTTGTCTTCCCCACTGTCCCATGCAGACTTCTGCTTCTTGAATCCCAATGTCTCATGGCTGTATCCTCCCACCTGGTTCTGTCCTTCAAACTCACTTTGCTTACTGGAGTTCCTTGATAAGGACAGTCCCCAGACAAAAGAGCAACAGGAGCAGGGCCTGCTAGGTCTGGGACCAAGTGAGGGTTCTGTGTTGTGAGTGGTGGTTCATGGGACAAATTGTCCCTTCTACTTGGAGTCTTCCAGGGCTTTGGGGGAAGGGGAAGAGATGCCCATCATGCAGTCTGACACTGCCCAGGCCAGTGTGTGCCAAATAACTGCTTTTTTCCCCCCAAGTGATCTCAAGTGGTTGCCTCAAAACCAGAAACATTCCATACGGGTCTCCTGTAGGAACATACTGTACCCCATGTTCTGGCTCAGCAGCTAGATGGTTAAGTGTGCTGCTCAGTCTGGGAATGGCCACTCACTGTGCTGGTGACTCTGAGGCTGCAGATGGTGCTGAGATCAGCTCCCCACACCCTAAGCCTCACTCCACCAAAGGCGTGCAAGCCAGGGCAGCCCTCCCCTGCTCCTGGTCTAGTCCTGATCGGGGCAGGGAGTGCACAAGGATTCTCAGTCTTCTTAATAAGTAATAATGATTGCAACAACAAAGACACACCGAGCAGTATCTTGCATGGTTATAAGCTCTCTACGTGCATTCTCATGTCACATCTAACACTGTGATGTACAAATGATGATCATCCCCAATTGAACATTAGGCAACAGGCATAGGGAGGTGGGAACACTCACCTGTGGGTAGTTCAACCAACAAGTAGTAGAGGTCTCGCTCACCAGGAGGCTAATGGATTCACCATCTAGGAAGAAGTTTGAGGGCCATGATCTTTCCTGATCTGCTTTCATGTTTTGCCATTATGATGAGGAAGGCAAATGAAAGATGACAATTTCTCAAGTATGTTTACCTATAATGCACTTTGCAGAACATTGTGTACAGTATGAATACTAATGTGAAAAGTATAAGTACACATGTATGGTATTAGGTATTGTTTAAGGATATATGTATTCATATAAAAATATTGGCCAGATTCTCACCAATAGTGGTGGAGAATCAGCCTGAGGAAGGGGCAAGAGCAATCATCAAGTTATTAGGGAGATGGCTTGGGAGGGTGCTGGGCTCTTCAAGGCAAGGGTCCTTGTGGCTCAGATCAGGGTGACAGAACAGGTGTCAGAAAGTGGGTGGCTCTGGGTGTTTTTTAAAGACAAAGCCAACAAGATGTACTGATAGATTGGATGTGGGGGTCTGACGGGAATCCATGATGTTTTGGCTTGGATGATTGAAAATGGAATGGGAGCATCTTTCAGGAGGCAGATCAGGAATTCGTCTTATGTGTGTTGCGTTTGAGACAGTTGTTAATTACCCAAGTGCAGGTGATGGAGGTGTAGACAGAAGAGGTGGGGGTTGAGGAGAACTATGGGTTGGTCTAGAATTATAAGCATCAGAGGCATTGGGGTATGCCAGTACTTGTTGATGTTATCTTTATATTTCAGAGAATAAACCTGCCACTTGTTGAATGATGATCACAGTGTTTTTGCCTTTTAGCTTTGAATTTTGGTCTATCTACATTTCTAAGATTTTTTGTGTAGTCTTATCTTACTGTTTTCCTTTATGATTTCATTCATTGTAGTTAAGCTTATTAAGAGAGTAGATAATAATTCACCTGTGTCTTTCCATGTTTTGAGGCCATGGTTATCTATCAGTAGTTTGTTGACAGACCAAAACATGTCCTACTCACCCCTCTTTGAGCAAACCTAGGTTTTATTCTCCCAGCTCAGTTTGTTTAATAAGATGTTTTTGGAAGGAGAGAGGGAAAGCAGAAAGGAAAGAAGGGAGAGAGAGAAGGAAAGAGAAAGAGAGAGGAAGAGAGAGAAAGAAACCTGGCTAGTTAGTAAGGCAAAAGAGAATAAAGAACAACTGCTCAGGAAAATATTCCATTTAAGCATTGAAGAACCAAGGTTAGTTTTTGTAACCTGCATTCATGGGTCAGCTGGAGACAGAGTGGTTACAGTTGCCAAGAAGTTCAGAGCCAAGTCTGAAACTTGATCACAGCAACTGTGGTTAACCGGTATTGATGGAATATTTGTTATCTTTGATCCTGATTTCCTGCTTATGTTTATGTTTTCATGGTTCATTGTATGTGTCTTTTGTTGCGAGTTACCTCAAATCCTTTATGGAAAGAAAGGAGATTCAAAGCTCCACAGAATATACGACTCCTAAAGAATAAATCCACTCCTTGAGGACTGGAACAACTTGCCATTTCTCTTCAGGAGACAATGACACTATTTATTAATCCCTCACACACCCCCCTCTAAGCCTGAGCACTCAAATCGACTTCTTGTCTTCATTTGTCTTGAAATATTTCAACATGCAGAAATGCTTTTAAAGTAGTACCTCAAATAGATGCCCTGTCTCTACCACCAAGTAGAACAGATCTGAACATTCTTCCACATTTGTTTCACATTTGAAAAATAAAACATCGCAAATTGAGATGAAGTCTTGTGCTGTCTCTCTCCCCAGAGGTCAATACTACTCAGAATTTTATGCTGATTCATTCATGTTTATGTATAAACACACAGGGACTTTAAAGAATTGGATTTTTATGTTTTCCAATTTTATATAAACGATATCATAAAATATGTATTTTCTGCATCTTTTCACTCAGTATTATGTTTCTGAGGATTATCTGCATAGGTGGGAGTGGTTCTGCTTCTTTCATTCTTGCTGCTTTTGATATCTGGTTGTATGGCCAAAGCACGATCTCTGTGTCTGTTTTCCTGCTGGTGGGCATCAAGAGAGTTCTAGTTTAAAGTTAGTACAGACAGTGCTGCTTGGAACATGCCTGTTGACCTGTGATTCTGAGAGATACACAATTAGTGGTGGAGTTGCTGGACCTCGTGCACACACTCAGCTGTATTGAATATTGTCAGATTGCCACCCTTATGGAAATCAGAACAGGCAACCAATTCCTGATAAAAACTCCAAAAGCCATAGGTAGACAAAGTGGGACCACAGCAAACTGAAAAGCTTCTGCAAAACAAAAGAAACCATTAAGAGAGTGGGGAGACAGCCCACAGAATGGGAAAAAACATTTGCCAACTGTGTATCTGACAAAGGCCTAACATCTAGGATCTACAAGGAACTCAAATGTGCTGAAAGAAAAAAAACAGCCCTATTAAAAAGTAGGTAGAGCCGGGCTCGGTGGCTTACCCTGTAATCCCGCGCCTTTGGGAGGCTGAGGTGAGTGGATTGCCTGAGCCCGCGGTTTCGAGACCCGCCTGGGCAACTTGGCGAGACCTCATCTCTACAATAAATCAAAAATTAGCCGGGTGTGGTAGCACGCCTGTAGTTCCAGCTACTTGGAAGGCTGAGGCGGAAGGATCGCCGGAGCCCAGCAGGTCGAGGCTGCGGTGGCCAGGAGCGACCACTGCACTCCGGTCTGGGCAACAGAGTGAGACTCCAACTCAAAAAAAAAAAAAGAAAAGTAGGCAAAAGATATGAAGAGACACTTCTCAAAAGAAGACATATGAGCAGCTTACAGATACATGAAAACATGGCTCAGCCTCACTAGTCATCAAAGAAATGCAAATTAAAACCACACTGAGATACCATCTAACTCCAGTCAGGATGGCCATCATCAATAACTTAAAAAAACAACAGATGCTGGAGAGGATGCAGAAAAAAGGGAACACTTCTACACTGTTGGTGGGAGTGTAAATTAGTACAACCTCTGTGGAAAACAGTATGGTCATTCCCGAAAGATCTAAAAATCCACCTTCCATACAACCCAGCAATTCCTCTTCTGGGAATATACCCGGAGGAACTCAGATCATTTTACAATAAAGACACCTGCACACTCATGTTTATTGCAGCACTATTCACAATAGCAAAAACATGGAACCAACTGTGCTGCCCAACGAAATTGTACTGGATAAAAAAAATGTGGTACATATACAGAATGGAATACTATGTGACTAAAAAGAAGGACAGAAATATGAACTTAGCAGCAGTATGGATGGATTTAGAGCCCATCCTACTCAGTGACCTATCACAGAAACAAAGAACTGAGTACCACATGTTCTCACTCACAAGTGGACCCTGAACATTTATCATAACACTACAAGAAAGAGATTGTCAGTAGCAGGACACTGCCAGGGAAGGGGCCCATAACATTAATAAGGGTACCTGGTCCTAAACCAGGCAAAGTGAGGACCAACGGGAGGCCCAAACTTGACCTGTACAATGACCACTTATGTACCTAACCCTAAATTGTACCCCACATCTTAAAAAAAAAAATTTAGAAAATTGTCAGATTGCTTTCTAACATGATCTTTATCAGTTTACACTCTCATAAGCAGACAATACAAGTTCCAGTTGTTCCACATACCCACACACTCATTGACAATTGCACTTTCATATATTAAAATGAGTGAGAGAGAGAGATAGAGTGTGTGTGTGTGTGTGTGTGTGTGTGTGTGTGTGTGTGTGTGTGTGTGTGTGTGTGTCTGTCCTCGGGAGTGGTTTTTGTGCAGAGAAGTGATTGTTCAAGGTCTTAAAGTTTACCAATGGAGTCATACTAGTCAGAGACCACCTTAAACCCATTCAGGACTTGAAATTCCATTTTGCGGTTGTTGGGGTTTTACTTCTGTTCCCACCTCTCTGTAATATTATCAAAACAAATGTCCTAGTTGTCCAGGCCTGGCAAGCATCATCAGGTAAATATGGCTTCTGTCCTTTTTTTTGCCCTTCTGAATTCTCATTTTTACTTTACTTTGACCTTGTAATTCCTTGTGGTTTTGTTTTGTCTTTGATGCTTTAAAAATGTCTTAATATATTTTGTCCAGCTGTTCAAAATTTTTATCCGGTGGGATAGCTGATTCAAATAACATAACTGTCCTTTTCTGGAAACAGAAAGTTCCCAAACCGAGTTTTTAATGTTTTGCCATTGTCACTGTAACTTCTCAGAGCTGATTTTTTGTTTGTTTTCCAGGAGGTAGTTCTTAAGTAGTATCCTCTTCGTGTGCCATGGATCAATATTTTCTCTGAGCTCTCTGTATCAAAGATAGGCTTTTGTTTTGTGTTCTTTGTTAGTTTCCTCATCGTCAGATAACCTTCCCCAAGCTGCTTTTTTCTCTTTGTTAGTTTTAGTTTCTGTCTTTCATGTTAGAGACTCCTCAAATATATAGTGATTCCAGGACCCTGGAAAAATGACTACCATGTTTAGGGCATAGTGAGTTCCAATGTGACCCCTGCCTGTATGGTTAGGATTCAGGTTCTCGCTTGGAAATTTTGCCACAGTTCTGGACTGCTTTAAGGGATTTCACTTGATAGTGCATCCTGGGGGATATTCTGATCCTCTGCCTCTTTTCCAATCCTATTTGAATGCCCAGGTGTTATTCTACAGGCTTTCTGAAATGAAGGCCAGTTGAGGTTGAGGTCCTCTGCACTGTGTTGGCAGCCACAGTGGTTCACTGTGAAGTCACACATCTCCCTTCCTTCCTTACTAGACAGATTGGCTTATCAAGTGAAATTGGCACATGGAAGAGTTCTTGCTTCTCCAGTCTGATGGGAGCTCTGGTTTCCTATATGCTTCCTAGCTTACATTATGAGAGTGTTCACCATCTGTGGTAACTAAGCAAATCAAGAGGTTCCTAAGGGACCCCCTCAATATCTTGCCTCTTTGCTGACAGAGCAAACATTCCACCTCCCCCGGCTCCCAGGGTGTCCTGGGCCTCCATCTGTTCTGCTTGATCTGCCCTTTCTTCTTCTGACTTTCAGTGCCCAGGGGCCCAGTTTCACCATTCCTCACGCCTTGCCCAGTGCTTATTGATCTGGCATAGAGCCTTATTCCTCAAGGTCATCCTCATGGTTGAGACGATTCAAGAATGGTCAGGGGCATTCTCCACATCCGCAAAGAACAACTTAAGTAAAGGAGGTGGTCTCAATGGACTTTTCCTTCTTTATGCTCAGTCAGAGTCATTCGTGTCGCTTCTTCCCAGGGGACAGAATCCCAGCAACCTTATACCTCCCAATGTGCCACTCAAGTCTCCATATAGCATGATGAAAAGTCATATACTCAATGTCTTCACTTTTATTATTATTATTATTATTATTATCATATAGAGACAAGTTCTTGCTCTTTCACCCAGGATAGAGTACAGTGGCACAATCATAGCTCACTTCTTTTTTTTTTTTTCTGAGTTGCAGTCTCACTCTGTCGCCCAGACTGGAGTGCAGTGGCCGCTCCCGGCCACCGCAGCCTCGACCTGCTGGGCTCTGGCAATCCTTCCGCCTCAGCCTTCCAAGTAGCTGGAACTACAGGCGTGCGCTACCACGCCCAGCTAATTTTTTATTTATTGTAGAGATGAGGTCTCACCAAGTTGCCCAGGCGGATCTCGAACCCGCGGGCTCAGGAAATTCACTCACCTCAGCCTCCCAAAGTGCTGGGATTACAGGCTGAGCCACCAAGCCTGGCCTTATTATATTCTTAACACCAAGAAAATATAAACACTAGTATTTTCTCTATGAATAGAGCAGAAGTTAGTTTTTTATTAGTATATTAACCATGTTCTTTCCTGCGAACATAGCTTTTATTTAATTTAATCACAACTATCTGAATGCCTCTTTTTTCAGTTTATATCATAGTTCACAAAATAGTCATTAACTAACCCAGTTAAAGAATATTCTGCAGCCTGAGGTTTCCCTGGAGAAGAATGTCACTGAGCACCCTTCCCTCCTTCTTAATATGCAGATTTCCAGATTCTGATTTGTGATCCATGCAACCTGGCCTTAATACAACCATAGAACAAAATACCCACCTATATGTGAACTGAGAGTGATTACTCTCCACATTGATGCCCGTGACAGTATGCAACTCCCAACAATATCAATTGAAACAGGAATTCCAACCTTCTATTCGAGCCAAATATTGGGCATTAACTTTGTGGCTTATTTATAATGTCTAGATATCGACAGGGCTCATTCTGTTTTCCTCTGAAGAATGCAAGGTTGCATGATGCCTCTGCAACTTCAGCCTCTACTTCACCTTGAGCAATGATGTCTGTCGATTTCATGTCTGAAATCACTGTTTTTTACTAGTTCTGGAAAAATTCAGTTTAGTGACGAAAGCTCTGCTTTGTTTGACAATTATGTAAAGCCCACAGTGGTTTGGGCATAATAGAGAATGAACGGGGGGTTAAAGGATCACGAGTTCCATAACACTCACTCTATGTAGGTTTCACATGTTGCCTCCCAGTCACAATTTTACTTTCCATCTGCTCTGGTAGAATCATCATATTTACGGATTCCATCTTCCTAGCACACTTGTTTTTTCCTCCTCCATTGGGTCAGCTCACTGTTTATGTGTATTTAATTTGCATCTTGGTATTGATTTAATATGCTCTTCATTCCTCTGAGCTTTAACAAACCATTTTTGTGAACTAGGGTTCAACACATCGTAATAGAAACAACAAATACGCAAACAAAGGAAGCTCACGCCAGGAACTGTGCCGTGGCTGGGGATCTCAAGGGGATGGTCATGGACACATGCCTCTTGACACTCAGAGGCGGTGGACGAGAGAACATAAGTGGTGATGAGCCGCATGGTCTCTGCAGAAGATGACTCATGGGAACACGCACAATCTCTAAGAATACACAGTTAGAAGGAGCAAGGTCTAGTTCACTAACAGAGTAGGATGACTGTAATGAACAACAATATAGTATATTTTTCAGTATAGCTAGAGGGTTTGAAATTTCCCAACACAAAGAAATAATCAATATTCCAGGTGATGGATATCCTGGATATGCTAATATGATCATTACACATTGTATGCATGTATCAAAATATCACATAGGCCCCATAAATATGTACAAATGTTATGTATTAATAAACAATTAAGATTTTTAAAGAATGTAAAAATGAGAACATGCCCATATGTTACTATACATTGTAAGTAAATTTATGTTCCAAATTTATGGGATATATGTAAAAACAATTAAAAAAATAGTTTTGGCCTCTCTGAAATCCCTTAACTACCTGCAGCCCACTCACTTAGATAGCCAGGTTCACTAGTGGTTTATAGAAAATGACTTGGGAAACATAAATATAGACTTCTGTTTCTGTTTTGTTTTGTTTAATATCCTCCTCCATCAGAAGAGCAGAAATTTGGTTGGGTAGGATCAAGTTCACTTCCTAGTGCTAGGGACGGGCATTGATTGACATAAGCTGGTTGGCATAGCTCCATGCCTCTTGCTTCATTTGTTTGTACAGTAAGTCAGACTTAAGCCAATCAACACAAGGAATTTCTCTAGCATCAGTAATTGGCTCAGGTAGGTCTAGCCAGGGAGAAGTGCAGAGGTGTTTTGTTTTGCTGAAACAGTTGGGGATAAGAGAGCTCTCCCTCCCTTGCTCTGAATCTGAGCTGTACAGATGTGAAGACTGGAGACACTGTAGCTGCTTTAACACCAAGAAAGAAGCCAGCCACACCCAGAAGGTGAAAGCTGGGAAATTACAGAGAAGTTGAGAAGGAGCCCTGATTGGACCATGCTTGAAGACCTTCCTGCTGCTGGAGTTTGTCTCTGCTGCATGATGTCTGGGGCTCAGCAAGGGAGATGCAAAGTCTGGGGTCTGACCTAATCTGCAGGTTGACCCCTTGCATGGCTAGTGGTTGATGCTGACTAATGATGGAGCTCAGCAGGGCAGTCACCCAGAACATGGTTCCTCATAGCATGGCGGATCGGTTCCAAGAGTCTGTTTCCTAAGCTCAATCACCTAGCCTCAGAAGTCACACAGCACCACTTTCAGATCCCAGAGCACATCGACCCTGCTCTTGGCAAAGGGAGTGTCAAAGTCACATTGTCAGAAGAGCATGTGAGATGGGAAACATTGTTGCAATCATTTTGAATACTACCATTCACCACACATGTCATGCTGTCTCTTGCCTCTATGTCCCAGGGCATTTTGCAACATTTTACTTGTTCACCTGGCTCAACAATACTCAACTCCCTGAACTCCTCTCATAGGGCTTACTTGTAATTTCCTTTTCTCCTACCTGTCCCCTCCTCCAGTCTATAAGTTCCCTGACCATGTCTGTCACCTTCCTTCATTGCTGTATCTTTAGTGCTTGGCAAAACATCTAGATGAGTAATAGAGCTTTATCTGGGTCTGTGTAGACAGACCAGTTTCATTTGAGTTGGATTCCCATTTAGAGACAGTTCTCAGCTTCTGAACATCCCTCCTCCTGCAATTTTCAGCCCTATGCACCAGCACCTTCCAGATGCGAAGTTCAGCCCCTCATGAGCCAGCCATCAAAGATAGTTCCAAGCGCCCCATGGTGGCCCTGCCTGGAAGGCTACCATCCAGTCTTGAGCATCACTGTGTGTGCACCACTGCCCAGAGCGGAAAGGAAAATCAGTAATTCTGAAGCTGATGATCGGAAGGGTACTTATGTAGTTCTTAGTAGTACTCACAGGTGCTACAGTAGTGTCAGGGAGGGGTATCCTTACACACAGTGAAAGCACCCTAAAGAACAGCATGTCAAGAACATGAACACAATGCTGGAAATATGTTATCAAAGGTGGAATCTAAAAGGCAGGGCACATTACTATGAATTTTATTCGTTTATTTTTAGCTCCGTGGGATGAAAGTCTCCCACAAAATATAAATTTTCCTATTGAGATTTTGATTTCTTAGCAGGTTGACAGGAAACCACTGTGTGCTAAACCCATTGTACACTAAATACCACGTGAAGTCTATAAAACATCTACATCAACTCTGCAGGTCAAGTTCATCAGTGATCAGGTATCTGACCTTAGAAATGATATTCCATGGTGATGTCTGACTTGTTTCACTGGGTCTCTGTCCCCAGGATCCCATGCTGGGCTGTGGTCCCCCCATGTTTATCTTGCTGGCCATTGTAGGGTAACAGGCTTCGTGAGCTCAGTGGCCACTTCTAACTTCCGGCCAATCCAGTGCCAGAGATCTCTGCATTCTTACATGCACTGCAGGGATTTGCTGAAGGCCAAAGGTCTCACATGCCCCACATGGGGGTGACTGGTCCCATCCTGTCAGCACTGCCATCACCATCAGCAGCCCATTCCACAGGGCGGAAACAAGAAGCATCGTTTTTGCAAATTCTCAGTCTTCCGTCTCTGCAGCACAATCTTCCAAGAAGCTCTGTTGCTGGTTGCCCCCCTTCCTGTTCTCAGGTTTCATAGTCAGCTGGACACATGACCCGTGCCTCATCCACACCTGTCAGAATGGACCCATCTCGGCTAATCTGATATCAGCTAGGGGAGAACGGCATGGGCCTTAGATGCATGAAATGTGTCAAGTTAGCATTTTCAAAGCTCATTGCAAAAAGTTCCTTTGAATTCTCCTTCTTGTTCTCCTGTTGCAAAATCGTTTCTTCAGGTTAATAGGGGATCTGTACCTTGGGGTCTGAGCAGGTTGACTTTCTTATGGTGGTGAGGCTACTGTGATCTCCCTTCCAGGCTCCAGGGGTCGACCAAGGGGCTCGTGGCTCCAGTGTCAAAGCACTGGTCATAGAACTCGATATGCAGAACAGTCATCTGAGAGCCTGTTGAGAATGCAGGAAAATAAATGAAAAAGAAAACAAATACTATGTCACAATATAAATAAATATGCATGAAGATATAGATATCTTCTACATAATTTTAAATTTTGCTTTTATTTTCCATCTAATTTTTATTACCTATTCTAGTTTTTTGGGAACTATGATAAACTTTAAAAATAATGATTTAAACAATAATAACATGCTACTTCTATGTTCTCTGAAGGTCTACAAAATTATTAGGAAAAATTGAACCCTAATCTAGAAGTAAAAATAATCAATTGTATGGAGTGTATGCTTAATACAAAAATAAATTTTTTTAAATAAACAAAAAATAAGAATGCTGGGACCTACCCACAGAGAATGGATCTGAGGAAAGGGCGTAGAAACAAACAGACCATGGAATTGTAACACTCGCACAGGAGATTCTGAGGTGAGTGTGACTAAGCCATGCTTTTTAAAAACATTACACAATTAATTACTTTTATTATTATTATAAATTGACATAAAATAATTATACATATTTATGGGGTATAGTATGATATTTCAATACATGTTTACAACACGCAATGATCAGAACAATTGACATATCACCCCGGTCGTTCTCTGAGAAGTGTCTCCCAGGGTAATAACAGTAGGTCTCGGCTTACATTTCAGACGGTGTTTTGTCAGTCCTGGGCCCTGTGTGACCCCCTGCATGTGTCAAGCACAGACACAGCTCTGCTGAGACCTTTGGCCTTCAGCAAATCCCTGCAGTGCATGTAAGAATGCAGAGATCTCTGGCACTGGATTGGCCGGAAGTTAGAAGTGGCCACTGAGCTCACGAAGCCTGTTACCCTACGATGGCCAGCAAGGTAAACAAGGGGGGCCACAGCCCAGCATGGGATCCTGGGGACAGAGACCCAGTGAACCAAGTCAGACA
The DNA here is from genome assembly GCA_027257055.1 of Cephalopachus bancanus. NCBI lineage: Eukaryota > Metazoa > Chordata > Mammalia > Primates > Tarsiidae > Cephalopachus > Cephalopachus bancanus. Next base: position 1,270,092 of record JAPVLO010000288.1, on the reverse strand, counting down.
GAAATGGAAGTATGGCCCGAGTCCCACAGAGGTTTGTCCTTGACGTCCATACACACCCTACGTGATGGATTTGAGATCAGTTAAAACCATCTAGGTCTTGCTGGAGTCTCAGCCAGCAAGTCCCGGGCTTGTGTTTGTGTCTGGGAAGAAACAGTGTGCATGTCTCTCTCTTCTCTCCCCTTCCAACCACTTCTCTTTCTTTACTCCCCCCACGTTGTTCCCTCGTGTCTTCTTGGGTTTTGTTGCAAATCCTTTCTCAGTGTCAGTCATTGTCCCCACGTCTGTCTTCTCTCTCAGTTCTTGGCCCAGATCTCTCCATGACCCTCTTGCTATCTTTCATTCCCCCCCCCCCCCCCCCCCCCGCCCTCGCTCCCACGCAGGGCTCATCCCCCTCACCCTCCTTCCATTGTTCCCTCCAAGCCTTTGTTTTCATCCCTTTGTGTCTGTGTCTCCAGGTTTCAGTCTGTTGTTGTGTCTCAATCTCCCAAGACCTCACTGGGAAACCATTTTTTTAAATCCCTGTGTTAATCTCAGCCTCCATGAAGTGGTGCTCATGGTGTTACGTTCCAAGGCTGAGGAGGTATCTGACAAGCCACAGCTAAGGCCCTGTGGCAAAAGAACAGAGGACACAGATGAACAGCTGGTTCATCTCCTGCTGTCCTGACACCCTCAAGGCAGGGCAGGGCTTGGACCATTATCAGGAGCACATGTTTATTGAACTGGCGGTTGTTCTGGGGAGAAGGTCTTAGGATCAGATAATAGCATTTACCGTAAAAAAAGAAAAAAAAAGTAGTGTTCAGCAGTGTAACAGCTTTAAATTAGAAAATTTTGCTGGATGTGGTGGCTCATATCTGTCATTCCAGCACTTTGGGAGGCAGAGGTAAGAGGATTACCTGAGCCCACAGGTTCAAGACCAGCCTGGGCAACTTGGCAAGACCTACAATAAATCAAAAAATTAGGCAGGCATGGTGGCATGTGCCTGTGGTTCCAGCTATTTGGAAGGCTGAGGCAGAAGGGTGGCCTGAGCCCAGCAGGTTGAGACTGGTGGCTGTGAGCATGCCACTGCACTCCAGCCTGGGTGACTGTGAGACTCTGACTCAAAAAAGAGAAAAATCACTGGAAAACATGATTTCTTTTTTCTTTTTTTTCAAGACAGGATCTTACTCATCCAGGCTAGAGCACAGGGGCATAGTCATGGCTCAACTTCAAACTGAAACTTCTGGGCTCAAGGAATCCTTCTGCCTTGGTGTCCTAAGGTGCTGAAACTGCAAACTTGAGCCATCACGCCCTGTCCCAGTTTATTTTTGAAAGTCACATTTCCCAGTGCAAATGGTTCAACAGCATTAGCAGAAATGCTGGGCGACAGAGTGAGACTCCTACTCAAAAAAAAAAAAAAGAGAGAGAGAGAGAGAGAGAGAAACCAGGATTCTACAGAGGACAGTGAACTTCTTGGTGCTGGGAAAGAAAATAATCAGAATGAGCCTGGAATTCTGTTGCTAACGGACATAGAAAATAGGATTTATTTATTTATTTATTTATGAGTCAGGGTCTCACTCTGTTGCCCAGGCTAGAGTGCAATTGTTCAATCACAGCTCACCGCAGCCTCAACATTATGGGCTCAGGTGATACTTCTTCCTTAGCCTCACGAGTAGCTGGGATTACAGGTATATGCCACCATGCCTGGTTGATTTTTTTTTTTTTTTTTGTAGAGATGAGGTCTAGCTATGTTGCCCAGGCTGGTCTCAAACTCCTGGGCTCAAGCAATCCTCTTGCCTTGGCCTCCCAAAGTGCTAGGGTTATAGATGTGAGCCACCACACCTGGCTTAGAATCTTATTTTTTAAATGTTAGGGACAATACCAAAAAGTCAATGGATCCAATTTAAGGCTTCCATACATACAGCTATGACAACTTTAACATAAAATATCATTATGGCTTCTTGGAGCAAGTTGTTTATGAAAGACCATGGACTCATAATTATACTTAAAAGAGAAAATTAATAAAGTTAGTATAAAAATATGGTTGTAAAAAAATGGATAACTGATTATGAGTATGTTTCTTATGAATGATCTTTAATAAGTATTTTTATACATAGTTATTTTGTTTCCCCCCTATATTACTGTCTTATAAAAACATAAATACATATGTATGTATTTGTTTCTGAGGAAAAAATAAAATTATGGAACCAAGCACCTGATAATCCAGGATAATAACAGAAGCTGTCTCAAGAAGAAGGAGGACTGGTTTGGTTGGTTCTGAGATTAACATAAGAGAATTTAGGTGGATAGAAATTCCCATACTTAATCAGGATCAATGATTACACAAAACTATCACATGGAAGAAAGATTCAACAGGGTTGTCTTACTCTGAAAGGGCTGTTATTTCTAAAAATGTCAACTGGGTGTGGTGGCTTACGCCTATAATCCCAACAATTGGAGAGGTCAAGTCAGGAGGGTTGCTTGAGCCCAAAAGTTCGAGATAAGCCTGGGCAACATAGTGAGACCTTGTCTCTACAAAAATAAAAAAATTAGCTGCTTCATTTTTTAAAAATGGAGCCAGTGTGGTGATGCACACCTGTATTCCCTCCACTCAAGAGGCTGAGGTGGCAGGATTGCCTGAGCCAAGGAGGTCAAGGCTGCAGCGAGCCCTAATCATACCACTGTGCTCCAGCCTGGGCAACATAGGGTGACTTATAAACAACAAATATTAGCCAGGTGCAGTGGCTCATGCCTGTAATCCTAATAATTTAGGAAGCAGAGGTAAGAGGATTGCCTGAGCCCAAGAATTCAAGACCAGCCTGAGCAACTTGGCAAGACCTCATCTCTATAATAAATCAAAAAACTAGCCAGGCGTGGTGGCCCGTGACTGCAGTTCTAGCTACTTGGAAGCCTGAGGCAGGAGGATCACCTGAGCCCAGCAGTTTGCGGCTGCAGTAGCTGTGATTGTCCCACTGCACTTCAGCCTGGGTGATAGAGTGAGGCTCTGACTCAAATAAATTAATGAATAAATGAATAACAAAGATTGATTTCTCATAGTTTTGGAGGCTGGGAGGCCAAGATTGAGGTGCTAGCAGACCTGGTGTCTGGTGAGAGCCCATTCCTCATAGACAGCCACCCTCTTGCTATGTCCTCCCACATGGTGAAACAAATGAGCTCTGAGTCGTCTTTTACATAGATGTTAATCCCAGTCACAGGGCAGCTGCAATCTAATCACCCCCAAAGGCCCCAACACCCAACACCATCACCTGGGGGGATCAGGATTTCAGTGTATGAAATTGATGGAACACAAACATTTCGTCTGCAGCAAGAGTCTCCCAAGCAGGAATTAGTCACATGTCCCAAAGAGAAAGACTGTCCTACCCAGGCCCAAAGCCTCATCTCACAGGAAATGAAACCACTAGATGGCCCTACTCATTTTAATAAAACACCGGTAAGGAATCCATAATTCTTCAAAAGGGGACCAGACCAAGTCAATATATCATACTCATAGGACATTGGGTTATGTAACTTTGGCAAAGTGTGACTTTAAAAGTCCATCATTTCCTGAAAGACACCAGGTTGTTAAAAAAAAAAAAAAACTTAAGTGAAGGTGTAACCTTAAGAATTGTATTGTGGTAACACCAGGAATTAACTCAGCTCAATGATAAGTCCTGAGCCCAGACCCAAAATGGATCTGCCTGTAATCTAGACCCTGCAGCCTCAGCTGGGCAGAGCACATATATACTTTCTTTTGGGTCTAGTAATATTATTCCACTCCTGGGAAGGAATAAAAATATATTATTGAAACCCTAGGAAGATATTAAAATAAGTATACTCATATCCCCTAGGAAGGTATAAAACAAGAACATAAATTATCAAAGAAATGAATAAGTCCATTGTTCGGAGGCTTTAGAATAAGTTCAAGTGTAAGTGTAATAATAAGCTTTGTAGTCACTGCATTTGCAAAAGTTTTATGATATCTGAAGTATTCCCAAAAAATCAGCCATAGTGAATTTATTATTGCATTTTAAATGATTTAAGAGAATTTCATCACAATATACTCATCCTGAATTGTCAAGATAACTTATTTTGAAAATATGTATTTATTAAGTATGTGAGCTCAGTAATTTGAACATTAAACAAAATACATGTTTTTAGTTACTGACAGGAAAATTAGGAAACCTGGACTGTGAGGTCCCGTCCCCAAAATCAACCCAGAAGAAATTAGAGACATGGGCTGAAACCCTTTGTTACCCGTTGGACTCACCCAGGGAACTTAAAATCTATGGATAATCAGGGGCCCTCCTTGGGCCAATTGTGTCAGACTCCCCAGAAGCAGAATCTGGACAATGGCATTTAAAAAACATTTCCTGGATCCTTCTAATATGAGCCAGGGTTGAGACGCTGAAAGGCGAAAAGAAGTCATAGTCTGAGGAATTAACATAAACTCTGAGAAGGCCAAGGAGACCAAAGACAGGTATGAGCTGGTGAAGAAGCTTGTTGCAGGCTGGGATCGGAAAACAGGGTGGGGGGCAGTAGGTGCAGTCATGGAGGGTGAATTGTGTGCTTTCCTGTGCCCACTGCCCCACTGCTTTGGCAGGGTCTTTTCTGGCCCCAACAGGTCTACAGAATGGAAATTAGCAAAAGCAGCCCAGATGCCAGAAGTGTGAGTCCATTGGGAGACAGGATAGAAGGCTGGGGAGATGGAGAAAATGTCGGGGCGGTGTGGAGATCCCGTGTGTGAGAATCTGGAGGAACACGTGTGTGATGATGAGTTGCCCCCAGGCACTGCTGCCTCGGTTCCTTTCTCTCCATCCCCTCGGGGAAGTGGCTGGCAGCCTAAGGGGAAAGCTTTACAGCCTCAATGGTGTGGTTTCAGGGAAAGGGCAAACCAATCTTAGATACTAAAATAGTCTATAGTCCTCCAAAGGGTTTCAGTACATAAGCAGATATACAGTGTATCTGAGGTATTAAATGTCATGGTGGGGGATTAGAAAAAAATATATCCAAAGGGCTTCAAGGGGAAGGAGAGACTATAGTGAAAAAGAAGTTGAGAAACATTCCCTGATCTTATTCAAGGAAATAGAAAGAGCAGAAACTTCCCAGTTAATTTTAGCATTATAAGAGTCCTCAAACGAAAAACTGGGTAAAAAGCACACACACACACACACACACACACACACACACACACACACACACACACACGCACACACATATGTATATATTAATATATTTATATATACATACATGTATGTATTTCTAATCATATACAAGCTGTGCCTCTATATATACAAGTCATGTTCAGTTATAAAAATGAGTGCAAAAATCCTCCCTTTTAGCTTGATGAATTCAACAGAGGATTAAAAATATATCACAGAACCAGATTTATCCTCCTGCCTTAAACAGTGAGAAAAACCAGGAGAGTCTGTGGAGCAATTATTTTACAATATTGGACAATGGGGAGATCAGGGCTGTGACTTAAGAGAAAAGGAAAGCAATAAGATCAGTCCCATGTTCTGTGCCTTTTTTTTTTTTTTTTTTTTTGAGTTGGCATCTTACTGTCACCCAGTCTGGAGTGCAGTGGCACCGCAGCCTCGACCTACTGGGTTCAGGGGATCCTTCCACCTCAGGCTTCCAAGTATCTGGAACTATAGGTGCACATTACCACACCCAGCTTATTTTTTTATTTATTATAGAGACAAGGTCTCACCAAGTTGCCCAGGCTGGTCTCCAATCCCCTGGGCTCAGGCAATCCTCTTGCCTTGGCCTCCCAAAGTGCTGGGATTACAGGTTAAGCCACCATGCCCAGCTCCCCTGTGCTTTTCTACCTGGAAGGACATTCAGTTTGGCAGACAGGGTAGGGGGTTCCCAAGAAGAGCACCATGGTCCCTCTGAGCTAAGGAACAGAGACTGGAGTTCAGGGAGTCCAAGACAGCAGGAAGTTGTGGAACAGAGTTCTGGAGAAGAGATAACTACACAGAAAAGCAGCCCTAGTCTCTGGGTAATACTCAGTTGGATAGAAAGAGTGAAACTCTTCAAGAAACATACCCATATTCATTTTTAGTAGATATATGTGTAGGTGCCTCTAATAATTATTTAAATGTAGCTCGTGATCAAGCTTTTTACCATTAACCCTGAAACAACTACTAAATATACCATAACTAATAAGCCCCCAAAGGAGAAAGAAATAAATTCCTAAAAATATTCAGTTTGGAGATTTCTCAAATAACTAAAAATAGAATTACCATTTGACCCAAAAATCCCACTACTAGGGATCTGCCCAAAGGAAAATAAATTATTATGTAAGAAAGATACCTGTACTGAAACGTCCGAGCAACAATCAGCTGCTTTCTCTCATGGCCAATCAAAAACAAGAGGTAGAGACTGGGAGTAAAGGAAGTGTTTAATTTCTATAACTACCACTGCCTTGTCAAACTCTGGTGCCTTCACATAGCACTTTGAGCTTTGGCCACCATGTTATCTTAGCTTTGGCCACCTCTCCTACCTTGGGGAAGTGAATCTCCTCTCTCTCTCTCTCTCTTTCTTTTTCTCTCTCTAATTTACTTTTAAATAAATTTTGCTTGGAAAAAAAATTCTATAACCAGGTTATAGGGAGACAGGTCAGCATCCCTACCAAAAAACCTGCTCAAAGTAACACAATTCATTCCAGTATTTATGCCCCAAATTCATAGCCCTTGTCCACTCTGAGTTTAAAGCCTAAGTACAGTATTAGTAAGATAAGATTTACATTAACAATTTTTTGATACATAACCAATGGCATGACACAAAGTCTCCTGGCCATGCTGACATTTTAGATAACGTTTTGGAATTTACAATTTGTTCTTTAACAGCTTTTTTAGAGGAAACAGCAGACAATTGCAACACTTGGGGAGCAGGGAAAGTCCTAACATGTAAAAACGATAGCTTTAAATTGTTTTAAAACATAACTGTCACAATCTTCTATTCTCAGGGCCCTGGCCTATAACAGTATAATGTCCTTGTATTCACAGATGGAGGGGGGTGGGCAATGCCCACTCCAGGCTTTCAGACACTCTCTTGTCAGCCTTGGACACTCTCCTAATCATTAGGTGGTCTGGCTTACAGACTATTCCTTCTTCAGCATCAGCAATGGCTTCCTAGATTGTATTGGTAAGTTGGACAAGGCTGTGCTGGAGAGAGAGGGGGCTAAGACAAATGTACACTTTTACATTCAAGCAATTTTCAAATTCAGCTCAACTCCATTACAAAGGAAATCTTCTTCTTTGTTTTTGAGTTGGAGTCTCACTCTGTCGCCCAGACTGGAGTGTAGTGGCCGCTCCCAGCCACCGCAGCCTCGACCTGCTGGGCTCCGGCGATCCTTCCGCCTCAGCCTTCCGAGTAGCCGGAATTACAGGCATGCACTACCACGCCCGGCTGATTTCTTGATGTATTGTAGAGATGAGGTCTCGCTGCCCAGGCGGGTCTCGAACCCGCGGGCTCAGGCAATCCACTCATCTCAGCCTCCCAAAGGCGCGGGACTACAGGCTGAGCCACTGAGCCCGGCTTCAAAGGAAATCTTCTTAATATGTTTCCAAGTCTTTTCTAAATGACTGTTCCAATACAACCAAAATGGCCTCTTTTCAAACTGTTACAGTACTTATATGTTCATTGCAGCCCTATTCACAACAGCAAAATCATAAAACTAATCTATGTGCCCACCAACAATTGACTGGATAAATAAAATGTGGTCTACATACACCATGGAATACTATGCAGCCATAAAATAATGAAATCATGTCCTTTGCAGCAACATGGATGAAGCTGGAGATCCCAAGTGAGCTGACTCAGAAACAGACAACCAAACACTACATGTTCCCTGAGGACACCAATAAGGGGGGGGGGAGTTAGAGAAGGGGATTAGGGTTCAGAAATTACCTATTGGGTATAATATTTACTATCTAGGGAATGGGCCAGCTGAAACCCAGTCCCCACTACTACATAATATGTCCATGTAACAAACATTCATTTGTACCCCTTGACTCGAACATTAAATTAAATTTTTAAAATATTCAATTAATCCAAAAGAAGTCAATAAAACAGGAAAATATTTGTAAATAATAGATGATATAAATAGAAATTAAACCATATAACCAATTGCATCAAGAAATCGGAGGTTACATAATTATAATTTTTACCTACAATACAAAGATAATAAGAGACTACTATGAATAGCACTTCAGTTGCTTAAAAGATACATCTACCAGGCTGGATGTGGTGGCTCATGCCTATAATTCCAGCACTTAGGGAGGCCAAGGTGGGAGGATTGCTTGAGCTAAGGAGTTTGAGACCAGCCTAGGAAACATAGTGAGACCTCATCTCTGCAAAAAATTAAAAAATTATATGGGTGTGGTGGCACATGCTAGTAGAGCTAGCTCCTCTGTAAACTGAGATGGAAGGATCACCTTAGCCCAGGAAGCCAAGACTGTGGTGAACCATGATCACATCACTGCGTTCCAGCTTGGGTGACTGAGTGAATCCAGACTCAAAAAAAAAAAAAAGATACAAACTACAAAAGCTCATTCAAGAAGAAGAAATAGATTACCCAAATAGCCCTATAGCCATTTACAAAGCTGAATTTTTACTTAAAATTCCTCTCACAAAAAAAACTCCAGACTCAGATGGCATCACTAGTAAGTTCTATCAAATATTTAAGAAAGAAATAACATTAAATCTACACACTCTTCCATAAAATTAAAGAGGAGGAAGTATTTCCAAACTCATGCTTTAAGTTTAACACTATTCGAATACCAAAACCAAAGACATTATAAGAAAGAAAATTTCAGTCCAAAATCCATCACAAACATTGTTGTGGTTTGATGTGTCCCGAAAGTTCGTGTGTTGGAAGCCTAATCTCCAGCACAATAGTGTTGGGAGGTGGTACCTACTAAGAGGTGATTGTGTTTTGAGGGTGGAGCCCTCATAAATGAATTGATGTAGTCACCTTGGAGTGGGCCAGTTCCCACATGAACAGGTAGACATAAGAATACATCTGGCCCCAGTGCCTCTCTCTTTCCTGTGTGCCCTCTTGCCCCTCCCTCATGTTATGATGAGGCATTAAGTCCCTCACCAGATGCCAGTGCTATGCTCTTGGACTTTCCAGTCTTCAGATCTGTGAGCTGACTAAATTTCCAGTCTATGATAGTTTGTAACAGCAACATAAAACAGACTAAGACAAATATTCTGTTTGAGCAGGTCTAGGCAAACCTGCCCCAAAGGTCAAGGGAGCTAAGAGGCTAAACAAAGAGGCTGATGCATCAGTTTCTCAGAAAGAGATATTTAAGAGAGACTTAGGAACAGAAGCAATGTCTCAGGCAGCCAAGAAACCACAGGTCCCTGCACCCATCCTCCAGAAAATATTCTTTGTATAAACAAGCTTTTGTGGTAAAGCATGCCTCAGACTTTCTTGCAAAGCTTAAGACCACTGGGAAGGTTAGATAATCATCTTTATGAGGGGTTATCTACGTTTTAGGTATTGTTTCATTCTGTGGGGGGGGTATCTATTATGGCCATTGTTTGTTTGTCTTTTTGAGTCAGGGCCTCACTCTGTCATCTAGGCTGGAGTGTAGTGGCATGATCACAGCTCACCGAAGCCTTGACCTCCTGGGCTCAGGTGATCCTTCCACCTCAACCTCCTGAGTAGCTGAAATTACTGGTGTGACCACCACACCTAGCCCAGGCATTGTTTAAAGACCTTACTGCACAACACCTTGGTATGTAGGAGTCAAACCAGTCATCACGGCAGTTTTGCTTCAAGATGGCGTCACCCTTGCCATGCACGCAGCACACTGTTTTCCTACAACAAACATAAACACAAAAATTTTTAACAGTATTTGAACAAATTGAATCCAATGATATTTAAGAAAATAATACATCATGATCAAGTGGGTCTCATCCTAGGAATGTAAAGTTGGTTTAACATTTGCAAGATCAATCAATGTTACTCACCATATTAAGGACTAGAAAAGAAAAATGGTCATTTGAGTAGATGCAAAACAAGTACTTTGTGCCACCATTCAACCTTCCCCTCTGCTGCCCCCTATCCCCCGGCAGAATATCAGGGGACAGGTGGACAACAGCCTTGGGAGTGACAAGAACCAACCCTCCACATAGGCATATGAATTGCATCTGCATGCATGCATCTGGGCTAGCACCATCAGCAGTGAGCAGGTAGGAAGGGCTTCTCTTTGCCTTGTGACAGGCCTGTCCCAAATCTGCTGTGTGACGGCCCCACCTGCTGTGTGGTCCATCCGGGTTCTACTCCCCATTTCAGCCTCACTGGTTTCATCACCTGAGCTGAGACAGGGAAATCTGATGGCCAGTAGCTTCAGCCAACTCCACTCACCCAGTTACTGAGACTGACACCCACATCCCACCCCTACTATCAAGGCGCTGCCCCACCCCACTCCCTCAATGGTAGTCAAGTGTTCATTTTAGGGCTTTGTGATGGTGAGTGAATCGTGCCTGCCATTGGACCCACCCACCCTTTCCAGTCCACTCAGCCATCCCGCCCTCCTAGATGAACAACCAGAGCAAGTTTGTGTCTTATTTGCCATGTAGTCTACCTGGTGCCAATATTTCCTTGCTTTTATTCTCAAATCACCCATAATGTTTTACAGAATAATCTCCACAGTTTAATATTTCGGCAGCACTCACTAACAAACTTTATTGTTATTATGGCTCTTCAACAAGGAGACATAAGATACACAAAGAGGACACTTTCACACTAAAAGCGTTGGAAGCACTGCTTGACTTTTAAAGCTGCATACATTTCATTCTTGGGTAAAGTTAAAATGAAAAAGAAATTCTTCACCTATTTGAGGTCCTGGGTTGTTCATTCCCCAGATCCTCACTAGTCCTTTTGCTCCTTAAGGCGGGTCATAGAATTTTTTTTATTTTTTGTTTTGTGCATTTTTTTGTTTTGTTTTTTGAGAGAAATAGTCTCACTATATTGCCTAGACTGGTCTTGAACTCCTGGGCTCAAGTGATTCTCCTGCCTCAGCCTCCCAAAGTATCATGATTATAGGCGTGCACCACTATGCCTGGCCAATAAAAAAAAAATTTTTTTCTCAAAAAAGAAAATATACGGCACACCAGCTGCTCCTCCCCATCCTGGACCTGATGGCGGCCTCCCAGCCCACAGACACTCCCTGCCGCACACACACCCTCACAAGCCTTCTCAGTAGAGTTCTCCAGGCAGGCGCTGCCAGTCAGAGCTCATGCGAAGCCCACTCATCGTTCCCAATCTTGATTTTGCTATTCTAGCCGCAAACATTGTGCCTTTTCCAGGGCAATTCCGACCGTTGGCCGTCCAACTTCACACGCCGCCGCCAGGGTGTGTACAACTCCTAGGCAAGCCATGCCTTGCTGTCGAGGAAACATCTTTGGCCACATCCAATCCCTGCTCAGTCAAGGCGAGGACTGCACAGCTGTCACGAGCAGAAGCCGATCCACGTGGGAAGTCCAGCTGGCCAGAACCCTAGAGAGAAGCTCTCTTGGGAACAGCTGGTGCTGCCACTGCTTGGTGTCATGGCTTCAGAGGTCTTCAGTCCTTTGGTGAGTCTGAATCCCCCTTGGGGTGGGGCAGCAACCTCTGATTGTTCTAAACATTCCTCTCTAAGAGAAGCAGCAATGTCCTGCAGCTATTTCTAGAAGCTTTTTCCCATGGCGGTGGCTATTTCTAGATGGTTTTTCTCATAGTGGTGGCTTAAACCAGGTAGAGAGATCTTGTGTTCTCTCTGGTGGGTGGAGGGGGTGGCCCAGGATGTTACAGGAAAGCTTTTGCCCTCCTTCCCTCCCATCGGGAAGAGCACTGACTTTTTTCTCTTTTACCTCCCCTTGCAAATCTTCAGTCTCGGAAGCACAGCCATCAATCATGTTGTCACACAAACAGGCCTCATAAAATTCAAAGGTAAAGTCACTTCTGACAGTTTCCTAACCCATAAAACAAGGGGGTTAGACCAGGTCTTCTCTGAAGGTCTTTCCATCTGTCCTGTCTGGTGACTTTAGGGCTTCAGTCAACAGACTAAGATGAGGGTGAAAGGCAAACAGTTCCCTAGAACACAGCCCAGGCTATGGAGAATTTACAGTTATTTCAAAAAGAGGGTGGCTTTGAAATGTAAGAAGCCCACATGGATTTTGTGATGGGGTGGAGTGATGTGGGCGTGCTTGTAAAATAGATCACCACCCTCACGTGCCTTCCAACTGGGCACCTTCCAGCGCTGTGCGGTATTGGGCTGATCGGTATCGCACTTCATTCATGTAATCATGGTTTGTTGCCATGTTTGCCAAAAAAATGGAAGATCGTTGAGCTGAGAGCTAGAAGCCAAAGTCCCCCATACCTGCCCTGTGCATCCAGGCTCTGGGTTTTGACTTGAACTCTGCCTCCCTGTTCCCTGTCACTATGAAATCCCACGTCTCCAAGGCGACGGGAATGCACTGATTTCCAGCAAACCTGCTCCGATCCTTCTAGAACAGGATGGAGCAGGAGCTGCCCTGCAGATGGCAGAGGTTGAGAGAGGAGCCCGCGGCCCCATTCCTAAAATGCGCACGTCCCTCCCATCCAGAGAGGCAAGTCAGCTCATGGAGGAGGTGGCGGCTGTAAAAATTCAAGTGGAAAAGCCATAGGCAAGAAACACATTTTTGGAAAAGTTAGTCTTAGGTTTGGCAAAGCATCTGGCCCATTGCTTTGGGAAGCAATGACATTCAGAAGGATCGGGAGCCTCCAGGGTGGGTGAGGTGGGAACAAGTGAGTCCCGGGAGAAGGCGGGGCCAGGCAGGGGTGTCCTCCCAGGTCTATCCTGCCAGGTGTGCTGCACGGGCTTTGCATGCCCTCACAAAGCTCCACCTGGAGCATAGCATTTCTTCATCGAGTCATCCATTCTTCACATACTCACCTGTTCATTTATTCCACACTGACCAAGTGCCCAAAACTGTGTGAGGCACCAATTCACTCAGATGAGTAGGCACCGTTCCTGCCCACCTGGGCTCCCCGCCTAGGCTGGAGTAGGCACACGATGTGGTGGGGGCACAGCAAAGGGGCAGCTACGTTTACCTGGGAGGAAGGCCCAATGGGCTTTCCACAGGAGGGCCTGTCATAAGGCTGCTGAAGGGTGGGGCGCAATGTTTGATTTTGCTTAAGAGATGGTGTACAGTGACTACTCACAGGCATGATCATAGCTCACTGCAGCCTCAAACTCTTGGTCTCAAGAAATCCTCCTGCCTTAGCCTCCTGGGTAGATGAGACTCTAGTGGTATGGTATTTGGTGGGTGAGCAGGGGGAGACAAGGGGCATTCTAGGTCCAGGGGCAGCTTTCACAACAGCTCAGTGACAAGGAAGAACATGTGGGGCTCGGAAGTCTCCAAGTGGTTCAGACAGCTCAGTTGATAAACTGACCCACAAACTCCGTGGTAGGCTGAGCCCTGATCATTACTGGGCAGCTCCTGTGAAGAAATCTGCTTGCTTGGGCTGACCACATGACATGGGTTTATTTGGTTTGATCATATTTAAATCTGTATGGTCAAGTTTAACAAAATTGTTCCCCTTTGGAAGGAACACAAAGAGGGCTTTTTGTTTCATTCTATTTTCTGGCTTTTGGTTTTGAGTCAGGGCCTCACTCTGTCACCCAGGCTGAAGTGCAGGGGCACAATCACAGATCACCATAGCTTCAACCTCCTGGAGTCAGGCAATCCTCCCGTCTGAGCCTCCTAAGTAGCTGAAACTACAGGCATGCGTCACTATGCCTGGCTAATTTTTGTTTTTATTTTTTGGTTGCACTATGATGCCCAGGCTGTCTTAAACACCCGGGCTCAAGCGATCCTCCCATCTCAGCCTCTCAAAGTGCTGGGATTACAGGCTTGAGCCACCACGCTCAGCAGCAGAGTTGTGAGCCAGGCAGGAATCTGGAGAAATTATGTAGCAGTGGATAAGGTGGGTGACTCAGAGAAGGGACTGAAGGGAAGAGACCCTCAGGAGAATCTGGCAGTGAAGGAGAAGTTGGTACCATCATCCAGGTGAGAGGTGATGGCAGCTGGACCAGGGAGTGGTGGAGGCCATGAGAAGCAGTCAGACCCCAATTGATGCGGGAAGGGCTGGCAGGTGACATGTGGACGTGAAGGAGAAGGCAGAGGCATCTGGAAGGGCAGGAACACCATAGGCGGCGATCACTAAGCAGCTGCTTAGTGCATCGGTCGCTGGGAGAAATGCTCTTAGCAGGCCACCTGATGCCATTCTCACAGAACCGCATGGAAGCTGGTGTTATTAAACCCCCCACTTTACAATTGAATGAGTAGAGGCCTAGAGTCTGTCAAAGTCACTTGCTGCTCCGAAGCACCTTGAGAAGTTTGCATGGTTTTCATGACTGGAGCAGGAACTGAGTTACCTCATCATCTCACCAAGTTTCCCAGAAAAGAGATGGGGTGGAAGAGGGGACAGCACAAGTGAGTGTCTGGGGAGATGCTGGTGGTCCCAGAGAGGGACAAGCCAGACCAGCCCCCACGACCCAGAAAGTGTGACAAGTAGTGGTGCTGACACTTAGTGTAGGGAGGTCAGAAGCAGTTGTGGATTTTAGCAGATAAATCTATTCATTTGGCCGGGCTTGATGGCTCAGCCTGTAATACCAGCACTTTGGGAGGCCGAGGCGAGTGGATTGCCTGAGCCCGCAGGTTCAAGACCAGCCCGGGCAACCTGGCAAGCTCTCATCTCTACAATAAAATTAAAAATTAGCCAGTCATGGTAGCGCATGCCTGTAGTTCCGGCTACGTGGAAGGCTGAGGCAGAAGGATTGCTAGAGCCAGCAGGTTGATGCTGGAGTGGTCGTGAGTATGCCACTGCAAACTAGCCTGGGCGACAGAGTGAGACTCCAACTCAAACAACAACAAAAAAAATTCACTCACTTATGCATTCTATTTACTCACAAAAATATTCCGCTTGCCTTGCAGCAGCAAAAACAAACAAGCCAACAAAAGAGAGACAAGAAGGCCGGGCACAGTGGCTCACGCCTGTAATCCTAATACTTTAGGAGGCTGAGGTGGGAGGATTGCTTGAGACCAGAAGTTCCAGCCCAACCTGGGCAACATAGCAAGATCCCCATCCTAGAACAAATGAAATTTAAAAATTAGCTAGGAGTGGTGACATGCACCTGCAATCCCAGCTAATCAGTAGGCTGAGGCAGGAGGATTGCTTGAGACCAAGAGTTTGAGGCCAACCTGGGCAACATAGCAAGAACCCATTCTTTTCAAAAAATTAAAAATAAAAAAGTAGCCAGGTATGGTGGTGGGCAACTATAGTCCCAGCTACTTGGGAGGCTGGGGCAGGAGAATGGCTTGAGCTCAAGAGTTTGAGGCTGCAGTGAGCTATAATCACACAACTACACTCCAGAGAGAGCAAGATCCTTTCTCCAAAAAAAAAAAAAAGGAAGAGAGAGACAAGGAGACAAGGATCCATGCCCTCATGGAGATGATTTTCCAGTGGGGGTACAGATAACAAGCACAGTAAATATGTTTACACTATAGTAGGTTAGATGGTGATGTCTGCTAAGGAGAAAAATAAAGTTAGGAAGGGGATTTTTTTTTTTTTTTTGAGTCAGAGTCTCACTGTCACCCTGACTGGAGTGCAGTAGCATGCTCACATTCACCGCAGCCTTGACCTGCTGGGCTCAGGCAATCCTTCTGCCTCAGCCTTCCAAGTAGCTAGAACTACAGGCGTGCACCATTGTGCCCAGCTAATTTTTTGATTAATTGTAGAGGCAAGATGTCACCAAGTTGCCCAGGCTGGCGTCAAACTCCCGACTCAGGTAATCCTCTCGTCTTCCACTCCCAAAGTGCTGGGATTACAGGCGTAAGCCACCGCGACCGGCTAGGCAGGGGATGCCTATAATTCCAGCACTTTGGGAGGCTGAAGTGAGAGGATTGCCTGGGCCCACGGGTTCGAGACCAGCCCAGGCAACTTGGTGAGACCTCATCTCTACAATAAATCAAAAAATTAGCAGGGCGTCATGGTGTGTGCCTGTAATTACAGCTACTTGGAGGCTGAGGCAGACGGATCACTACAGCCCAGCAGGTCAAGGCTGTGGTGGCTGTGAGCATGCCACTGCACTCCAGCCTGGGCGACAGAGTGAGACTCCAACTCGAAAGAAAGAAAGAAAGATAGAAAGAAAGACGGAAGGAAGGAAGGAAGAAAAGGGTCAAGGTGGTTGCAGTGTTAGATGGAATGCCCAAAAAGTGGCAATTGAGTAAAGACTTGAAGAAAGTGAGGGGTGAGCAGTAAGGACATATGTAGACTAAAGCAATTTTGGTGGAGAATAACAAGCCCAGGGACCCAGAGGCCAGTGTGTGCCTGGTGAGTTGAGGAGCAGCCAGAAGCCCACGTGGCTGGAGAGAAGTGAAAAGGCAGTTACCTGGGAAGAAACAAGAGCTAGCAAAGGCTAGACCAGGGGAGGCCTTGAAGGCCATTGTAGGGACTCGGGGCTTCCCCTCTAAGCAGGACTGGAAGTCCTTCAAAGGCTCTGAGCAGCAACAGACATCTGACTCCCCTGATAACAGGGTGGGTCTGATGAGTGAGCTGAAGACCGAGGTCAGAGAGGTGGTGTGGGAAGGTGTGGGGCAGTGGGGGGGTGCCATCATCCAGGTGAGAGGTGATAGCAGCTGGCGCGGGGGATAGCGGAACCGGAGGCTTGGTGGCTCAGCCTGTAATCCTAGCACTTTAGGAGGCCGAGGTGTGTGGATTGTCTGAGTTCGTGGGTTCAAGACCAGTCCAGGCAACTTGGCGAGACCTTGTCTCTACAATACATAAAAAATTAGCCAGGCGTGGTGGCACACTCCTGTAGTTCCGGCTACTTGGAAGGCTGAGGCGGAAGGATCACCGGAGCCCAGCAGGTCGACTTGACTCTGGGGTGACTGTGAGTGTGCTGCTGCCCTCCAGCCTGGGCGATGGAGGGAGATTCCAACTCAAAAAAAAAGGCATTCAGAACCCATTGCACACAGGAAAGCTGACTGGTGGGACGTGGGTGTGAGGGAGAAGGCGAGGGTGACTTCACAGTGTGGGCCGAGGAACTAGAAATGGCTTCAGTTGGCGGGGAAGGAAAGCATACCAGGGCTGGCAAGAAGATCCGGGCTTGGGTTTTGACCCTGTTCGGTTTGAGGCAGAAACGTGGGGGGGAGTCATGAAATCAGGACAGTTCCACAGAGGCCAAGGGCAGGAAGGACATGCCAGGCACTGCGGAAGTGTCAGGGAGATACGATGGATGGATGGCAGGGCATTGGCTTTGGCCATGAGCTCCCAGAAGAGGCTCATGGTGTGCTGTGAATTTCTCCCCAATTTCATGCTCCCCTGAATCCCACCTGGGGTTCTCTGGGCCAGCTTCTTCTTCCTACTTCCCTTCCTGGCTCTTGTCAGACCTAGGCTGGCCTGTGTCTATCCTTTCACCAACACTGGTTTCCAAGCTGTGTAATTTAATGGTCACTCCAGGGATCGCTTGGAAACGGGTGGGAGGGTGCTCTGTCCCCTGAATGGTATTTTATGTTCACTTTTATGGGGCATTTATTTTTCCTGCTAAAAATATCCCGTGCCTTTCTGGGGGCAGGGGAGGGGCGAGTGGAGCGGAAAAATGATTTCAGCATCTCACTCACAAGTCTGCTCGTTGGAGCAGGAGCTCTCACCTCCCCGGGTAGGGCATGGGTTTTCCGTGCCCATTTCTGACTGTGCTCACTCCAGCTCAGGCCCTTCCTGTGTGAGTGAAAGGAAAGCACCGAGGCCCCAGCCCTCATTCTAGAAGCTCCCTCTGGATGGCTGGTGAGTGTCCATTCCTGGAGATGACACCAAACAGTCCGTGGAGAGGCTGAACAGCTATCTCTGTGGGTCTCCATATTGTCATCTGTCCTGAAACACTCCCAGCCCCACACACAGACAACCTGGATTCTACATGTAGAGGGGGGGAATAAACCAAAGGGGAGTTCCTGCGGGGACTGTGTGATGCAGAAGGGCCCCAGATCTGATCCTACAAGTGCACAGACTGAGCCAGAAAGGGGGAATCACCTCTCACTCTTCCTGAAACTCTGTCCTTTGACAAAAGAAATGAAAAATACATGGGGCAAAGTTGTCACCATGTACAGTGGGAATGGGGATTCAGATTTCCCTGGATCTGAGAGCAACTGGGTCATCAACAATGCAAAGACTCACGGTTAACTTCAGGGTGGCTGAATGCATGTATCACAGGATACGTGAGCAGCCATCTAAAGTAAATATCACTGTGACCCAGCCTGAGCTAGGGTGGCAGCTTGCCTATGGGAGGCAAAAATAAGTCAATAATGTGCCAGCTGTCAAAGGAGGTGGGGTGGAGACTGGAGCTCAGAGAGAGGAGGACACAATGAGGGTGTCCTCACATGACTCAGAAGGAAGGGCTCCCTGGAGTGCCCTCCTGGGCGTGGCTACGGGACAGTCCCCTGATGGGCTTCTCCAGCCTCAGGGGCATGAGGCTTTCTAGGTCTGGGAACCAGGGGCTGGGGAGGCCATGCTGGTCAGTTCTGGCCTGGGGAAGGATAAGAAAGGGGCAGTTTGGGAATATTTAGCACTCAAGTCATGTGGGCAGCTCTGAAGCTTGACCCAGGGTGGTGGCAGAAGGAAGGGATGGGAGTTTAGGGGATTAGGAATCGTGATGTTCTGTTTGGTCAACTTGAAGTACTAGAATCTTTATTCATTCATTTGTTTGTTTGTAGAGAGGGGTCTCACTTTGTCATCCAGGCTAGAGTCCAGTGGTGTGATCATAGCTCACTGCAGCCTTGAATTCCTGGACTCAAACAATCCTTCCATCCCAGTCTCCTGAGTAGCTGGGATGACAGGCCTGCACCACCATGCTCAGATAATTTTTTGATTTTTTTGTAGAGACAAAGTCTTGTTATGTTGCCCAGATTGGTCTCGAACTCCTGGGCTCAAGTAATCCTCCCACCTCTTAGTGAAAAATATATATCCACATCAATATTTGGAGGCGATATCTTAGGCCTTTAAGGAGACAGCAAAGGATTCATTAATTCTTGTATGCATGCTTGTGAATGAGGCTGTATAGTGTTACGATATGGATAACATAAGTTTCATTGCATATACCTGTTCGGAAAAGAGTCAACCTGGCTGCCTGAGATGGCTTTCCTGAGAAAGGCCTGTGTGCAACATTGGCCCTTGCTTTGCCTGGGGGAACTTGGCCAGTGAACAGTTCCCTATATGAATCTAACTTTCCGTCAATGATAACGGTGGCTCCCCAGAACCAAACACTGGGTTATATTCAGCACCTACCTTCCTTCTGAAGGTCTGGAATTTTGTTGCACACTGGGCCAAGGGTGTCTACATGACCAGCCCTCGATAAAAACCCTTGGTACCAAGTCCCTAATGGGCCACCCTGCTAGACAACACTTCACACATGCGGTGAGAAACTGATTTTTGTTGCTGGAAAAACTGATTCTACCAGGAGGGGACTCTCCTCTGGACACCTCCCACGTGCCTACTCCCTTTGCTCCTGAAGTCACTGCTTTTGTCCTTTTGCTGTAATCAATCTTAGCTGTGAGGCTAGGCAGGAGGATCGCTTGAGCCTAGGAGTTCAAGGTTTTAGTGAGCTGTTATCTCTCACAGCTGCGTGTGGAATCCTAGAAGTCCTCTCAGCAAGTCACTGAACCTGGGGCTGACCTTGGGGACCCCTGACACAATGAAATCACCTACGCTATAGGGCAGGGTTCTGAAATGAATGACCAGAATCCCCACTACTAAGGAAGTTGTCAAAAGTCTTCAGCCAGGTGGGGTGGAGGGGCTGTTGACCCCAGTCTGGATAGTTCTGGGGACCCTGCACTTGATGTCCTGCCCCAAGCCCCATGCATGAAGCAATTCTTTCCTGTGCCACCACCTCACTCCTGGGAGAACACCATCCTCATCTCAACTTACCTATCTTGGTAGCAGAGGCAGACCAGAGACAAGGGAGGAGTTTGGGTTTTTCCATGTTGGGGGCTGGGGCCTCCACAGGTGTTTGCATTTTACATTTTACCTCCTGAGCTAGCAGGAGGGGAACTGTGACCAGCTGACCCCAGGGACAGTTCAGGACAGACTCCCTCAGCAGGGCAGGGCTGGGCCTTTCCCAAGTTTGTTTTTCTGCCTGAACTCTTCCTAGATTCCAGGCTGACCTGCTTCTACCTGGTTTTCACAATTCCTTCTTTAGATATGCTAATGTAATCAGTGAACTAATGTAGTCTCCCTCTGGGAGAGTCTCAGGCTGCAAGGTCTGTAACCTGATGTGTTGATTGCTCTCAAAGAGCAACTTTTCTTCACTTGTTTTGTTGCCCAAGATAGAGTGCAGTGGCGTGAACAAAGCTCACTGTAACCTCAAACTCCTGGGCTCAAGGGATCCTCCTGTCTCAGCCTCCCAAGTAACTGAAACTACAGGCGTGCACCACCTCGCCTGGCTCATTTTATTTTATTTTTCATAGACACAGTGTCCCGTTGTGTTGCCTATGCTGGTCTCGACTTCTTGGCCTCAAGTGATCCTCCCACCTAGGCCTCCCAAAGATCTGGGATTCCAGTCATGAACTGCTGCACCTGGCCTCAAAGAGCAACTTGTGTTTTAGGGGCACTCCTCATGCATGGTCCCTTCCCCCTGCTGCAGTGACCACCTTGATGCATAATTGCTTCGAAACATGATGTTCCTTCTGAGCCACCCCACAAAGAAAAGCAAGTTTTTAGCTTGATGCCCAGGATCTTAGAAAGCAACTTGCCATGGAACCAATTCTGGGTTGAAGATAGTCACTGCCATGTGGAGGCTTCCTGGCAGGACATAGCAGTTGATGAGGGGACGAGAAGGAGGCACAGGAATCATTCTATGTCTGCAGAATTCGATGATCTTATAGACCTTTGACCTAATGATTGGCTCTCTCAATTTTCTCCTCTATCTGCTGGTGACTGGGGCCCTCATCAGCTCATCCTTGGAAGAAAACAGTCCATGGGTCTGAAATTTCCCCAAGGGAATGTGGGATTCATGAGTGAGCAGGTGAAGGGCCTGAAGAAGTGGGGGTGTCTAGGTGAGCACAGGGCCCAAGGAGGTGGAAAGAGAGCATGCCCACGGACAAGGCAGCTCCTAGGAACCAGGACAGGGGCACTTGCATGGAAACCAAGGGCTTCTCAGAACAGATTCTTATCACCCACTGAGCAGAGAAATAGGACCAAGGGCTCACTCACAATCGTTGGCCCAATGTGGACCGTGATGGGTTGCTATCGGTGGATTGTTATAAGTGGCTTCTGGTCCAAGGTAGGAAACCATTCAACATGTCTTCTGCCTGTGTAATGGACAGAGCACAAGACTCTTGGGTTATGGACTGACCATCCTTCCAACATTACAAGCTTAGTAGGAACATAGGAAAAGTCCACAATGACCACTGCAGAAAGTGTTTGATCATAGCTGGGTGTGGTGGCTCATGCCTGTAATCCCAGCACTTTGGGAGGTGGAAGCCAGAGGATTGCCTGAGCCCACAGGTTTGAGACCAGGCTGGTAACTTGGTGAGACCTCTACAATATATTTTTTAAAATTAGCTGGGCGTGGTGGCGCTCATCCGTAATCCCAACTACTTGGAAAACTGAGGTGGAAGGATCACCTGAGCCCAGCAGGTCAAGGCTGCAGTGGCCATGAGCGTGCTACTGTACCCCTGCCTGGGCAACAGAGTGAGACTCTGACTCAAAAAAAAAAGAAAAAAAAAAGTGCTCGATCACCAGGAAACTATACTAGAACTCCAGACTTCCAATATGGAATCGTCTTCTAGTTAACTGCCAAAGTCTTTTCATCTGTGGTACTTGGGGTCCAGGTTCCGGGTTTCAGTAGAAGCCTAGGTGGAGACATGAGGTGAAGTGAGTCTCCTTTTACATCTGGGGATGGGATGTCCATCTCTAAAGCTGTAAATAGCAGGCCCCATGGGTGTTTGGCCAACTCACATTGGCTGAGCACCTGGAGTGCTTGGAAAGCCGTCGAGTAACAACCAAGACACAGCCTCTTCCTTCAGGGAGCTTGCAGTCTGCAGTCAGTTCGGTGCATGGGGCTAAGAAGATGCTGGGTCACTGAACAGACGCCAAATCAATGGATGGGTCCCAGTGCTTCATGGTGAAGAGCCCCCTCAGAACACGTTCCCATCTTCACACAGATTGCTCCAAAGACTCCACATGGGCCGAGGACGCTGGATTCCTTCCCCGAACAATGGCTTTCTGCACCATCTGTAAATATCCTTTAAGGAGATTTCCAGCAAATGATTTTCGTTTCGCACAATTCCAGGCGATCCAGCGATTATGGAAGCCCCGCGCAGATGGGGTGGAATGTGACCTCTGACCTTGTGTCCCGGCTTTTGCTCTCCAGGGATTGGCTGTGAACCCCAAATCACTGCTTGGCAGGCAGTGCGATACCTCCAGCTCCAGATGAGCCATTTAATAGGTGCTTAGAATGAATTTTTGGAAGTTTTCTAGAGAAAAGCAATTTCCCTAAGCATCCAGGAATGTCTCGTGCAGCTGTGTTCCAGCCTCTGCTTCTCTCCCTGCTGCAAGGCATGGCCGGCTGCCACCACTGCCCAGGGGACCCTGCCCCTGCACACAGGGTCCCATCCCTCTTTCCTGTTCAAGGACCTGACATCCTTCTCTCATATCATTGATTTTCCCATTTCTAGTGCTTCATCCCATTGACATACCAACATATGGTAACATCCTGTATTATATTTAAACTTTTTTTTGACTCATAGTCTCACTGTTGCCCAGGCTGGAGTGTAGTGGCACGCTCACAGCCACCACAGCCTTGACCTGCTGAGCTCAGACGATCCTTCCACCTCAGTCTTCCAAGTAGCTGGAACTACAGGCATGCACCACCATACCCAGCTATTTTATTATTATTATTATTGTAGAGACGAGGTCTCACCAAGTTGCCCAGGCCAGTCTCAAACCCAAAGGCTCAGGCAATCCTCTTGTCTCCACCTCCCAAAATGCTGGGATTACAGGTGTGAGCCAGTGCGCCCAGCCATACTTAAAAATTAATTAAAATATATAAATTTCTCCTCAATCTCCAATTCCTCCTTCATCTACGACTTTATCTTGTGCTCTTTGTAACAAAATTCCTCAAGGCAATGGCAGCTGCCCCCTTCGCTTCCCCTTCTCCGATTGGGTCACTGACACACATGAACCAGGCTTAAGTCTCTATGAGGTGCCCTCAGCAGGCAACTCTGAGGTGTATTCCATGGTTTCCTGGAGGATCCTGGGTCTGACCCCATTGTCCACAGTGATAACTCTCATCAACACACCCTTCCCCAGCTTTCCTCCCTTCCTGGCCTCACCCCATCACCGCCTCACATGCCTCCTGGGCTCACCTCCCAAGTAAGTGACATTTGTCCCGAATCCTCATCTCAGGTTCTGCCTTTGGGGATCCCTCTCCCAAGACAGGTGCCCTCTCCTAAATCTGCACCACGTGTGGAAGCCAACAATATCCAGAAGTCATAACTGAAGAACCAGCCTGTCTCCCCCACACAGATGAAATTTCATTTCAAGGAGCTGTAAGGGGCAGCCTCTTGTCAGAATTCAGTGCCCTCAATCACTGCATATAGATGCTGGTTAGGTAGGATCAGCCCCCTTCACATGCAGGTAAACTGAGACTCAAACAGTGAATTAAGTATCTGACTACAGCCAGGCATGGTGGCCCATGCCTATCATCCCAGCACTTTGGGAGGCAGAGGTGAGAGTATTGCCTGAGTCAGTGGGTTCAAGACTAGCCTGAGCAACATGGTAGCACATGCCTGTAGTTTCAGTTACTTGGTAGGTTGAGGCAGAAGGATTGCCTGAGTCCAGCAGGTCGAGACTGCGGTGGCTGTGAGTGTGCCACTCCACTCCAACCTGGGTAACAATGAGACTCCCACTCAAAAAAACACATTTTTTTTTAAGTATCTGACTATGAAGACCCAGGTGTGCTGCTGCTCACCCTCTAGGTTTTGTGTGAGGATGAAACAAGCTCTTTTTCTGTGATGTACCTAGCAGGGGGGTAGTCAACCCACGTGTGTTCTCTATTCTTACTGGATATGTATCATTCCTCTAAACGGTCTTAAAAATCATTTTGCCAGCTGAGTTTGGTCCATGCTTCATAATCAAGAAGATAGATGCCCTCGAACCTACCTTCTCCTAGGGGAGGCTGCACATGGTTCAGGAATTGTTCCCCGAGGTCTGCCCTCTCCCCCTCTGGGATAGGTGAGGAACCAGCCCAGCTCTCCCTCCAGACGGGCATCCTGTGTCCAGGGCTCGGCGTCCACCTCTGTGACCACAGCCCCTGGTCTGTCTCCTGTGCACACTGGATCCTGGGACACCCAGATAGCTGTGCTCCTTCTCAGGCTCCCCTAGGAGACAGGAACCCAGTTCTCTCAAGGGCAACACAGCCTCCCGTGGGAGACCCGCAGTCAACGTAGAGTGAAGGGCTTGCTCCCTGACCCTGGAGTGGAGCCACCTTCTCTGGCATGGCCTTGCTGTGGGTCTGCAGCCCAGGACATCGGTCTCCCGAGTGCCACACTCTGGAAATGTGTCACTCCCCGGCTGTGGCTTCCTTGGGCGGTGGAGTGTACGCTCTGCCTGTTCATGTCGTGTTCCCCCCCCCCCCCCCCCCCCCCCCCCCCGGTGACTCCTTCCTCTGCTATTCAGTAATAAGGCAGATCTGCCATAGCAACGCCTGGAGCCAACTGCACTGGGCACATTGTTACTTCCCAGCCACACGATATTTCCTTAAAGAAACACACACCTGGAAATGGAATTTCTGGAACAATTCCTGGATGCTTCCCAGGGAAACCCTGGCAACATGGGCAAATGCCCTTTTATTTTCCATCATAGGAACACACATTTCCTGTCTTTCTTTCGCGTTGGGGCTGGATACGGTACTCAGGTGACACTTTTCTGAGTGGCAGGGGTGGGTGATGAGAATGGGGCTAAGTCCATACTTATTAGTCTAGGTTCTTTCCATCAGAACTGAGAGGGTGATTGTTTTTGTATCCAAGTGGAAATTATGGATTCAGGGGGAAAAAAAGATAGAGATGAAAATTCTAGGGTTATCTTCAGAGGGAAAGAATTTTAAGACATGGAAAAGGATGGAATATTTATGGAAGAGAAGAGAGAGAGGGAGAGGCAGAGAGAAAGAGAGAGAGAGAGAGAGAGAGACAGACAGACAGACAGACAGACAGACAGAGAGATGGGAGAAAATGTTAGGTAGGTTGATCACATAATTTGTTACCCAAGCTGGAACGACTTTGGGAGTGAAAGGGGGTCATTATTAATAATGACACTGGGGCCAGACTTAGTGGCTCAACCTGTAATCCCAGCACTTTGGGCAAGTGAATTGCCTAAACTCGTGGATCCGAGACCAGCCGGGTAACTTGGTGAGATCTTGTCTCTACAGCAAATAAATAAATAAATAAATAGCCAGCGTGGTAGTGCATGCCTGTAGTTCCAGCTACTTGGAAGCTGAGGTGGAAGTATCGCCGGAGTCCAGCAGGCCGATGCTGGGGTGACTGTGAGTGTGCTACTGTATTCCAGCCTGGGTGATAGAGTGAGACTCCAACTCAATAACAATAATAATAACAATGACGCTGGGAACTCAGTTGTAAACCAAGCTTGTCTTGGGCACACAGGGCCATATGGTCATCCTAACACTAGGGTCTGTTTTGTTGGAGGGGCAAGTGATGATTGCCTGACCTTTGTCACAGCCCTGATGTCACATGACAGCCCTGACACATGTCATATGACAGTAGCAAGTGGTGAAAAGGCAGTCAGGCAATACAGCCCAGAACATGAGACCTTCTTGGAGGGTCTTCACTGGGCACCATGATGAACTACTGCAACTTGTCTTCCCTTGGCTGGCAAAAACCTCCCTCCTGTCTCTCATCTTCCTCCTTCCATGGGGACAGGGGAGTTATGGTGAGGACAGGACAGATGTGTATGTGCTCTCCAGATAACTTGAGGAGGGGGAAACTGTAACAATTAGAAGTTTGGCCAGGCACGGTGATTCATACCTGTAATCACAGCACTTTGGGAGGCTGAGATGGGAGGACTGCTTGAACCCTGGTGTTTGAGATCAGCCTAGGCAACATAGCAAGACCTCATTTCTACAAAAATAAAAAATAAAAAATAAAAAAAATAGCCAGGTGTGATGGTGCATGCCTGTAGTCCCAGCTACTTAGGAGGCTGAGGCAAAAGGATCACCTGTGCCCGGGAGGACAAGGCTACCGTGAGCTGTGATTGTGCCACTATCCTACAGCGTGGGTGACAGAGTGAGAGATCCCAATTCATTCAAAAAAATTGGAAATTTGATAGAATTGCCAAAAGAATATAATCAATTGCATAAATTGTATAACCAAAATTACAATTCCATCATAATAAAAATTTTCTTTGATATCAAAACTACCCATTAACACATCTATGTAATCCCCTGATTAATTCCAACATGCCTTTGTCCCCGGTTTGTTTCTGACCCAGTCCCTCTGTTCTGTGCCCTCCTACTTCTTTTAGAACCTTTATCCATATTTAAAAACCAACCAACTAAAAGCCATTGCTTGACCCAGTCTTCCTCTCAACCCACACCTAGAAGAGTATCGAGAGTATAGAAGCAATACCTTTCATTCTTCCCACTCCTTTACTCTCTAGCCCTGTACAACCTGGCCATCTGCCATCCCCACGTTTTTGTGTTCCAGACCAGACTGAATGTTCTAGCTGATTGAATCTGACACAGGGTGGTGGTTCCCAGTACACTCAGATGAGCTAAATGATTCCAAATGTCAGATTTCTCAGGGACCCCACCTGGTTCTCTCAAAAGTAAACTGATTTCAAGTTGGTTAAAACTAGTTGAAATTGGCTCTAACCAGGTCAAATTCAACCTTCCTGGACTGAATTGGCTAACACCAGCTCAGACAGGATAAAACAGTTCCAAATCGAGACAAATCAGATTTAGAGTCATTCATGCCAATTGAGACCAGATAAGCCTGTGACTAACTTGTCCTTACTGGATCAGACCAACATGAATGAATTCACAACAGTTCAGGAGGAGAACACTGGATTCGGCCAAGTGATAAAATGATTCTTAGTCAAGCAAACAGATTCTAACAAAATTAAAACAGTTTAAAGTCATATTTGTCAAAGTAGGCTGGTCCAAACTGGATCAAATCAGTGTTAATTTCAACAGCTTTTCCCTTGTTGATTAAAGCTAGCTTTGACCAGTTTAACCAGATCAATCTGGCAACAGCTTCAAAAAAATATTGTTAACTATTTATTGAGGAAGAAGATAGATAAGTTACAGATGTTGTTAGACATTACATCTTATACTTTTATTTTACTCTGTTAGTTTCTTTAATCTGCATGTTCATATCTTTTATGACAAGCAGAAAATTTTTCCAAGGTCCTTTTCTTTCTTTTTCTTTTATTTTCCTTTTTTTTTTTTGGGTCAGGTCTCACTCTGTCACCGAGGCTAGGGTGCAATGACATGATCACAGGTCACTACAGTCTTGAACTTCTGGGCTCAGATGGTCCTTCCACTTTACCCTCCCAAGGAACTGGGACTACCAGTATGTGCCACTATGCCTGGTTAATTTTTTTTTTTTTTGTAGAGAAGTCTTGCTATGTTGCCCAGGTTGGTCTTGCACTTTGGGTTTAAGCAATCCTTTTATCTTGGCCTCCCAAAATGCTGGCATTACAGGCATGAGCCACCACATTCAGTCTTCACTGAAATTAAAATATTTTTTACCATTCAACACCCTTTCTCCTTTCCTTTTAGAAGTCTAATGACACAGCATAGTAAACTTTTTGGTATTTTTTTCCGCAGGACTGTAAGGCTCTGTTTGGTTTAAAACTGTTTTTCTCCTTTGTTGGTTAGACTAGATAATTTCTTTTGATCTATCTTTAATTTATTTTCCATGCAGTGAATTTTTCATTTGAATTAGTGTATTTTTCTGTTCTAAAATTTCCATTTGATTTTCTCTATGTTTTTCTTTTTTGGCTGAGAATTTTTATATTTCCATTCGTTTCTAGAGTGCTTGCCCTTGCTTCATGGAGCATGGTTATAATTGCTGCTTTAAAACATCTTTGATAATTCTAACATCTGTATCTTCTCACGGTTGGCATCTGTTGATTGTCTCTTTCATTGTCAGTTGAAATTTTTAAGGTTCTTTGTATACTGAGTAATTTTGTATTATATCCTGGACATTCTGAATATTATGTTATGAGACTCTGGGTCTGGTTTAAATCACAAGAAGATTGCTTTTTTTTAAGCAGGCAATTGAGCAGGTTATGTTCTTTTTGCAAGTTTCAAACTGCCTCTTGGGCTGTGGTTTTAATATCAGTTCTGTTTTCAAAGTGCAGTGCTGTTCAGATCTGTCCTGTGTGTGTGTTACCCAGTGGCCGGTCTGGTCCTGGATCATGGTTTATCTTGTAGTTTCAGCTCTCAAAACTTGTGGTGTGCTGTTTAGAATCAGATCCCAACATGTATAGTCTGGAAGTGAGCCCAGGAGTTCAAACATAGTTTTGTGGGATTTCTGTCTTAATCTCCCTACTCTCCATGATCTCCCTAACACCTTCTGGCTCTTTGGAGCCTCTCCTTCTCATCCTTAAACACTAGTCTTAGGTTTATATCATCTATAGGAGCAATTGGGGAAGTTACAAATCTTGTGAACAATGGACGTGGGAGGGGGAAATTCCTGATTATCAAAGCTGCTCATGCCCTTTGGTCCACCAAACATGTGGATGCAACTTTTCTTTTTTTTTGAGTTGGAGTCTCACTCTGTTGCCCAGGCTGGAATGCAATGGCACACTCATGGCCACCACAGCCTCGACCTGCTCAGGGGCTTCTTCCACCTCAGCCTTCCAAGTAGCTGGAACTACAGGAGCATGCCACCATGGCCAACTAGAGACGAGGTCTCACTAAGTTGCCCAGGCTGGTCTCAAACTTCTGGGTTCAGGCAATCCTCTTTCCTCTGTCTCCCAAAGTGCTGGGATTACAGGCATGAACCAGTATGCCTGGCTGTTGCAACTTTTCAAGACTCAGTTCTTTTCCACCGCATTTACCCTGTGGCCCTATATTAATTTTTTTTTTTAGTTGGAGTCTCACTCTGTTGCCCAGACTAGAGTGCAGTGGCCGCTTCCGGCCACTGCAGCCTCGACCTGCTGGGTTCTGGAGATCCTTCCACCTCAGCCTTCCAAGTAGCCAGAATTATAGGCATGTGCTACCATGCCCAGCTGATTTTTTTATTTATTGTAGAGATGAGGTCTCGCTGCCCAGGCAGGTCTCGGACCCGCGGGCTCAGGCAATCCACTCACCTCAGCCTCCCAAAGGCACGGGATTACAGACTGAGCCACCGAGCCCAGGTATATTAATTTTATATAGGCAGTTTTGCCACCCCTGCTGCCGCATTATTGCCTGTGGGCTGAGGCTGGAATGAAAAAAAAAGAAAATGAACAAACAAGCTTTTCCTCTGTTTTTCTCTGTCAGGAGTCTCTTATCTTGTTTTTTAAACCAGAAATGATTTCTCTTGGAGCTCTTTCTGTCTGCCCTGATGCACACTTCTGGGTTTCTGGCTAGCTTCTAGTCCAGTCTGAGCAATACTGGCAGGAAAAAATGGCAAACTCACTGATGGTTTAGTGGAACTTTAAATTCCAATCTCCTTCCCAAAACCACCTGCTATGATTTATGTTTCAGAACTCTCAGATAGCTACTCATCCATTCTGTCCATGATTTATAGTTGGCATTTTGTGTGTCCTTCCTTATTCCATCTTTTCTGGAATAGGGTTTTCCTTTTGCTTTTGAAATCATTGATCATTTGCTATGTGAAAAATATATCTTAGTTTATGTACATGGTGTTGATTGTTCTACCTCCGCAAAAAAGTTTCATTTTAAAAACATTGTTGACCAGAAATAGGTCTTTATTATAGCCTAAAAGAATCAGGCAGGCCATCTGAAGAAAACACACATAGACTGTTTCTCTTTACTCACACAACACTTCTGACAGCAAATGTGTTAGCTTTTTCCACACCAAGCAGTTCTCCAACTCTGCCGATATCAACTGAGTGTCCCACAATTTAATTCAGTTCTAACACTGTCTACCTAGAGTTAGCATCAGTTAAGAGTTCAGTCCCACAAGACAGCCCCCAATTGACCAGATACCAATCACAAATCCAGGTCTCTGGCACTTTTGATCGACCAGCTATAAATCAGGGTTCCCATAAGCCCCCTCCTCAGATTCAATAATTTTCTAGGACAGCTCACAGGACTAAAGGAAACACTTTCTTTATGTTTGACAGTTTATTATAAAGGAAATATATGAACAACCAGATGAAGACGTATATATACAAGTTCTAGAAGTGTCCCAAGTACAGGAGTTTTGTCCTTGTGGTGTTGGGGTGCACTGTTCTCCTGGAGGTTTTGTACAGTTTAATTTCTAGCTCCCCTTCCCCCACCCTATTCCAGGTGGTCAATGGGTGAGAGTCAAAGTTTCTAGTCACTTGGTCTTTCTGGTTACCAGTGCCACCCTAAATCACCTCTATTAGCATAAACTCAAGTGTGATCCAAAGGGGCTCCTTATTAATAACAAAGGATACCCCTATCACTCAGGAAATTCCAAGGACTTAAATGCTCTGTGCCGGGAACCAGGGGTAAGGACCAAATCTACTTATGATATCATACCATCCTATTTTATGAATCCACAACTAGAGGCATTTCACCCAAAGACAAATTCTCAGAAGAACAAATTCACACTAAAATTGACCTGCAACCTCACCTGGCCTGCACAATGCTTTCAGTTATTTTTCTGGTTTTAATCTTCCACTTTCATATTAATGAGAAAAAAAGAGTATTTCAGGAAGGTCATGAGACCTCTGAGATGTTGAGCTTGAGTGGTTGGAAAGATGATTGCCCTTTATTCAGGTGGGATGGATGAAATAAGAGGCAGGCTTTTGAGTGGTGGGATGGGAAATGGTACTGAGGCAAGGTAGCTAGCACAGGTTAGACATAAATCAATCAATTTCCTGTAGGCAGTTTTTAGGAAGTGTTCAGACATATTTTTAAAATTATATTTTACTGTAGGCCAAGCCGGCAGCCTAACCCAACACCCGTGGCAAGGCAAAAGAAAACCCCATCAGATGTAAAAATAGGACAGTCCAACCTTTTAATTCATAGATTAGTATAATAATCACTGAAAATCTTTCAGGTTCTCTGTTGAAGGCAGAAAGCTGACTACTACCCCTTAACTAACCAAAGCCATAGAAATGAAAGTTCATGAACTTGTGAATCAGACACATCTGGCAGGCCTCTGTAAAACACAGTGCCTTCTGGAAAAGACCCTAAACCTAACCCCTCTTTCCACTCCTCCCATCAGAAGTGGAGTAATGTCAATCTCCCTGGAGGGAGTGGCCATTACCTGTGTTCCACCCTCTTTAGCATATCAATTGTTGTGAAAATATATCTAATTTCTTAGTTAAGAACAAAAGTGCAGTCTTTCTTTTTCAAGAAAGATACTTGTCCATGCCAGGCCTTTCTGGGTTGAGTCAAAAACTCACAGGTTTGCATTGCACCCCACCCAGCATCAGTATGATTTGCCCATAACACATTGCAGTTGAAGAGCCTGCCAAGATATTCAGGAAACGGGAGCATGGAGTTGAGGGCCAGAGGTCAGGCTTGGGTGGCATAAAAAAATGACTCAGACCAAAATGATTGTGGAAACTCTGAGAGAGAGAAGTATTATGGGAGGGTGGAGTGTGTAGCACAGCAAGAGAGACAGGCTGGAGACCACGTGCAGAGGTGGGCTTAACCTTTACATTGCTGTCAACAAAAAGTCAAGCTCTATAAAATACTTAAATAGGTTGGGGCAAGCCCTTCAGGTCCCCTCCCACTGTGAAAGTTTTTCTGTCCTCTCAATAAATCCTGCTTTCTCAAAAAAAAAAAAAAATTTAAAAATAAATTTTTAAATTTTTTGAATTTAATTTAATTTGAAGAGGTTTATTCTGAGCCAAATAGGAATGACCCAGGCCTGAGGCACAGTCCCCAAAGGTCCTGAGGACATGTGCTCAAGGTGGTTGAATTAAAGCTTGGCTTTATACATTTTTAGGGAGATAAAAGTTGCAGACAAACACACAAACCATACTTGTGAGGTTTACATTGGTTGGGCCTAGAAAAGCAGAGCATTTCAAAGAGGAGAGGGAGGTTGAAAGACCATAAGTAGATTCAAAGATTTTTTGATTGTCAGTTGGTTGAAAGAGTTAAACTCTAACTAAAGAATCAGTAAACAAAATCAGTTAAAGAAATGCTTGAGTTAAGATAAGGGGGTTGGTTGGGTGTGGTAGTTCACAACTATAATCCCAGGATTGCCTGAGTCCAAGGGTTCAAGACCAACCTGGGTACCTCATCTCTGCAATAAATAAAAAAACTAGCTGGACATGATGGTGTGTCTGTGGTTCCAGCTACTTAGAAGATGGAGGCAGAAGGATCACCTGAGTCCAGCAGGTTGAGGCTGCAGTGACTGTGAGAGTGCCAATGCACTCTAGTCTGGGTGACAGAGCAAGACTCCGACTCAAAAAAAGAAAAAGAAAAAGAAAAAAAGATAAGGGGGTTGGGGAAAACAGGGTTCTTTTTCTTTTCTTTTCTTTTCTTTTTCTTTTTTTTTTGAGTCAGGGTCTTACTCTGTCACCTAGACTGGAATGCAGTGGCAGGATCATGGCTCACCGTGGCCTTGACCTCCTAGGCTCAGGTGATCCTCCCACTTCAGATTCCTAAGCAGCTGGGACTACAGGGGTGTGCTACCATGGCTGGCCAATTTTAAAATTGTTTATTTGTAAAGATGAGGTCTTGCTATGTTGCCCAAACTGACTTCAAACTCCTGGGCTCAAGCAGTCCTCCCACCTCAACCTCCCAAAGAGCTGGGATTATAGATATAAGCCACTGTGCCCACCTGGTAAATGTCTTAAAAGGTGTCAGACTCTGCCTAGGTGACAGATTCTCTACAGATGCAAATTTCTCCAAGAGACAACTTTGTAGGGTCACTTCAAAATATGTCAAAGAAAACTTTTGGGGTAAAATATTTTTATTTCACTAGGACCTGCTATCTGTCATGTGATACCATACCAGAGTCAGGTTGGAATTTGGTATCTTACTGCCACAGAGTCTGTTTTGTCAGTCTTATGATCTCTATTTTTTTTTTTTGAGTCAGAGTCTCTCACTCTGTCACCCAGGCTGGAGTGCAGGGACATGCTCATGGCCACTACAACCTTGACCTACTGGGCCCAGCCAATCCTTCTGCCTCAGCTTTCCAAGTAGCTGGAACCACAGGCAAGAGACTTTGTCTCTACAATAAATAAAAGAATCAGTGGGGCATGGTGGCACACGCATATTAGCCACTACACCTGGCTAATTTTTTGATTTCATTGTAGAGACAAGGTCTCGCCAAGTTGCCCAGACTGATCTCGAACTACTGGCTTCAGGCAATCCTCTTGCCTTAGCCTCCCAAAGTGCTGGGATGACAGGCCTGAGCCATTGCACCAGGCTTTATAAGCTCTGTTTTAATGTTAATGCTGATCAGTTGTGCCTAAAACTCTATAAGGGAGAGGGTATAAGAGGTGTGTCCGATTTCCTTTTCTCCTATCACCTGGAATATAATTTTTCTGGTTTTCCTTGGCCCAGAGGAGGTCATTGTCATTCAGTCAGTTAAAAGGCTT
The DNA here is from genome assembly GCA_027257055.1 of Cephalopachus bancanus. Lineage (NCBI taxonomy): Eukaryota > Metazoa > Chordata > Mammalia > Primates > Tarsiidae > Cephalopachus > Cephalopachus bancanus. The sequence goes on along the minus strand of JAPVLO010000288.1, from coordinate 1,236,365 downwards.
AGGATTTTACTTTTTATTTATGTTGCCAACGACTTCCCGCCATGATGCAGGCCTCAGTGCTACATCACAGCTCTTCAAGACTCCTCCCACGGCTGCGCCTGTCCACTATTTTTAAGTATTCTCCACTTCCCAGAGCCTGATGAATTTCTTTAAGCCCCGCCCCCTTCCTTTCAGCACATAGATTGGCCCTTTGTCTGATCCCATTCCAAGCCATAAGTGGTATTTAGGTCCCATGACGAATCTACTGGGGGTTTTCCTGATTCTGACTCCTGGTGGAGACAAATGGTTTGGGATGGAGTCAGAGACTTCTCTGGTCTTCCTGACCCATGTGGGATTTTACCCTTAGCTTGGGCCATCTAATCGCACAATTACCTCTCAATAGCAAAATAACAAGGCTTTTCAAGCACCCTGCCATTGTCAAGTTGTATTTACAAATCCCATCATATTTTATCCTAATGATATGGTATGCTAGGTTTTTTTTTTTGAGCCAGGGTCTCATTCTGTCACCCAGGCTGGAGTGCAGCGGCATGATCGTGGCTCATCACAGCCTCAACTTCCTGGGCTCAGGCAATGCTTCTGCCTCAGCCTCTCGAGTAGCTGGGACTACAGGTATGTGTCATCACACACCTGACTAATTTTTGTAATTTTTTTAGTGATGGAGTCTCACTATGTTGCCCAGGCTGGTCTCAAACTCCTAGTCTCAAGTAATCTTCCTGACTTAGCCTCCCAACGCGCTGGGGTTACAGGTGTGAGCCATCATACCTTGCCAATGGTATACTAGGTTTTGCTGCAGTAACAAATAGACTCAACACTCAGTGGCTTAAGACAGCAAAGGATGTTCCACATCTGACAAGGGGTGGGGGGTGCCTTTCTCATCCCTGTCCTCTGAGACCATGTTAACCAAGGCTTCCACAATCAAGCACCAGTGGGAAGGGATGTGATGATTTGTATACTGAGTCTTACAGCATCTGTCAGCTTTAAAAAAAAAAATTTTTTTTTAAAGAGAAGCCACATTTCATTGACCAAAGCAAGTCACATGACCATATTTAACTTCAAGGGGACCAGGAAGTGAACTCCTGTGTAGCCCCTGAAGGGGAAGTGGTGAAACTTGGTAATGACTAAGCCGTGGCCTCCAGAACCAGTCGTTCTCTCCACTTGAGAGTTGAAAAAACTCAGACTGTCACTTTTCCAAAGTCACACAGTCAGTTCGGAGGAAGGATCCAGGTTCACATGTGTTTAACTATAAAACCCACGTGTCTTCCACAACTTGGTTGTCTCCTCTTCAGGAGACTATGATTCCGAAGGTGGTTCTCATTAGCTTCAAGGGAACTTCAGATGCAGACAGATGAGAGGTTTGACCTTCCAATTAAACTTAGTCTCATGACAATGTTTTTCTTTTCTCTCTTTTGGCAACGACCTGTTTCTTTAAATTAAAACAAAAGAAAAAGAAAAGAAAAACAACAACAGGCATCTGGGCCACTCCTTGACCTACACCTCCATGTCTGATTGCGTGTCAGCATGGTTTGGTTTTCTTCCCACCATGCGGTATTTTCCACTCATAGGATGGGTCAGGAGAAGTTTGCATCTTCATCGACATGCTTGTTCTTGTTCCTGTTTGTTCTCGGCTTGATCCCATACCTTTCATTCACCCTCTGGAATGTTCTGTGACAGCAGAAGAATGGCAATCTAGCCAGCCAGGTACAAGGGATGGACCGAGCACACGGCCCAATTCTCTCAGACTCAGGATACAGAAAGGGAAGGTCAGAGGCCTCTTCCTGATTCCCTCGAGAGACATCGCCAGTGAGCGAGTGTCAGGCCTGTTCTGCGGACGAGGAAACTGAGACCCAGTGGGGGTAAATGATTGTGCAAGATCACGTGGCTAGAACCCAGCTGCTATGATTTTCCCCCAAATTGTGGCTTAGTTTTCTGTTCACTCTGCTCTGTAGCCCTCCTCCCACCCTCCTCTTCCTCCTCTTGGGAAACCCACTCTGAAGCATGCCGGGTGATGTGGGGGCTGCTCTGTCTTATTAGAACCTTCCACCGCCACATTGGCTTGTACCAGCAGACACAAGGGAAGGAGCGACCCTTCATGATGGAGACACAGGAGGTGAGGGCGCATGGTATGGCCTGACTGCTGGACTCTGGGGGCGGGAGTCCTCCCCACGCTTGGGAAGAAATGCTTCTCAGGCCTTGGAACTCTTCCTGAACAAATCTGAGAGCCTTAGAAGAGTCTGGAAGGAGGCTGAGTTCTGAAAAAAGAGAATGGGTAGAAGTAGAGACTCAGGTCCACATTGCTGGTCTGAGCCTTGGCATAGGCCCAGGAGGGAGACCTAGCAAGGTTTTTATGTTCACTTCAAAGAGGCCAAAGAATGACTCGATTAGATTAAATATGCTTCACATGGGGCCTTTGTCCTCTGGTCTCATGTGTGTGATATTTGACATTCAAGGTGTTCTCAGTGGTTTTGATGGCTGTGGCTGATGGCCTGAGACCCCCAGTTTCCTCCACTCATGGATTTTGGAGGACAGGACATTGGGGAGGGGACTTATGCCATAGCTCAAGGCCCCTAGGTGGGTTCTTGTTTCCAGTCAACTGCATACTTATAATGTGAACATCTGCAACTCTTTTTTTTTTCCTGGGCCTCTGTTTTCTTATTTGAATAAGGAAGACATATCCTCTTTCATCCCGAGAATTCCATGATTTTCTTTCTTTTTTTTTTTTTTTTGAGTCAGAGTCTCACTCTGTTGCCAGGGTGGAGTGCAGTGGCACGCTCACAGTCACTGCAGCCTTGACCTGCTGGGCTCAGGTGATCCTTCTGCCTCAGCCTTCCAAGTGCAAGGTCACGTGGCTAGAACCCAGCTTCAAATCAGCTGCTATGATTTTCCCCCAAATCTGGAACTACAGGCACACTACAGGCCTGGGTAATTTTTGACGTATTGTAGAGATGAGGTCTCGCCAAGTCATCCAGGCTGGTCTCGAACCCCTGGACTCAGGCAGTCCTCTTGCCTTTGCCTCCCAAAGTGCTGGGATTATAGGCATGAGCCACCACTCAGTTAGAATGCCATGATTTTAAATAGGGAAAGCTGAACACAGAAGAGGCTGCCCTTGGACACTGATTCTATCGCTTTGGACTGACAATTCGGAGGAAGGAATAGAGAAGCCATCCCAAGGTCATGGACACAGGTGCTCTCTCATCCTACCGCAATCAGTAGACACAGTCGCTCTGGTCCTGAGTCTCAGTGATTCAAGACATGGGCCATGAGGAGTCCTCTCTTGAAGCCATGAGTGTGGCACAACCGTTACATGGTAACCCGCTACATGACAGGGAAGGAAAGAAGCTATTTCAAATGCAACTTGACTTTTTTTTTTTTAAAGAAGCCACATACTTCTCTGTGTATGTCATCTTCTCCCAGATGGATTCAAACTCAACCAAAGAATTTCCCTGTTGCAGAGATTTGCAGATCTGAGAGTTGGAAGGGGTTTCATAAGATGACGTGAGCCTGCCCTCTTTGCTTCCAACAAATATTATTAAGCTTGTCCCATTCTTCAGATGAGGCAGTTGCAGTTAGGAGGGTGGTGACTTCTGTGCCAGGAAGGCCAGAGGGTGGCACTGGTATCTTGGTTGGGTGACTGACTGCCTTCTTTTATGATACCAAACTCCTCACAGCAAAAGTTTCCACCATCATGGAGAGAGTGGTGACGCAGGAATCATGAAGGACAAAAAGGAACATGGAACCCATAAAATCCTGGCAGGAACAACTGGTGAGATGTCACAACTGACACACGGCAGGTGCTCTGCGTGCTGGAGAGAGGCATGGTCACAGTGAAGGTGACTGAGGCCAGGCAAAGCCATGAACTTGGAGATCACAGATCATGTGGTCTGGTTTAACACACAAACCTTATCTGGCCAGCGTCCATTGGATAAGCCGTATCTCTGAGACTGCATGGAAAAGCATTCAGCAAGAAAGCCAGTTTTGCTAGAGGGAAAATTGCCAAGAAGGCCAAGGTGACAGCAATTTCCAGCGTAGTGTAAGCTGATTAGCCTCAGGCAGAGGGACTGCTTCCTGGCTGAGACCTCTCTCCCCTCTGGTTGTCTTGGAGACTTGCAGGACCGGTCACAAGAGGTGCCAGGCAGCAGCGTGTGCAACTGGTGAAGGATAGTCCTTATTAGGAGAGTCTTCTAGGACGCAGGAAAGGCAAACCCAGGGCATTCCTTCAGAATGATGGACTTGTTTTATTTCGCATTTATTTTTCTCATTACAAGAGAATTGTGGAATGATGTTTTTGCATTACCTTTAAAAAAAAATAACAAAGGAGTTATTTGTTTTCTCTCCCTTGCTCTCTCTCTCTCTGGAAAAACACAGATCTGATCATGCCAGCCCCTGCCTAACAACGCTCGGAAACTTCCTCTTGTCCATCTAAAGAGGACACAACTCAAAATATGGCCATTAGCTTCACTGACATTCAATGGATTTGGACAGAATTGCTTTCTCTCTTTTTTCTTTGGGTCAGAGTCTCACTCTATCACTCAGGCTGGAAGAATGCAGTGGCACGGTCACAGTCACCCAGCCTCGACCTCCTGGGCTCAGGCGATCCTTCTGCTTCAGCCTTCCAAGTAGTTGGAACTTCAGATGTGCGCCACCATGTCCAGCTAATTTTTTTTTTTTAATTGTAGAGATGAGGTTTTGGCTTCCATTGTCTTCCTCTGGTTAATCATCGCCAGAGGAGAAAGGGAGCCTGGACCAGAGGCCTTACTGTTCCCTGACAGAAGTTGCTACTCCAGGAGAGAAGTTGCTGCCTGAGAGAAGTTGTTACTCCTGGAGAGATGTTGCTACTACAGACAGAAGTTGCTGCTCCCAGAGAAAAGTTACTACTCTAGAAAGAAGTTGCTACTCCCAGAGAAAAGCTACTATTCCTGGAGAGAAGTTGCTACTCCTGTAGAGATGTTGCTACTCCCATTGCTACTCCCAGAGAAAAGTTGCTACTCCAGAGAGAAGTTGCTACTGCTGGGGAGGGGCAGGGATGGAGGTGGGGGGATGGAGGTAGGGTGGGGGTGGTGGGCATGGGGGTAGGGTGGGGTGGGGGTGGTGCTGCTACTCTCCGGGAGTGAAGTTGCTGTTCCTGAGAGAAGTTGTGATTCCTGGAAGGAAGTTGCTGCTCCCCAGAGAAATTGCTTACTCCTGAGAGAAGTTGCAACACTTGGGCAACACCTGGAGAGCCTTCGCTACTCCCAAGAGAAGTAGTTACTTCTGAAGAGATGAGCCTGAGGGTTCGAGACCCGCCTGGGCAACTTGGCGAGCCCGCATCTCTACAATAAGTCAAAAACTAGCCAGGTGTGGTAGCGTGCGCCTGTAGTTCCAGCTACTTGGAATGCTGAGGCGGAAGTATTGCTGGAGCCCAGCAGATCGAGGCTGCAGTGGCTGGGAGCGGCCACTGCACTACAGTCTAGGTGACAGAGACTCCAATTCAAAAAAAAAGAAAAAGAAAAAGAAACAGATGTTATGACTCCAGAGAGAAGTTGCTACTCCCAAGGGAAGTTGTTACTCCTGGAAAGATGTTGCTACTCCTGAGAGAGGTTGCCACTCCTGAGAGAAGCAGGGGCTCAAGTCTGTAATCCCAGCACTTTGGGAGGCCAAGGTAAGAGGATAGCCTGAGCTCAGAGGTTCGAGACCAGCCTGAGCAACTTGATGAGATCTCATCTCTACAATAAATCAAAAAATTAGCCGAGCGTGGTAGCACACGCCTGTAGTTCCAGCTACTTGGAAGGCTGCCGGAGCCCAGCGGCTCAAGGATGCGGTGGCCGGGAGCAGTCACTGCACTCCAATCTGGGCGACAGAGTGAGACTCCAACTCAAAAAAAAAAAAAAGCAGCAGCTTCAGATCAGGGGACACCTCTTGGCTGTGAGTATTCCCACTTGCAGAGGGAAAAGGCAAATCCGTTGAATACTTGGGATTCCAAAGGTGGGCCTGTACCAGGTAGCAAGAACCTTCCTATCTCCTCTGACTGGATGTGGGGCGAGAAAGGGCAAGAGAAGGAACCCGAAGAAAGAGGACCAGAAGGAGATAACCAAAGTGTGGCCTGAAGACTCCCTGATGCTTGCTGGGAGTCCCTGACATTCCTTCTGGAAACCGTTTTGCTTCTGTCCTCAGAGCTTGCGGCTGCAGATTATCCTCTCTCCTGTCATGGGTTACAGGTCAAGTAGGGGCCAGCTCTGGGCAGGGGCAGGGGGCCTTGGTCTGTGGGTTGGCCTCCAGAATCCCAGGAGGAAGAATAGGACTGGGTTAGGAAGGCAGCGGAGGGAATTTACCCAGAGGTACTTAGACACAGCTTAAAATATCAAGGTGTCCAGCTCCCCAAGGGTTGTTCTGTTGACCCTGCTTCCCGGATTTTCTTGTTCTTTGCTGATACAGGCTTGACTTTACAGTCTACATATGTTTACAACCAAGAAAATGAAAGGAACAATTTTACAAGCCAATGATGGATCCTAGTACCCCCTCTGGAGTCTGGCATGGGGGATTTGGATATCGTCTATTTCCTTCTCACCTCCACATGCTAGTGGAGTGGAGTATATAATATGGCAGTGGTTTCCTTCCCTGCTGGGACATGACCCCCTGAAATGCCGCTAGGACGAAAACACTAGGGCTTGTCAAGAGTTTAGAGCAGGGTTTTGCAAAGTGCAATTTTTGGAACTCTAACCCTAAAATATTCTGCTGGTAAAAGGCTTCATGGACCAATAAATTTGGGACATGCCAGTGATGGCTCCTGTCAGCCAGGCTCATGCTTATGAATGAGGAAGCTGTGCCACTCACAAGTGTCCCCCCGAAGGGCCTGGCTGTCCCATCTGGTCCTAGCTCTGCATGCTGTCAAGTCCCAGGAAGTTGCTCTCAGCAGCGTGTTATTTATTCCTCCAACACTCGGGAGCCCTTGCCACATATAGACACTGTACTCCAGGCTGGGAACCACAGGAGAAGTGGCTGAATGCTCTGAGGACCTAGCTCTGGGCAGAGGATCGATGAGTGAGGCGGGGCTGTAAAGTTCTTCTATAGGGTAACATCTGTCCCCTCAACAGGGACAACAGAATGAGGGGGAGCGCTGTTAATAATTAATGGACAATGGTGCTGGGACAACAGGTGTAAGCTACAGAGACAGAGCTGACACGTGACCGAGGGGTTATGTTTTTCTGTCTGGCATCTGAGGAACCATCCCTAGGGTCAATGGTAGTGTGAAGGCAAAAAGTTTCAGTTCAAAATTAAAAGGGACTATTAACAGAGAGCCTCCAACAACAGTGTGGGCTAATTTACAAGGGATACCCCACCCCAAGTTGGAAGTATCTTTTGGAGGGTGGGCGCCTTGTAGTTCAGGCTTCCCCCTAGGTAAATGTTCTAGGAACCCACCAGCATCTATGGACCAGCTAGTGTTGTTGGGAGAGGCAGTGTTGGGCTTCAGTGAATTTCTTTTTTTTTTTGGAAGATTCTTTCAACGCGTTTGACCATTTCATGATGGGTGATTTACAAGTGCACCTGCTCACACCCCTGAGTGTTTGGCAGTTTTTGAACAAAAACAGCATGATCCCCGTGCTCCACCCTGCCTATTCACCCAATCTCGCCCTGAGCAATTTTTGTTTGTTTGTTTCCCTGGATGAAAAAAGTCCTCAAAGAGAAACATTTTGGCGACTTGGGAGAGGCAAAGCAAAAAATGGCAGAAGTACTCAAAGGCATCAAAACGGACGAGTTCAAAAACTGTTGTGAGCCATGGAAAAAGCAACTCGATAGGTGTATTGCATACAGCAGAGAGAACTTTGAAGGCGGCTAAAGTTTAAACATGTAAGAATACAGACACAATTTCTCAACACAAAAATTCCATTTTGGGGGGTCTCCCCTCACATCAGGTAGAAATTGCCTCACCACAGCAGATATGCAAAAGGGTAACCCACCCTCCAAGCTGTTATGTACAGACGGTATCAATTTGTCAGGCACACACCAGGGCTAGAAGCCACAGGATGGCCTCTGGCTGTAACCTGACGTGTGTCTTCCTCTATGACCTCTCTTTTGGTGAGGGTGAGTGGCCCATCTCATACACAAGAACAGCCTGCCAGTCTGCTACATGCACACAGGTGCATTTGGATAAAAGTGGAAATGTGATGGTACTGAAACTTGTTGTTTTAGCATAGTTAATAGTCACTGATGCTTATACATAATGTAAATATCTCTTTGTGTAAAATGAGTATAATCTTGCCTTTAGGCCAGGCGCAGTGGCTCATGCCTGTAATCCCAGCACTTTGGGAGGTGGAGGCAAGAGGACTGCCTGAGCTCAGGGGTTGGAGACCAGCCTGGGCAACTTGACAAGACCTTATCTCTACAATAAATCAAAAAATTAGCCAGGCATAGTGGCATGTGCCTATAGTTTCAGATACTTGGAAGGTTGAGGTGGAAGGACCACCTGAACCCAGCAGGTCGAGGCTACAGTGGCCATGAATGTGCTACTGCACTCTAACCTGGGCGACAGAGTGAGACTCTGACTCAAAAAAAGAGAGAAGTCATCATCATCATCATCATCATCATCATCATCATCATCTTGTCTTTAAATAAAGAGAGCATTCTGTGGCATGTAAGCAAACTATGGTCAGAAGAATTTGACCAAGTTTGAAGTGGATTGCCATCACTTCTGAAGAGTCGGCCTTGGTCAGTTGGGTAACATTTGGTCGATAATAATTGCACTTTGGTTATCTAAGATAATAACATTATTGGAAGAGGCTGGAGGATATAAGAATATTATTTATGATATTTTTGCAACTTGCCCATAAGTATAAAACTAGTTCAGACTGGGCATGGTGGCTCATGCCTATAATCCCAGCAGTTAAGGAGGCCAAGATGGGAGGACTGCTTGAGGTTAGGAGTACGAGGTCAGCCCAGGCAACATGGCACAATCCAGTCTCTATAAAAAATAATTTTAAAAAATTAGCCGAGTGTGGTGGTGTTTGCCTGTAGTCCCAGCTACTTGGGAGGTTGAGGCAGGAGCATAGTTTGAGGCCAGAAGTTCGAGGCTGCACTGAGCTACGATCATACTACTGCATTCCAGCAAGGATGATAATGACCCTGTCTCAAAAAAAAAATTAGTTCAAAATTAAAAAATTTAAAAAACAGGCCATTGCTTTGCTAAGCCAAGGTCTGACCATGTGGTTCCTTGAGCCACAGTCACGTTGTTTCCTAGTTTTGGCTCCCTCCCCTACCTTGGGGAGGTGAATCTCCTCTCTCTTATTTACTGTCTAAATAAACTATATTTTATAAAATAAAAAAAAAATTAAAAATTAAAAAAACCCAACTAAAACCATACCCTTTGCTCCTGGGCCCTGTTCATTCTGCTTCCTTAAGATTAAACTCAGCAGAACATCCTAGACTTTCTATGAGGGGGGTACCACCCCTGTGAATCCCCGATACTTCTGCGTAGCCCCCAATTGTCCTTCCCACCTTCTAGTTCGACTTTCTGACTACAAATCCTCTTCCTCCCCTTCCACCTCTTCCTCCCCTTTCTCTGAGTTTCTTTTTGCCTGCCACATTGACTCCCTTTCATCTGTGCCTCCTAGCACCAAGGCCGTATTCAGAACTAAATACACGTCTCAAGTGAATAAATCCATCCTGTTTGAACAAGTTTTATTACTTTTGCTTTCTTTTTTTAAAATTGTAGTAAAATACATATAACATAATATTTTCCATTTTAACCAGTTTTAAGTCTATAATTCAGTGACATTAAGTACATTCCAATGTTATACAATTTTTAAAAATCCGTTTTAAATGGTTTAAACTGGTCATACTTCCCAGAGCTGTTAGGTCTGCTTAATCTGGACCCAACACTCAGAGTTAAGCTAATCCCACTCACCAGGTTAAACCTGGGTGGGATTATTTCATCCCATTTGAACAGGCTTGAATCAGTCAGAACTGGCTCTGCTCAGGCCCCAGGCCAGTAGTTGGTACTGGAAGTTGGTTGTCTTTCTTTGCCCTGACTGTTTGAGTTGCCACTTTCCCTTTTGTTATTACTATTATTATTTTCCAGGAGGATCTGCCCTTCTGCTTTCCTGTGCCCACGAAGCACACCATACTCATGCCCAGAGCGGCCTGGCCCTGGGGAGGGAGCTTGCCCCTGCCACCACATTCATTGTCTTACCTGTACACCTGCACCTTCCAAACGGTCCCTGCAGGCAGGCTTTTGAGATGGTGATCAACAAACAGGTTGACTCATATTTAGGGAAACTCCAGATGTATAAGGTCACCCCCAGCCCTTTGGGAAAGGAGGGACATTTTCTGACAGTTACCCTGTTTATGACCTTCCCAGGTCTAACACAGGTTTGAATTTAGAGAAGTTCACGTGGCATCAAGAGTCAAGAAATAGGCTCTAGTCATTTTCCTGCTGCATAACTTTGATCATGCCCTCATGGGGACAGTATTTCCCAATTAGCAGTGAAAGAACATAAGATGGAGTCAATATAGGAAAGGAGCAGCCATTTGAACATTGCTTAGCTTTGTCATGTTTTTCTAACAGTTCACTTTAACTTACCCTCTAATCAAGGACAGAACCGGTTTCTCAGAGGTAGCTATTGATAATTGTCTTGCAACCCCCTCCCCAGCTTGTTTTGTAAACAAGTTAACATAATCAGTCCTTCATGACCTTCCTGACAAAGACCCTATCACCATGGCAGCAGTCATGTGACTGACCCACCCATATACCTCCAGTCCATCACCTGATGTCAGTACCTGAGCTTACCTCTCCCCTTCGTGATGACCTGAAATAGACCACTACCCAACCACCTAACGACCTGCCCCCACTCAAGGGAAGGTTTAAAAGCATTCAACCTCAAGTAGTCATTTGCCATTGCTTTGCTAAACTCTGGTTTGGTCACATGGCTCTTTGAGCTAAGGTCCCTCCTGCTTCCTAGCTTTGCCCCTCTCTTCTACCTTGGGGAGGTGAATCTCCTCTCTATTCTCTCTCTAATTTACTTTCTAAATAAACCTTATTTTCCAATCTAACTTCTGTGCAATTCTTTGCATCTTTCATGCAGCACAAGATCACAGACCCCCTTGTAGTCTGACCTAACATTGTGGAGGCACTGCTGGGCTTTTTGACTTAAGTAGAAAGAAGGGATTGGAAACACAGATCAAAATCTGATGTTTATTGTAGGGGGCCCTTTTCTTCCAACAAAACATTACCCCAAATAAGACAAGACACACTGCTCTGATTGTCAGGGACAGTTTCTCCCCTCCCTGTGCTGTCTAGCACCGATTGGGCTTTGAGGGCTCTTGCCTTTTCCCTGCCCTCAGAGAAGCCCAGTGAGTCTTCTCCTGAGTCCGAGTGTTCGAGCTCCTTCTTCGCCACCCTTACAGACACTGTCCTCCTCTCGGCTCTGACTCAGCGCACACCTTGCCTGGCTCCCTGCTGCAGCCCCAGCTCCGGCCTGTCGCCGCCAGAATGGCTGTTCCAGCACCCCAGAATGCTCGAGTCCTTCCCGTTCTCCGTCCTTCCTGGCGCCCCACAAACTCGGGATAAGACTCACACGGAATCCAAGGCCTGGTCTCAACACCCCTCTCCCTCTCCCTTAGACGGTCCTGGACAGTCGGGCCCCACTCTCTTCCACTCCCGCTACCCTCCCGCGCTCCCGCCCTCGCGGCCTCTGCCTGGACTGTCCTCCCTGCCACCTGGCGATGACTCTTCTCCCGGTACCCGGGGATCGGTCTTCCCCAGGTGGTAAGGAGACCCCTCTGGGGTCGCAGGGGCGCGCGGCTGGGGGGTCAGCCCTTCCCGAGGCGGCCGCCAGGGGGCGGCAGGGGCGGCGGCCGATGACAGCGGGCGGCCGCGGGGGTGGGCGTGGGGGGGCGGGAGGCGGGCCGGAGGGCGCGCGGCTCCCGCTCTCGGGATCGCAAACTCGGGGCCAGAGCTCTCGGCGCGCCCGAGCAGCCCGACGCGGGACCGGGGCGCAGCGGGAGCCCGCGCGGGGCGGCGGCGGCGGCGGCGGCGGGGCCGTCCATGCGGCGGCGCTGCGGGCTGCGCGGCGCCGGGAACCACGCGGGGGCGAGGCCGGGCGAGGTGGCCGCCGGCCGCTGCGGGACGCGGACCGCCAGGTGAGCAGCGCCGCGCGCCCGGGTCCCCGGCGGGCGGGCGCGGGGGTGTGTCCGGGCCGCGGGGTCCCCGCCGACGGCGGCGCCTCCTCCTCCTCCCCCTCCCCCGGGGCGTCCCGCAGGGTCCCGGCCGGCGCTCGCCCGCCCCTCCCGCCCCTGAAACTCCAGGGACGGCCACCCTCGGCGTCCGCGCGTCCCCTGGGCCGGTCGGAGGGCGACCGGCGAGGGCACTCCCTCCGCGTGTGTCCTCCGCCGGCCTCCCTCCTGCGGTGGGGCCGGAGGGCCGGTCGGGCGGGGCGGCGCTCCTGAGCCCCGCCTGGAGGCCTCGGGTCCGTGTGTCCGTCCTGGCGGGCGCCTGGGACCCCCCGGGGACGGGCGCTTTCCGCCTGCTCCGCACTCTTCCTCGAGGGCCACTCGGGTTCCTGCGACCCTCGGGCGCGCTCACGACTGGCTCCTCTTGGAGAGGCAGAGATCTGGAAGTTTACTTTATCTTTCTCTGAAATAACAGCAACCCTGGCTCGGGAAGGGGACTTCGGGCGTCCTTGGGCACACTTAGCATCCGGAATGTGTGGCTCCAATGACTTTTTTTGTTTTTTGTTTGTTTGTTTGTTTGTTTTGAGTTGGAGACTCACTGTCGCCCACGCTGGAGTGCATGGCCTCAACCTGCTGGTCTCATGCGGTCCTGCAGCCTCAGCCTCCCAAGTAGCTGGAATTGCAGGTGCGCGCCACCACGTCTGGTTCATCTTTTTGATTTACTGTGGAGACGAGGTCTCGCCAAGTTGCCCAGGCTTCTTGAATCCCTGGACTCAGGCAAGCCTCTCGCCTCCGCCTCCCAAAGTGTTGGGGTGACAGGCGTGAGCCACCGCGACCAGCTCCAGTGAGTTTTAAAGCAGTCCACACCCAGCGCCGCCCCCCAACCTCCTCCACCGCCTGCTAAAAGCGCACACGTGCATCGCCTTCTGTCGCCTTTGCCACCCCCTCCACCACGTTGCGGTCCCCTCTTGCAGGGGTGAGTGACTCTGTAGCTTGGATTTGGGTAGCTGCAGGAGCCATTGGATGCCTGTTGGAATTGGAATAGAGACCCAAGAGGGTTCTAAGGAATTTTCTTGTCCACCTCTCCAAGGCGCCCAGGCACAGAACCGACCAGATTTTTCAAAGATCACACAGCTTTTAAAACCTATGTCTTCACTGATCTGGCTGGTGAGGATGGGGTTACTGGGATCCTACTCCATATACACAGAAGCAAACATTTTCGAAATGTGATTTAAATGGAGAACAACTCGATTCCTATAGATTTTTGTTGGCACCGGAGTGGAATTCCTTTAGAAAACAAAATCCTAGCCCTGAAATTAATTCAAGGAAGCTGATGGGCATCCGGGGACTTTTCTGTAACCCCTGCAGGCCAGAGCAGGGATTTCCCAGAGGTCCTGGCCTGGGAAATGAGTTTGGGTGATGGAGTACTGGGGGCCCCTCGGGGTGAGCCACTGGGTTGGCTTCTTTCTGGGGAAGCTGGCAGGTTGAACTCATGTGACCTGCCCCATGCCCAGCGCTGGGCAGGGCACCAGGCTGGCACAATCTATTTACAGTCTCCTATACCATGAAGAAATACTTCTCACACTGTGTCAGGGAAAGGAAAATGCAGCCCAGAGATTGGGAGTGAGATCAGGGTTGGAGATTTTGACTTGGAGTTGTTTTTGCTTGGAAATGCTTCTTGTGATTTTTTTTAAGTTAAAGTCTCACTCTGTTGCCCAGGCTGGAGTGCAGTGGCACAGGCATGGCCACCACAGCCTCAACCCACTGGGCTCAGGCAATCCTTCCAGCTCAGTCTTGCAAGTAGCTGGAACCACCACATCCAGCTAATTTTTTGATTTATTGCAGAGACCAAGTTGCCAAGACTGGTCTTGAACCCTGGGCTCAGGCAATCCTCTTGCCTCCACCTCCCAAAGTGCTGGGACTGCAGGTGTGAACCGCTGCGCCCAGCTGCTTGTTGTGATTATAAGCAGTTATCCTAGACAAGGCCCTCTCCTCTGTCCCCCACATTTTCCTTCCTGGCACCCCACTTTCATCCCAGTTGCTGAGAGTTTCGATGCTCAAGTATCCCTAACGCCCCAGACTGTCCCCCTGCCTTTTATGGCTCATTCATCACAGACTCCCTTTCACATTCTTCTCTGAAGTCTTAGGGAATCAACTCCGTGCCTTCATTCCCACTGTCCCCGCCATAAACCATGTCCAGATTACAGTAATAATCTCCCCTCTTGACTCTCAGCCACAAGCTGCTTTCTTCATTTTAATCCATCTTCTTTCATGCTGACAGATTAATATTCCTGAAATTCTGATTTCACCACATCACTTCTCTTAAGAAATCACAATGGCTTCCCAGTATTCATTTCTATTGAATTTTTGTTCAACAGATATTTTTGGACATTTGCTGTGTGCCTGGGACTGTTACTGTGTGCCCAGACTTATGCTCTGATCAAGGTAGTATCACTGCCCTCGAGGAGTTGGAAGATGATAAATAACCCCTCGGGGAGAAAGGGAAGCAAAAAAACAACAACAAAAAACCCCCACAAAACAATACAATGAAGTGTGCAAAACATCAAGGAGACTCAGCTGTGGAAGGAGCAAGGACAGTGATCCCTGGGCTTTGAAGCCCAAAGAGGAGTTCAAGGAGATGGGAAAGGCTCAGGGAAGGGAGGGCATGCCAGGCAGAGGGAAGAGCTAGAGGAAAGCCAGACAGAGGGGAGGGTGCTGGTTTGGGCAGGGTTGAATCAAGGTCAGTCTTAATCGGGTCATCTACATCATTTCTTGGGCCAGGTGTGGTGGCTCACACCTGTAATCCCAACACTCGGGAGGCCAAGGTAGGAGGATTGCTTGAGACCCAGTGTTTGAGATCAACTTGGGCAACCTAGCAAGACTTCATCTCTACAAAAAATACAAAAATTAGCTGGAGTGTTGGTGTGTGCTTGCTGTAGTTTTATTTATTTATTTATTTATTTATTTATTTATTTATTTATTTGAGTTGGAGTCTCACTCCGTCGCCCAGACTGGAGTGCAGTGGCCGCTCCCGGCCACCGCAGCCTCGACCTGCCGGGCTCTGGCGATCTTTCCGCCTCAGCCTTCCGAGTAGCTGGAATTACAGGTGCGCGCTGCCACGCCGGGCTAATTTTTTTGATTTTATTGTAGAGATGAGGTCTCGCCTGCCCAGGCGGGTCTCGAACCTGCGGGTTCAGACAATCCACTCACCTCAGCCTCCCAAAGGCTCGGGATTGCAGGCTGAGCCACTGAGCCCGACTGCCTATAGTTTCAGCTACTCAGGAGGCTGAGGTGGGTGGATTTCCTGAACCCAGGAAGTCAAGGCTGCGATGAGTCGAGATCGTGCCACTGTACTGCAGCCTGAGCAACAGAGTGAGATCCCTAAAACCTAGCTCTGTAGGTCTGGTGCTTTTTCTCACTAGGTCATTCTTTGCTGAAGGGATAGTCTTTGGAACATTTGAATCAGAATTAGGATCTGGTGGAAACAACAACAACAAAAACATCACAGACACCAGGATGGAGTCAAGGCCTGAGAACTGGCATTCTCTTTTTTTCCCCTCTTATTTATTTATTTTTTTGAGTTGGAGTCTCACTCTGCCACCGCAGCCTCGACTTGCTGGGGTCAGGTGATCCTTCCACTTTAGCCTTCCAAGTGCCCCCCCATGCTTGGTTAATTTTTTGTTTGTTTGTTTGCTTGCTTGTTTAATTTATTGTAGAGACGAAGTCTCGCCAAGTTGCCCATGCTGGTCTCGAACCCCTGGACTCAGGCCATCTTCTCGCCCCCTCCTCCCTAAGTGCTGGGATGACAGGCGTGAGCTTCCACGCCCAGTGGGAATTGGCGTTTTCAAGGCCACTCAGGTGATTCTTCTGCACACTTGGGTTTGAGGACCACCACCCCAGGCTGCCTTTCCAAGAAGGTTCTAGTGACAGACAGGTGGTGAGTTAAAACACCACTGTATCCTGGGAAGCATGTTCCTTTTTCGACAGAGGCTCTGACCTTGGCTCCAAGGAGTGAACAGTTGTGAAGACTTGTGGCCAAGGTTGGGAGGGGAACCCTCTTTGGTCAGAGGAACCTTTAGTTTATCCTGAAAATGGGCCCTCCTCCTTATCCTGGGAGGCATGGAAGCCAGCCCCATAGGACTCTGAGAATTCTTTTATTTGGAGGGGGTACCTGAGCACGTGCTAAGGGAGAAGGATCCGGGTGGGTTGCCTCAAGAGCCCCAAGTTGCTTGGGATCAGAAATGGGCTGGGACGCCCCAAAGAGGGCTGGGTGGGCCATGCCAGCCCCCCGCTCCCTGCAGGTGTGGCAAGTTGAGCTTCCTTCCCCAGAGTGGATCTGGCCATTGGCAGCTTTCATTCACTTAACGGACCTTTATTTTGTCCCCCACACCCAGCCTCAGTTTCCCCATGTATAACAAGGGAGTGGCCAAAGCCTGGAGAGCTGCTGGGGGGAACCCGTGTTCGGCTCTGCAGAGCCTTAGACAAGGCCCCAGGGCACAGAGGAGGGGCTCAGTGTCCACCACCACGTGCGTGATCAGTGCCTGAAACAACTGGTGCTCCGTAAATGTGTAACGGGAAAATGAATATCATATCAGGCCCCCTCATGTCCAGGGGTTTGGGTCTGAAGAGCTGAATATCGCGACCTGGCATTCAAACCCAGCAAATGAACGCCCCAGTGGTGCAGGAATAATGATGAATGAACTCTGGTCACGTGCAGGGTAATCATGTCTGACATTTTAGAACTTTGGGAGGCCAAAGCAGGAGGATTGCTTGAGCTCAGGAGTGAAAGACCAGCCTGGGGCCACATAGTGAGGCCTCGTATCTACAAAAAAGTCAAAAATTAGCTGGGTGTGGTGGCATGGGCTTGTGGTTCCAGCTACTTGGGAGGCTGAGGCAGGAGGATCACCTGAGCCCTGGAGGTCAAGGCAGTGAGCCGTGATTGTGCCACTGCACTCCAGCCTGGGTGACAGAGTGAGACCCTAACTCAAAAAACAAAAAACAAAAAACAAAAAGACAAAAAATGAATGAGCCCCCTCCGGCACTCCTGAGCTCTCCATGCCCTCCCCTGCTTCCCTTAGACTGCCCAGAGTTTGGGGCTGGGGCTTTTAGGGTACTTGGGAGCGGGCCCAAGCGTGGAGAGGGTTGATTGGTGTATGAGCGAGCGCAGGTGACGTCACAGCAGGAGAGAGGAAGAAGCCATGTGTTCCTGCAGGTCCTGGCCTCTGTGGAGTCCCCAAACTGGCTGCTGGAATTCAGGATCTGAAAAGCATCTTTTTTTTTTTTTTTTGAGTTGGTGTCTCACTCTGTCATCCAGACGAGTACAGTGGCATGCTCACAGCCATTGCAGCCTTGATCTGCTCGGCTCAGGCAATCTGTCTCAGTCTTACAAGTAGCTGGAACTACAGGTGTGTGCTACCACACCCAGCTAATTTTTTTGATTTATTGTAGAGATGAGGTCTTGCCACGTTGTCCAGGCTGGTCTCAAATCCCTGGGTTCAGGCGATCCTCTAGTCTCCCCCTCCCAAAGTGCTGGGATTACAGGCGTGAGCCACCATCCCCGGCTCTGAAAAGCATCTTTAACAGATCCTTAAACAGAAGCCTATGATTCTCACATCAGAGACTCTGTCTATGAGAGATGTGGGGATGCAGGTCAATCTTTAAACAGTCTGGTGACCCTCATATTAGAAATTCCAGCCATGGGAACCACAGGGGTGCAGATGATGGCTTCCAGCCACAGGCATAGGCCATGTGCAGCCTGATTCATGTTGAATGATAACGATTTCTGTCCAGAACCCAACCCGCCATTCTTGCCACCCTGTGGGGACAGTTTTTCCATGATCAGCTGTGGATTTGGTCACCTAGGTGGGGCCCAGGCAGTGTCCTCCCTTACCCGGCTCCTCTTGGGTGAGGTCTGAGGGCAGTGAGCCAGGCTTGTACCTTAGTGTCTTGTTCCGGGAGGGTGGCACTGGGCAGCCCACAACCAGACAGGGAGCACACAGCCTGCCCCACCCTCCTTGCTGCTTGGATGACCGCCTGAGGCCTGGCCAGCAGCAAGGACTGAAGTAATGAGTGATGAATGGGCGCCCATCTAATCTCCTGCCAGGGGACATGAAGGGCCAGCCATGGGCTGGGAGCACGTTGTGACCTGCGCCAGGTGGGCTTGGAATGCACCCAGCTCAGGATGGGGATTAAGGCTTGAAAGATGAGAGGAAATGAGATGTTAACCCTTTAGACCATGGCTTCTGAGCTCCAGCAGGGGAATTATCTGCAGACATCTGATGAAAGGGAGCATCACCTTTGATTTATGGCAGGGATGCAGTCGTGTGACTATCATTGGGTGGGGCATGCCGAGCCATGCCTTTGACTTCACCATTTTTTTTAGTCAGAGTCTCACTCCGTCACTGAGGCTAGAGTGCAGTGGGACAATCATGGCTCACTGCAGCCTCGACCTCCTGTACTCGAGTGATCCTCCTACCTCAGCCTCTCGAGTAACTGGGACTACGGATGCACTACCATGCCCTGCTAAGTTTTTAATTTTTATTTGTTTGTTTGTTTATTTTGAGTCAGAGTCTCACTCTGCCTCACACAGGCTGGAGTATAGTGGCACACTCATGGCCACCACAGCCTCAACCTCAGTCTTCCAAGTAGCTGGAACTACAGGCATGTGCCACTACTCCTGGCTAGTTTTTTTATTTACTGTAGAGACAAGGTCTTGCCTTATTGCTCAGGCTGGTCTCGAACTCCTGGATTCAGGCCATCCTCTTGCCTCCATCTCCCAGAGTGCTGGGATTACCTGGCTGAATTTTTAAAAAATTTTTTGTAGATGTCACTATGTTATCCAGGCTGGTCTTGAACTCTTGGACTCAAGTTATCCTCACGCCTCAGCCTCCCAAAGTCTGGGACTACAGGCATGAGCCACCATGCCTGGCTTTAACCATTTTTCTCAGAGGCACAGTCAGGAGAAAGAAGAGGATTAATTTCCTATGAAAGTGAGTAAATAGATGACTGGGAGGCCACCCTACCTGTTTCCTTCTTGGAAACCCTCCAATCACAGCAGTGAGTTACAGATTTGTAGTTGCCAGATGTGGGTAATCTGGTGGAAGAGGGCCACCTCTTTTCCTGGGTCAGGAGCAGCACAGCAGTGCCTAGGGGAAGAGACTCTGGGGCTAGCCCCTGTGTTCCAGCCTTCACTGCACCAAGCTGTGGTCCCCAGACATGTTTTTAAAGCTCTGGGCTGTCCTTTCCCACCTATAGAATGCTTAAAGTCACCTCAGGCATGCAGAAGTGCCCCTGGGCTGAATCCTGAAACCTGGTCTTCTTTGGGGAAGATAAAAGCAGCATTATATCCTTTGGGTGAATTAATGACTTACTCTGATTGATCTCACTTGTTTGACCTCTGACTCTCACATGCCTCAAATTCTGGTCCGGTGTGCCCATCCCTTTGCTGCAGGCTCCCTGGTCTCCAGCTGCCTGGTGCTACGCTAGCCTGCCCCTGGCCCCCAGCCCAGGTGGGCTGGGCAGGGATGTCTGTCAGGTCCTCTGGTGGTGCGGGCCAGTTCTGCACCTGCTCTGCTCTTAGCTAGATTTGCTGTGATCTGACAGTCCCAAGCGAAGTGGCTGAACGTAGAGAAGGCAACTGCCTTGACAGCAAAATCAGGAGCTGTGAAAACAGTCTGACCTGGTTGCAAATCTGTGACACAATCATAGCTTACTGCAGCCTCGAACTCCTGGGCTCAAGCAATCCTCCCACCTCAGCCGTCTGAATAGCTGGGACTTTAGGTATGTGCCATCATGGCCAGCTAATTTTTTTTTATTGTCTTGTATAGATGGGGAGGGGGGGGTCTTATTTTGTTGCCTGGGCTGGTCTCGAACTCCTGGTTTCAAGCGATCCTCCTGCCTTAGCCTCTCAAAACTCTGGGATTATAGGCATGAGCCATGGCACTCCATTGCTTCATTCTTGATGGGGGCTAATAATAGCTACACTTACCTAGTGGTGGATAGGTGGCACAGACCCAGAAGGGGACAGGAGGCCCCCTGAGACTGTGGGAGTGTTTATTGCTGGTTGTAAGTGAGCCCTGGGGGAAGAGCTGTATCTTCAGGTTTTGAAGTCTCATTACAGGGTGTGCAGTGACAACATAGCCTTTAGCTCCATTTAGTGTCTTTTCCAGAACAGACATATACCCAGGACCTGCTTGACTTGAGTGGTGCTTTAGTTGAGGCCCAGGAGGAGTTGAATCATTCTGCTTGAAATTCAGTCACTTCTAGCAGGCAAAGGAGGAGCTGCCACTGAGGGAGCTCTGCATCGGGTGCTGGGACCTACCTGGTTCTTTTACTTCATCCTCTCTACAATGTTGATGGGAGCTGGACATTATTATTTCTTTTTTTTGAGTTGGAAGCTCACTCTGTCACCCAGGCTGGAGTGCAATGGCACACTCATGGCCACCCCAGTGTTGACCTGCTGGGCTCTGGCGATCCTTCCGCCTCACCCTTCCAAGTAGCTGGAACTTCAGGTGTGCGCTACCACGCCTGGCTAATTTTTGATTTATTGCCCGGGCTGGTCTCGAACCCTTGGGCTCAGGCATTCCACTCACCTCAGCCTCCCAAAGTGCTGGGATTGCAGGCTGAGCTACTGAGCCTAGCCAACATTCTTATTTCTAATCCACAGCTGGAAGACTGAGGCTCAGAGAGGTAAGGGAGCCTGCACAGGCTCACACAGCAAGTAGACATCAGAGTGATGTTTGAATTCCAAGTCATCAAACTCCAAGACAAGTGCTCTTGGGGAACCAACATGCCAGTTTGAGTGCCTCAGTGACCAAAAAAAAAACTCTTTTTTTTCTCTTTTTCTCCTCTCTTTTGTTTGAGCATATATATGCATAACAAACTGACTGCTTATATTGTCCCGTGTTCTCCTTGATAGATGCTTTTTTTTTTGATTCGGAGGCGCACTCTGTTGTCCAGGCTGGAGGGCAGTGGCATGCTCACAGTCATGGCAGCCTGAACCTGCTGGGCTCAGGCAATCCTTCTGCCTCAGCCTTCCAAGTAGCTGGAACTACAGGCATGCACCACTATGCCCAGCTAATTTTTCTTGATTATTGTAGAGATGAGGTCTCACCAAGTTGCCTGGGTTGGTCTTGAACCCGTGGACTCAAGCAATCCTCTCACCTCAGCCTCCCAAAGTGCTGGGATTACAGGTGTGAACCACCATGTCCAGTCCTGCTTTTTTTTTTTTTTTTTTTTGAGACAGGGTCTTACTCTGTTCTCTGTCACCCAGGCTGGAGTATGGTGGCATGATCATAGCTCATTGCAACCGCTAACTCCTGGGCTCAAGCAATCCTCCCACCTAGGTCTCCTATGTAGCTGGGACTACAGGTAAGTGCTGCCATTCTCAGATATTTTTTTTTCTTCTTTGTAGATATGGGGGTCTCACTATGTTACCCAGACTGCTCTCAAACTCTTGGTCTCTAGTGAACCTCCCACCTCAGCCTCCCAGAATTCTGGAATGACAAGTGTGGGTCACTGCACCTGACCAGATAGCTGCAGAATTCAGATCTTTATGATGCAGACTTTTTCTCCCACAGAATAAATGGAGGGTGTGCATTTAATTGAAAGGGTCTCAGAATGCGTACTTTTGCTTGGCAGTTGCTTCTCTCTCACGGTGCACAGTGAGCTCACTCATAAATTGTCCATTCTGTTTCTCGTGTTGTTGGTTGTTTTCTTTTTGAGTGGGGTCTCACTCTGTTGCCTAGGCTGGAGTGCAGTGGCACAATCATGGCTCACTGCAGCCTTGATCTTCTGGGCTCAGGCAATCTTTCCACCTCAGCCTCCCAAGTAGCTGGGACTACAGGCATGTGTCACTATGCCCAGCTGATTTTTTTTTTTTTTTGTACAGATAAGGTCTTGCTATGCTGAACAGGCTGGTCTCAAACTCCTGGGCTCAAGCAATCCTCTGGTCTTGGTCCTCATAGTGCTGAGATCACAGGCATGAGCTGCTGCACACAGCCTGTGATGTTGATTTGGCTTTCTCTCTGGCCAAGCTGGAGGTGGTGGTGGTGATTGCTGTCATCATCATTATCATCATCTCACTGTGTTTTCAGTCTGGCACTCCCATCATCATTGAACAGACTGCCTTGATCAGGAGTTGGCACATTTTGTTTTGGAAAGGGCCAGAGAGTTGATCTGGCTTTGCAGCCTGCGCGGTCTCTGTCACAACTACTCAACTACTCCGCTCTACCTTTTCTTTTCTTTTCTTTTCTTTTGAGTTGGACTCTCACTGTCACTCAGGCTGGAGTGTAGGGGAATGTTCATGGCTACTGCAGCCTTGACCTGCTGGGTTCAGGCAATCTTTCTACCTCAGCCTTCCAAGTAACTGGAACCACAGATGTGTATCACCATACCCAGCTAATTTTTTAATTTATTATGTAGATGAGGTCTTGACAAGTTGCCCAGGCTGGTCTCAAACCCTGAGACTCAGGCAATCCTTTCACCTCCACCTCCCAAAATGCTGGAATGACAGGTGTGAACCACTGCACCCAGCCTCAGCTCTGCCTTTTGAGTACGAAAGCAGCCAGAGACAACACAGAAACAAGTGGCAAGACTGAACTCCAATAAGGCCTTGTTTATGATACTGTGATTTGAATTTTATAAGCTTTCACATACCATAAAATATTATACTCTAGGTTTTTTTTTTTTGAGTTGGAGTCTCACTCTGTCACCCAGACTGGAGTGTAGTGGCTGCTCCCAGCCACTGCAGCCTCGACCTGCTGGGCTTCGGCGATCCTTCTGCCTCAGCCTTCCAAGTAGCTGGAACTATAGGCGCGCGCTAACACACCCTTCTGATTTTTGATTTATTGTAGAGATGAGGTCTTGCCAAGTTGCCCAGGCGGGTCTCGAACCCATGGACTCAGGCAATCCACTCATCTCAGCCTCCCAAAGTGCAGGATTACAGGCTGAGCTACTGAGCCCAGCTTATCCTCTAGGTTTTTGTTCAACCATTTGGGAGTGTGACAGAAAAAGGCAGAGGGTCAGATTTGACCCATGGGCCAGAGTTTGCTGACCTCTGGTCTGGATGACTATGATATAGTAAAACTGCTTTAAATTGTAGGAGGAGTGAATGTTAAAATGTCTCAGTGGTCAAGAAAATCATTCACAGAGCTTCCAGTGCTCCTAAGAGTCTAGTTTAATTCACTAGTTCTATCAAAAGATTGTGGGTGGCCGGGCTCGGTGGCTCAGCCTGTAATCCCACGCTTTGGGAGGCCGAGGTGAGTGGATTGCCTGAGTCCGTGGGTTCGAGACCCACTTGGGCAACTTGGTGAGACCTCATCTCTACAATAAATCAAAAATCAACCGGGCGTGGTAGCGTGTGCCTGTGATTCCAACTACTCAGAAGGCTGAGGTGGAAGTGTCGCTGGAGCCCAGCAGGTCGAGGCTGCAGTGGCTGGGAGCGGCCACTGCACTCCAGTCTGGGCGCCGGAGTGAAACTCCAACTCAAAAAAAAAAAAAAAATGGGTATTTTCTTTTTTTTTTTTTTGAGTTGGAGTCTCACTCTGTCACCCAGACTGGAGTGCAGTGGCCGCTCCCAGCCACTGCAGCCTCGACCTGCTGGGCTCCAGCGATCCTTCCGCCTCAGCCTTCCAAGTAGCTGGAACTACAGGTGCGCACTACCACGCCCGGCTGATTTTTGATTTATTGTAAAGATGAGGTCTCGCCAAGTTGCCCAGGTGGGTCTCGAACCCGCGGGCTCAGGCAATCCACTTACCTCGGCCTCCCAAAGTGCTGGGATTACAGGCGATTGTGGGTATTTATTAGCCTGAGTGATACCAACATAAGTCATTCCGTTCATGTAATTTGTTTCCTTAAGTAGCTATTCAAGGGATGTAAACAAAATTTAAATCTTACTGCTTCAAAAATGTTGGCACTCAACGGCATTATTAATATTGTTATATCATTTTATGTCATGATTCAAATTGCACCCCCTTGACTTGTTTATTATCATATATGCCATCCTGGAGTCCAGCAACTCTAACTCCCAATGCCCTGAGGGTGTGTGGTGAGGCGTTTGGAACTTGATTCTAGCTGGAATGTTTATGGTGGAAGCCAGGGGAGGGTGGGGAAGGAGGACTGGGCCTGGAGTCCACATGGTAGATGCGGGATACACTTTTCTCCCAGCTCTCTCTCTCCTCTCCTCCCGCTCAAAGTTCTGTCTATTTGATTAGCTCCAAAACATGCTGAGCCTCTTTGAAATTGTGACTTTGTTTCTTTCCCCTGCAATAAAAGTCACTAACCTTTTTAAATGGAAACAAAAACAAAGACTGTCCGACTGCAGAGCGTTCTCTCCCTCCCTCCCTTGGGTCCCCAGCTTTCCCTTCGTGGAGAATAAGCAGGGCTGGGCTGAGCCCGCCAGCCAGCTGGGGCCAGACAGGAGGCCCCAGCCAGGGAAGGCGCCTCCAGCTGGGTGCAGACCCAGCTCTGCAGCCGGGAGCGGGGCGCCTGGCCCGTGGGCTGCTCCGAGTCGCACGGCTCCTGGGTGTATCCTGGTTTCAGAGATTCCAACGGTAGGAAAGCCAGAATCCTCTCCAGATGGAAGACCACCAGCCCCGTAGGTGACCGTGATGCTGTGGTTCTTGGCTCGGGAGCGTGCTTTTGCTGTGTGTGTTGGATGGAAGGCCCGTCTTAAGTAGATGTGTGTTTGTGTTGTTTAGGGGATGGTGGCACGTAGCCACGTGTGCTTTCTGGCCCGGGGGCTGGCGGGATGTGAAGGGAGGCAGCCACTGTCCTTTGGCCGGCCAGATTTTTTCATTATTATGTTGGGTGGGGAGACTGGCATTCTTCCTGTGTGTTGGGCTCTTGGGTTTACAGGCAAGTTTTCTTGCAGTCAAGGGCATGGGCATTGAGTCCTGACTTTGCCATTGACTTGTTATTTGACCTCCAGCGATCCATTCCCATCTCCAGGACACCAATTCTTCGTTGCTAAATGAGTGGAGATAGACTGGACTATCTCTGAGGGCCCATTTCTCAGCTGAGGTGTGAGGGAATCTGGATTTCTATTCCCTCCCTGGCAGCAATAAGTTGTCACTTCTCTTCCTACTGGGGTGGTCAGAGGAGGCCTTGTGGATAGTTAGGACTCTTACCACCATCCCGCTGTAACAAGGCCCTGTGCCCCCCTCAGCCTCCCTCTGTGGTGTCATTAGGGGCTACAGGGGCACACTAAGGAAGCCCTCTTCTTCCCTGGGTATCACTAGAGGCCAGTGGGAACTTGGACTTCTATCCCAAACTGGTCATGATGAGGTGGGCCCCCTCTCCTGCTGGAGCAGTGTCAGAGGAAACCAGCTAGGATGGAAGGCTTAAATAGGATCAGTCTCATGCTATGGTACCCAAAATGTCCAGGTTTCAATAGAAAATCACTCATCAGACAGAGCCAGGAAGATTGCACACCGAATGAAAAAAGACAGTCCCTTGATGCCAACATTGAGTTGGCAGAGATGTGAGAATTATCTGGCAAAGATTTTAAAGTGGCCATCACAAAAATGCTTCAGTGAGTAATTAAGAAAATATGGTAATTTTTTTTTTTTTTTTTTTTTTTAGTTGGAGTCTCACTCTGTTGCCCAAACTGGAGTGCAGTGGCACAATCACAGGTACCACAGTCTTGGCCTGTTGGGCTCAGGCAATCCTTTCTTCCACCTCAGTCTTCCAAGTAGCTGGGACTACAGGTGCATACCACCATGCCCAGATAATTTTATTAAAAATTTATTGTAAAGATGCAGTCTCGCTAAGTTGCCTAGGCTGGACTCAGGCAAGATAATTCTATTTGTAGTTTTTTTGAGGAAGCTCTATACTGTTTTCCACAATGGCTGTATTAATTTACATTCCCATCAATAGTGTACAAGGTTTCTCTTTTCTCCACATTCTCACCAACACTTGCTTTCTTTTTTTTTGAGTTGGAGTCTCACTCTGTTGCTCAGACTGGAGTGCAGGGGCCACTCCTGGCCACTGCAGCCTCGCCTGCTGGGCTCCAGCAATCCTTCCGCCTCAGCCTTCCGAGTAGCTGGAACGACAGGCGCGTGCTACCACACCCGGCTAATTTTTTGATTCATTGTAGAGATGAGGTCTCGCCAAGTTGCTCAGGTGGGTCTCGAACCCGCGGGCTCAGGCAATCCACTCACCTCAGCCTCCCAAAAGGCACGGGATTACAGGCTGAGCCACCGAGCCCTGCAACACTTGCTTTCTTTTATCTTTTTGATAACAGCCGTTTGACAGGTGTGAGATGATATCTCACTGTAGTTTTAATTTGCATTTTCCTAAAGATTAGTGGTATTGAGCATCTTTTCATATATCAGCCATTTGTATGTCTTCTTTTGAGAAATGCCTATTCAGGTCTTGCCCATTTTTTTTGAGTTGGGGTCTCACTCTTTCACTCAGACTGGGGTACAGTGGCACGATCACTATAATCACAGTACATGGCAGCCTCAACCTCCTGGGCTCATGCTAGCCTTCCACCTCAGCATCCTGAGTAGCTGGGACTACAGGCGTGTACCACCACTCCTGGCTAATATTTTGATGTTTTTGTAGAGATGAAGTTTTGCTATGTTGCCCGGGCTGTTCTTGAACTCTTGGGCTCAAGCAGTCCTCCCACCTCAGCCACCCCTGAGATTACAGGGGTAAGCCACCATGCCTGGCATTACCCTTTTTTTTTTTTGAGTTTGAGTCTCACTCCGTCACCCAGACTGGAGTGCAGTGGCATGCTCACAGCTACCCTAGGGTCGACCTGCTGGGCACCAGTGATCCTTCTGCCTCAGCCTTCCAAGTAGCAGGAACTACAGGCGTGTGCTACTGTGCCTGGCTAATTCTTTTGATTTATTGTAGAGACAAGGTCTCGCCAAGTTGCCTGGGCTGGTCTCGAACCTGTGAGCTTAGGCAATCCACTCACCTTGACCTTGCAAAGTGCTGCGATTACAGGCTGAGCCACTGAGCCTGGCCAATTGCCCATTTTTTAAATTGGGTTTTTTGTTGTCTTACTGTTGAGTTGTTCAAGTTCCTTATATATTTTGGATATTAATCCCTTATTGGATGTGTGGCTTGCAAATATTTTCTTCCATTCTGTAGGTTGTCTCGTCACACTGTTTTTTCGTTTGCTGTTTAGAAACTGTTTTGTTTGATGCAATCCCATTTGCTTATTTTTCTTTTGTTGCCTGTGCTTTTGAGGTCTTATTTAAAAAATCTTAGCCCAGTCCAATGTCATAAAGCATTTTCTCCTATGTTCACTTCTAGTTTACAGTTTCTGGCCTCACATTTAAGTCTCTAATCCCAAATGGAAATTTTAGACTAAAAAAATAAAATAACTGAAATAATATCTCACTGAATGGGCCAAACAGCAGAATGGAGATGACAGGAAAGAACCAGTAAATCTGAAGATATAACGATAGAGATTACCCAGCCTGAACAACAGAGAAAAGAATAAATTGGGCAAAAACCCCGGAGCCTCAGGGACCCACTGGGCTATAACAGAATATCCAGCATTTGTGTCTTTGAAGTCCCAGGAGAGACAAAAGCATGTGGGACTGTACTTGGGGGAATACTGACTGAAAACTTCTCAAACTGAGTATGACACACACACAAGCTCAAGAAGTTAAGTGGATCAACTCAAAGAAAGCTACATCAAGACACATCACAGTCAAACTCTGGAAGACAATTTGAAAGAGGAGGAGGAAGCGGTTATCTTGGTTTTAAGACTTGCATGGCAGTGATGACCTCTTGGTTTTAAGACTTGCATGGCAGTGATGACCAAGAAGTGTCAAATTGCTGGATGAAGGCGCATGGGTTAGTGAGATGGGATGGACAACCTAGGAACATACTCACAAAGGTGCATAGAGAAATCTGAGAAAGACTGACCACAACAACCCTGATGAGGGGTTGGACGAGGCTGGTGGAAGATGGTGCGGAGGAGAAAGAAGTTGTCTGGGAGAGAGGGCAAAGGAAGAATTAAGGGTGGGCAAGAGACTGGGTGCATGGGAGGGGGATCACCGTGGCCCAGGTAAGGTTGGAGCCTCATTCCCTGGAAGGAGGAGGACTTGGAGTGGAGCTGGTAATGATGGGTCCTTTCATTCATCTTGGGTGGCCATCGGCAGGAGGAAATGAGAAGTACAGGAAAGCAGCTCAAATGAGCGTGCGGGTCTTGTAGGTCTTGAGATGTTGGGTTTTTTGAGACTTTAGCATGAGATAATAATCAAAAGGTCAGTGTGTAAGAGTACTTACCCAAGGTACCCAGTTCGTTACTGACAGTAGGTTACTTTGGCATTTTTCTGGCCCTGGTTTGAGTCACAGGAAGAGTTAACAAAGCAGACAGAAGAAATAGGAAGAGAGCGGATTTGCGTGGCATCCCAGCCATTGACGATGGAGTTCTAGAGAAGGGGGGGGTAGCAGCTTTCCTCTTTCTAAACCAATTGCCTTTTATGATCCTCCTTGCCCCCTGCTGACCTTTGACCTCCAATGACTTACCTCTTTTGCTTTCCTTGAACATATTTTCTCCTTAGGAGATGATTGTCTTTTAACTGATTTCAGCTTTACCTAATACCAGCCCATCACAGAATTGTGTCTAGGAAGTAAGGCCAATTTGCCAGGTCTCTGCTTCCTTCTGTAAGGATGTACAGAGCTTTTTGGCATACATTGCACAGCAGCGATTGCTACAAATCATTGAGTAGATTTCTACCACTTAAGAAAATAATGACATAACTCAAAGGTGCATGCACAAGCATCAGGGCACAGCAGGAAAAGGCAAGTCCTTTCCCCTCAGGTTCAGAAGCATCAAGGGCGGTATGTGTGGCCAGCTGATTTATGGTGAGGAGGCATGCCGGTTGTGTTCTGGAAGGGCAGATGCGTGGGGGCACTGAGGAAATTGCCAGGACCAAAGCTCGGAGCTGTCCTGAGTGAGTAGGGCAGAACAGACTCACCCACATCTCCCCTGGCTGGGGTCCAGGCTGCAGCCAGTGTGCACTAGGCAAATGTGGACACGAGCAGCTCTCCTGCAAATGCACATTGGCTGCAGTGTGTTAGGAGACCTGAGAGGCAGTTTAATGTAGTGCTTTGACAAGCCGTGACCCTGCAGTCGGGTGAGCTTCGGTTCAAATCATGCTGTTGGCTGGGCATGGTGGTTCACCCCTATAATCCCAGCACTTTGGGAGGCTGAGGTGGGAGGATTGCTTGAGTCTGGGAGTTTGAGACCAGCCTAGGCAACACAGGGAGACCGCATCTCTACAAAAAATAAAATAAAACAATTAGCCAGGCATGGTGGTATGTGCCTGTAATCTCAGCTACTCAGGAGGCTGAGTTGGGAGTATCACCTGAGTCCAGGAGGTCAAGACTACGGTGAGCCATGATGGTGCCATGGCACTCCAGCCTGGGTGATAGAGTGAGACTTCGACTTAAAAAAAAAATCATGTTGTTGCTACTCACAAGCTGTGTGACCCTGGGCATATTGCTACACAGCTTGCAGCCTCAGTTTCCTTCTCAGTAAATTGGGGATAGCAATAACACTTGTCTCATAGGGTTGTCTTGAGAATTAATTAATGTTTGAAAAGTGTTTGTTCAGCCTATGCACTTCATAAATATTAACTGAAAAAAGCCCTACTCCTAGCTTTGCCTCTGATTAGCTGGGATACCTTGTACCTATCATCTGATTTCTTTGCCTATCAGTTTAATCATCTTTGAGTCATGAATATAAAATAATGAAACTGGGGAGTTGGGTTGAAATCTTCCAGTTTTTTTGTGTGTGTGTACATGTGCTCTTTGATTCAGTGATAAGATGTCCATCAGAAAAGCCATAAAGGAAATAATAGAAGATACCAAACAAAAACTTATTTGCATAAGAATTATAAATAAACTTATTTTATTTTATTTTTTTGTTTGAGATAGGTCTCACTATGTTGCATGGGCTAGTCTTGAACTCCTGGGTTGAAGCAATCTTCCTACCTTGGCCTCTCAAAGTGCTGGGATTACAACATGGCCACCACACTTGGCCTAAATAAAATTAAAAGACAAATTTAAATCAAAAAATATAAATTTAAACCAAAACTTGACAAAAGGGTTAGCATTCGTGATATAAAGAGAGTTCTTTAAAAAAATCAATTCAAAATCCAGGCACAGGGACTCAAACCTGTAATCCCAACACTTTAGGAGACTGAGGTGAGAGGATTGCCTGAACTCAGGAGTTCGAGACCAGCCTCGGTAACTTGGGGAGACCTCGTGTCTATAAAAAATAAAAAAAAAATAGCCAGGTGTGGTGGCACATGCCTATAGTTAGCTACCACCGTGCCAGCTACTTGCAAGGCTGAGGTGGAAGGATCACTTGAGCCCATCAGGTCGAGACTGTGGTGAGTCATAATTATGCCACTGCACTCCAGTCTGGGTGACAGAGTGAGACTCTGACTAAAAAAAAAAAAGCAATTCAAAACATTATCAAAATCTCACAGAAGGATGGGCAAAAGAGGTTGTAACAAATTCCCAGAAGAGACGGTACATATGGCTAATAAAAATGAAAAGCTAGCCGGGCTCGGTGGCTCAGCCTGTAATCCTGCGCCTTTGGGAGGCTGAGGTGAGTGGATTGCCTGAGCCCGCAGGTTCGAGACCTGCCTGGGCAGCGAGACCTCATCTCTACAGTAAATCAAAAAATCAACCGGGTGTGGTAGCGCACGCCTGTAATTCTGGCTACTCGGAAGGCTGAGACGGAAGGATCACCGGAGCCCAGCAGGTTGAGGCTGCGGTGGCCGGGAGCAGCCACTGCACTCCAGTCTGGGTGACCGAGTGAGACTCCAACTCAAAAAAAAAAAAAAAAAAGAAAAGAAAAGCTGTTCCAACTTTACCAGTAATCAAAGGAGTATATGTTAAAATGACGTAGCTTTTTTGTGTGTGCTTTTTGTGACAAACACTGGCTAGGGGATCACCAGACAATTTTCTCCTGGGTTTATGGGTGGTAGACTACATTTCCTATACTCCCTTGCAGTTAAGTACACTGTCTTGTGACTAAGCTGGATAATGGAATTGAGTGGCAGTGATTTCAGCTACCTTCAAGAAATTGCTGCCTTTGTCCCCAATGCTCTCTCTTTTCCCTTGTTTATTCACTGGATGGAAAGAATCCAGTCGAGAATTGCGAGACCCTAGACAATAATGGAACCACTAGGTTCAAAAGGACGGGGTCATTGGATGCCTGCGTGACTGTGTGGAGTAGAATGCCTCTGTCAACCCTCATCAGATAGTGACTTGAGCAGAAAACCTTTTATTGTGTTAAGTCATTGACATTGGGGGTAGTGTATTTCAGTTACCCTACTCTAACTACTTATCTATCAAATTAGAAAAAATCATATCATAGCATTATTGGCAAATGTGTTTATTTCATCTACTACATATGATTCCATTCTCCTTGAAAATAACATGTATGTATGAACTACCTTAAACAGTCAAATCTTTTGGCTTACCTTTTGGCTTAATTGTCCTTTCACTAGGTCTCACTCTGTCACCCAGGCTGGAATGCAGTGGCATGCTCATGGCTTACACAGCCTCAATCTCTTGGGCTCAGGAGATCCCTCTGCCTCAGCCTTCCAGGTAGCTGGAACTACAGACTGCCACCATGCCAGGCTAATTTTTTGCTTTATTGTAGACATGAGTTCTCATCAAGTTATCCAGGCTGTTCTTAAACCCCTGGGCTCAGGAAGTCCTCTTGCCTCTGCCACCACCCTTGACTTAGTGATTCTATTTTGAGGACTCTATCTTAAGGAACTACACAGAGAAGCGGATACAGAATTTTATACAAAGTTGTTTATCCCATAGCCCAATGATAAGAGAATATTGTTAGATATGTTATCTGGCATAGAGTGAACTATTATGCAGGGATTAGCAATGATTTTGAATATTACTAATGAGATGCTTATGATATAAAGTGAAAAATAGAATATAAAACTGCACATGTGATTTTGTTTTGTAGAACTATTCTATGTAATATATGTAGATAATAGGTATAAGCTTTATGCATAGAAAAAATAAATAGAACACCAGAGTGCTTATTAGTTGGTAAGTTGGGTTATGAGACAATATAGTAACAATCACAATGAGAAATTTTGGCCTTCCTCTTTACATTTTTCTGTAGTTTCTAACTTTCCTCAAGAAGCAAATGTAATTTTATAGACAGTTTCTTTTCTAAAAGGATGTCACATCAATGATGTTCTGCTCAGTCCTGAATCCTCACCTAGATCTGTTCTAATGAATGTGATACTTGCTGTCTGTGTTTGATTTTCTTGTATTAGTGCACTTGGCATGCCCTTCTTTCCCAACACGTGTGTGATATGTGTATATATATATATGAGAGGGACCAAAAAATCAGGAATTCACTTATAAAAAATTATATATTTATTCTTACATGTTTAAACTTCAGTCACTTTCAAAGGACTCTCCGTTTGATACAAAACACCTATTGAGATGCTTTTTCCACTGCTCAAACAGTTGTTGGTTTTTTTGAGTCAGAGTCTCACTCCATAGCCCAAGTGGGAGTGCAGTGGCATGCTCACAGCCACCCCAATGTCAACCTGCTGGTCTCCGGCAACCTCCCAGTGATCCTTCCTCCTCAGCCTTCCAAGCCAGAACTATAGGTGTGCGCTACCATGCCCGGCTAATTTTTGATTTATTGTAGAGACGAGGTCTTGCCAACTTGCCTGGGCTGGTCAAACAGTTTTTGAACTGGTCAATTTTTAATGCCTTTTAGTGCTTCTGCTGTTTTTTGTTTCACCTCTTCCACTTTGGCAAAACATTTCCCTTTGAGGATTTTTTTTATCTGGAGAAACAAAAAAAGTAGCTCAAGGTCGAGATCAGGTGAATAGAGAGAATGGGGCATGGGTATCATGAAGTTTTTGGTCAAAAGCTTCTGAACACTGAGCGTGGTGTGGGCTGGTGTACTTGTAAATCACTCATCATGAAATGTGCAGATTTGTTGAAAGAATCTTAAAAAAAAATTCACTGAAGCCAAACCCATCCTCTCACAACAATGCTAACTGGTATACTGATGCCAATGGATTCCTAAAACACTTACCTAGCAGGGGAAGCCTGTACTACAAAGGTCCCACCCGCCAAAAGATAATTCCGAATTTTTTTTTTTTTTTTAAGTTGGAGTCTCTCTCGTTGTCACCCAGACTGGAGTGCAGTGGCATGCTCACAGCCACCGCAGCCCTAACCTGCTGAGCTCAGGTGATCCTTCTGCCTCAGCCTTCCAAGTAGCTGTAACTACAGACACATGCCACCACACCCAGCTAGTTTTTGTGATTTATTGTAGAGACGAGGTCTCACCAAGTTGCCCAGGCTGGTCTCGAACCCCTGGACTCAGGCAATCCTCTCGCCTGTTTTTGGTGTAATCCCAAAGTGCTGGGATTACAGGCTGAGCCACCATGCCCTGCCTGGATTTTTTTAGGTTCCCCTTTGGATGTGTGTGCACATAGGTGTTCACCAGGATAGCAAGGTGTTTGACAGGGTAGCAAGAGGCCATTGGTAAGTAGCAGGACCCTGGCCTCAGAAAGAAGGGGGTGTGTGTAACCTGAGCCAAAGCTGCCTTTTGTCCTGTGGCCACCTGCCTTTGGCCAAGGCAGCTGGAGAATACATTGGTTTTTGGAAGGCGATGTATCATCATCCTGGAGAACGCCTGGGCAGCACATCAGAAAGGCGACGGTTCCCATGCACAGCTCAGCTGTGGCAGTCTGATCTTTTTTCTTTTGATAACTACAGCCCAGGGATTATAAATGGCTCTTGGCAGGGGATGCAGGGAGAGGTTGAGTCTGAGTGGGGAGGAAGGCTGAAATCTGGCTCCAGGCATCTTTGATTCCTGGGTAGGGTGGCCTGCATTTGTCATGGCTGTTGGGGGCTTTGGGAGTGAGGTGGAGAATGCCATCAATAGTGTTAATTTCAAAAACAATTAGTGGTTACCATAGAAGAGGAAGTTGCTATTCAGACTCTGGGCTGGACATCAGTGCCTTGGAAACCTTTCTGTCACCATGGAGCACCTACTGTCCATGGTCCCAAACACTGTTCTAGGCACCAGGAATATAACAAGTAAGTCTTTGAGGAAGAGGTCCCATGTTGTGAGAGAGGCAAGAGTGCATGAATCATAATGATACACTGTGACGATCCCTAGACTGGAGTTCTGCCCTTGAAACTTGCACAGAAGGCAAGAAATGGAACCAGGTTCATCAAATGCAGTAAATCAAGTAACTACATCAGGACTATCCAGAGAAGGGAAAGCTCTCTGAATCCTAAAGTTTTTCCCCACTTTGATCTGCAGGAGCGTGTCATCTGAAATCGAAAAAGCAACTTTGCACAGAAGCAGGAACAAATGGCTCATTTATTTTAAATGTCTTGCCTGCCTGATATTTCTTAGTTTGAATGTTTTTCTTAGTTACCTGGGAAACGTTTTTAGGATCAAAAACAAGTGTAAACCACAGCGCAGTTAATAACCACAAAAAAATGATGCAATTTGCGTTGAAATTCTTCACAAATCTGTGCTGATTACTTAATTTCTCCAGGTGAGGAAGGAGAAGCTGAGTGTTTTCTTCATGGGTAACAAGACCCACCAGGATGCCTTTGCTTGGAAGCTGCCAGAGAGTCTTTTTTTTTTTTTGAGTCGGAGTCTCACTTTGTCACCCAGGCTGGAGTGCAGTGGTGCACTTCCGGCCACTGCAGCCTCAATCTGCTGGGCTTAGACCATCCTTTCACCTCAGCTTTCCAAGTAGCTGGAACCCTAGGCACGCACCACCATACCCGGCTAATTAAAAAAAAAAAATTAATTGTAGAGATGAGCTCTCATCAAGTTGCCTAGGCTGATCTTGAACTCATAGGCTCAGGCAATCCTCTCACCTCAACCTCCCAAAGTGCTAGGATTATAGGTGTGAGCCACTGCACCCGGCCCTGCCAGGGAGTTTTAATAGATTTTCTCAACACTTTTTCCCATTTTGGATTCTGTGGGTTTTCACGGTGCTCTGGGCCAGCCGGCCAGTCTGTAGTGTGGGGGTTCCATGGGAGGAAGTGAGTTCTGTGACAGGAACAAAACGGATGGGCCCTGGGAGACGGTGGGAGAAGAGGCCGTGAGCCAGGGACATAGTGGAACATTCCTCTGGCTGACCTCATGGAGCAGGAAGAGTCTGGAAATATGACCAGGTCTGGGGCTCTGAGGTCAGCTTCCCCCCCACCTTACCCCCACCCCAAATACCTCCTGACCTGGGGCAGGATTTCCTGAAGTGGCTGTGGTGATTGGTGACCACCACCAGAGGGTTCGGGAAGGTCAGATCTCCATGGAAGCAACGGGTGTTCACGCATCTGCCGTGGGTTGGCACCTTCTTTCTGTTTCTCGAGCAGTCTAGACATTTACTGAATACCAGTAATAGCACAGAGAGGGACCCTGTTTCCTAAGAGTTGAAAGTCTATAAGAGACACGTGCCATTCATTCTTCATCATCATTCCCTTGTTCATCCATTCATTCATCCAGCTTTCATTGCATGCCCACCCAGGTAGACAGTATGTCTGATGGTAGGGAGTTTGTAAAGAGGACTAAAATGATCACTTGACTTTGAGAAGCTTCTCATTTAGTGAGGGTAGGTGTCGACAAATAAGGTCTAGTCTCTGTTACAGAAGACAATGATTCCTCTTCAAGCTTCTGGGCCCTTCCTGGACCTGTCGCTATTGGCTTGGCAAGTCTGCCCACTCTGTTGCTGATGATGATTGTTTACTGACTGTGTCTCCCTTTGTTTTTTCTCCTGCTCTGGATAATCCTTTCAGGTAAGCAGGGGGTGCCCTGAGGAAATAAGAGCACCCCCTTTGTTTGCCTCTGCTTTGGGCCATTCTTCTTGGCAGCCTCTCCCTTGTCCAGTCAAAGCTCTTCCTCCCATCCTCCATGTTTTCGGCTGAGAGGTATGAGGGACACTGCATGCCCTTGTCCTGGGCCTGCTGCCCACTCAGTGCAGTGTGGGGTAGTCTCTTCCCGTCCCCTCCTCCCTGTTTCCACCCCACACTTGCCCCTTCCCTCCCCTGGTTGGCTCAGTGGACCCCTGGTCTCTGCCCGCCGTCATCCATAATGTGTGCTTTCTCCAGTACAGGGCTTATTCATTTCCCAAACGTGTGAGTTCCTTGATTTTTTGTTTTTGTTTTTTTCTTTTAAGGCTTCAGAGACTTCCTGTCCACTCAGCCTCTTTCCCCAAACCTCACCCCTCATTCAGGTGCTGACGAGGGACCCGAAACTCACGATGGGACTCAGTTTTGCTGAGGACTGTAGAGCACAGCCCATGGCCCATCCCAGGGCTTAATAAAGGCCAATTCCTGACTCTTTCCTAGTAACGAAAGACAAAGGTGGCTTCGTGTTACCCTGATGTTGGGAGCCAACATCCTGGTGCTTTTGTCCACCAACAACTAGAGTGACAGGTAGGGGGCGGTAGTGGCACCGCAGACAGTGGGTCAAGGTTCTAAGGCTTGCAACAGTGACAGATGGACAGAGAGCACGTTGGTGATGAGGGCAGAGACAGGACAGGGGAGGATCTAGGTCCCCTGCAGAGGCTCCTGTGACCCCTGCTTCCCCCCACCCCCATCCCCACTGTTGGGACTTTCAGGAATGACTTTCCTAGAGAAATGGGCAAGTTCTGTGACCTTATATATCTCACCACATGTGACTGGGTGCGGGGTTTGGGGTCTGGAAGGAACGCCTGACTCTCTGCTCCTCATTCTTTGCTGGTGAGTCACTTCCTCTCCCCAGGGATTAGCGCTTTTGTGTGTCTGGGTGGTTGCTTTACAGGGTGGGAGTTCCAGAGCACAGAAGCATGTGTGCGGGAGGGAGGGAGGGAGGGAGGTGGCCCTGGCGCCTGTTGTTGGTCCTTCCTGAACCCAGATGTGGGGGCTGAGTGGCTGCTGCCCTTCCGAAGCATGGGCTGAAATCAGGTGGGGTCATTCTGAGTTTTGGTCAGGTCATGAACAGAAGGGGCAGGAAGGACATGCAGAGGTGGGCCTGTTACGTAGGGGCAGTGAATCATGCCATGGTTCAGGGTGTAGCATCCTCTGGGGTCAGGGAAGTCTTTTCTGCCTGGGTCTGAGCCCTCTGACCCCTGAGCCTTGAGGCTTCCTGCCACTTCCTCCTGGCGTGTGAAGACTATGGCTTTGGCCTGAATCAAATCAGGTGACTCCTTGAGTCTTCCTGTAGGATCTTTGTGGAATGGCGAGAAGGGGGGCCTCTATCCCTCAGGGAGCATATGTTCTAACAGAAATTAGATTGTTCAATTTTTTGTTCACTGTTGAGGAAAGTTATAAATCAACAGGCACAAACCTCAAAAGGTGGGCTGAGCCCTGGAGGTAGCATATGTGCTCAATCCACTCGGAGCACCTTTGCCAAATGCATTTTTGGGAAATCTTACCAGGTCCGTCTCTGCTCCAGAACCGACAATGGCTCTCTTGCCCATCTCACCAACACTGGCCTGGCGCTGTTTTTAGATGACACGGCTTTGCCTTGGGCTTCTCAGTCTAATTCTCCACAGTCACAGTCATAGTCATAGTCCTCCACTGGCTTCTGGTCTTCCAGAGCAAGAACTTGTGCACTTTTCTGACTGTGAACCACAGTAGCAAAGACGAACCCATACTATGCATGATGAATATGGGTCTTTTTCTCTTCTCTTCCATCCTTTTCTACTTCATTAAAAAATGCTGGTCATGGCCGGTCCCAGTGGTGCATGCCTGTAATTCCAGCACTTTGGGAGGCAGGAGGATCGGTGGAGTCCAGGAGTTTGAGATCAGTCTAGGCAACATATGAAACCCCGACTCTACAAAAAACTTTAAAATTACCCAACCAGGTTGGTGCACACCTGTAATTGCAACTACTCCAGATGCTGAGATGAGAAGACCAGAAGATTGCTTGAGTCCAGGAGCTGCAGGGAGTTATGATCACATCATTACACTCCAGCCTGGGCAACAGAGCAAGGTCCTATCTCTAAAGGAAAAAAAAATGCTGGTCATGACCCATGGGATTAATTTCATGACAGGGTGACTCACAGTTTTGAAAAGCAGAGCTGATTGAATGCAATACTAATCATGGCAGCTCAAGTGACCCCAAGGAAAAGGGCAGAGCTCGCGACTAGCCCCGTGAAGCCCATCAGCCATATCCTGAGACTGAAGTGGTCAATCAAATCCAACAAGAAGTTGGTAAAAAAAAAAAAAAAAAATAGGCTGGGTGCTGTGGCTCATGCCTATAATCCTAGCACTTTGGGAGGACAAGGTGAGAGGATTGCCTGAGCCCACGGGTTTGAGACCAGCCTGAGCAACTTGGCGAGACCTCATCTACAATAACTCAAAAAATTAGCTGGGCATGGTGGTGTGCACCTGTAGTTCCAGCTACTTGGAAGGCTGAGGTGGAAGGATTGCCTGAGCCCAGCAGGTTGACACTGCGGTGGCCGGAAGCATGCCACTGCACTCCAGCCTGGGTGACAGAGTGAGACTCTGACTCAAAAAAAACCCCCAAAAACAAAAAAATGAGAGTAGTGACCTCCATAATTTTTTTTTATTGTACTGATTGTAAAAAATTTTTATATCAGTAAAGCATATTTGAGCATATAACTTCAATATGTGTTTGGACATTTACTAATTACCCATCAGTGTAATATGTGGCCACATAAAACATACACCCAAAATATAAATGTTTAAAGAATGAGATAAAGATGAACAAAGCCATATATATAGAAAAGGTATAAATATATATAGTTTATATAAATAGATATTTATAAATAAATATACATATAAATATATGTATATATATATAAATATATAAAAATATGTATATTTTCGAATCAGGATCTCATTCTGGAGTGCAGTGGCTCAGGTGATCCATTTGTCTCAGCCTCCCAAATAGCTGGGACTACAGGCGTGTGTCACCATGCACAGCTAATTTTTTTGTTTTTTTAGTCAAGATGAAGTCTAGCTATATTGTCCAGGCTGATCTTGAACTACTGGGCTCAAGCAATCCTCCTGCCTCGGCCTCCCAAAGTGCTGGGATTACAGGCATGAGCCATCGCGCCTGGTCAAAAAAAAGCCGTATTTTGAAGGACATGCTAAATATGATGGCTTCATTCTCTTATCAGCAAATATCTGAAAGCTTAATCCACACAGAGGGTGGACAAAGTTGGTGGTTATCAGCAGCAGTTGTAAATCTGTTTGTGAATTGTTTTGATAATGTAAGATTTCTATCTGGTTGACTTTTTGTCAGGCAGTCTCCTCTCTCTGGGGACCACTGTCCACTCCAGACCTCCTTCCCTCCACATGCCCTTCCGACCTGACACATCCATCCACCAGAAATCTGGAGGGTGTTTCTCTTGATGCCTGTCTTTGCCTCGTCTCTCAGCTGTTCATCGGGCTTGTTCTGGGGATTTGACCTCTCAGTCACAGGTCAGCTCTTGTCACCTCTCTCCCGCCACACTACTTCCTCCCCCGCCCCGGACTTCCCCCACCCCAATTCCCTCTCTCTGGGATGCTCCTCTCTGTCTCCACAGGGCTGACTCTTGCTCACTCCTCCAGTCCCTGCAGGGAGGCCATGCTCAGAGTGTTGTCCTCTGACCACTGCCCGGGGGACTCTCTGAGGCACCTTGGAATTTTGTTCATGGTTCTAACCACGGTTTTCTTTTTATATTTTATGTTTTAGTATGTTTAAAGAGCAGAGCTCTCTAGCATTGCAGTTGTAGTTACTTGAGGGCATGGCCCAAGCCTGCTGTGTGTGTATGTGTGTGTGTGTTTGTGTGTATGTGTGTCTGTGTGTGTCTGTATGTGTGTCTCTGTGTGTGTGTGTGTCTGTATGTGTATCTCTGTGTCTGTGTGTCTAGCACCCAGGCCATGCAGTTTCAATGAATATTTAATTCAACAACCCCATGAGGTAGGTAAAAATAGTATCCTCCTCATTTTACAGATGAGGAAATTGAAAGACAGGTTAATTGCTAAAGATCACCTGGTTGGTAAATGGAATGGTCTCACCCCCAGTTCTTTCGAATGACGGTGTGCACTCACCAACAGTTCT
The DNA here is from genome assembly GCA_027257055.1 of Cephalopachus bancanus. Lineage (NCBI taxonomy): Eukaryota > Metazoa > Chordata > Mammalia > Primates > Tarsiidae > Cephalopachus > Cephalopachus bancanus. Next base: position 1,196,173 of record JAPVLO010000288.1, on the reverse strand, counting down.
GGATTGTTCACTTGTAAGCCTGCCTAGGCTGAGGCCTGATCTGTGGTCGCTTCTTCCTTGCTGGTGACAGACCGGTTCTCTACAGCGATTCTTCTCTTAAGCTAGCTTGATTTGTACGCAGGTTCTGAATGGACACTGTTTACCCTGTGTTGTTCTGGAAAACACCATCTTTTTCCCTGAAGGTCTGTCTCCCTAAATCTTATCCACTTAAGCTAGATTGTAGAAGCTGAAACCTGTGTTTTCACAGCACCTCAGAGAGGCCCTGAGCTCACCACCTATGAAGCGAGTAATTATTGATCAGTTGATGGTTATTAGGAGCTTGGCAAAGACTCCATCTGACATCCAAGCTAAATCCCCTGACGTGGCGCATACCTGTTCTGCAGCCAAGAGCAAGGCCACGCCTCGAATTCAGAGGAGTTTTAACTGTTCCAATTTGCACTGGTTGGCCTCCTTCCTGGTGGATCGCAGTGTAACTTTTGGCCGAGAGCCAAGAATTTAAGGGTCTTCAATACCAAGAGTAATTTCATGAGTTGCTGATGGCTAATTAGGGGTGATTACAGTTAAGAGGCTTTGCTCTCTTAATAACCCGCAGACAGGGCTGGTGGTAACTTCAAATCTTGATTTTTTTCCCTTGCAAATAGAATTGTCGGGTTCTCATGACTGTCTTTTCCTAAATCTTTGTAATTTATCTTCCCACCTCGTTTTTGTAGCAAGAAGGAGGTCTGAAGTTCCTGGAAGAATTCAGAAGACAACAATCTTAGAAAACTGCCTTTGTTAGAGAGGACCCCTGGCATACCTTGGAACCTTGCTTCATTCTTTTGGACTTTTCAAGGAGCTGTGTTGGGAGGAAAGACAGGGCCTTGCTCTGTTTTCTTCTCAAGTTCCATTCCGTTATGACCAAACCTCCCATCCTGGCTCTCTGGTGCTATTTATAACTTGTCTTTGAAACTGTTGGCTCACTTGACAATGTTTAGAAATTCTGTTTCGTGAGAGCTTCTGAACAGAGTAGTGTTTGTGGGGAGAGGTTTACCCACTCGTTTTTACTATGATAACCTATGTGAAATGCTGCTCAACCTCTTCTTACACTGGCATCTTCAGAGCTACTGTTGGCTGAGTGTCACTCTGTGCCAGCCACTGTCTAGGCATGTCACGTGTGTTCCCTCATTTAATCTTCCATACAACCTGCGGTTGTTCTTCAGGTAGTATTTTTTTTTTATTCCTCCAAAATTTGTGCCTTCAGGATATTCCCTCTGGGAGGTAGTATTTTTTAAAAGCAGTTTTATTGAGATATAATTTGTCTACCACACATTTCACCAATGTAGTACAATTCGGTGAGTTTTTAAAGTATGTTCACAGGGTCATGTAACTATCAGCACATTTTTTTTTTTTTGGAGCTGGACTCTCACTCTGTCACCCAGGCTGGAGTGCAGTGGCATGCTCATGACCACTGCAGCCTCGACCTGCTGGGCCCAGGTGTTCCTTCTACCTCGGCCTTCCAAGTGGCTAGAAGTATAGGCGCATGCCACCGTGCCCTGTTCATTTTTTGATTTATTGTAGAGACAAGGTCTTGCCAAGTTGCCCAGGCTGATCTTGCACCTATGGGCTCAGGCAATCCTCTTGCCTTGGCCTCCCAAAGTGCTGGAATGACAAACGTGAGCCATCGCACCCAGACTAGCACATTCTTATTTTGGATATTTTTGACACCCCAAGAAGAAACTTTATACCTTCTTATTAACTACTCCCCATACCCAAGCCCCTGGCAACCATGAATCTATTTTTTGTCTCTATGGATTTGCCTATTCTGGGTATTATCTATAAATGTAAACATTTCGCTCATGCCCTTCTGACTGACTTCTTTCATTTACTATACCATTTTCAAGGTTTATCCATGCAATAGTGTGTGTTAGTACCTAGTTACTTTTTATTGTTAAGAAATATTTTTACCCACACTGTACAGTTGGGGAAACTAAGGCATGTAAGTGTGAAATGACTTTCTAGGGTCAAGTAGCCTGTGATGGACAGAGCTGGTTTTCTCACGCAGTTTTGCCTGGCGCCAGCTCCCCTATTAGCTCAGAGTCTGAGCTAATCGTTCTGATAACAAGTCATTGAACATCTTCTGTGGGTTGGGGGTTGGGGCCTGTAAACGTGTCATCTTGTGTTTGTACATATTTACATTTCAATCGGGAAATCCTGGTCACCACAACTGGGCACTTTTGCTTTAATATCTTTCATTAACTCACTTCTGGTTTCATTGGCCCAGTTATATATGCCTCTAGAATCTTCCCAAGCAAATGATGCTAAATATAACATTGTTCATTGCTGTAGGAGCTGACCATCACGCCCATCTGCAGAGAATTGGCCACGTCTCTGAACAGTCCTTGCTTGTGCCTGGACCCTGGCATCATGTTTTCCCATTTCATGGGGTCTCACAGGTAAGTGAAGAACTTTTGCAAAAGGAAACAGAAGAATGAGAAATTTGATTTGCATTTTACTATATAGCTTCTGAAAGAAACTGGTCTTAAGGTCTGCAACTCACTGATATTTTTGATAGAATATGTGCACATATGTAATAGCGTGCTATTCAGCAAAGCCTCTGAGGTCCAGGGAGCCATGTGTTGGTCTAGGAAGTCCAAGGGGCTTGGAGTCTAAGCCGAGATCTATTATTTTCTGGGAGACCTTTTCCAGGGCTCAAAAAAAGAAAAAGTTTTTAAACTAAAGATGGGACCAAGTCAATGGGTATTTACCGTGGTTGCCTAATAAGAATAGCATCACTTAAAGAACTTTTAAAAATATCGTTCTCTGGTTACAACCCCACACATGTTGACTGAATCATGTATTTTTAAAAGGTGTCCTCACTTGTCCCTTTTGCGAAAAATGTCTGTGACTTTCACCTGCATTTTAAAATGTCATCTTCATATCAACCACACTCAGTAAATAGAGCGAGTACTATTATCCCCATTTTGTAGAAATGCCCGGGGAGCTGAACTCATGGGTCCAGGTTCCTGCATATGCAGAGCCAAGATAAGGGCTCTGAGCACCGGAATTGTAATTCATGTTATTGAGGTTGTTTTCAAGCTTTTTAAAAAGTTGAATGTTCTTTTTAAAAGTTTTTTCAGCAAAGTCCTGTATAAAATCCTAATATATACAGTGGACATTGCTAGTATTTTATGAATATAAATTTACTTTATTAGTTTAAATGTATAATATTTATGCATTATCAATGAATCAATTTTGATAAACACCAAAACTTAAAATCAGGATTTAGGAAATGTAGCTAGGACATCTGCCTCAGCATCTGGTTTATTTTGTGCTTGTTTTAGCTGGATAGCTTAAGAAAATGCTCAGCCACACAGGTAAGTACTTGCAGTTGGTGACAATTCCATGATGAAGCTTATCTTGTAACCTTAGGATAATCTTCAGATAAACTGATGGAGAATCTAGAAAGAAGGGAAAGGGAAACTTCTCGTTTCAAAGTTGAATCACAGGGGTATCTTGTAGTCTTTTTCTTGTCATAACTATACACCAGCCTCAAATGCCTAGAACTTACACTAAGTTATTATAATGATGCCACATGTCACTGCTCAACCAGGACTAAAGCATTTGCCAAGCAGAGACTCTTGGGCCCACGCCTGGCATTTAATTAGTGGAGTGCATGTGTGTGAGCTTTAGTATGTAGTTACTTGTATAATTTTACATGAGCAGACATGTGCAGGCCTGAAATCCAAATACCCGCAGAGAACTACAAACCTCTTCGTCAATGATGTATTCCCAAGCATGTCAGATACAGTCAGAAAAGGCAGCAACAGCCTCATTCTGAAACCCGTGTCATGTCCAACCATGAGCAGGGCAGCCTAAATTAATGTTTGTGTTCTCTTCAGGGTAGATATTTGACATCTAACATAAATTCGCATGTGTGCATTTTTTTTTTTTGAGAGTCTCACTGTTGCTCAGGCTGGAGTGCAGTGGCACGATCATGGCTCACCATAACCTTGACATCCTAGACTCAAGTGATTCTCCCACCTCAGTCTCCCGAGTAGCTGGGACTACAGGCATGCTCCTGGCTAACTAAAAAAAAAATTATAGAGACAGGTATCAGTGTATTGCCTACGTTGGTCTCAAACGCCTGGGCTCAAGTGATTCTCCCATCTCAGTCTCCCAAAGTTCTGGGATTATAGGCCATTGCACCCAGCTACCCACTTGTGCATTTTTAATTTGTAGTTTACAAAACAGTGTAAAAAATATTTCAGAATATGAAATATGCACCAGGTCTGTGGAAGCTCCAGAATACTGCTGTAAAACCCTAAGGTGAGAAATGCAATTGGACCCCTGGGTCGCTTCAGACCATAGCATATCTGAGCACTAGGACCCAATGGGAGAAAGAGAAGCAGAGGTCACAGTCAGATAATAACTTGACCAAAAAGAGAGAGCAAATGATGGAAAGTCGGTTCACCATGTGGCAAGCAGGTGTGAGTTTGGCTGTCATCAAAAAGGTACCTAGAAATACTCGAGGACATTCAAAAATGTGGCCACCCAGGCTGCATAGAAAGGGCGTTTTTTGGGAGAAGTTCCTTTCACAAAATTTCTTCTTGATGCCCTGGAATTTTAATTGATGCCCCTGCAAGCAGTTAACCTGCTATGATTATCTGAGTAAGACATACAGTAAGGAGGTCATCTCCCTTTGAGGGAGGCCTGGGTGATTCACTTCTAAGTTGGGTGTTGTTTCAGAGAAATTGCCCACAGATTAGAAATTAGCAGGATAGGAGTCCTTGGAAGCTGAATGTGACCTCACTACCCTCAAGGCCCCTGAAACCTTGACAGGCCTCCCGCGCTGGGGTCCTGCTGGAGGGATTGTTTGTACAGAGCTGCTCAGCAGGCCGCTTCGCCAAGAGTTCTGCTGTCAGGACTAGAGAAAGAAAATGTGAATTATGAGGATGGCCAATTCCTTAGGAGAGTTCAGCTGGAGATTTCTATCAGTTCCCCTTTCCTCATAAGCCAAGTGCACATCAACCATTTTGCATCTCTGTTGCTAGGACCATGTCAATATATTTTAAACAGAAACAAACACAAAAACAAATACAAAGCTAGATTGCCTTTTGCTTAACTGCTTTTCAAAACATTCTAGAAAAAAGGACAATGCTTACTTTAAGAGTGAGAGGTCTTTGACAAAATTGGAAGATGAGAAACACACATACACACACATTAAGGGAATTTTAATACTTATCAAGGCAACCAAATGCATAAAGATCAATTGGAAAGGCTGGAGGTTTTCTCTACCTGTAGATAAAACAGATTAAAATTAGAAGTTAACTGCCAAGAAAATCCCTGAGAGAAAAAACATTTAAGGGGATTTACAATTCTGATATGCAGAAATTTAGTTTAAAAATCCCTCACCAATTTTGCCAAGTCACAGAGAAACAGAAAGCCAGCTTCCCCCTCATTGAAAGAGACAGAGTAGCTGTGGGTATTAACATAGCAAGAGTGTCTCTGTCTTGCTCAGAGTCTGTAGTAATAAAAAGAATCACAGTTAAGCCCACTAGCAGAAGAAGCACTAAGATTTTAACTCTCGGTGGATCTGGTTAGTGGATTATCATTGAATCTTGGACAAGCTCTGGATGCCATGAAAAATTCAGTGCAATTAAAATTCATTTGGTCCAAAGGGTGGACAAAAGCTAGGTTAGAGAATGTTTGTCATCTGTTACAAATTAGAGAGGAAATGGGACTAAATGATACAGAAGTGCTTACGTTTCTTGAAGACTTGCTCCAAATTGTGCACCCTTTTTTTCATATGCACAGTTACATCTTTATTTGTTTGTTCATTATTTGATAGAAAGGAAACACAATTTTCTCCCTAGAAATGGTACCATTAATGCTGAAGGCTACTTAGCATGGCCAGCCCACGAAATCCCTGGAGCCAGTTTGGGAGACCAGGTCCTCTTCCTTACCTCTAGGCGTGCATTAGTGTAGTTAACATTTTCTGTGCTTCAAATGAAAACACAGAAGAAAGCAAAACAATTCAGCGCCTAACAAGTGGTTAAATTGGCAGGAAATACAATTGATTTGGCGATTTTCATTTTGAGTGGTAGTTTTTGAAGAAACGCAGATGTAATTAGAGTGATTATAGAGTTAGATGGTGATTTTTATAGATCTCATGAAGGACACTTCTGGATAATTTTAAGCTTTTTACAGATTGATGGTCCTAGGTCAAGTGTCTGGCTTTAGTCTTCTGAAACTTAAGGTTTTTATTTTCCTTGATATATACTTCAGGAAAGTATTATTATTACTTTAATGCCTGTCAGCTACTCCACTTAGAAATACTACCAAAAGGGATTGGGGGAACAAGAAAGAGAAAGGTGACCGTTCTTGGGCAATTGAAAAATGTAGTAAAAAAGAAAGAAGTGGGTTAAGAAAATGTGTGTATGTGTGTGAGAAAGAGAATGCCCCAAGGAGTAATATTTAAACTGTGATTGATAGGCCAAATGTGGTGGCCCCTGCCTGTAATCCCAGCACTTTGGGAGGCGGAGGTGAGGAGATTGCCTGAGCCTAGGGGTTTGAGACCAGTCTGGGCAACTTGGTGAGAGCTCATCTCTACAATTAAAAAATAATAATAAAAATAAAGTATGGTTGATTAGTGAAGATTGAAATTCCCCTCAGAGGTAAAGAAATATGTGATAATTGGGAAGAGTCATGGAGTTAACCAGTGCCCTATGCCAGCCATCAGGGCCATCAGGAAATGGGGAGGAAGAGGAAGGGAGGAGAAAGAGAGAAGGAAGAGAAGGTAAGGAAGAAGAATAAGAAGAAAGCAGACTGGGCCTGGATCACAGGTGTTACACTTCATGGTATTTTTTTTTTTGTTTAGGGGGACAGTGTCTCACTGTGTTGCCCAGGCTGGAGTGCAGTGGTGCGATCATGGCTCATCACAGCCTCAAACTTCTGGGCTGAAGCAAGCCTCCTGCCTTAGCCTCCCAAGCAGCTGGGATTACAGGTGCATGCCACTATGCCCAGTTAATTTTAAAATTTTTTTTTTGTAGAGACAGAGTTTCACTATGTTGCCTAGGCTGTTCTCAAACTCATGGGCTCAAGTGGTCGTCCTGCCTCTGCCTCCCAAAGTTGCTGGGATTACAGGCATGAGTCACCATGCTTGGCCTACTTCACGGTATTAGTAAGGCGGGCCAGAATTTGTGTAACTGGCATCTAATCTACTACCCAGTTGAAGCTTAATAAATATTTGTTAAATATTGAATGAACAAATTAACAATTGCCTGTAAAAGAAAAGTGGTCAAAATATTATCTTTCCTGACTAGGATGGTTACTTAGTTAATTATCAAACATAGGTTATTGCATGGAAATCGTACAAATGGTACAAGTGCACACCTTTAACAGTTTATTTTTTAACTTGAAACACATGTATGTCCACTCACCCATTTTTTTGATGTGGGTCCAAGGCTTTTCTTTGAACATGAACCCTGATTGTCTTTCTTGCACAAACCACACCCAAAAGCATTATTTGGGGTTTCTATTTGCATTTCTGTAAAGCAGAGTGAGAATTTAAAGACATTTGCAAACCAATCAAGACTCTAGATTTTTATTATTTTTGCCTCTGTAATCATTTACAGTTGTCTCATCCACACCTAATTTGCCAGCAGTTTTGTTTCTTGGCTGCTTGCCTTTATTTCGTCTCTCCAAAGCCTTTAACTTCGCTTTTGTAGAAACAACGCACAAGGTCCTTTTTCTTTTCCATGCCCTGCTTTATGGGTTTGTGTGCTGTTTATTTGCATATTTCATATAATTACAAGGCAGTAACAACTGGCATACACTGGTTTGGGGAAACGGTTGGCACTTGATGAGCACAGATCATCTGTTGGGAGCGTACGTATGCACATGGACCGAAGATGAACTTGCTGGAATCCTGTCCGCGGGAAGACTGATAGGAGCCATCTGAATGGTAGGCACAGAGGCTAGGAGGAAATAAAATAGACTTCTGGAGGACTGCCCTGGCAAAACCCTCCCTATAAAATGACGGCAGGCGTTCAGACAGTATTGATTTTTCTTTATGCCTGGCACAGCCCTGTACCTGGATCCTAGCCTCATCACTCAGGACTTGACTGGAGGATTTGCTTGAACATTATGTACCAAAAAGGATTCAATGAAGTCAAGGTGTGATAACTGGGCTGCCAACTACCCATTCCTGACATCCCCAAGTGGATTCACATGCCTCAGGTTAACGTTGACCACAGCCCCCTCCCAGGGATTACTTATAGAAATATTCCTTCTAGGATTGTCATTCTTTTTCCAGTTTTTCTATTTTTCCAACAGGGAATTCTGGAATGCACTTAGAAAACTCTTTCCTTCCTTCCTTCCTTCCTTCCTCTCTCCCTCCCTTCCTCCTTACCTCCCTCCCTCCCTTCCTCTCTCCTTCCCTTCCTCTCTCTCTCTCTTTTTCTTTCTTTCATTTTCTTTTGAGTTGGAGTCTCACTCTGTCACCCAGGTTGGAGTGCAGTGGCACAATCACAGCTCACCACAGCCTCAACCTCCTGGGCTCAGGCGATCCTTCCATCTCAGCCTCCCGAGTAGCTGGGACTACAGGTGTGCTCCGCCACACCCGGCTACTTATTTGATGTAGCGATGAGGTCTTGTTATATTGCTCAGGCTGGTCTTGAACTGCTGGGTTAAAGTGATCCTCCCACTTCAACCTTCCAAAAGTGCTGGGATTATAGGAGTGAGCCCCCACCAGAAGACACTTTCTTGATGAAAAGTGTCACAGTCGCATCACTTTGCCCGTTTCTTTAATGACATATTTCATCTCTCTCTTTCTTCTTTTCTCCCTTTACTTCATTCTATCCTTCCATTTTTTTATCCGCTTAATGTGTATTAGCCCTGAGGATGAATCAAGACTTTCCTGATTGTTCTGATTGCTGCAAAGATGTATCAGAAGACTTTTCCTCAAGAAACCTACCATCGAGAAGGGGGAATTTACCAAGGGGTGTTGTGTCTTCAAAAGTTGTGCCTCAGTAGAAGCCCTCACATTGCCAGAGGTCCCTGTTCAGAAAACACAACTGGCTGCAAGAGTTGGGAACCTGAAAATAAGCTATCAGAAGCAACATGCAGTTAGAATAGGCATCCTTAAGCACATGCTCTGAAATAGACTTAGTGCACTTCTTGCAAGCCAGGCAGGGCTTTTCTCAGAGCCTGCAGCTTGTGGTTTGGCTGTAGCTAGGTTGTCTGAAGGTTTCTGAGGCCAAGGCAGACCTGAAGAGAGCCCAATGGAGGGAACATAGGCACATCGATAGTACAGTAAGCAATGCCTGAAAGCAGGAAGGAGATAGCTACTTGGCCACCGGATCCAGAAAGTCCTAGGTGTCAGGATTTCGAGCCCCAGCCCACAGTGTTCCAAAGACTGCAAGTGGACTGGTCACTCTGAGTCATCTAAGCCAGATCACTTAAGCTAGATTACTCTGTAAGAAAACAGGGGAAATACATAAAACATGTTTTTTAAAACTTTGGGATTTACGTGGCTAACTTCATTTATTCTGAAATGCCCTCTAATGAGGCTAGATATGTGAGACTTTATTGTGTCCACTTCTTTTTTTTTCTTTTTCTTTCTTTTTTTCTTTTTGAATCAGAGTCCCATTCCATTGCTCAGGCTAGAGAGTAGTGACATGATCACTGCTCACTGCAGCCTCAACCTCCTGGGCTGAAAGCAGTCCTTCTGCCTCAGCCTTCTGAGTAACTGGGACTACAGGCACACTCCACATGCCTGACTAATTTTTTTGGTTTTTTGATTTTTTTTTTTTTTTTTTTTTGTAGAGACGAGGTCTCACTGTGTTGCCTAGGCTGCTCTCAAACTTCTGTGCTCAAGCAATCCTCCTACCTCAGGCTCCCAAAGTGCTGAGATTACAGGTGTGAGCCACAGTTCTCTGATGATTCTTGTAAGCAGTGGCAGAAAAAAAAAGACAGCGTGAAGCCACGGCCCCATACAGACTGGGGGAAAAAAATTCGATTTCATAAAATGGCAAATGCTTGTTTTGTAAAAATGTGTTGAGTTGGCGGTTGGGAGTTCAGGCAAAGGGTCTGCCTGACAGCGTTAGAAATCAGGCTTTGGCACCTAATGGGTGTGTGTGCTCTTTGGTATATGACTTTAGCCTCTCTGTGCCTCAAGTCCCTCACTAGCAAAATGGCTCTAATAAAAGTTCCCGAGAGGGTGGTTGTAAAGATTCCAGGAAACACTACTTGTGAGTGCAGAGAAGGGTGGTAACTGTCAGGACTTCGATGGCTGATGTCACTGACAACCACTCTCCCTCCCTTGCTGCCTTTAGTCTTTACTGCTGTTAGAAGGGGCCGAACATGGGAAAATGCACGCTTAAGCAAAAAATGTCTATCTCCAGAGTGCACTAGGAGGGATTTCACTTCAATGCTAAGATTTTTACTCTCTTTTGCTGAGGTCGATGTAATTTTATTAGTGATCCATTTGCTCCCAAAATATCTCTTGGGTTGGATTAACTGAAGAAGAAAAGAAGCAGAGGTCAGGCATGGTGGCTCATGCCTATAATCCCAGCACTTTGGGAGGCTGAGACAGGAGGATTGCTTGAGACCAGGAGTTTGAGACCAACCTGGGCAACATAGTGAGATCCATCTCTTAAAAAAAAAACAAGAAAAAAAGAGCCATTGAACTGGTGCACACATTAGTCCCAGCTACTCAAGAGGCTGAGGCAGGAGGGTTGCTTAAGTCCAAGAATCTGAGGATGCAGTGAGCCATGATCACTCCAGTCTGGGGGACAGACCAAGTCCAAAGAAATAGAGAGTTTAAAAATTTTTTTTCCTTGTTTTGTTACTTAATATGCCCAAGTGGTGCTGAGTTCATTGGGGTGACCTGGGGGACACTGTGAGATCCACCCTTTCTGCAATTGGGATGGGTGGGTGTGAGCGTGTGGAACGGGCTTGGTCAAGGCAGATCTGGAAGCCCAGAGCCCCAGGTCTGTGTTGTAAATCTTATACCTATTTTCAATGACCATTATTTTCTCTGTGAGGAAGTGAAATGAGAGAGCATTTACAATCTAGAACAATCCTGGGTGGATGGCATCAACTTTTTTTTAAAATTGGTGTGAAATGTTAGGTTATTTTGACTGCAAGGTGAATTGGAAAGTCTTGGTAGGAATGTGGCTTCCCCCGCCGCTTGGAAGGGAGTGTGGGATTTATTTGCCAAAGGCCCTGGTAGCTTTCAATCTGTCAAAACGTTGCAAGCTGGGAGCAGTTTGCCAAAGCAAACTATCAAAGTGAAATAACACACGAGTTCCACACACAGACACATACATGCTCTCCTGTTCTCCAAACATTGATTTTGAATTGGGTCAGGAGGAACAAGGATTTGGGCTAGGTTGTTGGTGTTTTGAAAGGGGTGGGCACAGCTACAGGCACCGATTCACTGGGTATGCATGAGCAGGAGAGGCGTCCTAAAACCAATTCTCCAAGCAGGGGTGGGGAGCATTCAACCCTTGGCAGAATTTCCTCCGGCCCCTGGGGTAATATATTGCTACACCAGCTGTTATTGTAGCTCGAAGAATCATTTCCCCTTTGGGGGAATTTATTCTATCCCATTCAGAGCAGAGTCTATTTAATAACTAAGAGTTTATTCCAGGATGGATTTTGTTAGGTCCTCCTTTGCTTTTTAGCTTTACCAGGGCCCAGTTAGATGAAGAAAGGAAGCATTTGAACATCTGAATATAATTTGTATTGCGTTTTTGTGACAAGCGGTACCAGCAAACATTTTTGCTGCCGTACCACGTGTAAATCTTATGAGAATGGTCTTTTGGGAGGGGTCCCCTGGATATTCAAAAGCACAATTGATTTTTTATAAATCCCTTATAAAAGTGTTTTTAAAAGCTCTGAAATTTGCTTTGGGCACTTTTGAATATGTGAATTCACACTATTTTCGCTTATCTTGAAATTGCAGAGATCACCACGATGCTGAAGCATCATTCATGATATAATTATTTTATTTTATTTTATTTTAGAGACTGAGTCTCACCCTGACACCCAGGATGGAGTGCTGTGGTGCCATCATAGCTCACTGCAGCCTCAAACTCCTGGGCTCAAGCAATCTTCTACCTCAGCCTCTCAAAGTGTTGGGATTAGGCATGAGCCACTGCACCCAGACTTGCATCATTCATTAATTCCATGAATTAAGCTCTTACTACATAACACACACTCGGCTAGGTGTTGGGAAATAAAACAGTGACAGGAAAACTCCCAAATAAAGACGTGGTAAGTGAGATAGTAAGTGCCATGGAGAAAATGGTAGACTGGGAGCAGGAGGACTGTTTTTGGTAGGGCCAAGGAAGCCCTATGGATCCAAGATCCTCTGGGCAGAGACCTGGAGGAGGTGAGAGAAGGAGAAGAGTTGAATGCAGTCAGAGGAAATTCTAGAAACTTCTCTCCCAGAGAATCTTCTACTCTACCCTGCCCCAAGCCCCCTTGAATGCTATTGATCCAAGGAAGCTCAGCTTGGATCAGTGGTTATGCAAAACTGCATCTGACTGCATTACAAGTATGTGGCCAGGGCCTGTGTCAAGAGCTTTGAGGGACTGGGGTATAACACATTTATGGAGCTACTGTGTTTTTTTTGTTTTTGAGTTGGAGTCTCACTCTGTCACCTAGGCTGGAGTGCAGTGGCACGCTCATGGTCACTGCAGCCTTGGCCTGATGAGCTCAGGCAATCCTGCCTTAGCCTTCCAAGTAGCTGGAACTACAGGCATACACCACCATGCCCAGCTAATTTATTTATTTATTTTATAACAAAACCACACCAATCTTGTTTTCTTTTAAAGTGAGTGAACTTTACCAGAATGTGTTACAGAGGATTCAGATTTGCAGGTATGGATTTATAACATGCTTTTTCACATGTTAACTCATTTGAGGTTGGCAAGACAGGTTACATTATTCCCATAATGGCATGTACTCATGAAACTGGGGCATAGAGGAAGAAGGTGATTTGCCCAAAGTCATGTAGTCATGGAGTGTGGATTCCCAAGCTGTGATGCCAGTGTTCTCTGTGAAGGGATTAGATTGGATCTAGCAAGGATGAAACTAGGAAATAGCTGTCCTCCCCACACCAACTTCCCCCCATCCCCCAAGGGGAGACCCGCACACATTGCTGGGAGACATCTTGACCTACTTTTCTGGCCCATTGTGGGTTTAATGAACAGTCTCATTTTCAAGTATTAAAAACTGCTCCCCTAACTGGGTTCGGTGGCTCAGCCTGTAATTCCGTGCTTTGGAGGCCAAGGTGAGTGAATTGCCTCACCCCGCGGGTTCCAGATCCGTCCTGGCAACTTGGTGAGACCTCATCTCTACAGTAAATCAAAAATTAGCCGGGCGTGGTAGCGTGCGCCTGTAGTTCCAACTACTTGGAAGGCTGTGGTGGAAGGATTGCCGGACCCCAGCAGGTCGAGGCTGCGGTGACCGGGAGTGTACCACTGCACTCCAGTCTAGGCGACAGAGTGAGACTCCAACTCAAAAATAAAAATTAAAAAAATTAAAAAATAAAAACTGCTCCCCTCCCATAAAAAAAGGTGTTTGTGGTGGAGGTGGGGAGAGGAATGGTTTGACTGGTTGAATGCCTGTCCTTTTAGTAAATAGTTTTTGGAATTAATCCAGGACATCAGTAACATCACCATCTAGGCCTGTGCCATTAGCCTCACATGTACTGAACAGCACAGATCTGAGTATCTACATGTGACCAGTACACAGAGAGAGCTTTTCCATCATCATATAAAATTCTGTTGGACAGCATTGGTCTAGATCCTCAGCAAGTTTTTTTGTTTGTTTGTTTCATTTTTGAGTTGGGGGGGTCTCACCTGTTGCCCAGGCCCAAGTGCAGTGGTGTGATCGCTGCATACTGCAGCCTCGACCTCCTGGGCTCAGGCAATTCTCCCACCTCAGTTTCCTGAGTAGCTGGGACTACAAGTGCACACCACCATGCCTGCCTCATTTTTATGTTTTTAGAAACGAGGTCTTGCTATGTTGCCCGGGCTGGTCTTGAACTCTTGGGCTCAAGTGATCCTCCCACCTCAGCCTCTCAAAGGGCTGGGATTACAGGCATGAGTCATGGTGCCCAGCCTTTCAGCAAGTTATAAATCAACTCTTTTACTTTTTTATCACTAGTTTCATATTAAATTTTTCTGAATACATCTTTGATTGGAAAAGTGTTGTTATAAATGTACTACATTAAAAGAAAGTCTAGTTGAATATAAAAATTTTAATCTTTCATTCAATTGAAAGTAACTATTGTCCCAGAACTGGGCCTGGTGGTAGCCTCAGAGTCCTGTAACAAGGAAGAGAGGACTTGACTGGTTCCCTCATGCTCCTAGTGCCCTGCCATGCCCACTCACTCTGCCATTGTTATTTTCTCCAGGATGGAGCAGAGAAGAGGCACTCAGACAAAGAGGGTCCCAGTGGGATTGGTGCCCCTTGTAATCTGGTGCTATTGTCCTTGCTGACAGATTCTCCTCCACTGGGGTCAGTGGCCCCATTCCCTGGTGCAAGCTGTGCAAATACCAGCTGATCCCTTATGACCCCCTCCAGGCCTCCAGCTCCTGGACTTCATGAGTACATGTCACGCATCCACTTTGGGGGTTCACCTCACCCTGGTGAGGCTTTGGTGGGTTCCTTTCCTGATAACCCAAGTCTGATGTCTTCCCATGGGGCCATGTACATCATGGGAAAAACATAGCCTCTCCTGCTCCTGCAAGCTCTGGAAATATAGACTGCTCCCACCCTAGCCCTTTCTCTACTCTGCTCCCCAGACACTCCAGCCAAATTTTGGCTTTTAGATACTTTTCAAAGGAGAATCAGGCTCCCATCCTTAACCTCCAGACACCAGGTGGTCCAGATCAAGATCTGAATGGTTTCCCCCCAGCTCTTCTACTTCTCTTCCCTATAGGGGAGTGGGGTGACAAGCTATGTTCAGCATCCTTACATTCATCTTTTGGGAAATCCATGGCTACCAAACCTCTCCCATCCTTCAACTTCTTTGTGTGTCTGGGTGGGGGGTGGGAGAGGGACTGTAGCACAGGATGGGTGGAGTACCCCTCTGTATATCCTGGACAGACAGGGCAGTCCTACTGTTGGGAACATGTACCTGTTTAACACCCCGGGTCCTCAGCTTTGGGGCCTCAGCTGCAGCTCTAAGACAACAACAAAAAGGATGCCCAGAACACTGCATGGCCTAGCCCTTGTCTCCTGCTCAGTCACCAGCCAGTCTGTCCATGCTTGTCTCATGTGATCTGCTGGGTCACTTCTATGCAGCATGGGATCTGGGGTGGAATTTCAGATTCTTAGAGATGGCAGAAACATTATCTAAAATCCACAAGACCTGACCCCAGATTCAGACAGGTGCTCCTCATCTCCACCCCGACAGGGGAGTTTTTCTTGAGACAGTGTACATATCTCTCAGTTATGTTGGAGGCCTCAGCAAATTTGGGACCCATCAGTTGCTTAGCTGCACTCAGGGATAAGTCTTCCCAAAATGGTCAAAAAATTTGGTGGTCTTGTTGCAGGGACGCTTAAAGTAAAGACATTGATGATTTGAAATCAGAAGGCTTTGGGAGTTGGGTGCAGTGGGTCACACCTGTAATCCCAACATTTTGGGAAGCTGAGGTGAGAGGATTGCTTGAGCCCAGAAGTTTGAAACCAGCCTGGGCAACATAGTGAAACCCTGTCTCTACAAAATAAAAATTAAAAAAAATTAGCCGGGCATGGTGGCACATGCCTGTAGTCCCAGCTACTTAGGAGGCTGAGGTGGAAAGATCCCCTGAACCCAGGAGGTCAAGGCTGTGGCGAGCTGTGATTGTGCCACTGCACTCCAGTCTGGGTTGCAGAGGAGACCCCAACTAAAAAAAAAATAAAATTAAATTTAAAAAAGTCTTTGGGTATTTACATTGATTGCCAGACTTGGCTTTCCTCTGACTTACTGTGTTGAGTGTTTTTACTGTAGACACATTCAATGATCCTTACAGAAAATGAGAAGTTTGGAGGCTTAGTGATTTTTTTTTTTTTTTTTTGAGTCAGAGTCTCACTCTGTTGCCCAGGCTGGAGTGCAGTGGCACCATCATGACTCACCACAGGCTCAAACTCCTAGGCTCAGGCCATCTTTCTGCCTCAATCTTCCAAGTAACTCGTAACTACAGGTGCGTGCCACCATGTCTAGCTAACTTTTTGATTTATTGTAGAGACGAGGTCTCGCTATGTTGCCCAGGCTGGTCTTGAACCTGTGGGCTCAGGCAATCCTTTCGCCTCTGCCTCCCAAAGTGCTGGGATGACAGGCATGAGCCACCACGCCCAGCTGGCTTATCAATGTTAACTCATTCATGATCACCCAGATGGAGTGAGATCCTATTCTAGCTGTGTTTTCGTCCAGAGCTCCAAGCTCGCTCCAGCACACCTTGCTGTCTTGGCTGGTTCCTGTTTTCATACCTTCCCTTTATTCAATGTTAAGCCCTACTCAGGGCTGGTGACAGTGGGGCTTAGAGCAGCTAATCTCCACATGGAGAATGTATGTTACTCCAAAGGGCCAGGGACCAGTAGAGGAGAGTTTCCTAGGGAAGCAGAGGTACTTCCTCGGCAGAACCCGAGCCCTCACTTTTACCTGACCTCCCTGCCCCCTGAGAACCATGCTTGCCCAGCACTAGCACCTCCTCGATGTCAGGCCAAGGGCATTATCTTATTCAGTCCTGCCCCAGACCTTTGAGTCAGCTTCTGTTATACCATTTTACCAGGGAGGAGACTGAGGCTAAGCGCCCTGGCCTAGAAACCCTGCTGGGAAGTGGTAAGGCTGGAATTTGATCCCAGATGTGCCCCACGCCTCACCCTGCCACAGCACAGTGCTGCCTCCCCTCCCTGGGGGTGGGGAGAAGGAGCCTTGCATCTTCATTCGGTCATATCCCTGGGCCTCCGGTTGGACTGTCTCTCCCTTCCCACAATGACATGGCTATGCTGACTCCCGCTGGGTGCTGTCGCCTGGAATATACTCACAGCCTTGCCTCTTGCTGTTTTTCCTTCCTAGCATCCTGGGTTTCTTCCTGTTGCTTGGATTCCAGCTCGTCTGCCCACAGCCCTCCACTGAACACAGGAAGGTAAGCTGTGGCCATCCAGGGTTTCCTTCTCTGTCTGAGGGGCTGGGGTCACTCCTGCCACTGCCCTGATCTTTGTTCTATTTGAAGGTGAGTCACCGGCAAATCTGAGAGACTGCACCATTTACAGAATATTCACCAGTCCTCTGGAACTTAAACATGAAGCCGGTGCCTGGAATCAGGCTGATCTGAGAGCAATGCCAGCTTTGCAGCCCGTGCTTATGAGACTGGACAGTTAGGGAATGTCAGTGAGAAGATTCTACAGTGAAATGGGCAGAACTTGGGGAACCCACCTAGGAATGGAGCATTTACCCTCTCTAAAGGGCACCTTCAAGGTCAAGGGCAGGGATGGTGAGAGAGCTGTAGCCATGGCTATTGCTGTCCCTGTGCAAGGGGGCCTCCTAATCTTTGGTAGAGGGACACAGCCACTGCCAAGAGGTGGCCATGCAGGGAGGGAGCTGGGAAATAAGAACTTGGCTCTCTCTTTCCTCTTACCCATCATCCCCTCCTGGTGACTTTCCAAACAGAAGATGGAAGACCAGAAGCCCTTGGTGCACTCAGAGGGCTGAGTGGAGAAGGGTAGACAGGGCATCTGGAGGGATAGATGGACATCTGAGCACACTTCCCTTCAGGCTCTGTGTCTTTCCTAGTAAATAAACAATGCCAGAGTTACCTAAGCAAGCCTACTGCTGTCCTGAGCAGAGCAGGTGTTTGATCAATGTGTTCTTAGAAATAGATGCCACATAGGACTTCAAGAATGTCCCTGAAATCCCTTTCTGCTATCTGGGAGCACTTTGTGTCTACCTGGAATGTAATTTAGACTCCTGAGGGGAGACCAGCCATTTGCATCTAAGTGTGACCAAGTTGGTTGGATTCTGTCCTGAGAGAGAATTTTCATCGGGGAAGTTCAAGACAGAAGAGAATCAAGAAAAGAGAGTACATGCACAGGTTTGGCTAGATATGACCCTTGTTGGGAGCAGTTGGTGCTGTTCTTGTCTGATGAGTCTAATTTCTTTTATGATCCAGCTCTGTTTTTCTGGGCCAGGTCTAAGCTTCTATCATACCGTATCCTCTACTAGGAGGTCAGCTCCATTACAGTGGGATCTTATGGCTTTATTCACAGCCATATTCCTAGCTCCTGAAGTAGAGGCTGGCCTGTTGTAGGTGCTCAGTTGTTGAGTGACTGACTGAATGGAAAACCTGACCCAGGGTCTAAGCATTGTTAAATTGGATTCACTTGGAAATTTACACCCTCCCCCCACTTCATTGTATCATCCCTCTTCATAATTTCAAGACTCAGTAAGGATGACTGTCTGTTGTTTTTTTTTTTAAGTTGTATTATTTATTAATGTTTAGAATCATTGGGTTTGGTAAACCTAATGGTTGAATCCATTTACCAGTGTTCTTGTTGTCATTGCTCATAGACTATCATAGCTGAAAATACTTTATAAATGATCAATTTACTTTGCTGTCTTTCTTAATTATTTTGTGTTAAGCTGAATGATATATGCGCAACTTGAACAAAAGTTCACCAAGTAAGGTATCATGCTTATCTTTCTTCAAGTGTTTGTTCTGAGAAGTGGGGGGAAAATGATTATGAGTTATTTTATTATTGAAGAAAATTTGAATTGACATATTGTAATCATACATATTTATGGATACAATCTGATGTTTCAGTATATATATGGGAATGCCAAAAATGTATACACATTTTAAGAGATATTATCTATGTATTACTTTTAGTTTGCTGTAATCAGAAGTGTCTGGATGCTGATGGTAACCACTTTGAGCACCTCTTGTAATTGCAGAAGTTAAATGTGACTTGTGTTCATCTACAATTTTAATACAGTTTTTTCCTTTCTTAAAATGTGTGTAAGTTTTTGGCGCACCCTCTGTATAGTGACCAAATCAGGGCATTTAGCATTCCCGTTACCTCATGCATGCTCACTTCTTTATGGTGAGAACAATCAGAAGCCTCCCGTCTAGCTATTTTGTAATATACAAAATACTGTTAACCATTGTCACCCTACTGTGGGATAAACACCAGTACTGATTCCACCTAATTGTGACTTTGTACCTGTTGACTGACCTCTCCTCCTTCTTCCCTTTTCCTTCCTCTCCACTGTTTCCTTTCTGCTTCTATGATATCAACGCTTTTTTTTTTTAGGTTACACGTATGAGTGAGATCATGCAGTATTTGTCTTTCTTTGTCTGACTTATTTCACTTAACATGATGTCTTCCAGGTTCATCCATGTTGTCATAAATGACAGAATTTTATTCTTTTTTTCTGTGTAGAAGCTTTTTAGTTTGATGTAATTCTATTTTTTGCTTTTGTGGACTCTGTTTTTGAGGTCTTATTTTAAAATTTCTTACCAGACCAATGTAAGGAAGTATTTCCCTTATGTTTTTTCCTGGTAGTTTCATAGTTTTTGGTTTTACATTTAAGTCTTTAATACATTTTTGAGTTGATTTTTGTATACGGTAAGAGGTAGGGGTCTAGCATGTGAATATCCCATTTTCCCTGTACCATCTATTAAAGAGACTGTTTTGCCCCCACTGTGTGTTCTTGGCACCTGTGTTGAAAATAAATTGATTTAGGTGTATGAATTTATTTTGGGGCTCTCTGGTCTGTTCCATGCCAGTACTGCACTGTTTTGGTTATTATTACTTTGTAGTATATTTTGAAGTCAGGTAGTGTGATGTCTCTATCTTTGTTCTTTTTGCTCAGGATCGCTTTGACTATTTGGGGTCTTTTGTGGTTCCATATGAATTTTAGGATTATGTTTTCTATTTTTGTGAAGAATGTCATTGGCATTTTAATAAAAAATTGCATTAAATCTGTAGTTGCTTTAGTATGGCCATTTTAACAATATTGATTCTTCCAATCCATGAACATGGGATATCTTTCCATTTGTTTGTGTCTTTTAAAAATGTATTTCTTCAATGTTTTATAGTTTTCAGTGTAGAAATTTTTCACCTCTTTAAGTGTATTCTTTGGTGTTTTTTTTTTTTGTAGGTATTGTAAATGGAATTATTTTCTGATTTTTTTTTCCAGACAGCTTGGAATGAACATATAGAAACATTTCTGCTTTTTGTATGTTGATTTTGTATCCCACAACTTTACTAAACTTATTTATTAACTCTAATAGTTTTTTCGTGTTCTTTTAGGACTTTCTGTATACAAGATCATGCCATTGCAAACAGGTAGTTTGACTTCCTTCTTTCCCATTGAATACTTTTTATTTCTTTCTCTTGCCTACTCTGGATAGGACTTTCAGTATTGTGTTGACTAAGAGTGGTTAAGGTGGGTATCCCTATCTTGTTCTTGGCCTTAGAGAAAAAGGTGAAAGTTTTTCTTATTATAATGTTAGTATAATTTATACTATTTAGTATAATGTTAGCTATGGGTTTGTCACATGTGGCCTTCATTGTTTTGTGGTATATATCTTTTGTACCTAATTTGTTGAGAGGTTTATTTTTTTTTATCATGAAAGTATGTTGAATTTTGTCATTGTTTTTTTCTGCATCTATTGAAATTGTCATATAGTTTTTGTCCATTTGGTGACAAATGGCACCAAATGGACAAAATAATGACACATTTATTGATTTGCATATGTTAAAACATCCTTGCATCCCTGGAATTAATTCCACTTGATCATTGTGAATGATGTTTTAAATTTACTCCTGAGTTCAGTTCTAGTATCTTGCCTAGAATGCTTGCATCTATATTTATTAGTGACATTCACCTACAGCATTTTTTTGTTGTGTCTTTGTGTCTGGTTTTGGAATCAGAATAATGCTGTCTTTGTAAATGTGTTTGAAAATATTTTTCCTTCTTCAATTTGGAATAGTTTGAGAAGAAATGGCATTAGTTTTAAGATTTTTGGTAGAATTCAGCAGTGAAGCCACCAAGTCCTGGGCTTTATTTTGATGGAAGACTTCTTGTTAGTGATTCATTTCTTCACATGCTATTAGTCTCTTAAGATTTTCTAATTCTTCATTATTTATTTATTTATTTATTTTGAGTTGGAGTCTCACTCTGTCACCCAGAATGGAGTGCAGTGGCTGCTCCCAGCCACTGCAGCCTCGACCTGTTGGGCTCTGGCGATCCTTCCGCCTCAGCCTTCCGAGTAGCCGGAATTACAGGCCCGTGCTACCATGCCCAGTTGATTTTTTTAATCTTATTGTAGAGATGAGGTCTCGCCAAGTTGCCCAGGCGGGTCTTGAACCTGCGGGCTCAGGCAATCCACTCACCTCAGCCTCCCAAAGCGCGGGATTGCAGGCTGAGCCACCAAGCCCGGCTATTTTTCATAATTTAATCTTGGTAGTTTGTGTCTAGGAATTTATCCATTTCTTCTGTATTCTCAAATTTGTTGATATATAGTTGTTCATAATAGTCTCATGTGATCCTTTGTATTTCTGTGATATAAGTTACAATTTCTCATTTTTTATGTCTCATTTTATTTGAGTTCTTTCTCTTTGTTTCTTAGTTTAACTAAAGATCTGTCAGTTTTGTTTATCTTTTCTAAAAATGAACTCTTCATTTTGTTGGTCTTTTGAATTGATTTTTTAGTCCACTATTTTATTTCTACTCTGAGTTTTACTATATCCTTTCTTCCACAAATTTTGGGTTTTGTTTGTTATTTTTGTAGTTCCTTGAGGTTCATGGTTAGATTGTTTATTAGAAATCTTTCTCTCTCTCTCTCTTTCTTTAAAACTAGGTTTTATTGCTCTGAACATCCCTCTTAGAATTGCTGTAGCTGTGTTCCATAGGTTTTGGTATGATGCGTTTCCATTTTCATTTGTCTCAAGAAATATTTAGATTTCTCTTTCAATTTCTTCATTGATTCATTGGTTATTTAGGATCATGTTGTTTCATTTCCAAGCATTTGTAAAGTTTCCAAAGTTTTTCTTGTTGATTTCTAGTTTTATGACCTGATGGCCTAAAAATACTTGATATGGTCTCTGACTTTTTAAAGTTGTTAAGATTTGTTTTGTGGCCTAACATATAATCTGTCTTGGAGAATGTTCCATGTGCTGATGAGAAGAATGTGTATACTGCAGCTCTTGGATGGACTGTTTCATAAATGTCTGTTAGGTCCATTTGGTCTATGGCACAGTTTAGGTCCAAAGTTTATTTGTTCATTTTTCTGTCTAGAATATTTGTCCATTGTTGAAAGTGAAGTGTTGGAGTCCCCTACTATTATTGTATAACCTCTCTCTTTAGATCTAATAATATTTGCTTTATATATTTACATGCTTTGATGTTGGGTAAATATATATTTACAATTGTTATAGTTTTTTAAAATCTGTTAATGAAGGTCTGTGGGTCTGTTAATGAAGACCGATTATGTTCCTTTGGGGATATCATATTTCCTTTTTTATGTTTCTCATATCCCTGTGCTGATGTCTATGCACCTGGTGAAAGTCACTTTTTCCAATTATATGGAGTGGTTTTCATAGGAAGAGGCTTTCTCTTATAGATGTGTTCTTGAGTATCAGTTGGGAATGGTGTGTTGGCTTTGGTTCTGGGTAGACTCAGTAGCATGGTGTCCATACTGATTATTCTATTGCAGTCCTCATATGTGATGTCTGAGATTGTCTCAGTGGCCTAGGCTGAAGGAATTTGTGGTGGCACAGTTTTGCTATGGATGAGGGTTCTGGGTTTGTTGTCAGGCTAAGTGTGTGCAGGTGTGGTAGGCCAACAGGATGTTTGTGGGCTTTCCAGGACAGTGGGGCAGTGTGGTGTGCTGGACAGCTGCATGGGCACTTTTTAGAGGGGCAAGTCTGTCCCTGGGTCAGTTATTAGACTGGGGACAGCTGAGCAGCTATAGCAGGGTATCACTGGTTGGGTGTGGTTGCTTCCAGATTGTCTGTTGGGCTGGGGACAGGCTGGGCAGCTGTACAGAGCTCTTTCTAGGGGGTTGGGGGTCACCTCTGGGCCAGTTGTCATGCTGGACATGAGTGCATATGGGTTGGGTGGCTACACAGGTCTTCCCTGTTATGCAGGTCTCTCTGTTTTTCTGAGGGCATAAGGTGCCTCTTGGGTTCAGATGATGGGGTCTTTGCTGTTTCTTTGGCCTTAGAACATGAATGATGGCAGAGCCTCAGAGAGGGAGGGGTTAGGTAGTTACTGATGGATGCACTCTAACTGTGGGTCCGATTTCAAGATGGCACTATGCTATTGCAGCTTTGACTAGAGGGTGGGGGTTGCCAAGTGGTTCCTACTTTGGGGCAATGCAGCCACATGGACTCCCATGGACACTGGATTCTGGGACTGGACCCTTTTGTAGCAATGACTGCTGTTGTCTGTGGTGGTTATAGGGACCCCCGGGGGACTTCAGCATACCTTTTTTCCTATGAGAAGAAGTCCCCCCAAGCTCCTAGCTTATCCTGGCAGGGGAGACTGTGTGGCAGAGGCAGGATGCCTCTCTTCTCTGTGGTGCTGTCCTGGGCTTCCATGCCCCACAGGGGTTTTGTTGCTTCCCTAGTGCTCTCCAGTGTACTTTGTCAGTCACTCCAGTCAAAGTATGGCTGTTTATTTGTTGTCTTGGTCCCTTTTTGTGGGCAGAATGAGTATCAGGCAACTTTAGTTGGCCCTCTTGCTGATGGCATTCTGTAAATTACTCTAGAATGTTGGATTTAAAAACTGAGCAAAAAGTATGACATCTTGAGATAGGGTACCTCCTTGTCAAAGTATTACTTAGCACTTTGTCACAGAAAAAATAGACTAAAACCAAATTTTTGTTTTCAAAATAATTTATAGATTCTTTTACTTGAATAACATACATTTTTAGAACAATTATTAAATATAATATATGCATCTTGGCTGCCAGAATCTTTGCCACTCACCCAAGAGAGGAAAGGATTCAGTACTTTCTTTGGTGGTGGATTTCTTTTTGATGTTTTATCAGAGCTTTGTAGAACTGTGACTGTCATCCTGGTTATGCCCTGGTTATGCTTCTTCTAGGCAGAAGAAGCAGTACTGGCAGTGGTAGCATCCGTTTATTCTTGCAAGACATGAAATAAAGAAATGCTTATTAAAACGGGGTTGAGCACTTTTTTGAAAAATAAAAAGCCACTGAATATTTTAGGCTTTCTGGGCTATAAAGTCGGTCCCAATTTCTCGAACTCTGCTTGTGTAGCACAAAGGCAACCATAGACAATGTGTAAATGAAGACGCATGACTGAGTTCCAATAAAACTTTATTTATAAAAAGAAGCAGAATGATGGTGGTGCTAAATTTGGCCCATGGGACACAGTTTGCCAACTTCTGCTCTAAAGTCAGCAGAGAAAGGAGTTAACTGCAAGTATATGTGTTTTGGAATTTGAAGTTGGAAATTGTCTCCTAGGACTTTAAGGAACACAAAGGATTTGGTGAAAAAGTATGTTTTTTTCTTTAACGCATAAGAGTTATGATTGTTATCAAATTGTTTTCATTACTTAAATAAATCATAATTGAATTTTTGCTGACCTATTGTTTTAAGGCAAAATCTACTCCCAAGTCTTTAGCAGAGAGCTGTAGAAAGAATTAGAAAACCATTTATAGTAAATCTTAAGGGACAGCATTATTATTTGTCCACATTGGAACTTAGTATGTATATGAAGATTAGCTACTAAATGACATCTCTTTTTCTTCTTGTTACAATGGTGTGTCCAACTTTAGCATATGGAAGCATTTCTACAATGTAAGTTATTCTGAGGAGAAGACATAATTTGTAAATGCTGTCAAGTAAACTATGCATTTCTAAATACTTCTTGGGTGACTGGATGTATCTCTGTAAAAAGTGTTCCATAAAGATACAGGAAAAGAAGACCCCAGTGTAGAATGTGAGTAGCTCTTTCCAGATGTTTCTGCCCAAATATCCTCTTACTCCTGCAATATAAGTAGTATCATAAAGCATCACTCAGTTTTCATTCTTGGTAACTAATGAAAGGTGCTTGGCAAATGACTATATTTTTTAAACTTTCTGTGGCTTCCTCTGTGGATAAGGTGAAACCAAGAGTAGGAAAAAACTTGACCAAGACTTTAATAAAAACAATGTTATCAGTAAAGACAAATATATAGATTGTAGAAAGCTTTTAAATGAACAACACTGTTCTACTGAATGCCCAACAGACATTTATTGAGCAAGTTGCTTTATAACGTGTAGGGTCAACATACTCTACACAGGAAGGATTATGAGACGTCCTAGCTTTTAGCTTCCCAAATGAAAACAAAACAAAACAAAATACACTTTAATCACAAGTGCTCAACTGTTTTTTAAAGCTCACTTTTAAAAAATAAAAGTACTCATGTTTATTGTAGAGAATTTAGAAAACAATGAAAACTAGAAGAAGGAAATAAAATCTCACTGCCAGGGTCACCAGCCAAAGGGAACTGCTCTTCAACCTGTTATTTATAGAAACTTTCAAATAGAACAGAGACATTACAGTATGAAGTAAGGGTGAAGGAAAATATTTGTTTTGCCAACTGATAAGCATGTCACAATGCAAATAGCAAAGAACCTTGTGATGGGTTAACAGTCACTATTAATGCAGTAGGATGTGCAACCGGTGACTTCACATTGCCTTTTGACAATGTCTCACAGTTAGATATTAAGCAGAAAGCCTACAGAAGAGCAAAAAGAAGTTTTAGATACCTAATACATTTCAAGTTATTGTGGCTGTGTTCAAGAAGAAGAAATGAGAAGACGGTAATTCTTCTAGAGGAAAATATATGAGACTATCTTGATAATTTAAGGTAGGCAAAAAACTCGTAAGCAAGACACAAACCGAGGACTTTAAAAAAATCAAAGCATATCATAAAAAGAGTGAAAAGATAAACTATTGACAAGGTGAAGACATTCACAATGATATATTTGATAAAAGATTTGTATTTGAAAAAAGAAAAAGTTAAGTCATCCAATTTTAAAATGGACAAAAGATTTGAACAGACAGTTCATGTTAGAGTATATCTAAATGACCAATAAGTATATGAAAATGTGTTTGATCAAAATCACTAGTTCTGACTGGGCTCAGTGACTCAGTCTGTAATCCCAGCACTTTGGGAGACTGAGGCAAGTGGATTGCCTGAGCCCACGGGTTCAAGACCAGCCCGGGCAACTTGCCGAGACCTTGTCTCTACAATAAATAAAAAATTAGCCGGGCATGGTAGCACGTGCCTGTAGTTCCGGCTACTTGGAAGGCTGAGGCAGAAGGATCGCCGGAGCCCAGCAGGTCAACGCTGGGGTGGCTGTGAGCATGCCACTGCTCTCCAGCCTGGACGACGAAGTGAGACTCCAACTAATCACTAGTCCCTAGGTAAATACAAATTAAAATCTCAATGCAACAACACCAGAATAGTTAAAATGAAAAACACTGACAACACCAAGTGCTGGTGAGGATAGGGAGCAATCAGAACTTTTATACATTGCTAGTAGGAATTTAAAATGGTAAATTACTTTGAAAAACTGTCAGCATATCTTAGAGCTAAACATTGTATATTCTATGACCTGGTTTTTCTACTCCTAAGTATTTACCCAAGATAAATGAAGACATATAACCTCCAAAACACATGCATAACAGTGTTCATAGCATTTTTATTTACAACAGCTCTAAACTGGAAATAACCCAAAGTCCATCAACAAAATAATGGATAAATAAATTATGGAATATTTGTACAAGAGAACACCAAACAGTAATAAAGAAAAAAATTGTTTCTAGCCAAGATGGGGCAGCAGGCATTGGTTTTACCCTTATACCTGAAACAGTAACAACACGGCCAAGGTAGAGTAACAGGGACACGATTTGTTCTCTCACTTGAAACAAACAAAAATACCCAGATAACATATATGAAATAATGTTTTCCAAAACCCTGTACTTCAGGCAACAAAGTATAGTTATTACTCAGAGATAGGAAACAACTTATTTGAGCCCTAAAATTTCCCAGGCTTACTGCCTTGGGAATTTCCTGGCCTTGGTGCAGAGAGGAGACCTCCAGCAACAACCTGTTGGATTCCTTAAGTTAAAGAGATAGACTTGAGAGTCCAGCAAGACCAGGAGAGTCTGCAGTACAGAGTGCCAGAGAAGAGAGAACTGCACAGAGGGAAGACTACAGAGTTCTGCAGGGTGTCCTCCTCAAGGATACAGCACATGACTAATCAGCACATGCGTTTGAGAAAATAATCTGAGGTTGAGGAAAGAATCATCCAAGTGAATAAAAGAGAACAGTGTCCAGCATCCATTCAGGACCAGGAACAGTGACTATTCCTAGTAGCTATATTTTTAAAACTCAGTTCAGGAAGCATTGACTAGGGTACTCAGGAATCTCTTACCTCAGTATTGGGGAAATAATTAACCCTAGACTGTGCTCTGTCCTGGATCTAACAAATCATAAAAGCAATACAGAGAGGATCAAGCTGTATCCAAGCACAAAGCTCAAGAGTATGGGAATAGAAAAATATCCAGTACCCAACAAGGTAAAACTGAAGATGTCTAACATTTAGTCAAAGATCACAGGGCATGCAAAAAAGCAGAAAAATATTGACCTTATTCTCCATAATGAAATAATCAATGAATTGAAAGCAACTCCAAACTGGTACATATTTTAGAATATGAAAACAAGGATATTAAAAGTTATTAAACTGGACTGGGCATGGTGACTCATGCCTGTAATCCCGGCACTTTGGGAGGCCAAGGCAAGAAGATTGCTTGAGTCCACGGGTTTGAGACCAGCCTGGGCAACATGGTGAGAACTTGTCCACAATTTTAAAAAAGTTAGCTGGGTATGATGGCACACACCTGTGGTTCCAGCTACTTGGAAGGCTGAAGCAGAGCCCAGCAGGTTGAGGCTGCAGTGACCATAAGCATGCCACTGTACTCCAGCCTGGGCAAAAGAGTGAAACTCTGGTTAAAAAAAGTTATTAAAGCCATATTGCATATATTAAGAAAGTTAAGTAGAGACATGGAAGATATTTTTAAAAACCTGGAATAAACTTCCTGAGGTAAAAATGACAAAGTCTGAAATAAAACAATATACTGCATGAAATTAATGGCAAGTTAGACATTGCAGGAGAAAAGATAAATAAACTTAAAGATATAACATAAGAAACTCTCCAAAGTAAAACACAAAAAAGAACTTTAAAAATACAAACAAAGCATCAGTGAGTTCTGGGACAACTACAGGTGGGCTAACATATGTGCAATTAGAGTACCAAAAGGAGAAGAAATGAGGATGACAGAAAAAATATTTAAAGAAACAATTTTTAAAATTTTCCAAATTTGGGGAAAACTATAAACCCAAGAATATTAATGACCTCGAAGTCCTGGAAGCATGACAAAAATGGCACCAAGTCACATCACAATCAAATTCCCCAAACTACTGACACAGAGAACAGTTTCAAAGTTCTTAGAGAAAATAGACACATTATTTACATGGAAACAGTTAAGAATGACAGAGGATTCCCTGTCTCCTGCCATTCACACAAGTGAAGCAAACTTTTTAAAGTACAGGTAAAATGAAAACTGTTAACCTAGACTTCTATACCTAGCAAAAATGTCTTTAAAAAGTGAAGGTAAAATAAAAACATTTTTAAACATACAAACGCTTCACTACACTTACCCTACAAGAATTGTTTGGAGGAAGTTCTTTAGGCCAAAGGAAAATATCAGATGGAAATGTGTATCTGCACAAAGGAATGACTGCATCAGAACTGCTAACTACATGGGTAAATATGTAATATTTTTACTTATTTAAATATCTCTCAAAGATTGACTCTTTAAATAAAAATAGTAATCATGTTTGTAGGGTTTTAACATATTTATAAGTAAAACATATGGCAACATTAGTATCAATGCCATAAAAGAATAAATGGAAGGTTTTCTTATAATATATGTAATATTGTATCATAGTATTTGAAGATGTACTGTGATAAGTTAAGATGTAGGCTATAAATCCTAAAACAACCATCAAAGTAACAAAACAAAGAATTTTAGCTTACATGCCAAAAAAGGGAAATAATCCTAAAAATTTTCAAACAAACACACGATTTTTGGGTCAAGAAACTCAATATTGTTAAGATAACCATTCTCCCCAAATTGATCTATAGATTTAACACAATTCCAATAAAATTCCCAGAAGACTTTTTGTAGAAATTGACAAACTGATTAAAAATTCTTATGGAGCCGGGTATGGTGGCTCAAGTCTGTATTCCTAGCACTCTGGGAGGCTGAGGCTAGAGGATTGCCTGAGCTCAGGGACTCAAGACCAGCCTGGGCAACTTGGTGAGACCTTATCTCTACAATACATTAAAAAAATAAGCTGGTGTAGTAGCATGTGCCTGTAGTTCAAGCTACTTGGGAGGTTGAGGCAGAAGAATTGCCTGAGTCCAGCAGGTCAAAGCTGTGGTGTCCGTGAGCATGCCACTGCACTCCAGCTTGGGCAACAGAGTGAGATTCTGACTTAAAAAAAAATTCTTATGGAAATGCAGAGGACCTAGACTAGCCAAAGTAGATTTCAAAAAGAAGAAAATTGCAAGACTTATACTATATAATATTTATATTATTAGCTACAGTAATAAAGATAGCATGTTATTGTCATAAAGATAGGCAAGTAGATAACAGAACAGAATAGAGTATAGGAATAGACCCACATGTATATGGATTACTGATTTTTGACAAAGGGGTAAAGGTAATTCAGTGGAGAAAGGATAGTCTTTTCAACAAATGATGCTGGAACAATTGGATATCTATGTACAAAAATGTGAACTTCAATCCATATCTTGTGTAATATACAAAAATTAACACAGACTCAACAAACTAGGGATAGAAGGAAATTACCTCAGCATAATAAAAGCCAACCGTGAATGTTATACTCAATGGTGAAAAACTGAAAACTTTTCCCCTAAGGTCAAGAGCAAGGCAAGAATGCCCACTTTTGCCACTTCTATTCAACACAATACTGGAAGTTTTAGGAAGATTGTATTTCTATACACTAAAAATGATCCATCCTAAAGGCAAATCAATAAAATAATTTCATTTATAGTAGCATAAAAAAAAAACTTGGGAATTAACTTAACCAAGGAGTTGAAAGACTTGTACAATGAATACTGCAAAACATTGCTGAAAGAAATGAATGAAAACATAAGTATAAGGGCATCCCATGTTTGTGGATTGGAAGGAGAAAATATTTGCAAATTATATATCTGATAATGTATTGATATCCAGAGTACACAGAGAACTTCTAAAACTCAACTACCATAAAACAATCTGTTTTATAAATGGACAAAGACTTGAATAGACATTTTTTCAAAGAAGATATACAAATGGTCTACAAGCTTACAAAAAGATGCTCAGTGTTTATGGGATGGGAGGAGGGAGGACGTAAGGATTACCAAAGGCTACAAAAAAATTTTGTGGGTGGACATTATCTTGATTATGGTGATGGTTTCATAGGTAAATACACATGGGACAACTTATCAAATTGTACACTTCAAATATGTATAATTTATTGTGTGTCAATTATACCTCAATTAAGCTGTTAAAAATAAACTACTGATATAAGGAACAACTGAAAGAAGTTCCCAGTTATATTGACCATAAGAATTCAGACACAAAAGTACTTGCAATATCATTTTGTTTATATTTAGCTCAAGAATAGGCAAAGAGAATTTTTTGGTGAAAACAAAGTCAGAATAGTGGATGCCTTCAGAGGGTAGAGGTGGCTATTGACTAGTAAAGGGCATGAGCGAAACTTCCATGTTGGAAATAGTCTAAATCTTGACCTTGGTGAGGGTTCCTTGGGTCTTAAAAGTAGAATAACTCACACGTTTACTGTGAGCATGCTTTATGTACTTTATGTATCTTACACCTCAATTTAAACAAAATTTGAGGAGGAGGGAAATCAGGAAGAAAAGAATGCAATGAATCAAAGGCCAGTCCTAAAATGGCAATAAAATCTTTGAGGCAGCATGAGATTATCTTTTGGGAGTGACCAGGGAACAAAGATGCTCTTCAAGGAACAGTATAAGGCATGCCCTCATTAGAAAGCGTCCAGCCCCAGAACCCGGAAAGAATTGGAAGCTGGTTCTAAAGCAGACCCTGTGTCCCTTCCAGCTGGTATTTGTCAAGGCTTCTGTTTCTAAGGGCATAAATATAACTGACTGCTTCTGAAAAATTGAGAGTGTTCCTCCTTATGAAAATTGAAGAAATTAAAGTAAAAAGACCTTACTAAGAAAAGCCTTTCAGTGTTCACTAATTCATGCTGCTCTAAATCCCTTGGATTCCAAGCCAACGGCAGAAACATCAAATTGGTTTCTATGAAAAATGGAGCAGTAAGCTTAGGACTTTGTGTTAGGGGAAGCCCTTGACAATGTGGCAGGAAGGAATCATCTTCAGGCTTTTAGTTTGAGAATAATGGTGCTGTCCTGGCATCTTGGCCTCTTCTTTGATTAGGGCCAGGATTCCCCTTCGGGCCTCTGATTTTTTTCTGAGTATGTTTATTATCCGTGGGTAGGTGGTGTACACTGGAACAGAGAATGAACAACTCTGCCGATGCTTCTAGACTTCCTTGACAGTAGACAGAGGCTGCCTGCCTCCCCAACCCTTTGAGTCCTCTTTGCTCTCTCCAGCGTTGGCTGACTTAACTTGAATTGGTGTTTCATTCTCCCAGCCTTCTGGATTCTACCAGGTCCCTCCTGTAGAGGAATCTTGGTCCTGGCCATCCTAGTGTTCATCCAGTGACAGGAGGACCGGAAAGAAGCCATAAAGTGTCCTCTCTCCCTCAATAACTCTGCCTATGACTCCTGTTGTTAACTCATGCCTGGTTCATACACCTCCACCTCTGGATTATGAAAGGAGTTGTTCTCTGGTGAGCAAGCTCCAAATCAAGAAATGAAACAAGAGAGACCTAAGGAAATTGATCACAAACTCTATTTGCAAAAGACGTTGAGAAACCATCAGATGAAAGAGACATGGGGGAAAACATAAGCTGGAAAACTGTGGCTACCACCACACTTTAATGACAAAAATGATATACATTGGTTTGTTGTTGTTTTAGAGACAGAGTCTCACTGTGTCACCCAGGTTGGAGTGTAGTGGTGCAATCATAGTTTACTGCAGCCTCGACCTCCTGGGCTCATGCAATCCTCTCACCTCATCCTTCCAAGTAGCTGGAACTACAGGCATGCACCACCACGCCTGGCTAATTTTTTTTTTTTGAGTCAAAGTCTCACTTTGTCACCCAGGCTGTAGTGTAGTGGTATACTCATAGCCACACTCTCGACCTGTTGGGCTCAGCGGGTCTTCTCGCCTCCACCTCCCAAAGTGCTGGGATCACGGGCGTGAGCCACTGTGCCCAGCCCAGCTAATTTTTAAAAAAATCTCTTGAAGAGATGGGATTTCACTATGTTGCCAAGGCTGTTCTTGTACTCTTGGCCTCAAGTGATCCTCCTGCCTCAGTCTCCCCAAGTGCTAAGATTACAGGTGTGAGTTACCATGACCGGTCGCACATTGAGTTTTGAATGTTCCTTCTCTATAACACCCTTTGCCCTGATTTCTTAAAGAACTCTTTTTGGTATTTAATTGCTACTAAGTTCATGGGCAAAGAAACTTTTTCTATATGGGAATATTTCTTTTGCTCTAAGTGTTGTAACTGCTTCACAGAAACCTGTATAATCGAAAAGTATAAATTCTTTCCTTTGGAAGTTTATAGTTCCATTTATAACAATATTAAAAAACAAATATATGACAAAATTTTTGATTCTTCTATGAACATATTCTAATCTGAAACCCACTTCTCAAATGTGATCTTACTGCAAACAAACCATATTATATGGAGTAGTTTTATGTATTTCGACCCTAACAAAGTGACTTTGGGACTATAAATGACTGTAGGAAAAACGAACATTTTATGTGCCTTAATTTTTTCTCAAAATTTCCATTCCCTCCCACACTTATACACACAAAACTCAAACCATAAAAGGGTGTTTTAAAAATAACTTCTAAATTCCCCACTGTGTCATGTTTCAAGGCAAGATTACAGTTAAAACAAAGTTTTGAGAGAATGACTTATCATGTAGATCACAAATCCTAGTATTTGGAGGAAAAAAAAAGAATCATAGGACAGTCTTTGGGCCACTGTCCTTTGCTGGGGTCTGTCATCTCCTCCCAGTGATGATGTGATCTGATTCTTTTTTTTTTTTTTTTTTTGAGTTGGGGTCTCACTCTGTCACCCAGGCTGGAGGGCAATGGTGTGATCATAGCTCACTGCAATATTGACCTCCTGGGCGGAGGTGATCCTCCTGTCTCAACCTGCTGAGTAGCTGGGGCTATAGGCGTGCACCAACATACTCAGCTAATTTTTCTATTTTTTATAGAGACGAAGTCTTGTTATGTTGCCTAGGCTGGTCTCAAACTTCTGGACCTAAACAATCCTCCTGCTTTGGCCTCTCAAAGTGCTGGAATTATAGACATGAGCCACCATGATCAGTCCTGATTCTTGATGATGCAGGAATTTGGCAAGTGAAGTTCTCCTGTGCCAATTGTCTTTCTTTCCTTCCAAAGATGCTCACTCCTTGGCTAGTTTGGAGAAATAGAGAAGCAGTGTCCTTTTATATTCTTACTCATGTTCTCTTTGTCTTGCTTCTCACACATTTGATGCATGTGTTTGTTGTGGCCATGTCCATTTATTTTCCCTCATTGGCTCATCAACACGCATCAAGTGCCTACTACGTGAACTTGGACTCCAAAGCCAGACTGCCTGATGAATAGCCCAGTTCGTTGCATAGTAATTCTTGGTCAAGGTCCTGTATCTCAGTTTTCTCATCTATAAATAGTGGTAAAGACAGTACCTATCACATAGGTTGTTTTGGGGATTACATGAGTTACAAATAAGGGAATTAAAATGTTATCTGACCTGTAGCCAATACTATGTAGATATTATTTTGTTGTTGTTGTTGCTGTAGCAAATGCCAGCCCTGTTCTGCAAGCTGGGTACCCAAATATGCTTCTTTTCAGTGCTCTTCCCTCCTAATGTCATGGGCACCAACTGTACCCTATCCTGATTTATCTGTGTCAGACTTCTCAACCTCAGCACTGTTGGCATTGTGGGCTAGATCATCCTTTCCTGTGGGATTGTCCTGTGGACTGTTAGAAGGTTAGCAGTGTCCTGGTCTCTACGCACTAGCTGCCAGTAAGACGCTCTTCCAACTGTAACAACCAAGAAATGTCTCCAGACCTTGCCTAATATCCCCAGGAGACAAAATTGCCTACCGTTAAGAACAACCTTTTTTTTTGAGTCAGGGTCTCACTTCGTCACCCAGGCCAGAATGCAGTGGCACTATCATGGCTCACCACAGCCTCGACCTCCTGGGCTTGGGCAATCCTCCTGCCTCAGCCTACTGAGTAGCTGGGACTATGGGCATGTGCCATCATACCCGGCTAATTTCGTAAAAAGTTTTTTGTAGACCGGAGGAACTCAAGTCATTCTACCAAAAAGATACCTGCACACGCATGTTTGTTGCAACTCTATTCACAATAACAAAGACATGGAACCATGCTGCCCATTGAAGCTGGACTGAATTTTAAAAAATGTGGTACATATACACAATGAAATATTATGCAGCCATAAAGAAGGACAAACATATGGACCGCGAAGCAACGTGGCTGGATTTAGAGTCTATCATATTCAGTGATTTATTATAGAAACAAGGAACAGAGTACCATATGTTCTCACTCATAAGCGGATCTTGAACAATTATCATAATACCATAAGAAAGGAATTGGCAGTTGAGGGAAACTGCCAGGGGAGGGAGGGGCACACCTCAGCAACAAAGGTACCTGTATAATGAGTGTACCCCACAGCTTTAAAATAAAAATAAAAAGTTTTTTGTAGAGAAGAAGTCTTGCTATGTTGCCCAGGCTAATCTCAAACACCTGGACTCAAGCAGTCCCCCTGCCTTGGCCTCCTGAAGTGCCGAGATCACAGGCATGAGCCACTGCACCCGCCCAAGAACCACCTATTCAATCTGTTAAATCCTCTTACAGACGCAGCACTGTGTCTCCCTCCTGCTTTCCAGGGAGGCTACTGGCTACATGTTTTCATCTTCTTCCTAGGCTTGCTTTTGAAGAGTTATATTACTGTATCTCTTAAACCACATGCTTGGAACTCAGGGTCACTTCTGCTGGTATACTAAGGTCTCCTTAGGAGGACAGGGCTCCTTTTAAAGCATCCTCCTATTTCTCAAATTCTTGGGCTTCTCTAGAAAGAGGAAGAAGGAGTGTAGTCTTCTTAGGACTTGTGTTTGGGGCTGCCCTTAGACCAGCCTCTTGGCCCTTCATAGCTTAAGGAATTTACTGTTTATCACTGTGGAGAGGAAGCAAGCATCTCAAGATTGCACACGCAAGATGGAAGAGCCATGGCCCTTGGTCTAGCTTCCCCGTGCCCTTGCTGAGAGTGGGCCCAGATGGCCAACAATGACAGAGTGCTCACTGTGTGTCCGGCCCCATGATGGGCACTTGATAGAGATCGGCCCGTTCGTTCTTCACACTCACCCTTTGAGGCAGATGTGTTTGTACCCATTTCACAGATGAGGGGACCTCAGCTTAGAGACATGAAGTCCACTGCTACCAAAGGGTAGACACATATATTCCAAACTGTGTTTGACTCTGAAGTTCTCACCCCAAGAGATATGCGTCTTCCTACCTGGAGCCTCTCCCTTGGTCTCTAGAGGGGCAGCTAGCTCCTTGGAAGGCCCCTTGTTTATGCCCTGATTAGAATGGGCTTCTATGTTCTGTCCTGGTCCTTTACAACTGCCCATCCTTAGCCTCATGCTACCCTGAAATGTGATAGGAGTGGTTTTGCTTTGTTTTCATGGTCATGATGTCACAGCAGGGACCCACCCCGCCCCTGACTCTTCCTTGTTGGCTTTCCCTGTGCTGAACACCATACTCATTTCTTTCCAGCCTTCAGGCTGACCTTGAGCTTCTGCTGACAGGTCCCATGAGGTGTAAACCAACCTTTTAAACTGGATTAAAACTTTGGAGCTAAGCCCATGTGGCACAGAATTTACCTTGCATGGTACCAGGTTTCCTAACATCTACATTTCCCTAAGAACATCCTCTTTAAAACTATTAATTCTATAAGCAAAAAGTTATCACTATTTTTTTTTGAGTTGGAGTTTCACTCTGTCATCCAGGCTGAAGTACAGTGGCACGCTCACAGCCACCACAGCCTCAACCTGCTGGGCTCGGGTGATCCTTCTGCCTCAGCCTTCCAGGTAGCTGGAACCACAGGCACTTACCACTATCCTGGCTAATTTTTTGATTTATTGTAAAGATAAGGCATTGCCATATTGCCCTGGCTGGTCTCAAACTCCTGGACTCAGGCAATCCTCTCACCTCTGCCTCCCAAAGTGCTGGGATTACAGGCATGAGCCACCACAGCCAGCTGCAAAAAGTGATGTCTTTTAGTAATCCTTCTGTCCCAGACATGGGACTCCATCTAAGTCAAATACAAAAAGCTTCATGTGGAAAAAGAGTTATACCTAATTTAAAGGGCCTTTACAGGACTTTTATTGTATTGAATATTGTTCAAAATATGTTGGCCATTGGAAGGCGAGGTGTCGTTTCCTCCCATTATATCAATAGTTTATGCTAACAGGTTATTACCTGGGCCATAAATCCATATATTACCTGATTTCTCTTTGGCCTACTTTGATTTCCTCTTGCTGAGACCATATGGGTCAGTTTTCATTTTCCACTTTGTGTTACAACCTTGGCTTTGAGAGCATGGTCGTTATAGTTAAAGGAAAAAAAGAAAAATCAGCATCTGTAGAAAACACTCAGAAAAAAGAAAGGTCATAAGATGTCAAAACCCAAATGAGTTATGTGGACTCTTTGAGCACAATTCTGTGTTGCATTGAGCACATCTCATTTTCTTCCTTGATTTTCCTCCTGTGCCTTTCATGGAGAAGACACATCACACAGACACACAAACCCACAGGAGGAGGGCTTGTGGTTCTGCCTGGATTTATTCACAGTTTCAAAAAATGCAGAAGATTTATTGGACATCTACTAT
The DNA here is from genome assembly GCA_027257055.1 of Cephalopachus bancanus. Lineage (NCBI taxonomy): Eukaryota > Metazoa > Chordata > Mammalia > Primates > Tarsiidae > Cephalopachus > Cephalopachus bancanus. The sequence goes on along the minus strand of JAPVLO010000288.1, from coordinate 1,158,993 downwards.
GTGCCCGGCATTCTGGAAGGAACTGGCGAGTCTGGTGATGTCCTGGCCCCTCCCTGCAAGAGCTCAGAACCTAATGAGGGAGGAGACGAGACTAAACAATTGCAGTGCAGTTGGAAAGGACTGCATTCAAGTTCTGGACAGAGTTTGGGATCACAGAGGAGAGTGACAATGATGACGGTGATAACCACATTTTATCAAACACTCTACGTGTGAGGTATTGTACTTTCTACACATTATTTATTTTATAATCCTCACAACAGCTTTGTGTGATAGAAGCTACTATTGTCACTTTGTACAGTTGAGGCTCAAAAAGATCTCTAAGTCGAATCATAAAAGCCAAGTAAGAATTATTCATGGGGCAATTTAAAAAAGAAAAGATGCAATGGGGAGCAAAAGAAATTATCCAGAGAGGGATGGGTATGGAGCCTTATGCCTGTAATCCCAGCACTTTAGAAGGCTGAGGTGGAAGGATCGCTTGAGGCTAGGAGTTCGACACCACCAGGGCAACATAGCCAGACCTCAATTCTTCAAAAATTTAAAAAATTAGCTGGCGTGGTGTCACGTGCCTGTAGTCCCAGCTACTCTGAAGGCTGAAGAGGAAGGATGAGCCATGATTGTACCTTGGTGACATAGTGAGACAGACTCCAAAAAAAAGAAGATCCAGAGGGAAGAAGGAAGAGGCAGTGATTCTGGAATGAGGGAATCGTCAATACAAAGTCACACAGCAAATGGGCAATGATGACCTTTGTGTACCAGGGGCAGTGGAAGCTGGGGCTCCCACGTGGTTCTGCCCGTGGCTCAGGGACTTCAACCATGTGACCTGTCGTTATGGAAGCGCCTCCTGAGCTTCCCCACACTCCACTTCATTTCTCCTCAGTCCTCAAGTGGTAGGGGCACTTCATTATGCCATGTTCCCATGTGACCAGGGTGAATAATTCAACCTTGAAGTGGTTTTTCCAGGGACTTTGAGATTAAGCCCAGAAGGAGAACCAGGAGCAGGGCCTCTCCAGGAATGCCAGCAAGACTGACAGGAGCAGCAATAGACATTTCATTCTTAGTCTTCCGAGCTGGACTTCAAGGGGCCTTGAGCGAGTCACTTCACCTCTGTGACATTTGCTTTGTCCCTCGGATGGCCTGACAGCAAAGACTATGTCTGGTCGTCAGAACCTCCGGGGATACCAGTCACTATGGCTAGGTTATTACTAGGCATTTTGGGTCATTGATTGTATTTCCAGTGAAAGCCTCTGAGCTGCATAGCGAAAGGTAAGGAATAAATAAATAGCCCCTCTTCTCCAAGTTTCCATAATTAACTCATCATCGTTGATCTTAGCCCTCATATTCAGAGTTGGAAGATGTACGATGTATTTAGAAAAACATTTTGGCCTCTGCTTCACGTAATTTTAGTTCACAGTGGGTGGGTACAGTTGAAAGCTAACCAGAGGTAGATTTTTTTCCCCCATACATGGGGCATGCCTCTTGGAAAAGCAGCCTTTTCAGTAGGGGGAGGCAGGTTGAGTGTGCAGCGGGACAGAAAAGCCCGGAACCTTCACTGTGCCCCTTGTCCAATGACTTCTTCTTTTTGAGGGCTGATCCCCGACACTGAGCGGGGGAGGAGGGTGATGACTGCATTGAAATATCTGCTAATAGGCAAGGCCCCCCGCTTCCTCCACACCCTCTCTCCTCCACGAAAGACTTTCTGGAAAGCAGAGCAAAAACAATGGAGCAGGGGTTGATGAGAATTGCGTTCTCCCCTCACCCTCCTGTTACCCTTGCGCCTTTGTCCCCCGGACATGGTGAAGGGCATAGCTGTCAGGTGTCTCTCCTCTCTGGATCAGGGTAAGCTGGACTGATTGACTCGCCCATTGTCCTTCCACTGGAGCGAAAAACAAAACAGGAAAAGCTGCTTGGTGGGGTTGGAGGGAACTTGGTGGCCAGAGGCTGCTGCTTTCCAGGCATGGGACACAAGGCTCATTCTCTCTGAGAAACTTACATCCGAAGGCAGTGACTTTGAAAGGACTGTGGCTGTGGAATGAGAGACAGATGCTTAGCTGGCCATGAGGAGATATTAAATTGTATTAAGCTATGCAAACCGCATTTCTCATGCAAGGCTTGTTTCAACCTTTCATCAGTCCTGGGCTGCATTTGCATTTCTATAGAGAACGAAATAAAAGCAGCATGTCACTTACTCATTTCTATTCATAACTGTGAACTGTTATTATTCTAGCTCTCGTCCGCCCTACCCGGCCACGGCCAGATTAATCTTCCTAAACCTCCATCAAGAACGAACTTAATTCCCAGCATGTCACTTTATCAACTCATGTTTATAAGGCCCAGGTGCCAAGAGGGATGAAGGGAGAAGTCTGATGGGACTAATTTTAAGGTAACTAGCAACCTGCTTTGTTGAGACAATCCTTGATTATGCCTGTTATCTCAATATAATCCTTAATAGTGCTCCTTTTAGGCTGGGCACGGTCACCTAAAAGGAGCACTATTACATGCCTGTAATTCCAGCACTTTGGGAGGTTGAAGCAGAAGGATTGCTTGAGTCCAGGAATTCAAGAAAAAAACTTGGGTAGCACAGTGAGACCCCAACACTACAAAAAATAAAAAAATTAGCCGAGCCTGCTGGCTGTAGTCTTAGCTACTTGGGAGGCAGAGGCAGGAGGATCCCTTAAGCCCTGGAGTTAGGTTGCAGTGAGCTGTGATACATGACTGCACTCCAGCCTGGATGACACAGTGAGACTCTGCTTCAAAAGAAAAAAAAATAGTGTCCCTTTCACTCTCAAAGGTGATTCAAGTTGACGAATGACAAGGCGACCCTGCTCATGCCTGTCAAGTGCTTATAAGATAAAAGGAGTGTAAAGGAAGAAGGTAAGTACAGGAATTTCAAAACAAGATGGCGATTGGAGGCAGAAGAGTATAGCTGGCTGGGAAGGAAGGGAGTCACCAGAGCTGAGATTAGCAGGGAGGCCCACGCAGGCCTACGATTTGGCCTTGGCCTCAAAGGAGGAGGCTGACTCAAACAAAGGGGGAGGAAGGCCACAAAGGTGTGGGAGCAGTGGGAGGGGAGGGGTTTGTTTTATAGGTCTTGGGGCACATAGATTGATTTGTCCATTGTCCTTCTGCTGGAGGTTTCCTCTGAGAAGAGAGGTTTGCTTTATGGTTCTCAGGGGGAACACCCGAGGGAGGACCCAACAAAAACTTTTTTAGAAGAGAGGTCCCATGTAATACAGGCTTTCCCTGCTAGGTGAGTATTCTAGGAACCCATCAGCATCTGTGGACCAGCTAGTGGTGTTGGGATTCAGTGAATCACTGTGTTTGGTTTCAGTGAATTTGCTTTTTGAAGATTCTTCCAACACATTTGGCCATTTCGTGATGGGTGATTTACGAGAGCATCTGACCACATCATGCTGAGTGTTCAACAGTTTTTGACCAAAAATGGCATGACACCCATGCCTCACATCCCTATTCACCAGATTTCGCCCCGAGGGACTACGCCCCCCCCCCAGTGAAAAGAGTTCTCCTAGGGAAACGTTTTGCTGATGTGGAAGAGGTGAAACAAAAAATGGCAGAAGCACTAAAAGGCATCAAAATGAATGAGTTCAAAACTGTTTTGAGCAGAGGAGAAAGCATCTTAATGGGTGTGTTGCATCCAATGGAGAGTTCTTTGAAGGTGACTGAAGTTTAAACATGTAAGAATAAATACACAATTTTTAATAAATAAATTCCGGGTTTTTGGGGGGGTCCCCTTGTAGATGGACTTGTCTATTGCCCTTCCCATGGAGGCTTCCTCTGAGGAGAGGTGAGGGGAGCTAGGGAGTTGGGAGGGCTTGAAAACTGGAGAGTGGGTAGGAAACTGGTGTGTCACTCTGGAGGCTGGAGGAAGCCAAGGTGAACCAGAAGCTCAAACTGACCTTGGCTCAGTACTGGTCACTCCACCACTAGCTGCAGACAGAGGCCCAATTCTCGGAGGCTGCCTCTGAGCCATCACCATGCCCTTCTGCTCACCACTCTCCCATGGCCCGCACAATTTACTGGGTGAATTAAAGATTTTCACACGTGACGGTGTGAGGCAAATGGGTGTTCCTGTGTCTTGGTTTCCAGAAGCCTCCAGCCAAGAGTTGACATGAGCTTGCTGTTTTAACATCAGTTACAATAATTATTTTAGCATGATTTTTGACAGGGAAAAAAACAAAAGGATACACTTACAGCAGCAGGCTGTGAGTCAGGACATGCACAGGACTTCAGAGGGCATCAGAAGGCCCCTCGCCGCGGGCTCTTTTCTGTGCTCTGTGTGGGGAGTTGACTTATTCATGATTTCGCTTGACTGTCTGTAGTCAGAGCTGGGCTCCATGTGCACGGCCCAGCGGTTCCTTTGGTCTTGTGCCTGCTCCTTGCTCCCTCCTTCCTTCCTTTTTTTTTCTTCCAACGAGAATCACTGAGTCTGCAGCACGTGACCACGCCCTAAGCTGGCTGCTGGCATTTTGTGGTCACCACAGCAACCTGCTCCTGTGAGATCATCACAGCCCATTTCATAGATGCAGAGAATGAGCTTTGGAGAGGGTGGGAGAACTGCCCCAGGTGATCCAACAAATGCGTGGTGAATGTATTGCCAGTGTGGTGGCCACCAAGCAGGCCTCTGATGGATTCTTTCTAACAATGATGTTGAGGAAATGAAACAGCTGGGTTATGAAACAGAGTGATGCTAGGTGAGGGGTACCCAAGCCTGACTGCATCAGCACCATTTGCTTAAAAAATGCAGGCTCCTGGTTCTGCCCCCAGGGGTTCTGTTTCAGTGGGTCCTGGTGCAACTCAGAATCTGTGAGGTTGTTGTTGGTGTTGGTGTTGGTGTTTTGAGTCAGGGTCTCTCTCTGTCACCCAGGTTGCAGTGGCACAATCATGGCTCACTGCAGTCTCAGCATCCTGGGTTCAGGTGATCCTTCCGCCTCAGCCTCCAGAGTAGCTGGGAGGAGCACCACATCTAATTTTTTTTTTGGCGGTGGGGTAGGGTGGGGGGAGCAGAGATGAGATCTCACTACGTTGCCTCACTATATGGCTGTTCTTAAACTCTTGGGCTCAAATGATCCTCCAAACTTGGCCTCCCAAAGTGTTGGGATTACAGATATGAGTCACAACCCTGTTTTTTTTAAAGTCCCCTAGAGTAATAGTTCTTAAATGATAGCATGTAACATGTCTCCTGGAGAGCTTATTCAAACACAGATACTGGGTCCCACCCTAGAGTTCTTGATCAGGAGGTCTGGGGTACGGCCTGAGCATTTACATTTCATGCTGCTGATTCGAGGCCTCTTTTCCAAGAACTGCTTTCGTAGAGATTGTTCATGCTCATGCAAGCCAGGAATGGCTGGATTGGGTACTCCCATTGCTCAGATGGACTGAGTTTCTTTTGTGGAGGCTGGGATAGGGTTAGAGGGATGAGGGCCCAGATGGCTACCTCCCAGCCATCCCCCCTCCTCCCAACTTGGGCAGACATCATTCACTGACCACCCTGCCCTCGTTGAGGGAGTCCGAGGGAGTCCTGGCTCCGGGCCTTCTCATCTCTCTACAGCTCCAATACCAATGAAATAGTGTTGGCTCACAAGCCAAGCCTATTTTTGTTTGCGAAGCTTAACAGTCTAATGGCACTTCCTGAAACAATCATTGAAAAAAATCTGTTTGTGGAGCTTGTACCTTAAGTGTTTATGAGAGGGAAACCCTTGGGGGAGTGGTTCTTGACATTGGCTGCATAGTAGAATCACCTAGGAAGTTAAAAGACAAAAACAAAACATGATTGGTATCGGGTCCCCTCCCTGTGTGTCGAGAGGTGGGGTCCTGCTGCTGGTGACTTTGTGAGCATCGCAGGGACAGTCGGGACTCGCAGCCATGGGCTGGTGGTGTCAGGTGCAGGGGTTGACAGAAGCTGTGTGGACCCTAAAGCCAGAGGCTGTGCCAGCTCCTGATTTTGCCCTGAAAATGTCCCCTCCATACCCCCTTCTCTTCCTGTCCCTTCCCACGCACCTCCTTATTTTGCTGCCAGTCTAGGAAGGAAAGGTGGCCGCAGGCCTGCTGACACTGTTGCTGTCTCAAGAGGCTGAGATGGGTAACAGTAGTGACTGTTCAGGGAGATCAGTGAGAAAGAAGCCATTCTCCTAGAGCCATGCCTGAGAGAATGAGCTCTGACAGCAGGTATCACCCCCCTCACTCACTTGATGTCTTGTGAATTTCCAAACACACAAGGTCTCGTGAAGAGGAACGTTTTCACATGGCAACTCCTGGTTCTCAGCCCCATAGTGATCTCTCTCCATTCAGTGACCAGCTCCCCACATCTGAGTCCTCTATAGCCACCTTCATCCAGATTGACTGTCCCCTTCACAGCCTCCTCTCATGTTTCGTGAAATTGTCCCCTGTGAAAGTCACCTGCACCCTCCCAAGTAGAACTGTTCTCTTTGTTCATTTTTGGTCATCTGACTCTATAGACCGACCTCTCTGCTCCTGGGTCTTTTGTTTTATTTTTTTTAGTTGGAGTCTCACTCTGTCGCCCAGACTGGATTGCAGTTGCCGCTCCCGGCCACCGCAGCCTCGACCTGCTGGGCTCTGGTGATCCTTCCAAGTAACTGGAACTACAGGCGGTCGCCACCATATCTAGCTAATTTTTTGATTTATTGTTGGGATGAGGTCTCGCCAAGTTGTCCAGGCTGTTTTCAAACCCCTGAGCTCAGGCAATCCTCTTGCCTTCACCTCCCAACGTGCTGGGATTACAGCCCTTTGCCACCATGCCCAGCTAATTTTTTGATTTAATGTAGAGACCAGGTCTTGCCAAATTGCTCAGGCTGGTCTCAAACCCATAGACTCAGGCAATTCTCTCACCTCTGCCTCCCAAAGTGCTGGGATTACAGACATGAGCTACTGCACCTGGCTGCTCCTGGGATTTTTTTTTTCTGAGCTGGAGTTTCACTCTGTCACCCAGACTGGAGTGGACTGGCTGTTCCTGGCCACTGCAGCCTCACCCTGCTGGGCTCCCACGATCCTTCCACCTCAGCCTTCCAAGTAGCTGGAACTACAGGCTCATGCTACCACGCTCAGCTAATTTTTGATTTATTGTAGAGATGAGGTCTCGCCAAGTTCCCTGGCAGGTCTCGAACCCACAGGCTCAGGCAATCCACTCACCTCGGCCTACCAAAGCACTGGGATTACAGGCTGAGCCACCGAGCCCGGCACAGGATCTTAACTCTCCTGCCTCTTCTCTGTTCCTTCTTTCCTTTCTTCCCCAGCCTCTTTACCTTCTCCCGCCCCTTAAATGGGAGTTTGTCCTTGGTGTCTTTGTCCCTTGGCCCTTCTCTGCACACCGCCTTTCCCTTGCGATCCCTTCCCCAGTGCTGTGGCACTGGTATCACTCATACTCTGAGTCCTGGTCTCCCAACAGCGTCTGTAAGCAGAACTCTTTTTTTGTGTCCTCCAGACTGGCCCTGTCCTTGAACTTCCCTTTTTTATTCTGTGTGTCAATGTCTCTTTAATCTCCTAGTCATGGGATCCCAACTGCGTCAAGCTCTGGGATCCAGTTGATGGCCCTGTCAGCCTGTCCTTCATGCTGCCTCTCCCACTGACTATTCCTGCTCTTCCCTCTACTGCCTGTGATCACCCAGTGTCCTGTCTCATACCTTCCTATCCATACGTTCCTTTCGGAATCCTGCTTCTCATACGCCCGGCCTTGTCTCCCTGGCTACAGATACTTCTCGATTGCTTGCTGTGTGCCAGGGACAGAGCTCTCAGCTTTGTACATTTTATATCCCATTTCAACCTCCTAACAAACTTATGGATCAGTAGATGGGATTGTTACTTTTTTAATTTTATTTTTTAAATTTAAATTTGTATTTATTTTATTTTTTAGAGACAGGGTCTTGCTCTGTGACCTAGGCTGGCTAATTTTTTTTTTTTTTTGTAGAGATAGGGTCTTGCTATGTTGCCCAGGTTGGTCTTCAATTCCTGGTCTCAAGTAGTTTTCCTGCCTTGCCTCCCAAAGCACTGGGATTATAGGTGTGAGCCACAGCATCTGGCTGACATGATTATTGTTATCCCTGTTATACCTCTGAGGATACAGACTTAGAGATGGATAGGAACCTTGACTGATAGGTGGTGGGACAGAAATTTAAGCTCAGCCTGGGCCTCTGGGCTCTCACTCTTCAGGGCTATACTCAATTGCTGCCCAGCACAGGAAGAGTCAAGACCAAGCTCCTTGGATCGGCACAGTCTTTCCTCAATCTGCCCCAGCCCACCTCTGCCCTCTCACCTCCTTTGATCCTTCCATGTAAGCATCAGCTATACATGAACTGGTTCACTCCTGGGTGTCTGCGTCACATCATTCTTTCCCTCCTCTGCATTTTTGCCTAGATCCTTGGTAACCTCCAGTACCTCGAGGATGACACTACCCCATGCTCTGCCTTCTTGACCTTTCCAAACCATCTGTGCTTGTTTGTTTTTTGGGGTTTTTTTAGATTGAAAAATATAGTTTATTTAAAAAGAAAATGAGAGAGAGAGAGAGAGATTCACCTCCTCAAGGTAGGGGAGGGAGCCAAAGCTAGGAGGAAACATGGCAGTGGTGGGAGAGCCACATGGACACACCAGAGTTTAACAAAGCAATGGCCTGTCTAGTGTTCTAAATTCCTTTGGTGAATTTTAATGCAAACCTGTGGTCGATTGCTTTTTCAGTTATTTCAGTGTTATTCTCCTAGACGGGTTGTAAACCCCTTAGGGTAAGAACTGCGTCGTATTCTTAGTTCCATGTCCTATAGTTCAGTGGTCCCCACCCTTTTTGGCATCAGGGACTGGTTTCATGGAAGACACTCTTTCCACGGACCGGGAGGGAGGAGGATGTGCAGTCAAATCTCACTGCTAGTGTTAATCTGTATTTGCAGCCACTCCCCAGCACTAGTAACATTGCCTCAGCTTCACCACAGATCATCAGGCATTAGATTCTGACAAGGAGCATGCACTCTAGATCCGTCACAATGGGGTTTGCCCTCCTGTGAGAATCTAATGCCACCACTGATCTGACAGAAGACGGAGCTCAGGCAGTAATGAGAGTAATGGGGAGTGGCTGTAAACACAGAAGAAACTTCATTCGCTCACCTGCTGCTCACCTCCTAACAGGCCACAGACTGGTGTTGTTCCGTGACTTGGGGGTTGGGGACCTCTACTATAGCTTCCAGCTTGCTTCCTTGTGTACAGTTGCACTTCATACCAGTGTTGACTGTTTTGACTTTGTGCTCTTGGCCATGGCATTTGTCCATGTGCTGGATAAGGTATTCAGGGATGTATGACATCGCCCCACCCCCAGGAGCTGTTCTGCTGAGGTCCCTGATCCCTTAGCCGCCCTCTGCATGACTGTAATCACTTGTTAGATTAGTTTTCCATCCTTCATGGGAATCATTTTTCTTCCTATGTTTCTGTTTTTAAAGTTTGAGCAAAATGGAGACTTGGCTGTCCACCAGGGAGGTTTAGGAGAGAAATGAGCAGTGGGACCTCCCCAGCCAAACCTGGCTGCAAATGGCTGACTGCAGAGGAATACAGATGACTTCTAGTGGGCTGGGTGGGGCTCCTGGGGGGAAGTGGTGATCCACTGCTGTTCCTGCTTTTGATCAGGAGCTGGGCCAGCACTGGGAATCCGAGTCTCAGGCACCCCTCATGTGGTCCTCCTACTGTGTCGTCCAGGGTTTCTTATTGGATGTCCACCGTCAAAAGGACCCCTCCCCTGGGCAAGCTTTTCTGTCACCGACTGACATGGCTTGGTGATTGGGGCGGTGATGCAGATGTGCTTCATGGGGAACTATGGCCATAATACTCTCAAGCACTTAAACTTGAACAGAACAAGATGAACACTATTTATACTCACACTGAGACAGGACACACAGTGAAATGAATCTAGGCACAAGTGGTACAAGTGTAATGGTCCGTAACTTAGGATTTCTAGATCCTTCTAACTGCTTTGGACTAAGGTTCTAGGCCCATGTCACAGAATCTCTTCTTCTTCTTCACCTAAAAGAAGAATTAGGGTTGTTAATTACATGGAAGCACAGGCAATGTATGTTTCATTTCTTCTCTCTAAGGGATGAGGAAGGCTTTCCCTCCTAACTCTTTTCAGAAACAGGTTGCATTTCTTGTCACTAAATAGAAGTTGCCTCCTCCAGACTGGCCTCAGCCAGCCACCAGCAGTAACAGTGATCTTCTGCTGAGAAGCACAGCTTGCCCATATCCTCAGGACTAAGGGTACTGCCAAGGGGTTTAGAAGTAGTCTGCCCTAGCCAGGCTCGGTGGCTCAGCCTGTAATCCCGTGCCCTTGGGAGGCCGAGGTGAGTGAATTGCCTGAGCCCGCGGGTTCGAGACCCGCCTGGGCAGCGAGACCTCATCTCTATAGTAAATCAAAAAATCAGCCGGGTGTGGTAGCAAGTGCCTGTAATTCCGGCTACTCGGAAGGCTGAGGCGGAAGGATCGCTGGAGCCCAGCAGGCGAGGCTGCGGTGGCCAGGAGCGGCCACTGCACTCCAGTCTGGGCGACCAAGTGAGACTCCAACTCAAAAATAAAAGAAAATAAAATAGAAATAGTCTGCCTTGCAAACTTGGGGTCAGGGTGGGAGTAAAGCTGGCCCCCTGGGTACCAGTGGGAGTATAAGGGAATAGTTTTCCTAGTGACCTTATCCTATGTGGCCTGTTATCCTGCTGGACCTGGTTCCTAATTGTCACTCATTCCTTCACTCAAACTGAATCCTGACCCTGACAGTAGGCCTTGTTTGGAAAGGCCGCTACAAATCTGCCTAGATCCATTTAGAGTCTATCATACTCGGTGACCTATTGTGGAATCAAAAAGCTGAGTACCACATGTTCTCACTCATAAGTGGACCCTGAACATTTACCATAATACTTTAAGAAAAGGATTGGCAGTAGCAGGGTACTGCCAGGATGGGGGGAGGGGAGACAACATCAATAAGGGTACCTGACCTCAAACCAGGCAAAGAGAGGCCCAAATTTTACCAGTATTATGACCACTTTTATATACCTAATCCTGAATTGTACCTCACAACTTTAAAATTTTTTTAAAAATCTGCCTAGATCCTACCCATCCCATCTCTAATGCTGCACCTGGTTTGTGATGTCCCTTAAATGCCTCAAAAAGGTGCACAGCCCAGAGTTCCCGGTCATTGGTCATGTTCACCCAGGGATGCCTGGGTGATGAGATCTAAGACCTCTTCTCTATAGTGGCATGAATACTGCAGACAGTTACACCTTGTGACATGTGAATCCTGGGATCCCAGCTGGAGAAGCTGCTCTGGGAAAGCTGGCAGCTGCCAGAGCAGCAGGAATAGGAACAGAGCACAGCCATGTGCACAGGAGCCCAGGACAGGAATGGGGCCATGTTGTGCTCCATGATGTGGCATGTGCCCTGCACACTCTCACTATGGGCTATTGTTTTTTTTTCAGTCAGGAAATATTTATCAACTACTTTTATATGCAAAGCATCATGTTAACTCACTGCAGAGGACAGAAAAGATTTCATGTTCATGAATGTATAGGACTCAATCTACAAGAGATGCTGAGAAATATTAAGATGCATAAGGGTTTATGTGCTGACATAGTTTTCTTTTCTTTTTTTGTGTGAGAAAGTAGGATTTATTGAGAAAACAGAAAATCTCCCACAGTGGGAGGGGACCTGAAGGGGCGACTCAGACACAGTTTTTTAACACAAGACATTAAAAGGCAACTGACAAGTATTACATTTACGGCTGATTTCCAGAGTGGTTTGGGAAGGCAGAACTGAGACGAGTTTGATAGATGGAGGTAGGAAGGGAGGTCCTTTATATTGTAGACTAGAAAGGATGTCATGGGAGGTAGGAATGAGTGAGGTTTCTGACAGCACCAAGTGGACACCCCTAGGACTTATAAAAGGGATTTACGTTTGGAGGTTGGAGGTAGGGAGTGGCCAGGGGAGGGCAGTAGTAAGATCAGTTAAAAAGACAGATTGAGTCCAAACTGGGGAGATCTTAGATACCAGATAAAGCAAAATAGACTTTATCCTTCAGGTACTTAGGATTCACAGATGCCCTTTGAGCCAAGGGGGTGACACTAATGAAGGTGATATTGTAGGAAAGTGGCTCTGGCAGTTTGTGTAGGGTGGATGGGGACAGGAGCGAGATTGGTGGCATGGTATGCAACTGGCAATAATAATAGTACTGGTAATATTTACCAATGATTGAGCACCCGCGAGGTACTAGACACTGTACAGTGTACTGTCATATGTAATAACCTGCAAGATGAGTACTCTTGATCAACGAAGAAAGTAAGGTTTAGTCATGTTGAATAGATACTATATCAGTCTATTTGTATTGCTATAACAACATACCTGAGACTGGGTAATTTACAAAGAACAGAAACTTATTTTTTATAGTTCTAGAGTCTGAAAAGCCCAAGATCAAGGTGCTGGGATCTGGTGAGGGGTTTCTTGCTGTGTCCTCCCATGGTGAAAGCAGAAGGGCAAAGGAGTGGACAATGCTGTGTCTTTACGAGGGCAGGACAGCAGAGGAGTCAGCCAGCTGAACACTGTAGGAGCCTCTTTTATCAGGGCCTTAATCTCATCCATGAGGGAGAAATCCTCAGGGCCTAATCACCTCTTAGAGCCCCACTTCTTAACACCATTACATTGGCAACACTTGAATTTTGGAAGGGACACATTCAAACCATAGCACTCATCCAGAAAAACAGAGCTTTTAAATGGCAGAGGCAGATTTGAACTCAGGATTGCTTCTTTCAAAGCTCAGGCTAAAACTGGTAAGATTTTTCATTGTGAACTCTGAGATCCAAATTAGGGGAGTCAAGTCAAATTAAAAGGAAAGGTCAGATGAAAGAGATTATTGGAAGATTCAAGAGGACTTGATTAATGACCAGGTTGGAGGGGTGAGAGAGATAGAGAAGAAAAAAATGAACTCCACTTGTATCCTTGGCTATAGGGAGAGTGATAGCACTAGATACCAAGTGTCACCAGGAGGAGGTGATCCTGAGGGGGTCAAATGAGAACATACTGAGACGAGTTTCAGAAATATGGCAATCAAGATGGCGGCAGAAGTAATCGTTGTTAGTCATATTCTCTGGCTTACATTCTAGACAAACTGGAGTTGGACAAGCAGGGATGTGGGAAACAGTGAGCATCATATGTGAGAATGAGATTCTAGAGGAAATAAACTGAGTGATGGCAGCAGAAGTAGCTGTCAGAGAGGCAGAAAGAGGAGTAAGATGGTGTCATGATATACATGACAGAAACCAGAGAAGTAGTGGGTTCCAAGTGAGTTGTCAAGACTACCAAGAAGTCAAGGTTAGCACCTCTGCATGAACATGGGAGGGCTCAGTTTAACCCACCACACATTCCTTAAGTGGCTTCTATATGCCTGGTCTTGTATTTGGTGCAGGGGAAAGAGAAGACAAAATCTCTGCTCTTGAAAGTCCCAAGAAACCTTGAAACAGACCTGGGTTGAAATGTGCTCTTTCACTTAGTGCGAGAGTTATTCTCTGAACCTCTGCTTCCTCATCTGTAGAATGGGCATAATGACACCTGCCTCACAGAGTTTTTCTGGGAATCAGCTGACACACAAATAACACCCAGCCCAGTACCTAGAGTTTAGTAGCTTGATCATGCTTAGACTCATAACTACAGATAAGAGAATGAAGGGCAGTTTCCAGGGTCTTCCCGCCAGACTCAGGGAAGCCTGTCTTCCTTGGGACTGGCATCCTCTCTTCAGTGGTTTGGGCTATTTGGTCCATCACCCTTGATTTTTGCTGCCTTGTGTGGCTTTCCAGTACTAGAAAGAAGCTCCTATTTCTAGAACGCACTCCTTCAATGTGTTTTCAGGCCCAGATGTTTCCACAGAGCTCCTTTCTATTGTCATTTCCCAAGTTCAGAGGCCAGACCTCCTTTCACAGCTTACTCCAAGGCAGAAATGGTCCCCAGACTGTGCTGATGGTTCAGACAGCGGAGTGAGCTCCGCCGGCTGGGCTTGATGCTCCATCGGCTATGCGGATTGGCCCTGTCCTTGAGGGCCACCAGGAAGAGGGCTGCACTTGCTGTCTCCACTGAGCTGTGGAGATGTGTGTTTATCTGCCTGAGGGTCTTGCTGAATACCTGCTACCTGTCTGCCCACAAACGGCCCCTGGTTGCACTCTGGGAAGTAGGAAAGTGGTTATGGGGTGTCGGTTCTATGCATGTTTGGCTGTCTTGGGAGACTGGGGTACAGGGGTGGGGTTTGATGTCACAAAGAGAAAGCCTCTTGGAGGAATATACTGGGGTGCCAAAAATGTAGACAAAAAAAATAGATACATTTTAAGAGATGTTATCTATGTATAACTTTCCGAAGTTGAATTACGATAGCAATATGCAGCACAACGTTCACTCAAAAGATGACATTCATCAAGGCGACAGGCAGGACTGTTGAAGAAAATGGCAGAAGCACAGTTGTCATCTGGGGAGCAGGAGACCATTTTGAATTTGGTATGTGAAATTCGAAAACATTGTGGAAGGACATGAGTATGCAACAGACAATGGAGGCATGACAATGGAAGCGTGAGTATGCAGCAGAACCTCAACACACCTAACAACTACATGCATTTGGAATGAGTCTGAGATGCCTGGTCCAGAAGCCTTGCATAGCAGCAAGTCCTGCAGTTGCTCACCATCCTCAGAAGTGTCTGGATGCTGATGGTAGCCACTGTGAGCACATCTTGTAACTGCAGAAGGCATGCGTGCCTTGTATTCATCTTTTGTTATTGGTCTATATTGAGGATTAACAAGTTTAATCGTTTTTTCCTTTCTTAAAATGAGTATACATTTTTAGGCACCCTCTGTATGTGTGACTTAGAGGCTGGAGAATGCAATGGGGAAAAGAGATAAAGGCAGGAACAGGAAAAGCCAACATGGCTCATGAGGCTGATCGAGGAAGGCCATGCTGTCCAGATGCTACCTTCCTCACCTGGTTCCTCCCGGCAGGCAGCTCTGTCCACTTTTTTTGAGATCAGTCTGTCCTAAGACTAAATCTAGGACACTGAGGAGTCTTGCCTGTCAGGCTAGGAGGACATTTGGCGGTCACCCATTCCTCCATGCTCTCTCTTCTCTCCCCAGCTGGATAGTTTCTTCAATTTCCCTAAGTGGTTGGAGGAATGTAAATCCCAGGTGTCTCAGTGTCACTTCAAGTGTGGGTCAGAAGGAGACTCAGATCCAGGGCAAGGAGCCTGCTAATCTTTCACGGTCCACCTCCTCTATCCAGTCAAGTGTGGTCCCTGGCATTCCAGAATCCCAGGTGAGATGTGTTGGATGTAGGTAGGGTCAACACCTTTGGCCACACATGTGAGGACACACCACCATCCACTGGACTGACCCCTGTGCTTTTGAGTAAAACTCCACCTATAGCCCAGGCCATGCAAGGGCCCTGGATCAATCAGAGCAGCATTCCTCATCACCCCGTCCGGCCACCCCTAGTCTGAATATCTTCCCAGTTTAACTTTAGTAGCATCGTGTCTAGTTAATGGGCATAATGCTGTGTAATTTTATTACTGATCTTGGTTAAAGCCCATGGCAACAGCCACCAGCGAAGCAACCAAGGAGCAAGTTTGCTTTTCCTCAGGCCCTTCGCATGGCACCTCACCATGTGAGAGGCGGATTCCGAGGTTCAACTCAGGGTCCCCACATGTGTTCCCCCACACTCCCAACCCCTTTGGACCTTTCCATTTTGGATCTTTGTCCCTCTGACTGTGTGCCCCACCCTGTTCCACCTCTCTGTTTTGAGGTCCACACTCTGGGGACTAGATTCCTTTGCTTCTGTCTCCTCTGCCCAGGTCAGAACTAGGGATCTGCAGAGAAAAAAGCTGAGAGGGATCAAGGATATCCCTGGCTTGTCACATTTGACATTTTGGACTAGATAACACTGTAACTGTGTGGGGGGGGTGGGCGGGGTATGAATTTTCTCCTGTCCCCTGGTGGGCAAAATGACCTCTGGTAGAGAGCCCTTCTTCTAGAAGCAGCAGTAGGTATTTTAGACACCTCTGGAGCCTTCCCCAGGATATCCTGCCATCGGGAGTGTGAGGAGGCAACTCCTGCTGGGGATGCTGGCAGGCGTTTTCCAGAGCTCTCACCACATTCCTGGGTCCACCAAGCTGCTCTGATTCCATGGCTGTTCTTTCAGCCAGAAACCACCTCATGCCTCACATGGGTCTGGTGCTCACTCTGTGGTCCCAGACAGCTGGTCTGCAGCTTCTCTGACTCTGCTCCTCGGGTTGACTGGAGAGGGTGGTAGACAGAGTGTGGGGCATCCTAGGCTGCTGGTCTGGCCTGACCTGGCTTCTCATTGGCCTGACCTGGCTTCTCAGTGGCTTGCAGCACTTCATCAATGATGTTCACACCGGATTGTGGTGAGCCTTTCATGTCATCGGATGATGTTACAGCCAGGGACCCTGAAGTGCCTGAATCCTGCCTGTGGAATTTCCAAGAGAGACAGACCCTGAGAACAGCAGCAAATGGGAAACAAAGTCATCTATGACTTGTTGTCGTGCACTAGTTTGAGAGTTCTTGTGCTAAACATCAAGTGATCAAAGCCTTCATTCCAAATAGAGATCAGGGTTAAGTGGTTGCAAGTTTTATACTTGCAATAACAAAACAATATGTTTTCTGTAAGAATTTAGTTAATAAAATGTTTTTAGTGGCCTCAAAGTACGTTTTGGTAAAAATGTATAGGCCTTGGTCATCCTAATCTATGGTTATAGTCAATAAAGTATGAGATTGACATATGACGGGGGAACGCAGGTGAAAATACAATGCAGTTCCAGTCACAGCCTCCAAGGGCAACATGGGTGACAGGCCCATGACAGCACCACACTCTGTCCTGGGGGTAGCCACTTCTCTCGATCCCAGGCTGGCTTCCTGGGGAATCTATTTATGACCAATATCTGTGTGAGGGTGGCTGGGCTCACTTTCTAATCATTCCCATTGTATCACAGTCACAGTATAAAGATTTATATTGTGAGTCGGGCTCGGTGGCTCAGCCTGTCATCCCGCGCCTTTGGGAGGCTGGGGTGAGTGGATTGCCTGATCCCGCGGGTTCAAGACCTGCCTGGGCAGCGAGACCTCATCTCTACAATAAATCAAAAAATCAGCCAGGCGTCGTAGTGCATGCCTGTAATTCCGGCTACTTGGAAGGCTAAGGTGGAAGGATCGCTGGAGCTCAGCAGGTCGAGGCTGCGGTGGCCAGGAGCGGCCACTGCACTCCAGTCTGGGCGAGAGTGAGACTCCAACTCAAAAAAAAAAAAAAGATTTATATTGTGAATCAAATGCCTGGAAACACTTTATCTGGGTTGGTGCTTAATGACTCCATGGGCAGAATTCCATTGAAGTCAGGTATAGTCTATGGCTTGGGCTCGAGGCCCCAATAAAGCCCTGTCACTGGCACTGTCCTTTTCCTCCTCCTCCTTGTCTTCTCCTTCCTCTTCTCTTCTTTTTCTTTTTCTTTTCTTTGAGTCAGAGTCTCACTCTGTCACCCAGGTTGAAGTGCAGGCATGCTCACGGGCACTGCAGCCTTGACCTGCTGGGCTCAAGTCATCCTTCCACCTCAGCCTTCCAAGTAGCTGGAAATGAAGGCTCACACCACCATGCCCGGCTAATTTTTGTTTTTTGATTTATTGTAGAGGTGAGGTCTCACCAAGTTGCCCAGGCTGGTCTCAAACTCCTGGGATCAGGCAATTGTCTTGTCTCGGCCTCCCAAAGTGATGGGATGACAGGCACAAGGCACCGCATCCAACCTTCTTCCTATTCTTACTCTTATTCTTATTCTTTTTATTCTTCCTCCCTCCTTCTCCCTCCTCCTCCTCCTCTTCCTCTCCTCCTCCTTTCCTCCTCCTTCTTCTTTCTTCTTATTTTATAGAGACAGTGTCTCTCTATCACAGACTGGAGTGCTGTGGTGGGACCATAGCTCACTGCAGCCTCAACCACCTGATTTTAAGCAGTCCTCTTACCTTGACCTCCCAGAATGCTGGAATCACAGATGTAAACCACTGCATCTGGCCCACCTTCTGTCTTCTTTGAGCCCAAATGGCCAACATTCTCAAATGGTTGTAAAAAAAAATAGAGATAGAGGACCCATGAAGTAGAAGCAAGGGTCAGGAGGGTGGAGGCCGTCACAGTGGCACCTGTGCTCACTCGTAAATGTGGTCCATTCAGCTTTTGGGACTCTAAACAGATGAGTGACTTTCCTGTGGATGACATGAGAATGACTTTGTGCACACACTCATTTAGTATTTTTACTATTAAACACACTGAGTCTCAAGCCTCAAGCATCCAGAAAATCCAAAGGTGCCTCCATTTTCCCAAACTGCTACTGCCTGGAATGTGGCAGAGTGAGCTTGCCCATGCTATACTTCCAAGGGCACCTTGGTCTCCCATGTAATTGACTGTGAGCAATGGAAATAGCTGTGGTTTTTAATACAGTGATATTTCCTCTTCAGGGACTCTAGCCCCTTGTCTAGTTTCAACAACTGCTAGCTCGGTCCCAAGACGTGGTTCTTGTTTCCTCCTTGTCTCATGGAGAGAGTGTTTGCATTTGCACAGGGTTTTTAATGGGCTGTAAGCTGTTGGCTTTGAGAAGGATTCTTGGTTCAGAGCCAGGGAGACTCGAAATGTTTGGGGAAGTCGATGAGGGATGGAGAGACTCTCCCTCCTGCTGTCCACATGAGTCACGTCCACATGGGCAGATGGGCAGGAGGAGCCCGCGGTGGCACAGGCATGGCCGTGGTACTCCGTTCTTTCCCTGAGCAAGGAATCTGGCCTGGGCAACCTCTTCTGTGAATGTCTGGGGCCAGAAGTTTCAGATCAAGCTGGAGAGTGTTAAGAGGGGCCCCTTTGTCTCATTCCAGAAGCAGTGGTGGGAGCTCCCAATTTGGCTGCCACTGGTGGTCTGGACCACTGAGTTCTCGAGATGAAAATAATTTCCAGAGATTTTCTCTTTCAGGCAAGACCATACCTAAGCCATCCCAGAAAGACAGATCTATTCTGTTTGGAACTTCTCTGGGAGGGAGGCCTGGCATCCACCCTTGGTGACAAAGTCTGCTTATCATGATCTGAGGTTTTGCCTTCTCACCCAGACCTCTTTAACTCAGGCCCGTTGACTTTTCTCTCTGTAGACCAACCCTCTGTGGCCTTGAAGGCCATGGTTTAACAGTGGTTATCACTTAGTTACTTTCCTGTCTGCAATATCATTTCAACTCTAGCTCTTCTAGGTGGCAGCCAGGGCAGTTGGTGCTTCCCTGGCGTCTCCACGGAGATGCCCCACCAGCAGGGGAGTGTGAACATGTGTGTGTATGCATGTGGCCCATGGGTAGCTCAGAGGGGCCTACTGAAGACTCAGAGTTTCCTTGGAGTCTACTGTTTTATTTAAACACTCATCAAACTGTGAAGCTTGGTCCTAAAATATAACTGGTTGTTCCAATTTTAAGACAATGCTTTAAATGACTTAGCATCAAGACAAAATTCAACCCTTTCCCCTATTTTGTTAAAAAAAACTCTTGAGGAAATGGATAATTTGGGAAGATGCCACACTTTTGGGTGGTGGGATCTGGTGCCCACTACACACTGCTAATAAGCTCTAAGTTAGAGAACCCTGGGGAGGGGGCATCTCTTGCCTTCTGGAGCAGGTCAGTCGGAGTTTGAATTCTGACAGTCTCACCTCCTGGCAGTTGCACTTCCAGAAGATTTCATCAGCTTCTCAGTTATCACGGGGGGTGCAGTTACCACTGGGCACCTACTATATGCCAGACACTGTTTTAGGAGCTGAAAACAGGAAGTGATTAAGATCCACAAGGTCTCTCCACAGAATAAGGCATTTCTATCTCAGATGGGAGAAACCAACAGTAACCAAGTAAGCAAACAAGAATGCTTCAGATTATAATAACTACTACGAGGAAATAAAACACAGCAATATAAGAGTGCAAATGTGAGTGTGTGTGTGTGTGTGTGTGTGTGTGTGTGTGTGTACATGTGCGTGCATTCACATACACTCATCCCTTTAGAGGATATGGCTAGGAAAGGCCCCTCTGAAGAGGTGATATTTGATATCTGATCGGTAAGGGAAGCCAACTGTGAGAATTGAATGAAGTAAGTTAGTAAAGTCTGTGTTCTGTGGGAGGGGCTTAGTAAGTATCAATTACCTCTCTTTCTTCAAGAATCAAAGTTTAGCAAAATATATTTATTTGTTTTTTATTTTTATTGAACAGTTTTAAAATTTTAGAGTTGTGGGGTACAAGTGAGGATTTGCTACATAAGTAGGCTGCTTGCAGGTGACGTTTGGGCTTCTAACTAGTCTTCTCTCCTCCCGGAAGTAGACCGGGTATCCATCGTGTAGCTATGTGCCCTCCTCCCTTCTCTTTCCCTCTGTCTTCTAGTGGTGCCCAGCGACTGCCGATCCCACCCTTGTGCTAATATGACTAGTGTTCAAGGCCCACTTATGAATGAGGCCCACTTATGAGTGAGAACATGCGGTCTTCAGATCATTGCTTCTGTGATAATTCACTTAGTATGATGGTCTCCAGCTGCATCCAAGTTGCTGTGAAGGCCATAATTTTGTTCTTTCTTATGGCTGCATAATATTCTATCATGTATATGTACCACATTTTCTTTATCCAGTCCACTTTTGATGGGCATCCAGGTTGGTTTCATGTTTTTGCTATTGTGAATAGTGCAGCAATAAACATGCATGTGCAGGTCAAAGACATTATTTAAACAAGGTTAGATGACAGTTTTTAATAGGTTGTTAAATATGATTGGAAAGATCTCAAATGGGTAACTAGAGGACTGAGTGTGGTGGCTCACATCTGTAATCCCAGCACTTTGGGAAGCCGAGGTGGGAGGTTTGCTTGAGCCCAGGAGTTCAAGACCAGCCACAACATAGGGAGAGCTTGTTTCTACAGATAAAAGAAAAAAATCAGTTGGGTGTGGTAGCATGCATCCAGTCTCAGCTACTTGGTAGGCTGAGGCAGGAGGATTGCCTGAGCCCAGGAGATTGAGGCTGTGGTGAGCTGTGATTATGTCACTGCACTCCGACCTGGATGTCAGAGTGTGACCCTGACTCAAAAAAAAAAAAAAAAAAAACCAAGGAATTCAACCATATTTTTGGAAATAATACCATCAGAATGTGTGTTTGCAACCCAAATGGTTGTACCTCTTCCAGGAAGGCTGCTCGGTGCTCTCTACTGATTCTCAGTATTTTTTCCTGTACTGGAGAGTCTCAGGTTTCCTACTCACCCATTGGCATGACCTGTTCCCACAAAGCATGTAAATAACACCTTTACTCCCTTGACCAACTAATATCAGGTTTACATCGTAACTGGTTAAATACATGGGAAAAATGAGCACAATGATTGTCATCTCCTTAAGGAGGAGCTGTATTTTGCAAGCCAGGGCATTTCCCAAAATATGCCAGCAACTGTTCCAAAATATTTTTCTTTTACCTATATAATGATAATAACTAGGCTGTAAGCTAACGATTATATAGGACTATATGGTCTACAAAGTCCTTTTGTGTCCAGTATAAGGGAAGACCCCAAAAAACTGGAGTTTATTTATAAAAAATTGTGTATTTATTCTTACATGTTTAAACTTCAGTCACCTTCAAAAGACTCTCCGTTTGACGCAATACACCTATTGAGATTTTTTTTCACTGCTCAAAACAGTTTTTAAACTCCTCGATTTTGATGCCTTTTAGTGCTTTGCTTTTTTTTTTTTTTTTTTTTTGAGTTGGAATCTCACTCTGTCGCCCAGACTGGAGTGCAGTGGCTGCTCCCGGCCACCACAGCCTCGACCTGCTGGGCTCCGGCGATCCTTCCGCCTCAGCCTTCCGAGTAGCCGGAATTATAGGCGTGTGCTACCACGCCCGGCTAATTTTTTGATTTTATTGTAGAGATGAGATCTCACCTGCCCAGGCGGGTCTCAAACCCGTGGGCTCAGGCAATCCACTCACCTCAGCCTCCCAAAGGTGTGGGATTACAGGCTGAGCCACCAAGCCCGGCTGCTTTGCTGTTTTTTATTTCGTCTCTTCCACATCAGCAAAATGTTTGCCTTTGAGGACTTTTTCCATCTGGGAAAACAAACAAACAAACAAAAAAGCTGCTTGGAGTGAGATCAGGTATATAGGAAGGGTGAGAGGCACAGGACTCATGCTGTTTTTGGTCAAAAACTTGAACACTCAGCATGGTGTGGGCAGGTGCACTCGTAAATCATCCATCATGAAATGCACAAACATGATGAAAGAATCTCCAAAAAAAATTCACTGAAGCTGAACACAGCCTCTCACAACTCTAGCTGGTCCACTGATGCTGATGGGTTCCTGGAACACTTACCTACTAGGGGAAGCCTGTACTCCAAGAGGCCCATCCTCCAAAAGATAATTCAATTTTTTGTGCATGTCCGCCTTGCATTTGTGCTTCTCAGTCTCCAGGATTAAGTACCACGGGGCAGTGAGAAGAGTCTGAGCCTCAGAATCACCCAAACCTGCGTTCACATCCTGGTTCTCACCCTCATCTGTAATTTTTAAAAAATTGTTTAAATGTTTTATGAGCTGAGGACCCATAGCCCCTTGACCGACTTATTAACTGAATATATCCATGTCAGTGACAAAAGATTTTAACTTTTGAATCCACAAAAGGGTGGAGAAATTGAGATACCACGTGGGGTACCAATCTCCCAAGACTCTGTCCTACAGAAACTGGAGCATGTCTACCTTTTAGCTATTGCACATGTTCTGTCTCTTATGGCCCTGCTCACAATAATGCATTGGCAGTAAGTCACGGTAAACAGTAGTGGATTTTTTTTCGATTAAGCAGCATTTTAAAATCTAGTCTTGTAGACTGGCCCTTCCAAATAATGGATTGGTAGTTTGAAATAAATTCACTTTTCTTTTTCTAAATGTGAAGACTTTATTTTTCTTTCCAGCTAATTTTTAAATTTTTTTGTAGAGACATGTTCTTGCTGTGTTGCCCAGGCTGGTCTCAAACTCCTGGGTTCAAGTGATCCTCCCACCTGGGCCTCCCAAAAGCCTTCGTTTCAAAAGGAAAAAAATGTCTCAAATGATGGTCCATCATGCTTAAATTCAAAAGAATCTGTCAACAAGTGAAATGTAAAAAACTTAAATACATCCTACAGTCACACCCAACAATGTCTGTTTAGTTTCAGTAACCATCCATCACATTAAGTTAACATTGTTAATTTGAATTTTTATTGGTTTTGAGTTTTGTACTTGCTCCATTTGTAAGTTGTTTTTAGTTTTATAGTTGGACAAGAGCAATAAGTGTAAGAAATTCATGCCTGATTTTGTTTCATAATTTGGGGAACAGGACATATAAAAACAGAAATTGTAATGGGATATGGTGATGTGTGCTCGAAATGCTGTGGCTTCCTAAAGGACAGAGCCACTGCCCTTGCCTGGGGAGTTGAGGTAATTTGTAAAAATGGTGTAATATTCAGCATTTGGTAAGTCATGAAGGATGAGCAGTAATTTATCAGGTGAAGGAAGGTTGGGGGTGAGGAAGGGCTTTCAAGGCCAGTGATGTGGGGCATCTACACAGTGGTGCAGAGGCTTGGCATGGTTGAGTGAGAAGTTAAGAACAAGGACTACTGGGAGAGGAGGCTGCAGGGCTAGGCAGAGGGCCAGAGCAAAGGGCCATGTAAACTAGGCTAGGGAGCTGGAGTCAGTCCTGGAGGCAGAGGGGCCTTAGGGTGGTCAGTGAATGTGGGACTTGACTGAGCACTGTGGCTCATAATCCCAACATGGGAGGCTCAGGTAGGAGGATTGCTTGAGCCCAGGGGTTCGAGACTAGCCTAGGCAACACAGCAAGACCTCGTCTCTACAAAAACAACAAAACAAAACAAAATTGGCTGTGCGTGGTGGCACATGTCTGTAGTCCCCGACTGCTTGGAAGACTGAGGCAGAGGATCACCTGAGCCCAAGAGGTCAAAGCTGTGGAGAGGTATAATTGTGCCACTGCACTTTAGCCTGGGTGACAGAGTAAGACCCTGGCTCAAAAAAGAAAAAGAAAAAAGAACACACGTGACTTAACTGATATGATTTTAAGGTATGTAATGCCAGAATTTGGGGGAGGAGGGATTGGATGGGTAGAGGCCGGGTAAGAGCAAATGGGAGTGGTACCTTGACCAAGCTACAGACTGTGGGGATGGAGAAATAAGGGACTGAGTCCAGAGACATTTCTGAGGTTGAGCTGGCATGAGTTTGTGTCCCTTTGGAGGCAGGGAGTGAGGGATGGGGCTTTATCTGTATGGGCCAGAAAGTTGAGAATTCAGAAGATGGAGCAGGAGTTCAGTTCCGGGTTAGGTGAAAGCTGAGTGTGAAAAGCCCATGGGTCATCCTGGTGGATGTCTTGCTGGTTGTTGGGAAAGTAAGGCCAGTACTTGGGAGGGATTTTGGGGCTCTCCATGAATCAGGGAGACATTGGCATATATAGATCACGACTGATGCTATAATGTCTTCCCTAAAAGAAGGTTTGGATAAAAAAGAATGGAAAGCCAAGACTGGAACTCCAACATTAAGGACAGATGAGGAGGAAAAGCTCCCAGAGAGACAGCCGGAAGTTTAGGAAAAGAACCGGGACAGTATGGTGTCCTAGAAGTCAAGGGGAGAGGAGGGTTCAACAGGCAGGGGACAGTAGGAGGGTTGAACACTGAGTGAATTTCTTTGAAGAAATAGGACCTTTTGACTGTCGACTTCTTGACATGTAGACTCACGGAGCAAGGAAAACATGGCAACATCTTAGGTCCCTGCCAAATAGCTGAGCAGTCATGACGTGTGCTACTCTAGGGAGAGGAGGCATTTGACATTTCACAAAGCAGATGGGCAGGAGACCAAGCCACTGGGAAATGTGTCTTTCATTCATCCATGCATCCATTCATCTGTCCATCAAATATCTCCTGAGGGCTTGCCAGGTGACAGACTCTGGTTGAGGCAGGGTTCAAGAGAGTGGGTGGAACACAGAGGTAAAGAAGACATAATCCCTGCCCTGGGGATCTCATAATGTTGCTGGGAGACAGCTGTCAAAAGGTAATTATAGTGCTAGGCAGTGAGTGCTATGGAGAAGGATATGCGTGATGGCCCAGGAGGGTGGCACAGAGGCTACTTGACCTGGGTGGAAAAGGTCTGTTCCCAGGTAGAGAGAGCACTAGAGTTGGGAGAACAGCCAGGGAAAAGCAGGAGGGGAGAGAGGGTTTGGGGATGTAGGGGGGGGCAGTGATGGAGGTGAAGCTGGGAAGGAAGGCAGAGGCCAGATGGTGGCAGGTTTAGGATGCTGTGGCAAGGAGAGGCCTTGCTAAGCAAAAGAGTAGCATAGTAAGGCCAGGTTTCAAGAAAGCAGCACTGGGTCACAGAGAGGGCTGCATGGGCAAGGGAAAGGCCGAGGCAGGGAATCCAAGTAGCGTCAACTCTCAAGCCATTTGCAGTCTCATTCAGCAAGTGTTTGTTGAACACCTGATATGTGCTTTGCTTTATGCTGGATGCCAACAGTTTCCAGAAAAAAATGCTCTTGACTTGCCTTTTCTTACCTCTTTTCCTCCCTTCTTCCCTCTCTCCTTTCTTCCCCTCCTTCCCTCTCTTCCACTCTTCTTTCTTTTCTTTCTTTCCAGGGTCTTACTCTGTTGCCCAGGCTGGAGTGCAGTCATATGATCATAGCTCACTGCAGGCTCAAATTCCTGGCCTCTAGTGATCCGCCTGTCTCAGCCTCCTGAGAAGCTGGGTCTATAGGCATGTGCTACCTACACCCAGCTAATTTTAATTTTTTTTGTAGAAATGAGATCCCCCTATGCTGCCTAGACTGGTCTTGAACTCCTGGCCTCAAGTGATCCTCCTGCCTCAGCCTCCCTAGACTTGCCTGTCTTATAGGGTCCTGCTGATCCTAGGGGATTCTTGGGGATGCAGATGGCCAAATCACCAGCAAACTCTTCTCCTGGAAGGTTGCTGTTCCCCCCAGAATCAGCCTCTAGACCCACAAGCCAGTCCCCTTTTTTGTGTGTGTATCACTCAGTATTTGACAGTCCCGGCTAGCTTGGTTGCTGTGGAGGGCATGAGGCCAGTGGACTAGCCACTGTACAAAAAAAGCACTGCACAGAGACATCTGCTTCTGTTTCCCAAGAAACTGTGCAGCAGCACGGGGCGGACTCGGTACCCAGGCACATGCTCTGCATTATTTTCTAGTTATAATGGAGCATGACTTCCATGTGGCTGGTGATGAAAGTCAGGTCAGTTTCAGAAGGCGGCGTGTTTCCGATTATGCAGATCGCATCCAAATATTTACCTCATGGCATGGTCGTTTTGGCTGGGCCCTGCCTTTGAATACCATGGAGTGCATCCGGGCCTTCTTGGCACTGCCTTTAGGGAAGATCTACTGTGCTTTGAGCCTTGTTGCTGGCAGTGGGGAGCCCTGGGCACAACCTGGGGTTGCCTCTTTTGGTTGTGGTACTTGAAGCGAGTCAATAAGTGGCAAGGAATGTACATGCTCTTCCAGGAAAAATCAGAGCCTGTTAGTTCTGGAAGAGAGCTCAACTCTCATTCCATACAACCGGCTCATTTCACTGATATGGAAACTGAGAGTGTGAGCCACTGGCCAATGGGCCTCAGGTCACAAAGTGAGTAACAGCAGACTTGGTACCAGCATGCAGGGTCCCGTCCTGAGTGTCCCACGAGGTCACTTTTTATCTTTCTACATTTCCCGTTTGCTGCTATGCCTCTTTTATTAAAAGTATCAGCCAGGTGCAGTGGCTCACACCTGTAATCCCAGCACTGTGGGAGGAAAGGGAAGAGGATTGCTTGAGCCCAGGAGTTCGAGATCAGCATGGGCAACATAGCAAGACCTCGTCTCTACGAAAGAATTTAAAAAACTAGCCAGGCGTAGTCATGCGTACCTATGGTTCCAGCTACTTGGAAGGCTGAAGTGGAAGGATCGCCTGAGCCCAGCAGGTCGAGGCTGTGGTGAGCTGTGATCTGCGTCACTGCACCCCAGCCTGAACAACAGAGTGAGACCTCAACTTTAAATAATAACAATAATAAAAGTATACAGTATTTTCAGTGGAACCTGCTTAGCGTAGATACCACATTAGAAAGGTCCCATTCTGTGAATATATTCCTGCCTTATATGATAAACTCTGAGTTGGCCCAACTTGAATGACAGAAGTAAAAGAGGTAGGCCAAAAAGCAGGAAATTTGAGGCTAACAAAATCATGTGGCTAGAGCATTTGGGGGTTAAGAAAGTAGCAGCTGTGGAGCAAGCCCAGGACCTGGAGGGTGAACTTAGTTTAGCACTTTTCTCTTTAAGTCTCACCTACCGGTGTCCAGTGTCCAGTGGCTCTCACACCAGAACATGCATTCAAGTCACTGGGGAGCTTATTTGAAATGCATATTTCTGGGTCCTGCCCCCAGAGGTTTTTGCTTGCTGGGTTGGGTGTAGAGCCAAGAATCTGCATCTCTCAATGGAAATAGAAATGTGGGGTGAATTGTGTTGCAAGTTACCCTGTGGATGGCACCACGAGACACTCAGGTGTCTGGTTCAGAGTGTAAACTCAGTAACATGTACACGAATGAGTAGGTTGAAGTGTGTGTCACTGAGATCTTTACTATAAGGATTATCCAACCTGGAGGAGACAGGTATTGAGAAGGAGCCTTAGAGTATGGTGGACCAAGCTGGAATTAGCAGGACAACTGAATTTACACCTGCTGAGTTTTTGGGGGCAGCGTGTCAGTAGTGTTTTCCTCTGTAGGGCTCATGCTTTCCTTAAGGCTTAGTCTTTATTTTTCTTTCTTTCTCTCTTTTGGTTTTTACTCATCCTCCTGCTTTGTTTTGGTGTGTGCAAATACATCCTTTTAACTGTTCCTGAATGCATGTGTAGGACTCATTTTTTAGAATAATTGCTATGGGGGAATTCTGATACAAAAGTCAAGGCTGAGCATGCTCAGTTTCAGTCTTCCATATCTGTAAGGTTCTTTTTTTTTTTTGAGTTGAAGTCTCACTCTGTCACCCAGGCTGGAGTGCAGTGGCATAATCTGCAGCCTTGACCTTCAGGGCTCAGGAGATCCTTCCACCTCAGCTTCCCAAGTAGCTGGGATTACAAGTGTGTACCACCACACCTGGATAATTTTTTTTTTGTAAACATGAGTTCTCACTATGTTGCCCAGGCTGGTCTCAAACTCCTGGGCTCAAGCAATCCTCCCACCTCGGCCTCCCAAAGTGCTGGGATTACAGGTGTGACCCACGATGCCTGGCCAATATCTTTGAGATCCTTACCTTCATATTGTAGCTGCTGGCATTGACATTAATACTGAAAGGTAAGATTTGGGGCCTTTTGCAGTATGTTGTGTTAGAGTCAAGATAATCAAGATGTAACACTGAATCGTGTTTCAGAGAAAACCATAGTACAGGCCTTAATTTAGATCTTGCATGAGTTTGGATTCACCCAGTAGGTTGCACCACCTCCCAGGTTCCTGCAAGGTCCCTGTTGTCCTGGTTGAGCCTACAGCTATCTATTCCTGCTTTTATTTGCTCTCGAATTCTCCAAACTTTGCTTTCTGGGCTCAAACGCCAAAGTGTATTTTTGTAATGTTCACTTTAGAGTGTTGACTAGGTTATGTGGCTAAAACCAAACCTACTTTTTCCAGTCTCTCCTAGAATGAGACTTTAGAATTTCATGTGACTCGTTTTCTATGGAGAACAGATGGTAGGTTTAATCTTGTAGAACGAGAATTAGAAACCAGTGAAACCTTACATGATTTCACATTAGTGCCGAAACCAAATCCATTGAAAACATTTAGAGCTGTTCCTGGTGTTGGATTTACTGGTGGTGATGAGAAATGCCCAGGGCGTTTTGTGACAAGGCTGCCACCAACTCTTGGCTTACTCCCTGCCTACCACCTTTTGCAATCTGTTCTGAATCTTTCTCCATTTAATCTGTTTATTTGTATTTATTGAATGAGCGGTACTGTAACCATGACTGAAATTTTTTAAATTACAAGAGAATTTATCCTGCATTCAGCTTCAGGAACAGATTGCATGTTTTCATTTTTCCAAGTCCCCTCCAGGCTGTGTTCATAGTCTACAGAATCATTGCATTAATATAATCATGGTATAGTTACAGGTTTGTTTTGGACATTTTTCACTTAATATTGCATTACTAGACTATTTCCATATTGCTCTGTACTGCTCATGATTATGGTGGTTCATGGAGTCATTAAACCCTAATTTATTTGACCATGCTTTCACTTGGGTCATATATACTCATTTCCCTTAAAAAGGCTCTGATGGAAAAATAAAACACAGCCACAATCGCTGACAATTACTTCTCCTACTCTTGTCTAAACTCACCTGCTGTCTTCCCTGAGAGCCTCAGATTCACTCAGCCCCATTGTGTTTCATAGAGACCTTGGCTTTCTGGTTACTCTGGCTGTGGTCAGCTACTGTCAACATGTGACAACTTCAATCCCAGACCCCCTTAATCACTGTCCAGACCACCTTTCCCAGCCTTTGGCTATCGCAAAAGTTGCTTTCTTTTCTCCAAGTCCTGTGTCAAAGGCCGACCTAGCTCATTTCTGGTTATCTTGGTTGCCACGTTTTATACGTATATAGAGTGTGCCCCCCCAAAAGTATACACAGCTTAAGGAAGGAAAACTGTATTAATGTTGTAATACTCAATATAGACCAAGAACAAAAGATGAATACAAGTCACATTTGGTTTCTGCAATTATAAGAGGTGCTCACAGTGGCTACCAATAGCATCCAAACACTTCTGATGATGGCGAACTAAAAAGAATATAAAGATTACATTTCTTAAAATGTGTACATATTTTTTTGGCACCCTGGTATTATCATATCTGCAGTCATATTTAGGGAGCATTGAGGATTCTTTACTGCAAGCAACAGAGACAAACATAAGCAATGGAAGATTTATTGGAAGAAGCCTAGGAAGCAGGAGGGAAGTGAGGCTTGCCAGAGGGCAACAACACAGGAGTGGTCTCAGGGCATGAACAGTGGGATCAAAAGAGCCGCTACTGGAGGAAGGACCCAAAGCCACTGGTCTGCTGGTCACCTTGCTGGAGATTCTAATTCCAAGGAGGACGTGTACGGTTGACCCATTCTGAATGCAATGTCTTCAGCTGGCAGGCCTCTCCGTGGAGTACTGCTTTATCCATTGTGGTAAGGTGATTTTGTGTGTGTGTGTGTGTGTGTGTGTGTGTGTGTGTGTGTGTGTGTGTGAGTCAGAGCCTCACTGTGTCGCCCAGGCTGGAGTGCAGTGGCATGCTCATGGCCACCACAGCCTTGACCTGCTGAGCTCAGGCAATCCTTCCGCCTCAGCCTTCCAAGTAGCTGAAACTACAGGTGCATGCCACCACACCTGGCCAATTTTTTTGTTTTATTATAGAGACCAGGGCTCACCAAGTTGCCCGAGCTAGTCTTGAACCCCTGAGCTCGGGCAGTCATCTCGCTTCGGCCTCCCAAAGTGCTGGGATGACAGGCATGAACCACTGCACCATGGAAGACCCATGGAAGGTGGAATGTTGCCCTACACACATTTTCCTAAAGGTCTATATTTACACAAATATCCCTCCTTGACATGAACCAACACTTCCACAGAGCCAAGCATCTAGCTACAACCCAAAATCGTTGGGGGAATTTCAGTTTCCCCCAAGATTGTCATGGTCCCTTCTCGCACAACACAAGTTGAGTTAATGGGGAGGGTACTACCCTGCTCTTACTTCTCTGGATGCCATTGTTTTCTCCTTCTCCTGGCTCATACCCCATAGTGACTGTTTAGAGAAGCTCCATAATACCAAGCAGTAGTTTTTAAATGAGGAGAGGGATATCAGACCCTAACCTCAACCCTAACCTCACCCCACGCAGAGCACATCAGAATCTCTGGGAGGTCGGGCATGGTGGCTCGTGCCTGTAATCCCGCACTTTGGGAGGCTGAGGTGAGAGGACTGCCTGAACCCATGGGTCTGAGACCAGCCTTGGCAACTTAGCAAGACCTGGTTTCTATAATAAATCAAAAAATTAGCCAGGCATGATGGCACACTCCTGTGGTTCCAGCTACTTGGAAGGCTGAGGCAAAAGGATGGCCAGAGCCCAGCAGGTCAAGGCTGCGGTGACTGTGAGTGTACCACTGCACTCCAGCCTGGGTGATGCAGTGAGACTCTGACTCAAAAAAAAAAGAATCTCTGGGGGGAAGGGTCATAGCATGCTCTGTGTTGAACAAGCTCCTTTCTAATTCTTACCCCATCCTGTAAAACCTCCAGTGGACTGGAGAGAGTACCACTTTGATTTTGGGGTTGAATCTATATCTTACACATTACAGAACTTTTCAATGATGACATATGTTCTCCCAATAAAGGGACAAAGTGGAGGTCTCCTGTCCCCCTGCTGGGGGACTGGTGGCATGTGAGATGCCTTACTTAGTATTTCATTTCATCTACCCAGTGGCAGTGACAGATGGGCATTGTTTGACTCACATGCATTTTCAAAGCCCACCCTTCTTCCTTGAGGTCACACTGCCACTCTGAGCCTCAGTGACTGCATCTGCAAAATGGAAACTCAAATCCTTAAAATGAATCTTGTGGGTGTCAGAAGTAGGGTTTGTGTTAAAACAGTTCAGGCAAATTCAGGATATTTTTGCTTGTCTGCATGGCCTCTTCTTTCTGGAATCCTCCCAATTCATCTGTCCCCTTCTGTCAGTGGAAGGCCTCGAAACTTTCGTAGAAGGCTGAGGTCACCAACATGAACTTCACCACTCACTCCTTTCTTGACACCAGCATATTGTTTTCTCTCTCTTTTTTTACACTTTATTTATTTATTATTTTATTTTAAAGATGTGGGGTACAATTCAGGGTTAGGTATACAAATGTTCATTATGCAGGTACCCTTGTTGATGAGGTATGCCCCTCCCTTCCCTGGCAGTTTGCCTTAACTGCCAATTCCCATATTGTTTTCCATACTGGAAGATATCTTTTGTTTGTTTTCTTTTCTTATCATTTAAGTAACTTTACCCTGGATTTTCTTTTTTTATTTTTTGATTTGGATTCTCATTCTGTTGCCTAGGATGGAGGGCAATGGCACGCTCACAGCCACCACAGCCTCAACCTGCTGGGCTCAGGCGATCCTTCCACCTTAGCCTACCAAGTAGCTGGAACTACAGGCACATGCCACCATGCCTGGCTAATTTTTTTATTTATTGCAGAAATGAGGTCTCACCAAGGTGCCCAGGCTGGCCTCGAATCTGGGCTCAGGCAATCCTCTCACTTTGGCCTCCCGAAGTGCTGGGATTACAGGCTTGAGCCACCATTCCTGGCCTACCCTGAATTTTCTTAGGGCACACCAGCCTATAAGTATGGGATCACTGAAAGTCATCACTTCAATTTCAGTGACCTGTTTACATGTGCAGGTGCAGAATCTTTGCCAATCTTAAGGTCACTGAAACATTGCTGGAAATCACAGGAGGTGCCCTTGGTGCTCATGAACCTTTACAAAGTTTATGAACTCTGTGAACAAACGCTTTAAGCCTCTGTTTTTCATCTGTAAAGGGAAGATGATAACTTCCTCAGTGGGCTGTTCTGAGAATTAAACTAGACAATACATATAAAGCAATTGCCCTTCGGTTAGCCAATGTTCTGTATTGAATAAATGGTGATTGTTATTGGTGTCGTTTGTTAAACATCTGTGAATAGTCGTGGCCTGCCGGCTGCTCTGAGGAATGGACTTGATCCCCAAGGCAACCAGCTATTTACAGGTGGGTGGGTGATGAAGTCACTCTGCATCTGCTTCTTCATTTCTGCTGCCCAGTTTGGTGGGAAGATTTTCTAGTTGGGCTCTTTTGATTGCCAAAGTCAGGAAACTACTCATGTTAGGTTGAATTCTAGGAAATTATGAATCCTATGAAATTGCATTTTTGTAGATCACAAATGATCAAATATCAGCAATTTCTAATGTTTCTACCTAATGCTTAAAGAACTATATCTGCAAATAGGTTTATTCTCCTGCACTGTCCTACTTCCTGTTTTGTTTTTCACTAATAAATGTATTATGGCGTGCTGTCCCTTTTATCAGATGTAAATCTACTCCATTCTAACAGAAAAACTGTATTTCATTGTTTAGATGGATTAGGCTTCATTTAGCCAGGCTCCTATTCATGGATATTTAGGTTGTTTCCACATTTTGTTGTTGTTCTTCCAAAATATGTCATGCAAATCTTGTTAGGGTAAACTGAGGCAGGGTGGACAGAGTAAACTTAGCATCGGCCTTGCTCTCTCTTGAGCAGAATAAACTCTTTTGCTTTGCCTTTGCAATTCTTTCCCTTATTCCCGTGGCCCTGGCCCACCCTGCCTCAGTTTACCCTAACAAATCTTTATATATACAACTTTAGGCTATACTTTTGAGTATATTTGTACGATGAATAGCTATACATAGAGTTGCCGGCTAAAGGGTATGCACATTTGAAATTTTGGTAAGTGTTTTGCAAAGTTCCCTCCAAAGAAGTTGCTCCAACTTAATTTCCCATCAGCAGTGAACATTCTTGTCATATCAGTATTATCAAACTTTATCATCTGTGCCAATCTGAGGGTTATAAAATGGAATGTTGTTGTTTTATTTTGCATTTATTTGATTCTATGTGAGGCTTAAACAATTTTCATATGTTGTTTATTTTCCTGTTTTATCAGTCAGTTCAAGCTGCCATAACAAAACATGTTAGATTGGGTGGCTTAAGCAACAGGCATTTATTTTTCATAATTCTGGAGACTGGGAAGTCCACAATCAAGGTGCTGAATGGTTTGGCTCTCAGGTTTGGCTCTCAGGTAAGGGTTCTCTTCCTGACTGGCCGAGAGCTGCCTTCTCTCTGTGTCTTCACATGGCTAGGGGGTAGCAGAGTGGGGGTGGCACTCTGGTCTCTCTTTCTTTCCTTATAAAGACACTAATCTCATCATGGGGGTTCCACCCTCATGACTTCATCTAAAGGCCCCACGTCAAAATATCATCACATTGGGGGTTAGGGCTTCAACTGTTTCTACTTCTTGTGAATGGTGGGGGGGGGCCACACATTCAGTCCATAACACACATGCACCACCTGTTCACACCCTTCGTTCCTATCTCCATTGGTTGTCTTTTTCTTATTGATTTGTAGAATTCTTTTTACATGAAGAAAG
This sequence comes from Cephalopachus bancanus, assembly GCA_027257055.1. Classification (NCBI taxonomy): domain Eukaryota; kingdom Metazoa; phylum Chordata; class Mammalia; order Primates; family Tarsiidae; genus Cephalopachus; species Cephalopachus bancanus. The sequence goes on along the minus strand of JAPVLO010000288.1, from coordinate 1,124,747 downwards.
CCAGCAGTCTGGGGGTGCACCGAGAAGCACTCCAGGTTTTCTGCCTCAGTCTTCACATGTCATGTGCATATTGGGGAAGGGGCAGCATACTGGCAGGTTATGAAGCTTTGAGATACAGTCATTTGCTTTGTCTCTTACCATGAGCTATTATTTGCTTGCACTGTTTTTCACTGACTAACAGAGGTCCTGTTAGTTCATCCTAATTTTAGGAATAGTATGTCTCAAAACACTTGAAAGTTTTTCCATCTTGCATCTTGTCTTGCAGGAAACTCCTAGACTGTCTGAGGGTGGAGGGTCATTAGGATTGGGAAGGAGCAGCAGGAGGCTGGGAGGCCCATGCCACTAGCAAGCCATCCCCACTCCATGTTTTCTTTGTTTTTTCTTTCTCCTCGTCCTTCCTTTCTGTTTTTCTGTCTTTTTTCCCCTTTGTTTCTGGCTGTGTACTATAAAAATACAATTCTGGAGCATGTGGTTGGATTCCCACCATGGGGACTTTGATGGAGTTTCAAGTCACTCACCATAATTGAGCTATAAATTAGAGAATTCTTGTGAATAGAATAGGATGGAATGTAGTTTCATGCTTTCTTCCCCCGGGGACCCTGCCCAGTTTGGCAATAGGGAACTAAATTAAGGGAGGGATTAGTTCTAGGAAGTGGATTTTTAGTAGAGCTACATGTCTAATCCGAGCTATAGGCAGTGTCTGTGTTATCTATATTAATAAGAGCTCAAGGGTGGTGAGTAACCGAAATCCCCAGATATGCCAGTAACATATTTCTGTCTTTATTCATTTGTCGCAATTATCCATCCACTAGAACATCCATGGAACTGGGTTTACCTCTACTCATTTTACCCTTCTGTTTTACACCAAAAGTGTAGACAGGAAGGCCACAAGCTGCAGGGGAAAGAAAGAGCACTTGACTAGGAGTCAGGAGACCTCAGTTTTCATCTTGTCTGTGCCCAGGGTTTCTGCTTCTTCTGCGTAAAAGAAGGAAAATAACACCACCAATCTTCCAGTGTGGCTCGGGTGCTGAGGGATCCTGTCACGTGGAACTCTGTGCTATGCTGCCTACACCACAGAGCAGTTCATCTTCACTGTGCCCCATGCAGAGAATGTGCCTAGCCAGGGCTGGCCCACTTTCCGTTCCTGTGCTCAAAGTACTACCACATTCCGTTATTTTCCCAGGGCTGCCAGAACAGTTAGTTACCGCAAACTGGATGGCTTAAAACCATAGAAATTTATTCCCTCACAATGTTGGAGGCCAGAAGTTCAAAATCAAGGTGTCACTGGAGCAGCGCTCCTAAAATTACTAGGGGAAGACTCTTTCCCTGCCTCTTGCGGCTCCTGATGGTTCCTTGGCTTCTGGCTGCACCCCTTCAGTCTCTACTTGGGGATCACACTGCTTTGTCCTCTGAGCCTATGTCTTCTCTTTTATGTCTTATAAGGACATGTGTCATTGGATTTAGGGCCCACCTGGGTAATCTAGGATGATCTTATCTTGAGAGGAGCCATGTCACCTGGCACAGAGTAGGTGCCCGGATAATTACAGCTATGACTGCAACCCCCATTTCCTTCTCTGAGGCCGTCTCAATGCCCCCCAACCTCCCTAACCCAGTCTGGACAGCCATCCCTTCTCAGTAGCCTCCTCCAATCTTGTACTGGTTGCATAGACTCATCTGAGGCTAGGTTCAGTCCTCTTATGTGGACCTGGGGTGCTTTTCTCCTTGTCCTCATGACCTAGCTCAATGCTGGCATATAGTTGGTGCTCAAAGTATGCCTGCATAATGAAAGAACTACAGTGTGCTTGCTTTTATCACCAAGCCTGGCATCATAGGTCTGTGAAATGACCAATGAAATGAACAAATGTGTAGACACTCTCTGGTCTTTATTTTTCTTTTTTTTCCTATTTTTTATTTTAAAGGTGTGGGGTACAATTCAGGGTTAGGTATACAAATGTTCATTACACGTGTACCCTTGTTGATGAGGTGTGCCCCAACCCCCTGGCAGATATCTATCACTGCCAATCCTGCCTCCGTCCTCCCCTGGCAGTTTCCCACTACTCAATATTAAAGATTCTAAGTCCATATAGGTTGCTGTGAAGTTCATAATTTTGTCCTTCTTTATGGCTGCATAATATTCTATCATGTATATGTACCACATTTTTTATCCAGTCCTCTTTCGATGGGCGCCATGGTTGGTTCCATGTTTCTGCTATTGTGAACAATGCTACAATAAACATATGTGTGCAGGTATCTTTTTCATAGAGTGATTTGAGTTCCTCTGGGTATATTCCCAGTAGGGGGATCGCGGAGTCAAATGGAAGGTTGGTTTTTGGATCTTTTAGGAATCTACGTTCCACAAAGGTTGTATTAGTTTACACTCCCACCAACAAAGTAGAAGTGTTCCCTTTTTGCCACATCCTCTCCATTAAGTTATTGATGATGGCCATCCTGATTGGAGTTAGGTGGTATCTCAGTGTGGTTTAATTGCTCTAGGCTGGAGCAGTGGCATGCTCACAGCCACCCCTGCGTCCACTTGCTGGGCTCCAGCAATACTTCCGCCTCTGCCTTCCAAGTAGCCAGAACTACAGGCGCATGCTACCATGCCCAGCTAATTTTTGATTTGTTGTAGAGAGGAGGTCTGCCAAATTGCCCGGACTGGTCTTGAACCGCAGGGCTCAGGCAATCTACTCGTCTAGGCCTCCCAAAGTATTGGGATTACAGGCTGAACCACTGAGCCCGGCCAGAACTTTCAAACCTTCTGACATTATTCACCTCTTCTAATTTTCCACGGAACCAGGGAAATTATGATTCTCGTTATTGGCACACACTTATTTAGTGCCAAGCTCTCTGCTACGCACACAGATAACTTAAATCTCCTTATAGCCTGTGAGGTCGGTGCTGGTACCATCCTTCTCTGTAACGCAGTGAGCCTCTCTGAGGCTCTGAAACGTCCCCGTCACCCTGCTAGGAGGTGGTAGCAGGGAGGTGACCCTAGGCAGCCTGGCTCTGGACCTGGGCACCAGGCAGGTCTTTCTGGCAGCTTATGGGAAATCCAGTCCCTCTGGCCTGAAGCCTGGGGACCTGGGTGGGAAGTTAAGGGAGACTTCTCAGGGGTAATAGGCAGTAAGAGGTGGGGGCAGGTTGAGCTCTCCAAGGCCATGACACCCAGAGCCAGGCCCGCTTTGTGGGCTCTTTTGCTGTCGAGGGCTTTTCCCTCCATTTAAAAAAATGAAAACGTCCATGTTACGACCGCGTTGATATAAACGCGGCTACCACTCAGCCTGGCTCATACTCATCTCTGTGGTTCTGACTTTAAAACAGCCAGTGCCTCCTTGCACCGAGGGCAGAAGCCGCCCTGCTCACAGTCGTCAAGGTGCCGAGGAGCGGCGTCTGGTGCCCTAACCCGCCTCTGTCTCCGCAGGTCCCGCAGCGGATGGCGGTGGCCGAGGGCGCCCCCGAGGACGGCCCCGGCGTGTGGGGCGCCTGGGGCCCGTGGTCTGCCTGCTCTCGCAGCTGCAGCGGCGGCGTGATGGAGCAGACCCGGCCCTGTCTGCCCGGCGCCCCGCACGCCCGCAGCGGCCCCAGGCCCGGAGCCTCCGCGCGCGCCTACGCGGGGCACGTGGTGTCGGCCGTGCGCACGTCCCTGCCGCTGCTCCGAGGTCGCCACCAGCCGCGCGCCCCCGCCCGCCCCGACGCCAGCCGCCGGGGCACCGCCGCGTCGCGGGGCAGCCGCCACCCGCAGGCCCGGGGCCGCGAACCCGCGGCAGACAGAAGGTACACGTCCCCCCAAACCCGCTCCCGCGACCCCCGCTTGTCTCTGCTCCTGCTCCATCCCTACCCTTGCCCCTGCCCCTGCCCCGTCCCTGTCCCTGACCTGTCCCTGTCCCTGATCTGTTATGCCCTTTCTTCTGCACCTGCCCTTGCCCCTGACTCAGCAGCGGCGCTATGGAGCAGTCTTGGCCCTGCCTGCCCGTCCCCGCCCCCGCCCCCCGCGCTCTCAGCGGGTCCCAGCCCGGAGCCTCCAGGGGCGTCCCTGCCCCTGCCCCTGTTCCTGCCTCTGCCTCTCTCCCTGCCCCTGCCCCTGATCCTTGTCCCTGCCTTTGTCCTTGCTTCTGCCCCTGCCCCGTCCCTGCCCCATCAGCTGCCGCCTGATAGTGCAGTCTCGGCCCTGTCTGCCTGGTGTCCTTCCCCCGCCCCCGAGCCCGGAGCCTTTACGGGCGTCCCTGCCCCTGCCCCTGTCCCTACCTCTGTCCTTGCCTCTGCCCCTGTCCCTGCCTCTGCCCCTGCCCCATCTGTACCTCTGTCCCTGCCCCTGTCCCTATCCTTGCCCCACATGTGGGGCATGACACATGATTTGTTTCTGCTGGGTGGGGAGGAATTCTTGGCTCCAACAAGCTCCTTTCACCTTCTGATTTATTTTGCAGCCTTTTAAAGTGTTGAGGCCACTCCCACCTCACTCTGGTTCTGAATCATCTTCAAAGTGCGGCTAGTTCGGAGCCTCCCAGCCCACCCAGCCCCAGGGAGGGGTGAAAGGAGGAGGGGAGTGCCCTCTGGTGGCCCGGGGTGGGGGGGTGTGGGGTGGACCCTGGCCACAGGCTGTGTAGATTTGAGCCAAGGACCCAAGATAGGAGACTTCCATCTAACCCAAGAGTTGATTGACAGGAGTTACCAATCCTGGAACAAGATGAATGTTTGGAGTCTTAGATGCTCCCAAGTTGTAGGTTTCAGGAATTTGTGAACTTTTTAAGGAAGTGTCTCCAGAGTGTTTTGAGTGAACACACTGCTTTGAGGATATGTCTTAACTAAGAGTCAATAAAATATAAACTCTAGAAATGGCATAGAGCCATCAAAATAGTGGTATGGCTAAAAGTATGAATATGCCAAAAGAGGCAGTGCCTTGGTGAAGGCAGGATTATAGGCGCCAAGAAGCTCATCAGTGAGGGAATTAACAGATATTGACAGATTACTCTACATGCATGCAACAGTATTTGTTGGGTATCCTAGTGCCAGCATCCCTGACCGATAAGGAGACAATACTAATATGAAAACAGCAGCAACAACAAATAAAAATGGGCAAGAAGAGTGTCAGATATGCTCTCTGTGCTTAAGAGATGTATAATGTAGTGGTCAAGCCATGTTAGTGCCCATCCCAGGCAGGACTTGAGCTTGTCCGGGGGACTGGTCCTCCCCACCTGCCCACTTGCAGTTCAGTGTCAGCATGGATAGCCACCCTTTCCCGCTGTGGCCACTTGCTGTGTGAGAGTCCTCCTTTGCCCAGTACTGTAGGCTGTCACCACCATCCGCCCTGCAGGAGAGGAGATGTAGCCCATCCATCCTCCCCAGATAGGAGTTCTTGATCTGGTGAAGTAGAAACTCGGAGAGAGAGAGGACCATTTCACAGAGAAGGGTGCTTGAGCTCAGCGGTCTCCAACATTTTTGGCATCAGGGACCAGTTTCATGGAAGGCAATTTTTCCATGTACACGGGGGACAAGAATGATCATCAAGCATTAGATCCCATAAGGAGCACACAACCTAGATCCCTCGCATGTGCAGTTCACAATAGGGGTTGCACTCCTATGAGACTCTAATGGCGTTGCTGATCTGATGGAAGACGAGGCTCCATTCACTGCTCACCTTCTGCTGTGCAGTATGGTTCCTAACAGGCCACGAATGGGTACCGGTCCACAGCCCAGGGGTTGGGGACCTCTGTTTTAGCTGCATCAAAGGACGAACCAGGTTTGGAGAGGTAGAAGAGAGGAGTGGAGAACAGTGAACAGGCCTGGCCTGGAAGAGGAGAGAGTCCAGCCCAGAGGGGATGTTTACTTCTCTCTCTCTCTTCCTGTGTGAACATTGACTATGCTCTAGTGTCACTCTGGGGCTGAGGGTTTGCTGCTATTCGTAAAGCTGATATCTTGGCATATGTTATTTCCTTTTATACCAACCACAACCCCATAATAACATAGTGCTGCCACCCCTTATCTGAAACGCATACAAGGCCTGACAATAAAGTTTGCGAATATGTGCTCATGTTAGTAGCACTGTACAAACTCAGTAAGGGCTCATAACCTTGGTATATCAGTGTCTCACAGCTGTGTTCATGTTGACGTGTGGTGGTGTCTTGCTGAGTGGTGTTCATTATTGTTGTTGTGTGTTTTTTGTGTACCGTTGTGAGAATGTTGGAGCTTGAATTAGAGCAGCAAACAAACATTGCATTTCTTGTTAAACTTGGCAAGAGTGGAAATGAAATCAGGGACATATTAGTCCAAGTTTATAAGGATAATGCCATGAAGAAAATGGCAGTATACACATGATTAAACATTCTTCTGAGGGGAGAGAAAGTGTCATGATGAAGAGAGGTCAGGGCAGCCTGTAACAAGCAGAACTGATGGAAACATTGCAAGAATTCATCGAATTGTGCATCAAAATAATTGGCTGACTGTGAGAAGTATAGTAGACCAAATAAACATTGATAGAGAAACAGGGAAATCTTAACTGAAAATCTTGGCATGAGAAAGGTGTGTGTAAAAATGGTCTTTGCACACATGCATCACACAGTGCCCCAGCTAACACAGGGAGTTTTTAGCCAGTAAACAAATAAGTGTATTGGAACACCCTCAATACTCACCTGATCTCCCCAGTGACTTTTTTTTCTACCTGAAGATAAAGGAAATATTAAAAGGAAGACATATTGATGACATTCGGGACATCAAACGTAATACAATAATAGCTCTGATGCCCATTCCAGAAAAAGAATTCCAGAATTGCTTTGATAGGTGGACTAAATGCTGACTTTAGTATATAGCTTCCCAGGGAGAATACTTCCATGGTGACCATAGTGATATTCAGCAATGAGGTATGTAGCGCTTTTTCTAGGATAAGTTTGCGAAACAGATTGTCATGGACAATGTATTTTAGAATTCAGAACTGTCTGGATTTTAGAAAGGTCCTACAGGGCCTATTTCACGTATTAATGCCATTCCCTTTGTGGTGTGGGGCAGCATTCCATAATCAAACACATTATTATTTCTGCAATGAAACACATAGATGGTCACACCAAGTAGGATTAAAAAGAAAAGACCATAAATAGGCTTATTTCAGTTAAGGTCAGGTTTGTTGGCCAATGAGTTTTCTCACCAAACTGGCAAAAACATAAAAGAAAACACAAACAGTTGGTTTTCAAAACTCTTGACTTCAGAAGTGCAGGCCTGTAGCAGCAAAGGTTGATGGAAGGCCTGTTCCATACCAGACACTGTTCTTAATACTCTATCCCAACAACCCAAGGAGATAGATGCTCACCTAATGTTCATTTTAGAGGTGAGGAAACCAAGACCTGGCCAGCTGGTACGTGATGTATCAGGCTTCGAACTCAGGCTGTCATGGCTCTGAGGAGCTAATGAAGTAGACGATATATGTAGGGAATCTGAGGACCCAGAGTCTGTGGCAAGCTGTGATTCCCAGATCCCTGTAGCACTCAGCTTCCTGCGGGGCGCCCATTACGGGGTAGAGGGCTAGGCTTGGGTGGAGTCTGGGTGGGCCAGGGCTTCTCTGAAGGCCTCTGTGGTTGGGAGCCTAGGAGAGCTGCCCAGGAAGCAGGCTCTTGCTGGCCACGGGCCCGTGCTGCAGGCATTCCGCCTGTGCGTTTTGGCAGCAGGACCTTTTTTTTTTTCTTCTAACTTATTGACAAGGGGCCAGTTACTGTTTACTATGAAGTTCCTACAAGTTTTTTTTTTTAAATCATGCTCTTGTAATTTGACAGTTTCTGATGAAATAATCCAAATATTAGCCTGGGAGGCCTGTGCTGCCTGCAAATGTCATGTTCTTCTCGGCTGATGAGAATCCCATTTGCTTATATTTATCAGTCATTAGGCACTTACATAGTGTATTTGACCCCGAGGAGAAATGTAAGCATGTTCTCTGGATGACTGTCTGCTCCCCTCTCTGTTTCAGGTTTGAGGTTTGAGGTGAAGTCTGTTGGGGTTTAGATGTTTAAGAAGCTGTTAGGCTGCTCTCTGCCTGGCAACTGAAAACTTAAGTGATGCTAGATAACCAATACAACTATCTGACCTTTCAACAAACATTTATTAAGCATCTACCATGTTGTAAGTCTCTGGGACAGACAAAAAGGTAAGTAAAAACGAGGCTGTGGATTTCAGGGCTTTACTGACAGATTAGAGCAGTTGTTTGTAAACTTATTATTTTTTTGAGCAGAAGGATCCTTTCTGCAAAATCAGTCTTAGATGGAGGCTCAGTTTGTAACACTTAAAAGCTGAACTGCTCTGGTTGAAGTCTCGGAGGCATTGCTATAGCAATCTGAGGCCTAAAGCCAAGTGGAATAGTGGTTTTCAACCTGGCTCACTGTTAGAATCTTCTGCCCATCTTGGAGAAATGCTGACATCCACATCACACCCCAAACCAACATTGGAATCTCTGGGGGTCATCTTCAGACTTTGGTATGATTCCAGATTTTGAGAAGCATTGGTCTGGAGGAATCTTTTTAGAAACTCAAGTTTCCATGGAAAAGATTTTGGGAATCGAGTATTGTCTAACAGCATTTTCCAAGTTTGGTGAGCACATATCAGAATCACTTGCAGCAGGGTGGGGTGGCTTGTTAAAAAGAAAGCTGCCAAGTCCTTAGTACTTCCTCCGCCTAATAGGGATTCTGATTTGTGGGTCAGGCGTGTGTCCTGGGCATCTTCATTTTAAGTGACTCTGATGTACCCCCAAAGTTTGAGGACCACTGCTCTAGAGAGTTGGACAAGACATTTGTATGAATGCCTTCAATATAAGGCAGTCTGACCAGTAATGACCGCGGTGCCGTGTTGGAACATGTGCAAGACTTTCCAATGTGTTATAACGCAATTCACACACCCCTGTGAGGCCGAATCTGCTAGTCACACTTTTACAAACAAGGAAACCGAGGCTTAAAGGAGTAAAGTGACTTGCCCAAGATCACCCACCTCTGAAGCAACAGCAATGGAATCCAGACACGTCTGTTGGAGCCCGACACTGAACTTCTGTTCACTGAAATGGGTATTTGGGAAGTGAGGCTTCCAGAGGGTGTGGTCAGAAAAGCTGCTTGGAGGCTGAGCTGTCTGAGCTTGTCTTGACAGGTGGATGGGATTTGATAGTCAAGGCTTACAGCCAGCTGCAACTCTTTCTTTTAGTGTTCAGCTTCTTTAACCTGGAGAATCTTTGCATCTAGTCCTAGGTGCCATGGGGGTTCAAAAACCGGAAGCTGCAGTCCCCGTCCTTGGGGGCCTTATCTTTTGGTGGCTGGTGAGAGGCAAACCCACAAAACATAGCCCATACTGGGAGATTGACCAGGGTTCAGAAGAGAGAAATCCCTTGTGGGATACAGCAGTCAGAGGAGACTGCCCAGAGCAGTAGGATGTCAACCTGCCCTTGATGAAAAAATAGAATGAATTTAGTTGGGTTATAGCTGGAAACTTGTTGAGTCCAATTGCTTCTATAGCATGCCTTCATCTCATTAAAACACACACATACACATGACAAATTCCACTCCAAAAAGCTTATGAAATAATGGCGGTCTTTATGGAACTCTCCCAAGGATTCTGAGCTTAGGAAACTTAAGTGTCTCTGATCCTCAGAGGCTTCAACTTTCAAATAAGAGTAATAATAATACCTACCATGTAGAGACTGTTTCGTAATTAAGTGAAATAATGCATTCATATTGTCTGGTCCACAGTAGATGGTCAGTCAGTTGTTCTAAGACTCCCACTATGGGTGGAAGGGCTGGTGTGTGTTAGAGAGAGTTCCAGTTAGAACTCAAGGGTAGCAGGAGGGACAAGGTGGAGCACGGGGCCACTCAGGAAGACAGGGAGCCAGGAACTGAGGTGCCATCCAGGAGGGCAAGACTCTGGGCAGCACAGCCTGGGTGTAGTCAAGATCCTAGGGTCCGGGCTCCCTGCCCTCTGCCCCTTCTTGGTGTGTCCTGCTCAGAAAAACCTTCCACAAAGGGTAGCAGTCCCCTGTGATTAGCAGGGAGGTCCTGGGCTGGGGGGTTCAGCCTGCAGGTCTCGGCCAACAAGTTCCAACCGAGTCCTCTCTCTCTCCAGCCCGCAGCTTTTCCCTGTGATGGCTTAAGGGGGAGAGACCGGTAGAGAGGAGGGTGTTTAGGCGAGCCCCACAGAGCATGTGGCAGTGTCTTCACTGACACCTATGAAATTGGAGATACTCCTTGATAGGAGAGACTTCCCCTTCAGTTTCTGTAAATGGGAAGACTGGAGGGTGCTGGAAGGAGCCCCTGTTACTGTAAGACCTCCCCAGTTCTTTCTTATCCTCCAATTTCTTATTGTGCTAAAATACACATCACATAGCATTTACCATTTTAACCATTAAGTATATAGTTCAGTGCCATTAAGTACATTCACATTGTGCTACCATCAGCACCATCTATCCACAGAGTTCTTTTTATCTTTCAAAATGGAAACTCAATACCCATTAAACAATAACTCCCCATTTGTTCCTTTCCCCAGCCCCTGGCAACTACCATTCTGCTTCCTGTCTCTATGATTCTGACTACTTTGTCTTGTACAAACAGAATCAGATAGTATTTATCTTTTTGTGACTGGCTGATTTCACTCAACATAATGTCCTCAAAGTTTATTCTATGTTGAATTATGTGTCAGAATGTCCTTCCTTTTTAGGGCTAAATAATATATATATATATACACACACACCACATTTTGCTTATACGTTCATCCATCCATGGACATTTGGGTTGCTTCCATGTTTAAGCTGTTGTGAATAATGCTGCTATGAGTTTGGGTGTTCAGATATCTCTTTAAGGCCCTGTTTTCAGTTATTTGAGGTGGATACTCAGAAGTTATTGCTGGGTCATATGGTATTCTATTTTTAATTTTTTCAAGGAACCTCTATATTGTTTTCCATAGTGGCTACACCATTTTACATTCCCTCAACAGCACACAAGGGTGCCGATTTCTCTACCTCCTCACCAACCTTTGTTATTTTCATTTTTTTGATAGTGGTCATCCAGTGGGTGTGAGGTAGTGTCTCATTGTAGTTTTGATTTGCATTTCCCTGGGGATTAGTAATGTTAGGCATCTTTTCATCTTCTTATTGGCCATTTATGTATCTTCTTTGGAAAAAATGTCTGTTCAAGTCTTTTGAGGACTTTCCCTTTTATAGCAGTGAAACCAAGATGGATTTATTCCCATTCCCAAAATGCTAGTGAGAATGGCATTCAGAAAGAGTTCATGTTGCCCAGAGCTCAAGTACGCAAGCTTACAGAAGTATGTGGTAAATGTCTGTTGGCTGGATTAATTCTGCTTCCCCAAAGACAGGACATGAGAGCCATGCCCACCCCTATTTGAGGACTCAGGTAGCTTTCACCACTCTGGTTGCCAAAGAGCCTGTTAGCAGACAAGCTTCCCTTCCCACTGGCCTTCATATGCCCGTCTATACTCACCAGTTTTTCTAGTCATTCATCACCTATATCAGCCAGCTGGCATCAAGGGAAATGGGATATTTGATGACTTTAATTCAGATTTGCAAGCCAGGGAACACTCATCTCCTCCCCAGCAGACATGGCCACACTGACAGATTTCATCTAAGTTCGGTGGGTGTTTAAGAGGTGGAAGTCCCAGTTGTGAGAATCATGGCTCCTGTTCCCACTGGAGGAGTGTGTTATATCTCCTGAGTAGTTGAGGGCAGAAAGAGGTTGAGGAGCCTGGGCTTTGCAGAGCCTTCTGGAGAGGTTTCCTGTATAAGGGGTTTCTGTTTCCTGCTGGGAGGTAGTCTTGCTGGGTGAGGAAGGCTTATGCCCAGGCTGTGCAGACCCACACCTCCAGAAGCCATTGGGATCAGCACTCAAGTATCAGTGATTGGAAATATGAGTCTTTATTATAACACAGCAGAACAGGAGCTAACACAGCAAGGCTGTGATTGGCGTGATAGTTAAGAGTGCAGCTCCTGAGATGGACAGGTTTGAATTCTCTACCTAACTCTGCCCCTTAAAGCTGTGTGCTTTGATCCCTTTTGTGTGGCAATGAAGGGATGCCCAAGGTTGAGTGATTTGTAAAGAAAACAGGCTCGTGGTTCTGCATACTGTACAACAAGCATAGTGCCATTATTGGCTTCCCATGAGGCCTCAGAAAGCTTTTACTTGTGGCGGAAGACAAGGGAAGCAGGTGTGTCACAGGGTGAGAGGAAGTAGGAGAGAGAAGGAGGTGCCAGCCTCTTTTTTTTTTTTTTTGAGTTGGAGTATCTCTCTGTTGCCCAGGCTGGAATGCAGTGGCACACTCATGGCCACCACAGCCTTGACCTACTGGGCTCAGGCAATCCTTTCGCCTCAGCCTTCCAAGTACCTGGAACTACAAGCACGTGCTACCACGTCCGGCTTATTTTTTGATTTATTGTAGAGACAAGGTCTCCCAAGTTGCCCAGGTTCATCTTGAACCCCTGGGCTCAGGCAATCCTCTTTTAAACAACCAGCTGTATACAGTGATAACTTGCTCATTAACATGAGAATAAACACCAAACCATTGAAGAGAGATCTGCCCTTGACCCAAACACCTCCCACCAGGCCCCACCTCTAACACTGGAGACCACATTTTAAGTTGAGATTTGGAGGGACATTCAAACTATGAGGAGGACCTCTGCTACAAATGGAATTTATTTATATAAAATTGTGTACTTATTCTTACATGTCTAAATTTCAGTCACCTTCAAAGTATTCCCCATTTGATACAATACACCTGTGCAGTTGCTTTTTACACTGCTCAAAACAGTTTTTGAATTCGTGACTTTTGATGCTTTTTAGTGCTTCTGCCGTTTTTTGTTTCACCTCTTTCACATCGGCAAAACATTTCCCTTTGCGGACTTTTTTCATCCAGAGAAACAAACAAGAAAAAGTCACTTGGGGGAAGATTGGGTGAAAGGAGGGTGGGGCACGGGAGCACTGTTTTTGGTCAAAAACTGCTGAACACAGCGTGGTGTGGGCAGCTATGCTTGTAAATCACCCATCATGAAATGGGCAAACATATTGAAAGACTCCAAAAATTCTCTGAAGCCTAATGCAGCCTCTCACAACAGTGCTCACTGGTCCATGGATGCCAGTGGGTTCCTAGGACACTCACCTAGCAGGGGTAGCCTGCACTACAAAGCGCTTGTCCTCCAGAAGATAATTCCAGGTTCTTTTGGGTCCCCCCTTGCATGTCACTGTGCGTCCTGCTGACACTGCTCAGCTTCTCCCTGATGTTAGGAGTGATACACCTGCCTTGCTGTAAATGGAATACTTTACACAAAGTGCTTAGCACAGTACTTGTAAGTGCTCAGTAAAGGGGATTGGCTGCCTTCCACATGCCGAACACACTGTCAGCGGTTTTACCTGCAACATTTTATCTCACAATGGGATGACAACTCAAGGGTCAGAGAATAAATATGTGAGGGTCACAGAGGCAAGCACAAGAGCACAGGTCTGTGCTGTGTCAGACTCTTTTCAGACTTGTTCCTCTAGAAAGACTTTTTTAGAGTTAAAGGTAACACTCATCAATAAGCTGAGTTTGATAAACTAATGCCTCTTTATCTGAGATGGAGAATGAAATCTCCCTCTAATGTTTACCCCAAAGCTTTTATTCCCGTATAGTAATGTTGAAACTGGCTCTACTGTGAACTTCTGGCATGTGCGGGATGCCCAGAGGACACACCAACTCATTATCATTAGAAGCTGGCCATGCAAAGCCTTCATATAAAGTTACTTGCTTTTAAGGCTGCCCCTGGATCTTAGGGCTTAATTAATAGAAGTGATCTGGGCATTACTTTCTGGTGTTTTATGTTCACTTCAAGTCAGTCATTACTCTTTGTGTATTTACTGTGGCTCAGGCACTGTGCTGGACACAGAAGGGATTGACAGGAGAAAGAGACGTGGGATTCCAGGACCCAACGTGTGACCTGAGGAAGCAGCCCAGGTGTGACCACCTGACGGAATTGATGCGTATTCCACCTGGGGAGTGAGCAGAGGGTTGTGGGAGCACCCAAGGAGCACCCAAGTGGGACTCATTCTTGGGGAATCTAGGTTGCTTCATGGCAGGAGGCACTTCCTTGAAGGATGGGTTTGCTTTTTTCAGGTGGAGAAGATGGGAAAGAGTTGGTATTCATGAAGGATGCAGTGGTTTGGTGACATGAAGGGAACAAAAAGTGCTCTTTATCCTCAAGGGGCTTATGCTGGTGCAGGGGAGAAGGAGGACAACCAAACAGACATTTACAAGACCAAGGGCCAGGGATGTCCAAGTGTGGGAAGGGAGAATGAGACGGGGGAGGACTGGGGGGGCCAGGGAAGGCATCCCAGAGGGAGGACTGAGCTGAGCTTTAAAGGGGACCGATTTCAGCAGAGTCAGGAATGAGGAGGGTATTCCCCAGTGAGCGCACTGGAAGGTGGAGACCTAGAGGCATGAGTAAGAGAGTCATGCTATAAAGGGTCTGGCTGGAGCACAGGCTGTAAAAGAGGGAGCGTCCAGGCCAGACAGGGAAGTCCACAGGCTCCTTTCCAGGGAGGAACTTTCAAGCAGTCCTAAGGGGGTTGAACTGGAAATTCTTAGAGTAAAACAATCCCTGGAAATGCAGATGGCCACCCCTTCCATTTTAAAGCAAGACAGTATATCCAGTTGATAGTCTATCTAGATTTCTCCTTTAATGCCCTCAAAGTTTCAAAATGTTCGGCTGTGCCATGCACCACCCCATCTCTGTCCATCCTAAGAAGCCAGGACTAATTGGCTGGGGGCCGAGGCTTGGTCCTGTAGTTCTGTGATAGGTGTGTTCATTTCCTGTTGATGCTGGAACATCCACTGCACACTTGCTTGCTTAAAACTACGCAAATGTAATCTTTTACAGTTCTGGACGTCAGAAACCTAAAATCAAACTGCAGGCAGGACTGCGTGCCTTCTGGGGGCTTTTGGGGAGACTCTTTCCTTTTTTCCAGTCTCTAGTGACTGCCTGCATTCCCTGGCTAGTGGCCTGTCCTCCCTCTCTCCCACCTCAGGTTTTCTGCCATCACCTTCTCTGACCCCCATCTGCCTGCCTCTTTCTTAAAAGGACCCTTGTGATAGCATTGGGCCTGCCCTGATAATCCAGGGTCGTCTCCCTGTTCCACGATCCTTAACTTAATCGTCACTGCTGATTCCCTTTGCCATATACTACAACATTCATATGTTCCAGGGAGTAGGGTGTGGACATCTTTGAAGGAGCGCCATGGGGTATTACCTGCCTACAATAATAGTACTTACACTTTGGGATCTTAAGAAGGACCATATACTAGGACAGTGTCTGAACTAGCAGGACCCCCTGCCACTTTCCCACATCCTCACTGATTTTTTTTTTTTTTTTAGCTGGGGCCTCCTTCTGTCACTCAGGCTGGTGTGCAGTCGTGCAGTCACACATCACAGCTCACTGCAGCCTCGACCTCCTGGACTTAGGTGATCATTCCTCCTCAGCCTCCCGGGTAGCTGGGTTCTACAGGTGTGCTCCACCTCGGGTTGTTGTTTATGGGAAATTTTGCATTGCTAACTCCCATGAAAATGAAGATGAGCAACCATGCATTCCCCACCACACCCTTAAGTGACATGCAGTGTTAATTAAGGACAGCTATGGTAATGAACTTAAAGATAGCAGGCTCCCAAGACTGCTGGTGCAGGATTAGAAGCTCTGTATCCCAAGTCCAGAGAGCAGTCCCCAGCTGTCACAAATGCTTTGATCCTGGGCAGGTCACCTCATTTCTCTAGGCCTTCGTTTCCACATTCGTAAACTAAGGAGGCCCTTATTCCTGTCACCAAGAGCCCTTGCTTTTTACTGATGCATTATTAGGGCCAAATGCTGTTTAAATGTTCCTGCCATCATTTCTGTCATCCAGAGTGATGAGAAGGGAAGAAGGTGGTCAGGAGACACAGCTTCATACACGCTTCTGGAATGTGACGGTTTTTCTTCTCTCTAGATGCAGGGACATTGCAACTCCTCAAATCCCTCTGTGCAGACTTCTGTCTTAGCACATGAGTTTGTCTTGAAATTGTTGTTCAGCCGGGCTCGGTGGCTCAGCCTGTAATCCCGCGCCTTTGGGAGACTGAGGTGAGTGGATTGCCTGAGCCCGTGGGTTCGAGACCCGCCTGGGCAGTGAGACCTCATCTCTACAATAAATCAAAAAAAATCAGCCGGGTGTGGTAGCACATGCCTGTAATTCTGGCTACTTGGAAGGCTGAGGTGGAAGGATCACCGGAGCCCAGCGGGTCAAGGCTGCGGTGGCCGGGAGCGGCCACTGCACTCCAGTCTGGGCAACAGAGTGAGACTCCAACTAAAAAAAAAAAAAAAAAAAAGAAAGTATTGTTCACATGTCTGGCCTCCTTTTCTGGTCCTCCCTCCCCATCAGGCTTCAGCCCTTTTCCATGGGAGGGATCACCACGTCTCTCCTCATGGAAATTCCTGGACTGGGAGCCATCAGACCCACTTCCCATCTCAGCCCTGCCATTTGCTACCTGGAAGACCTGCAGGAGTCACTTCATATCACCTATAAAATGTGGGTAATTATATGTTCCCTTTTATGAGGGTCAAATGAGGTAACAGCTGTAAAAGGACTCCAAAAAGCATAAGACACCATTCAAGAACAACATGACTTGATTATGTTATCATTAACCAGATCGTCTTTGGGATATGGAGGTTTGTGTCCCATTCTGTAATTTCTTGTTTGTGTATGCACATACATGTGTGTGTGCATGACTATGGGCCTGTGCATGCATGTGCTTGTGTGTGTCTATGCGTTTGTTTGAAGGCTTATTTATTTTGAAACAGGACAGACAGGCTCAGGGCTAGATCGCAAACTTCCCCCACCCATTCCCACCTCCCCTGGAGACTGTCTCTGGGTGCCCAGTAGGAGTAATTTGTTTTTTCAGTTCCTCTTTTCTGCCCACTTTCTTGGTGCCTATTTGCATACCTTCATTAATAACTATGAAGCAGGCTGGGTGCAGTGACTCACACCTGTAATCCCAGAGATTTGGGAGGCCAAGGTGGGAGGATAACTTGAGCCCAGGAGTTTGAGACCAGCCTGGGCAACATAGCGAGACCTCATCTCTACAAAAATTAAAAAATCAGCCCGGCATGGTAGCGTGCGCCTGTAGTCCCAACTACTCAGGAGACTGAGGCAGAGGGATCATCTGAACCTAGGAGGTCAAGGCTGAGGTGAGTGCGATCATGCCACTCCACTCCAGCCTGTGTGAGAGTGAGACCCCCGACTCAAAATAACAAAAAATACAACTATGGAGCAATATGTTATTTCTGTCCTGAGGGTCACTGAGCCTGAGTGGGCCCCTTCCTGATGCTGGATAGAAAAACTTGCTGTTAATTAAACTTCCCAAGGCCACATGCCATTTCCTGACCCTCGGTCCATACCTAGGGAGTCTTGTTACATGTCGTGGGGGCCAAAGCAAGGAGAAGGGAAAGTTTTGACCTTGTCTGTGTTCCTCCTCAGAAAGCTTCCCTGGCCATGCAGGGTTGTTTGCAGAGGAAGCAGGTACATCTGTTTGAAATGCACACTCCATGTTTTTGATGCTTTTTGCTTTTCCTCTTCTAGGGAAGTTTAGTTTCTTTACCCTCTGAAGCAGGAATGCCACTTAGTCCCTGAGTTGTTTGACAAGAAGTTACCTGTTGATGCTAACCAGATAAACAGTGTTTTAATGTGCTTTGGTTTCTAAATTGGAAACCTTAGCCCTTTCCAGCGAGGGTTCGTAGCAGAGCTGGGCCCGCTGGTATGTACATTTCTGCCTGTCGGTTAGGAAGGATTGGAGCCAGATTTCAAGCTTGAGTTGCTCTGATCTCAGACAAGGCTCCAAAGAGCCCTTGTTCATTTCTCATGGCATTTCATTAAGTGTCAGAAGTATTTCATTAGTTATCAGAACAAAGATCACATTTGCCCTAGGAATGCTGCGTTGAACCTTCTCCAAGTCATTCATAACTGTGGTTCCAGAAGACGGATATGCTGGGCTGTAGAAAAAGCCTGCCGACAAGATGTGTGTCCCAGAAGGGGTACCTCTGCCTGGCATCTGGAATCAGTGAGGGCTTCTCCTTTGGCGCACGCCTGGTGCCTGCCTGTGATGCCCTCATAGAAGGATGGGGGTGCGGTTCCTGGATGGGGGGTGACTGTCATTTCCTTTGCTCATCCTACCTGCAGGAGCCTGTATGTATGTATGGATCCAGTCCTAGTAACCACGGCCATTTCCACAGCACTCACCACATGCCTCATCATTGGCTTGAGCTCTTTGAGTCTTATGAGCCCATTTTACAGCCGAGGACGCTGAGGTAAAGAAGTCCCCAATGTCCTGCTCCAGTGAGAGGCAGAGTGGGATTGCAGTGCAGGATTGCCTGACCCCAACATCCCTGCTCTTTCCGCTGCCGTCCTGAGCCCACAATGTGGATCCAGGTGGTTTATGTGAGGGAATTTGGGCGACACCTGCTTTGGCGTGTTACACATGGCCTCCCTGTCAGTTCTCAGGAGAAAGTGCTCACGGCCCCTTGGGGTTTTTTGGTCCTCGCTTTCTTGTCAGTTCATAGGCCCTTTTCTGGATGTATCGTTTCGGCTCATCTTTCTTAATGTCAACAGGAGCAGTAACAACTGGTGTTTGTTTATGGTTCACTGTGTGTCATAGCCTGAACAGTACTCTCCCCAGCCCCCGAGATACCAGGTTCGAATCCCTGGAGCCTATAAATGCTAATGTATTTGGAATAAGGGTCTTTGCAGCTGTACGTTGAGGATCTTGAGATGTGGAGATTATTCTGGTGTTTTGGGGGAGGGTCTCTAATTGCAATCATGACTGTCCCTATGAGAGACAAGCAGAGGGAGATTTAATATGCAGACACTCAGTGGGAGGGTCTGTGGAGACAGAATTGAGAGAGATCTGAAGACACAGTTCTTGAAGTAGAGTGATGTGGCCACAAGCCAAGGAGTGCTGACAGCTGCTAGAAGCTCTCTGTGCCTCAGTTTCTCTGTCTGTGTCAACACCTCACAACAGTGTTGTGGTGAGGGTATTCGATGAGTGGGGTGCAATGTTAGTTTCTCCTGTTTCAGGCTTGGTTTTTCTATCTATAAAATGACAGGAATGATTCTAGGTGCCATTAAAGGACCCTCCTGGCCGCTGGGTAAAGGAAGAAAGCATGGGATAGAGAGCAGAGCATCTTCCAGGGCTCTACAGGTACCACAGACACCTCAGAGGATCTGCTTAGACTCATCAAGCCTCAGTTTCCCCACCTCTGAAAAGGACAATCTGAAGTTGTTCATAAGTCAGAGTGAAGCACAGACCAGGGCTTCTTGAATCTGCCCATCCAATGCTGTCTAAGGGGACATGGCCCTGCTGACACTTTGATTTTCACCTGGTGATGCCAAATTTGAACTTTTGGACTTCAAAATTTTGAGATAATTCATTTCTGTTGTTTGAAGTCAGCAAGCCTGTGGTTTGTCATGGCAGCTACATGAACCAATATACTGTGTGAAGCTCCAAGCAAAACTTCCTGGGATTCTTGTACATAAACCATTCACATTGTGCCTTGTGTAAGATGAGAAGAATTCTGTGCTTAGAGGGACACAGTGATGAGCCAGCAGGTTGCAAAGTAGGGATTTGAGCCCTAGGCTCTGGCTCCAACCACTGAGCAATTCTCCCTTCTGGCCACAGACTCTGTTCTCACCCTGAGGCCTCGGGTCAGGCTGTGCCCCAGAGCCTTCCTTTCCTTCTCTATGGTTTGACTTACAAGCCCATCCTATTTTCTTTATCCGCTCATGAATCTTTTTCACACAGAAACACCTGGTCCTCTTATGGGCAATATGGATGCAGCAGCAGTTAGCTAAGAGTTCCCTTTTCCTTGGTGGTTAGAGCAGTTTGTTATGGGCTAGTGCCGAAACTTTTCCTTTCCAGGTGTGGGGGAAACAGTAATGTCTCCCATTTTTGAGTACATTCTCATTCCAAATAGCCCACCCCTGTAATCCCTAATGAATGGAAATTTGGTATTTAAAAGCTGTGCTCGATTGTAGTTGCTTAAGCTTCTTAAGAGCTTACCATCCATCCATTCAGTAACATTTGTAACCATTGTTAATATCACAATCATATGTGTTCCCACAGGCATGCTCGCCTGCACAGGTTGTTAATGTCTTCTAGACTCAGTTACCATGTGTATAAAATAGGAGTAATGGTCTAGTTTGTGTGCAGTGCTGGCTAATGGGATAACATGTATACAGTTCTTAGCAGGTGTATTTATTTATTTAAAGGTAAGATCTCTGTTGCCCAGACTGGAGTGCAGTAGCATGATCACTGCTCACCACAGCCTCAACCTCCTTGGCTCAAGGGATCCTCTCTCCCCAGCCACCCAAGTAACTGGGACTATAGGCACATGCTAAATTTTTTTGTAGAGATGGGGGGAGGGTCTCACTATATTGCCTAGGCTGTCTTGAACTCTTGGCCTCTTGCAGTCCTTCCACCTAAGCCTCCCAAAAGTGCTGGGATTACAGCCATGAGCCTCTGCACCCAGCCACAGGTGTTTGATACAAAGTAGCCATCTAAATACAGAGTGTATGAAATCTGATAATTGAGTTCAAGAACTCATCCTAGAAAAAAGTGCTACATACCACATTACTTAATATCTCTACAGTCACCTTCCAAGTACTCCTCCTGGGAAGTATACACTAACGACCGCGCCCAGTCCACCCATCAACGTAATTTTGGAACTCTTTTTCTGGAATGGCTATCAGAGCTGTTGTCATATTACCCTCGATGTCCTGAATGTCATCAAAATGTCTTCCTTTCAATATTTCCTTTATCTTTGGGTAAAAAAAGTCATTGGGGGCCAGACCAGGTGATTAGGGAGGGTGTTCCAATACAGCTATTTATTTATTGGCTAATAGCTCCTTCACAGACAGTGCTGTGTGAGCTGGTGCAAGCACACACCTTTCTCATGCCAAGATTTTCAGTTAAGACTTTTCTACTTATTCGATGTTTATTTGGTCTGCTATGCTTCTCACAGTCAGTTGGTGATTTTGATGCATAATTCAACAAATTTTTGCAGTGTTTTCATCAGTTCTGCTCTTTCCTGGCCTTCCTGAACTCTCTTCATCAGTGACGCTTTCTGTCCCCTCAGAAAAATGTTTCATCCATTTGTACACTGCCCTTTTCTTCATGGCGTTAGCCCCATAAACTTGGACTAATATGTCCCTGACTTCACTTCCACTCTTGCCAAATTTAACAAGAAATATAATGTGTGTTTGTTGCTCTAATTCAAACTCTGACATTATCGCAATGACAGTTCTGATGGCCATTCCAGAACAAAAGAGTTCCAAAATTGCTTTGACAGGTGGACTAGGTGCTGGTGTTGGTTGCATAGCTTCTCAAGAGGAGCACTTTGAAGGTGACCACAGTCATTTTCAGCAGTAAGGGATGTTGGACTTTTTCTAGGATGAGTTTGTGAGCTTAATTGTCACATTTAGTATTTATTTAAATATGGTCATTCCTCGATATCTGTGGAGGGTTAGTTGCAGGACTCCCCATGATACCAAAATTTGAGCATGCATGGGTTCCTTATAGTAAATGGTGTCTTATTTGCATATAACCTAGACACATTCTCCTATACTTATAAAATCATCTCTAGATTACTTATAGTACCTAATAAATGTAAATGCTATGTAAATAGTTGGTATACTGTATTGCTGAGGGAATAATGACAGAAAAAACTCATGTTCAGTACAGACACAATCATTCATTTTTCTCCCAAGTATTTTTGCTCCTCTCTTGGTTGAATCACAGATGTGGCGTCACATGGACACTCAGGGCTGACCATACACTGTGCTAAATATTTTTAGGAGTGGAGTGCTATTCCAGAACAGATCCCTCCTTCCTTTAATTCTCTGAGGGTGACAAGCTTGCCCCTAAATAACTTCCTCTAATGTGACGACTGATGGTTATGCTTGAGATATTTCATATTTATATGAAGAAAAACATGAAATGCTACATTGTAAGTGGGTGCCTAGAAGGTGGTAAAAAATTCAGAGTGGGAGAGACATCCGGACTATGAGAGAAATACCATGGTTTCCTTTCACATAAAAGTTGGTCAAGAAATGTGAGTTGTGTTAAAATCGTTATTGCCGTTGTATTAATGAATTCCACAGAACTTACAGAATATAATTCTTCTGGTTCCTTCAACCTGCTGGGGGCCGGCCTGTGGCACAGGGGACACTGTTTTAAGAGCCTCCCGGGGCAGCAGGTTAGGAGCTCGTCTTTGCGTACACCTGCTTGGGCCAGGCACTGCCCCACAGGTAATCTCGACTGCTCTCCCCTAACCCTTCCCCCGTGGTCCTGGGGGGCCACTCAGGTTCACATTACAACCCACACTGCCAACAAGGCTGAACCTGAGGGGGCTCCGGGTTGTTACGCCAGAGTGAATGTGTTCCCTGTTCTTTCGACACAGCCGTCTCTGTCCCCTTCTGTCGCATGCTGACTGTCTCCCTCTATAGCTGTCCTGAGGTGGCAAGTCAGTCATGTAGTGTGGCCATCATTATAACCACTGTTTATGGTGTGTCCTGTGCTAGGCATGTTGCCGGCATCATTTCACTGAATCGCTACTACAGTTGGGTGAGGTGGGCGTTGCTGTCCCATTTCACTGCTGGAGGTGGGATGTGGTGTGACTTTCCCACAATGACACAGGTGATAAGTGGCTGATCTGGCCCACCTGATCAGGAATGCCTGGGCTCTTTCTGCCATCCCATGTCCCGATTGATCCCTTACCGTCTTCACCTTCAGCAATGTCCTGTTCAGCACAAAACAGGGTGGAGAAAGTCATCTTTGCTCTGAGCTCTCTGGTATTAACTCAGCTTTAACTGGAAATGCTTCTCTCTCAGACTGCTATGAGCTCATTTCTTGCCTTTGTGCAAATCCAAAAAGAAGCCTCTTCCTCTAGTCAGAGTTATCTTCCAGCTGGGAAGACATACTGGATTTCAGCTCTCAGATGTCTTTGTGCAGTGAGCAACCTGCTTAAACTGTAAGTGGCATCCTTGCAGCTTCTCGACCATTGCTTCTGTTATACTGAAATTGATGTCCTTGAACACCCACTCACTTGTCCTTTTTCCACCTCTCTGGGCCCACACTGAATAAGGTACCTGAAATTCTGTCCCGGAAGCCCAGAATCGCTCAGATGCACAGCAGCACTGTGGATGGTTTGCTCTTAGGACGTTTGGCTGAGTTAGAAACTTGATTCTAGAAAAAGGAGAAGCCTCCTGATGAGTGTCTTGGTCATCTCCTGGGTCATTGTTCTCAGGGGGACTCAGTCTGTTCTGGAGGCTGCCGCTCTGTTTGATGTAGAGGCTGGTGTATGGGGACAGCCCCATGGACCTCACCTCCTAGGACGCCAGTGGACGGGCCACTGAAGATAGGCTTCCTGCCTTTTCAACTCTGAGTCACTCCAGAACCTCTTCTGTGTCCTTTGTCTGGGTTGCTAGCTTCCTGCCCCCTGGAATCCACCTGTGAATAAAAGAGAGTGTTCCCTTTATTAGAATAAATTCGGCATTTGCCCTGTGTCTGTTCCCCCAGTTTGCCTGTGGATCCTCTTGTCCTGGAGGCTTAGAGCAAGCCTGCCAGCTGGTTCTCACGCTGTTCCTTAAACCCGGGCCTCTACCACATCGTGCAGGCAGCAGCGGCAGACCTGGTCAAACCGGCTGCTAACGCCTGTGACCGTGTGTGCCGTATGGTAGGCGGCCAGGAAAGCTTTCATTTTCATCCTCTTAATTTTTATTTCCCTAAGCAGTCAGAGCTTTGCCCCTTATCTTCTGTAGACAGCAGATAATTAATTGCCTGGAACAATCCTGGCAGGAGTTTCAGTCCGAGGACTTCTAAGGAGACATCTGCACTCAACCTAAACCGTTTGCTGCGCCGCTTTGAACTTTGCACGTGACATCCTTTCTCCCTTTGGCAGGTGATCCTGATGGAACAGGGTGAGAGTTTTAGGAAAGCAGGGCTGTCTTTCCAGCCTCAGGCTGCACGCTCCTTTCTGCCGCACTCTCCTGGGGCCACGCGGCTCCTTGGAGAAGGCATGTGTTTCTGATCCTCAGCTGCTACCCTCTCCTGTTTTTCCTGCCTTTAATTTGGGCTCTTAGGTTGTTCTAGGTGGCCACTGGCCAATGAGCTGATTTCTCAAGCTTCTTTTGATTCCCACCCAGATGTGTGGGACTGCCTTCGTGTATGGGAACTCATAGCCTTTTTTGGTCTCTGGGAATTAATCTGAAGCAGTAGCCTTTATCGACCCATTCATGTGAAAGAT
The DNA here is from genome assembly GCA_027257055.1 of Cephalopachus bancanus. Taxonomy (NCBI): domain Eukaryota; kingdom Metazoa; phylum Chordata; class Mammalia; order Primates; family Tarsiidae; genus Cephalopachus; species Cephalopachus bancanus. The sequence goes on along the minus strand of JAPVLO010000288.1, from coordinate 1,100,437 downwards.
GAGCACTTAGGCTCCAGTTCCTCCCATGTGTTATTTCAACGAACATTCGTGGGGTATCTCTGCGTCAGACTGAGGCTCTTCTTGGACATTCTGCATGCAGGAGCCTTGCCCCGGAGGACTTGGGAGGAAGCCAGACCCTGCGCAATATTACCAAGATACAGTGTTTTTTTATTTCTTTAGAGAGGGAGTCTTGTTCTGTCACCCAGGTTGAAGTGCAGTAGTGTGATTAAGACTCACGGCAGCCTTACACTGCTGGGCTCAAGAGACCCTCCAGCCTCAGCCTCCCAAGTCTAGAACTACTGGTGCATGCCACCACACTTGGCTAATTTTTAAAATTTTTTTGTAGAGACTGGGTCTCACGATGTTGCCCAGGCTAGTCTTGCACTCCTGGCCTCAAGTGATCCTCCCTCCTCGGACTAAGATACAGTGTTAATACTATGGCAAGGAGGTGCGCAGCTGACTCCCACATCCCCACCCAGAGCACTAACTATGGGAGAAAGTGAGTGGGGAGCCCGTATTTATGTTGGACCTGGAAGTACAGAAGTAGGTAGGGTAGAGATCCAGGTGGGGGCTTGGAGCACAAGAGCCCTATGTGTTTGGGAATTGCTGAGTGATCCATCATGGCTAGGAAGTATGGATGTGAAGGAGGAAGATGAGGACTGCAGTTGAGTCTGGGAAGGTAGACCAGGACCAGATGACAAAGGAGAAAACATGACATCAAGCCGAATGTGCCCTAAGATCTTCTGGGTTTTAACTTTATTTTCTAGGCATAGATGAGTCACGAGAATCTTTTAAGCAGAGGATAGTGACCAGGGCTGGACTTAGAAAGACAAATCCAGTGGAGAGGGAAGTCAAAGTGGGTGACGTTCCCAACCTGGGTACCTGATGGGGGAATGCTGTGAGCCACACTGGGAATATGCACGGGGTTAGGTGCTTGGCATCCCTGAAAATGTTTAACTAGACATCACAGACACATCACTCTTCTTTCCCACGGGCTACAAGGCCTAGGCATATTCAGACTGTAAGACGCTTCCACCTGAGCATACAACTTGATGCTGGTTTCTGCAGAGCCTGCCCAAGCTCCTTCTGGAAATATATGATTTTTCTGTTATTGACAGGGACATTTCAGAGGAATGTTTTGTCCCCTATTTCTGTCCACCGAGTCTCTGGGGTTTTCAGCCTGGTTATAAGTGAGTATTTTATGTCCAGTTGAGATGTCTGCATATTTGGGTATTGAGATGACTGACTTGGTTTCTCTTTCTGGCGTTGCTTATACAGCAGACTTAGGAGGATTCGGGCAGAATTTTTGCATTCGCTTTTCATGGTCCTCCCTAGAACTATGCATGGCTATGTCTTTAAAAATTCAGGGGAAAACAGTTTAGTGTTGTTATTTTTTACATCACTTTCATATATTGAAAATCTGTGCAGAAGGTAAAAAAAAGAAATTTGTTTTAATGGCAGTACAAAAGGGTGAGAATTGGCAGATGAGTCTGCCTTGACCTCACCTTCCCAGGTCTGTAGCCAGTGAAACATTGCCCAAAATTTCCCTTGTATTGATTCAAGAATATATCCTGTGCGTACCTGTGTTTCCATCTACCATATGCATTTTTTCTCTCTCTCTTTTTAAAAACACAAATGGGAGTGTGTTTAGTGTCCTCAGCTTAGTGTCTTTGGCATCTTGTTCTTTTCTACTTAGCTGTGTTTTGGAAAACTTTCTATGTCAAGATATAGCCACCTGCCTCATATTTTTTTTTTTAATTGGAATCTCACTCTGTTTCCCAGGCTAGAGTGCAGTGGCACACTCATGGTCACCCCAATGTCCCTGTTGGACTCCAGAAAGTCTTCTGCCTCAACCTTCTAAGTAATCAGAACTACAGGCGTGTGCTACCTGGGTAATTTTTGATTTATTGTAGAGACAATGTCTTGTCAAGTTGCCCAGGCTGGTCTCGAACCTGAGGGCTCAGGCAATCCACTCACCTCAGTCTCCCAAAGTGCTGGGATTACAGACTGACTGAGCCCAGCTCCCTGCCTCATTCTTTTAAACAGCTTTATAATATTCCAGTGTCTGAATGTGCCAGAACTTAACCAGCTCTTTATCCCCCTGTTTAAGGATGCTTGGATTGTGTTTCAGATTTAGAGTTTACGATCACACCTCAGACATGCAGAACAACTGACTTCTATAATGAGATGTGGCCAGGTGCCTCTGCTTCTGCCGCTGCAGGGAAACCCAGCCAGGAAATGCAACCCAGGAAACGCACATGGTGGGACACATTGTGCTACACATGGTCAGTGCAGGGTTTACACTCAGCTCTGTCAAGACGCTCCTCTTCCCCCTCCTTCCACAGCTGTGACCTGAGTCCCCAGATGAGGGGCTTCTGTGTATTCTTTGTGAAAGAGCAAGCTACTTGCTGTGTTGCACCGGCCACCTTCCACCCTTGCTGTGACTGCTGCTGAAATCTCGGCGTGTCCCCTTCTGGCCTTCTACCACCAAGAGAACGTGCTCTGTGTCCTCACTGGAACCACAAAGAACCTTCCAGATGGTCCACCCACTTTCAGATGGGCCCCTCCACCTTAGTACCTCCCTCCCACGTCCTGGTCAGGTGCCATGGTGTATGCAGTTCCCCTCACAAAGCATGCAGGTCCTTTCCATCCTTGGACCACTGAACACATCTGAGGTCTCTATTGTCTTCATCCCAGACCACAGCATTCTGGCCTCATCTCTGGCTCCTTCTCAGTTCCTTCTTCATCTGCCTGCTATTCAAACTCTTCATTTTCTTTGGATCAAAAAGATTATTCCAAGGTCATGACACTTTCTTCATAGTCTCTAGTATAAGCCCTGCCTCTGTCCTCTGAGCCCCCGACTTTGGCTCTTGACTGACAAAGTTCAGTTTTTCTGTTTTTTGTTTGTTTGTTTGTTTTTGTTTTGTAGAGACAGGATCTCACTGTATTGCCCAGTCTGGTCTCAAACTCCTGGCCTCAAGTGATCCACCCACCTCAGTTTCCCAAAGTCCTGGGATTACAGGCATGAGCCACCACACCTGGCCAAGATCCCTTAAATCATATGGACGTTTTTCATTAGCTATAGTAAGATTCACCAGGGTCTTGGATTTCCTCTACAGAACTTAGTCTTGGGACTTACCTCCACCCCGACTTGTCATCTCTCACCAGGAATCAATAATTTTCCATCTCACAAGCCTCTTTCCATCTTCCCTGTAAGAATTTATTTCTGCTTACATAGCAACTTGACTCAGGTATCCAACAAGGTGCAAAAACCTGATGCTGAAAAACCTGGAAGCTCCAAAGTTAGGCAGGGCAAGGAGCCCTTCCCACAGGAGTGGAGTGGTCACTCATGGCCAGTTCCCTTTGCAGTGTCTGGTTCTCCCCTGGGGCCCTGGGGCCCTTGGGCTCTACCCCTGTGAACTCTCATGGGTGGTCCCAGGGGCTGCTGCTCTGTTGGCTGCTTTGGCCCATGTGGTGTTCATGTTAGTACAGCTGAGAAGGGTGGGGCCTATCCCAGAGACTTGATGGAGCTCTAAGGGAAACAAAGTGGAAATAAACATGGAGAGTGTAAGAAATACACACAGCCAGGCTTCCAGAGGGCAGCTTCTCCGCCCTGCACGTTCCTGTCTGGGCTGGAAGCTCAGAAAAGAGGCAGGAAGCCATCCTCTGGCTGTAGACTGCTGACAGCCCTGCCTGGGTGACTTTCCAGCTCTGCCCTGCCTATGTGGGGCACCCTTGACCTCCTGATTCTTCACTCCTTTTGAAATTAGAGGTAGAGTCCCAACCCCCCTCGGGTCCCACTGGATCCTCCTTTCCCTTCCAAGGAACAGCCCACTGGGTCCTCCTTTCCCTTCCAAGGAACAGTGTTTTCTCCAGGTGTTCGATACCAGGTATGCCCTCACACAGGAGGTAAGACTTTTATTCTTGCATAAAGGGACGTGGCCATGTCCTCAGTGCTGTAGTTTATCAGTCTTTTAATAAAAAATAATACTTCATATAACAGAAATTAAACAAATACAGTATGGGGGGATTTCCCTCCCTTTGGCAATAGTGGTTTGAGTTATTTATTCATTTGTTATTTTAGTTTTTCAGTAGATTACTATTATTATTATTTTTGAGGTGGGGTCTCACTCTGTTGCCCAGGCTGGAGTGCAGTGGTGCAGTCACAGCTCACTGCAGCCTCAACCTCCTGGGCTCAGGTGATCCTTCTGCCTCAGGCTCCCAAGTAGCTGGGACTACAGGTACACACCACCATGCCTGGCTCATTTTTTGATTTTTTTGTAGAGACAAGGTCTTGCTATATTGCCCAGGCTGGTCTTAAACTTTTGGGTTCCAGTGATTCTCCCACCTCGGCCTCCCAAAATGCTGGGATTATAGGCGTGAGTCACCATGCCCAGCCAGTATTTAGTTACTGAGCACCCATTATGTGCTCATTATTTTAACAGGTTACAGGAGTGTAAGATAACACATAGCCCCTGTCCTGAAGGGGCCTGCAGACTAGTAAACTAAGACAGACATGTAAACAAATAAGCATCCTTGAAGAAGATTGGCTGTGATGGTGACATGGGGTTCCATGAAAGGACAAAAGAGAAGGACATTGATTCTGTGGTGTGGAGGGTTGGAATGGGGTTTGAACCAGGGAACACCTCACTGGGCACATCAAGCTTCAGCTGAGTCCCGAGGGGTAACTAGGTTACTGTTCCAGAAAATGGCTCTGGGCACAGCAGGCAAGGAGGGGGAAACAGGGTGGGCCGGGTATGGGGAGTACAGTGGACTGGCCTGTTGAAAGTGCCAGATATGTGGTGTGGGTGGCCTGTGCAGGGCTGGGCGACAGGAGGTACAGTGGGTTAAGCTGAAGAGTTTGGACTTGATGTTGGTGAACTTTAAGGGGTGGTGGCACTTGGGAGTGAGACACAGCAGCAGTTCTCAGAGTGTGGCCCACAACTGAGAGCATCAGCATGGCCTGGGGACTTGTTAGAAAAGCAGATTCTCAGGAGCCACCCCGGATTCCTTGAAATAGACTCTTCACAGGTGGGGCCTAACAGTCTGGTGTGACAAGTCTTCCAGCTACTCTGATGCTCACTCAAGCTTAAGGATGACTGAGATGGAGAATAAGGGAGAGCCAGAAGGGAGCAGTTTTTGGGGGAAAGAAAGTGGATGCAGTATTGAATGTGTTGACTTTCAGGTGTCTGTAGGGTGTCTATGTGGGCTGTCAAATGTGGGCTGTCAAATGTGTCTATGTGGGTGCAGTTCCAGCACCCACAGCATCGGGACCACCTGGCAGCTTGTCAGAAATGCAGGCTCAGAGGCCCTCCCCAGACCTACCGGAGCAGAAACTATGTAGCTATGTTTAGATGAGACCCCTGGGGGGATCTGTGTGCACTTTGCAAGCTTTTGTCTGAAGATTAGTTGGGTCCAGGGGGTTAGTGCTCAGGAGTGGGGTCTCAGCAGGAAGTAGAAACATGGGAGTTATCAGTTACAGGTGATGACTACAGACTGCATTTTCCAGGGGACTTGGGGAGAGGGAGACTGACATGGGGTCTTCACTTGACTCGTCACCTTGACTGCTCAGCATCAACAAGGCAGAGCAGCCCAAAGTCACACACCAGGAACCCTGGCTGGCTGCCAACCTACTGTCAGGAAAGAATCCCAGTTGCAGCCATTGTCTTAAGAAACAACAGTTTTCCCCGACATCCACTGGATGGACTGGGACAGGTACCTGGTGTCACAGTCCACAGTGGTATTCGTCACTGTGGGGCAGGAGACTTTGTGTTTACTTATGTTGTTGGGGCTGGGAATGAGAACAAGTAGAAAAAAAATCACACATGACGCTCAGTAGATACAGAAGTTGCTCAATAAACATTTGTTCGCTATCTAAACACATGATGGAAAACAAATGATAAAAACTGTTTTCAGACTCAAAAACACATTCCCGTTGGTAACCCCAATTTGATCTTCACAGCATTCATGTAGGTAGGCAAGACAGGAATTACTCATGCTCCCACCTTTAAAAAAATAACAGTTTTATTGAGATATCGTTTGCATACCACAAAAGTCACCATTTTTAAGTACTGTAGAATTCAGTAGTTTTAGCATATTCACAAAATTATACAACAAACACACTATCTAATTGCTGAACATTCCCATCACCCCAAAAGAAACCCCATGCCCTTTTGAAGTCACTCTCTCTTCCCCCTCTCCTCAGCCCCTGGAAACCATTTTCTGTCTGCAAGGATTTGCCTATTTTGGACATTTTTATATAAATTGAATCATACTATGTGTTTCTAGCTTCTTTCACGTTGAATGTTTTTGAGGTTCATTTATGTTCTAGTAAATATCAGCAGGTCGCCCCTTTTATGGCTGAATATTAATCCACTCATGGATGTACCATGTTTTATCTGTGCATTGGTTGATAGGCATTTGGGTTGTTTCTGCCTTTGGGCTATTATGAATAATGCTGCTATGAACATTCATGTACAAGTTTATGTGTAACTGTGTGTTTTTGTTTCTCATGGGTCTGTACCTAGAAATGGAATTGCTGGATCATATGGTCATACTGCATGTAGCTTTTTGAGGAACTTCAAGACCATTTGCCAAAGTGACTGCACCATTTGACATTCCCACTAGGAGTGAATGAGCATTTCAATTCATCTTCTCCAACACATATTATTTTCTGCCTTTTTGGTCAGGACTGTCCTAGTGAATGTGAAATGGTCATAATCTCATTTTACAAGTAGGAAGACTGGGAGGTGTATTAGTTACCAAAGTCTGCAGAGTTAGTAAATGACCTGGCTAGAGCATATTTTTTTTTAAAAGCAAATACTTGTATGATGCATACTCTTTGTGAGGTCTGAAGTCTTTTGCTTTTAAGTCATTTAATCTTTCAACTACCTGTATGGAAGGTGCTATTATCATCTTTATTTATAAATGAATGTAGGGCCAGGACTGGGTTTGGAGTGAGACCAGAGAGGTCCTTGGTGTGTGACCTTTAAGGAGACACGACTCTCAGGTGCCAGCACTCACATGACCCTGGGGGTGAATATCTCCTTAGATGTTGCATCCTAGGTGCTTCACTGGCCTCTGTTTAAAGAAACTACATCATGAAAAGTCTGAGTAATTTAGCTGAAGTTTCCAAACTAGCAAGTGGCAGGGCTAGGATTCAAACCTAGGAAACTTGGCTTCAGGGGTTCATGTCACAAACCACTAGGCAGCACTGACTTCCACGTCTCTGATCTACAAGCTGTGCTTTTTAAGTTTCTTTCTCAAGATAGAATTTTGAGAAATTAATCAGGGCTTTGACATGTGGGAACCCAAGAGGTGGGTGCTAGGGAGACCAGGCAGGACTACTCAGCGTGACAACCCCCCGGACACCCAACACATGCTCTCCTGGAAGCGTTCGCTGGCCACACATAGCCCCTCAGTCACATCTGAACTCATGATCACAACTCTGCAAAAATCTCCCCCGTTCCGGGAGACCCCCCTGAAAGCAGCCAGATGGACTCTGTCCTGGTGAGGAAGAGGCCATTCAGAACCATCAGGATTATTAGCTCTGACCAGTTGTAAGGAAAACAAACGTTCCCCCGGCCAAGCAGGAATGAATCTGCCGCTTGTCCAAGTGTTCTGCGTCAAAAGCTCAGAAATCAAATCTCTCCTAATCACACCCTCGCTGGTCCCTCATCTTCTTTTGTCTATCAGAATTAACCAATTACTGGCTTCCCACCATTGTCTTCCCAGTGACATTGCTGTTTCTTGGGTTTCGGATGGTCTGTCGTGTGTACCCCTTTGCAAGTGATGGCAGTCTCTGGGAAGATGTGCAGCAAGTCACCAGTCAACAGCAGGCTCTTCCTCTGCTGCCCGAGAGGAGGCCCAAGTCTTGGTTCATGGGTTCTTGCTGAGTGACCTACAGCAGGGCAGCCTGTCCCAGGCCGGCACATCTTTTGTATCTGCTACAAACTCTGAGGTTTTATGTTTAAATTTCATTGCTGTCTTTCTCCATTAAAAATGACAATTTGAGCTGGGCTCGGTGGCTCAGCCTGTAATCCCGTGCCCTTGGGAGGCTGAGGTGAATGGATTGCCTGACCCCGCGGGTTCGAGACCCGCCTGGGGAGCGAGACCTCTTCTCTACAATAAACCAAAAAAAAATCAGCCGGGCGTGGTAGCGCATGCCTATAATTCCAGCTACTTGGAAGGCTGAGGCGGAAGGATCGCCGGAGCCCAGCAGGCGAGGCTGCGGTGGCCGGGAGAGGCCACTGCACTCCAGTCTGGGCGACAGAGTGAGACTCCAACTCAAAAAAATAAAAAATTAAAAAAAAAAAATAAATAAAAATGACAGAGTGGGCTGGGCTTGGTAGCTCATGCCTCTAATCCCAGTGCTTTGGGGGGCTGATGTGGGAGGATCCCTTGAGGCCAGGAGTTCCATTCCAGCCTAGGCAATAATAAAGCAAGACCCTATATCTACAAAAAATGAAAAGTTAGTGTAGCATGATGGTGTGTACCTGTTATTTCTAGCTACTTGGCAGACTGAAGCAGGAGGACAGCTTGAGCCTGGGAGTTTGAGGCTACAGTGAGACTCTAGCCTGGGTGACCGATCAACACCATGTCTCTTTTAAGAAAGGCTGGGCACAACAGCACTTTCAGAGGCTGAGGTGGGAGGATTGCTTAAGCCCAGAGTCCGATACCAGCCTGGGGCCTAGGCAACATGGTAAGACCCTGTTTCTACAAAAATTTTAAAAATTAGCTGAGTGTCATGGTGTATGCCTGTAGTCCCAGCTACTCAGGAGGCTGATGCAAGAGGATCACTTGAGCCCAGGGATTGGAGGCTGCAGTAAACTGTGATTATGCCACTATACTCCATCCTGGACATTAGATTTAGACCTTGACTCTATTAATAACAATAATGATGATGATGATGATTTGTGCTGTTTAACTGTCACCCTTTTGTCTGAAGTTTTAATTTTAGTCTACAACTTTGTTCCTCAAAGCTGTGGATCTGTGAAGCAGTGGCATTGGCATCTCTGGGGAGCTTGTTGGAAATGCAAACTGTCAGGTCCCACCCCAGACTTCCTGACCTAGAATTCACAGCTTAACAAGATCCCAGGCATTCCCTCTGCACACTCAAGTTTGAGAAGCACTGCTGCATGAGGTCTTCATTTCTCTGTTATCTTTGACTAGGGTCTCCATCTAGTTCTTACTTAAAGGCTAGAATTTTTGGTAGGCTTTCAGATCCTAAACACACACACACACACACACACACACACACACACACACACACACAGAGAAATTCTTTCCTTTGCCTTTGCATGATGTCATTCATTTTACCTGGCCTGCCACAAGAAAGAAAAAGGCAAATTACATCCAAGTTATATATATATTTTAAGACTAACTTCTTAATTGCATCTCTTAAAGCCCCCGGCATTAACAGAGTCCCAAGTGTTGCCAAGATTAGTTGAGAAATGCCTACAGGCAAAATAAACACTGTAGCGTACTTTAATTCAAAACCATATCAACTAAGAATGAAGGTGCAATTAGTGATAAAGATTTTAATAATTAGTTGTGGTCTGTTAAATTTTATATTTGGTGATTATGGAGAGTGAAGAAAGAATTTTCTCATGAGGGCAGAAGTCAATGTTTCACCTTGATTGCTATTTTAATGTGCTGATTTTAATGGGGCCATCCCGTAGAAACCCTCGGGCACATTTCCAATTTTACGTAAATGTAGAATTAATTGTTATGGAAGCATATAATTTCAGAATCGGGGTGACCCTGGCGGTCATTTAATCCAGTTCAGCCATTTTACAAATAAGTAGGAGGTCCTTCCACAGAGGATTGACTTAAGTCCTTCCACAGAGATTTGGAACCTGTTCTTCTCAACACTAAGACCAGTGAAAGTGAAGGCGAAGCCTTTCCAGAGTCCTCCAGACAGAAGTGTGTTTTTTTGTTTGTTTTTTACCTCCAAATTCCCCAGAGTGACATTTATTGTATTTCCTCTAAGGCCCGTTCTCCACCCTACATTGTGTGTTGGTTGCTTTCAGTTGTAAGGTCGGGGTCTTGGGAATTGTGTCTAATCCATGTTTATATTTCTTAACCATTCCTAGATCTGTATTTTGCAAACAGCAGTTGCTCAATACATGTGGCAGTGTTCTGGAGCTCGTTTTGACCTGCTCAAGAGAGCTGATGTATCTTCACATTGGTAGCTTGAAATTGGCCATAGAGGAAGTATTTACATCATAGAAATGGGCAAATCTGCAAATTAGGGCTCCCTCCCAACTCCAGAAACTCGCTTGTTAAGCACTTACCAGCACACACTGCACTGTATACATGATTTTCATAAGGTCTTACAAGGCAGTGAATCTTTACAGAATCAAAAGATCTAAAACAGAGAAGATGACTGTTTATCCCTTGCCTAGCTCGGTTTGCCTCAAGAGTGATGGAATGGCCAATTGCTCACCCCCACCCCCATCTCTTCAGGATTAATGTCAGTAGGAGGCGGGCCTCAGGCCAGCATTAGAATCTGGTTGCTTAGCTAAGTTCCACTGAGCAAAACTCTTTGGGTATGAATGGTAATGGAAACAAGGTATGGAATACCAGGTTCAGATGAATGAGAAAGAAATATATCATCAGAAAAAAAGTGAACAGAAAAGTCACTGTGGCTGAAATTGCACTCATATCTTTGTACTTCTCAAGAAAACTTCAGTGGCTCCCTGTGACTTACAGAAATGCTCAAACTCCTTGCATAGGAAGCGCACACTGACCACAGTATACTGATTTCCAGCCACTCGTGCCATCCATTGTTCATCTTCTGTTGATTTCCACCCTCTTTCTACACTCCAGCCTCTATGGAGCCTCCATTCTAACTTCCACAATGTTTCTGTCTTCTAAAATGCCGTCCCTTCACCTCCCTTTCCCCCCATAGGCTCTGTCCCAAGTTCATCACACCTGGTCCCCTCTACCAGGAGCCAGAGTTTTTGGGTTAACATGAACATTCCTATGACTCTGCTCACCTCCTCTCTTGTGTGTGTCTCCTCAGGATCAGGACCCGAGGACCCATCGGTCCTGGCAAGTATGGCTACGGGAAGGCCCCGTACATCTTACCGCTGCAGACGGACACTGCACACACACCCCAGAGGCTTCGGAGAGAGAAGCCCACATCCCGGCACCCCAGGTCCCAGGGAACATCTCCTCCTAGGCATGGCTACAGTCCACTGTCTCACCGGGTACCCCAACATGGACTCACGTACCAAAGTGACAGTGGCCCTCGCTCTGGACTGCAGGCCTCAGAGGCATCCATCTATCAGCTGCCTTTGACCCATGACCAAGGCTTCCCTGCAGGCTCAAGTCTCTTCCACAGCCCGGAAACCAGCAACAACCATGGCATGGGGACCCACGGAGCAGCTCAGAGCTTCTCGCAGTCTGCCCGGTCGACAGCAATCTCGTGCATCGGGGCCTATCGGCAGTACAAGCTGTGCAACACCAACGTGAGTACACACTACCCGGTGCTGGACCCAGAGACAGCTGCCTCTCCAGCAAGGGTGTGGTTTTCTGGGCTACATTAACTCAACTTTGTATCTTCTTCTCTTTTCTCTCTGTATTCTTCCCATATGCTTTTCTGTTGTGTGAAGTTATTGCTTAGTAACTTATGCTGAGCTTCTTCAACCACTTATTTTAGTCACTCAGTGGTGGTATGCATCAGCAACCACTGCATAACAAACAACTCCTCTATTCTCAATGGCTCATGTCAACACTGTTTATTCTTTACTCAAAAGTGCAATATTTATTTTGTGAGTCTAGCAAAGTTTGGCTGATTTAGGGCAGCCAGGGATGGTGCCAGGAACATGGGTGTTTTGGGGAGTACCATCCAAGAAGTTTCCTGGAGGCTCCACATTTTAGGCACAAACGCTTGAGGTATTGTATCATGAAGAAGTTTGACAGTGAATGTGAAGAGTCGTCTCCTTTTAGGGGAGAATTGGGGACACCTGGGGTGACAGATGGCACTCGGAGGCTTCAGGGCAACAGTTAGTTCCTAACTGGTATAGAGATATTCTGATATTTTCAGAGCCTGTATAGTTGTACTGATGTATATAGGCTGAACACGCACTTTAGATATTAGTTAAATACGTATGTATTGATTTCATCCTTATGCACTTTAATGTCATCTACCATTATTAAAATCTCACACATTCAATGCTTTTCTAATATTTGCCTTATTTAATATTTTCCTTAACCATATGATTTTTCTATTCTCTCCGTTTTGCAGTTGCAAAGAAAGGTTAGATAACTTGCTGAAGATTTCACAGCTCCTGAGCAGTAGAGCAAATTATCAGTTTTAATTAGATAAAATGACCATGTGGATTTCTAAAAATATCAGTTTGGGGCTGGGTCGGTGGCTCACACCTATAATCCCAGCACTTTGGGAGGCCGAGGCAGTAGGATTGCTTGAGCCCAGGAGTTCAAGACCAGCCTAGACAACATAGCGAGACCTTATCTCTATGACAAATAAAAAAAAAAAATTAACTGAGCATGATGGCACACACCTGTAGTCCCAGCTACTTGGGAGATTGAGGCAGATGGATCACCTGATCCCAGGAGGTGGAGGCTGAGTTGAGCCATGAGTGTGCCAGGGTGGCACTCCAGCCAGGGTGACAGAGTAAGACTCCCAACTAAAAAAAAATCAGTTTAAAGACTGACTATGAAAGAAAAAAGAATGAGAGAATGTTAAGATGTTAAATTTCTGAGTTGTTATATTTTTCATTAATAATTTAATCTGCCTTAATACTCTGTTACTGGGTAACAGGACAGCTGTTACATATTAGCTTCAATTTCCTCATTAAAAATATATTTCCTGCTATAGAGTCCATAGAAATGACTTAATTTGTGATCTTAATAATTTCACTGAAGGCCTGGCTTGCTGTTTCGCTTGTTTTTCCACTGACAGATTTCAGGAATTATTAATTTTTATAAAGCAGTAATTCTTGTAAAGTCGAGACTAATCAGTCATCCAGGAAGCCTTCCTTGAGCATCAATGTTTGTCATGTAATGGACTGGGTATCATGGAAGAGGAGGGAGAAAAGGCATGTTACCTGCCATAGCATGCAATGAGGTGATGTGAGGAAAGTGCTTTGTGAATTACTTGTGTTAATGATCAGACATGGTCCTTGTTCCTGATTCTCCATGGCTGTTATTTTCCAATGCAACAGATGTTTGTAATATAAAACACCTTCTCCCATTGCCTAGTGCATCTCTTCATTCTGAAGACTAAGTAAACTATAAAGAGAGGGGGCATTTGGCATCTTTCTGGGGCTGATGGCTGCTTAATGTTTCTTGCATTTAACTTAGGTTTTTAAAGTGTGCCCTTTTTGCAAGACCTACGTAGTGTTGTTCTCCCCAGGCAGAAGCTCTTGCTTCCCTGGGTGCTGGGATAACGGCATCACTGAGGAAATTGAATTGCAAGAGATTTTGGAAGTAGGCAAAACCAATCCTCCAATCCAGGCCCAGGAGGTAAATGTGGACACAGGATTATTGATATTTAATTCCCTTCTCTTCACCGTGATGTTTGTGCAGTGTTCTCCCCAACCCCCCAGAGCACCTCGCTGTCCAAGTCCCCATCCAACTTACTCTTATTGAGATATGTTATTCCTTAGAGGTCCCATGACTGCACATCTTTTGGTAAGCCCGTGGCTTCTTGTGGACTGGACCACAGGGTAATTTATTTTTATTTTTAATTTTCGAGTCAGGGTCTCACTCTGTCACCCAGGCTGGCATGCAGAAGCATGCTCACAGCTTACCACAGCCTCAACCTCCTGGGTTCAGGTGATCCTTCTTCCTCAGCCTCTCAGGTTGCTGTGACTCTAAAACCCCTTCTGTCATCCGGGTTCAGTGGCTTAGCCTGTAATCCCAGCACTTTGGGAGGCCGAGGTGAGTGGATTGCCTGAGTTTGCCTGAGGTTCAAGACCAGCCCAGGCAACTTGACAAGACCTCATCTCTACAGCAAATAAAAAATTAGCCGGGTGTGGTAGCACACACCTGTTGTTTTGGCTACTTGAAAGGCTGAGGCAGAAGGATCACCGGAACCCAGCAGGTTGATGCTGAGGTGGCTGTGAGTATGCCACTGCACTCCAGCCTGGGCAACAGAGTAAGACTCCAACTCAAAAAAACAAAAAACAAAACAAAACCCCTATGTCAAGGGCCCCCATGACCACTCCCAGGTTTGATGATTGATTTCCTAAGAGGACTCATAAGACTTGGTGTATAATTGCATTCACAGTTATGATTTAGTACAGTGAACGGATTGAATGCATAACGCAACATCAGCAAAAGGAAAGGCACAGGGGCCAAGTTCATAGGAAACCAGGAACAAGCTCCCAAGAGTTCTCTCCCAGCAGAGTCACACTGAACACACTTAATTCCTCACAGTGAATTGCCATGACACGTGTTGAGTGTTGTCTACCAGAGAAACCCTTCCTGTGCCCAGGGTTTTTACTGAAGGTTGGTCACGTAGGCTCCTGCTGCCTACCCCATAACAAAATTTCAGACTCCCCAAAAGAAAGGGGGTGCTCAGCATAAACTCTATTTAAGCTCAGTGACCACTTGTATCATTTCGAGAACCCTCCCAAAATCCAAGACTCACCTCGCAAACAGGCCCAAATTCTCAGGAGAGCATTCTCAGTTCTGCCATATAAAGCCTCTTGCCCACTCCCTGGATGGACCCATATATTCCAGTCTCTTCATGTAAATGACCTCATGTGGACATTTACCTGTCCTCCCCATTATCCAACATGATGAGATGACATGAATCCCCCAAGTATGTAAATATTCCTACACAAAGAGGAAAAAGGTTTTAAACAATATTGCAAAAACTCTTACTAATTTGGCAGGAAATTTAGGTTATGGATGTTGTGTCTTCCCCAGAGATGAAAAGATAATGCTTGCATCTAGCAATCTCTCCCAGTTACCATCTGGAAGAAGAAAGAGAAAGGAAGGAAGGCCAGGGCGGGTTGGAAGTATCCACTGTTTAGAGAACTTCATTCCTTCAACCAGATGCCCAATATTCTCACCCGAATTTTGATGGAACATCTCCTTTCCAAGACAACCCCAACAGTGGTGGGCTCAGTTCTGAGATGGCTGGTGATGAATACAAGGAGTAGGCACTGAATGAGGGGAAGATGCTTTCACAGGCTCATATGTCTCAGAACAGTGTTTCATCACTGGTCAAGGGCCACCCTCAGCACTCTGATGGTTCAATGGGGAGGAAGTCCCTTATGCAGCTGCCTGTCAGTCACTGTGCTTGTGCTGGAGTGCTTAGTGAGGAAGAGCTGGGAGTGGGACCATGGGTTGGGGAAGACACCACTGAGGGAGGGAACAGTTGAACCAGGCTTTTCACATTGGCCAGAAAAGAGAAAAGAGCATATGGGAGCATGGAAACAGCTAGCCTAGCCAAAGCCAGGAAGGCAGGGTGGTATCAGAGTCTCAGGAGCTGCCATGACTGCCTGCTGGTAGGACCCCCCCCTTCTCTTCTCATCTCCTCCTATCCACTTTATTTTAAGTTTTTTATTTTTTGAGTTGGGGTCTCACTCTCACTCAGACTGGGGTGCAGTGGTACAGTCATGACTCATGGCAGTGTCAACCTCCTGGGCTCAGGCAATTCTCCCACCTCAGCCTCCCGAGCAGCTAGAACCTCAGGTGTGCACCACCAAGACTGGCTAATTTATTTTATTTTTATTTTTTGTAGTGGCGAAGTCTAGCTATGTTGCCCAGGCTTGTCTCAAATTCCTGGGCTCAGGCAATCCTCTTACCTCGGCCTCCTAAAATGCGGAGATTACAAGCATGAGCCACTGTGCCCAGCTTCCTCTTGTCCGCTTTAAATAATCACAGTCTTGATGGGGAATTTATTCCTTAATATCTCAAAATGCAAATATGTCACATGGCCCTTGCATGATCTTCATGGGTGAGATAGGCTAGTGAGAAACTTTTGTATACATGCTGAAAAGTTAGAAAGCAATTCTAATCAACTGGTTCAATTGGATGTTAGACCCACAAAGCAGTATGGGATTGTGTGCATGAGCTTGGGTTTGAGAGTGAAGCTGGGCTGGAGGCAAACTTCAGCTTCCACATTGAGGAGCAGAGTATCCTTGGACAAGTCTCTTAACTCTTTAAGGACTACCTGTAAATTGGGGATAATAATAATCCCTAGCCCTTAGGGTTGGTGCAAGGTTCAGACAAGATAAGGTTTGTAAGAGCTTGGCATGATGCTGATACACTGTTAGTAAATAAACCATTTAGACCTGGGAAAGAGAACGTGACTTGCTCCTTTGTGGATCAGAATGGGGTAAGGTCTCCCCACATCCAAAAATCTTCCAAGTTCTACGTGGTAACTGAAGAAACTTGTGTACGAGATGGCCAGGTTTGCTTAGAGCCCTTTTCTGTCCTCTGTGTTGGCTGTGAGGGTGGGCCCTTTTCCTTTGTTCAATGATAAAATGAGGATACTGAGAAACCCAACATTTCAGCCAAGTTGAGTTTCAGTGGAATCACCTTGGGTTATGGTTTTCAAGGAATCAGGGTGAAACTAACCAATTTCATGCCAGTGGGTTCTTTACACTCTCTGTGCAAGTTCAATATTAAGCCCTATGTTATGGTGCCATCTGGGAATTCGTATGTCTTCAAGATCATTCATTTCATGTAAGATGTCCTCTGTGAAATACTGAAATATCAACAATAAATGTCAGCAGTAATGCACTCGGAATGTAGACTTTAAAGATAAGGAAGATTTTGTGTTTTTTTTCCCTGCTTGCAATATATATAAGGAAGTTTAGGTGACACAGGCCAGTATAGATAAAGAATCTGTGGTCTTTTAAAGGGGGCATCAACCTTGGACATTTGTCACTGCAACTTTCTCCTTCACCCAGCCTGTCTGTGGTGGAGGTGAAGACTCAATCTGGTCCCACATCTGTTAAACACTCACTATTGCAGGTTCTTGCTTGGTGCCTGTGAGCACAACACTGACATTGATTGAGTGGGGTCAGGTGTTAGGCTGTGGGTTGAGGACTCTGAGATTGGAGCAAGTTCTTGCCCTGTGCAGCTCAGAGTCCAATGGGAGAGACAGAATGAATAGGTATAAACAGGGCAGACCAGCCATGCCAGTACACATGCCATGTGGGCACTTTGAAATCTCCAGACTATGGAAATGAACCTGGCTTGGGTGGAGTCTGAGAAAGTGTCCTGAGAAGTGCAGATCATTATTATTATTAGGAAGAGGATGGCAGACACTCCTGCAAGGGCTGAGGAACAAGAAGTGGGTGCTTCGGGACTTCTTGGTGGAATCAGGTGATTTTTCAGTGAGCAAATTCAGCAGCGATGGGGTAGTGCAGGGAGGCAGCCATGGTATGTCTGCAGCCCTGCACTCTTTCAGCAATGGCTGAAAGTGATTAGTACTCAAGGAATTGAAAAAAGAGTTTAGTTTCTTCTTCGTGGAAACTCACTGAAGCCCAAGACTGAGAGCTAGAGTTTTTATGAGGGTACAACAGGGGAGGGTGAAACTAAACCTCCATCCCTCTGGTGCCTGAGGGGATGCAATTTTTAAAAAAATCCCTTTCCACTAGCTGTTTCTGGGGTGTGTGTTATTATTTGTTAAATGCATGAACCAACAAAGACACCTTATGCCCTTTGTCCTGTAGGCCTGGGCCTGACTCCCCTCTCTCTCTCTCTCTCTGTCTCTGTCTCTGTCTCAGTCTCATCTCTCCCTCCCCTTCCTCCCTCCATCCCATCTCTCTCTCTCTCTGTCTCTCTCCCTCTCTGTCCCTCCCTTCCTCCCTCCCTCTTAGCACTTTCTCCTCCCTCCCTCTTAGCACTTTCTCCCTGGAGAGAAGATTGACTGACCTCTGGCCTCCCCACAGAAAGGAGTCTGTAGCAAGTCACCTGGTTCAAGATTATGAGTTTTTAAGGGGCTTTGCTGCCAAGGGAGGTGTAATCCTGAGTTTAGACAGAGTGCACTTTGCGTTACAGGAGGAAACTCATGGGGCTCAAAGCAGCTTTTAGCAAACGCAGATGTGCTGAGTTCTGGTATTGGTGACTCTGCCGTAAGCTTCCCTAGGGCAGGACTGGCTTCTGACAAGGGGTTTATCCATGGGGAGTTGCTTCTGCCTCAAAGTAAGTGAAAATAAGAGGAAAATGTTGGACAAGTCTCACATGCAGTCGAGGGACACTCTCTGCGGGCAGATTCGAATTCTGACACTGAGTGAAAGAGGATATCACAAACAACTTCCTGACTGCAGTTTCAAATAGGAATGCAGTGGATGGGCCAGGGAGGAATTGAGTGCAGTTCTGTCAGGTGTTAAGCTTGCCAGGAACGAGGGGCCAGTTAAGGGGACAGACGGGCCAACCAAGGGGAGGGTGGTGCTGAACAAATGTTCCTTTTATCATGAGCTTGTCACCAGCCGCCTTCTCTGGGAAATATGTGCTAGTGTGTCAGTGCCTTCTGCAGCATTCTGCTTTTTATCTTGGAATTTCCATAGAAAATTCTCTTAACTGTTTTTTTCATATATATTATACACACATTTATATAGTAATTGTTCACAATTCACATAGATTATAAAAAGTTATATCATGATTATAAGAATTTGTACAAACAGCAAGAAATATCAGAATGGCAAAGACAGATCCTAGTCCCTCTCTGGAGATGTCATCACAGTCATTTTTAACATTGTGTTCTTATAGTAATTCTCTGCATAGCTCTAAATGATATACTAATACCTCTGCTTCTTATATGTCCACTCCACATTTTCTCCCTCAACTCCTCTCTCTGAAAGTTGGAGAAGTGACCCCCCTTTTCCTCCCACTCTGCTGGCCACAATTTTATAGTCACTTATAATTTTGGCTATCTCTACTATATTAGAGTAGTTTGTATTTTCTTGTCTTATCAACATTAAGAAAGATCAGTGAACCCCTTGCTTTGCAAGATTAGAAATGTGGTGGCCAAGTAGTTCACTAAATTCCTGTCACTGCATGATATTTTGATTTATGTATTTTTCTTACTTTGGCCCGTGAAATCCCCACAAGAGGCCGTGATGACAGATTCTTCTCTGCACCCTTGGTAGTCACAGCACCTGGCACATGGAGAGGTACAAGGACTGCCTTTGCGGGGAATTTCACACCCCACCCAGCAGATAGCAGAGGGGAAGTCTCTGTCTTGTGGATGTGATACCTGAAGTAGCCGCTAGGACATTTATGCTCCTTGGGAGAGGTAGGGATTTAAAGTTTTAAATAAACTTAGATTAGTTAGGGAGGAAAAAAGCATTCTTTTCTAGATCTTCTTACAGGCATAGAGATGTGCAAATAATCTAAAGTGGCAGAAATATATAAATAAGCATTTCTGGGATAGGCCTAGGTTAATCTGGGTCCATAGTACTTAATTATCCTATTTTTTATTTTGGGTTTTTTTTTGAGTCGGGATCTTACTCAGTCACCCAGGCTGGAGTGCAGTGGTGGCATGATCACAGCTCACTGCAGCCTCTGCCTCCTGGGTTCAGGCAATCCTCCCACAACAGTCTCCCAAGTAGCTGGGACTACACGTGTGCACCATCATGGCTGACTAATTTTTATTTTTAATTTTTGTTTTTTTGGAGAGGCAAGGTCTCACTGTGTTGCCCAGGCTGGTCTTAAACTCCTGGGCTCAAGCAGTCCTTCCGCCTTGACCTCCCAAAGTGCTGAGATCACAGGCGTGTGTCACTGCACCTGGCAGACAGAGTACTTAAAAGTACAAGGTTCTCCGGGGTGAGTGGATGGGCTTAGTTATGTGAACATCTTTGAGACTTTGATGTATTTATTGAATGAAAAGAAGGCCAGAAGTGGTGGCTCACATCTATAATCCCAGCACTTTGGGAGGCGAAGGTGAGAGAACTGCCTGAGCCCACGAGTTTGAGACCAGTCTGGGCAGCTTTGTGAGAACTCATCTCTGCAATAAATCAAGAAAAATTAGCTGGGCATGATGTTGCATGCCTGTAGTTCCAGCTACTTGGAGGCTGAGGCAGCAGGATCGCCTGAGCCCAGCAGGTTGAGGCTGTGGTGGCATGAGTGTGCCACTGCACTCCAGCCTGGGTGACAGAGTGAGACTCCTACTCATAAATGAATAAATAAATAAAGAAGAAGACATCTTTCTCTAGGAGAGTATTATGAAATTTTCTTAGATGGGAAAAAAAGTATTTGAGAACTGAGAACACCACAGATTAAAAAAAAAAATCCAAAACCTTGTCCCAACTCTTTGGACAAACCAACTCTGACTTGAAAGTTGCTGGAGGTGGTGGGAGTTGGCAAAAAAAGTTTTTGTTAGGCTGAGGTTGTTCTGTATGACTTGAGAAAGGAAATAGTAACCATATTTGAAAAATGTGCAGGATAACTTAAAGAAATATTGGCCCATGGTTATATTACTCTTTAGCAGGAAAATGAAGCCCATTTTCCAGCTATAGAAGAGAAAGGAAGGAAGGGAATGTTTGCTCAGGATACCTACCTTTTCAGGCAGTGACAGTTTCTGGAACTGTCTTGGGTGTCTCCAGTTCAGCTAACATTTGAGTGTTGCCATGAGCTGGTAACTTTAATATATGACTAATTTAATCCTCACAAAACCCCTGGGATTGGGGACTGGGAGGTAGTGCAGGGCTTGTTACTTAGATATAGTCCTCTTGGCTTTGAGACGCTAAATGTTTTACCCAAGGTCACATAGTCACTTTCTCACAGCAGTGCAGGGATATTGTCTAGATTTCTTTCTTTTCTTTTCTTTTTTTAGATTTCATCACTAAATGGTGATATTAAATACATCATATATTGCTATGGTAGCAGGTCTTTTGATTGAATCCAGAGCAATGCAAGGTATTAAAAAATGCCTACACGACCCAGGCTGACTTGAAGGTCATGTTCCTTGGCGCCGCCTTCATTGGGGATGATGTTCTTTGTCTCCTGGGGAGATGAAGGTAATTAATTGCCAAAAGGCAAATGTGTGATCACTGATGGTGGCCTCTTGAGAAGTAAAGATGGGGAGAGGCAGCTGTCATCTCAGATGAACCAGGGTCACTAGAAACGTAGCTGGAGTTTCCGTAATACTATTTGTGACTCATGGCAACCCCAGGCAATTGTCTGGATGGAACTTGTCAGCTTGTCATGTTCAAGTACATCTTTAATTCTCTTCCATTAAGTGTCCATTGTGACCATCCCTATCTCTTTGGGGTGGAAGGGAGTCATATGAAGGGAGGTTATCTTCCAGGGACATCACTTGCCTCTAAAGCTCCAGTCTCTGTTGGTCCCATCCTGAGCAAGCCTGCTCTCTTTTTACATGACTTTTTTTCCATGTTCAAGTTCTCCAGCCTGAAGTTGACAAGACTCAGTACCCATGGAAAGGATCAGCTGTCTGCAGGAATCCTGTCCCCACAGCCCACTCATGCTGTCATGTAGAGATGATTACTGATAAGACGAGGGTGACTCAGCCCATGGCATCAGGAAACAGTCCATTTGAAATAGAACAAATATAAAAGGAACTGTAACCTGGAAGTTTTAACTTTAAGGAGTCTGTTTCAATGAGAGGAGATCAAATACTGATAATAGCATGACAAGTACAAACAGATGTAATCTGTAGCAGAGACATGAAACAGGATTTCCCAGGCCCTGCTGGGTTTTCTTTCTTACCCCCACAGCTCTCTGCTCCTCACAGCTGGGACCAGTCACTTCACCGGGCCTCAGAGGCCGAATTGGACCTTGGCCTCTAGACCCATCCTGACAGTAGGAAAAGAAGTAGTTAAGGCTCTCTTGTTGAAAAACCCATCACAAATTAACTTTGTTGTTCACGCAGTCAAGAAGGCATCATGGCGTAGTGGTATTATCATGGGTTTTGGACCCAAAGTACCTGGATTCAAATCCTGACTTCACCACTTACTAGCCCTATGACCACAGTCAGCTCATTTAACCTTTTGTTGCTTTGGTTTCCTCATTTGTAAAATGGGGTATAATGGTTATTGTGAAGATTAAATGAGCTAATATACAAAAACCACATGGTAAGAAGGTGTCACATTTAGTAAATGCTCGATAAAAGTTAGGTATTCTTATCATTGCCATTATCATTACCATCACTCCAGACTTCTACCTTCCTAGCTGGTACCATAATTTAGTTTCAATAACCCGCTTCCACATCTGGGCCTGGGGAGCCTTGCATTTCTCTGGCCAGGTCCCTCTGCCCCCTAGGAAGTAGTACCCTGCCTCTGATTGGCAGCTCACCTGGCATCATGTGAGTCCCTGCTTGAGGTCACACTCAAGGCCATGACCATGTTACCAGGGCGCCTTGTTACTTCCTGCTGCGCCTTTCCATGCCAGTTGTTTGCTGGGCACCACAGTCTACCTGCTGGGCTCAACTGACTTCTGGCAACTGTAGGCAGATTTGCTGAGCTCAGTGACTCTGATCCCACATGAAGCCCTTCTGCCTTAGGAGGGAGATGGGCCAAGATCAGACATGAAGGACTTGTTGGTGATCAGGGGACAGGGTATCCCAAGTGACCCATCCCAAGTTATCATGGTAGATGCAGTGGGAGCATCCCAGAAGGCAGCACTTGGGATATTGCAGGCCTCCAGGATTGTGTGTGAATGTAAATAAGAGCACTAGGCATTAGTGGGGAATTAAAACACACCACAAGACCAGAAGCTATGGGCACATGCAGAGCTGGTAAAAGCTGATAAATTGTTGTTTAAAACTGTTTTATTTATATTTTTTGTAAAGACAGGGTCTCACTGTGTTGCACAGGCTGGTCTTAAACTCCTGGTCTCAAGCAATCCTCCTGCCTTGTTCTCCCAAAATGTTAAAATACAGACGTGAGCCACCACACCCAGCCAATTGTCATTTTTATTACATAAATGTTACATATTTATTGCAGAAAAATTAAATTATACAGAGATCAAAAGTTAATAGTGAAGAAAAAAATCTATAACCCCTCTATCTAGAGATAATACTTTTAACTTCTCTCTCTGTGCGCGCGCGCACATACACACACACGCGCGCACACGCAGTCATTTTAACACTTTTTTCACTTCATCAGTTGTGGACTGTTTTTCATGTCATGAACTGTATGACATGACATTTATGTCATCACATATTGAGCAATTCTAGATGATTCTGAAGGTGATTCGTTTGTGATCTAACCTCGTGGAGAGAAGGGGGTTAGCAGACTGTCTCAGTCTTTGCAGTCTGCAGCTTCCAATTCTGGTCACTGCCACCAGATTGGTTCAGGATGGCTCTGGCTGGTGACTAGCTAGGGGGCAGCTTGGCCTACACAGGGGCAGTTATTTGTGAAACAGGACGTTGAGCCCACTTCATGCTGGTCTGTTTCCGTTATGTAAGCCTGCAGCCCAGCAGCTGGTCTCTCATTTCTAATTATGAGCAGGGTGGGTGGTCCTGCTCTGGGCCCCACCTCTGTGTCTACTGTGGAGCTTTTTGGCAAGGTGCACCTCTTCTCCAGGTCTCAGTTTCCCCACCTGTAAATGAAAGGGATTGGTTTGATCCTCTTCTGCTTAGAGCTTTTCAGTAATTTGGAGTGAGATGGGGCTTGGTCGTGGCACTTAATTGCTGCCTCACAGCCTCTGCCAGGCTGGCTGCACCAGAGACTCCTAAGGGAGCACTTTGAGCACATATTCCTGGGCCCTTTTCCCCGCCCTCCCACAGGGATGAGGCTCGAGAGTCTGTATTTTTAACAAACCCCTTAGGGATTCTTTCTTGAAGCCGGATTTGGGGATAGCTGCAGGGATGGTGCCTTCTGTAAGTCACCCAACTGGTCACTCCTACTCAAACTTTGACTCAGGCCAAACGGTTGTGGAAAGCATCTTAACCCAAGCCACTTGGTGGAGACAGGTGGTGGTGTTGGAAGCCCACACAGGTTCGAGGTCACCAGCAGGTTGGCTTCCAGAGCCCCAGGAGACAGGATCCCCCTGCTGTCAGTCTCTCACAAGTGTCAGGGTTCAGCACACCCTGCCCTTTTCCCCACCATTTTCTGTCAGGTTCTGCTTTCTATGGCTAATTGCTCCAGATGGCTTTGCTCAGCCCAAGCAGCAGGGGAACGCCCATCCTGGGTGGGTGTTTGTGCCAGAGACCTCCCCTGCTGCCCTTGAACAAGCAGGGGATATTCCTTCCCACCTAGTTGCATTCCTCCCCCTGGTCCCTCAGATTCCAGGAGACCAGATATTTCTGATACTACAGTAGATTATGAACCCTTAAGGACTTTGAACTATCCTATGAGCAGTGGTTCTTAATGTTTAAGGGGCCAAGTTTCTTTCTTTTCTGATAATTAAAGCACACACATACACACCGCACTTAAACAGAGTGTTGCTTGGTTTTAAAAAGCTAGATCATACTTTATCTATATGAATGAAAGATTCTGATCTTATTATTTCAAAATTAAGATTTTTTCACACTTATTTTATGTCACACTTGGCTCATATTTACCATTTAGAAGTAGGAAGAGAGAAACCAGAGGGAGCTCTGTGTTTCCTTTGAGTAGTCTAGTGTATTGGAATCATGTGGATAAATTTGATAAAATGCAGGTTACTGGAGCTCATCCCAGACTTACTGAGTAATAACCTGTGGGGAAGGAAGCCACCAGTCTGTCTTTCCAGCAAGATCTCTGGGTGACGTTTTTGCATGCTGGGGGTGGGGAACTCCTGCCTTAGGTGGTAGAATTTAGACTCGAATTTAGACCATATGGGGAGGACAACGAGAGACAGCCAGGTGAGCACCAGACCACAGGGGTTGAAATCCTGGCCCTAGCTCTGACTGGCCATGTGACTCCTCCGTGCCTCAGTTTACTCTCTGAAAAATCTGTGAAGCTATAATATTTGCCTCAGTGGTTGTTGTGAGGATTAAATGAGTTAAAATGCATAACTTCTTTAAAGGTGTGCCTGGTACATGAGGGGGGCTCTGAACTTGTTTGCTGCGGATATTATTCCACACAAGGGGAACGGCACGGACAAAGTCAAACGGATAAAGATGGATGGCCTCTTTGGGAGAGGGGGGCAGATCAATTTGCCAGGAACAGAAGGTTTAGGTCAGTGGTTTTCAAATTACGGTGTGCAAAAAATTCACTTGAGGATCTTGTTAAACAGGTTGAGTGCCTATAAGGATTCTGAGTCAGTAAACTTGGAGTGAACCGTGGGGATCTGGGTTTAACATTTTTGATGGGCACAGGTGGGAGTGGTGAGTCCACCTAAAGCCCAGGCATCTTCACCACTATACAATGCAACCTTGTAACCCAAACTACTTGTACCCCCTAGAGCCACTGAAATAACAAAAACATAAAAATAAACTGAATAAATAACATTTTTTTATGCAGGCCATCAGCAGATTTTCAGATACTCTGATTTAGGATGAGAAGGACAGGCATTTAAAGTTGGAAGGGTATCTTGGGATTTGACAGAGGCTGTGAAAAGTATGGACACTGATTGCCTATTTAATGTCTGTTTTACTAGGTATGTCCAGAAAGCAGCAGAAGTATCCGAGAGATACAGTGTGCGTCCTACAACAACAAACCATTCATGGGCCGATTTTATGAATGGGAACCATTTGCAGAAGGTAAGAACAGACCCACCCCTGTGCAGAGAAGTTATTTTTGTCTGTTCGCCAATGCTGTTGCCTTCTGGTTGATGCTGCAGGCATGGATGTGATCCTGGCTGGGGTGTCCATGGAGAGAAAGTGTGACCCCAGGGCCAAGAGGAGTGTGCAGGAGTGTGCCAAAAGGAGCATGGCTCAGGTGACACCTGGACCATCCTCAGCATGCAGTAGAATGCCTGAGACATTGATGGAAGCAAGCAATGTGTAAGGGTGGCCAGGTGAGGGGTACAAAATAGGATTTGAGGAATTGGCTGGAGCAAGGGTTTCACACCGAAGGTTGTGAGCACTTGCAGGATGGACTTTTCCTTTCCCTGGTTCCCACTCCAGAAGCAGATGTGGAGGCTTAAGAGTGCATGTAAGCTAGTAGGGTTGACAGCCGTATGGTTTTCACCTGTGCGTGCCTTGAATGCTGTTTCCCAAGATTAAGAGTAGTAGTCGGCATTACCCTTGGGACCAAGGTCCCTGTCATTTCCAACTGACAGAAGATCTGAAGTTGGTAGAGCTTGTCAGCACTGTTCTGCGTGCTATAGTTGCCTTTTTTTTTTGGAACCCAGACCAGTACCATAGCTTTTGGACCGAGAAGGGTTAAGCTCTGAGATCTCTTTTCCTGTGGTGAAGAATGTGGGGTTGGAAGTTATGTTGGGTACCATATACACTCTTTGGGTGATGGTTAAAGCCCATACTTCACCACTATGGAATGTATCCATGTTACAAAAGTGCACTTGGACTCGCTAAATCTATAAAAATAAAAAAATAATAAAACTCTTAAGAGTGAAAAAAAAGTGGGAGTTCTGTGCTGACAGCCACTTTGGCTGGAAGAAGAGTCCAGTGGCCTCCGGTGCCCCGTGGAAGGGCCCTGCCCAGCCAGCCCTTCTCAGTCTCCGCCCAAGGCAGTGGCTGGGACTGCTGGGGTTGGCCAAGCCTCAGAGGGCAGAGTGCTGCTGCTGTGTCCGGAGTCTGGAGAAGTTGTCTTGGGAGAGGGACTGATTGGAAGTCATGCTGACTTCACTGCAAAATCAGTACCTGGGAAGTTAGCACCTAGGCAGAAGCCCTTGGGGACAAGGAAGGGGGAACGGATGTCCAACTGCTCTGAAATTGGAGGCAAAATTGTTATTGTCTGTGTATTGTTCTCAGAGGAGAGCCTGTAGCTTCCATGAGATCCTCCGTGTGGTCCCATGAACTTGACTTTGTTAAGAACTAACGTGACTGAAAAATTGGGACTGTCACATTCAAACAGGAAAAATGTCTGGATGAAATGCAGAGCCAGCTGAATGCAAAGCCAGGAGGTGGACAACAGGTCGGAGGGTGAGCCAAGGAAGGAAGGGTGGAGGGAGGTTCTGATTCTGTGATGGACTTTGATTCCTCCTTTCTTCATTATTAAGAGTGTCATGGTAAATCCAAGGTGGGATCCTGAAAGGATCCTGCAACAGAAAGAGGGTACTGGTGGGGAACCAGGGGAGCTATGGCTACTGTGTCTAGTTGAGTTAGTAGTTTTGTGCTGCTGTTAGTTTTTATAAATGATCTTATAAGGTGTTAATCTCAGGGCAAGCTGAGTAAGAGTATGCAGGAACTCTTTGGACTGTCCTTGTAACTCTTCTATATATCTACAATGATTTCAAAATAAAAAAAATTAAAGGCATAGTACTTCCAAGTAGCTAGGTCTTATAAGCCTCAAACAAAATCTGAGACTTAATGTGGGGGAGGAAGCGTGCATTGGGCTAAACAGTGTCCCCACCCCCAAATCTGTGCTCTTCCTGGGACCTGAGATGTGACCTTACCTGGTAATAGAGTTATTGCAGATGTAGTTAGTTAGGTTGAGTTCGTTCTAGAGTAGGGTAGGCGCTTGATAGTCAGATTGGTGTTCTTGTAAGACAAGGAGAAAGAACAAGACATGCAGGCAGGATGACGAGCAGTAGTGAGGACAGAGCTTGGAGTGTCAGATCTACAAACCATGTGACACCATGTAAAACTCTTAAGAGTGAAAAAAAAGTGGGAGTTCTGTGCTGACAGCCACTTTGGCCAGCCATCACCATGCACTAGGAAGACACCAGGAAGTATGCCCACCCAGAGTACCCAAAGTGGACATGGTTCATGCCAACACCTTGGGTTTGGACTTCTAGTCCCAGAACTGTGAGAATGCATTTCTGCTGTTTTGAGCCAAGTTGTGGTATGGTGTCCTGCAGCTCTAGGAAACTGCAGAGATACAAAGAGAAAGGAGCTGGGTTCTAGATTGGTTGAGGTCTACTGATTCCGGTAGATCAAGAGATGAGTTTGATCTGACTCACAGCAGGCCTGCCTTAGAGAAGTGATGGGCGTATCCAAAGTGAGCAACTGCTCACAGATCTAGTCTATCCTAGGCAGTGGTGCTCAGCCCCAGCTGCTCATTAGAATCATCGAGAATCTCCTAGAAGCCCTGATGCCTGGGCCCCGTGCCCCAGAGATTGTGATTTAATAGGCCTAGGGGACAACCTGGGCATCAGGATGTTTTAAAGATCCCAGGTGACTGTTGTGGGCAGCTAGGGTGGAGAGCATCTCAACTGAGAGGAAAGCAGGATTCCTGAAGAGGTGATTACTCTAGTCTGTGTAGAGGACCAGAATCATGAGTGCTTCATAAACTCTGTGATATATTCTTGTGTCAGAACAACAGTACTTGTCAGTGAACATCTAGAGATGGAGCAACCATAAATTTTGTCTGTGCTGCACCCTTGCCTTGTAACTAGCTGTGGATAATAGCTTCTTTATTGTGATTAACTGGGAGGAAAGACGAGTTCACTCTGCAATGAGCCGTGTGCACGCCATGATTGCCCCAGAAGCGGAAGTCACCTTGTCAGACCTTCTCTGCATGGCTGGGGTGGCCTCAGCCAGCTGCTGTTGTCCAAGACCTTAACATCCTGTCAAGACCTCAAGAGCTGGTAGACACAGGTCTGGTATTGACAGCCCAATGCATGTTGCAAAGAAAATGTTTTGATGGTGTTTTCATGTATTACAAATATTCCCTGTAGATACTTGCTGTTGCCTGAGATAAGTATAATTCTGCTTTTTCTGTTTTTTCTCCCCTTCACTGATTTATACTAGATTTTAAGTATGAGACCCAGGAAAACTTCATTTTTGAATATTTGATTTTAAAAATTTTGGAAAATTTAAAACATAGGTGAAAGTAGAGAGAATGGTGTAATAATAAAATCATGCATTTCTATATATCCTTCATTTGGTTTCAAAAGTTGTCAGCCCATGGCCTGTCTTTTTTATAAATGCCCCATCCTCTCTCGCCAGTCCAGATTATGGGAAACTGTTTGAATTTCCATTACATAGCATTATTCATTGGTGGATATATTATTCATTATTAATTGGTGAATAAACTCTTGATTATAAATGACAGAAACTCAGACTAAATGCATTGAAACTAGAAAGGTATTGTGTCAGTCATGCTACTGTGAAATCCAAGAGGTAGACTGGGATTCAGGCATGACTGTTTTCTAGAGAGTCCATGATGTTAGGGCCCTGCCTTTTTCATCCCTCTCCATCTCTTGGTTCTGCTTACTTCCATCTTGGGCAGGTGTGCAGGCATACATGGCTTTGAGCTTGCAATCGTAGTGGAATCAACCGGTACTGTGGGTTGAATCTTCCCTCCCACCCAAATATGTTGAAGTCCCTGATTGCTGAAGCTGCATTTACTTTGACTTTGTTAAATAATTCTTTTTGCTGCTATGATTGTTTTCTTGATTTCATCCTTTTTCTTGCTAAATGGTTCCTATGAATGGTCCCTGTGAGTGTAACCTTCTTTGGAAAGAGGACCTTTGCAGATGTAATCAAGATATAAGTTAAGAAGAGGTCATACTGGAGTAGAGTAGGCCCTCATCCGTTATGACTGGAGGAGAATAGATGCACACAGAGAACACCACACGAAGACACCAGTAGAGGAAGACAGCCATGTGGAGACAGAGACAGAGACTGTGGTAATGTAGCCACAGCCAAAGGAACCGGAATCCAGGAGGAGGCATGGCAAATTCTTCACCCAGAGACTTTGGAGGGAGCATGGCCCCACCAACATCTTGATGTGGGATTTCTGGCCTCTAGAACAGCAAGAGAATAAATTCCTGTTGTCTTTTGCCAACAAGTGTGTGTGGTGTACTGTGGTAGCCCTAGGAAACTAACATACCTAATGACTGTCTCAATCTCAGAAAAACCACACTGTGGTCTTGTTTGGATCATATTTCCATCTCTGGACCTACCTTTGGGGCATAGGGCACTTGGGCTAGCTCAGGTCCTGTGACCAGCCCTGTGGTGGGGAACCCACATCACATGAAGCAAAGATAGGAAATTGGGACAGACAGGAAAACAATCCTCTACAAAATCAGTTCTTTTTTATCACAAGTCACTGAGATTTTCCATGAGCTTATTAGCTACAAAGTAAAGGAATATGCCGAATATATGTAGATTAATTTGCTGTGTTCTACAATGTGTTACTAGAAAATTCAGCGTCTTTTAAAATACTCTCTGACATTGGTATTTCTCATATGCTTAGAAGGAGCCCATGGTCGGTGAAGTTGCGTTTACTTTGGCTTTGTTTAAATAATTCCTTTTGCTGCTAAGATTGTTTTCTTGATTTTTATCCTTCTTCCTCCTAAATGGCTCCCAGGCTGGCCGGTGGGAGGAAGACTCTTCTAATGTTTCTGCAGGGTGTTCATGCTTTACGGCTGGGTTTTGCATTGGTCCCTTGGTTTTTTTTGAATGTCTACTGATATTCACATGTGCCTACTTAGGGGAACAGCTGCACTCATTCAGTACAATGCCACATAGAATAGTAAAAGCAGAGTGAACTCTCTGATAAACACATTAATTTCACCAGATGGTTCTTCTTAGGCCTTTAATTGCATTTCCTGGATATGGTGACCTATCCTTAGATAATGCCTTGAGGAATTTTTCTCATAACCCTAGACCTCGTATTATAAAGATGGTGAACACAGAATTAGGTGCCCATAGGCATCAGTTTATCTGGGACAGGGATGGTTTATGCCTATTGTCCTAGTCCCTTTTCATTCTCAAAACCAGCTTTGTCAAGAAATTATACAGACAATCTGGTTAGAATGGGACAGTTTAATAGGAAGCCTCTTGTTTAGAGACTGACATTGGGGAAAATTCTACCTGTTTTCAAGCCGAGGGTAATGGTGCTAGAGAGCACTAGACTCCAGAATTTTGCTGGGTCATTGTAGGATGGACAGCAGCATGTATCAGTCTTGGTTCATAAACCAGGAGGCAGTTTTGTGTTTGGGTAACGTGAGTGCATTGTGAGTCCCTGAGAGCTGAACTATAGAGTGGACACTAAAAAATCAGAGGGAAGATTGAGTCAGAAATTGGAGGTTTCCAACTGGTGACATGAACAGGGCAATTGTGTCCATCAGGAGCGACTAGCTTGTGCTGCAATAACAAATAACCTCCAAGTCCTAACAACTTCGCATGAAAGTTTGTCTCTTGCTCAGGCTACATGTGTGCAGGAGCGTGTGTTCTGCTCATTCAGGGACCCCAGCTGCTAGAGTTGCATCCCAGCACACACTTTCACTGAGGAAGGGGAAGGGAACACATGACTCATGCCCAAGTTCTTATGGCTTCATCCAGAAGTGATCCCTGCTGTTTCTCATTGACCAAAGCAGGTCACATGTCACACTTAATTTCAAAGGGGTTGGGGAGGTACCATCTCACTGCATGCTCAAGGAAGGAGAAATGGGGTGTCTGTGACCAGCCCAGGTTACTAGCACAGGCAGAAAGCTCCAATGAAATCCCCTGAATGCCTTCCTTGTGAGTCCAGGTGACTTTTTATTAGGCAGCTTGCAAGAATAGTGGATTTGGCTCCAGGGAATGTTAAAGGTACCATGGAATCTCTAATATCCATGGGGCCCTGAGCCACTGTGAACAAAATCTTCCCCCTGATAAAAGCTCTGGGGGGCCAGAGGTGGGGTATTGGTGGCCAGGTCCCCAGGTGTGCTTCTGGTTGCTCCACCTGTCTGTCAGTCTACCTGGTATAGATGCCACATTGGGGCCTGGGGTGGGGTCTGTCAGATAAAAACAGTATCAAAACTGAGACATTAAGGAGGGAGGCTTAGGACCAAGCACTGGGGGCCAGGAATTAGGATGGTCATATTTTATGGTTTTATTCATAGGTGCTCCACTCTCCCAGCCCACCCCTCCTACACAGAATCATGGTGAATGTTCCAAGTGAATGGGACAGACTTAAGGGAAGTGAGAGGCTATTTCCATTTCACTGGTGATGTGTCTGGAATGCCCTCCACAAAATCCATTCTCAGAGCTCTCTTCTCCATACCTGGGAATACCTAGCAAGACTAGCCATGCTTGCTTTGGGGAGGGATGTATCATTGAGGACAGAGTCCAGAGAACAACCTGGTTGTGAAAACAAAACGCTGGTTTTGATTTTTCATACATTGAGTCTGAATGCATGGTGAGAGCCTTGGGTAAGGAGAGGCCCAGCAGGAAGTTGGAGGTGAGAGATTCTGATGTTTAGGGAGATACCTCAGACTTGTAGACCCATACTTGAAGTCATCTGTGTTGGTGAGATAATTGGAAAAGATCTTCAAGAGACTGTAGAATCACCAAATGGATTGTACAAGGACCCAGAAATGAGCTTTGGCATGTATCACATTCAGGAAGCGGGGAAAAGAGACTCCCATTAAACAAGACTGAGAAGATGAGCCAGGGTCAGAGCAATTCTAAGACATTCTGATCCTGTACATCATTTATTATAGTAATAAAGCTTATGATAGCTTTTAAAAGTGTTTTAATACACACAACACAATGCATGCCACAGGCTGAATGTTTATGTCCCCTCCAAAATTCATATGTGGAAGCCCTAAGTCCCAGTGTGACTATATTTGAAGATGTGGTCTCAAAGGAAATAACTAAGGTTAAATGAAGAGGTCTTATGAGTTGTGCCCTGATCTGATAGGATTAGTGTCCTTAGAAGAAGAGAAACAGACATCAGATAGCGCTCTCTCTCTCTCTCTCTCTCTCTCTCTCTCTCTCTCTCTCTTTCTCACTCTCTCTCTCTTAGCTTACAAAGCATACAAAGCAGAGGTCATATGAACACACAGCATGATGGTGGCTGCTTAGATATCAAGAGAAGATGCCTCAGAATAAAACCTACCTTGTCAGTGCCTTGATCCTGGACTTCCAGCCTCTAGAAATGTGAGAAATAAATTTCTGTTGCTGAAGCCACCCTGTGGCTTTTGTGGTATTTTGTTATGGCAGCCCAAGCAGACTAATACAATGAGGATCAAAGGAAATATAATATATTTTTAAATCACTTACACTTATTGAGCACTTCCTGTATACCAGGCACAGTTCTAAGTGTTAATGCATTTAGTTCTTACAATGACCTCATGAGGTGTGTACTATTATTACCCTCATTTTACAGAAAAAACAAAGGCACAGAATAAATATCTTGACCAGGGTCACCTAGCAAGTAAGGGACAAAGCCAGATTCAAACCTCAAAGTCTGGCTACCAGAATCTCCACTGTTATATGGGTGGAAGCGAGAAGAAAGGTTTCAAGGAGAGGCAGTTGACTCTGCTGAACGCTGCAAGAGGCCAAGGAGAATAACCAAGAAAATACTGCTGTAAGTAACTGATGGGAGCCTGCTGGAAGGAGATTAAAGAGCCAGTGAGCATAGACTTCTCTTGTTTCAAAAGATTGCCATAAAAAAGCCATTTAATGTTTGCTGTTTAAGGAGAAAGGTTTGTTTAGAATGGTAGGGTGATGAGGGTGTCTGTGAACTGGGAGAAGGAAGCTGTAAGGAGGGTGCACAGATTTCCTAGGATAGCCTCTCTGACCCTGGCCTATTTCAGAAGAAAAGATGCAAAATAGACATGTTTCCTGCTGAGGAATGTATCATTGCTTCTCTGCAAGCTTCTATAAAAAGCTTCTTTACCATTAAATAAAAATGAATGCATTCAAGAGCAATGGAAGTAATCATATGGCCATAAAAGAAGATTTGTTTAAGAATATGCATGGTATCTTTTTTCATATTAACCCAAACTGGAAACAGCCCAAATATCTATCAACAGGTGGCTGAGTAAACAAATTGTGGTACATTCATACAATGGAATATTACTCCTCAATAAAAAAAAGAACACACACTGACACACATAAAAACCTGGATGGAGCTCAAAATCATTATGTCGAGCAGAATAAGCCACATACAAGAGTATATACTGCCTGAATCCATTTATGTGATGTTCATAGAACAGAAAGCATGAGGTGGTGGTGATAGAAGTCAGAACAGTGGTTGCCCATGCTGGTGGGTGTATTAGCTTGAAGGGGGCATGATGGAACCTTCTAAAGTGATAGTCATCTTCTATATCATGACTGGCATGTTGTTACATAGGTGTATAGAGCTGTCAAAACCCATTGAACTGTAGACTTATGATACATGCATTTTACTGCATATAAATTGTACTTTTAAAAAGCTATTATTCTCTTTCCCCCCCCCCCCCTCTCTCATACCTGACAGTGACATGTATACTCTTTTTACTGTCTCTGCAGGAACAAGAGAATTTTGGGGAGAAAGGACTCATAATTTTAGGAAAAATAAACTAAAAAATCCATAGTATCAGCTATAAAACCACTGGAAGTGAACGTAGGAGAAACTATAAGACAGTGGTCTGAGCTGGGCTCAGTGGCTCAGCCTGTAGTCCCAGTACTTTGGGAGACCGAGGCAAGTGGATTGCCTGAGCCCGTGGGTTAGAGACCAGCTGGGCAACTTGGTGAGACCTCATCTCTACAATAAATCAGAAATTAGCTGGGCTGGTAGCATGCACCTGTAGTTCTGCTACTTGGAAGGCTGTGATGGAAGGATCACTGGAGCCCAGCAGGTCAATACTGGGGTGGCCGTGAGTGTGCCACTGCACACCAGCCTGGGCGATGGAGTAAGACTCCAACTCAAAAAAAAAAAAAAAAAAAAAAAAAGACAGTGATCTGGCCAATGATTTTCTGTCAGAAACCAGACAATGAAAGCAAAAATAGACAAATGGGATTCCATCAACCTAAAAAGCTTCTGCACAGCAAAGGAAGCAATCAATAGCATGAAGAGACAGCCCGCTGATTGGGAGAAAATGCTTACCAATCATATCAGATAACTCAGATCCAACATATATAAGGAACTCAAATTACTCAATAACAAAAAATGATCCTACTAAAAATGGGCAAAGGACCTGAATAGACATTTCTCAAAAGATGACATACAAAAGGCCAAAAGATATATGATAAAATGCTCAACATCATGAATCATCAGGGAAATGCACATGAAAACCACAATAAGATATCACCTCACTCCTGGTACCAAAAAGATAAAAGGGAATAAGTGTCAGCAAGGATGTGGGGAAAAGGGAAGTTTTGTCAACTATTGAAAGGAATGGAGGTTAGAACACCCATTTCGGGAATCAATATGGAGGTTTCTTAAAAAACTAAAAATAGAATTACCATATGATCCAGTAATCCCACTTCTGGGTATATGTATACAAGGAATTAAAGTCAGTATGTTGAAGAGATGTCTGCATCTCCACTGAAGCATTATTCTCAATAGCCAAGATACAGGAACAGCCTATCCGTCATCAACACATGAGAGGATTAAAAGAAAACCAGGCATATGCACACAATAGAATACTATTCTGCTTGAAAGAAGAATGAAATTCCATTGTTTGTGACAACATGGATGACTCTGGAGGACATTATGCTAAATGAAATAAACCAGGCCCAGAGAGACAAATATTGCATCATCTCACTTACATATAGAATGTAAAAAATTTGAACCCATTGCAGTGGCAAGGGGAGTGATGGAACCCAGAGACTGAGGGGGTAGGAATGGTGGGGGTAGGCAAAATGTTGGTTAACAGACACATAGATTCAGTTAGATAGGAACAACAAGTTCTGGTGAGCTGTTGCACAGCAAGGTGACCATAGTTCATAAAGTATTATATATTTCAAAATTGCAGAAAGAGTGGATTCTAAATGTTCTCACTACCAAGTCTGAGGTGATGGAGATGTCAATAAGCCTGATTTGGGCCTTCCACAATGTCGGAGTGGAATGAAACATCACATTATACCCTGTAAATATATGCAATTATTATTTGTCATAAAATAAAATTTAAAAAAGGAAGTATCATTTTTAGACTCATTTAGAATGGTAGGGTTTTGTTGGGTCTAGGAATCCTTTGATAGGTTCAGAATCTGAGGAAGAAAGCTGGACGTCTGTGTTAGCCTTCTTTTTTGTAAACAGTAGACACCTATTTTGGTTAAACCAGACACGAAGGGATTTGATTGGAAGGTAGCTCAGAGGATCAACAGGAAGTGAGGAGAAGCAGGCTTGGCAGGGGACAGAAACTGGGATGTGCCAGGAGTCCAGGCAGACAGAACCAATAGTCCCACCAGTCTTCTGCTGCTGCAATGGAGGGTTCCAGTATGTTTCTCCATTCCAGGAGTCGGAGTCCTGGAGACAAGGCTTGCTGGACTTGACTGAGACAGCATGCTCACCCCTTGGCCAGGGGAGCTGGGGCAGCCTGAGTGATGGTGTCACCAAGGCTACACACAGGAGGTGGGGGGGTATCATTCCCAAAAACGAAATTCAGGTGCTGAGCTGAAACAAGGGAGGGTGGAAACAGGATGGCCCAAATGACCAGTGTCTGTAACAGGAACTCATGACAAGTCAGGAAACCCACCTGGCTAGTCGACTGTCATTTTGTCATTCGGCTTGGAGGGCTTCACACCTTTGGGGAATAGCTGGAATTGGAATATAAAATGCAAGTATCATTCTTTCCTTCTTGCTGTTTGCCTTTTTTTTTTTTTTGCTTCAAGGTCTTACTCTATTTTCTAGCCTGGAATGCAGTGAAGCAATCATGGCTCACTGCAGCCTCCAACTTCTGGGCTAAAGTGATCCTCCCACCTCAGTCTACCAAGTAGATGGGACTACAGGCATGTGCCACTACACTTAGCTGATTTTTATTTTATTTTATTTTATTTTATTTTTTGTAGAGGCAAGCTCTCTCTTGCTCAGGCTGGTCTTGAACTCCTGTCCTCAAGTGATTCCAAAGTGCTGGGATTACAGGCATGAGCCACGGCACCCAACCATGTATGCATTTCTGAAGATTGTACAGATAGGCCTCCTTGTACATGTATGACATGTGACTGTGTGGGTCCCCTTTGGTCCCAAACATTATGCTGGCATATTTCAGGTTGACTAGTGTGCATTTACACAGGGCATGGGCCACTGCATGGGGGGTAGGTGACCTCAGGAAGAAGCAAAAGGAGTGAGGGGCAATTCTGTCACCCCCCTCCCCCACTGATTCCTATAATCCTGGTTGCTGGCATAGCTCTCCTGACCCTGCCCCCAACCCTACCAAGTAGGATCTTCTGTGTGTCATACCTCCAGGACACACCTCCTACTTGTGTCCACACTGTGTTTCTCTCCCTAGCTGAAGGGGACAGAGGACGCAGGACAGGGCAAATGGTTATCACATCCCTCCAGAAGTCTTTTCACTGGGAAATGGAGGGTATCAGAAAAGAAAACTTGTTTGGGGAGAAAATCGCCAGGCCCTGGAGTATTCTGGAAGGTACAAATGGTTCTTGTAGAAGCATTAGAACCAATGTCATCCTGGATAATTAATAAAGAAAAGCCTCAGGGTGTATTTCAACATATCCTGAGCAGATTCATCCAAATATAAATAATTGTAAGGATTTGAAAGGAGGCATAGAACTTAAATCCATTGCAAAATAGTCAATCATTTTGCAGCCTGGATGCTATTGTTTCTTTCGTCCAAGACTGCCCCACTCAGTCTTCGTAATGCAGCTTGTCGGACGGGCTGTCAGAGTGTCGCCTTCCACAGTGTTCCTAGTCTGCAGATGCAGGAACTGAGGCTCGCGGGGTGGGATGCTCCGCCCCGGGTCACAGAATAACACGGAAGAGTCAGAGCACCGAGAAGTTACATAAGCACAGCCGGCCTTGCCTCAGGGGCTACACAAGAATTTCTCCTTCCTGCAACCAAGCCACCGCTGATCCATTTCCTCTAAAAACAAACAAATGTGTTTCTACATCTAGACAACTAAGACTTCTCCAGGAAATCCTGGGACTCTGTCTTAATCTCTATAGCACTGTTTTCTCACCCTCGGAGCAGAGGTCATCATGTTGTAAATTGGTAGGGACAGGTCCTGAAGGAGAGGTTGGGACGTTTTGTTGAACCTTGCTGGGACCTCAAGAAACTCGTATCTGGCCAACATCAAGAGTCAGATTTCAAGCTAGAATGTGATCAGTGAAGATGCAATTTATGTTTACTTTGTAACTTCAACTCAGCCTTTCCATGGTTGTCAGCCGGTCTCCCTCACAGACATAGTCCCTGACTCAAAGCTGTCAACCTCTGTTTCTTAAAAATTTCACTGAGAACAAACATTTCATGGATTAGTGGGACTTTTTTTCCAAAGTTTTTGTTTTGTTTGTTTTGTTTTTTGTACTTGGGGTCTCACTCTGTTGTCTAGGCTGGAGTGCAGTGGCATGATCATGGCTCACCTCAGCCTCAACCTCCCAGGCTCAGGTGATCCATCCACTTCAGCCTCCCAAGTAGCTGGGACTACAGGCGTGCAACACCACACTCAGCCAATTAAAAAAATTTTTTTGTAGAGACAATGTCTCACTATATTGCCCAGTTTGATCTTAAACTCCTGAGCTCAAGTGATCCTCACACCTTGGCCTCCCAAAGTGATGAGACTATAGGCATGAGCCACCATGCCTGGCCTGTTTACAAAGTATTAAAGGAAAACTCTCTGGTGTATCTGTCATCTGAGGAGGGAAGAAGAGAGAGCATATGCTTCCCTCTCTTCTTCTACCTGAGTAAAATCTGCCTCAACACCTTCTTATAAAGCCACTGTGGTTTGCCCTGGGAAGATTATTGATTGTCTGCTACCCTTTGAAGCCATGCTGGACCCAACGGCCAGGTTCCCCCTTCAGATATGTGAAGGCAGCCATCTTGTCACCCTGTACATTCTTTTTACCAGCCTGGCTGGATGACTTTGTTTCCTCCCTCTGATTTCTATGCCTTGGGGTGTGCTGTTTGTTTACTATCCTAGCTGTTCTCTTTAGAGTGTGGTACACGAGTAACAAGCAGTTCTCACAGGTGCAAGCTCTGCTGTGCTGGGCATGGGAACAGGGCGTGTTATTGGGATTGATTAGTGATGCCTTGCATGGCCCCAGGAGGGGGAAACATCTTCCTCTTTGCCATCTCTGCGGTGCTTCAGTTTTTCAAGTCATGGTTACACAGATGCCAACTAAGCCTGCTAGCTCCTTGAAAATTTGGGACAAGACTTTTTTTTTTTTAATTGAGTATGAAGCTCCTACATGTTCACAACATGGCATTAGGTCTTCAATGCCTGTCTAAAGCTTCTAATTTTTCAAATACTGCAATTGGGGGCAAGGGAGGGGGGATAATGTAAATACATATGATGAGCACATCACTGTACATCGTCTAAATATGCTCACACTTAAAATGTAAAGAAAAAGCAAACAGGCTGGGCATGGTGACTCAAGCCTGTTATCCCAGTGCTTTGGGAGGCCATGGCAAGAGGATTGCCTGAGCCCAGGGATTCGTGACCAGCCTGGGCAACTTTGTGAGATCTTGTCTCTAATATATATATTTAGCCAGACGTGGTAGGATTCACCTGTAGTTCCGGCTACTTGGAAGGCTGAGGCGGAAGGATCACCAGAGCCCAGCTGGTCAACTCTGGGGTGGCTGTGAGCAGGCCACTGCACTCCAGCAAAAGAAAAAGAAACAGCAAACAATATGTAGCTGATTGTAACTTTTCAAG
Organism: Cephalopachus bancanus; assembly: GCA_027257055.1. NCBI lineage: Eukaryota > Metazoa > Chordata > Mammalia > Primates > Tarsiidae > Cephalopachus > Cephalopachus bancanus. Next base: position 1,060,959 of record JAPVLO010000288.1, on the reverse strand, counting down.
AGACAACTTTAGAATGGCTGAAATAGTCCAAGGGCAGGCCTGACTTCCCAGACTCATCCTTTAAGTTAAGAATTACTTTATGGGGGCAGTGTTTCTAGAGGTGGGGGAGCTAAATCAAGGATCATTTTAAAAACTGGACTGTCTGATGTCTTAGTATTAACAAGGTTCCATTCTGCTCTGGGATTGTATTTCCCATCAGCATCTGAGGCTGTATTCACTGCAGCTTAATAGAATTGAGGGAGTGGCAGTTATTTGTATCTGAATCATTCCACTTGCAAACCCAGCTATCTTCAGCATGACACTGTGGAGAGTACTTGTCATCACATCCTGAAGTCACATGAGTCATTATCATGCCTCTTAGCTACAAACCTAGACTTCACCAGCAACTAATTGACATCCAGAAACTCAAATACTTAGTAACTGAGTATATATAGGGATACGTTTTTCTTTAAGATTACTGATTGTGACATTTATCTCCCTGAAATATAAGACTTTCAGGCACAGTGGTTCCACTCCTGTTATCAAATCACAATAGTTTGGGAGGCTAAGGTAGGAGGATGGATTAAGGCCATCCAAGGCAACATAGCAAGACCCCTTCTCTACACACACACACACACACACACACACACACACACACTTTCATTCATAATCTTTTCTGTTTATGAAATGACATTTCTGTTTCTGTCACTGTGATCACTGTCACGGAGATCACTCTTGTCCCCTGATGGTGTCCATTGATCTTTGGATGGCCCACTGAAGTAGACATACCTTTCAGCCCTTTCTGTGCTGGGACGAAGATGGCATATTCAGTATTCTGTGACTCTCTCTGGCCAAAGCAGAAGCAGTCATCACTACCCACTGTGTCTGATTCCTCCCATTCAGCAACACCCTTTGGTGGTTAGTGCTTAGATTTTTATCCGTATTTTTTCATTATCTCCTTTGTATTGCCAGACACTCACCACCTATCAGTGCCCCATGAGAAAAATCATTGCCTAAATCTGTTGACAGATGACTTTTCAATTATGTTTAAAGGGCTCAGAAGTAAAACAGGGGACGGTCCCATATGAATTCTAGCTTCAAACTAAAGACTGCTAGAAGCACATAGAGAATTTTTTTTTGAGTTGGAGTCTCGCTCTGTTGCCCAGGCTGGAGAGCAGTGGCACACTCACAGCCACCCAGTGTTGATCTGCTGCACTCCAGAAATCCTTCCGCCTTATCCTTCCAAGTAATCAGAACTACAGATGCACGCTACCACACCCATTTAGTTTTTGATCTAACCAAGTTGCCCAGGCGGTCTTGAACCCGCTGACTCAGGCAATCCACTCGCCTCGGCCTCCCAAAGTGCTGAGATTACAGGCTGAGCCAAAGAGCTGGGCCACACAGAGATTTTAAAAAGATAAATAACTCTCTAGCAAGCTCTGGAACCGGTCAAACAGAATTTACAAGTCAAGATTGCTACTTAGTAATTAATAAGAAAAGTTTAGGGAAACAAAGTTATACATTGTGTTCAGTTGATCTTTGAAACCTCTCTGGAGACAAGATTTCTTTTTGGAACAGGAAGGAGGATGGTTTTGGTATCTGATAGGGATAAGGAGTTTTTATTAGGAGAGATTGAAACAGGCAGGTGACAGGGATGGAGAGAGCCAGGTATTGCAGGGTAAGAATCACTGGGCAGACAGGCCTTGTCACAAGTTTAGTGAGGCCAGAAGTCCACATTAGAATAGGAGCAAGAAACTGGCAGGGCGACCATAGATTTCATGGTTATTTGATTAACTTATTTTTGCTTTAAAATGTTATCGAGTGAGCCATAACTTAACAGGCTAAGTGGAGTTTCATCTAGGGGATTGATTTGAATTTTGGATTCATCCCAGGAAACAACCTTTATCTAAAGTCATGCTCTAGCAAATTATGTTGATTTAAAATTGAGCAGCTTCTTAAAAACAGGACAGATATAAACAGGATGGGGAGCGTTTGGTTTGGAGGAGACTTCTAGCATGTCAGTAACCATTAGGAGCTGTCTCTGCTGTGACTGTGAGACCCGCCTGTCATTAGAAGGGAGAAAACGGAGGGCAGGACTCCTACATTCCAGTCGATTCACGTCACCCCTTGATGCCAGGGATTAGAAAGGGGAGCGTATCAGATGTGTGCAACCCACATTCTGGTTGTACTGAAGGTTACGTAAGTGCATCGTGCCATAGCCTTGGCCCCTGTCCAGCGAGATATTGGCGGCTTTGCATGCTGAACAGACCCCCATCCATCAGCCATGACACCACGTCCTCCACCCAGCTGCTGTGTTTGTTTAAGACGGCTTTGGAAACTGTATAAATAGTGTTCGCAACCTGCTCTCCCACCCTCGGTGATGAATGGCACCTTGTAAAGATCCTGTGGCATGTCTTAGGATGTGAAGGAGGAGTAGACCTCGATCCCCCTGACCTCCTTCAGTGAATATTCCTGTGGCACCTGCAGCCCTCAGGTTGTCTGCACCCACCCTGGCTTCCCAGGCCTCAGGGCCTCTGCCTTTCTGAGTCAGCTGGTGGAGTGTCCTGCCTCCTAGAACTTAGCAAGGGCAGTGTAGGGGCCATCAAACAGAGCTTTGACTTAGGGCTGGACAAGTGAATTCACCTTCATGCAGAAGGGGAAGGTGCACTTTTTTCCCCTAAAAAAAAAAAATTCCTACAACATGCTGGTATTGATTCTTGCAGGCTCTTTTGGCTGTTCTGTGTAAGAGATGGCCTTGAAAAGTCATGGAAAAAAGGAAAAGTCATGGGCATAGGACACAGTCCCAGGACATGAGCCCCAGCCTCCTTGGTCTGCTATTTCTTATCTAGGAAATTAAGAAATGGTGGCCCAGTACAGTGGCTCATGCCTATAATCCCACACTTTGAGAGGCCAAGGCAGGAGGATCGCTTGAGGCCAGGAGTTTGAGAAAATTAAAAAATGACTTCCTCATGTTATGAGGCTCTGGTGAGATGCTGTGTATACAGCTTGTGTATAAATGTTGGAGGTGCCATTCTTAAGTACCTGTTGCAAGCCTGGCATCCTCTGGGTGGAGCTTCCAAGAGCCAGTGGGTCTGGGCCTATGCAGATATAGGGGAAGGGCATTTCAGGCAAAGGGAACAGAATTAGCAAAGGCGTTTGGGCTAAACATACAGAAGGTGTTAGGAAATGTGTGTCCTTCCACTGGAGCAAAGGGTTTAGAAAGGGGAGCAGTGTAGGTTGGAAGCGGCCTGGAAGTTTGGGGCCAGATTATAGAGGGCCTCAAAGAAGAGGCTGAGGAAATTGGACTGCGTTTTATAGGCGGTGAGGAGCTGCTGGAGTCTGTAAGCAGGAGAGTAACCTGATCAGAACTGAGCTTCAGGAAAATTAATCTGGCAGCAAAGCACCACAAAACCTCTTCAGAACAAAAGGGGTATAAATAAATGAATAACTTGAAAATTTGGCAGCGGTGTCTCTAAATATGTCCCGAAATGCACAAGCTCTGTATTTTGAAACAATAATGTCTCGCTTCTTCCTTTTTTTCTTACAGCAGCCAAATTCCTATGTCATCTTTTCTTCATTCTCTTTTCTTTCTTTTTGCATTTGCTCCCTACCTCTCTCCTCTTTTTTCCCTATGTTTCTTTCTGTTTCTTTCATGGTTTCTCTTTGTTCCCTTCTTCAAGTTTTCCTTTCTCACTCACTCATTCATGCACTCATTCACTCACGCAATCACTTATTCACTCTCACTCATTCACTCACTCATTTACTCATTCACTCATTGAATCATTCATTCAATCACTCACTCATTCACTCACTCATTTTTGTTCACTCATTCATTTTTTTTTTTTCTTGACTTGGAGTCTCACTCTGTCGCCCAGACTGGAGTGCAGTGGCACGCTCCCAGCCATCACAGCCTCGACCTGCTAGGAGGCTCCAGCAATCCTTCCACCTCAGCCTTCCAAGTAGCTGGAATTGCAGGCATGCGCTACTATGCCCGGCTGATTTTTTTGTATTTATTGTAGAGGTGAGGTCTCTCCAAGTTGCCCAGGCAGGTCTCGAACCCGTGGGCTCAGGCGATCCACTCACTTCAGCCTCTCAAAGCATGGGATTACAGGCTGAGTCACCAAGCCCGGCTTCATTCACTTATTAAATCACTCATCCACTCTGTTCACTCATTCAGTCACTCACTCATTCACTCACTCATTCACTCACTCACTCACTCACTCACTCACTTGCTCTTTGTCTCTCTTCTCTCTGTCTTTCATGACTAGTGGTGTTCTGGGGATTCCAAATCTAGCCAGCTATTGGAAATTACAGTGCAGTGCTTCTAGAAGGTCCGTCTGCTGGTCCCTGTGCCCAGCACAGTGTGTCAGCTATAATGGGACTCCATCACTGAGTGCAGTGAAGTCACCCAAGTTTGTTTTTCACCAACCCAGTCATACAAAATACCAATATTGTAAATAAGTAGGCAAGTCATTGTAATTCGTGTGGCCAGTGTTTCTGGAATTTTCTGGACTTATTACCAAAAGGCACAGTCAACTTCGTAACTCTTGGGTTGGCAAGAATAATGAAATTCCATGGATTTTATAGATATGCCCATGTCCTTCCCAAACAAGCTTTATAAATGTGTTTAGACCCTCAGTATTCATGGATTTGACTTGCAGGTTTGTGACTGTGAGTTCTCCTGAATGTTCATGGCATATAGTTTGGCTAAGACATGAATCTGAATAGTCTGCTTTTCAAGATATGTGTTATGGAGGAGAGTCATTTGTCTTTATTGTTCTGTACAATTGCAATAATGCTCACTAATTAATCAAAAATTATTTTGTGTCTGTGGAACAATGACAGTCAAGTAAGAGATAAACGTTCAGTGAAATCTGAAAGCATGGTTAACTTTTAGCATGTGTTTAATGCCATGAACAGGAAACTCAATGATTCTCAATGGAAATGTGATTCAGGAGAAAGCTGGGAGCCTCTATAAACATTCTTGTATTTGTGAATCTGGGAATTCAAGAAGGTTCCGGATGTATGCTTCAGGAATGTCAAGAGTCTGCTGTAAATCCAAATTTATAAAACAGATAAATTATTGAATGACTATTCAGATTGCAAAACGATCCTTCATTTTATTAAATATTTACTGCACATTTGCTGTAGAGAAGTCCTTTAGTAAATACAGTTAGTGTTTGGTTTACAGAAATTCAGTGTATACAACTGTTTCTGGGTGTGTGTACTTTGTTAAGTGGAATCCCCTTTCCATAGCATTAGGAAATTTTAAGATAAGCTTTTCTCCATTTGAAAAATCAGTTTGCATATATGACAGGCACATGTCCAGTCATTGCCAATTTTTTTTCCCATGAGGAGTTTTGTCTTGTGGATGACTAGTTTTCAAAACTGTCTAATAACAATGATGTCTACTTGTTATGCACAATCATCACCTCATTTACTGCCCTTTGGTTTAGATCCATGTGATCTAAAATGCTGACTCTAGCTCACACCTGGAATCCCAGAACTTTGAGACGCCAAGGTAGGAGGATCACTTAAAGCTGGGCGTTTAAGAACAGCCTGGGAAACATAATAAGACCCAACTCTGCAAAAAAAAAAAAATTTTTTTTAATTTGCCAAACATGCTGGCATGTGCCTGTAGTCCTGCTATTCAGAAGGCTGAGGTAGGAGGATCGCTTGAGCCCAGGAGTTCAAGGCTGCAGTGAGCTATGATCACTCTAGCCTGGGTGACAAAGTAAAACCCTGTCTAAAATAAAAAAATAAAGCAACAACAAAGGCTTTAACTCTGATGTTTACCTGTTGTGGGACTGTAGACCTCAGATTCCTCATCAGTAAAACAAGGATAATAGTAGTATCCCCCTCAATGGTTTTGGAGAAGATTAAATGAAATTACTCCCATGCCTGGCACCCAGTCTTTGTTCAATAAATGGTAGCTATAACATTGTCACTATTACTGATATTTTTCTAGCCCCATACATGAGGTCAACTAAGGTTGGGCAGTATTTTATTTTCCAAAGAGTGTTTTTAATTCAATTTTTCACATTTTGATTTTATTCTCTATATAGACTTTCACACATTTTCCCAAGTGAAGAAATGTTTGGCATTTGACTTAAGCTACCAGTGTCCAGGAGCATCAGGAAACCCTGCCCTCTCTTGTGTTTGGATTTAAAATGTTTTAAAGGTTCACTGTACCATAGCCAGTATAGTATAAGAAAAAAGGAAGGAAAAAAGAAAAGGGGATAGGTAAAAGGAAAGAAAAAAAAGGAGAGTAAGAGAGAAGTGTGACCTTTAGATAGATGTTAGGTTGATCCTGGTACTGTCATGGTCCAATATCTAGGAATAGATACTCGTTTGCTCAGTAGTGCCTTGGTTTTGACATCTCACATGCAGGCTCTGCTCCTTGACTTTGAAGGTTCACATAGGCTGACACTCACAATTAACCCACACTTACTTTTACATCATTCCACTGGACAACCTAACCAAGCACATCACCATAAACTTACTCAGGGAGTGACTGTGTCTAGGATTTCCACCAGTCTTGTTCATGTATTGAAATTTCACCTAGTCTTCAGGGCCTGTCGCAAAGCTTACCAGATTCCTGAAGCCTTCCCCAACTACCTTATTCCTCACTGATTTCTTCCTCATTTAACTTGTGTATCCTTTTTAGCCTAGGCCCTGTGAGGCAGCACCCTATTAAAATTAATGGTAAGAAAATTAGCAGTAAGAATTGCAAACATGCACATAAAGTTCTCTAGCCCCAGAGTATTCTCACTTACATTACTTTTTGGACCTTCTTAACAACTCTGTGAAGTAGTCAGGTCAGGTATTTTTAACTCTGTTGTACATGGTTACTTGGTCAAGGTCATATGGCCAGTGAGATCAAGAACTCACCAAGTCTATCAACCCTATTGCCCAACTACAGTTTTACAATGCTTGTTGTTTCTTGTGTGTTAATTTTATGTCCTTAATTAGTCTGTACAATTCTTGGTGTCAGGAGAGATGTCTTTTACTTTAGAACCTGTTAATAGAATTTGAATCTGTGCTCAGCTCATTAAAGATGTGTCTAATAATACTAATGTTTACTGAATGCTTACTATAGACAGGCATGGTACTGAGCTTCTTTGTGAAAGTGTCTCACTCAATCCTCAGAACATTTCTATAAGATAAGTGACATTATTAGGTTTAGGTTCAGTTTATGTTCAGAGGGGTTTAGCAACTTGCTAAGATCGGAGAGATGGAAAAGCTGATAAGCAGCTTTAACTCATCACAAAGATTGGCCATCATGGAAGGTTTTTTTTAATGTCCTATTTTTTTTTAACTCAAGCTTCTTATAGCTTAAAAGTTGGAGGCATTATTGACTGGGCAACATTACTGGGTTGGGGGTGGAGGGAGAATCTGCTCTGTTGAGTGTACAACATTCATGGATGGTAAATGGAGAATCTGGACTAAAAAGAACCCACCTTCTTTGGATCTTTTACCTTAGAAAAGAGCAGCTCTTGTATCTCTTGCCAAAATTTCATATTTTAGTTGGACTGAATTGTCAGTACCATAATATTCTACTTACAGTAGAGGTATAGTACTTCTGATGTCTTTTCTCTTAAATGCCTTTAGTTCCAGACTTGGGTGAAGGAGGACCCTAGAAGTATGACTCCAAGTAATACAGCAAAAGCAGAGAGATGTCTTTACATTTATAAACGTACATGAGGTTTTCATTGTACACAATAATATGTACTGTTTGTCTTCATAGCAAAATGCTTTTCTGTTACTTACTGTTGAGGGAAAAAGTGAAATACTGTTGTTTGGATATTTTGAAAATGGGATTGACAAAATAAGTTCTAATGTTGTATAACAGGTTCTGGGTCCAGGCAGCCTCTCTCTCTTTGTTGCTGTTGTATTCTGAGAACACAGACTCATACAAATAATGGCCAGAAAGTTGCCAAGAAGTGATCCCATGCTACATTTTCAGGCACAGGAATTACATACAGGAGTTTCAATAAGTGTCTCTTCTTGCTGAGAGGACAAGTTAATTCCATAATGTGGCAGACCCAAAGTGTTTCTAGTTTTAGTGACAACAGCAGCAAAAACTGTTATTCTTATTGTGACCACTAATGCTACCACGTAAATCATTACCATGTCATCACATATAAACTGTTTCAAAGACTCACAGTTCCCTGGATCCAAGCTCGTCCTATAACTCTCAAATATTTCCATTCTAATGTCAACTCTGCTTTGCAGTGGTGTCTTTCAGTTATGAGAAAAAAGTTTCCTAAACAAATCAACTTGTGAGGGGTTAGGTGTGGTGGCTCACTCCTGTAATCCCAGCATTTTGGGAGGTTAAGGTGGGAAGATTGCCTGAAGTCAGGAGTTCAAGACCAGCCTGGGCAACATAAATGTAAAAATAAAAATTAGCCAGCCTGGTGGTGCACACCTGTAGTTCTAGCTGCTAGGGAGGTTTGAGGTGAGAGGATTGCTTGAGCTCCAGAGTTGGCGGCTTCAGTGAGCTTTGACTGCACCACTGCACTTCCACCTGGGCAACAGAGCAAGACCCTGTCTCTAAAAATAAAATAATAAAATAAAATAAAAAACACTAGCCTTGACTTATATAATTCCCTCTTACCCTCAATAGCTAGTATTCAAGTAAATAATGAAGCAAATTTTTGGAGGCACTTTTAATTACAGTGTTTCTAGTAAATTGAGCGATACGCAACCACTGTCTGCACTGAATTCCTTCTTTTTCTGAGTGTGGGTCTCTGTTGAAGCTGCGGCTGCAATGGGTGTCTTCACCTGTCCCCACCCAGGCCACCGTTCCCAGTTTTAGTCATCAGCTGTACATTTTCAGAGGTGCAAGCCCAATCCTTACTAGGAAGGAATGGAATAATCATATCCTATTAAGCATTACTTCAGCAGATATTTTACAGCAGAGGATTTTCTACATTAACAGGTAATATAAACAGAACAATCAAAGGGCATTCAATGGACTTATTAATATAAAACCTCCCAGCCAACTGAAAGTCCCTTAACTACTCCTGCACTTGTGTCCATTGAGTAGCTTCAAATGTGTTGTTTGGTCTCACTGCCCAGCCTAGAGTGCAGTGGCATGTTCATGGCTACCACAGCTTCAAGCTGTTAGGCTCAGGCGATTCTTCCACCTCAGCCTTCTAAGTAGCTGAGACTACAGATGCACGTCACCACACCTGGCTAGTTTTTATTTATCTGTTTGTTTTTATTTTTGTAGAGACAAGGTTTTGCTATGTTGACAGACTGGTCTCGAACTCCTAGGCTCAAGTAATCTGCCCACCTTGGCCTCCCAAAGTGCTGGATTATAGGCGTGAGCCACCCCACCCAGCAATATTATTGATGTTTGGTTTGGCTGCCTCTTTTTTGATCCAAACCAGAATAACTCATATCTATATGACAGGGTTTTGCCAAATGTCCTCTTGACTGAGTGTTACCTCCTCAGGCATTTCTGGAACTGACCCTATAGAAAGCTTCAAGCAGCTTTGTACTTCACTAATTGAGTTTTCCAATGAATTGTTCCAAACCCCAACTTTGCTCTTAAATGAAAAAAAAAAATTCTAGTGATTTTTTTCTTTAAAAATTTGCATGATTTCTTTATTGATATCATTGCAATAATTCTGCTAATACTCAGCTACTTTTTCCACCAATTTTCTTTAAAAGGTGAAATTAGGTCTATTTATATGTCCACAATGGTACACACTTTATTTGACATATACCCTCTATGCATCTCAGATTGATTGTGACCAGTTCACTTTCAGTTGAGTTTGGAGTCATGTCATTGTTGTTGTTGTTACTGTTGTTGTTCTTTGTTGTCATTTTTATAATGGGGAGATTTCACAATAACTTTTGCTGATTTTTTATTACTTTGGGAATTTTGCTTATTACTTTTTACATTTTTGATCATTTATACTTCAGACTTTAAGAAATGATTAGCATTCCTGTGGGTAAGCATTTCCTGTTTGAGAAGCTTGATATTTGAGTTAGAGTCATAAACACAAATAAAGTAGTACTAAAAATTGTGACTGTCTGGAAAACAATAGAAAATGAAATACTTGGAAAATAAAAGAACAGGAGTAGCCTTTTCTGGGTGGTTGAATATGGCAGTGTCAGGTGCTGGTATTTACAGAAGGAAATGGGAGAAAGTTCATCATTTTACAGAATACTGTGTTAATAGTTAATATTTAGAAAATTGTACTAGTGTCCAAGAAAAACTGAAAATAATCTGCTTATTATCCCACAGTGTTTTCATATAAACCCACAGATCTAGATTTTTACCCATTGCTGTGTCTGTAATAAGCATTATGGGATAATATTAATGTTCTTACATTCTTCTTTGATATGCATGAGGGTATTTTTAAATTTAGATGTTTTATATCCAAATCAGTTCCAGACACTACCCGAAAAAACAATCAAGCTTCACGTGGTGAAGATAAATAGGAATATGTTCCTGAGAAAAGTCCTTAGCTCAAGGGCTTAAAATCAGATCGAGACTTTAAAAATAGTCTTTGTGATGCAAGCATAACTTGCTGAAAATCAACTTGCATATTTGTGAAACTAGGATGAACCCCCGCCACCCAGGAGTCAAAGACTACTATGTGGTTGGATGCCAAGTAGATGGACATGCATGTTTAAGATGCTTCCTATTTTGCTTTTGTTGTTCTGAGCTGCTGGAGCTGGGTACCACTCTTCTGGGATTGGTTCACCATGTTCCAAGATGTTGAATTCAAGAAGAATTTGTTAACCCTTCTATGTTTAAAAATGATTTCTATGACTGAGGGCTAATGCACTCCCTAAAGTCAATTTGGAGAAAAAATTTGAGAAGAAATGGACTCCTTTTCACGTTTGAGTAGTTTTATTTAATATATGCAGCATGCCCTGTAAATATAGGTGGGTCACCTACAAGGTGTACTAGCTGACACTCCATAATGTAGATGTTCTGCTTTGTGCCTGATGACACATGGAGCGTGTTTAGGGGAAAAAAATGAATTGTACAGTGCCATGCAGCTGTTTGCTTGGTATTGACTCAATTCGATTCTGTGATTAGATGATAAAAAAAAATCAGTCCACAGTAAATACTTAACTTGAAAAGAGATGAAGACATATGGGAAACCTTCTTATCCTGTCGCTTTGATCCCTCTTTGAAAGGAAGCATCTTGACAGTGGTAAGGAAGTATCAACTTGGAATTCATACCTATTTGATTTGGCAAATATGAATAACTATTCCTTCCAAAGGTCTATAAAAGAAACCCATGGAACTGCAATTAAAAACCACCTTAGACATTATCTGATTAACCCCTACATTGTACAGATGGAGAAACTGAGACCCAGAGGTGTCTAATGACCTGCTAGGGTCAAAGGAACAAGTGAGGGTGGGGACTGCAAGTCAAAATAAATATCCTGACTTTTCTCACCATCTTATCTCTTGTTGGTCAAATCCAGTTGGAAGCCGAAGGGCAAAGGTCCCTTCTGAGACATAGAATAGAACACACAAAAGCAGAGAATAAACCTGGCCAAGCAGAGAAGCAACAGTACAGTGATTTCATCCAGAACAGAAAGATCCTTCATGAACACAGCAAATCTGTTCAGTCAGTACATTTCCTTGTCTTCTTAATCACAGTGGCATCCACAAATTCAAAATGGCGCTCCTGTACATGTATGATGCTTGTGTAAGCCACAAGTTTGCTGACAACACCTGGTGCAGTTGTGAATTCAAGCTTTTCTTCCAGCAAAACCATGACCTTCCAGGGATCCATGGTCTTCCACATGAGGGGTTTCTGCAGAATGAAACAAAACACTTTCAGTGGGCAAGTCCCCAGTGACAGAGGGCTCTATTTACTAGTTCTGCTCTTTTACTTAGCCTCTTTTTTTCTTTTCTTTCTTTTTCTTTTTTTATAGAGGTGGGGGTCTCACTGTGTTGCCAAGGCAAGTCCTGAACTCCTGACCTCAAGGGACTCTCCCTTCTAGGCTTCCCAAAGTGCTGGAATTATAGGTGCGAGCCACCATACCTGGCGTTAGTACTACTTTTTGGAAATAAAATCAACCGTCTCTTTTAGAAAAATAGCTACATATTGCTGGAATTTGGGATGGGAGTTTTAATGATGAACTAGATACTGCAGGAGACATCTGTCATGTGCCACTTCAGACCCCCTTGGCTGCAACTAACTCCAGGATCTTGGCTCAGTCACTGCCACAACTATCCTCTTGTGGACAAAATCCTACATTTCCTCACCTCATGTTTGCCACCCTGGAACTTCCCTGTTGACACTGAGCACAAGATTCCACAGGCCCTTCAGACTCTCGTGCATGTGTTGCTGGAGAGGGTAGAGAGGTGGCATCCCTTGGGGAAATGTCTCACTGGTGGGAGATGGGAGTTAGTGAAACTCTCCTCCCTTCCTCCTTTTTGGGTGGAGTGCCCTGATGCTGCCTCCAGGAAAGTGACCCTTCATGTCTCCAGAGTTAATTGCACTGGATCCCAAGCAAAGGTCAACTCTGGGACACACTGTGTCCCTTTTCTCCTCCCTACTTCCTGCCTCGCTCTCCATTTCCCTTCTGAATAAAGTGGTGGCTGTGCTTCAGGGAACCCAGACTCAGTGGGACACCAGGACCGTGCCTTTGGGGATTCTATTCTCAGGCTCCATCTTCAAAGGAACTGATTAGGCAACTGTTAAATGCATATGGAGGACATTCAGTGGACCAGGCAGCAACCTAAGTAAGGGCCCGGATACCTGTTTGACTCAGAAAGCAGATAAACACAGATGTGTTTTAAGAACAAAGAATCATAGTATGTAGGGCCCTACACTGCCTTCCTTGCCTTACCTGATGTCTTCTTAACCCTGGTTTGGGGCTCATTCCTTTGTCACAGGATGTGTCTCTTAATTTCCTCCTGATAAGGTGAAGTGACACCTTTCTAGCTGGGTGAGCCCTCCCTGCTGAAGAATCCAGGACAAGGCAGTGGTGCCAGCATACAGGGGAGTTTCCTCCTGTGCTGAGACCTCCTTACCCGCCTCTCTCCAGAGCAGAGCTACATTGGACCCTGAGGAACATGCAGCAGTTCTTTCCAGCAGGAGATGGAAGGGGGAGCAGGATATTAGAAGCTGTACTTGGTCTCCAGTTGCCCTGTACTGTGTCTAATGAGTTGTGCTGGTGACCATAGGTGCCTTAGGTCTAGTGCTAGCAAAGTGTGTCCTGTATTCCCAGCTAAGTGTGTCCTGTGTTATTCACTTCCAAGCGGCCTCTCCCAGAGACTCTGTGAGCTGCTGAATGTCCTTTAAATGTATTTTCCCCTTAAACCAGCTAGAGTGGGTTCTGTTTGCAACCTAGCAAGGATTTAAAAATCCTTGACATTTCATTCTAAGTCCCAAGCTTTCATTTGTATGTCACCCCCTACCCCCCGTTTGTCCTATTAGTGTCTCTTTGGATAGTTGTCTCCATGACCATCCACGGATTGGGTTGCTTTAGAAAATTGCTTTGTTTACAGTGACTTTCAACACTTGCAAAAGTTATTTGTTGCCAGGAGGAAACTAAATGCATCACAATTAGATCTATTTCAGTCTTTGATTACAAAGGGGAAAGAGACGTCATTCACTAGTGTTTAGTTTGAAAACATCTTGTTCATAGCATATAAATTAGTTACCTTTGTATTTTACTTATAGCCCATCGAACACTTAATGGCATAAAAAGCTGCTGACTACAACTAAGTAATCTTGTCATCACGTGATGGAGGTGGCAGGTAGGTTTGTCACTCCTGCCAACTCCAATCAACTTATTTTTAGCATGTATAACCACACCATCATTGATCTGTCTTGAAAATCTGGTTTCCTTTTCTTTTTTCTTTTTAAAGTTGACTTTTATTTATGAACATATGCATATAATTTCAAAATCAAATAGTCCTAAAGGGCTTATAATGAAACCAGTATTTCCCCAAATTCCACCCCCCGCCCTAGAGGCAACTATCTTCAACTTAGTAAGCTATTTCTTCTGGCATTTACTGACATATTTCTTTCTTTTTTTTAAATTTGAATTGGAGTCTCACTCTTTCGCCCAGACTGGAGTGTAGTGGCCGCTCCCGGCCACCGCAGCCTTGACCTGCTGGGCTCCAGTGATCCTTCCGCATCAGCCTTCCAAGTAGCCAGAATTACAGGCGCACACTACCACGCTTGGCTAATTTTTTGATTTATTGTAGAGATGAGGTCTCGCCTGCCCAGGCGGGTCTCAAACCCACGGGCTCAGGCAGTCCACTCACCTCAGCCTCCCAAAGGCGTGGGATTACAGGCTGAGCCACCTCCATATTTCTAGACAATTTTATTTTGAGTCAAAGTCTCACTCTGTTACCCAGGCTGGAATGCATTGGCATGTTCACGGCCACCCCAATGTTGATCTGCTGGACTCAGGGGATCCTTCCACCTCAGCCTTTCAAGTAGCCAGAACTACAGGTGCACACTACCATACCCAACTAATCTTTTGATATATTGTATAGACGAGGTCTTGCCAAATTGTCCAGTCTCAAACCCCTGGGCTCAGGCAATCCTCTCACCTCAGCCTCTAAAAGTGCTGAGATTACAGGCTTGAGCCACCGCACCCAACCTCTAGACAGTGTTAATTATTCAGTTTGGACATTCCTTCTTGACTTCTTGTAAGGTAACTGTGAATCAAGTACTCCTACCTCAACCAGTTCCCCAGCCTCATTTTCCTTCCTTCATTATCCCCATGTAGTTATTACTGAACTTTTAAGTAGTAATTGTTTATATTATTATGACTATGAAAAAATACTGCCACTAGAGTTCTTTCTTTTGTTATTCCATTTCTTTCAAAATAATTTGGCATATCTGTATTAGTCAGGGGTCTCCCAAGAATCAGAACCAATAGTATGTATTTATATAGAAAGAGATTTACTGTAAGGAATTAGCTCCTGTGGTTAGGGAGGCTGAGACATCCCAAGCACTGGAGTTTACAAGCTGGAAACCCAGGAGAGCTGACGGTGTCATTCTAGTATAAAAACCTGCAGTCTGGAGACCCAGGAAAAGTCAGTATTTCCAGACGAGTCTGAAGGCAAGAAGAGATAGATATCCTAACCCAAGCTATCATGCAGGAGGGATTCCATCTTGCTGGAGGGAAGGTCAGCCTTTTGATTCTGTTCTGACTTTCAGCTGATTGGCTGATCCCACCCACCTTGAAGACATGCTCAGAATAATGCTTGACCAAATATCTGGGTATCCCATGACCCAGTCAAGTTGACACATAAAATTAACCCTTGCAATATCTTTCTGACAGTGGTTAAGTTTTCCAAGTGCTCAGACATAAAATAATCTGCCATTTGCATTTTGCCTTTTCTTGGAGACCTTCTGCACTTAGTCTTCTACCCTCCTGTTCCAATTTGGACAAGTTGTATCCTAGGCTGGGAGCATGGCCAGCATCCTCTATTATGAGGATGTCTGTCTGCCACATCCTGTGTCTTCTGCTTTCTTGGCTATTGGAAGCACATCCTACAGTAGTTTCCTAAGGAAGGGTACAAGGGAAGGATTTTATTTTTATCTTTGTATCTTTTATCTTTTTTTTTGAACAGAGTCTTACCCTGTTGCTCATGCTAGAGGGCAGTGGTGTGATTATAGCTCACTGCAGCCTCAAACTTCTGAGGGCTTAAATGATCATCCTGCCTCAGCCTCCCGAGTAGCTGGAACTACAGGTGTGTACCACCATGCCAGACTAATTAAAAAAAATTTTTTTTTTAGAGATGGGGCCTCACTATGTTTCTCAGGCTGGTCTTCAACTCCTGGCTTCAAGCAAGCCTTCTGCCTCAGCTTCCCAAGGCACTGGGATAACAGGCATGAACCACCATGCCCAGCCCCAACACCTAACTTATAATTAAACTAGTTTTAGAAATCAATGTTGAAATCATCTGTCTCTTGGAGTTCTGAAAGTGTTTTCACCATTGTCTTCTAGCATTCTTCTTATGATAAGAACAGTGCCCTTCTGAGTCTCTGTATTTTGTGTGTGACATGAATTTTGTCTTTAGATACTTTGAGGATCTTCTCCTAGTCTCTGACATTCCCATACCTCATGATGAGGTGCCTTGAGGAGAACTTTTTTGCATTCATTGTGTTCTGTGTATCCCTTTCAATGGAAACTCAAGCTTCCATTGTTTCTTATAATATTTCTTTGATGATTTCCTTCCTTGGATTTTCTCTGTTCTTTATTTCTGGAACTCCTTTTTGGATAGGGTCTTACATTTTTATATGTTTCCTCTCTTATTTTTCATTGTTTTGATTTGTGGTTCTCTTTTCTGGGGAATTTGCTCAACTGTCTTCTAGATTCTCTGTGGATCTCTGTAATTCTTATGATCATGTAATTCCAAGAACTTGTCCTTGTTTTTGGTTATTCCTTTAACATAGCATTCTGTTCTTGTTTCATGAATGCACTCTTTTAACATACTCTCTAAGACTATGATAGAGTTTTTGACATTCTTTTTATTTTCCATGCCTCTCCCCTCTCTCCCAACTTCAACTTATGTTAGTGTTTGTTTTAACTCTGCCTTTCATGTCTAGAGCTTTCCCCAAGTGTCTGCCAACCTTTAGTGACTATTCATCTTGGACAGTCAAAAAGTCCTATGTGTATGGGCTGCAAATGCCCCTGCCCTTTGCAGTTTCTGGTATGTATGTGGGATAGTTGACTGATGAGCTTTCCTTGAGAAGAACAGATTTTGAGCTACCCTTTTTGCTGGAACCTTACACACAAATGTCAGTAAGTGATACCTTTCCTCTGAGGCCATTGGCTTTCCCCAGAGAAGAATGTTGAATGTCCTGCCTGGGGAGGTAGCCATGCAGTTGGTGTTCTAGGTGTGCCTCTCGCCCTCACCGCCATTCTCCACAGTG
The DNA here is from genome assembly GCA_027257055.1 of Cephalopachus bancanus. Lineage (NCBI taxonomy): Eukaryota > Metazoa > Chordata > Mammalia > Primates > Tarsiidae > Cephalopachus > Cephalopachus bancanus. Next base: position 1,044,094 of record JAPVLO010000288.1, on the reverse strand, counting down.
TCTGCTTCTTGGGTCGGCAGCTCCTCCTCAGTTTCTCCAGAGAATAAATCCCTGTCTGCTTGAAGAGGGGTTGGGGGATGTACAGTGGTCTAGTGGCATGAAGTGAGCTCGGTATCTCCATTTTTCGTCCTGAACCTGATCCTCCTCTTTCATGGTTCCTGTGCCTCTGAGGGTTGGGCTGCCAGGGCTTCTGTCAGACCAGATGGCTGTGATCTCAACAGTATCCTCCATGGTGGATATGACATTTTCAGCTTATACTCAGTTGTAACTCTTCTAGCCATGTTTCTCCAAGTTTGCTGAAATCTTTTACAGAGAGCTCCTTTCTATAATCTGAAATCTTGTGCTAATCTATTCTTTCTTTGCCTGTTGGACTAAAACATTTTTATAGATAGTCACTCTTCTGTGTCTAGCTAGAAGTGAAAAATCTAAGCCTTCTCTTCGGGCCTGGGAGGTGTGCAAGGAACACATCTGTTCCCAGTAGCTGTCTGGAGGGTCCTGAGGCCCCCGTGAATCCTGGGGCAGGAGCACTTGTGGGATATGTGCTGTGGATTTACCACTCTTGTTTTTGATATCTGTTCTCCTACCCTTTGCTCTTCTTCGTATTTTTCCTGCCTGAGTCTTTTCCCCTTCTGGCTCCGTCTGTTCTCATTGATCTGCTGCTGCTTAAAATTACTTTTTCAACAAGCCTTTAACCTTTAGCACCTCTCTGAAACCAGACTGTCAAGTTTAGCTTTCCCTCTCCCAGTCTAAACCTGTTCTGCTTCTATGAGCTGTGAGCTGCTGTTTTTTCTGTCTTCTTGTCGGTCCCAAGTGACCTTTCACAGAAAAGTACCTGTTCGTCACTGTCTAACTCAGTTACCCAGGAGTAACTGTGAATGACACAAACAGTTCCTCAAAGAAGTCTGACTTCTTTTGATGCTAATAGAGCCAACAAAACATGGCCTAAGCAAGGAGCATCGGGCAGGCCCCATGTCACCTTCTCCTCTTCACCCTCTGTCACATTGGTGTTTTTGTCTGACAGCACAGGCTGAGTTCTCAGGATCACTCAGATAGGTGCCACTCAGGAGATACCAGTGTTTACATTTTTGCTTCTAAACAGGCATCTCGACCTAAGTGGTCCCCGTCCTGACACAAGCTGTACATCCACGGTGAATGTCAAGGCTGCCACGACCATCTTGATAACTCACTCTCTCCCCCCACAATGCCTGTATTCACTCCGGGGCTATATGATTAGTCCGTGATGTAAACGCCTGGCCCAAAACGTATGGCCTGAGTTTATCCAAGGCCCAAACAATTACCAAACATTCCTTTTAGATGGAAGACAGATTTCTTTCCCTTGGCAAAGATTTTCTACTGAGATACGTTACAGGATGTTTTACATTCTCTTGGTCTTATAATAACACCACGCCCAATCCAGTATGGATGCAATGGTGGCCACTCCAAAGGTGGTTAACTTTTAAATATATGTTGTTCTCAGTCTGGGGCTCTCAGAGCTGTAAAAAAAAAAATACGGCCTTGTTTCCACCTTTCCAGAGTTTTATGACACCTGGGAACTTGGATCAGACTGGAACTTGGACCAGGATCGGGGTGGGTTAATGGTGCCTGCATTACGGAATATGAGTGCTCGACAGGCTGGAAGAGACACTCTGGTTGTAACTGGAAGATAAACAGACTGGACTGGACATCTGTGGCTTCAGATTAGACAGGAAGGAAATCTCCCTTTACCTGAACTACTCCATATCTTCCTGGGAGGTGATGTGATCAGCTCCATTTCCAGATGGGTGAACATGATGAGACTCTGGGAGATGATGTGTCCAGTGCAGGGTCACACAGAGGTCTCAGGGACAGGTTTGAACTCAAGCCTCCTGATTCCCAACCTGAGCCCTCTCACTGCCCTGCAGCTGCTTCCTGAACCCCTTTCCCGGACCGTATAAGCAAAACAGACCAGTTTCCCGCTGTTTAAGGGCAAAAAGGGCTTAATGGGGACTGACTCATTGAGGCTGGCGGTCCCCTTTGGTTTATTTCATCAGATCATCCCCAGCACCCTGCTTCCTTTCATGGAAACACAGATCAGAGGGATTCTGGCTCTGTATAAACCTGCTCTGTGACCCTGGGTGAGTCATTTCCCTCTCTGGGTTTCAGTTTCCTCGTTGTAAGATAAGGATATCGGAATTCATGGTTTCCAAATTTACTAGTTTATTGGAATCACCCAGCTTAAAAAAAAAGACAACTGTATTAGGCATAATTTACATATCATAAAAATTCACCCATTTAATGTGAACGATGCAATGATTTTTTTTCCATAATCAATATTTTTTATTATGGTTTTGTGGGGTACAGTTAAGGGTTAGATGTACAATTATGTTTCATTCAGGCACCCTGTTGATAAGAGGTGTTTCCCCATCCCCAGAAAGATATTTGCTACTGTTAATTCCATCTCCCTCCCCCCGATGCAATGATTTTTAATAAATTTACCAAGCTGTGCAACTATCACCATAAATCAGTTTTAGAAAGTTTTCATCATGCCAGTCAATCCTCATTCCCTCAGTGCCACTTCCTGACCCAGGCAGCCAGTTAGCATTGAACTTTCTGCCTCTGTGCATTCACCTTCTCTGGACATATCATGGAAATAGACTCATGCACTGTGTGGTCTCTTGCATCTGGCTTCTTTTACTTAATGTAATGTCTTTGAGGTGCCTGAATGTCATTCCTTTTCTTGCTCAGTCGTATTCCATTTTGTGGATAGATCACATGTGGTCTATTTATTTATCAATTGATGGACATTTGATACAGTTGATGGACCATGAATAATGCTGCTAAGACCATTCATGTACAAGTTGTTATGAAGATGTATGTTTCCATTTCTTTTTACCTAGGAGTGGAATTGCTGGGTCATATGCCTTGGGTGTCTACCTAGGAGTAGAATTACTGGGTCATGTTTTTTTTTTTTTTTTTGAGTTGGAGTCTCACTCTGTTGCCCAGACTGGAATGCAATGCCACTCCCGGCCATTGCAGCCTCAACCTGCTGAGCTCCGGCAATCCTTCCACCTCAGTCTTCCGAGTAGCTGGAATTACAGGCACGCGCTACCATGCCCGGCTGATTTTTTGATTTATTGTAGAGATGAGGTCTCGCCAAGTTGCCCAGGCGGGTCTCGAACCCGCAGGCTCAGGCAATCCACTCACCTCAGCCTCCCAAGGCACGGGATTACAGGCTGAGCCACCGAGCCCAGCTACTGGGTCATATGTTAACTCCATGTGTAACTTTTTAGGAATCAGCCAAACTGTTTCCCAAAGTGGCTGTACCATTTTACATCCCTAGTAGGGTTGCCTAGTAGGGAGCTTTTTAAAAATTTTCATTTCTGGACCCTACCTCCAAGAGGTCTGGAGTAGGGCCCAGGAATCTGCATTTGACAGGCTCCCCAGGTGATTCAGAAACATCTGGGTAGTGGATATGTGCTGGACTCGGTAAGACCCAATGACCTCAGAAGTCTTCCAGAGGCCAACTATCTCTATGAGTTTGTGCCTCTAGTGTGAGACGCACGTTCCTGCCAACTCTCTCGGTGTATGTCTTTGGATCAGAGAAGCAGCTATGCAGAATGGGGCCGAGAGAGCTGGCTAAGCGGCACCCGTAAATCTGAGCAGCACCTGTCCTGCATTATCCTCAAATCAGGCCAGGACTCTGTGTCCCTGGCTTCATGGATGTAAAATTTTATCACAGGTTTTTATGTGTTATCACGTTATAAAAGTGCCATAAAATCAGGGGTCCAGTTTTCAGTACATCTGAAAACATCCTGTTCCTTTAAGTCATAATCTTGATTGCTGCCATTTTGGTAATTTATTGAGAAGCCTCATGCCAGCCCAGCTATTATGGGCTGTGACTTGGTTCTTAATGGTGCTGAGCTTCGTTTTCTCAACTGAAAATTGGGATTAATAATCTCAAGTTTCTAGTGAGACTGGAATGAAATAGCATGTGAAATGTAACTATAAACGTGGACCAGGAATTGTTGGTGGATTATGAATGGCACTGCCTAGAACATTTGTGTCCATATTTTCGTGAGGACATATGTTTTCATGTCTCTTGGGTATACACCTAGGAGCTGAACTACTGAATCACATGGGCTGTTTTCTTCTTTGCTCTTTCTTCCTCTGCCTTCTTCCATTTTTATGGCTTTTCATGTGCTTTTGCCTATTTATTTATTTTTGTTTTCTTCAATGAGATGAAATTTACATAGCAAAAAATTAACCAATTTCCTCCACATCCTTGTTATTTTCCTTTTCCTTAAAAAAAATTATGGCTGGGCATAATTCCTTTAAAAAAAGTTATCTGGGCATGGTAGCGCATGCCTGTAGTTCCAGCTACTTGGAAGGCTGAGGTGGAAGGTTCGCTTAAGCTCAACTGGTTGACGCTGAGGGGGCCGTGAGTGTGCCATGGAACTCTAGCCTGGGAGACAGAGAAGTCTCCAACTCAAAAAAAAAAAATTATAGCTATCTTAGTGGGCATTAAGTGGTATATCATTGTGGTTTTATTGACGTTTCTTAAATGACTAATAATGTTGAGTTTCTTTTCCTGAGTTCTTTGGCCATTTATATATCTAATTTACAGTCCTTTGTTCAGTTTTTTTTTCTTTTTTTACGAGTCAAGGTCTTGCTGTGTTGCCCAGGCTGGTCTTGAACTTTTGGACTCAAGAGATTCTCCTGCTTCAGCCTCCCAAGTAAATGGAACTACAGGTGCTTTGCCAATCTTTAAGTTGGGTTGTTTGTCTTTTTGTTTTTAAGTTATAAGAGTTTATACATATATATATACACATACATACACATATGTATTCTGGATACTGGGCCCTTATCAGATATATTTAGATATATAATTTGCAAATATTTTGTCCTCTCATTCTGTTCCCATTCTATTGTTTGTCTTTTCTTGACAGTATCTTTTATTTTTATTTATTTATTTAGAGTCAATGCCCCACTCTGTCACCCAGGCTAGAGTGCAGTGGCATGATCATGGCTCACCACAGCCTCGACCACCTGCGCTCAGGGGATCCTCCCTCTTGAGTAACTGGGACTACAGGTGTGCACTACCATGCCCAGATAATTTTTTGATTTTTGGGAGGTGGGGGATAGAGATAAGTATTGCTATGTTGCCCAGGCTGGTCCTAGGCTCAAGTAATCCTCCTGCCTCAGTCTCTCAAAGTTCTGGGATTACAAGTGTAAGCCACTGCACTGGCTGATAGTGTTCTTTGATGCACAAAATTTTTAATTTCATTGAAGTGTGATTTCCTTCAGTGTGACTGATTCCGCCTCTCCCCAGTCTGGAGTTTTATGGTTAATTTAGCTGTAAGCCCCTGGGTCAATGCTGACCTTTTATTTCAATCCCCTCGATGACAGGAAGAGCAGAACATTTGTTGTTGAGTCCTTGGTACACCTCAACTGTCTTCCATTATTGTATATGGTGTGAGGGAGTTGGGGGTCCAACTTCATTTGGTGGCCAGTCAGCCTGGGGGGCTCTCAGCTCAGGGGCCCTCATGGGGGTCCCGAGACCCAACCTGGTACCTTTCACCTTCCTTGGTGGCTTGATCTTGGTGCTCTTCCTGTAGACTGGGCACCTCAGAATCAGATCTCAGTGGGTCCATCTGGCTTATTGTCATTGGAATTGTCACTTTGATCCTCACGGCCCCTGTATCCTCTCATTTCATCAACATGCATATTGACTGTCACCAGTTTTCCCCAAAGAGATTAGGTGACGTACTCCAGTTGGGAAAAGTTGAAACCAGCTAGAGCCCACATCTCTTGCTGTCAAGTCCGGCAAAACTGCCTTCTTCCTAGACCGCCGTGGTTTTGGTTTGACTCTTGGGGAGAGCAGGGGTGTTGAATTCAGACCAAGATGGATTTAATTTTAACTCAGGCCCTTGTTAACAGTGTGATCTTTGACACATATCTTTTTTTTAATTTTTTTTAAATTTTTGAGTAGGAGTCTTACTCTGTTGTCCAGACTGTAGTACAGTGACTTGCTCACGGCCACCACAGTCTCGACCTACTGGGCTCAGGTGTTCCTTCCGCCTCAGCCTTCCAATTAGTTGGAACTACAGGCATGTACCACCACACCTGGCTAATTTTTTGGTTTATTGTAGAGATGAAGTTTCACCAAGTTGCCCAGACTGGTCTCAAACCCCTGGACTCAGATAATCCTCTCACCTCTGTCTCCCAAAGTGTTGGGATTATAGGTGACAGCCACCACACCCAGCTGGACACATATCTTAAACTCTGTGAGTCATAGATTCTTCATATGTGAAATGGAAATAGCAGTGCTTACTTTGCAGGATTAATGTTCAGATCAAATAACATAGGATGTGAAAGCCACCCAGCACAGTACCTGCCACAGGTGCTGAGTATATTTAAAAGCCTCTCATCTTCTTTACAATGATGCCCCACATTGTGTGGAATTCCCACATCCCTCCTGATTCTCTGTTCCTCCTCAGATGTTCCAGCCCTTGCCCCTGGGCCATCATCTTTCAGATAACCTCAGATGAGGTAGAATGACTACAACTCAACGTGCTTTTATGGCAGGGAGTTTGAACACCTGACTTACTTGCCAGCTATGTGACTTCACGCAGGTCAGTTAAGCATCCTGAGTCTTCATGTTTTTAATAAGCAAAATTGAGATAAGAACTCTTCAGCAACCTTCAGAAGCAGCTCAGGTAGATAGGGCTGTCTACCAGACAGTTGGGTGGTTCAGACCCATGTTCTTTGCCTGTATTGCAGTTTCCCAGCCCCTGCTCCTTGACCCTCACTTTGGCCTTCAACCTGAGGACTGACATCTCCATCCTCCCTTATCTCTGCACCTCTTGACACTCTCAGGTTCTGTCCTGGCCTTTTGCGAGTCTCTGGCCTGAGTTGTGCTTCACCTGTTGAGCTGGCCAGCAGGAACCGGAAACACAGAGGAAAATCATCATTAAAAGAGGGATGGGGTAGGGACACTGTTTATAGAACAGTTCTGAATGCTTTAGCATATTTTGAAGTTTCAAAATTTAGGCCATTTTGTAGTTGTATTCTCAAATTCCTGGTTTCTTGATAGGAACAAGCTCAGGATTGCAGATGCTTCAATACTCTTTGACTATTTATTCTATACTATTTAGAGAAGAAGTTGTGCTGATTAAAGGGGAGAAAGGAGGACCACTGGGGGAGCCACTCCCATATTGTTTCTGGCATTTCACCTCTGGCCTGAAACTTGCATGCCCATTGAGTAAAATGAAAACAGTGTGTTCTTTGACAACACGAATGAATCTAGAGGTCATTATGCTGAGTGACATGAGCCAGGCAGAGAAGGACAAGTACTTATGATCTCACAAATCTTACAAAGTCAAATTCACAGAAGAAGAGAGAAGAATGATAGTTAAGATGGGGAAAGGAGGCCATGCTTCTCTGTAATCTCTGGCCCCCTTCCCCAATCTGAAGGAGGCGGATTCCCTTTTCTTTCTCTCTCTCTCTCTAACCTGCTTTCTAAATAAACCATATTTTCCAATAAAAAATAATGGGGAAGGGGGCTGGGCACGGTGGCTCACACCTGTAATTTTAGCAATTTGGGAGGCCAAATTGGGAGGATTGCTTGAGCCCAAGAGTTCAAGACCAGCCTAGGCAACATAGCAAGACCATGTCTCTACAAAAATAAAATTAAAAAATGAGCCAGGGGTGCTGGTGTATGCCTTAGTCCCAGCTACTTGGGAGGCTGGATTGGAAGAAGGCTGAGGCTGCAGTGAGCCATGATTGTGCCACTGCACTCCAGCCTGGATGACAGAGACCCTAACTTAAAAAAAAGAAGACTGGGCTCGGTGGCTCAGCCTGTAATCCCAGCATTTTGGGATGCCTAGGTTAGTGGACTGCCTGAGCCTGCAGATTCGAGACCAGCCTGGGCAACTTGGCAAGACCTCATCTCTACAATAAATAAAAAATTAGCCAGGCATGATAGTGCATGCCTGTAGTTCTGGCTACTTGGAAGGCTGAGGCAGAAGGATTGCTGGAGCCCAGTAGATTGACGCTGGAATGCCCATGAGTGTGCCACTGTACTCCAGTCTGGGCGACGGAGTGAGACTCCAACTAAAAAAAAAAAAAATGGGGAAAAAGGGGATGTTAGTCATGGGGTCCAACATTTCAGTTAAGACAGAAGAAATAAGTTCTAGTGATCTACTGTACAGCACGGAGACTATGGTTAATAACAATGTATTTTATATTTTGAAATTGCTCAAATAGACCTTAAATGTTTAAATGTTAAATGTTTAAATGTCAACACTAAAAAATGATAAGTTTGTGAGGTGATGGCTATGCTAAGTAGCCCGATCTAATCATTTTACAATGTATACATATACCGTAACACACATTGTGCCCCATCAATATGTATAATTATTGTTTGCCAATTAAAAATAAAATAAAATTGGGAAACAGGTAGTTTAACAACAAACATCCCCCCAAAACAAAAAATGATGTATTTAATGAGAACCCACCTTAGAAAGTGTTTTGGCGACCATCTGTATGCCACGCAGGCAGACCTCATGGCTGTCACGACTTCCATCGTCCCCTTATCAGAGACTTCCGTCATTTTCAGAGCCCTCTTTGAAAGGAGTTCTGGAAAATAGCATTTTCACTCTCTGGTTAGGTTTTCCTCAGTTTCAGAAGCTTTCAGAACTACATAGAGACAGTGGGAACCTTGAGATAGTTTGATTACTGCTGACTATTAGGGATTAGCTTGGCTGACATTTCTGGACCAGATGCTACATTCATAAAAGTTTCTCATAAGTTTTCCCTCTTAAATCCTTCAGAACCTATTTTAGGTAGAGTCCGATTTTTTTTTTGAGTCAGGACCTCACTCTGTAGCCCAGGCTGGAGTGGAGTGGCACAGCCTCGAACTCCTGGACTCAGGCGGTCCTTCCACCTCAGCCTCTTGAGTAGCTGGGACTACAGGTGGTAATTTTTTATTTTATTTTTCAGTGGCCGCTCCCGGCCACCACAGCCTCGACCTGCTGGGCTCCGGCGATCCTTCCGCCTCAGCCTTCCAACTAGCTGGAACTACAGACGCACGCTACCATGACCGGCTAATTTTTGATTTATTGTAGAAATGAGGTCTCACCAAGTTGCCCAGGTGGGTCTCGAACCCGTGGTCTCAGGCCAGGCGGTAATTTTAAAATATTTTTTCCTAGAGATGAGATCTCAGTATGTTTCCCAGGCTGGTCTCAAACTCCTGGACTCAAGCAATCCACCTGTCTTGGCCTCCCAAAGTGCTGGAATTACAGGCATGAATTTAGCTTTTTAAACCCCAAACACTTATCAATCTCCCCAAAATTATCTATGAGGATACTATATTATAAGAGTAGAAACTGCCAGTAAAATCCTAGAGAGTATGTGTCTTTTTTATTGCTTTGTCTGGTTTAATCTCTTTGTGTCATGTCTGGCAGGAGAACAATATTTGAGAACTTGATTAAGTTCCAAATTAAGAAATTTACTAGCAAGATAATAAAATAAATGGACTGTGCTGGCAGGTTCTAACAGAGCATCAAAGTGTCTCTGATAAACATCTTCCTGAGGAACCAACTCCCAGCTTCTGAACTCACAGCCAGGGAAGTTTTGGCTTTGAGATTTTCCAATGTCCAAAAGATTATCTGTTTAATCAGATAAATCCCTGTTAGGACACAAGACCTTGCTATAGTAGAAAGTAAGATCTGGAAAGAACCTGTTTAACTTAAAATAATCCAAGTATTTGCTGTGGGATGAGGGAAACTTCTCTGTCCTAAGATAATTTTTTCTTAATTACCTAAAACTTTTCTTTCATGAAAGGTTGCAGAATGTTGTTGTTTGTTTTTAAGCAAAAATGGAGAAAAAGAAATCAGCTCCAATTCCATCTCTTAGAAATAACTGCCATAACATTGGGTTTTAGGCATTATTTAGTTTTTAAATAAAAACTGGGACCCTACTATATGTAATGTTGCTTAATCTGTCTTTCTTCATTTAACAATATACTGTAAATGGCTTTATATCATTATTTTTAGTGGCCCAAGTATCCCATTTAATGGATGGATCACAATATATTTTCTTGTGTTGGCCATCTGGGTTGTTTGTAATAAATTTGCTTTTTAAAACAATGCCTTAGTGAATGCCTTTGAACATTTCCCTTTGTGTGTTGGGAGTAATCACTGTTTTCCATCTTTGCTGTTCTAATGGTAAAAAAAAAAAATGACGTCTTAATTTGTTTTGGGGGATCTTTGCCTGTTCTCTGGATATTAAAGTTTCTTTTTTAAAAAGAATCACTTGTTTGTTTGCTAGCTAATTATAACTTGTACTTAGATTTCTATAGCCTTTTTACTTATCCTTATTTACTGGGGAGAAAAATGTCTTGCTGCCATCTCTGAATTCTAGACCAGAGGTTCCTAGCATGATGGTACATAGGAATCCATTTCTTGGGGGTCTTTGGAAGCTGCTGGGGCCTGGCTCCCAATCCCAGACATTGACTTCATTGGTGTGGGATGGGACCCCTGCTCTTATCTAGACCAATGATAATGCATATGTCCATAGATTTATATCTTCTTTCAGTTAGTCCCTTTGGTATTTTGTTCACTCTTTTACTCAGAGTATCTGTACATCTTATATTCTGTCTTTTTTTTTTCCCTTTTCACATTACATCATAAACAGTTTTTCAATGTGTTTCTTTCTTTAATAACTATCTTTTAGGCTGACATAGTACTATTCCGAGTGTACTGGTAATAACTTATTTAAAACGTATCTTATTAATGAACATTTCAGTTGATTGTGTGAGGGAGACATCAAGTGTAGTCAATATAAGCATAGACTCTGGTTTTAGACAGTCTGGATTTGACTGACTACCTCTATGACTGCATGGCCTTGAGTGAGTTGCTTAACTGCTTCAGACCTCAGTTTCCCATCTGTAAAATGAGGATAACAACATGGTATCTACTACATAGGGCAGGTGGTTGCATGAGTGAATATATGTGAATAATTTAAAACAATGTCTGTCAGTTAGCAAGTGACCAGTAAGTGGTATAAGAGAGTAGCTCTTATAACACTCTGTATTATAAGCTATATTTTAAAACTGTTTATTATATACTACTAATATGATTCCATTACAACTCCTCTGTGATATATGTTGATACCTGGAAGGCCTAGTTCCCCTTAATTATTCTGCCTTTTCCAAGATTCTTCTGGGCTGTCCTTTTTCCAAATGAACATTCAAGTGATCCTTGTGTTATCTTTTGAGAAATAATATCTTTGAAAAATGATCTTCTCTGGGTTTCCTGAAGACCTCCTCCAGGAACTTAGATTCAAGTTACAAGGCAGAGATTCCAAGTGGGCTGTGTGTGTCATCTTAGGTAAAATGGTATCCTGCCTGAATGCCTGCTACTAAATATCCTCTTTTTAACCAGTGGAACTTGTGAGGAGGGGCAGGATGTCACTCTGTCTTTGCAGTCTAAGACATTAAAAAGATGGGTGCCTTTTGGTTCCTTGTGTATAGGGTTTTTAGAAGTCTGAATTCCACTGCCTGAGGCCCATACTGGTCACCACAGCAACTTCAGGACCTTCTAATTTTGGGGTCAGACAAAAATTGAAGAGCTTGTCTGTAGGCACAAGGTTAGAGTTGATTCATTTGAGGACATATTCCCAGAGACTGAGGTTTAAAGTAGTACATTCCAATCCAGCTTTCCTCATAGAAGAGGTGAGTGGCTGAATGCCACTGGGGGTCTCCTTTCCCTGACTGGATTTTCCATCCTTGTGTGGTGGGATTCCATGGGCTTGGGGATGGACAGAGTTTTTCTCAAACCAGGTCAGAGAGCACACTGGACGTGGTGGAGGGAGGGGGTAGGCAGAAGGAGGCTGAGACCTAATTGGAGAGGCCACGTTTGATGAACCCAAGGGGAAGGCCACTGGGTCACCAGAACTGAAGGGGTCAGATGCAGTTACTGGAGCCAGGACATGCAGCTGGGAGTGCCAAAGTCAGGGAGACAGCAGAGGAGGAAGTCCTCTCCCACAGAGAGACACAGAGCAGACGTCCCCTCCCCCATGGGCATACAGAGCAGAGGCCCCCTCCCCCAGGAAGACACAGAGCAAGGGTCCCATCCCCTAGGGGGACACAGAGCAGAGGTTTCCTCCCCCAGGGAGATAGAACAGAGTTCTTCTCCCCCAGGGGGACACAGAGCAGATGTCCCCTTCCTTAGGGGGACACAGAGCAGCAGGTCCGGTCCCCTCTCTTGCTTGTGCAAAGTCCCTCAAAAGGACCCACTCACATCCATCTGCTCACTCGGATCTTTCCCAGTGGGATGGTGGTTGGAGGCTGTTCACGGGAGTGTCTGGGGCAACAGGCAATGCAGATTTTCAGTTCTGTCTCCAAACACATGCCCTTCCATGCTGGGCCAGCAGGAAGTCTGCTTGGCTGGCGGGTAGTGGCATGTAATGATCCGTCGCCACCCGTCAACTGACCCAGATCATCAGCTGGAGAGTTGAACGGTGTACTCACCTTCCCACTTCTTCCAACACCATGACACCGTGCCTGCTGGCTCCACATCTCGCCCTTCTTCCTCCTTCCACTCTGCTAGTGAAAAGGACCCAGGAGGGCCTTGCAGCCTTCCCCACGCTTCCCTGTGAGGTCTAGTTTGGTCCCAAGCAATGGCAGGCAGCCTGCTCAGGAGAGCGCTGTGCGCCCCTTGTAGGCTTGCCAACCCCTGGCATGAGATCTGCCCTTAGGAGTGACCTCAAATAATTCTGTTTCCTAAGCTCTCTCAGCCAGGAGGAGATTCAAGGAGAAACCCCGGAGACTGTTTATACAAAGCTCCCCAAGCGATTCCGACAGCCAGCAACGAGTGACTGTGTACAGATACTCAGGTCTTACTGATTCCAGGCACTAGGCATCCCCTGCCTTGGCCAGGACAACGGAGGACCCTTCAGGTAGGGTTCACATAGACGCAGGCAATCGGCACGAGCTGAGTTTTTACAACTCTCTGACAGTGCTGTCTACTTTGGCTGAAGAGGGAGGGGTAAGGCAAACGCTAGATGCCCCCAAAGTTGCAAAGAATTATGCGTTCCATGCTAGCTTATAAAGGTGGGACCCAGGCAGGCCAGTTCTAGGTTAAAGCAATCAATTTCAGATGAGGTTTCTCCTTGTGTGTTTTTGTTTTGGGAGGAAGAGCCAGGGCCGTGGGCCTGATAGAAGTTGACATTTGAGTTTTGAATGTGTTAACATCTTCTAGAACCTTCATCCAATTCAGGTTTTCCCACTCTGTATTTCTTCACAGAAGTCTTTCATTCAGTGTTACCCATCTAGGTGACACTTCCTTAGAACCGGGTCTTGTGCTGGTGTCTTGGGTCCTTGGGAGGATATTTACTGGTGCTCTAGGTTAGTCACAGCCTGTTGTAGTGACTCTGGTATGGTTACTACATGCAATGTTTACCCAGAGAACCCTACTAGGCGAGAGTAGCCCTTTGACACTGGCTGGGTCTCTTACCTCCATACCCCTCCGAGTTCCTCCCTCTGGCAACCTGGGCTCCTCACATTGGGTCATGGCATAGCTTTGTCTTGGGTTGTTTCTCCCTGGTCCACCTTAGCTATAACTTTCAGGATCAGAGGGCAAGAAGTCAAGAAGGACATGTCTTGAAGGAAGAGCGCTAAGGGCTGCTGGGCAGAACTGGCTGGAGCTGTCCATTCCTGGTCCTTTTATGGACAGGATACCTCCTGAGGTGGCCGTGTTATCCTAGAAACCACCAGGAGATGAAACTGCTCTGGGTGGCCAACCAAAAGAGCTGGACCATGCAAAGGCCAGGCCCTCTCTCCCCTTCATGAAGCATGATTCAGGCTCTTCGTGGTCTGGCTGTGACCAGCTGGGTCTTTGGTCGGGACTGTCTATGCTGCCCCTCACCAGGCCAGGCATGAAGGGAAAGAGGGATCTTTGTGCTGCTTTTGGAGGTTGGACAGTGCCATGACAGCTGTCACTCCAGACCCTAGACTCTTCTGCATGGAACTGAAGAGAGACATCCCTTCTTCTGAAGTTTGCCATAGAGAGGGGAGATATGTAATTTCCAGTGTAGTCATAACAGATGTTATCATCCTGCATATTAAAAATATGTTGAGCAGTAGATTTTTCAGTCTAATCACTAAAATTTTAGCCCAAATTCTTTCCTCCTTTTTAAAAAAACTTTTTTGAGCCAGGATCTCACTCTGTCACTCAGGCTGGAGTGCAGTGGCACGATCACGGCTCACCACAGTCTCGACCTCCTGGGCTCAGGCTATTCTTCCACCTCAGCCTCCTGAGTAGCTGGGACTACAGGCATGTGCCACCATACCCAGCTAGTTTTTTTATTTTTTATTTTTTGTGGAGGTCTCACTCTGTTGCCCAGGCTGGTCTCAAACCCCTGGACTCAAGCAATCCTCCCACCTCAGCCTCCCAAAGTGCTGAGATTACAGGTGTGAGCCACCACATCTGGCCTACTCCTCTCCTATTTCTTCCCCAGTGTGAGGAGTCAGTCAGTATTTTCCCAAGAGAAAACACTATTGTGTTACCTAGGAACCTTGAAATTATTTTCAGAGAATTCAGGTGCTTTTGCTTTTGAAGATGGCTAAAGAGGTCTCCAATGTTCTCCAGCCTTGTCCATGGTACAGCAAATTCCATATAGAAGATTCCTTCTAGAAACAAGTAGCCAAAATGCATATTTACCCTATCTCAGATAATTATTCTCCCTAACACATTTGCAGATTTATGCCAAAAGAATGGTAGAATATACACGCTCATTAATCATCCTGGCTTCATGAGCTCACATTGTTATGAAATAAATATGCTTACTAAATGGATCCAGATGCTATCAAGTACAGCTTGCAATAAAGACAATTTTCTCCCCTCGACCGGGCAATAAACACATGAGGCTTGTTTGTAACAAATCTTTCCCACCAATTGCCAGTGGATTGACACGTAGTCTTTTAACTTCTTTCCTCAACTTTTCTGTTGCTAGTGAAATGCGGGTAAGTTTTTTCTGATAAGGATTGGTATTGATAAGGATTCTGGGGAAAACCCTAGGGAGGTAAGAGACACTTCCTCACGACCCAGAGCTGGGAGGTGATGGAAAAATGGAGATCACGTGGTCAATCGTGTGTCAACCTGGAACACAGTATTTTTCTCTATTAATCTTTTTGCCCAACACAACAAAGTTCAAAGTCCAGCCCAGACCTGAGCAGTCCCCAGAGGACGTGCTTGAGTCTTAGTAGACTGCCTGTCATCTGCTGTGTAAGGATAGAGGGGTAGAAAGATGGAGACATATTCAGTTACCCTCAGACCCCAGGTTTTTCATGTGGGTGGGTTCTGTCCCCAAGATCACCCCCAGGAGTTGGCTGTGGGGCTGAAAGGCAGAGGGGGCCCATCTTAAGGAAGGAAGGCGTTCATAGTGAGTTGAGGGCCGTGATTAAGATGGGATTGGAGCCAGACACATACAGGCTCCAGTCCTGACTCTGCCACTTAATGGTGATGACCTTCAAAGGCATTCTGCTTCTCTGAGTTCATTTTCTTTCTTTGTTCACTCTGAGTTGCTGGGAGGATGGATGAGTTACTGTCAATTGCCCAGCACTTAAGATGCAGCTAAGATGTGGCAGCCATCATGACCATTCTTAGCAAGGTTATCGCGGGTGGGTCATGAGGTTGTTCAGTAGTAGTGGATAAGGAGAGGGAAAGCTGATTATTCTTTTTCTGAGTCGGGGTTTCACTCTGTTGCTCAGTGACATGATCACAGCTCACTGCAGCCTCTGTCTTCTGGGCTCAAGCCACCTTCCTTCTTAGACTTCTGGGACTACAGGCATGCACCACCACACCTGATTAATTTTTAAATTTTTTGTACAGACAGGGTCTCACTATGTTGCATAAGCTGGTCTCCAACTGCTGGGCTCAAGGAATCCTCCTGCCTCAGCCCCCCACCCCAAAGAGCTGGAATTGCAGGTGTGTGCCACCACACCTAGTTTTACTACTTATTCTAACAGTGGAGTGGTACTTACCTATGCCACTAGCCATGGGTCTACCCTGCTGGGACAGGCCTCCTCTCATAGCCCATTCCAAATCTATTCTGAGTTCCTACTCACTGTTATCCTGGCCTTCCAGGTTCTCAGGGTCCTGGGGTTGGCAAGGCATCCCCACCATTGTATGTGGCCAATGGGAGTGCATGCCTCCCATTAACGTGGGGGAGGGGTGCGAAGTATCTACTTTCCCCCTCAAACAGTTGAGTAAGAGCTTGAAGGCATTAAGATGAGAGAGGAAAATAATTGCATATTTACTGATGCCTCCTCTTGTGGCCCTTGCTGAGCTATTCAAATATTTTATCTCATTTTTATCCTCATAATAGCCGTGAGAAGTGTGATCACCACATCCAGGGAAACTGAGGTCACACCCAATTTTTGACCTTCTGGGTTAGGGGCAGGATCCTCTCTAGAATAGGGGTCTTCTGACCTATAGGCAAACAAGATGGGTCAGATCATTTCTTTATGACCAGTTTTTACACAGAAAGGCAGAGGAAAAGTTGGAGCCATATTTTTAGGTTTTATGGTTGGCTGTGGGGAAAAGGGATTTGGTTTCTATGACCTGCTCTGAGGCCTTCATTTTGGGGTATTGTTTTCTGAGCCCCCGCATCTCCTCAATGTGCCATGTATCTCTTGCCTTTTGTATCTGCTCAGTTTTAGTTGAATGTCAAGTAGCAGAGACCCAAAGCAGAGTGGTTTAAACAAGATGGAAGTGGATTTCTCTCTTGCTTTAAGGCGGCTGTGCCCCACAAAGTCCCCAGGACCCAGGCCTCCCATTTCATCACTCTCCCATCCCTAGGGTTTGGTCCTAACTCTCACATTCCCAGAGGCAGTCAGAGTTCCAACCATTATATTTCCATTTCAAGAGGCAGGATAGAGAAGAAAAAGGGAGGGTGGTGAGCAAAGGCACAGACCTGCTATTAGTGAAGGTGGATTTCCAGGAAGTTGTCATACTCCACTTCCATTTCTGCTCCCTGGGACAGAAACACATCCAGGTGTCCACACCCACTTCAAGGAAGTCCTAAAAATGTGGTCTTAGAAGGGGTATTATTTTGAAAGATAATGGGTTTTGGAAGACTTCTGACATTCTCTGACATGGGTACATCATTTGAGTAGCTCAGAGAATCCATCCTCTTCCAAGAAATTTTTAAAACTAATTAGAGAAGTACTGTGCTCCTGCTCTTCTTAGTCTGATCCTGAGATTGATGTAGTACAGTTGATGATTTGCTTTCTAACCATGCACTTAGCCTTACCTTCTACTTTCATGCGTTCTTTTTCTAGATGTATAAGTGATGAACCTGGCATCATATGCTGAGTTCATGTTTCTCTTTTATTCATGTGTGTCCTATAATAAAATCTGTTTCCCTCTCAGCAAATCACACCACCACCTACCCAGTTGCTCAAGTCAAATGCTTATGAGTCACCCTTCAGGGCAGTCTTTCAGCAAGTCACGTCTTCCCATAGGCCATGCTCTACACCATACCCTAGGCAGGTACCTGTTGTGACACTGCCCTGTGGCAGACCCTCCATGGCCTTCCTGTTGTGCTTACGGAAAAAATCCAGAGTTTTTTTTTTGTTTCCATGACCTCTGTTATGGACTGATTTGTGCCCTCCTCAAATTCATGTGTTTAGGCCCTAACTCCTGGGACCTCAGAATGTGACTGTATTTGGAAATCAGACCTTTAAAGAGTTCATATGAGGAGGCTGTTGGGGTGGGTTTTAATCCAATCTGACTGGTGTCCTTATAAGTAAAGGAGACTAGGACATACAGAAAGACACCAGGGATGTATATGTGTAGAGGGAAGACTATCTGCAAGCCAGGGAGAGAGGCTTCCAGACCTGCCAGCACGTTGATCTCTGACTTCCAACCTCCAAAACTGTGGGTAAATACATTGCTATTGTTTAAGCCACCCAGTCTGCGGTACTTTGTTACAGCAGTCGTAGAAAACTCATACAGCCTTCCATGCTGTCCATGATCAGTTACCTCTGGCTGCATACCACCCTCTCCCTTTCTCACTTCACCCTAACCCCCTTGCTAACTATCTCTCCATCCCCTACCACAGGGTCTTTGCATTTGCTTTTCATGCTTCCTGGAATTATCTGACCCCCAGATCATCCCACAGCTCCTTCCTTGTTATTCCCACCTTAAATATCACCTCCCCTGAGAAGCCCTCACTATCACACCCCACCACTCTCCATCCTGTTTATTTTCTTCATGGCCTTTATAAATAGCTGACATCTTGGGAGTTGGTTTACCTTTTACCTAGAAAGAAAACTCCATGAGAGCAGTGACTTCTTCCATCTTGTTCACTGCCTTGTCTCCACTTGCTGGAATGTGCCAGGCACTGATGGCACTCAGTGAACATTCATTGGAATGAATGAGTAGATGTGTGATAAGATTCATTTGAATATATGGACCATTTCAAGTTCTTAAAAATATGGCCTTAAGGGGAGGAAAGAGGTTCTTAGAGCAACGGTCCCCAACCTTTCTGGTATCAGGGACTTGCTTCATGGAAGACAATTTTTCCACAGTGTGGGGTGGGGGATCATCAAGCATTGGATTCTCACAAGGAGCGTGCAACCCAGATGCCTTGCACAGTCGGTTCACAATAGGGTTTGCACTTCTATGAGAATCTAATGCCACCACTGAACTGACAGAACATGGAGCTCCACTGGCGTCACCTCCTGCCTTGAGGCCTGGTTCCTAACAGGCCATGGACAGGTATGGGTCCGCTACCCAGGAATTGGAGACCCCTAAGAAGAAGCACATCGCTTTTGACTTTGACTTTTCATATTTACCCCTACCCCAAAGCAGCTGACTTCCGGCTGTGGCAGGGGTCGACATGGAGCCTCCCTCCGTCTCTGCAGAACTGCCTCTGTGGCTTTCATGCTTTTGATGGTGTCATTACTGACATCAGTTCTCTCTACTAGCATGAGGACTTGGGTAGTTAGGAAAGACACAGCACAGGCTTCTACTAAGAAGTAAATTAACTGTAGTTCCAGCTACTTGGAAGGCTGAGGCGGAAGGATCGTCAGAGCCCAGCAGGTCGAGGCTGCAGTGGCCAGGAGCGGCCACTGCACTCCAGTCTGGGCAACAGAGTGAGACTCCAACTCAAAAAAAAAAAAAAGAAGTAAATTAAAGCCACCATTTTAACTATTTAGCTCCACTGCCCTAATACAGGTCACAAGGCACATGGAGGCGCTTTTGGGGGGAATTCTGAAAGCCCTACAGCTTTTCTCAATCTTTAGAGAATATTGTTCTTAAGAAGTGTTTCTGGGTGAATTAGAAAGGATCATTTCATCCCTATGATCATTGTTCTTTTTATTTTTTTATTTTATTTTATTTTTTGAGTTGGAGTTTCACTCCGTTGCCCAGACTGGAGTGCAGTGGCCGCTACCGGCCACTGCAGCCTCTACTCACTGGGCTCTGGTGATCCTTCCACCTCAGCCTTCCGAGTAGCCGGAATTACAGGAGCGTGCTACCACGCCCGGCTGATTTTTGATTTATTGTAGAGATGAGGTCTCGCTGCCCAGGCAGGTCTCGAACCCATGGGCTCAAGCAATCCACTCACCTCAGCCTCCCAAAGGCGCGGGATTACAGGCTGAGCCACCGAGCCCGGCTCAGATCATTGTTCTTTTTAAAGGTTTCCTAGCAGTCATAGATTACTGAGAAAGGTGTCGAACTGTATTTTGAGGTTTTTGTTTTTGTTTGATTTAGCTGGAAGAACTTATCTCAAAACTTAGGAGTGGTAGAGTCAATTTTGGTCAGTTACTATAAGGAAATATTCTGTTTTTATTCTTTTAAAAAAACAAAGTAGTTGTGATCTCAGCCTCAGACAAACCGTGCCTACAGCATTATCTTATTGTATGTATCACAAAGTTGTAACCCAAGTATCACCACCACTTGGTTGTAGTGTACCATAGTGCAGGTTTAGTTATTTTGAATGATAAATCTGCCTCTTATAGCAGATTTAAATTGTATGCAATAGATTCAAACGAACAGATCTGATTTTTTTTAATTATATTTTAAGCAAATATAACTTACAAAGTTTTTATTTACAAAGAAGGTAGAATATAAGCTTAGACTTCCACTTATACTTTCACTTTCTGGTCTAGTTTAAAACAGTCTCCTTTTTTTGAGTTGGAGTCTCACTTTGTCACCCAGGCTGGAGTGCAGTGGCATGCTCATGGCCACCTCAGCCTCAACCTGCTGGGCTCAGGCGATCCTTCTGCCTCAACCTTCCAAGTAGCCAGAACTACAGGCACGTGCCACCTCACCTGGCTAATTTTTTTATTTATTGTGGAGATGAGGTCTCGCCACATTGCCCAGGCTAGTCTCGAACCCATGGGCTCAGGCAGTCCTCTCACCTTGGCCTCCCAAAGTGCTGGGATTATAGGTGTGAGCCACCACGCCCAGCCTTAAAACAGTCTTCTGGGGATAATTACTTCTAAGTTTCAGGCTCAAACTCAGTCAATTCAAGGTCCAGTGTCATTCTCCAGTTGAGGTTCTCTGCCTTCTGGCATCCCACCCCCCCAAGATGACTGCTGGATCTCTCAATTCAAGGGCCAAAGTCATTGTCCACTTAGGGTTCTCTGCCTCCTGTCCCGCCCAACCTCAGGATGATTTCTGGATCAAGAGTGCATGGATAGCAGTGGCAGCAGGGAGTGCTGATAGTACATGGACTGCCCTCTGGACCTTGCTGGCATCCTGGAGGTGCCCTCTGTGCTACCAGAGTGGCCTTGGCTGTCTGCCTTCATCCTCTATCATCTCTGACTGGCATTGGGCATGCCTGGCCTTGCAGCTGGCTCTACCTGTGCAGCTGATAACAGTCCCTGCATTCTCTACTCCACCAGGACACCCAGAGAAGTGGTCTCTTCCCAGAGTTTCAAGTGGAAAGAAGCAAAGCACAGAGAATAGGAGGTCTGCTCTGACCACCTATCCACTGTGGTCAGTCCTCAAGTCCTTGGAACCCGCAGGTCTATTTCTATTTTCCTTTGAAGCCCCATTGTTGCTACCAGAGGTCTTTGTTTCCAGACAAGCTTCTAGATCAAGAATTAGAAAACACTATTTTAAACATCAAGGATTAGCAATGACTGTTTTGTTCAGAGCTGTATCTGTCGGCTGTGAAGAGGACGTGACTGCTTCAGCTTCAAGAGGTAGAGAGCTTTGGGGAAGTAGGAACACAAGGAATAACAATGTACCAGATTGTATTTCAAAAATATTCTCCTCATATTCTACCACCACCACAACAAAAATATCGTCCTGCTCCGTTCTTAGGAGTAGAATCCCCTGACAGTAATAGCAAATAGCAATGTGCTTGTATTACCTCATCTTCGAAAGAGAATGTGAGATGACTTTCAAACTGGAAGTAAAAGAGAAATTATAAGGGAAAACTTGTCAAAATTTTGCCTTCACTCGGTGTGAACAGCATAAGAAGCTGAGGATGACTCCAAACTTGAAGAACAGGTAACTGAGGATGGGAGTCCCACCAGTGTCAACCTGGGGTCTCCCCCAGGTTGGAGCAGGGGAGCAGGGCTATTGTTTATAAGTTTGCTTATTTGTTTTGAAATGATGGGTTTAGTTTTAGATGTACTTAATGGGATATGAAGTTGGGCTGTTGATGGAGAGACATTTAGCAGAAGTTAGCGATGTAAGAACCAGACCAAAAAGGGGGCCAGGAATGGTACCAGAAAGAGATAGCTGCGTTCGTGGAATTGGGTGGTGTGTGGCTTCAATCATTACCAAGAGCCTGTTCTGGAAGCAGATTTCTATACAGACTAAAATTTGGACATAAGAATGTTAGACATGTACTGGTATGGTTTACCAGGAATACTTGCATTTATTATTTTTGCTCTGGGTGATTCCCATATAGTATGGAAAATAATTGCTTTTTCCCCAGAAAGCTTTATCCCCAATTTCAGACTAGTCCCTGTTTGAAAATGACCCATAAGTTTGCTGAAATGGAGTAACACAAAGTCAGCACAAAAGTTACATTTTCACTGTTAACGCTTCTGCAACACCATTTAAATCAGGAGAGTGTTTTGGAGAGTCTTTCAGTTTGTAAAATATTTAGTAACACTTAGATTGTGGCTCTAGTTAAAGGAATCCAGGGATGCTGATACTTTGCAGGGTCAGTTCAAATGACTTTTGGTATGATCTGTGCCATTTCTAAGTTGGACATCTGTGTACTCTCTGAGCCCCGCATTTCTGTTCCATGGGAAATTTAAGTCACTCCATCCTTATGAAAAATGCTGAGAGATGCATCACACAATACCTGTGTATTGTCTTGCAGACTCTCATTGTGGTGCCCATAGTTTGAGTGATCACATGGTGGCCCTTGTTATCTCTGAATTTGTATTCTAAGAAAGGATTTTATTGAAATAAATTATTGAATATTTACATGATTGGTCCTGATCAGTTGGCTGATATTGTTGACACCAAAGCTTTCTGGGTGTGCATCTTGCAAGAATCTTCACTTTGTGTTTTGAACAATTACTCTTTAAAGATTCCTTTTTTGTATTAGTCTCAGAGATTGCAGTATAGCTTTTAAATAAAATTTTAAGAATAAAGAATCAGATGCCTAGCAAAAAGAGATATTTTGAAAGCCTGCTGAAAAATTATAAGCTGAAATATCTTTTTTATAGTATCATGATAAAGAATACAGTGACATGAGACTAAAAAAAACCTTTGTTTAACACTTTGGCCAACAGAAATTGCTTGTGTCAGAAATGGACCTTTCTACTACTAGTAATTGTGGCCCTTGAAGTTTTTGAAGGAGAAGTAAGAGGTGTCTGTTAATACATGTGCCAGCCCCTTTTGGTTTGCTGAATCAGGGTTCTACCAGGTCTGTGAGTGTAACCTAGATGTGTTTAGGGAGGATCTCACTTGCTTTGTTGGGCCTAGTAATGGCATTGTAGAATTGTCCATTCTATTCCCTCTGAGACCAGTTTCTTCCACATGTACCATATTCTTTTACTTCTGTTTCCTTAATTATGCAGTAAATATCTTGAAATTATACAGAGAAGAGATAGCCATGTCAAAATAGGAGGGAAAGAGGGATGGAAGATTGGATAGCCACTCAAGCAGCAACCCCAGAGAGGGGATGCATGTCTGAACCCAACGTTACAGAGACTGGTTCTCCCCTGCAGAATCAGAATTTAGATCTGTTAGTGACTTTAGTCACATGAGCCTTAAATACAATTACCTGGCCATCTAAAGATTCATGTTAGCTGGTCTTCACATTCTTCTCCCAAAAGGAATACGTGTTGGGGAAGCCAGTTACTCTTTTGATTGTAGAGTTGTTAGCACGATATGGTGTGATGAGTCGTGCAAGGGTTGAGTTAAACGCAGGCTGGTAATTCAGCCCTGCTTCTGTGTGACTTTAGATCATCTTACTTAACTTCACAGAACTGCAGCTTTCTCATTTGTGAAACACAGTATATCTATACTATGTCTTACTGAATTGTAGTGAGGATTACCTGACAGACTATGCAAAGAGCCCAGTGGTCAAGTCAGGGGTTTCAGGTATCCATTACTCAAACAACAGACATTGTAGTCATTTAGTAATTTTTCAGTATCCACCCCCTCCTACCTCCTCACTCTTCTGAGACTATGATGTATCATTCCACATTCTACATCTACATGTATACCTTTTTTAGTACCCAGTTATGTGTGAGAGCTTGGGGTATTTGTCTTTCTGTGTCTGGCTAGTTTCATTTAAGATGATGACCTCTAATTTCATCTGGGTTGCTGTGAAAGACATAATTTCATTCTTTTTTTATGGCTGGATAGTATTCCACTGGGTATATATACCACATTTTCTTTATTCGCTCATCTGTTGATAGACACTTAGGTTGATTCCATATCTTTGCTTTTGTGAATAGTGCTGCAATAAACATACAAGTGCAGATATCTTTTTGATATATTGATTTTTTCCCCCATTGGGTAGATACCCAGTAGTGAGATTGCTGACTGGAATAGTAATTCTATTTTTGGTTATTTGAGAGATCTTTATACTGTTTTCCATAAAAGTTGTACTAATTTACATTCCTGTCAGCAGTGTATAGGAGCTCTCTTTTCTCCAAATACCCGCCAACATTTGTTATTATTTTTTAAAATCTTTTTAGTAACCACCATTCTGACTGGAGTAAAATGATTTCTCATTGTGGTTTTAATTTGCATTTATCTGACAACTAATGATATTGACCATTTTTCCCATCTGCTTATTGACCATTTGTATGTTTTCTTTTGAGAAATGTCTATTCATGTCCTTTGCCTACTTTTTAATGGCTTATTTGTTGTTGATGTTGATGTTGTTGTTGTTGTTGTTGAGTTGTTTGAGTTCCTTGAATATCCTGGATATTAGTCCCCATCAGATTAATATTTCACAAATATTTTCTCCCATTCTGTGAGTTGTCTATTCACTCTGTTGGTTATTTGTTTTGCTGACCAGAAACTTTTTTAGTTTATTAAGTTTCATTTGTCTATTTTTGTTTTTGCTGCTTGTGCTTTCAAGGTCTTAGTCATAAATTATTTGCCTACACCAATGTCCAAAAGAGTTTTCCTTAGGTTTTCTTCTAGTATTTTTATAGTTTGGGGAGTTTTGTTTACATCTTTAATCCATTTTGAATTGATTTTTGTGTGTGGTGAGAGATAGGGGCCCAGTTTCACTCTTTTGCATATAGCAATCCAATTATCCTAGCATCACTTATTGACAAGTGTGTTCTTTCCTCAGTGTATGTTCTTGTTGGCTTTGTTGAAGTTCAGTTGGCTGTAGATATGTAGCTTTGTTTCTGGGTTCTCTATTCTGTTCCTTTGATTAGTGTGTCTATTTTTATACCAGCGCTATGGTGTTTTGGTTATCATAGCATTGTAATATAATTTGAAGTCAGGTCATGTGATACTTCCAGCTTTGTTCTTTTTGCTTGGGATTGCTTTGGCCGTTTGGACTCTTTTGTGGTACCAGATGAATTTTAGGATTTTTTTTTCCTAATTCTTTGAAAAATGATGTTGGTGTTTTGAAAGAGCTTGCATTGAATCTGTGGATTGCTTTAGGAAGTATTATCATTTTGGTGATGTTAATTCTTTCAATTCATGAGCATGAAGTGTTTTTCCATTTGTTTGTGTTATCTGCAATTTCTAAAAATAATCATCACTAAGAACATTAAGCTGCTACCTGTTGTTTAGTATCTATGTGAAGAATTGAACCAAGTTTGAGACCCTCCAGTTGGGCAAAAATTTAAATATTCTTGGGAGAATCATCTCCTTAGAAGCCTTGCCAGAGAAACCAAAAAGAAGATATAGCTAGTCATTTATACTCATGACTTGGGTATTCATCAATGTATTCATCAGACTCACTGCTATAACAAACCACCTTCGAGTCTCAGTGAATGGATAAATGGGTATGCTCTGATCCACACAGTCATTCAGGGACTCTAGCTCCTTCTACCTCATGAATCCACTATTAAAGTCTCCAATGGGTCCTCTGCCACAGGGACATGCATGATGGAAGAGAGAGAGCATTTGGAGTTTTGTGGGAGGTTTTTTTGACCAGGTCTGGAGATAGAATACTTTGCTTCTACCCACATGCCATTGGCCAGAACACAGTTAGGTCACACGGCTGTACCTGACTACAAGAGATCTTGGAAAATGTCATCTACTTGTGTGTTCAAGAAAAGGGAGAATTGGATTAGGGAAACAACAGATAAATATTATCAGACATGGAAATTATTTATCATGAGAGCAGGATCGTGTTTGTTTATTTTTTTTGGAATTGGAGTCTCACTCTGTCACCCAGGCTAGAGTGCAGTGGCACACTTATGGCCACCCCAGCGTCGACCTGCTGGGCTTCAGTGATCCTTCTGCCTCAACCTTCCAAGTAGCTGAAACTACAGGCGCATACTACCACACCCGGCTAATTTTTTATTTATTGTAGAGACGAGGTCCCACCAAGTTGCCCGGACTGGTCTTGAACCCATGGGCTCAGGCAATCCACTCACCTCAGCCTCCCAAAGTGCTGGGATTACAGGCTGAGCCACCAAGCCCGTCCAGGATCATAATTATTTAATTCCCACTGTCTCTCTAGTACCTAGCACTGTGTCTGGCTATGGCAAAGGGTAAATAAATATAAGGAAAAAATGAAGGAAGGGAAGAAGGGAGGGAAGGAGGGAGGGAGGAAGGAGGGGTGAAAGGAAGGAGGAAAGAAGGATAAAAGGAAGGAAGTGAATGAATAAATAGGAAAGCCCAAGACTTTACAGAGGTGATTGTCCCTCCTTGTGGAATTGCTGTCAAGCCCTAGTGTACGTTTATTTTGAGAGTGAATGATACAGAATGTCACTCTTTGGGGGTCAGACGTCATCTTGGCTCTTTCAATGTGCTACACCTCAACCTAGGCCCAGTGCTAGTAGGGAGGAGCCCACCATGCTCCCAGGCTTGGTTCCTAGTGGCTGAAGGGCTCGATGTAGTAGAACCTGGGGACAAGCTTCCTTGGTTCCAGCAGCTGAGCAGAGTAGGGCTCTCTGGGCCTGGGGAATGTGGGCCCCCCAGCAAGCAGTGGGAATTGGTTGGAAGATTTATGTTCCAAGCATCTCAATGGAGCTCTGAGAAGACAAATGTAATACACATTAGGGTCCAAAACTGGGACTCTGATCAGACTTTTTTCCTGCCTGTTCTGAGAGAGCCCATGCTGGGAAAATACCCAAAGTATTATACTTCATAGTTATCAGTGGGACCTAATAAACCATTGACAATCCTGACATTTATATTTTCATGGGACACAGAATGAGCCCTGGGAACTGCCTTTCAAGGTCCCTCAGCAAGTGTTGGCAGAATGCAACATTTAAAAAAGATTGGGTGGGATATAAATGTTTAGACAGATTAGATTGTCGAAGTGTTTGCTTTGTATAATAATAGTCTGAATAAACTGCTGAGGGATCATTTTCAGAGCTGTATATTGGTGTGAAAAATAGTTGATGTGAAAGTGACTAAGCCTCCACTCCCTTTACCTCTGAAACAGATTTGTGATTGAGAGAATCAGAAGTGAGGAACAAAAGGAAAAAGGAAGTTTGTCTCCTGTGAACTTATGTCTTCTGTACATAGGATAGAATTTTCTGGAAGATGGTAAAAGGTGCCCTTTGGGAAGTTTGCTTCTTCATATGATTCCAAGGAAAAGGTTTCCTATGTAAGGGACAGTGGGCTGGTTGAGGATTGGGGATGATCTAGTTTCAAATTCTGGTTCCACCTCTGAGTATTGTCATTTGGCAAATGACTCCACCTTTTCAAGTGCTGTTTCCCACATCTGTAAACAGGCAGAAACTCATAGAACCTACCTTCATAGAAATGCTGTGGTATTTAGTGAGATAAACTCCATAGAGTGCTTGATTAGCAAATGCCTGCTATGTGGTCAGAGCTCAGGATGTATCAGTGACTCTTGTAATCTTCACTGTTGTTATTATCAAGAGAGGAAACAGTGGAGCTTAGAACTTACTTATCCAGGAGAAGGCTGCTTTCTTGCCCAACACCCACCTACCAGTGGCTTTTAGGAGGTGTAAGGGAGGGAGGAAGGATTCAGGATGCATGGAATTATGTGTCCCTAATCTGCCTGGGCTGCCCGTAGGAGAAAGAACAGTCCCAGGTCCTTCCCAGGAGACATGCTATGAGCCAGAGATAAAGCGGTGGAACTTGGGAGACAAGGACTCAAGACAACTGAGCATCCAAGGTTAACATGGAATGGGGCCAGATAAACATGGATTGTCACCGAATGAGGGCCAAGGAAGTCAGGGTGGAGACAGGCAGGGCCAGGGATGGCAGTAAGGATGGGATGCAGTTGGGTTTGACAGAGGGTTAGTTAGTGTCTTCTCTGCCCGGGCCTTTTGTTCTTTGGCCTCATTGAGAGACGGCATCTTAATGGAAAGGAGCCACTACCCGTCCTTTGGTCGTAAGGTTCCTAGCCCAAGATGAAGACTCCCGGAGAAAGTATCCTAATGGGAAAGTCAGCGCTTCTGGGAGGCAATCAGAGTTTGGCCACAGAGTCATTGGTGGATCAAGAGTTGTTCAAGTGATTCGGACCAACACACAGAGCCAATCAAGGGTCTGGAACTGAGGCTGGGGTTCAGTCCATCAGCAGTCAGAGGGCCAGGACCACACTGGATCATTTCATTCTGGGTTGGAAAATACAGGGTTTGAAATCCTAGGGGAAGCAGGAGCAGTGGTCTAAGACCTAGAACAAGAGGATCACAGATACCCAGCTCACTGGAGACGAGTCAGATGACTCCAAGGGTAGAGCAGGAGGGCTGGGGAACAACCGTGGAGCAAGCATGCACTGAGTGCCGGAGCCTGGGGTGCCAGCGAGACTATTTTAGCTCAGCCTTGGATAATTCGTTTTACTTCTCTCAGTTTCAGTTTCCTCATCTGCAAAATGGAGATGATCATGGTGGTGTGTTATGCCTAGGTCATGATGTTGGCTAATGGCAGAACCTGATTTAGAGCCAGATCTCCTGGGAGGAACAAAGAACACTTGTGCTAGATGTTGGTGTTTGCAAAATACTTTCTTTTAGGTGATTGTATTCTATGACATTGGGTCCAGGTCTGTTTCCAGCACACCAGGGTTGTAACTGGTCACCTTAGGACACTCCTGCTCTCTCTGATCAAGGAAACAGGGACACTAAAATGTTGACTTTGGACAAGAATTCCAAAATCTCTTTAAAATGTCCCAAAGTCCTTCTCAAAATGTCCAGTAAATACTGGTTTAAGTTGATTACAGATTAAGCCTGCTCTTCCTTAAAGCATCCCAGAGAATTAAATTGCACTGGTTCCCCCTCAGTGTTTTTCTTTGTTCTGATTCTGAATTGCCCTGTGGGTGGTGGTGCCCTGTTAGAAATCACTTAGGAGGGCCTTGCATGTGGGTTTTTCTAGGTTATAAATGACAGTTTATTTGACCAACAAGTGCTGCAAACTTGTGATTAAGTAAAGAAAAGTAAGCACATTCTTTTATTACAGGAATTCTCAGAGCTTTTACCATACCAAAGTGAATTAGAGATCTTCAGGAGGAAGGTTTAATAGCCAGACTGCATCAAAAAGATCACAGCACAATTTTTCATTTGGGGTTTTGTTGTTGTTACAGAGGTCTCTTGCCACTAGCAAGACTCTGGGCTTCATGTTTGCTGAGCTCAGAGTCTGCTAGGCCATGTCTAGGTGAACTCCTGGTTCCCCAGATTGGCCTTAGAATGAGTCATCTCCCCAGTCAGGGTGACCTGTGTGAGGGTCACAGTTCTCTGTAGTCACTCATGGTAACCACTTAACGGTCTGTGGGACAGTTCCATACATTTTTTATAAGCTGTGAGTTCATGAAACACTTTTGTGTTTGGAATATACCAAAGACCACAAGCTAACCCAGACTGAAACAACTCAAAATTGCTCTCCATCCTCTGAATGGCAGCAACTCGTCTTTTCCCCAGCTGGTCCCCCTCCCCTTTCCTTGGGGACACCCCGTCCCCACTAGGTACACTCCCCTTTGGGTCACAAATTATTTTCCCCTCCTAAAGGTTCCTGGTGTTTCTAAGAGTTAAGATAGGTTAGCTCACATTTATGGCCTTTTAATACAACATGGTTCACCTTGGATTGGTAAAGAGATGGACAGCACATAAAAGAGAAGATCTGAGTAGCCCAGGGAAACCTTCTCCTGGAATATGATCGAACTTTCTGCTCCACTATGTACCTGACTTTTCACGAGCTTTTCAAAAAGTGCGAAATACGCTACTCATCTCTTGATTCTAGTAGAACCAAGAAACCACATTAAATAACACCGAATCCTAGAATGAGAAAGTCATTCCTTTTTCTGTTCTGTTTCGACCCCAAACTGCACCTCTCTCTCTCTCTTTCTCTCTCTCTCTCTCTCTCTCTTGTTTTAACATCAAGGAAAATGTTAAGCTAGTTATGTCTTTAAAGTTCTCAAACTGAGCTAGCCTTCGATAGTGCCTAACTAGAATGTAATAACATCATTTTATTTTGCATTTATTTTACTGTGACTTCTCATCTATGGAAAGTCATGTGGCTTTTCCATATACTATGGTAAGATAAAATTTCTTTGGAAAATAAATGAAACATTTAAACAAATAGAAATCTATTGTGAAGATGAGAACTGCTGTTGTAACAGCTGCCCTGTCACCTTGTGAAGTTGCCCCAAAATATGTGATGACTCATTTTACAGATGCATAAACTGAGGCTTGGAGAGGTGAACTGACTTTGACTCAGTGATGGGACAGTTATGTGACTGAGATAGCTGGAGCTGGGACCAAGATCTTCTGAAGCTTCTTGTACTATCCACTGTAAAACATTTGTATTGGCCCTCTTATTTAAAACATAGGTTCATAGAGTCTTCCCCCTTACTGAAGCCTTTTGAAATCATATTCTAAAAAAGACATATTTAATAATTAAATAACTTATTAAAATATTAAAAGCAGTTCTGAATGTGAGAGCACTGAAGTAAATGTAATTGCATTCTTAAAATGCTAGAACATCAGATGATAATTTCTTTACAGTTAAAAATATTTAACTGGCCGGGCTTGGTGGCTCAGCCTGTAATCCTGCGCCTTTGGGAGGCTGAGGTGAGTGGATTGCCTGAGCCCGTGGGTTCGAGACCCGCCTGGGCAGTGAGACCTCATCTCTACAATAAATAAAAAAATCAACCGGGCATGGTAGCGCATGCCTGTAATTCCGGCTACTTGGAAAGCTGAGGCGGAAGGATCGCCGGAGCCCAGCAGGTCGAGGTTGCGGTGGCCGGAAGCGGCCACTGCACTCCAGTCTGGGTGACAGAGTGAGACTCCAACTCAAAAAAAATAAAATAAAAAATATTTAACTGAAAAACAGCTGAAACAACTTAAGACCTGCTAAAACAACAAATGGGCTAATGTGAGCAATGTTTTAAAGAATCTTAAAATATTATAGTCAATTCAACATAGGCAAAAATAATTTGCTTTCTTAAAGTCCTGAAAAGCAGCTAAAACAAATAAAAGCCAGAGTCAACAATTGCAAATATTAATAACAGTCAAAACCATTAGAACTAAAAGGCAAATTTAGAACCGAGTAAAAGGATAACATAGATTGTTTTAAGTTTTAATATAGATCAAATTAAATTGAAAACAAGCTTGGAGTGCATTAGAATGCACCTAATGATGGTTTTTAAAAATCCATTGCAGGTTTCACAGTGTTGTGGAATTCATCCTGGAATGGGTCAGTGACTTTTTAGAAACTCTGAGGAAATGTTTCCTTGTCTCCTGATTTGTACCTACTCACTTGTTGGAAGAGAGGGTTTTTATGCGGGGAAGAATCTGGGAGGCTAGGTCTGTAGGCTGGCTGCCTGGACAAACTCAATCCTTGATGGAGGACATTTGGTTATTAGAAATGGGTAATCAGAAAAATGGATCAGAAAAATGAGGAAATTTAATCCAAAGAACAGACCAGTAAAACTTATTAGGCTTGTTAAATCTTTGTGACTTCCTTTCATTTTAAATTTTGTCTGTTCCACATGGAATTGGATAATAAAATTCTAAAAACACAGATATATTGGTTGTCTATTACTACATAACAGATTATCCCGAAACCTCGTCACTTAAAACAGTGATATAGATATTTATTCTCTCAAAAAATTAGCTGGACATGGTGGCATGTGCCTGTAGTCCCAGCTACTTAGGAGGCCAAGGAGGGAGGCTTTCTTGAGCATGGGAGTTTGAGACTGCAGTGAGCTGTGATCATGCCACTGCACTCCAGTCTGGGCAACAGTGAGACCCCGACTCAAAAATTTTTTTTTCTTCTCTTACAATGTTTCTATGAATTCAGCAGCAGCCTGATTGGGTGGTTCTGGTTTGGTGTCTCTTGCGGGGCTGCAGTCAGATGTTGACTGGCTTGGAGGACCCAAGGGGTTCACTCTCTGGTGCTGGCTATAGGCAGGAGGCCTCAGCTCCTTTCCACATAGGCCTCTCTGCAGGGCTGCTTGGGTGTCCTTCTGCCACGGTGCCTGGTTTTCCTTGAAGAAGTGAGGTCGAAGGCACAGCATCCTAGTCCTAGTCTCTTAATCCTTAACATAGCCTAGAAAGTTAGAAGCTATTACCTTCATCGTTCTCTATTGGTTACACAGATGCGTCCTGATCCAACATATAAGACTTCCCAGAGGCATGAATGCTAGAAGGCACCACCAGGGCCATTTTGGAGGCTGACTACCACAACCAGGAAGTAAAGGTCATGAGAGAAGCCCCTTGCTTGCCTGTGGCCAGCTTCGCAGAATGAGGAAGCCCAAGAAATAGGTGAATGGCAGGCAGTGTAGAAAAGGAGGAAAAAGGAGCTAAATCCCAGTGAGGCCAACAGGAAAGGAGATGGTATGGTTCAGCCAGCCAGTGGGGCACCAAGGGGGAGCATCACAGGGGAGCAGTGAGCAGTTAGAAGAGCCCGCTCTTTTCTCCTAGGTCCCCCAAAGACTGGTTGCAGAGCTGCAGGCAGGCGGGATTTCAGGGAGGTAATCTTGAGCTGAAAGCTGTGGGCACCAAGGCAGATCCTTCCGGTCAGACTGAAGAGGATTCTGAGGTGGCAGGAAGACAGCAGGAGTGGAAAGAAAGATATGAGAGGGCACAGCAGAGGTCAGGTGCTGCCTCCATGTTCCTTTTGGTGGAGCCCTGGATTAGCACAGTAATCTGACTCTTAGAAACATGCACACAGAGCCCCTTTTCTCATAAAGAATGCATTTGTTTATTTATTTATTTATTAGAGATAGAGTCTTACCTGTCACCCAGGCTGGAATACAGTGGCATGATCTTAGCTCACTGTAACCTCAAACTCTTGGACTTAAGAGATCCTTCCTCCCTCAGCCTCCCAAGTAGCTAGGACTACAAGCACATGCCATCATGCCCAACTAATTTTTTTTTTTTGAGAGATGGGGTCTTGCTATGCTGCCCAGGCTGCTCTTGAACTCCTGGCCTTAAATGATTCTTCTGCTTCAGCCTCCCAAAGTGCTGGAATTACAGGCATGAGTCATTGCACCCAGCCAGGAATGTATTTATTATGGGAACTTTAGAAAATGCAGATAAGCGAGAGGAAAATAAAAATAATTGGTAACTTCACCATTCAAAGAATGAAAAAATTAGCTGGGAATGGTAGCATGCTCCTGTAGTTCCGGCTACTTGGAAGGCTGAGGTGGAAGGATCGCAGGAGCCCAGCAGGTTGAGGCTGTGGTGATCGGGAGTGTGCCAATGCCCTCCAGGCTGCATGACAGAGTGAGACTCTAACTCAAAAAAAAAAAAAAAAAAAAAAAGAATCATGGCTTCATTTTCTTCTAGTGATATAAATGTGTCACTCTCTCTATGTGTGCATATTGTGTTTGCGCATTTTACCCAAGTGGCGTCTCACCATGGTTAAAGAGCTTTTCTTGTTAACATCTGTTCCTGTCATGAATGATGCTACCATAGAAGTGTCCCCCTCCCAGCTCTCTTGTCATAATCCTTCCTCTACGGAGCTTTTTAATACCCCATGAAATGGTAATACTATAGATGCACTGCATATCTGTTTATATAGGGAGGGTCTTTGGAGAGTCGCAAATAATTGTAATGGCTACTTTTTCTTTTTAACCTTCCAAAAACAAAGTTTGGTCCTTTGACAGTGCATGCACGACAGCAACACTGTAAATAGCTTCATGGTATTTCGTTATATGAATTTAAAATAATTTATGTAACCAACCCCATAGCTAAAAACGTGGACTATTTAGATATTAGCCTTATTATGCACAAGGTTGCAACAAACTCATCCAGGAACTATTCCACTCATCCAGGAGAATTAGACTCTTATTTATAACCTCCAGTAAGATATTCGCCTTCCTCTTTGATTTCAAGACCATCTGCTTTCTCTTTAGTCTTCAGTTCAACAGTCCTTGAGTGTTTACCTTGAGCCAGCCAGTCCTGAGGTTGACACTGGTGACAAAGAGAAGGTTGAGAAACCGATTTTGTCTGTTCAGAGCTCATAGCCCAGTGACAGGAAGGAGGCAAGTGTAGGGATGGAAATGAGCCCTAAGAGAGTGGACACCCAGAGAGGTCCACGGAACATTCTATGGGGCCTCAATTGCAGGATATGTCACAGTCACAGTCCTCCTTGGAACTCAAGTCAGGGCACAAGGACATATGAGCCACGATTGTTGCAAACCTCAGTTTGCACATCTGTACAGTGGGCTGGCAACACTGACTGCAAAGGGATTTTATTTTTCAAATCTTCTGTGATTGGAGCTTGGCTGTTGAAATGCCAAGCACAGGTCAGAGAGCAGTCAGAGGAAATGCTAAATTAGAACCCATTTGAGTTTTGTGTATGACACTAATATAAACAAACAGATCTCTAAGAACTCTGAGTAAGTTGTCCAGGGGTCACTATAAGTTTTGATGGCATTAGAGTCCAAAAGAAATTAAGATTTTTACTGGGAATTTTTTCCCCCTCTTACCCCTGAATAATTCTAATGATATGCATGTAAAATACATTATGGCAACAATTTCTTCCTCTGTGATAAATGTTGCATTTGAGCAGAGCAAGAACATCTGCTTAATAATTCCGTGTAACTTTTCTGCAAAGCTGCCAAGGGTAGAATTAGTCAGTTGGGTATAGCTTGAAGCAGATGGCGTGGGAGAAAGACATGGTTTGAACCCAGACTCAGCTACTAATGAGACTTAGGGTGAGTGATTTAACTTCTCTAAAGTTTGGTTTCCTCATCCACAAAGGGGAGATAACAGATTATATGTATCCTACATAGTGGCTGTGAGGATTCAGTGAGTGAATGTGTGTCAAGTGCTCCATGTCAGTACGTGATCCAGAGAGAACACTCAGCAAATGGTAGATGATAATGATAGTGATATTGATAATAATGATGATGGTGGTGATGGTGGTGACGCTGGTGATAGTGATGATGGTTGTGATGATTATGATGATAGTGATGATGGTGATGATGGTGGTGGGCATGGTGTTGATGGTGATGATGATAATTATGATGATGGTGGTGATGGTGGTAATAATAATGGTGATGATGATGTTGATGGCAACGATAATGGTGACAATGGTAGTAATCATGATGATGGTGATGGTGGTGGTAGTTATGATGGTAATGGCAATGGTAGTGGTGGTGGTAGTGGTGATGGTGATGGTGGTAGTGATGGTGATGGTGGTGGTGGTGGTGATGATGGTGGTGGTGATGGTGGTGATGATGATGGTGGTGGTGGTGGTGATGGTGATGGTATTGGTGGTGGTGGTGATGAGGATGATGGTGATGGTGGTGATGGTAGTGGTGGTGGTGATGGTGGTAATGGTAGTGGTGGTGGTGGTGATGGTGATGATGGCGGTGGTGGTGGTAATGATGATGATGGTGGTGGTGATGGTGGTGATGATGGTAATGGTGGTGGTGGTGGTGGTGGTGGTGGTGGTGGTGGTGGTGGTGGTGATGGTGATGATGGTGGTGGTGGTAATGATGATGATGGTGGTGGTGATGGTATTGGTGGTGGTGGTGGTGGTGGTGATGATGATGATGGTGATGGTGATTGTGATGGTGATGGTGATAATGGTGATGGTGGTAATAGTAGTGGTGGTGATGGAAAAGTGAAAAACCTAATGTGAACATGAATCAAGAGTGGTTTTCTGGTTGCATTGTGGCTGCAGCTGTGAACCACTGGCAGGAAAATAAAATCATAGTTCCTTTTGGATGGCAAAAAACTTGTTCAGCCCTGAGACAGGGTAGAAAGAGCAGAGCTGTGGGAGGCCAACAGATCTAGAGCAGTATTTCGTCTCTGACCCTCAGTGGCTTGTGATGTTGAACCTCGATGAGCCTCAATTGCCCACCTGTGAAATGGGAACAAGATCTTCCCTGAAGGTTGTGGTGATGATCTGAGGAGATACTGAGTGTGCAGGCCACTGCTGGAGACAGGCCCAGGAATGGCCAGCTCTGCTTGTGAATGGGTCACTTATAAACAGCCTGAACATGCCAGTAGGCTACTTTCTTCATTCTGTTTTCTTCTTTTAATTGTTCATGGTGACCTTCTCCTCCCCCTGTGAAATGCATACATTCCCATCATTGTGAAGGGGCTCACTCTGTCCTGCCACCAACCATTATTTTGAATAGCTCCTCCCAGCTAAACTGTAATCTTCTGCCACCAAGTTCTGGTACCTCCCTCAGGAAGCCCTTCCTTACTGACCTAACCCACTTAGAGTTTTCTTTCTTAGAACTCTCAAACCACATGATTTATAAAACCATTTCACTAATACTCGATTATGTTTCAATATGTATAAGAATTATTTTATATATGAATGTTTCATTGTGTTTGTCATCTCCCTAATATAGCAAAGCTACGAAGTCAATAATTCTGTTTAATTAATTAATTTTTTTGTTGAGTTGGGATCTCATTCTGTCACCCAGACCAGAGTACAGTGGCATGATCATGGCTCACTGCAGCCTCTACTCCTTGTGCTCAAGTGATCCCCCCGCCTCAGCCGCCTGAGTTGCTGGGACTACAGTTGATGCACACCACCAATGCCTGGCTAAATTTTTGATTTTTTATTTTTTGTAGAGGTGAGATCTCACTATGTTATCTGGGCTGGTCTTGAACTCCTGGGCTCAAGCAATCCTCCCACCTCAGCCTCCCAAAGTGCTGGGATTACAGGCATGAGTTACTACACCCTGTTTTATTTAATTTTTTCATCTTATCTCACCTTTCTCTTAACCCTGTTCCCTTGTACCTCCTAACTCCCTGCCCCTCCCTAAAAATTCATTACAGCATAATGCTGAACATATAATGGGCATTCAAGAAATAAAGCTGTATTTGGATTTCTTTTTTTTGTAAATCCTTTTTCTCTTGCCCGTTTATCTTCACCCCATTCCTCGTATCATGTGCCTTCAAACATACACAAATACAGCCTTTTATGTTTATATATTTAGTGACCCACTTGTGAAAATAAATATGTTACCATGTGGGGCCTGGGACACCTGATACCATTTGAGCCCCAGAATGTATTAATTAATTCGGTTGGGCCTGGGCGAGAGTGGTGCTTTCTCAATTTAAATAAACGTAGCAGCTGTGGCCCTTCCCCACAAAGTTATTCAAGTGAGGACTGGGACAGAAGTAAAACCACTCTTTTTCCTGCCTTGCTGGCTGACTGTGTGTCCTCCTTTCCCAAATTCTGAGGTGATTTGACTCTAAAAATATTAAAAATCTTGGCTCAGAAGAGACACTTCTAGTCCAGTGCCTTGTTCTTGTGGAAGATCCATGGTGACCTCTCTGTTATTAGCTGTTGTGGCATCACTGTATACCTCCCTCTCTCCCTCCTCTCTCACACTCTCTCTCTCTCTCTTTTTCTCCTGCTCTCTCCTTTTCTCCCTCCCTCCATTCCTCCCTCTCTCTCTCTCTCTCTCTCTCTCTCTCTCACTTTCTTTCTTCCTTGACACAGTCTCACTGTCTCACCCTGGCTGGAGTGCAGTGGTGCAATCACAGCTCACTGTAGCCTCAAGCTCCTGGTCTCAAGGAATCCTCCCACCTTGGCCTCCCAAAGTGCTGGGATTGCAGGTGTGAGCCACTGTCCAAGACCCTATTTCTTTTTCTTTTTAATTCAGTGTTCAATCATTCAGTCAAGCCTCCTATGCACATGATGGTGACTACTTGGGGATCTTAGCCTGCCTTTTATCGTGTGACCACACAAAACCTCCTGTCGAATTCCTAGAAGACATCAATTGCTGTGCAGCTTGGTGGGTCAGAGTGGAAAAGGGTATCTTACTTTATTTTGCTTCTGCTCTTCCTACCAGTGGTCAGTTCAGGCCTGATGATTCTGTTCCTCCTCTTTACTCATTAGTCCATCCATTCCATCAGTCTGCCATTTAGTAAATGTTTATCAAGCGTCCACTACGTGCCAGGTGTGAACCCAGGCTCTGGAGACAGAACAATGGACCAAACTGATAATACCCTGCTTTCCAGCAGCCAACATTCCAGCAGGGCAGCCGACTTACGGACTGTTTCAGCTGGAACTTTTTTTAGACTCTGAACCTTGGGAAAAAATCCACTTTCCACGGGCTTATTAAATATGCTGAACCAGACAATTGTTGCTGTTTACTAGGAATCAGGGTTCAACAAACTTGAGCTCCATGACCCAGGCCATTTGATTTTATGATTTATAAAAAAGTTACGGCCCTCCATAGATGTCCCATCTGATTTGTTCACTGTGTTTCCTGGAGGCAATGTGGTGTCGTGAAAAAAAGCAAAGGCAGGCTTCACAGTTCAAGTCACAAAAGCATGCCGGGCCTCAGTTTCTTCATTCGTAAGATGAGGAAGTTGGAGGATATCTAAGCTTCCTTCTAACTCTACTATCTGAAGGCTCTTGTCCTATGAGATCAAGGCCCTTTTCCTGAAGGGCCGTTTGCCTTGTTTTAGCTTCAGGCCGAGCCAAGGCCTCTGAGAAACACCCACGCTTCCACTGTGACGTGTCACCGTGAAAATGTTGGCTACTCTCCGCATGCAAGTCTGCTGGTGCTGCGCTGCAGTCCAGAGTTAAATTTAGATAAAAATCAGGAGCTAAAAATACTCTTAGCTTTCCTGACAGGTTGCATCCATCATCATGGGAGGGAAAACAAGGAACTAGCAGCCTGGCGACAGGGAGTGGACCAGGCTGAGGGCGAGGTCAGACCTCGACTGGCATCTTGCCGACTTGAAAGGACAGAGATGTTTCTGAGAAGGCTGAGGCAGAACGTGGGAGGTTTCAGCCCGTGGAACATTCAAGTGGGAGAGAAAGATGGCCAGACCTCTCAGTGACCCACACTGCCTGCAACTTCTAGAAGGTTCTTTTAGGGAGTCCTGCTTAGAATGAAACCCTGAGACTTGCCTCTTAACAACTTGTCTTTTTAGAGTTTCTTCAGCCAGAGGGCATATGGTTGTTGAGTGGAAAGATAAAAATGGAATTGTTCTCCTGTGAGACACTGTCTCCAGGGAGGATGGCAGACCTTCATTAGAAATCCAGCTCTTCTCCAGTGACATGTTTTGCCCTGTCCTTGCAGGCCTGAGACTTCTCATTGCAAAATGGAGGTAAAGCCACTCACCTCCCAAGCAGGACTGTGGTCACAGTGAAATGAGGTACTGTATGCCAAGTGGTGCTTGGCAAATTGAAATCACTCAGGTATTGTCTAGCATTGTTGCTGTAGTGTTTTCGTGTCCTCCTGGGCCACACGAGGAATGGCAGCAGCACTGCAGATCTTAGGTTCTGCTACTTGTCACTCATAGGCAAAATAAACAAGCATAAGCTATAGTATAAGGAAGGAACTTTATTCCAAAAGCCGGCAGATAGGGACATGGCCAGGCTCATGCCTCAAAGAAAGAAACCAAGCCAAAACTGCAGGCTAAAGACAGGGGATTCTAAGGAGGAGTAAAGGAATGAGGAGTATCTGGGAGCAGAGGAGGTGGTGATCTTGCTTCAAGGATTATTTCAAATCATTGTCTACCTGGAGATTTGCCTCAAAGGCTATCTTGAATCATTGTCCACCTGGAGGACTGGCTGATAGAGTCCCAATTGTGAGCAATGGGACCAGGCGCGGTGACTGACGCCTGACATCCCAACACTTTGGGAGGCTGAGGTGGGTGGATTGCTTAAGCCCAGGAGTACAATACCATCCTGGGCAGCATTGCAAGACCTCATCTCTACAAAAAAAAAATTATAGATTAGCCAGGCATGGTGGTGCACACCTGTAGTCCCAGCTACTCAAGAAGCTGGGATGGGAGTATCACCTGAACCTAGGAGGTCAAAGCTGCCATGAACCATGATTGTTGTGATTGTGCCGCTGCACTCCAGCCTGGGCAACAGAGTGAGACCCCAACACAGGAGAAAAAAATGGAGAATTTTGCCGTGGAATCTCCAGACTCTGCTATTACAAGATCAGCCTCTGGAATCTTTCAAGCAGGTACACAGTTAGATTAGAAAGGAAAAAATAAATCCTTAAAATGTAGGCTAAGAGAGAAAAAGCCTTAACACTGTTTCTCAAAAGTTGAAATGGAAATTATCAGTGACAACTCTCCACTGTCAATTTCCATTCTATTCCTATGGAAAATGGGTGACGTATTTGATATGGCTACTTCCTGCCGAAAAGTGACGTTAGGATGGAACTAATCCACTTGGGGTTCATAGATATTTCCAAGTACTTGAACCTGTGGAAGGAACTTATGGGAGGATCCAGAAACTTTTGGAAGAACCAGTACTGTGTCCCCATGCAGAAGGTACAGCGGTAACAGAACCCACAGCAGCAGAAAGGGGCTGTACACAGAAAAGCAATAGACTACAGGAAGTTTTTCATGTATTAGAAAGTTGACCCAACCATGCTGCGAAGGGGTCTTGAGACAGGGTTTTTACAGCTGAAATGTGATGTCTAATGCTTGCATGGCCCACATGATGTCATGGGAATCATTTGAGGTACACACACAACATTCAGTTTTAATCAATGCACAGGTGCTACCTTGAGCAGCGGTTAGAATATCTAGGGCCATGTGATTCCACAGGGTCACCTGCTCAGTTTACAACAGCTGCCCTGGGTGTGCCTAGGGAGGGCTCACAGTCTTCGAAGTCGCTCAGTTGTGGTTTCAACCCCAGCTCCCCCACTTCCTGGCTGTATGGCTTTTATTACATTCATCTTTCCAAGTCTCAGTTCCCATGTCTCAGAAATGGGTATGACACAAACTTTGTAAAATCTTCCTAGGAATTACATGAGGTTTTACGATTAGCACACACAGTGCACAGTAGATGTTCAATTAACACAGGGACCCCTGCATCGTCTTGGTCCATAAAGTAAGCTCTGAAGCTAGACTGACCCTATTAAAATCCAGGCCAGGATTACTACTAGTTGGGAGGCCTTGGGAAAGCTGCTTCACCATTCTGAACTTCAGTTTCTTCTTCTGTAAAATGGAAAGAGTAACAATAGTATCAGCTTTCAGGAGTTACTGTGAGGATTAGATGACATAATGCTAGTAAATCTATTAGCACAGTGCCTGGCACTCAGTAAGGCCCTCAAGAACTGTTAACCCTGCCCTTCCTGCTCTCACTGTTCTTCCGAATTCCT
Source organism: Cephalopachus bancanus (assembly GCA_027257055.1). Lineage (NCBI taxonomy): Eukaryota > Metazoa > Chordata > Mammalia > Primates > Tarsiidae > Cephalopachus > Cephalopachus bancanus. The sequence goes on along the minus strand of JAPVLO010000288.1, from coordinate 1,002,958 downwards.
CAAAAGAGAGAAGACCTGTGCTGCATTCCTTCGGACCTAAAATGCTGCTCCATAAACCCACTCACTCTCACGTTTTCTCTCTGTCTCTGCTGCTGCTGTCACTGGTCCACTGCTTTGTTGGTTGCCAAGAGGCTGGGTTGCTAAGTACCTTAAAATAAAACAGACATGGGTCTACACACAGACCAGAGGTTTGGATGACACAGACTTAGCCTGTTTACCGGGCGTCACTGGCGATCCCGTCTTGTCCAGTGGGAAGGAAGGCCGCGCTGATTTGTTTTCCCACCTGTGTGTCTCCCAGGTGTAGACAGAGTTGAGCTCGTTTCTCCTGCACTCCTCTCGTCGGCTTTTGGCCAGCAAAGCTGTTGGCCTCCCCTTTCTGCTTTCTGCTCCCTGCTCCAGTCATTTGGACAGTGTTGATTGGTTTTCCTGAGGTGGTGTTTGGGCGTCTCCCAGCCACCTGGGTACCGAAGGGAGCATGCTTGGCTTGCAATGGTGACGGAGGGGTGGCCGCCCTTCCTTGGCCTCCTTCTGGCACTGGGAAGCAGCTCTGAAATCTCCAGCAGTGGGTAGGCCAAGAAAATTTGGATGTGGACACATGAATGCACAGTTTCATCTGAAGACAGTCAGGTCTCCGCGGCCAAGATCACTGGGGAGAAATGTGGCTTTGCATTTGACATTTGCATTCGGGGATACTTGGCGTTATCAATCTTGGCTGGCTCTGACTACGAACAGATTAACTTTTACAAAACACACTTACTAAATGCAAAAACCTGCTGTGATTCCGCCAGCGCCCCAGGGCGGGGTGAGTTGCAGGGGCTCACAATCGCTGGTTCGCACTGTGGTCTGGCTCCCGGTAGGCCAGGAGGAGGACCCTCTGAATTAGATACTGAAACCTGGGCTTTGGTCTTGGCCCACCACTCATCAGTTGTGGAACCTGGGGAAATGGGGCAAGACATTCTACTTCACAGTGAACACCTCACAGGCCATCTCATGGGCTTTTGGGGAAGCAGAGGGGACATTTCTGTGGATTTGGGCTCACAAATCACTGACTTGAAAGGCAGTGCTTTTCTGACCCATGGGTGACAGGGGGCTGCTCACTTGTCCCTTGAACTTCAACTTCTCCACCTGTAATACAAACATGATAAACTTCTGTTTTCAGGGTCTTACAAGAAGCAGACACCAAGACAGGATTATATGTTCAAGGATTTTATAAGAGAAGCTGCTAGGCTGGGAAAATGGTCAGACAGGAATGCAGGTCTGACCTCCATTGAAGGAGATGGGGAGAGAGTTGCGGGGGAAGGGTCCTGTATTGCCATGGAGGGTCAGCAAGGCCATCAGGGAATCCTGCAGCCAGAGTCAGCTGTCAGAGGAGTCCCGTGTCTCCCAGGAGTAGACTTGACTCAGTGCCCCTGCTGGGTTCAGTCCCTGGAAGCAGCCTGTGGGAAGTGCAGTCTGGTGCCAGTACTGCCATAGTGATGGATCTCAGAGTACAGCAGCTGGGACGCTTGGTCAGTTTCGCTGCCTGTGGTTGGAGTCTGCAGAGGGCATTCATTCATTCTCATGGGTGCCACAGATACTTCCACTGCAGGGCAACTGGAATAAGCTCTGAGGATAAGAGATTAAAAATGCGAGATATGGGAGATCTTATTTAAAGGATGATAGAGATGTGTGCACGGGTACGTGTGCACAGGAATGCTGGGCTATAGAACACAGAAGAAAGAACACCAGACGTGAAATCAGGAAGCCTGGAAGGAGAAAAGATGCTACTCCTTTGAATTACCGCCTTCATGTGATCCTTCCCATAACACAGGGAAGCCAAGTGCCTGAGGTCACAGAGTTAGAATACAGCATGTCTGGGACTTGAACCCCAGTCAAGGTCTTGTGACATGAACATTTTATGGCCTGATTGCTGTCACAAGGTTCAGGTGGAGCCGATGTGTCTGTCTGTCTTGCCATAGCTTCTCATCAGCGTCTAAAGTCTGGTGCACAGAAGACACTCATTAGTGTGAGTGATGAGTCCATAGACGGCCAGGTGAGCCCCTTCAGCTTGATGTCCCGTCTAGCTCACCCAGGTTCTAATTGGGTATCTCCCCCAACCTTTTAGGCCACCCTAACAGGCTACTTGGGTGAGAAGGATATCTGCCCTCTTTGCTGCCCACAGGGTCATGACAGAAGGAGCCACTTGTGCATGGAGTGAGCCTTTGGGCTGAAAAAGCAGGTGTCATGCAAGAGTGTGAGCTTTTTTCTCTGGAGTCACCAGGCTGAAAGGGTCTTGGGAGGAGCATTCAGGTGTTTGGCCTTCAGATCAGGCATTTATTCTTGGGGGCAGGTGAGCAGCCAACCAAAAACTCCCTTCTCACTGTCCATGAAATCCTTAATGTGTTGTGAAAGTAGAGACTTGCCCATCAAGATGCCAAGCAGCTGCTTATTCTGATTTCCCACTTCTGATTTGCAGGCCTCTTAGACATTAACTTTCTCACCCTCAGCATGCTCTCATGAGGCTGAACCTTTGTTTTTTCTTGGCTAGGAGCCTCTTCATTCTGGCATCTACCATTTTGGACAGGAAGAATGTGGATTTATTTGAGTGGCTGGCAAATGGTGCCATGCAGAAGGGCAATGCTATCCGAGTACGTTCCCATGCCATCAGAGTGGATGGTTTTATTTTTCCAAGAACCAGCCAGACTAAGGGTACATGTGGTTATGACTGAGGACATTGTTAAGTGTTTGGTTAACACCTTACCCCATGCTATTTCTCACTCAATAAAGGCAACATTTGCATCAAACAGGTTTTTGTTGTTTACTCTGTCACCCAGGCTGGAGTGCAGTGGCACAATCACACCTCATTGCAGCCTCAACCTCCTGGGCTCAAGCAATCCTCCTACCTCAGCCTCCCAAGTAGCTGGGACTACAGGTGTACACCACCACACCCAGCTATTTTATATTTTTTATTTTTGTACAGACAAGATCTCACAATGTTGTCCAGGCTGGTCTCAAACTCCTAGACCTCCTGCCTCAGCCTCAGCCTCCCAAAGTGCTGAGATTACAGGTGTGAGCCACTGCACCCAGCCCTAAACACTCAGTTTTTAAGGTAGCACCAAACAGATACCTTTCTCTCTTTCAGGACTTAGTAAATGCTTGTTGAAAAGTGTGAACTTCAGTTGACGAGATAATACTGCAGAAGATTGTGGCTTCTTTCTTCCATCTGTTTTCCTCTCCCTAGTCTTTATCCTCAAATAACATTTATTGCTTGTTCTTTTTATGCCAAATATGTGGAATTCAGAGATGAGTAAGACATAACCTCTGCCCTCAAGAAATTCGCCACCTCCCAGCCTGTTATTTTAGTTTGAAGTTGAGTTGATGAAAGTATTTAAAGAAAGACTGTTTTCAAGTTTAGACTTCACATTCTGGAAGACAGTGTGATAAGATACACCCAGCAGACAGGAAGCCAGAGCCTTATATCAGAAACCACAACAGTCATAAACTGAGAACCAGTCTCGCTCTTTACACAAGATAGTCCAAGGCATATTCATGTGGATAATTTTTCTTCATGACATAGAGCATGAAAAGCAAGGTGAATTCTCTTCTCACAAATGGGGAAGCAGAATTAAAGGACTTCTTCAAAATCCTAGCTTCAAAACCAACCCTGATTATTCTAGAACCCTTTCTCTAAGAGGTGAACCTCTGCCGCCTTCTCGACAAACAGGTGGTAGAAGAATCTGGGCATTAAGCATGAGTGTCTGTGAAGGCTTTGGCATGTTTCCTGGGTGCTTACTAAACATCCAATAAAATTGGTAGCTCTTATTTTTATTATTATTTTCATCATCATCCTTGTTATTTTCTCATTCCCCAGCTCCGAGTGCAGCTGGTGAAAGGCTGTCCCCAGGACCCATGGGAATCCCCATGGGCCAAATAACCCTGGAGTTGGCACTGGCCAAGGCTGTAGCCAGATGCTGGCCTGTTAGGGAGATGCTTCAGTGTGCCAGGGTCTGATCCAAGCCCAGGAGAGAAAACAAAACAGATTTCCTCTCTCCAGTTCTCCAATGTTAAGCCCCTGGTGTCATCTGGATAGATCTGTGGCCCTCATAGTTCTCAGAACTGTCAGCAGATATGGTAGACAGGAGAAGGAAAACGTGTGTCCTTCATGAAAGCTGTGCTGTCCATCTGGGAAAGAGCGGGAATCCGTTTCAAAGCCTGCTGCTTTTGAAGCTGTGCATTTAGAAATAGAATGTGGCTGAGTGACAGACTGGAACAGATGGGCCAGGGTTGTGCTGGAACTCAGAGAGGCCCTCCTTCCGAAGCAAAATTAATGGTGCTCAGGTCCTGAGAGGGTGAGCACACTCTTGGCAACAGGCAGCTGTCTTGTGTGACTTACACTGCATTCATCTGTGAAACATGTTGGATCTGCGAATTGAGTCTTGAATCCTGGGTCATGCTAGCATCAGAATCATCTTTCATTAATTACATAAGACAATACATGTGAGATGCTTAGAACAACACCTGGCACCACACAGCTCATGTCCAGGAAATGCAAATACTCGTCAGCACTAGCAACTTCTGTCCCTATACCCCAATAATGTATGTTTTGTTTTGTTTTTTTTAGGAATTCTCATCCCTTAGACCCTAGACTCCCAGGGTAGCAAATAGATTTAACATGGTATCACAGAGTCTGACCGGATTTCTTTTTGAGGAGAATTCTGGTACTGATTTCAGGCTCAGAGAAAAAGGATATAGAGATCGATTAGTGATGTCTGTCATGGCTGTGGAATAAGGCGGGGAGATATGTGTGTGGTGCTTTTACCATCCCTAACTGAACAAAGGAACTTCAAACCCTGACTTACCTGGTGAAGATGAGTGCAGGGCTCATTTCTGAAGATGATGCAATTCTGGCAAGCAGCTGAGACCTCAGCAGCTGTTTATCTTCCCGGTCATGTTTCTGGTTTCTGACTGTCTTTTAACAAGAGGTCGGTGATGGAGGTCTCCTCCTCATCTGCAGAGAGTTTCCTGCTGAATTCAGATGTGTAAAATAAACCCACAGAATCAAAGACCCAGGCTGATGCTGGAGAGTGTTTCCCACTTAAGGTCATCCTTCTTGTAGAAGGGCACCAGAGTGGGTTGTAGGGGTATGATGTGGAAGGCCAAACCTGAGGGGCTAGACCCATAGCAAAGCACAGTCAATTTAAACAAATTCTCACGGCCAGGTGTGGTAGCTCATGCCTATAATCCTAGTAACTTGGTAGGCCAAGGTGGGAGGATTGCTTCAGCTCAGGAGTTTGAGACCAACCTAGGCAACATTTAAAAAGCAATTAAATAAACAAGTTAACTGAGCATGGTGGCTCACACCTGTAGTCCCAGCTACTTGGGAGGCTGTGGCAGAAGGATCACCTGAACCCAAGAGGTCAAGGCTATGGTGAGCCATGATCATGCCACCACACTCAGCCTCAGGAAAAATCACCTCAGTTGGTGCCTTTCACATTGTAATTCAATAGTGAGAGGAAGTGTGGTGACCGCTATACCCTGCTTGGCCAACACATGTGAGGTGTGGACCCACACCCTCTCCTTCCCTCTCTCACAAATGCCCAAGCTTCTGGGACCTTTTTCATCAAGTAAGTGATTAGGGACTGTTGTTTTTCAACTTTTAAAATAAAAATACATTGTACAGCCTTGGCCTGAGGGTTGAAGGTCTAATGACTCAGGGAAAGAAGGGACAGGTAACAAACACATCAGTAATCTTTATTACAAGTTCATCATTGTCTGTGAAATCTGAAATTCAGTTGCCATTTAAAGATCAAAAAATTTCAAATTCAAGTTACTGAAAAGTCAGAATTTCTAATTAACCATCTATCAAACAAAGAATTTTAGACTTGATTATGTTCACATTGAAGGAGAAAGGTCAAATGCTAATTTGGGTGCTATTGTTTTTCTTAGTTGAAGATCAGTATCAGGAACAGTTGAGTTATCACTGGTCATTAATTGTATTCCACATTGAGTTACATCTGAGATTGTTTTGAAGTGCCACATGCTCAAAGATAACAGAGCTCTTATGGAATTAGACTTTTCTAAAAGGCATAAATTGTTACATTTCTGCAAAATGTTCCTAAAATCCAAATCTAAACATTTATCATTTTAAAAAAATTCATAACATATCCCCCATTATTTGGTAATTTGGATAACAGCATTTGAAGCAACAAGCAGTTTTGACCCCAATCTAATTTTTCTGTAGGAAGTAGGAAAGATTCTAAGAATAACACACAAAATACCTGTCAAGCCTGTCAAAATGAGCTAGACTTGGACACTTTCATCAGAGGCAAGTGCTATTCCTTAGGGGCAAATGGGGGGTGACTTTGTTCACGTTATAGTATGTACCTTAGGGAGACCAAGGGCAGTATCTGCATGGGTGCAATTTGCTTGAGGACCTTGGTTTATCTGCCATGCCCTTCCAGACGAGTGTGTGCATGTGCACACACCCAGGTGTGTGTGGTGTGTGCATCCAGCCTGTGCTCTCTTTTGGGGGGGAAGGAAGAAGAGGAGCAGAGGAAGGAGAGGAGCCCTAATGCCACCGTGGTCCTGGGTTTGGCTGAGATAGCCTGTGCCTGTGATGTGTCTCAGTTGTGTATACCACTGAATCTCTTCCCTAGTTCTGCCCCCAAAAACCACTGAAAAAGGGAAGTGGTCATTTTCTACCCCAGAGAGAACTGTGATAGTAGTGGCCACAGCAGCCAGGCCAGAGGTGGAATCTGCAGTAGCCCCAGGCGGGTGGCATTTTACTGTCCAGGTGGACCCAGAGGAGAGCCAGGCCCTGGGGGAGCTAGGGGTGGGAGCAGGCAGCAAGGGGGCACGGCAGGAGGAAACCTGTCCCTGGAGGGCCTGGTCCTCCTTCCTCCTGGGTGTCCTCCTTCCTCCTGGGAGAAAAACCACAAATACTTGCCTTGTGAGCTCAACCCTAACTCACAGTATTCAGTGGTTAACATGTAAAAAGTTGTCCTGAGTGGAAACTGGATAAACAGGTCTGGTAAATAGCTTAAGGGTTTCCCAGGGGGATGGGGTGAGAGGGGCCTTGCGTCCTCTCAGGCAGACTGTTCCACTCAAGGAGTCTTTACTGAGCTCTGGGAGGTCTTTGGAAATGTGGGCCCTGCAGGAGAGAGGCCTTCAGCCAGGCTGGAAGATGCGACTCTGGCCGCACCTGTGGGGAGGGCCTTTGGTACCCCACGTAGTCCTAGGAGAGGGCCAAGTCACCAAAGAGGCACTCCCAGAAGACGTGAGGGCTAGAGATGTGGTTTCTGAATGCCATGTGATATGGGCAGAACAGCCAAGATGAAGGTCAAGCCAGACTCTGATCTGGACTCTCTTATTAATAACTGTGGCAAGTGTCTGAACCTCTCAAAGATTCAGTTCCTTCCCTTTGTATCTTGGTGGTGCTGATCATGCTTGAGGGATCATGAGGATTAATTTGAAAAATTAGAAAAACCAAGTCTCCCCTCTTCCCATCCCTGGCTGGGAAACTTTGTAGCTATTTATCAGAAGTGCTTGTGCCCAATCCCACATTCCTTCCCTATTCTATTGTTAAACTGCCTCCCTATTTCCCCCAAAATCGTATCTTCTTATTTTTTTTTTTTTTTTTTGAGTTGGAGTCTCACTCTGTTGCCCAGACTGGAGTGCAGTGGCCGCTCCCGGCCACCGCAGCCTCGACCTGCTGGGCTCCGGCGATCCTTCCGCCTCAGCCTTCCAAGTAGCCGGAATTACAGTCATGCGCTACCATGCCCGGCTGATTTTTTGATTTATTGTAGAGATGAGGTCTCGCTGCCCAGGCGGATCTCGAACCCGCGGGCTCAGGCAATCCACTCACTTCAGCCTCCCAAAGGCGCGGGATTACAGGCTGAGCCACCAGGCCCGGCTGTCTCCTTATTTCTTTAGGAACTAGGTTTAAAACATAGTTTTAAACATTGAAGAATCAGAAGCGTGAGCTTTGAATTCTGGGACTTCCCTAATTCACTGTGTGACCTTAGCCAATACTGAAGTCTGGGAATTCCCTGGGCCATCGATGATGGGTCTGGCATCCCCTGATCTAACCTTTCTGAACACTCAGCAGGAGCACCAGGGAATCCAAAAGCAAAGAGTCTGGCTATGTGTTGCATGAGGAATCTTCTCTGGACCTGAGTCTGAGCACCTATAGGTATGAGGACGTTTCCACATTGTCCCATGCTCGTGCATGGATGCTCAAACCGTGAGCTAATGCCGAGAGCATGTGGACTGTTATGAATTAACGTGCTGGTCTCTGCAGTGAGGTTCTTTCAGCTCTGATTTCTCCTTTTATGGTGTCTTTAGAGAAAGACAGGGAAGTTAGGAGGTAGTTGACTGAGGAGTTACAAGCATGCGTGTTCAGCACATCAGCACTGGAGTTCAGCTGTTGTTTTTGAGTTAATCTGTGCCCCAAAGCTGAGATTATTAGAAGGAAAAGACACCTATAACTGGCCTCTTGCAGTAACAGACACTCAGTTGGAGCTAAGTAGAAGGGGACACGGAATGAGGTAGAATAGGCCTTCCAGCTCAGACCAACAGACACCAGGTGGGTCTGGAAAGACAAAATCTTCAGTTTGGTGTGGCCAGAACTGAGGCCATGGTCTGGAAACTGAGTGTTCAGAAAGGTCAGAGTTCTGGGGCTGTCAGTGAAGGGCTGTCTGTCCCAAGGGCTACCTTTGTTCCCATAGAAACAGGAACCTGAGTGACCAGTGTCTTTCTCTCTCTCTCTCTCTCTCTCTCATTTTCATTTATTATTATTATTATTTTGAGTTAGAGTCTCCCTCTGTCACCCAGTCCGAAGTGCAGTAGCACACTCATGGCTCATGGCCACCCCAGCGTCGACCTGCTGGGCTCTGGCGATCCTGCTGACTCAGCTTTCCAAGTACCCTAAACTACAAGTGCGCACTACCATGCCTGGCTAATTATTTGTTTATTTTTTGTAGAGACAAGGTCTCACCAAGTTGCCTGGGCTGGTCTCAAACCCGTGGGCTCAGGCAATTCACTTGACTTGGCCTCCCAATGTGCTGAGATTACAGGCTGAGCCACCAAGCCCGGCCTACTATTATTTTTTTAAAGACAGGGTCTCACTCATTCTGTTACCCAGTCTAGAATGCAGTGATATGATCTTAGCTCACCACAGCCTCAAACTCCTGGGCTCAGGCGATCCTCCCACCTCAGTCTCCCAAGTAGGTGGGACTACAGACATGCACCACCATGCCTAGATGTTTTTTTTTTACTATTTTGTAGAGATAGAGTATTGTTTTGTTGCCCAGGCAGATCTTGAACTCCTGGCCTCAAACAATCCTCCCACCTCGGCCTCCCAAAGTGCTGGGACTTACAGGCTTGAGCCACTGGGCCCAACCTTCCAGATGTTTTTCTTAGACTTGTATTCAGCCCTCCAGATGTCACTCCCTCTATGCTCTTCACAGTATTTTAGCATTCTTAGTATGTTTCATCTCCATTAAACTTATTCAATGCTCTCTGCTGTTTCTTGCATTTTTCACCTCTATCTACCCAAACGATTGCGTCTTCCTGGGCCTCTCTGATTTATTTATTTCTTAGTCCAGAGAAACTCCTATGCATCCTTTAAAACTCAGATTAAGTTTCATCGTTCCTAGGAAATCTTTGCTGACCCTCAGATACTTAATTATTTTCCCTCCAGGTCACTTTGCACTTTGTCACAGTGCATATCTTATGTTTATAAACCTTGTCTCTATCTGAAAATGTAACCTAATTAAAAATGAGTCATATATTCTTTATTATAGAGTAGGTATTCAGTGTGGTGTGTAAGAGATGGGTTGTCTGCAGTGAGCTCACTACCCAGTATGGCAGGAACTTATCTACCATAACTCAAAGCAAGTTTTCAACCACTCTGTGCCTCAGTTTCCTACTTTATAAAGTTGAAATCCTAGGGATGTTATGAAGATTAAATGGCAAATATGTATAAAGCACAGATGTGGTAAGTCTTAATCATTTTTTATTTGATTTGAATTTCCAGGACTCATTACCATGTTTAGAGTTTGGCATTTAATCTGTAGGTGTTTTCCAATTGCTTTGTGTTCAGTCTCTCTAGCTGAGGCAGGGCGGTGTGTCCTGCTTGCTGGTATATACACTGGGTTCACACCTGCCAGACTGAGTTTCTTATCCCCATTTCAGAGATGAGGAAGCTGAGGCTGAGAGAGGTTAAGTGACTTGCTAAAGGTCACTTTAAAGCCTAGATATGAGCCTGGGCAGCAAAGCGAGATCCTGTCTCTACAAAATATAAAATAAAAATGTAGCAAGGTGACGACATGCGTCTGTAGTCCCAGCTGCTCGGGAGGCTGAGGTGGAAGGATTGCTTGAGGCCAGGAGTTCAAGGCCAACCTGGACAACGTAGCAAGACCCCATCTCTACAAAAAAAGTTTTTTTTAAAAAATTAGCTGGGCACAGTGGCATGTACCTGTAGTTCCAGCTACTTGGGAAGTTGAGGCAGAAGGATCGCTTACGTCCAGGAGTTCGAAGCTTTAGTGACTTATGATGGCACCACTGCACTCCTGGGTGACAGAGTAAGACACTATGTTTACCAAAAAACAAAAAAAAAAACAAGACTAAGATATGGTAGAAGTCTTGCAACTCTGAGTGGAAGCTGGAACTAGAGAATCTAAAATGCCATTTACCTTATAGTTTCAAGGCTCTGGTCTCTCACACAAATCCTGGAAGGGTTAGCTGGTGGGGGGCCATGGTATGTGACCCTTCTCCATTGTGCTGTGGCTGGCAGGGCTGCCCACCTCTGCGCCCTCCTGCCATGGCCTCTGCCACTTCCCAGACCTTCTTTTGTAGGTTGGTGTTTGGGTCTTAATGAGCCTCCAGTGACTCTTCTTATAAGCTTTCCCTGGGAGTTCCCTTTCCCTGGTGGGAGTGTCTACATGTGCCTGCACTTCCTCGGGTGGGTGGGTAGGTCATGGTCTCACCAAGGCTTCACAGTGGGCAGCATCCCTCTTCCTTGCAGTTCCTTTCACTTTTCTTCTCTTTTGTTTTCTTTCCTCTCTTCTCCTTTCTTCCTCCCTCCCTCCCTCCATCTCTTCCTTCCTTCCTTCCTCTTTCCTGCCTCCCTCTCTCTCCCCTCACTTCCTGTCTTCTTTCCTCCTTTTCTTCCTCCCTTCCTCCTTCCCTTTCTTTCTTCTTCCCTTCTTCTTTCCCTCTCTTCCTTCCTTGTTAATTCTACTTCCTGGATTTTTATCATATTTCTTTTAGAATAATGACCTTCATGCCCCAATTTTTTTTTAAAGTAGCATGTGCCCTGTATAAAGAATTCAAACAATCCAGTTGAGAGCCAAGAAAAAGGTAAGAAAAAAGTTACTCCACATCCTACCTCTGAGAATTCACTCTTGTTTACAGGAGTTGAAGGCAGTTGTAGACATCTCTAACGGGAGATGGGGAGGCAGGATACGTGGAGATGCTGATACATCCTCTGATTGATTGACTGAAATGCTTGTTCATGAAAAAGGGACAGTAGGTGTGATTTCATAGCATCTCCTAATTTTCATTTCTTTTCTGGAGTCTTAAAGACACATAGCTGGTGAGGTCTGAAAATATGCTTTGGGAAGCTGGAACAGAGGCAGTGTGTGGTAAAGAGACTTGTGGGAAGTGTGAAATGCCAGGAGTATGCAGGATGACTAGAATGAAGCAGTGGGGACCTGAACTGAGCTCAAGCCTGGGGTCCTCTCCCTGCAGACGCGTGGGGCGCCCCTAGTTGGGGATGGCCTGAGACCAGGAGAGAAGACACCACAGAGGTACCATCCTCAGGCAGGTGTCCTTCCTTCTCTGACCTCCTGCTGAACCAACCTCCGCACAGTTTAACATCTTCCACTCTGGATTTCCTTGCCTCCCTGCCCCATGTTTCCTTCCGCTCCCTCCCTGGGATGCTCCGGCCATACAGACCCTGCAGAGACTGCAGAGTGACCCTTGACAGTCACAGCGATCTTGGCCAATGCTCACATGTTCACCCCAGTTCCCCAGGCAGCTGGATTGGAGGGGAGCCCACCTCAGCCAGGAGCAGTGCCTGACTCAGCCCACGCCCCCCAACAGTAGATGGTGGAGGCCTGAGACATCAATCAGATGATCCTCTCCTCATGGCGAATTCCTTTCGGAGGTCTTCTGTGTCAGGCTTGCTCAGATCCCCAGAGAGCCTCCACAAGTTGAGTTTCAGAAGATGTTGAGTTCCCAGTTTGTTTCTGAAGCCCTCTGTCCCCTTCCTCCCTGTGGCCAATTCTGCATACAAAAGGGTCTTGAGAGATATAGCCTTGAGGCACCCTAAAACACTCCATTTCACCTCCACACCAGGGCCTTTGTGCCTTCTGGTCTTATGTTATCATAACTAGGAGGGAAAATAGGCCGGACCTGGTGGCTCAATTTTGTAATCCCAGCACTTTGGGAGGCCAAGGTGAGAGGATTGCTTGAGCTCAGGAGTTCAAAACCAGCCTCAACAACATAGCAAGACTTTATCTCTACCAAAAAAGTAACCAGGTGTGGTGACGCATGCCTGTAGTTCCAGCTACTTGGGAGGCTGAGGCAGAAGGATCGCCTAAGCCCAGGAAGTTGAAGCTGTGGTGTGTTGTGATGATGTCACTGTACTCTACCCTCGGCAACAGAGTGAGACCTCAACTCAAAATAACCAGGAGGAAAAATGGCTTCTTCTCTGGACAAGCAAAGCCACCTCTAAGTGACCTGCCTTGCTCACTCGATCAGTTTCCTGGGGACCCAGCACAGATAATTGTAAATTAAGAGGATTAAAACAACAGAAATTATTTTCTCCCCATTCCAGAGGGCAGACGTTCAAAGTCAAGGCGTCGGCAGGGCTGGTTTCCTTTGGAGGCTCTGAGGACAAGTCTTTGCCTTGGCTCTTCCAGCTCAGTGGCACCCAGCCATCTCTGGCTTTCCTTGGCTTATAGACCTGCTAGGCTTAGGCAATCCTTATAGACATGTCACTCCAACCTCTGCCTACATTTTCACATGACCTTTGGCTCCATCTGTTTCTGTGCCTCAAATCTCTCTCTGCCGTTCTCTTATAAGGACACTTATCCTTCGATTTAAAGCCACTCTCAATCTAGGATGATCTCATCTTAGGAGTCTTTTTTTTTTTTGAGTTAGAGTCTCACTCTGTCACCCAGGCTGGAGTGCAGTGGCATGCTCACAGCCACCACAACCTTGACCTACTGGGCTCAGACGATCCTTCCTTCTCAGCCTTTCAAGTAGCTGGAACTACAGGTGTACATCACCACTCCCAGCTAATTTTTTTATTTATTGTAGAGGTGAGGTCTTGCCAAGTTGCCCAGGCTGGTCTCAAACCCCTGGACTCAGGAAATCCTCTTGCCTCTGCCTCCCAAAGTGCTAGGATGACAGGTGTGAGCTATGTTATGACATCTGCAAAGACTCTGTTTCCAAGTGAGGTCACAGTTACAAGTCCCAGGGTTAGGACTTGGGTGTATCTGGGGATGGGGTGCCCCCCATCACACCCACATCACGGAGCATTGGCAACCTCTCCACAGAGCTGCCTCATGTAGTATGCACGCGGGGTGCTAGCTGGGAACCCACAGCACAAATCTCACATCCTTACCCTTGTGTCATTGTGACACCTAGCAGTGGCTGGAAGCATGTCTTTATTTTTTAAATTTAGTTTAACCTGGGCCACCCAGACCCTTGGCAAGCCTCCATGCTGACTAACCTGTCTGCATACTCACATGGTCACTAATCCCACCCCCTGAATCTTCATCCTTGGCACCCATGGGTGTGTTCACATGCCCCTGACCCTCTGTAGTACATGGTCTGCAAGTGGAATAGAATGTTTGAAACTGAGACTGTTTGGAAAAATCCTGGACTTAGCATAGTTTCAGTAATTATAAAATGAGAGTAATCAAATCAAAAGCTTGTCTAAGCTTTTGAAAAGCTTGTGTTTTAGGTTATCCTTGGAACCTCAATTCAGGTTATCTTTTCAATTCCTTAGTTCTGAGCCTTTGGCTTAGTCCTTCCTCCTCCAGACCAGTGCTTTTCAAACTCTGGTATGGAGAAGAGACACCCCAAATGTGTGAGAATGCAAATTCTGATTTGGTAGGGTCCCAGTGGACCTGAAATTCTGCATTTTCATGAGCCTCAATCGATGCTGTTGCTGCTGGTCTGAGGACCAGTCCAGCAGGTCCTGGGTGTCTAAGATGCTGAATCAGAATTGTCAACTTGTTCTTTGTCTTCTCCCAGAACACCTGCTCACCACACCTGCATATTCAGTTGAGTGCTGACTTTCAACAGAGATACCGCGTGCATCTGTACCCTGGCAATACCACTGCTCTGGAAAGCATCTCAGAGCTCCCTTGTGTTCAAAGCCAGGTTGAGCCATAGAGGATGCAGTCTCTCAATTTTATTGTTATAATGGCTAGTTATAGTGGCTGTTTTAGCCTTTAATTAGAATTTACACCTCCTGGTACAAGCTTTTGTCCTAGATTTGAATCCAAAGGATGCTTGTCTTGAAAAAGTGGATTTACCTGCAAAGAATGAACACCTGTTACTGCTGAGCTATTTAAAAGGAATGTGCCACATTCTCTGAAACTCCATTCTAATGAGGAGTCACAGTGACAGTAGCGTCTTTGGAGTAAGTGCCAAGCCTCCAGAGTGACCGTGCTGAAGGGAAGTAGGACTCTTATTTGGATAGAAAATCCTTTTTGTTATGAAATTCACTCTCCTTTATAGTCACATCTTGTATTGCAATCTCTGTAGCTGTCTATTCAACATTTCAGAAATAAATTCTTTTTCTCTGAACCATCCTTCCTCCCTGTGTTTTCAAGTTCATTTCACATGTGCTTTGCCACATGGAGTGATGGGGAGACCGGGACATAGGAGTCAGCCAGACCTGGGTCCAAGTCCCATATCTGTTCTTCTCAGCAGTGAGATCATAGACAAATTTCATAACTTCTCTGAACTTCAGTGTTCTGATTAAAAACAAGACTTATCTGAGTTACGGGGATTAAATGAGATATATTTTACTTACCTTCTCTGAATTTCAGTGTTCTGATTAAAAGCAAGGCCTCTCTGAGTTAGGTGGATTAAATTATATATATTGTGTGCCAAGGATGCATTGTATACAGAAGGCGGCAGCCCAGAAAAGCACTTGAAAATGTTGTTTCCCTTTCTTAGTTGTTTCTCTTTTGCTTAGTCCTTCCCATATTCACATTGGGCACATCTACACTACTTAGAGGACAGAGATGATGTGATCCTCTCCTTCTCTATCAACACCTCTTAAAGATGTGGCCTTCAAGACTTAGCACTTTTCTGTCTGCCTAGTGCCTGTCAGTGACCCCAGAGCATGTGCCCTTAGCCTTGATGAGCCTGCATTTCCCTGGTGGGCTCACCTCTGGGGATAGCAACCCCATCACCCTTCACTCGATAACACTTTCAAGAGAGGAGTGGGCTGCACCCAGCAGTGGTCAGAGACCACTGTAGAAAGAGAGAGCTGGCAGAGAGAGTTTGTTCTGGGTTTGCTTTGTTTTCACCTGTTTGGGGGAAGCAGGATGAGGCTCTGTGTGCGTTGGTTTGGGCTTGGAGGAGGGTCAGGTCCTGATTCTTAGAGGCAGCAGGGACTTTGTAATCGCAGTAGAGATTCGGAGATTCAGCGTGGGCCCAGGGAGGGGGAGCCCATATGCAGCTGGTCTCAGGAAGGAGGTGGAGAGCAGGAGGGAAAGACGAGTATGGTTCGTTTCAGCAGGAGCAGAGGTTTCCAGTCCATTAATTTTAACATCATGCAAATCGGTTTATGGAAGCGCTGACACAGTGTTATTTAAAAAGCATGAGTAGCATGATAATTAAATCTCCATCTATATTTTATTCTAGCACATTTATAGTGTATCCTTGCCCAGCTGGTGTGATAAATTTCCAGTCGTATAATTACATCAACTGCTAACTACTAAAAAAAAAGAAAAAAATAGAATGAATAGTGATGCCAAAACCAAGGCGGGGTATATTAATTTAAACTTCATTACTTTAAGCTGAACTCAGGTTTGTCCTTGAGTTTGACCACCTTCACTCACTAAACATATTCCAAAGTGATGCTTTTCGGCATATGACATGAAGGGGTGTTAATGTCTGTTTAATGTTCCTGGTGGGGAGCTGAGCACCCTAGAATTCAGATAGTCATTCCCTGCTGAGTGGAGAAGTGGAACAGAGACAACCCTTTGCTGGGAATCAGGAATCCTGAGTTCTGTCCCTGGGGCTGCTGGTGACTGGTTAAGTGACCTCCCTTCTGGACCTGTAGCACATGAGGACCTAAGGGGCTGTCACTTCTAAAGTGAACATTTTGTGACTCATATTATTCTTCTTGTCTCTCAAAATAAAAATCTCTCAACATAGCCCTTTACAGAACTCTCAAGTTGAAAGAAATTCAACTAGAAAAAAATGGCCAACAAGCTCAAGGTATCCCTGGAAGTTTAGGAGGAGAACAGGGGAGGGAAGCTGAGGTCACATGGAGAAGGGGTACACAGAAAAATAACAGAGCTGGGGACAAGGG
Source organism: Cephalopachus bancanus (assembly GCA_027257055.1). Taxonomy (NCBI): domain Eukaryota; kingdom Metazoa; phylum Chordata; class Mammalia; order Primates; family Tarsiidae; genus Cephalopachus; species Cephalopachus bancanus. Next base: position 986,412 of record JAPVLO010000288.1, on the reverse strand, counting down.
TGTACCCCCCAGATTTGAGGTAACTCCTCTTGCAAGTGCACCATTGTAGGCAAAGCATGCAGCTATGCTTCTACACTTTTCGTTGTATTAAGCCCATTGGTAACTCTCCTAAGAAAGCCTGCTGGCAGAAGTGGTGGTTTTATTACCTTCAAGCTGATCTGCTATGTGAGGCCACTTGGGTCCTTGTGTTCAAGGAGCACAGTTAGACATGTCTGTCTGTTGCCAGGTGGGATGTGGCATGATGCTCTGTGGGTTATTTGTCCCACCACAGAAAGGAATTTCAGAGAGCCAGTATAGTTTTAAAACAGAATTTATGAGAGAGAGAGAAAGAGAGAGGGAGAAATGCTTGACAGGCATGGGTGTCTTGAGAGAAAGAACATGCTTTTGCTTTTGACAAGAAGCTTGATATAACTACACAATGATTGTTATGCTAAAGGATGGGCTGCGAAGGATGGTCTGCAGATGTCTGGTCCTAGGTTTTGATTACCATCTCTCCACCTTTGAGGAGCTGATGAGCTGAGTAGGTGGGCTTTTTCTGAACGTGCATTTACCTTCAACAGGCAACTTGATAGACTTTTACAGTGATTATTATGTTAATCATGAGATGAAAGGGTGGGCTGCCCTGGGAAGTCCACGTTGTAACCCACAGAGTGGTCAGTAAGGAACAATGTGCCAATAAGGAACAATGTCTGAATGTTTTTCCTATTTTAAAACTGCCTACAAGAAACTTATCTATCCATGTCTAACCTATACTAAAATAACCTGCCTTATGTCAATATTCTGGGGTTGGAATAGTTCTGCTTTGGGCACCAGCTGGAGTACCGATGACCTCTGTTTGGGAAGTGCTTACCAGGGCCAGCTGTGGTCCTGGGATATCAGGTGAGTTGTTGGGGAAGTTCCCTAGGGAGTAGTAGCCAGCCATCTGCACTCTGTGGGAAAACAGCCTCTGCATCACAGTTAAACATTGCATGGCAAATCAATCATAGGCTGGGAGCACTGCAAGATGCTTGGGATCATCTGACCGAAGCCTGCCTTTTGTAGAGTAGAGACCCAAACTCAGCTAGAGACAGGCAGGGCCAAGCTGAAAACATGACACTGAGTTGAACTTTCTACATTTCCCACCATAACATACTATATGCATTATTACCTCCCCCTCAAAAAAAATACACAGAAAAGAAAAAAGAAAAGATAGATGTCTTCTTCAGGGTACTTTCAGGGTATATAAGTAAAACAGCATGTATGAAGGGAGGACCCAAAAACCCCAGAATTTATTTATAAAAAATGTTGTATTTATTCTTACATATTTAAACTTCAGTCACCTTCAAAGAACTCTCTGTTGAATGCAATACACCCATCGTGATGCTTTTTCCTCTGCTCAAAACAGTATTGAACTCATCCATTTTGATACCTTTTAGTACTTCTGCCATTCTTTGTTTCACCTCTTCCACATCCACAAAACATTTCCCTAGGAGGACTGTTTTCATTGGGGAAACAAACAAACAAAAAGTCTCTCGGGGTGAAATCTGGTGAATAGGGATGATGAGATACCATGATCATGCCGTTTTTGGTCAAAAACTGCTGAATACTCAGAGCAGTGTGGGCAGTTGTATTGTCATAGTGGAAGAACCAGTCACCTGTTTTCCACAAAAAAAATTCACTGAAGTCAAACGCAGCCTCTCACAACTATGCTACCTGGTATACTGATGCCAATGGGTTTCCAGAACCCTTATCTAGCAGGGAAAGCCTGTACTACAAGGGGTCTGACCGCCAAAAGATAATTCCGAATTTTTTTAGCCACTCTCCTATTATAGGCCCTTACACTATATTGCTGCTGTTGATTGATTTCACACTCTAAGCACTGTATGTGTGGGGTTTTTTCCTCTTAAATTGTGAATTTCCCAAGACCTCCAAACTTACTGCTTCTCCCAGCCATCTGCTCTTAAGTTCCTCCCTGTATACCAACCGAGCAAGCCTTTTCAAACCTTGGAATAGTATGGAAATGCTTCTCACATGAGCTCTTTGCTCTAATTCTCTGTACCAAGGCAACAGGCCCAGGCCACCGCTCTCTCCATTGTCTTACAGAGACTCTTACCAGGGAGTAGAGGTGGCCTTTATCTAGCCCCTCTGCTGGGCTGGTGACGGGTCCCCACTGCAGATTAGACTGGAAACAACATGAAACCATCTCCTTTCTGCAACATGGCCCATGCTTTTACTTTTATCTCCCTACTCTCTTCCAGAGGTCAGTAGACCCAGAAGTCAATCACCCAATAATGGGCACTTGTTTACCCTGGCCTGAGCTTAGGAACCCCATAAAATTGTGTCATCTGGCTCTACCACACACACCACAGTTTGCCAGCTATGGGTTTTTTTGTTTTTTGGTGGTTTTTTTCCCCTTTTTTTTGAGTCAGTGTCTCACTGTCACCCAGGCGGGAGTGCAGTGGCACAATCACGGCTCACAAAAGCCTCGACCTCCAGGGTTCAGGAGCTCCTTCTGCCTCAGCCTCCTGAATAGCTGGGACTTCAGGCATGGGCCGCCATGTCTGGATAATTTTGTAATTTTTTGTAGAGATGAAGTCTCACTCTGTTGCCCAGGCTGATCTTTAACTCTTGGGCTCAATCCAAATACCTCAGCCTCCCAAAGTAGTGGGAGTATAGGTGTGAGCCATGACACTTGGCTTTTTTTTAAACACTCCTTACTACATTTGTACAGACACCTGAGAAAAGCCCCTTTGAAGAGTCATGCCAACCCTGTACTTCTAGCATCTTTCCTCTTTGGCTTCCAAAGTAGACCTGTTAATTAAACAAAAGAAAAGGTTGCTATGTCTATTTATTTTTGGCAGGCTCATGATCAAAATAGAGCTTTCCTGTCCTCTTTGTTTTTTAACATCCTTTCCCAACCTGGAACATGTTCAATGTTCATTTGGAAAGACTGAGGCTTCGAGGGCCCTCATTCTTGGTGTTGCTGTTGCTGTTTCTGTTACGTGCAGTCCTCAGCCAGGTTAAGGTCTGATGAATGGTCCACAAAGTAAACTTCTGGCTGAAGTCACATGGCCTGAGTTTATCCAAAGTCCTGATGGTTGCCAGCCATTCTTTCTGAGATGCAGACATGTTTCTCTCCCTTGGCAGTAAGTTTGTATGGAGGTACATTACAGAATGTTTCCCACAGTTATGACTCCATAACCGAACAGCAGGCATTTCTGGGTATGCTGGGTTTGTTTTGAACAGGGTTAAAAGTGTGAGTCTTTAAAAGCCAGGTAAACTGGGACATAGTGGAACTTTACTAAAGCTTCTCACACCCTGGCTCTTAGAAAGCGTTTGCTAGCCGGGCTCGGTGGCTCAGCCTGTAATCCTGTGCCTTTGGGAGGTTGAGGTGAGTGGATTGCCTGAGCCCGCGGGTTCAAGACCTGCCTGGGCAACTTGTTGAGACCTCATCTCTACAATAAATCAAAAATTAGCTGGACATGGTAGCGCGTGCCTGTAGTTCCAGCTACTCGGAAGGCTGAGGCAGAAGGATCACCGGAGCCCAGCAGGTCAAGGCTGCAGTGGCCAGGTGATAGAGTAAGACTCCAATCTGGGTGATAGAGTAAGACTCCAACTCAAAAAAAAAAAAAGAAAAAGAAATTAAGGATTTGCTGATCTAGTTGAGTTTATCTCAAAGAGTATTTATTGAGCTCCTATGTGGTCAATTAGGAATACAAATGTTAGATATGTGAGTCCTGTCCTCCAAAGCTCAGAGATACCAGGGAGAAAGAAATGAGTAATTGTAACACAATGTCATATGTGCAGTGATGGAGGCTTATCTGTTGACGAGCCCTGATGAAAGAAAAGCAAATTCCAACTAGAGCTTTGGGAGCAGGTAAAGGAAAGTCTAACATTTGAGCTGTGTCTTTTTTTTTTTATGAGTTGGAGTCTCACTCCATTGTCCAGGCTGGAGTGCAGTGGCACACTCATGGTCACCCCAGCATCGACCTGCTGGTCTCTGGTGATCCTTCTGCCTCAGCCTTCCAAATAGTTGGAACTACAGGCATGCACTACCACACCCGGGTATAAGCTATGTCTTAATAGAATTTTCCATATGGACATGTTGGTGGAAGGATGTTCTAGAAGAAGGGAACAGCATGGGAGATGATTCAGAAACCCAGAAATTCTGGGCTACTTTGACCATCTGGCTTGTTTAGAGGTTGGGTAAGTGGGAAGATTAGGAGCCGAGGCTGTAAATGCTTTCCAGAGACCTTGCAAGCGATAACTTAGGTTCATTCAAAGCCATCTCATATACAAGACACTTTGCAGACCACTCTAAACATGAAGCTTCATTTAGTGATTATAGTGTCCTGAGCAGACTCTTCTGACATCAACAGATACATGATACATGAGTTTCTAGACTTTAAGACTATTCTGTTTCATCTAGGGATGTCACTCCTAGAAGAACATTTGGGATTGTGGAAAATAAAATCTTTATGCAACACAGACATCTTTGGTTGGTTTGGGCCAAGTGCAATTTTCTTTATAAATAAGACATGTTCATAAAAATCAAGTGTCCAGTTTTTATTAGCAAACACTTAATCTGATTGCAAAACAATCCATAATGTGATGCGGTTTTCAGTTTACTTATGAGAGCAGATGAGAAAGTCAAGCTGTGGGATTTTTTTGTTCAAAAAAGCACTTCTTAGGTGTTTTCTGAGTCTTTATGGCCCAGAGTCATTGACAAGCTTCCAGGCCATCCAGGACACTCTTTAAATTGGCCATAAGCCGGGCTCAGTGGCTCAGCCTGTAATCCCGCGCCTTTGGGAGGCTGAGGTGAGTGGATTGCCTGAGCCCGCGGTTCAAGACCCGCCTGGGCAGGCGAGATATCATCTCTACAATAAATCAAAAATTAGCTGGGTGTGGTAGTGCACGCCTGTAGTTCTAGCTACTTGGAAGGCTGAAGTGGAAGGATTGCTGGAACCCAGCAGGTCGAGGCTGTGGTGGCTGGGAGCGGCCACTGCACTCCAGTCAGAGTGAGACTCCAACTCAAAAAAAATAAAAAATAAAATAAATTGGACATAAAATGTTTTCTCTACTCATACAGTCATACATGCAGCTTCTAAGGAGAGGGCCCATGCTTTTATATAATCTGCAAAAGGATCCATTAGCACCCAATGTAATAGAAACCAGGGATTCATAGTTTCTCATAGAATACAATGTCCCTGCTTCTTCAGCACTTGGATGGTAAAACCTCAGCTTCTGCTTGGGAGGCATGGACTTTGGAATCAGATAGACCTAGATTCAAATCCTGCCTTTGCCACTTGCTGCTTGTGTAACCTTGAGCTACAGCTCCCTCCCTTGTAAAAGCAGAAAGTAATAGGGGAACAGATGGTGAGACATTGACATGTATCAGAGAAGAGAGTATATGAGATCACCAGGTGGCTGAGGAGGGAAGACACTGACAGTAGATCCCAGAGGAGCATTGATCTCCAAGGGGTTTTCCAGGAAAGCAGCTGGTGGAAGGAGCCCCGAGGGAAACCAGAAGGGATAAGAATCCAGAAGCTAAGGGAAGGGAGGATGTCCAGCAAGGAACCATCAGAGTGGCTTTAGACTGATCCCGTTAGATAGGAACTGAGAAACTGACATGATTGGGATATCTGTCCCTCCAAATCTCATGGTAAAATGAGACCCTCAGTGTTGGAGCTGGGGGCTGGTGGAAGGGGTTTGGGTCATGAAGATGGATCCCTCATAGATGACTGGTGCCTTTCTCATGGTCGTGAGTGAGTTCTCATTCTGTTAGTTCACATCAGAGATGGTTGTTTAAAAGAGACTGGCACCTCCTTCTCTCCCTTGCTTCCTCTTGCCATGTGACATGCCTGCCCCTCTTTTGCCTTCTGCCATGATTGGAAGTTTCCTGAGGCTTCATCAGAAGCAGATGCCGGTGCCATGTAGAGAGGTGAGCCAAAATAAACCTCTTTCTTTATAAATTACGTATCTTCAAAAATTTTCTTGTAGCAACACAAAACAGACTAATATAGAAACCACCCTTAGTTTTTCATTTTGATCCCAGGACCTCTTCAAATTACAGTTCAGGAGATATGTGATGAACTAATGGGTCCTACTTTATTAATTCAGGGTAAACATGCTACATGCTCGTGTGTGTCAAGCAAAGCCATTGGCACCATGGAGCTTGGTCCCCAAGGCCTCCCCTTTAAATACTTTGGATTCAAACATTATTTCTGACCCTGAAGTTGCTGATAAGCATAAGATGAGCCACCCTGACAACATCTAGACCTGTTGTGACCCTGGGCAGGCCTCATGACCTCTCCTCTCCGGACCTCAGGGGTGGAGGTTAGATTATCTTTAAGTTTTGCCAGTCTAGAATAAATTCCACAACCCAGCCAAGATGGGGACAGGGAGTGGTGACCAATAAATAGCTTTCACATACAAAACTCTGGTGCTGCTTAGAGCACTTCATCTTGTATGAAACTTTGTAGACTTTGCAACCTCATTGCCCAGTCATCCCACCCACCCAGCCTCTAGCCAAGCCCACATGGACAAAGCAGCATTTCTCAGAACTTTTGGGCTTCTGAGCCATCCCTCATGCTCTTCTTCCAGCAAGCTTCACGCTCCCCTTGTCCTTCCTTGCCTTTCCTGTGCTGTTAGCTGCCTCTGCTTTTGTTTGGTGGTTGGAGAAATCTGTTGCATTTGAAGATTATCTCCCCACCCCCAGAGAATCCTGTTGTTTTAATATGGAAGCGTTACAAATGCTCTGTAAAACAAAAATAACATTTGCTGAATGCCGCCCATGAGTCAAGCCCTGTGCTAGATTCTTTCATATCCATGACCTTGTTTGGGCTGAGAGTCCTCTTTCTAGAGATTTCTGTGCACTGCAGATCAAATCACATTTTAAATAAATGTTTTCCTGGAGCAAAACCACATGTAATAAAAGATGATACAACACATTCGCTGCATAAGGGAAGTGTTAATCCTGGCCTCTTACACCCATTCGCCAAGGAGCTCCTCTTTATTGGAAATTGTCTTCCAAACCCAGTGCCTTTCTGAGCAAGACACGCTTTCTCCCACCCATTTCTGTTGCCTCTGTCTTGTGTGTGCACACACATGTGTATATGCGTGTGTGCATACACATGCTCAAAAGAGAGGTGCTACAGAGATTCCCTCCATTTACTGTATTTCCCTATCTGCCCAGGGCTTGTTTCTTGTTTTTGTGATAAGCGTGAACCTGTAGCCCCAAGTATTACTGGACTGTCTGGTGTTTGGTGGTGCCCAGAGGAAGGAGAATGAAGAGTTTTCTAGGCTGTCAGTTCCCTGGGGGAGAATGGAAATTGCCAGCCCAGCCCCTGCTCAACTGGGCACATGCTTTTGGACAGTCGGGCTGGGGCCTCAGAGAGCTGGGCGCGTATGGATGGCAAGGGCCCAACATGGGTGATGCTTCTTGACTGAGTTTGGATCTGCAGGACCCAGGGCCAGGCATGCAGTGGTGTTTCCTTCACATGCCAGAAATGGAGTCTTAGAGTAACCCTTTTCCAAACATTCTAATTTAAGTTCTTCTAATTAGTTGAATTTGTTTCTTCTCCAAAACATTCTAACTAGTCTCCTTGTGAGCTGATGGTTCTATGCAAATTTGCTTCTGGGCCTGGAAGCCCGTGAGTGTCCAGCCTGAGGTGCCCGAGGTGGCCATGCAGTCACCCCCCCATGTAGTCCCCCATTCTCTCTCACTTATTATACACTTATGATAGTCCAACATGGGGAGAGGCCATTTATTTCTTATTTATTTATCATCCATTTGCCCCCACTCTCAATAGAATGGAGGCTATCTGAGGACTGAGACCTATTGACCTCATTCTCTTCCGTGTCCCCAGAACCTAGAAAAAAAATACTTGGTACATAGTAAATGCTTAATACAACTTTGCTGAATGAATGGAAAAAAAGAATGAAGAGAACGAAATAAAGGGAAGGAAGCAGGAAACAAGGAAGAGAGGGAGGGAGAGAGGAAAGAAGGAGAGAAAAAAGGGAGGGAAAGAGGGAGAGAGAGGGAGGGGAGAGAGAAAGAGGAAATAAGGAAGGGAGGGAGGAGAGGAAGGACAGATGGAGGGAGGAGGCTTTAGCCAGGATACTAACTCTTCTTAAGCAAGCTGGGTCTGAGGAGGTCGAAGTCGTAAGGGCTCATGAAGAGCACACCCCACTCTGCAGGTGATCCCTCCATCCCTGGAGCCCCATAGCCCTGTCTCAGGTCAGCTGGGGGTCTGTCATAGCTATTCCAGCACTGAGAAGCCTGAACTGTCCTCTTCCCCACTCCTGCTTCCTCCAACTTAGCAGCACTGTATACTAGGAAGATACTAAGGGGCCATGCGCAGGATGACAATTGGGTCCAACCAAGGAAGTTGGGGTTGGAGTGCAGAGGGAGACCACAGGTGTGGATTTAGGGTAAGAAGAGCTTGCTCATGCCAGTGGTCCCAGCCTCAGTAGGTACAAAGGGCATGGTAGCTGCTCTGCTGATGCCCTATGGCTTCTGGGCTAAGAGCTACTACTTCTCGACACGCCCTAGGTGATGGAGAGAATGCAAAGGAATGTCTCTTTGCCTCCTGCCTTCATGCTTTGCACCCTGGCTGGTCCCACGGCTCATGTAACCTCTCGACTTGGTGGCTACTGGGTGGGCAGGCAGCCTGCGGCAGGACATCTGTGCTGCAGGGACTCTAAACTGGGTGACAGGGTGTTGTCATCCCTCTCTGGCGCCTGTCACTGAGGTATGATTGGGATGGCCAAGCCAGGAGGCTTGTGTTTCTTTAGCCACTGCTCCAGGCCCGGGTACTAGTTGACAGGCTCACTCTTCTGCGTGTATTTCAGCAGGTCGGCCCATGGGACTCCTTGCAGATGGGCTTCTCTGCTTGGGTGAAGGCTGCAGCGGCTTAGAGCAGCAGCCACTGCCAGGCTTTAGGAAAGTATTTGAGGCATTGGGAAGGCCACACGGAGCCCCACGTCTGCCCCCCTCCCTTCTTCACCGTCCTGCCTGCAGTTTTAATAAGGGTGGAGCCTGGATTAAGTGTCTTGGCAGAAGCCTGCACCCGACTCTTTTCTGGTGGAGGAAGGAGGCGGGGGTGTACATCAGGCTCACATTCCAGATGCAGGGATGGAGATTTGGGAAGGATGAAGAAAGAGAGTAAGAAAATTAAATGTGACGAGAAATGGATTTTCTCTTTCTCCTGTCTGAAAATAATTGATCTATGTTATTCTGTAAAATAATCTGTTTCGAGGTTTTTCCTGTTTCCCCATCACCCCACCAACTCCCTTACTGATTTGAAAAGGCAGGGAGTGGGGGAGTATTCATTTTGGCCCTGAGCTGCAATTCCTACCAAATACCTCAAACTTGGGCGGGGTTCTAAGAGGTGGCTTTACTGTTTGAGAAGACTGTGTGACTCCGCTGTGGAAATAAGAACCCGAGGTCCGGCCTTCTCTAGATGGAGAGGCCAGATCCTCTTTTTCAGGTCCTGGCTGGCTTCTCCCTCTCTCAGACAAGTGCCCATGACAAGGCCTTGCACTGCCTCCCTCTCCCTGGACTTTGAAGCCTTTGTCATATTTGGCTGGAGAGCCTCAGAGGGTCTGTCTCAACTCGTGACCTGGTGTCAGTCTTCCTCCCCTCATTCCAAGCTGATCCTTGGATACTATTCCACCCCAACAGTGACGATTTTGGAAAAATTTAAGTTCTGTTCGTTTTTCTGTTGAGATCAGGAGCCCCCATCTCGATATTTCTAATCCTGACTACTTCCCTTTGAGAAAATGTGTCCTTTTTTTCCTGGCCTTGCTGATGGTGACAGAAGCAAGGGCTTTGCATGGTCCCCTGCCTGTGGGGATGGGTGCCCAGAGGCCCCCTGCAGCCCAGGCTTCCTGTCTGTGGCCAGCTTCCTGCTGATGATCATGCTGTTTGTATTGTTTTAGGGAACCAGGCTGTTTCATGAATAAAATAAATGCATGTTTGTGTCATGAAAAAAAAAAGATGAAGAGAGAATGTTTGTGAAATCACTTAGCTCAGGGTGTGACACCTCATGGACCTGGCAAAAATGAGTTCCCGTGTTCATCTCCCACACAGTCTTCAGATGTGTAGTCCTGTGAACTGTTTAGATGCCGGGGTGGGGGGTGGTTATTTGACCGTCATGTGACTGGCTGTGTCATGGCAAGCATAGTCCTTGGTACTCATTGTTATGTGGCACAAACTGACATTATCTCCAGTCTACACAGTCAACACCTTTCCCCGCCCTCCATATCTTGCCTTGGCATCTTCTCTTCTACTGTGAATCATTCAGGCAGTTCATCCCGAGGATGCTGTACCCTCCAGGATGTTGCCGGGAGGCCTAGGGCATGGAAGATATGAGAGATGTTCTCCCTGGATGTCAGGTTTCACATGCCGAGACACTTTCCTGACCCACTGAATCATCTGTTACCATTCTCTCTTTAGTCTTAAGTTATTGTTAAGTCTCTCTCTGTTGTTCTAGTACCTTCCATTTACTGAAAACCTTACTAATATCATCTCATGGGTTTCCACAATAACGCTAGGCAATAGGAACTATAATCAGACCATTTTACAGAGGAACAAACTGAGACTTGGTGAGGTTAAGAACCTCACCAAAGGGCACTCAGTAGTAAACTGAGCCAGGATTTAAGTCCGGATATGCAAGGATCTATCACCCATACCTCCCACTTGTTATCCTGTTTCTGCTGCTTCATCTGTGTGTTGGTGTCTATTGCTGGGTAACAAACCATTCTGAAATGGTGTCTCTTAAAACACCATTTTCTTATTGTTTATTGTGTTTCATGTTGATGCACTCAGCTGGGCAGTCTTGTTTGTTCTCTCCTGCAGTTGCACTCAGGTAGAGGCTGAGGCTGGAGTCATGGGAAGCCGCCTTCGCTCACAAATACATCAGCTGGGCTGGGAATTGCTGGGGGCTGATGGGACATCTCTCTCTCCCCACAAGCGTCTCCCCCCCACCCCCATGGCTAGCTTGGGCTTCCTCACAACTGGTGTTCTCTAAGTAGTCAGATTTCCTCCAGGGCAGCCGTCTTTCCCTGGAGCAAGCACTCTAAAAGATCTAGTGGCAGCTGCAGGGTTTCTCATGACCTAGCTTAGAAGACCCAAATCTTCACCTCTATCACATGGTATTGGCAAGAAAGTGACTAAGACCAGCCCAGAGTCAAGGGGATGGGTCACTAGGCCCTATCTCTTGATATGAGACACAGCATATACACGCAGTGAAGGAAGGAGTTGGTGGTGGCCATCCTTATTCCAACAATCACCAAGACCCATACGTGCTTTTGTTTTAAAAATTTCCTCTTAGCTGGGTGCGGTGGCTCAAGTCTGTAATCCTAACACTTTGGGAGGCCAAGGTGAGGGGATCGCTTAAGCCTGTAGGTTCGAAACCAGTCTGGGCAACTTGGCAAGACCTCAACTCTACAATAAATAAATAGCCGGGTGTGGTAGCGCATGCCTATAGTTCCAGTTACTTGGAAGGCTGAGGCAGAAGGATCGCCTGAGCCCAGCAGGCCGAAGTTGGGGTGGCTGTGAGTGTGCTAGAGTGTGCTACTGCACTCCAGCCTAGGCAATGGAGTGAGACTCCAACTCAGAAAAAAAAATGTTCCTCTTAGCCATTCAATTCTACTGCTGCCACCTTAGTAGGGCTCTGTTTTGTTGTGCTTCATTTCTTGTTCAACTGTTTCGTAGTTGGACTCTGGCTCTCCATAGCTCCTTATCCACTGTGCATTTTGCTATGATATGAACCCTCATCCACTGGCTCATATATTCATGGGCCGAAGAGGGACTTTAGAAATTATTCAATCTCACCTTTTCATCCTACCGTGAAGGAAACCAAGACCTCAAGACGGCATATTCAAAATCATGTGGTTTGGGAGTTTTTTGGAATCAGGATCTCACTCTGTCACCCAAACTGGAGTGCAGTGATCATAGCTCACAGCAGCCTTGAACTCCTGGGTTAAAGCAATCCTCTCTCCACAGCCTCCTAGTAGCTGGGACTATAAGTGTGTGCCATCACACTGGCTAATTTAAAAAAAAATTTTTGTAGAGACGGGCCTCACTATGTTGCCCAGACTGGTCTCGAACTCCTGGGCTCAAGTGATCCTCCCACTTTGGCCTTCCAAAGTTCTGGGATCACAGGTGTGAGTCACCACTTCTGGCCCTTATGGTGAATTTTTGATAGTGCTTCAGGTAAGTCAACATTTATAAATTATCTTCCTTGAGCTAGAAGTACAAAGAGAGACAAGAAGAAACTATGATTTAATAAGGTGAATGGATACCCTAGACTTTTTAACAAAAGTTTACACGTGGTCCCATTGGTGCACCGAGGAGAGGTATGTCACAATTTGGGATTCAGGGAAGATTTCCTACCGAATCATTAAGTCTATAGAAAGAGTTATCTGGGCAAAGAAAGGTGAGTAGAGGGAATGGCCCAAGAGACAAAGGTGAAGAAGAGGGAACTGAGAATGAACATTTGGTGGCAGGTGCTGTTGGGTGTTTCTAGACCATGGAAGGCCCTGGGTGTCGCACTAAGGGCCTGGATTCGATTCTGTAGGTCATGGGAGCCACTGAGGGAGAAGACCCACACAGGGCCCTTCAACATGGTTCATTCATCTTGCAAATGACTATCAGCTAGCAGACTTCTCTGTCCCCAGACTCTATCATAGCCATACCACTTTGGATGAATTTTAATGTGCCACCTCCCCCCAAAATACCAATCACTGAAAAACGGACCCAAAATACTTGAAGATGCAGTTTTCAGAGATGCAAATGCAAATGACTTCCTTATATGGAAAGATGCTCAGCGTCATTCATTAAGAGGAGAATGCAATTTATAACCACACTGAGACAGTGAGGTTGAGGGTATGGGCTTCCTCCTACTTTGCTTAGCGGAAGTGCAATTTTGGGAACTTCTCTAGGAAAGCAATTTGGCAATATCTATCAAAATTACAAACGCATGTATTCTTTGACCCAGCCATTCTACCTTTTAGCCTACAGCGATTCTTCTATTTGGAGGAATCAACAAAGGCATATGATTATTCCTTGTAGCCTTGTTTTTAATCTCAAAAGACTGGAAATAATCTAAATGCCATGGGAAAAATAAATCTGGTCAAATAAATTATATTTCGTCCATATAAAAGAATGCTAAGAAATCTTGAAAAAAGAGAATGAAAATGTCTGTATGTACTAATCTGGAAGGATCACCAGAATAAAGGCTAGTGAACCCCAAAAATGTATAAAAAGAGGTGGAAAAATAAATATACATACATATTTGCTCAATTATGCATAAAATATATCTGGAAGAAAATAAGAAATGTATAGCATTATTCATAATGATGAGTGCTAGGGCACAGAATCAGGAGGAAAGTATCTCATTGTTTACTCTTTTAAATCTTGGCCCAGATGAATCTTATTTTTACAAAAGAAAAATAGACAAAACAAAGGCAAGATTTTAAAACAAATAAATCATTACCACCGGGAGCTTCTTCAGATCTGGGATAGAATCAATGTTCCTTGGGTTCACTTGATTTTACAGTCAATTGATTAGAGGGAAAACCTAGTCTCATCTTTCCAGATTAGAAAGACAGTGAAAATAAAATCTGAAGCAGATAAGACAAAATATTAAAGTGAGTTGAGTTAAGCACATATGTAGATCATGCCGTCTTTCAGTATGCTTGGGCTATTTTGCAATAAAAAAGAATTGCACTAAGTAAATACATGAACAAATGACTTAGTTTACATGGCCAGGCTCTGGTGTTCTGTTTTGGAAATGACTGAAGCCAGTTAACTCCGGTTTCTTTTTTTTTTGAGTTGGAGTCTCGAACTGCTGGGTTCCAGCGATCCTTCCGCCTCAGCATTCCAAGTATCTGGAACTACAGGCATGCGCTACCACGCCCGGCTAATGTTTGATTTATTGTAGAGATGCGGTCTCGCCAAGTTGCCCAGGCGGGTCTTGAACCCGCAAGCTCAGGCAATCCATTCACCTCAGCCTCCCAAAGCACGGGATTACAGGCTGAGCCACCGAGACCGGCTAGCTCCGGTTTCTTCACTCCCGTCCTGAGTTTCATCTACCCCTCTCCCCCCCACCCCCATGCCATATATGGAGAGCCACATTATTTGATTATCATTTTGTATTCTTTTCTATGCATACTCACTTTTCACGAAACTGTAACTGCTGTAAAGTGTAAAGAGTGTCTAATTCAGAAGTCAGCAGACTGTTTCTGTAAAGGGCCAGCTAGTGAATACTTTAGACTTTGCAAGCCAGACAGCCTCTACTGCTGTTGTAGCCCAAGAGTTGCCATGGGCAATACAGAAATGAATGGAGGTGATTGTGTTACAATAAAACTTTATTTTAAAAGTGGTCAACCAGGACTGGGCATGGTGGCGCATGCCAGCAGTCCTAGGACTTTGGGAAACTGAGACAGGAGAATCGCTTGAGGCCAGGTGTTTGAAACCACCCTGGACAACATACCGAGATCCTGTCTTTACAAGAATTTTAAAAATTAGCTGAGTGTGGTGGCATGTACCGGACCGAGGCTGATGCTGGAAGATTGCTTGCACCCAGGAGTTCAAGGTTGCAGTGAGCTATGATCACACCACTACACTCAAGCCTCAGCAACAGAGCAAGATTTGTCTCAAAAATAAAAAAGTGGTAGACCAATCTGGCCATAGTTTGCTGACCTTGGTCTAAATCACTGTTATGTTCTCCGCGGCTCTCTTCCTTCTCCCTGTCTTTCTTGGAAGAGGCTGATGCTCTTGGGGTGTGTGTGTGTGTGTGTGTGTGTGTGTGTGTGTGTGTGTGTGTGTGTTGTGTGTGTGTGTTGGGGTGTGTGTGTGTGTGTGTGTGTGTGTGTGTGTGTGTGTGTGTGTGTGTATTTGTGGTCCCTGGGAAGGGGAGGCCTGAAGAGGAAAGGAGGAGTGAACATACACTGTTTCTAGAATAGAATAGAATAAGCCAGACTGACTGGCAAGTGTCTTAGGCAAGCAGCAATGGAAAATGCCAAAGAATTTCTGTTTTTAAGCAAAGGTAAAGTCATAACTCACTTTTAAATATAGAATGAATATGTGTGAAAGCTTGTGTTTAACTTATTAATTAATGAGGGAACTAGTATGATGTCACAACTTGTTCAAAAGAGAGAACAGACACATATAAGGGTCATTAAGAGTGCTGAAAGGAATTTGCTTAGTTAAAGGCCTCTTGGAGACCAGGCAAGGTTTACATTTGCATCTCCCCTGACAAAATTCATTTGCATTACTATCAGTTTCCTACAATTTATGGAGTTGTAAAGTAACTCAGTTAAAGTCATGAAAGGCGCAGACCTATAAAATCAGATGATGCAGAAAGGGGTTTCTTAAACAATGCTTTATTATGGCATTGGAAGGATACTCAGAAATCTTTTTTTTTAACTCTTTTTGAGTTGTTCACAATTCTGTCTGATAGAAATCATATTCATTAAGGTCATGTTACTGTAGGTGATCGAAGATAGTGACATCTTGGCAGGAGGTTTTCAAACTCAGTTTGATAGGTGGTAGACAACCATGGCAAGTGCTTGAGCCTGTGGAACAGTGAGGAAGGTATAGGTGGAGGATGCATGTACCAGCAGTAATCCAGGTGAGGACTGAGATTTGGCCAGTGGAAGTGGGGTGGAGGGGACAACTCCAGGGAGCTGACCAGCCTCTTATACCTTCTGCCCAGAAAAACTGAGACTAAGATAGCACAGTAAAGAAAGAGGGTAATGCTGGGTGCAGTGGCTCATGCCTGTAATCCCAGCACTTTGGGAAGCCAAGGCAGGAGGATTGCTTGAGTCCAGGCATCTGAGACCAGCCTGGGCAACACAGTGAAACTTCGTCTCTACCAAAAAATAAAAAAATTAGCCAGGCATAGTGGCACGTGCCTATAGTCCCAGCTACTCGGGATGTTGAGTAGAAGGATAGCCTGAGCCTAGGAGGTCGGACAAGCCTGAACCATGATCATCATGATTGTGCCACTGCACTCCAGCCTGGGCCACAGAGTAAGATCCTGATTCAAAAGAGGGGGGAGGGGGGAGAGAGAGAGAAAGAGAGAGAGAGAAAGAAAAAGAAGAGAAGAAAACGGAGGGAGGGAGAGAGGGAGGAAGAAAGAAAGAAAAGAAAAGAAAAGAAAAGAAAAAAGAACAAGAATTTAATGATCGCAGAGCAGCTGAGTGAGGTGAATGAGATATCAAATCTACCCCCAGACAGTTTTAGGCTAGGGTTTTGTAAGAAATAATTTAGCAGGCAGGGGGCTAGGGAATGGGGCTAGGGAATGGGTGGACAGGGGGCTAGGGAATGGGGCTGAAGTCATGGGGGTGTCAAAACTGTCTTTGTATGTGCAGAGCCAGTTTTTGGAAAAGGTCACAGGAGTCAGCTGTTTGGTATGTATCTTGGGTCTGGGAGGGGTCACGGGTCCTTCAGAGTATAAAGTCTGAAAAACATCTCAAACACCAGTCTTAGATTTTACAACAGAGAAGCCATCTATAAAACAAATCCTGTGACCCTCAGATCCTAAGCCTTGGGGAGTAAGCCATTATAGAGGTAGTTTTAGTAGGAAGGATTGGAAGTGGGGGCCCCAGTGGGATCCCCAGAGATTAAAGCTACTCCAGTCTTTTGACCAGTCAAACTTCTGTGGGTCATAAAGGAAATCTGTGTTGTCTTAGGCTCATTGTTTAATGGAAAATATGTTTATCAACCTCACGTCCAGCTTCCCCCATCTCAGGGCTCAGGACATGGAGATAATCCATTGCTCACTATTGAAGCGAAAGCAAACTGAGAATCAACAGATTTGTTCATTTCTGACCAAAGCTACAACTTTGCAGGGCTCGGGTCTCTTCATTGCTTTTATTCTGTGACCTTATATTAATTTTACACAGATAGTTCCAGTCACAGAAGAAGAATCGCACAGGATGGGAGCCAGAAATCCTGCATTTGAGTCCCAGCCTGCTGCTTACCACCCCTGCAACACTGGGCAAGAGGGGACCAGTTTGCTCAGCTGTAGTTGGGGGAATAATATGAACTCTCACAGGTGCTCATATTCAATGAGAAAGTGAATCGCTTCGTATGTAGCACCCTGCCTGGTAACTGTTATTTGTAATACGAGGCCCGACAATTAAGTTCATGAACTCATCCTAGGAGAAGTGCTACATGCCTCACTGCTGAATATCGCTACAGTCAACTTCAAAGTACTCCCCTTGGGAAGCTATGCATGGACACCAGCACCTAGTCCACCCATCAAAGCAATTTTGGGACTCTTTCTGGAATGGCCATCAGAGCCATTGTTGTATTACCTTTGATGTCCTGAATGTCACCAAATGTCTTCTTTTCAATATTTTCTGTACCTTCAGGGAAAGAAAAAAAGTCATTAGGGTCCAGATCAGGTGAGTAGGGAGGGTGTTTCATTACAGTTATTTGTACTGTGCTGCCAATGTAAGGGCATGGTGGCAGGTTCACAAGCTTAATTGTCAGACCTCAACAAGTAATGACAATAGCTCTGATGGCCATTCCAGAAAAAGAGCTTCAAAATTGCTTTGATAGATAGACTGGCGCTGGTATCAGTGCATAGCTTCCCAAGGGGAGTACTTCGAAGGTGACTGAAGTGACATTCAGCAATGAGGTGTGTAGCACTTTTTCTAGGATGGCTTGTAAACCTAATTGTCGGGCCCCATACACATTAGTTTCCCACCTTCCATCTAGGGGACTCACTAGACACTAACTTTAAGCCCTGGAACAAGTTACTTCACTCTCTGAGCTTTGTTTTCTTTATTTGTTCAAATGATATATTTACCATACAGTGTGGTTAACACAAACTGGCAGGCAATGGTTCTAGCAAATACTGACTTCCCTTTGGGAATTCAAAAAGGCTTCATAGAAGTGGTGTCCTCTGTCAAGCGGTGTGCTCAGCTCCACCTCAAACCATCAGGCATTGGAGTGCACAACCTAGATCCCTCATGTGTGCAGTTCGCAACAGGGTTCGTGCTCCTATGAGAATCTAATGCCACTGCTGATGTGACAGAAGACAGAGCTCAGGTGGTGATGTGAGCTGTGGGGAGCAGCTGTAAATACAGATGAAGCTTCACTCACTCACCAGCTGCTCATCTCTTGCTGTGCAGCCTGGTTCCTAATAGGCTAGTAATGGTCTGTGACCTGGGGAGTTGGGGACCCCTGCCATAACCCACTTAATTGGTCATACAGTAACCAAGGGACTTTGTATAAGGACTTCCAGGTGAAGCAAGGAAAGCTCCAGCTCCCAACTTTCTTGGCTTGCCTATAGTTGCCAGTCTCTACTTTCATGTCGTTGTTGCTGATGTGACAGTAACAAGGCCACCAAAATGGCGGCCCCGGTGTAACTCCAGCCCCAGGGCACTCCCTCCACTCCATCATGTTCTTTCAGCCACCTGGGATTTCTATACTGTTATGCTGTTGCTATGACCGCCCTCATTCTCCCCTCTGTTAAAAAGCCTCCTTCCACCCTGTTCGTGTCTCCCAGAATCCCTCTCCTGTCATGTTACCCTCTCTCTCAGGGACAACCTGAAGCAGCACGATTTGCTGATGTTTTATGGAAACATATGGCGGGGATGGGGACAGAGAGAGATTTCCTGAAAGGAAAGGAGGTCGGTTCTGTTCTCCTGCTTCCCTTGGAGCCATGGGATCACAGCATCTGGAAGCAGGTTCTGGCCAGGATAGAGAGAGAGTAGGTGCCACCAGCCACCTGAACAGGAAATTCAGGGGGTGTGACTGCAGGCTGCTTTCCCCCCGCTTTCTCACTGTTCCTTTAAAAGTAATTTGGTATGAGAAGTTCTCTTTCTGCCCTTGGTTGAAAACTCAGGTAGCCCCATGACTTTTCTGATTACTCTGAAGTGGTAAAAACTTCTAGGACCATGGGGAGTTACCAACACAGTCTCAGTTACTGAAAGTGTCAGTCTATGGAATGATCAAAACTTCCGACTTGCTTTAAACTAAGCCTGCTCCCTTTTCCACTTTGAAAGTTTTGTGTAGTAGTCACTTCAAAATGTAGCTTCCACTGGGTGCGGTGGCTTCACCTATAATCCCAGCACTTTGATAGACTGCGGCGGGAAGATTGCTTGAGTTCAGGAGTTCGAGACCAGCCTGGGCAACATAGCAAGACCTCATCTCTTCATAAAAGTCAAAAAATTAGTCAGGCGTGGTGGCATTCACCTGTAGTCCCAGCTACTCCGGAGGCTGAGGCGAAAGGATAGCCTGAACCCAGGAGGTTGAGGCTGCCATGAGCCATGATTGTGCCACTGCACTCCAGCCTGGGTGACAGACCAAGACTCTGACTAAAACAATAAAATAAAAAATGTAGTTTCCACTGTTTTCTGAGCATAGGTATAGCCCCTCTTAACATCCAATTACACAGGCTTGGTCTTAGTGCTTTTATCACATTTGTTGAACAATTCCTGTTTATTATCTTTTTTTCATCCTTGCAATAACCTCCTTTTAAAAGGAAGAAAATGGAGAGATTATAGGACTTGTCCAAGAGTATTGAGATGGTGTCAGGGTTGGTGGTTGGGAACACTTTGTCTAAATAGTTCATAATCCGGTCTTGATCGCCTCTTTGATCAAAAAGTTATTTAGAAGAATGCCTATAACTTGCAAGTACAGGATTAAAAATAATTCTTTTATTACAAATTTTTAAGTTTATTGAATTTTTGGTCAGAAATACAGCCTGCAATGAGTTTGATCTTTCAGAATGCAATGAGGTTTGTGTTGTGGCATAATTCATGAGCCGTTTTCCTAACTGTTCTGTGAGAATCTGAAAAGATGACAGAGTTGCTTTTGCTGTTGGATACAGAGTTCTGTGGCTCTCTCCTCACTCAGACTTTCGTGGCTCTGCTTTCAGCATCGAATACACAGACGATGCCAGGAGTTGAAACAAGGTCATTTTGGAGGTGCCCATGACTCAAATAGGAAATTCTCACTGAAACACACTGACATATGTCAATACCAATGATGGTTTCTTATTTCTTTCTTCTTTTTTGAGTTGGAGTCTTACTCTGTCGCCCAGACTGGAGTGCAGTGGCCGCTCCCGGCCACCGCAGCCTCGACCTGCTGGGCTCCGGCGATCCTTCCACCTCAGCCTTCCAAGTAGCCGGAATTTCAGGTGTGCGCTACCACGCCCGACTAATTTTTGATTTATCGTAGAGATGAGGTCTCGCCAAGTTGCCCGGGTGGGTCTCGAACCCGCGGGCTCAGGCAATTCACACACCTCGGCCTCCCAAAGCGCAGGATTACAGGCTGAGCCACCGAGCCCAACCCAGTTTTCTTATTTCACTCCCAGTCGAGCAGAAAGTCTTTTTAGAACCCATAAGATCTAGTGGTAAGACTTTTCTTCAGCTTCTAGAAGACAGCTTTGGATGGGAGTCAGGACACCTGAATTTTTGGCCCCACTCGGCCACTGACTTACCTCTCCGAGAAAAGCAAGGGTCCAGGCAGGTGTTGTCAGAGTCCATTCTGCTTCTCAGAGTCTGTGTCTCTATGTAGTGGGCCTCTGGCTTTCCATCCTCAAGGTCACAAGCAGTTCACGAAAGACAGTGTTCCCACTGAGAGTGAATGTTTCTTGGAGAAAGCATTATCTGCACACAAATACTGCATGCTGGTCCTGAGAATTAAAAATAATGGTTTAGACCAGGTATGGTGGCTCATACCTATAATCCCAGCACATTAGGAGGCCAAGGTGGAGGATTGCCTGAGTCCAGGAGTTCGAGACCAGACAGGGCAACAAAGTGAGGTCTCTAAAAATAAATAAATAAATAAATAATTAGCCAGGCATGGTGGTGTGCACCTGTAGTCCCAGCTACTCAGGTGGCTGAGGTGGCAGGATCGTCTGAGTCCAGGAAGCCAAGGCTGCAGTGAGCCGTGATCATGCCACTGCAGGATCTCACAGACAGAGTGAGATCTTGACATCATCATCATCATCATCAATTTCAAACATAAAAATTATAGTTTAAAGAATTCCAAAACTGCTGGTCTGCAATCAGTCGCAAAGTCACTGGGGTAAGTCTCTCCTCAGGATGTTATATGAACTCTGGACCCAGTTCAGTTACAAACTAGGTCAGAGGTAGACTCAGAATGATATGCAGAATGCTGGCATGTGTTTTCTTGCCTAGAGCAGTGATGCATGGCCTGGGTCATGTGTGTCCTCCCTTGAGGCAATGAAGACACTTGTCTCTAGTGCCGTCATCGTCCCTGATGCCCTTGACTGTGCAGGGGTTGAAGCTTTCAGATGCGAGACCCAGAGGCAAGGTGTGACTTTCTTTACAAAACACTGAGTTCCCTTTCTTCATTTCACATGTGCCATGGAATTAATATCTTAATTGTTTCAATCACATTTCATCTGCTGAGCATTCAGTGCGGGTCAGGCTAGGCTGTCTTCTGGGGAGACAGAGCTGAATAAGAGACAGAAGGGCCACCTAGAGTGAGAGATGAGCTAACCACATTCAGTGTGTGAATACATGGACGTGGTAAGGGAATGTTCATCTGAATTGCCAAATCAGAAAGTGATGGTTCTGGTGGAAGGAGTCATGTTCTACCAGTTTAGCAGACAGAAAGACTGCCTTGACCTCATCAGAATGCTGGGCCTCCATCCAGCCTCCTCAGAGGCTGTGTCGTAGAAGGAATCTTGAGGGCGAGCCATGGCCCTGACCCTCCAACTTGAAATTCTAGGAAAGCGGTTACTTGCAGGAATGAGCTCACCCTAATCACTTGAAATTAAGGCTCAAAGGAAAATGCCCAATCTGTGTTTATAAACATGCAAAACAATTTGCTAGACAGAGCTACTACTCAGGCCAGAGACTATTCACAGATGGTGGCTTGGGCTGGGAGTGGACGCAAAGGCCAGGACTGCAGACCATCAAACACTGATGCTGCTGGTTGTAAGAGAACCTCCTGGCTAAGGGGCTTTATGAGAATCACCTGCCCTGCAGGGTGTTGAGAATTAATTCCTCATGGCCATGGCGATAGTCAGTAGCCCCCAGAGGGGATTGCAGCTGAATCCACATCTCCTCACACTCCTCTTTCTTCCATTCCTGCTCCTTCCAAAATGTAGAACAATTCCAAACTGTTGCAAACGTAGCCATCCAATTAATGAATAAAAATGCCCATGTCTGCTAGAAACCAAGCACCTCAAGGAATGTCGGTGTCAACGAAAGATGAGATCTCTTCATCCAGGTAGGTTGTTCTGTAGACGGAGATGAGGCAGGGCACATGCATGTGGGTATATATGAGGGGGGACTCCCCAGAATACCAGAAAACCGGAATTACCTTTTGGAGGGTGGGCCCTTTGTAATACAGGCTTCCGCCGCTAGGTCAGTGTTCTAGGAACCCTTCAGCATCGGTGGACAAGCTAGTTTTGTGAGAGGCAGCATTGCAGAAGAAACGTCCTGAGTTATGACAAACAGGTGACTGATTCTTCCGCCATGACAATGCACCTGCCCACACCGTGCTGAGTGTTCAGCAGTTTTTGACCAAAAAACGGCATGACCTCCGTGTCTCACCCTCCCTACTCACCCAGTCTTGCCCTGAATGACATTTTTGTGCTTCCTGGATGAAAACAGTCCTCCAAGGGAAATGTTTTGCTGATGTGGAAGAGGTGAAACAAAAAATGGCAGAAGCACTAAAACGCATCAAAATGGACAAGTTCAAAACTGTTTTGAGCAGTGGAAAAGGCATCTCGATACGTGTATTGCATCAAATGAAGAGTATTTTGAAGGTGACTGAAGTTTAAAGATGGAAGAATAAATACACAATTTTTAATAAATAAGTTCCAAGTTTTGGGGGGTTCCTCCTTGTAGGCTGGGGGTCCAGAGACTACACTTTGAGAACCATTGCACTGGGCAAACCTTATCATCTATCTGCTTGTTCTTAACATATCTCTCAGGACAGGCCTGACTCCTTTCTCCTGGACTTCAAATTGCAAAAGGAAAATGGCCCAAGGCAGTAATACATTTCTTCCCCTTCTTCAGAACTGCCTTCTCATCCTCAGCTCCCAGTTCAATTGTATCTTCCTCTGAGCAGGCTCTTCTGACCTTCCAAGACTGGGTCAGGTGCCCTGGTTCTGTTCCCATAGCTGTGTCTTCTTCCCCCCCAACCTTTTCCACGGTGGATTCCAATTGCCTGTTCAGTTGTTTATGACTCCTTTCCCCCATGCTCATACTGTGACTTCTGTGGGAGCAGGGACTTTGCTTGTTTATGTCCTTCCTGGCACAATGCAAGCTTGTCAACAGATTCTATAAACAGTATTGATGATGTGCTTGGAGAGTGGAGATGGAAGAGGTCATTTGGAGCCCAGGAGAAAGGACCTCAGTTGGCCCTGAGAGATAAGTTAAGACCAAGCAGAGAGATGATGTGCTTTTACCTCATGCCATGGTTCTTAAGGTGTGGCCCCAGGACCTGTGTGGCCCCAGGAACCACAGCAACAGCATCTCCTAGAACTTGTTAGAAATCTTCTGGCCTCACCCCACATCTACTGCATCAGAGACTCTGGAGGGAGACCTGGCAATCTGGGTCTTAATAAGCCTTACAGGCAATTGGGATGCACATCGAGGTTTGAGAACCACTGAGCACCTCCTACCTTGCTGCTATGACTCTGTTATTTACCACGGAGGCCAGTGTACTCTCATTTACTGACTGGGCTCTTGTTTCTTTTGACTTTGTGACCAGGCATAGCAAATGGAATCTGTCTCATGGGCTACATTCAGTTGATTGGCAGTGACTGTTTGGAGCTCTTGTGTGAAGGATTCTAAAGCCATGACTGTGTCCAGGTGAAAAGTGCTACAGTTGATTTGTAGTGTCTACCATGGGTGCAGGAGGAAGGAGTAATCACACCCTTTGCATGAGTTGCTACCTTTTTTGCTTTTGTTTTTGAGTTGGAATCTCACTCTGTCACCCAGGCTAGAGTACAGTGGCACGATCACGGCTCACCACAGCCTTGATCCTTCCGCTTCAGTCTCCCAAGTAAGTGGGACTGCAGGCCTGTACCACCATGCATAGCTATTTAAAAAAAATTTTTTTTTGTGGAGATGGTACCTAATTGTTGCCCAGACTGGTCTTGAACTCCTGAGCTCAAGCATTGCTTCCACTGTTAGGTTGGTATGCTGAGTTGGTGCCATGGGTATACAAAGAATTGCACAGAAGGTAGATTAGGGAAAAGGGAGCTTAACTGGAAAGTGGATCAGTGAAAGAGTGAATCTATTTCCCCAAGAGAGAAGGGCCAGAGGTTTAAAGGAAACACCAGTCCCAAATGTTTAGGGCTGGGGGCTTCTAAGGCTTCTTTTTTAGGGGGGCAGGCAAGCATTCTTGGGTGAGATAACAAAGAGAGCTGACTCTGGTGATGGTCTGTGTCCTCGTATCTCTGATGGCCGGATAGATGGGCGAGTGGGCAATCATGGGTGGCCAATCACACAGAAAGAAGGACTGGGCCCGTAGCTAGAAGACAAATTCTTGGGACAAAGATGAGATCTTCATCTTAGCATCTTGTGACCAAGTAGAATGAGGTTCACCCAGGGGCCAGAAAACTGGTTGCTCTTCTATTGAATGATTATTGCTGTGTATGTTGCATTGACCTAACTACATGACCAGGTCTACTAAGGGTGACCAGAGAAACTCCATGTTGGGCTCTGTCCTTCTACCCACCATGACCTCCCAAAGTTCTGGGACTGCAGGTGTGAATTACTGCTCCTGGCCAACCTTTTTCTAGCATCCTCTGTGGCCAGGTTGTATCACTTGGGTCTCCTCTTGGACACACATAATTCTGGTTGGCCCTGAACATTCCTGTCCAGTGTTTACAATCCCATTGACTTAAGAGTGACGATTTCATTTTCTTTAGGTTACTAGGTTACCTGCATCCCGTGACTCCTTTACCCAGGACTTGTTTCAGGGAATATGCTTATCCCTGAAACAAGTCCTGGGTTAAGGAGTCACGGGATATAGGTAGTCTTGGCCAGGGGCTGTTCTCTGGGGAAGGGGCAGAAAGAAATCAGATGCAGGGGAAGGAGGCAATGTCTGGATGATTACCCCATACAAGGAAGGAAGACCCCCCCGCCATAGGATGGGAGCCAGGAGGCTGCAGTGGCAGGCCAGAAATGCATACTGTTACTCGGAACAACCCATATAATGGTCAATGTAATTTTAGATTACCTTTAGTAAGCATTTGCTGCTTTCGGGGCCTAATCCTTGTACACGTAAAGGTAGACATAGCAGGAAGGTGGAGTACTGAAGTCTTCAGAAATCAAGAATCCCATTTTTTAAGTGGAGTGTTGGCTTTGGCTGTCAGAAAAACAATGAGGGGCAACCCCTTCAGGTCCCCTCTCACTGTGGGAGCTTTTCTGTCCTCTCAATGAATCCTGCTTTCTCAAAAAAAAAAAAAAAAAGAAAAGAAAAACAACGAACTTGACCAACTTAGCCAATGAGCTTTCCCGATGTAAGCATGTGAGGAAAAGAAATGAGGATAGAGCTCCAAATCCCTGTGTATTTCTAAGAGCCAGAGTTTGCACTCCCTGCAGCAAGTTCCATTTATTGCCAGTTTCTGTTTGACCTTGTCAGTCATCCGAGGCCTCTAACTGGATTCAATCTAGTTAATGATCAGACCCAATTCAATTCTGGACCTAGTCCAGTTTCTGTGGTGACTTCTGAACCCAGTTTAGTTTAAAAATTGTTCGTATAAACTAGGAGAGGCCTAGACACAACTCCATGGAGTTTAGAACTTGAAGAAAACTTACAATCTCCAGGTAAAACAAGAGTGTACATTGGGCTCTGTGGGTACCTCGCCTGGTCACCTGGTGTTCCTGGGGTCATTGGAGTCTGACTCCGAGTCCCACTTCTGACACTGATCTCCTCTTAGACACACCCAAAGAAAAACTTTAGGCAAATTAAATTTGACAGAGTTTAATTGAGCAAAGGACGATTTGTGAATTGGGTAACTCTCAGAACCAGAATGGGTTCCCAAAGGCTCTGGGGTTGGTATGTGACTGAATAACATTATGGACACAATAGGGCTGACCACCCAGAGACAACAGACGTGAGGGACAAAGACAGCTGGATTGGTTAGAGCGTGAGTTTGCCTTGTTTGAACCTGGTTTGACCAGCTGTGATAACTGGCCCTCTGTGATGGACTGAAACTTGGCTTCCCTGCTTGGCTAAGACTCAGTTATTTGTTGTTAGGCTTATGGTTTGTTTACAGATATTTTCTTTCTTTTTTAAAATAATTTTGAAAAATAGAGACAAGGTCTCACTGCATTGCCCAGGCTGGTCTCAAACTCCTAGGCTCAAGCAGTCCTCCCACCTTGGCCTTCCAAAATGCTGGGATTACAAGTGTGGTGCCCATGTTTGACCTGACTGAGACAGATATTTTCCATAAAATGGTGATGCATGTGAAAGGGAAGATGACAATGCGAATTGGACTTTAGATTTATAGGAAAATAAAACTAAGGTTGTCTGCAGACATTTATATTTCCAGCAGATGGAGATATTACCACATGGAAGAGAAGTTTGACAGGTGGGCCCATCTCCTCTTTCTAGAACATGATGATTTGTTTCTTTGGAGTAAGACAGGGAGAGGACCCCTAAAATATGGTAGACTCTTGAGCTTTAAATAAATAACCACTTTTTAAAAGGAACTTTGTGTTACTTAGCCTTTTCAGAGCATTTGTTTTTTTACCTGCTGTAAGCATTAGTCAGTTGTTCTCTTGTTCTGGAAGAATTTTGCAAAAATCATTTGTTTTCTAAGCTTTGTGTTTGGAGATCATAGGCAAAAAATAATAGTATTTGCCTTCTAATCAACATTCATTTGCATTATAGTAGTTACTACTTTAAGAGTCAAGGTTTCTGTTGTTATTTTTTATTTTTGTTGTCTTTTGTTTTTCTTTTTCTGGTCTCTGGAAGGATTCCTTTGCAGCCCCGGGCAGAGGGTCAAGTTGTTTTCACAGTTTGCCTGCGTTTTGTTTCAGGCTTCTAAGGACTTGGGCCGGATGCTTTTATCACACGTATGAACAATTGAATAGCTGTGCACTGGAATCTAGCTGCTAGGCATAACTCATTAACATTAAAAAAAAATCTGAGGGGCTATAGAAAGAGATCTTTTTGACAGATAGTGTTGTCTGGGTGATCTTAGGTGCTAGGGAAACATTTTCAGATCTGCTCAGGATGTTGTGGTTTGGTGATCCTTTCCAAACCAAATGGTACCCAAGAATCAGGGCTTGTCTAGGGATTAGCTGTGACAGACAACATGGCCTTGGGCTTAAAGGGGATACTTTTTTATAGCTTGTTTTTCTTGCCTAGAGTCTTTTATCTAATATGTATGAACAAAAGAATTCAAAATTGATTCACTTACATCTTCAGGAAAATGGAAATTTTAGTATTTGAATAAATTCTGGGATGGGGATGAGCAGGGCAGTGGGTATAAATTATGTTGCCTTATATCTGCCTTACTTTCATTGCACCGGTTATATAAAGATACCACTTTCCTTCCAAGTTTGCTTTATTTGCTATTGTTTAAAAAAAGAAGAAAGAAAGAAATCATTTTTGTGAATTACAAGTATGTACAACAAAGTCTTAGAAGTCAATATTGACTGCCCAGGCTCTCTCCCGGCCTACTCAGAAGGCAACTTTTTGCCCCCAGACCAGGAAGTCAGAGCAGGAACTGTGGGACTGGTCACCAGGATCCTCTGCAGCACACCTTGGATCAGCGCCTCAAGCCAGAGTCCATGAAGAGGTACAGTCCAAACCAAATCCAGGTCCCTCCCTGCAGGGTGCTTCCTTAGGCTCTTCCTCCCATCAACAGGGTCAACAGAGACACACTTGGATAAAGGAGGTTGGAAAGCTTCAGAAGAGCACAGACCTCTTGTTAAGGAAGGCCCACTTCAGTCGCCTGGTGAGAGAAATGTGTTAAATTTACTTCCATTGGCAAGCCCAGGCTCTGACAGCCCTACAAGAGGTGGCAGAAGCATCTCTGGTTTATCTCTTTGAGGATGCTTATCTCCTCTCCTTACATACCAGCTGACTTACTCTTTTCCTGAAGGATGAACAACTGGCCAGGACGAGCCTAGGTATTCAGGAAGGACTTGGCTGAACTCCTGCGGCCAGTGTTTCTGGAAGTCTTTCCTGCTCACCCAGAAAGGATGCTACTAGGAACTCTCCAGAGCTGCAGCTGGATCCAGTGGAGTCTGAGTTGCTGCCTGGACTTTGCTCTGAGCTGTGTGTGCATGTTGCTTTTCAGTTTAGTTTAGCTGTTGTTTTTTTTTTAAAGAAGGAGAAGACTGCCTGACTTTCTTCTGTAACAGAGGTATAATACATGAGACAATGAACACAGTTCCAAAGTCCTGAAAATGGTCTTCATATAAAGAGACTCCGAGGCTGACTTCAGTTGTGAGTTACCCATGACCACTTGAGGATTTTGAAGGCATAAAATTT
This sequence comes from Cephalopachus bancanus, assembly GCA_027257055.1. Classification (NCBI taxonomy): domain Eukaryota; kingdom Metazoa; phylum Chordata; class Mammalia; order Primates; family Tarsiidae; genus Cephalopachus; species Cephalopachus bancanus. The sequence goes on along the minus strand of JAPVLO010000288.1, from coordinate 957,965 downwards.
GCTGTGGTATGGGGGAAAAGGATATTTACTTATTATTTTAGATTTTGCTATACTATTGACTTTTTTTTAATACCTTTGTTTTAAACTTAAGGAAAAACAAAAGATCACTTTGATCAGTTGCATGGAAGGCCCAGGACATGCAGCATACAGACCTCTGCCCTTCAGAGTGGCCTCATCATAGTGGCAGAGGAAAGTTACTGAGTGGTCTATGTTTGTCAACAAATGTGTAGCTTTTAAAAAACTGAATTGAGGATGAATAGAAAATCTTTAAGGTTTGATGTTCTTGTTCTTTCTAGTAAATTTCTATCAGAGTCATTTAGAAATTCTAACTTGTGGAATTAAACATTTTATTCTTACTTTTAAATCATATAATGTATATCAGTTCAGGATTTTAAGGTACCTTTTCAGTGTTTCACAGGTATTTTTATAACTTCTTTATGGAGAGATAGTAAAGATAAAAATAATTATTTAATGAAAAAATTAAAACAAATTTACTGCTACAGCATAGAGATTATACAATATCTTTTGTATGTTAGCACTAAGTTCTTTATTTGTAGACTGTTTGCAAACAGCTGCAATTTAAACAACAGTATTGAGGGATGTAGTTTTTCCTCTGATAGAGTAGATATAAGCCAATAAAAACTTTGCCCTTCTGTTGTAACTAAAAGCAATTTAAACGATTTCCAGAGAAATGGGAAGGGCTACCCAAAGATCTGAGATCTGTGTGTGGTGAACATGGTTAGTGAGCGCAGACTTCTGATAATGATGTATCTGTCAGCCAACTGAGTTCAGAGACAACCTAAAGGGAAGTACCAAGTTCTATTGTTTAATACATTTTAAGCCTTTGGAAATCCTCTTCCTGTTTGGCATGGCATCACCTTATATTTACACAGGCATTCAAATAAAGCTTATCTATTCACACACACACACACAAAATGTATATATATATATGTGTATGTATATATATATATACATATACACACACATAAATATACATATATATTTTTTTTTTTTAAAGAAGTAAATATTATAGTCTGGTCAGGGAATCTCAGGCATGTAGTTTAAAATCCTGGTCAGCACAGCCTAGGAGAGGCATCTCAAGGATTTTTTTTTCTCGCCCAGATCCCCTTTTCCAAATTCCTCTAGGTTCAAGCAAAGGTTACCCTCTCTTGGCCAGGGGACCCCTTGCTGCCTGCCAGCCAGGGATGTCTGGATCTTCTTTTGATCGTCTTTATTTTTTTCTCAAGCTGGAGCTATTTAATCTCTCCTGGGAGCGGCAGAGGCATTTGTTATTTGGCCATCAACAGTTAACTGCTTTTGTGGTTTACACACATACCCAGAAGACAAATCAAAACTACGCTCAGGATATCACACGTTCTCAGTAAAATCCGAGACTTTAACAAGAACCTTCTTTACCCTTTTGCACATAAATCATCCCTTGAAATTGTCTAGAAAGAGGCAATTCATTAGTGTTTTTAACACTCTTGAGGGCTTCCTAACTTTTTGCTGCTTAGCTGCTTGGTTCACCCCCCTTACCCTTTAGGTGGTTCATGAATTTGCTCATCCATCCTACATGGCATACCTACTGGATGCCAGGCACTTTAGGGCAGGAGAGTGCCGGGGAATAATGGACACGAATCTTCAGGAACAGGGAACATAGCAACTTCATGCACACTGTATTGGTTTTGGGCCAGTAGTGTCATCTCCATTTTCAAAGGATGACTGATTTTTCCATCAGCCAGAATGTGTTCCCTTCTGGAAGGTTCTCTGTTGTTCAGCTCTTCCTGGATGCCCAGCTTCAGATGAAGAGGGAAGAACAGAAACCAGAAGCAAATCCCTATAGGGCAGAGTGGTCTGGTCGTAGTCATCTCAGCTATTGGTATTTGGCCACCAATTTTAGTTACTTGTTTCACTAGAGTATTGATTTGATTCCTTGGAATAGGCTGTGTCATATATATGACATAAAATTTACCATTGTAATCATTTTTCAGTGTACATTAATGTGTTAAAGACATTCACATTGTTGTACAACCAATATCCAGAACTCTTCATCTTTCAAAACTGAAGCTCTGTGTCCATTATACAATAACTCCCCATTTTCTCTTCCTCCTGCAATGATTATTCTACTTCCTGTCTCTGGAATTTGACTGCTCTAGGTACTCATATAAGTGGAATCATAGGGCTTTGTCATCTTGTGACTTGCTTGTTTCACTCAGCATAATCTCCTCAAACCTCATCCATGTCATAGAATGTCCTCTCTTGTTTAAGGCTGAATAATGTTTCAGTGCAAGTCTATATCATATGTTGTTTACCCACTCATCTGTTGATGGTCACTTTGTTGTTTCCCCTTTTGGCTACTGTGCATGATGTTGCTATGAACACAGGTGTTCAAATATCTCTCTGAGACCCTGCTTTCAATTCTTCTGGGTATAGACTTAGAAATGAAACTGATGGATCATACAGCAATTCCATTTTTAATTTCGTGAGAAATTGCTATACTTTTTTCCATGTTGCTGTACTATTTTACACTCCACCAATAGTGCTTAAGGGTTTCAGTTTCTCCACATCCTTCCATTCTTGTTATTTTTTATACATAGTAGACATCTTAATGGGTGTGTGGTATTGTTTTCACTTCTGAGAGTGAAATAATAAAACAGAATGAACAGTATTTCCTAAGCAATCTCTGAATTTTCAGATAAACAGACACAAATCAGGAAACAATAATATTTGCCTTTATATACCTGCTATCAAAAACCAAATAGATATGCCCAGATCTAGACCAAGATGTGACAAAATGAAACCGACAGGTGGCATTTGCAAGAACCATGAAGAGGAAGAAAATAAAGATAACAAGATCCTGAGTGGCACTCCCAATGTTTGGATACTGAGCAGCTGGAGTGCTGATGTGTCGCCAAAATGCCATGGAAGCTTTCTTCCACTTCTTTTTCCGGGCATATTTTAACTTGGCCATTCTTCTGTAATAATTAACAAAGAAAATGAAAAGAACAGACAGCTCACAGGGGCTCTGACAACAGCTAAGCGTCAATTTACCACTTAAGGGCAAGGAAACTGCCCTTTCCTTGTAGCACAACCTTGAAACTGCTGGGGACTACCACTCAGCCCAATTTTTCTGCCAAGGGTTGCCACATTTTGATAAATATAGATATTTCCATGTCTGCAATTTTCATACAGCTTCCAAACACAGACATTCCACCACTTCCCTGGGCATCTGGTTTCAGGGGAGAAGAAGGGAAGTTAAAATGTATGAGCATCTGTGCTTTTACATGCATGCTCTTCTGTGATTCACAGGCAAATCTTTGAGATAAGTCTTGTCACGCCCCTATTGACAGAAAAGAAAAGCAAGGTTTCTAGACAGAATTTGCCCAAGGCAGATCTTTCACTAAGTGACAGAATTCAGTTTCAAATCCAGGAAAGGACCAGCCAAAGACCATTGCTTCCACCTGTATGCCTTTCAGTAGACTATTGAGTGCTAGGTAGTTTGTCTAAAGGTCTAACCCGTGCCTTTCCTGCTGCATTTTTTGGAATACAGTTGCATTTTAGGGTCCTAAGGGACCCCAAGGACCTTGGCTATGGAGCCGTAACATTGGCAGCAACTTGTTCTACAAAAGGGCTTTGGGTCTCAGAGAGCTTGCAAGCCAGGCTCCACCTTATTTAACTCAATGGCCACCATCCAAATTGTCCCACGGTCAAGAAGCGGGCTGCTTTTCATGGTCTTCAGTACACATTCTTTGTGTTTCCTTTTCGTCTCTGCCCATCCTTTCTCCCCAATGCCACAAAATACTGTTTCAGCCTGAGGTTTCAATTAGGTTCTTGTACGATGAGCTCATGCCACGCTTTGTGTGGCCACGGCAAGAACATCCTTCCCGGTGCTTCCATTGAGAGGGAGCCAGGGCTGCTGGATTCCCTTTTCATGCCGCCACAAGGGAACCTCCGTTTCTCATTTGTCCAAACCCTTGTTTGTCTTTGGGGAAGTGAAATGCTTGCATTTGATTGTGATTGGGATGGATTGACGTCTTTTAAAGTCCCGTGGAGGAATGAAAGCCAAGCTTCCTCCGGGGGATTATCCCCCCTGCATTCAGCCCAAGTTGAATGTAGAGAACGCATTCGTTTGGTAAATAGTGGTGGAGGGGCCGCCCTGGTCTTTTTCTCCTGGTTGTTGTGCATATTTGGACAGAACGTGTTATGCTTACAGAGGAGGTCTGAAAAGAGTCTCTTAGCAAGTGACTGGGGCCTGAATGGGATGAATGGGGCTGGCTGGTGCGTCCTTTCAGGGCTTCAATGTACCTCTTAAGGTAAAAGTGATCAATCTCCGCACTTGCCATGTAAATCCAAAGGGCCTTCGTGTAGGAATAAACTCGCCGAGCTAAGGAGGGGACACTGGATTCCCAGGCTCTTGTGGAATCTCAGGAAAAGGGCTGTAGTCTGGTTGGTGGAAGCGGCTACTTACGGGTGTCCTTTGTGTCTTTCCCTGTGTTTGTGCATGTGCAAATGGTTCCTACCCTGTCTGGCTTGCTGTTTATTTTGTTTTGAAAGCTCCTGGGTGCCGGCATTGTATCTATTTATCCTCCGTACAGAGACATGGAAATGAGACTGTTAATTCCATGGAACAATTGATTAAGCTGTTTTTTAATGTACTCAGCGCTGTCCTAGGCATGGCAGGGAGGCACGAAAGAAGCCTGCGTGTCACCTTGAGCAGCTCCAAGGGCCTCTGAGCCGTCTTGAGCCTCCTGTGGTTAGAAGGTCGGACCAGCTGAATTCTCTTCCTGCTCCAAGTTTCTCTGATTGAGTTTACCACTGAAATGGAAAGATGTCGAGCTAAAAAATAAGACCCCCCCCGTGACTAAGAATACAATCGAGGTATATAGAAAACTGTGTCCTCTGCTTATATCCCGAGTAAGGTTGCTAGCAAATAAAAATACAGGGCACTCAGTGAAGTGTAAATATCAGATCAACAGTGAATCCTGTTTACTGTACATATTGAGTACGAACGTGTCCCATGCAATGTATATTATATATCTGAGCTATTTAACCGACATTCTGCATTTTCTCTGGCAGTCAAAACCCAGAGAGATCATGCAGACTGGGCACTTCAAGACTGTTTTCCTCTTCGGTGACTTATTATACTGTCCAGCCACACTGACCTTCCCTCCACTCCTGCTCCTGCCACAGAGCCTTTGCACTGGCTGGTGCTACTGCTTGGACTGGCTTCTTCCCTACCTCCTCCCTCGCAGAGCAAGCCCTACTTATGTTTTGTGTTACCCTGGACTAAGTCACTTTCTCTATTACCTACTTCCCAGCACTTGCCCCACGTTGGACTTTGTACAGTTTGCATATTTGTGTATTTAATAAAATTAATGTCAATCCCTCTGATATCTCCACCCTCTTTTGCTCACCACTAGACAGGCCTTTCTTGAACAAATGGCAGGTTGAAAGCCTTCCCAGGAGTTATAGGTCTAAAGCTCAGAGCTGCAGGTGGGGCTTGTGGAGGCGGATTGGAATATTAAGGGCATTCTGGAGAGGAGAACAGAAGAAACAGAGCCACTGAGGTAAGGATGCCCCTGATGTATTTCCAAAACAACGAGAAGAACAGATGAGTCATCAGTTTACAGCCGGACTGTAGACCTTAAACCTCACCTCAGCGGTGGGACGCAGACATTCTGAAGATAGTGAAGGATACAGGATGGCTGTGAGAAGAGCAGTAAAAACAGTCACTTGTTAGAGGGTTTTATTAAACCCCAAGGGAGAGCTCAGGACCAAGAGCCCTCCAGGAGGCCACTAAAGAGCATGAAGATGGCAGAGGACATAGTCAAGAAATCCCCAGTGAGTCCCGGGGGCCAAAGCCTGTGCTAAGTTTGGGTGGTTCATAAGACCTTGGAGGAAGCACAGACAATTCCCAACTCATTGGTTCCTGCAGTCAGAAGCTGAGAAGAGGGAGGTGAGCTGGGCTTCCTAGGAGTTTTCGCCTGGATCCTAAAAAGATGTCATCCAAAACATTCTTTTCCTGAAGTCACCCAACTCTCTTCCTGCTGAAGCCTTCGTTCTCCAGTGCCTCCCACATCTGTTCCTTTGCATTGAGAAGAGAGAGTCTTTGTTGAAACCACTGCCTGGTGTTCAGGCATGGGGATTTGCTGGGTCGGCACACACATTCACGTGTCAAGCTTTCCACAGGATAAGCCAGCCATATTGCATTCTTATCATTGTTAAGAATGCTTTGGCCTGGTACCAACTGACTCTGGAAGAAATGTGTACACATGTACATACACATATGGGGGGGGACCCAAAACAAACCAGAATTTATTTATTAAAAATTGTGTATTTATTCTTCCATGTTGAAACTTCAGTCACTTCAAAGTACTCTTTGTTTGATGCAATACCCCTATCAAGACACTTTTTCCACTACTCTAAACAGTTTTTGAACTCATCCATTCTTGTGCCTTTTAGTGCGTTGGCCATTTTTTATTTCACCTCTTCCACATTGGCAAAACGTTTCCCTTGGAGGACTTTTTCATTTGGGGGAAACAAAAAAAAGTCACTCAGGGTGAGATCAGGTGACTAGGATGGTGGGGCACAGGGATCATGCCATTTGTTGGTCAAAAATTGATGAACACTCACCGCAGTGTGGGCAAGAGCACTCATAAATCACTCACCATGAAATGGGCAAATGCATTGAAAGAATCTAAAAAAATATAAAAATCCACTGAAACATTATGCAACCTCTTACAACAATGCTAGATGGTACATGGATGCTGATGGGTTCCCATAGCACGCCTAGTGGGGGAAACCTGTACTACAAAGGATAATTCCAGCTTTTCTGGGGTCTCCCCTCATATTACATATACACACATACACATAATATACACATGTAAATATACATATATACACATACACTCAGATAACCACATAAATATACCATATATACATATGTGTGCATAATATGCCCATAATACATATACACACAAAATATAAATGCACACATGCATACTATGCACACACATGCATACATGTACATATTTTACATATACATGTGTAGTTTACTGAGACAATAATAGCAAGAGATGAGAAGTCCAGGCATCCTCCCCTAAGTATTACTGTAGGGGTCTTACCACTTTCTCTGCCTCTGAATTTCTCTGATTTCTGAGACCCTTCATTTGCATGACAGATTGTACCAAAATTCCCTTCTCCTACTTCCTTCTCAGAGCTCTCAGTTCTTGACAAGAAAACCCCCAGCCACATAGTTTTTCGGAAGGATATGTACATAGTGTTTCTCTCTCTCTCTCTCTCTTCTCTCTCTCTCTCTCTCTCTCTCTCCTCCCCCCACGCACACACACACGTATATATATACAAATTCAGATAGCTATATATTTTCCCAAGCCATAAAAACATGGTTATAACCCTCTGCTTCTTTTTATTTATTTATTTATTTTTAATTTTTATTATAAAGATGTGGGGTACATTTCACGGTTAGGTATATAAACGTTGATCATGCAGGTACCCTTGTTGATGAGGTATGCCCCTCCCTCCCCTAGCAGTTTCCCTCAACTGCCAATCTCACCCCCCACCCCTGACAATTTCCCACTACTGCCAATTGCTTTCTTATAGCATTGTAATTGTTCAAGGTCAGCATATGAGTGAGAACATATGGAACTCAGTTCTATGTTTCTTTGATAAATCACTGAGTATAATCGATTCCAAATCCATCCAAGTTGCTGCAAAATCCATATATTTGTCCTTCTTTATGGCTGCATAATATTCCATTGTGTATATGTACTGCATTTTTTAAATCCAGTCCAATTTCAATGGGCAACACGGTTGATTTCATGTTTTTGCTATTGTGAATAGAGCTGCAACAAACATATGTGTGCAGGCATCTTTTTTGTAGAATAATTTGAGTTCCTTCGGGTATATTCCCAATAGGGGAATTGCTGGGTCATATGGAAGGTCGATTTCTAGTTCTTTCAAAAATCGCCACACTGTCTTCCAAAGAGGTTGTACTAGAAGACTGCATTCCCACCAGCAGTGCAGAAGCATTCCTTTTTCTTCACATCCTCACCAGCACCTATTGTTGTTTGTTTTATTAATGATGGCTATTCTTACTGGGGTTAGGTGGTATCTCAATGTGGTTTTGATTTGCGTTTCTCTGATGATGAGTGAGGCTGAGCACGTTTTCATGTGTCTGTTGGCTGCCTGTATGTCTTCTTTTGAGAAGTGTTTATGCATGTGTTTTGCCCACTTTTTAAAGGGGCTGTCTGTTTTTTTCCTTTCGGCGCATTTGTGTTCCTTGTAGATCCTAGATGTTAGGCCTTTGTCGGATACACAGTTGGCAAATATTTTTTTTCCCATTCTATAGGCTGTCTTCCTGCTCTCTTGATGGTTTCTTTTGCTTTGCAGATAACCCTCTGCTTCTGTTGAAGCTGCCCTTCTGACGGTTGGCTAAACTGCCTTTCAACTGACAGAACCCCTTTCAAACTTTTAATTTTTTTATAAAGATAATATTTGAAGATGTAACCAGGTGCAGTGGCTCATGCCTGTAATCAGCACTTTGGGAGGCTGAGGCGAGATAATTGCCTGAGCCCAGGGGTTCGAGACCAGCCTAGGCAACTTGGCAAGACCTTGTCTCTAAAAAAATATATATAACATGACATGCCACACAGTTTGAAGAGTTTTGCATAGCATGGTGTTTTTTCATAATGGAATTTGTAGTCAGTCACTTTCTGCAGCTTTAGATTTACAGTGACATGACATGAGAGAAAAAGGAGATATTTCAGAAAAGAGTTGGGCCTCTTGGACAAAGTTGGTTTAGCCAATTCCCATGAAGCTGTGTGTATAGGAACTTTCTATAAACCAGAAGCTACTGCTGTTACCTGTTCTGCTCTCTGGAAAAGTGAGAGCCATGAGAGCCATGGTGCTTCCCAGACTCTAGATGAGTGTGTTAGTTCTTTCTACAGGAACATGGTCTTGCATGGCCTGGGCTGCTGGTCTGCTCCTGCCTCTTCCTACCAGCCCCCTGAACTCTCTTCTTCAGTCATGGAGAATGTCTCTCAGTATCTTGAGTGGGACACGTTCCTGACCTTTGGGTATCTCTGTCTAGAATGTTCATTTCTCCCCACTCCCTTTCACACAGTGAACTCCTAACTCATCCTTCACAGTTATAATCTCACTCTTATTTGTATGAATAGCTCATTCCTACCTGTCTTCCCTATGAGACTGTAGTTGCAGGAGATTGAGGACCTGATCTGTCTCTCTCTTTAAAGAATCATTTCCTCAGCACTTACTAGTGGAATAAGATAGACATTCAAGAAATGTTTGCTGAGTGAATGATTGAATAAATGAATGAATGTCGATTGTCTCAGGAAGGCAGGGACTCTGTCTTAGTAACTTGCTTATTCCTAGATCCTGGCACAGTGTCTGGTATACAGTAGGTGCCCAATACATGTTTGTTGGTGAATAAACGAGCATTGCTCCATACACAGCACCATGCCCAGCACTGTCCTTGACCTTGCGGAGGTGAGCTACTTAGGGAGAGAATATGTTCTCAGGTGAAAGAATGAAGAGCTAACGGGTACCAGGAGTAGAATTCTGTTTCTGGGTGAACCTGGATTTGAACTCAGCTGGCTCTACCACTCTCTAGCGGTGTGGTTGTTGTTGTTGTTTTATTTTTTTGTAGAGATGGGGTCTCACTCCATCACCCAGACTGGAATGCAGTGGTGGGATCATAGTTCACTGCAGCCTTGACCTCTCATGCTCAAGCAATCTTCCAGCCTTAGCCTCCCAGGTAGCTGGGACTACAGGCGTGCATCTACCAACTAATTTATTTTTTGTAGAGATAGGGGTCTCACTATGTTGCCCAGGCTGGACTCGAACTTCTGACCTCAAGTGATCCTCCCCCCTCAGCCATCCAAAGTGCTGGGTTTACTGGTGTGAGCCACCACGTTCAGCTTGCAGAGTGGTGGTTCACTTAGCAAGTTACTCAACCTCTCGGAGCCTTGAGTTCCTCATCTGTAAAATGGAATAATGACATCCATTTCACTGAGTTGTAAGGATAATATGAAATAATGCATGCAGTGTCTCACACAATACTTGGTGAGCACTATAGCACCATAGCCATGTTGGGTGTCATTATTAATTTAAGAACACTGTATGCTGTATATATATAAGAGAGAGAGAGAGAGACAGATAGACAGATAGACAGGTGGGGGGGGTCCCATGCTGTCAGCCAGGCTGGAGTGCAGTGGCACAATCTAAAAATGGTCACTGTAGCCCCAAACTCTTGGACTCAAGCAATCCTCCCACCTCAGCCTCCTGTGTAGCTGAGACTACAGGTGCATATCACCACACCTGGCTAATTTTTGTGTTTTTTGTAGAGACAGGGTCTCACTAGTTTGCCCAGACTGGTCTCAAACTTCTGGCCTCGAGTGGTCCTCCTGCCTCAGCTGGGATTACAGGCATAAGCCACAGCCCTCAGCCTCTATGCAGTATTTTAAGAGTGGCAAGGTAATTGACCAATGGTCTCTTCACCTTTCTGAGCTTCAGTTTTCTACTGTGTAAAGTGAGAGGACTAGGTGATGGGTTCTTCCCAGCTGTGATGGTCCAGGTCATAGAGAGGCAACATGTGGTAGAGGAAGTTTCCAGGAGCCACATCTGGAAGGTCAGGTGGAATTCTTTGAGGTGGACAAGTGAATGTGGGGCCTGCCAGCAGGGGGAACAGCATGTGCAGAACACCGGCGGAGAAGGAGCATTTGCAGGACGGAGGGGTGGCTCTTTAGGAATGGCAGGAAAGAACAAGTAGAGAGCTACGGCCAGTTCTTGAAGGGGTGAGGGGTGACCTGAAGAAGCGAGATCTGGATATCATATCACTTGAGCCAGATGAATGGGGAGAGCCCAGCAAGGAGGACCCAGAGTCCTTCTGGCACCGCTGATGGAACGCACTAGGGTTGGCAGGGGAGAGGATGGGACAGGGAGAATTAAGAATGAGTAAATGACAGTGCTTGATGCTGGACTGATCATGGGAAGTGAAAGAGGTTTCTAGAATGCTTGCTGTCTCTGACGGAAATGTGTCCTGTCCTTGAAAAAAATGAGACTTGAAAGCTGGCATCCCTGAGGTGGTGGTGGAGGGAATAGAAGGAGAGGTTGATACCCAGCTCCCGTGTCCAACCCCGGGGCAGACCCACCCACCTCTGCCCAAGTGTCATGAAACTGAGGGGAGCAGCCAGAGAATTGGGCAGGAGACGGTCACAGCTTTAGAAGTCCAGGACAGCAAGCAGGGCCATGGTCTGGGGCCATAGAAGTTAAGCAGGAAACCAGTAGCATTCCTTTCACCAGCAGCCAAGGGGGTAGCGGAACGTCCACAGGCACCCTGAGATCCAAGCAGGGCAGGACTGGGTAGGTGACCTGGCCTCTAGCATGGCTCCATGGTGCCCAGCGGTGGGAAGCTCTGTGTGGAGTATCTTTGAATTCCCATGTGGGGCATTCAGGGGGGCTGTGCTGTTGACAAGGGCGTTGGAGTCACACAGATCTGCTTACAGCTGAGCTCTGCCACCTCCCAGTGGTGTGGTCACGAGTAAGTCACTATGCTTGCCTGAGCCTCCATGTCCCTATCCTCCACAGGTGAGGATTGGCTGCATTAATTTCTATAAAGAATCTGGCCTATACTAAGTGCTCAATAAACAGTAGACATATAAACATTGTGAAAGGTAGGACTAGGTTAGGCAGCTAAATCCAAATGCAGAGACAAAGGAAAGAAATATTCCTGTCCCCTCTCTGTTTTCTGCCCCGTAGAGACCACACCTGACAACTTCCTCCTTGCAGGGCCTACTGCTAGCACAATCTTGACTGATTGGCTTGCAAGTCCAGAACTGAACACGGTGGCAGTGCGTTCCCACTGTGTCCGCTAGCGGCCTGGTTGCTGGCTATGTCTCCTTCTCTATCCCAGCTCGAGAGCATCCGTGAGAGTCGTGGTTCTCCAATTGTGGCCCCTGGACCAGCAGCATTGGCACCACTTGGAAGCTTATTAGGAATGTAGATTCTCAGGCCCCATGCCAGACCTGTTGAATCAGAAACACAGTGGGGAGAAGGGAGTTCGTCAACCTGCCCTTTAACGAGATCTGCAGGTGACTCTGACATATGCTAAAGTTTAAGAACTGCTGCATTAGAGTGTTGCCAACAATTAGAACTGGCTGAAAGAGTGAGCAATGCTAGGATGTTCAGTGGAACATCCAGCCAGTGATTCTTTTCAGAGTTTCAGAAAGGCATTTGTGTGTATGATAACGCTTCAGCAATGCTACAGAAAGAAAAATGTGAAATTTTGAAAAAGGACTTTTGTTCACTGTTTCTAATCCAGTGATCTCTATTACTGAGAGTCAGTTGGGTAAGATTCAGCCGGACACTGTATGTGAAGTTCTTAAGTTTATATTACAAGTGTGGGCTGGAAGATTCGGGAAATCAGGTGATAGATAAACTGTGTGTGTGTTTGTACTTAAGCCTAAATGATGAACTGTGCCTGAAACCGTTTCTTTTTCAGAAAGAAAGAAAAGCTAAGAATTAATCTCACCCCTCTTCTGCTCTGACATTTTCAGAGCGGTTTTCTAATTCCAGAGAGGAGTCTGGGCTCTTAGAAGCATTCTCCTCATCTTATTTTCCATAACTTTGTCCTGGAAAATGCAGTCTGAGGGAAAGCATTTTAAAGAGTAATCATCTGAGTCTGGTACAGAATTTGAAATTCCAGACCAGGCAGATCCTTCGTCATAAAGAGAAGGAACACCACGTAGATAGCACAGTCAGCAGAGGTCAAGCCCGGTGCTGCTCTGGTCTGGTTGCTTCTAGATTATTCATCAGACCTTAGACTGTGAAACCCTCATTTGTTGCTCCACGTTGGGCAAACACTTTATTTTATTTACACCCTGTGTACACACTTACGACATCACATCCACATGTTTCTAATTCATTGACACTTCGCTCATCAGCATGGGCTGGGTAAGCACCCTGCCTCATCCAAGTTTTATGAGCTGTGTTCACAAGGGTGCTTTTCTTGAACAGGGATATCATATAGTCTGCCCCCCAAAATGGAACTTGAGCCTCGGAAATGAGGGCGTTGATGCTGAACTTGGAGTGAACTTGAGAAGTCTGAATGGACCTGAAACTAAGCACAGATGTTATCCACTTTCCAGGAATAGCTTCACAAGTCTGTGCACAGAATCGCTCCTTTTTTCTTACCTGAAATTTTCTGCCTACTTAAATGAGGGAGAGAGAAAATGCCATTGTAGGAAAAGCTTGAGCCTCACTTCCTTCCACATTTTGGTCCCTTCAGTCAGTCTGGAAGTTGCCCTTTTGCCCAGAGAGCAAATGCAAACCTACACAGTAGCCAAGCTCCCTAGACTCCAGAACTTCAATACTTTAGCAACATTTATTTTCCTAGAAAGCAACATCGTCTCTCCCACTTATGCAAAGTTCCTGAAAAGACAGCAACGTGTTTTCTAGTTTTGTGTTAATTTTGAGTAGAGATGGGAGGGACCTCTCACTGATAGTAACTGTTCAGAAGGGCTCCATTTCTAAGAGCCTGAATTGTTGGGGTTATTGTCTACATTTTTCAAAAAGTTAATTTTTGTCTTTTATTCTGAATAATGCATGCACATATCTTATAGAGTCAAATAGTTCTAAAAGTTAATCCCTTCCCTTCTATTACTTACTCCTCTACTATTTTAGCTGTTCTTTTGAAACTGATCTTCATATCTCTAAATAATGCTTCTATTGTTACTTCTGGATTTTTATATTTTAAAAATTCTACGGACTCACACCTATAATCCCAGCATTTTGGGAGGTTGAGGTGGGAGGTCACTCTGATGCCATGAGTTCAAGACGAACCTGGGCAACATAGTAAGACTCCCTTTTCTACAAAATAAAAAAATAAAAATAAGGCTTTCTGTTGATAATAAAGACTTTGTCCTCTTTTTTTTTTTTTTTTTGGAGTTGGAGTCTCACTCAGGTGCTCCCAGCCACTGCAGCCTCGACCTGCTGGGCTCTGGCGATCCTTCCGCCTCAGCCTTCCAAGTAGCTGGAACTACAGGCGCGCACTACCACGCCCGGCTAATTTTTAATTTACTGCAGCGATGAGGTCTTGCCAAGTTGCCCAGGCAGGTCTCGAACCTGCGGGCTCAGGCAATCCACTCGCTTGGCTTCCCAAAGCACTGGGATTACAGGCTGAGCCACCAAGCCCGACCAACTTTGTCCTCTTTGATCATCCTCTCTCCTTTGGCCTCGGCATGCATGCACACGCCCTATTCATATAATTCTGTTGCAACTTGGGTTTGACAAATAACCATGACTTCCATTACGATGACTATGCGCGCACACCTCATACCAGAGCCATGGGATAATACCTCTTAGGTCAGATTTCCAGGACACTAATCCTAAGGCAGAGATTTGTGCCTGAGTTTCTTTGGGGCAAAGCACTTGTGAGGGGCATGAGAGGCAGGATTGGGCAGAGGGGGAAGTTGGGTTGAACAAAGACCTCATCTGGTCCTACAGGAAGCTCCTGAGCTACGGGAGTCATGTAGAATTAGCAGAAATTGAGACAGGGTGGGCCCAAAGGCCACATGAGGCTGTCGCTGGGGAGGAAGCTTAACCTCAGGGGAGGCAGCTCCCTTAGGCTGAGAGCCAGTTCCAGAAAGACACAGCTGTGAGCTAACTCCTGCCTGCTGGGGTGTGGCTGACTTGGTTTGAGAGGTAGGGCTGGATTATCTGAGCATGATACTGCAACCTCCACTGCATGTACTGTGATTATATTTCCTTTCCTGAAATCCCTTCTTCCTGTTATATGTACCTTTTTGTTTTAGTTTGCCTACTTTTCAATGTACTTCACACGAATTCAATCCCAAGCTCGTCTAAACTATATAAATCTTCTTTCAGTAGCTTCATATCTCGATGTCTGAACATCTCAGTATCTTAAAACTTTTCAAGGATTCTCTCCATGTCATCGTCTTGACAACATCTCCCTTGGAGCCCTCTGGCTCGCTCCTGTCTTTCCCTGGTGCTCTCCTGTCCTGTCAAGATCTCCCTTCATCTTAGTCCCAAGCATTCTTCTTGGTTCTTTCTTGGGTTAGATCCTCTCTCTCTGGGATCCCTCATTTTCTTTCTTTTTTTTTGAGTTAGAGTCTCACTCTGTCACCCAGACTGGAGTGCAGTGGCCACTCCTAGCCACCGCAGCCTTGACCTCCTGGGCTCCGGCGATGCTTCCGCCTCAGCCTTCCAAGTAGCTGGAACTACAGGCGTGCGCTGCCACACTCGGCTAATTTTTGATTTATTGTATAGATGAGGTCTTCACCAAGTTGCCCAGGCAGGTCTCGAACCCACAGGCTCAGGCAATCCACTCACCTCAGCCTCCCAAAGGCGTGAGATTACAGGCTGAGCCACCGAGCCTAGCTTTTATTTTTTAATTTTTTTTTTTTTGATCCCTCATTTTCTAGGTTTATTCTTTCATCATGGTAGAATACATTCTACAATAAGGGTACATGAGAGGTAAATTGTGAGAAATGCATTTTTTCCTTTTTTTCTTTTGAGTTGGAATCTCACTCCCTTGCCTAGGCCAGAGTGTAGTGGCACGCTCATGGTCACCCCAGCGTCAACGCGCTGGGCTCCGGCAATCCTTCCGCCTCAACCTTCCAAGTAGCCAGAACTATAGGCATGTGCTACCATACCCGGCTAATTTTTGATTTACTGTAGAGATGAGGTCTTGCCAAGTTGCCCAGGCTGGTCACAAACCTGCAGGCTCAGGCAACCCACTCACCTCGGCCTCCCAAAGTGCTGGGATTATAGAGAAATGCGTTTCTGAAAATGCTTAAAATTTTTTTTCCCTAAGGATGGATAATTTGACTAGCTATTACACTCTAACTTGGAAATTAATTTTCCTTAAAAAAAAGGCATCATTTAATTATCATCCAGCTTCCAAAGTTATTGTTGAGAAATCCAGAACTATTTTGTCAGTTTTCACTCTGGAAGCATGTGTTACCTTTTCTTTGTCCCAAGTGCCTTGAAATTTTCCTTTGATGTGGGTTTATTTTTATCTGTTTACTGGGAGACACCTCTCCATGGGTCTCTTGTGTTCTTACAGGTCTTGTGGAGTATACCAAGAATGCAAGGCCCCAACCACCCTAAAATCAGATTATTTCTCAAGGTTTTATTTGTAGTGAGCAACCTTGAGGGATAATTCTCCATCCAAGACAAAGAGCAAGGTTGCTTGTTGCTTACAATAAGACCAGTGGATCCCTCGAGCTCAGTGATCCTCAGTTACAGTACAAAACCACTGCACATACAGTTATCCATGGACCCCTGTGCATTGCCCCCATACCTGGGGGTGAGGGGAGCCAGAACAAACATGCTAACACTCATGGTGCATGTTTTTCCATGAGTAATAAAGCTCTTTATCTCTGACTCAGGAGTCTTCTATCTTCTGTTTGTATCCATGAAACAACAACAAGCTAACATTAATTGTAAGCAGAGTCAAATCATCTCCCACCCCTGATACCATCATCTTGGGCACTTGATGGACTCCTTCAATCTGGAATCAGAAATTTTCTTGAGTTATTTATTTGATGATTTCCTGGGGGTCTGGAAAACTAACTGCTTCTGTTTTTCCATTAAAAAAAAATAACAGCTTTATTGAGATAAAATTTATATATCATAAAAGTCACCAATTTAGTTGTTTTTAGTATATTCAATGAGTTGTATAACTATCATCACTATATAAGAAAGCCTATACCTATTTGTTGTCATTCCACATTATCCCTTCTTCTGTAGCCCCTGGCAGCCATTAATCTACTTTCTTTCTCCATGAATTTCCTATTTTTTATATAAATACATTTTATATAAATGGTATGATACAATATGTTGGCCATATATGACTGGCTTCTTTCACTTAGCATAATGTTTTGAGGATTTATCCATGTCATAGCATGTATCATTACTTCATTCCTTTCTATTGCTACATAGTATTCTATTGCACAGATATACCACATTTTGTTTATCCATTCATCAGTTGAGGGTCACTGAGTTGTTTTCACTTTTGAGCTGTTATGAATAATGTTGTTTCTACAGTCAGATGTTGATGTCTGCCCAAAATTCATATGTTGGAACCTAATACCCGGTGTAATATTTGGTCATGAGGGCTCCACTCCCATGCATGGTTTTAGTGCTCAACCATTTGTTGTAAACATTATCTTTAAAAAAAAGAGTCAACCGTTTGTTGTAAACCTATTGAATTGTCTTGACATCCTTAGAGAAAAATCAATTGACCCTAAGTGTAAGGATATGTTTCTAGGCTCTCAGTTCTAGTCCATTGATCTTTATATCTAGCCATATGGTAATACTACACTTGCTGTAGCTTTATAGTAAGTTTTAAAATTAGGAAGTATGAATCCTTCAACTTTGTAAGTAATTTTGGATGTTCTTGGTCCCTCACATCTCTACATGAATTTTAAGATCAGCTTATCAGTTTCTGAAAAATAAAAAGCCAGATGCTAGTTTGATAGAGATTGTATTGAATGTGTAGATCAATATAGGGAAGTAATGCCATCTTAACAATATTAAAACTTTAGGTCCACAAAGATGGGGTATCTTTCTGTTTGTTTAGATCTTCCTTAATTTCTTTCAGTAATGACGTATGGTTTTCAATCCTTATACTTCTTTAATTAAATTTATTTTATTTAATTTAATAAATTAAATTTATTTCTAAGTATTTCTCTCTTTTTTTTTGAGTCAGTCTCACTCTGTTATCCAGACTGGAATGCAGTGGCACAAGCATGGCCACCACAGCCTCGACCTGCTGGGCTCAGATGATCCTTCCACTTCAGCTTTCCGAGTAGCTCGAACCACAGGCACACACCACCACACCTGGCTATTTTTTGTATTTTATTGTAGAGACAAGGTCTCACCAAGTTGCCCAGTCTGGTCTCAGGCAATCCTCTCGCTTTGGCCTCCCAAAGTTTTGAGGTTTGAGTCACCACACCTGGCCCATAAGTATTTAATTTTTTCTTTTCTTTTTTTTTTTTTTTTTGAGTTGGAGTCTCGCTCTGTCACCCAGACTGGAGTGCAGTGGCCGCTCCCTGGCACTGCAGCCTTGACCTGCTGGGCTCCGGTGATCCTTCCGCCTCAGCCTTCCAAGTAGCTGGAATTACAGGCGCGCGCTACCACGACTGGCTAATTTTTGACTTATTGTAGAGATGAGGTCTCACCAAGTTGCCCAGGCGGGTCTCGAACCCACGGGCTCAGGCAATCCACTCACCTCAGCCTCCCAAAGCACGGGATTACAGGCTAAGCCACCGAGCCTGGCTTCATTTTTTCAATGTTATTGTAAATGGAATTGTTTTCTTAATTCATTTTCAGATTGCTCATTGATTGTATTTATACATATAATTAATTTTTGCATATTGATCTTATATTCTGCAACAATGAGCTTGCTTATTTAAATAGTTTTTGGTACATTTAAATATTTTCTATATATGAGATCATGTCATCTGTAAATAGAGGTAGTTTTACTTTCTCCTTTTTAATGTGTGTATCTTTTCTTTTTCTTGCCTTGGCTAGAAGACTTTTTGTTTCTGTAAAATCATTGGTAACATCACCTCTTCATTTCTGATTTTAGTATTGTGAGCCTTATCTCTTTTATTCTTGGTTAGTCTATCTAAGGGTTTGTCCTTTTTGTTGATCTTTTCAAATAACTAACTTTTTATTTCCTTGATTTTCTGTTCTCTTTCATTCCCTATTTATTTCCATTCTAGTTTTCTTCTTTACATTGTCTTTGAGTATAGGTTCCTCTTTTCCTAGTTTTTTGTTTTGTTTTGTTTTGTTTTTTTGAGTTGGAGTCTCACTCTGTTGCCCAGATTGGAGTGCAGTGGCACGCTGCCGGTCAACGCAGCCTCGACCTGCTGGGCTCCGGCGATACTTCCCCCTCAGCCTTCCAGGTAGCTAGAACTATAGGCGCGCGCTACCACACTCGACTAATTTTTTGATTTATTGTAGAGATGAGGTCTTCGCCAAGCTGCCCAGGTGGGTCTCGGACCCGCGGGCTCAGGCTATCCACTCACCTCAGCCTCCCAAGGTGCGGGATTACAGGCTGAGCCACCGAGCCTGGCTTTTTTCCCAGTTCTTAAGGTGGGAGACTAGGTTATTAACTAGAGATCTTTTTTAGCGTAAGTATTGACAGGTACAGATTTTCGCTCTAAGTACTGTTATAATTGCATCCCATAAGTTTTCATATGTTCTATTTTTATTTTTGTTAATCTCAAAGTATTTTCCAATTTTTTCTGTTTTTTTCTTGATCAATTATTTAGGAGTATGTGTTTTAGTTTATATATATGTGAAATCTTCACATTTCTTTCCACTACTTATTTCTAATTTCATTCTATGGTGGTCAGACAACATATTTTTTATTATTTTAGGACCTTTACATTTACTTGCATTTGTTTTATGGTCTAACATTTATTCCCTCCTGAAGAATGTTTTGTGTGCACTTGAGAAAAATGTGTGCTCTGCTCTTGTTGAGTGGTGTGTTCTATAGCTATCTAAGGGTCTAATTGGTTTATAGTGTTGTTCAAATGTTCTATTTCCTTATTGACCTTCTGTCTTATTCTTCTATTCATTATTGAAAGTGGGGTATCAAGTTTGAAACTACTATTGTTGCACTGTCTATTTCTTCTTTTAATTTTGTCATTTTTTACTTTCTGTATTTTGGGACCTCATTGTCATGTCTTCCTGATGAGTGATTTTTTTTTTTATCATTATAAAATGTTCTTACTTATCTCTAGTAAAGAACTTTTCTTAAAGTCTATTTTGTCTGAATTTTTAGTTTTTAGCCACCCCAGCCATCTTTGTCATGGAATATAATTTTTTAATATGCTGTTTACTTTGGTTTGCTAGTATTTTGTGGGGAATCTTTGCATATATTGTGTGTGTGTGTGTGTGTGTGTGTGTGTGTGTGTGTAATCTTTGGGTGTTTTTTTGAGTAGGGGTCTCATTCTAGTGCCCAGGCTGGAATGCAGTGGCATAATCATGGCTCACTGCAGCCTTGACTTCCTGGGCTCAGTTGATCCCTCTACCTCAGTCTCCTGAGTAGCTGAGACTACAGGTGGGTGCCACCATGCCCAGCTAATTTTTTGATTTTTTTTGTAGAGGTGAAGCCTCATTATGTTGCCTAGGCTGATCTCAAACTCCTGGGCTCAAGCAGTCCTCCTGCCTTGGCCTCCTAAAGTTCAGGGATTACAGGTATGAACCACCATGCATGGCTGCATCAATATTTATAAGGGATATCAGTCTAGTTTTCTTTTCTTTTGGTGTCTTTGTCTGGGTTTGCTACCAGGGTAATGTCTGCTTTGATTCAAAATAAGAATAGTCAGCTGCTTCCAAGTATGCTCACTGCTTGGTTTTCCTTAGAACAATGATTCCTAAACTCGACTGTGTCCTGGACCTCATCCTTAGAGTCTCTGATCCAGGCGAGGCCCAAGAATTTGCATCTTCAGCAAGTTCCTAGTTGCTGCTGGTGCTGCTGGTCCCGAGACCATACTGAGAACTTCTGCTTTAGTGTGTGGACAGGGAAATGTACCCTTTGGGGAAAGGGAGGACATTTAGGGAGCAGATGGAGACAGAGAGGGAGAGAAATAAGAGGAAGAAAAACAGAAGTGTGTGCCCACTTTCTCTAATCTCATTGTAGATCTCTGCCTTTCTGCTTCCCCCTTTCTCTGCACCAATAAAACCGTGACAGAATCTCCTGAGAGAAGAGTCTTCTGTCATAGGAACTGAATTTTATTCAAATGCAAAAAAAAAAGAAAAAAGAAAAGGAATGAAGTGTCTCTCCATGCAAAACCTTAATCTGAAGCCTTTCAAATATATCTTTATGTGGCTTTTTAAAGGGGTTAGGGAGTACACGAGGGGGGACCCTAAAATCCTGGAATGTACTTATTTAAAAATTGCATATTTCTTCTTACATGTTTAAACTTCAGTCATCTTCAAAGTACTCTCCATTGGATGCAGAACACCTATTGAGATGTTTTTTCCATTGCTCAAAATGGTTTTTGAACTTGTTGATTTTGATGCCTTGGAGTACTTCTGCCATTTTTTTGTTTCCCCTCCCCCACAACAGCAAAATGTTTCCCTTAGAAGACTTTTTATATCTGGAGAAACAAAAAAAAAATTGCTTGGGCTGAGATTGGGTGAATAGGGAGAGTGGAGCACAGGGGTCATGCCATTTTTTGGTCAAAAACTGCTGAACACTCACCCTGGTACGGTCAAGCACATTGTCATGGTTGTAGTGGTAGAAGAACCAGTCACCTATTTGCCACACTCAGGATGTTTCTTCCGCAAATCATGACATAACCTTCTCAAAACTTCTAGTTAAAACTTTAGCTGACCAACTGAGCCAGAGGAACAAATTCTTAGTGTACTATAAGAGGCCTGCCTTCCAAAAGATAATTCTGGGTTTTTGGAGAGTTCCCCTCATGTGCAGGGTCTGGAGAAGCCCTACAGCATTTTATGAGAAGCACTGGGGTGAATATAAGGCAACTGGATTCCATAGTTTCATAAGGAAGTCAGTCACTTGTTGTCAGATTTCAGTTATCTCCTTGTTGCAAACCTGAGAGGACAAGAGCACTGTCTGAGGTTAGGTAAGCCACATAGACAGAGGGTCAGACCCAGTGTCTGGTTTTGGCTACCGGGGAAAGGAGCCCAGACTTAAGACCATTCCCCTGGGTTATTTTCTTGGCACCATTTGGAGATTCTGCTGTAAATGTCTCTCATTTGGTCTTTTTTTTTTCTCAGAATGTTCTTCTGTAGTGTGGTTACAGATATTGAGAAATACGACTGTGGCCGTAAAAGCTAGTATCTTAAAGGATGGAGGTAGTTGGAAGAAAGTCAAGAGGAGTGAGAACCCAAAACCCTTGCCCTATATGAGACTGCCTCTCACACACATGCTTATTCCTTAAAATGCAATGCACCTGGATAGTTCTACTGTCCAGAAAGTGAGGGGCTGCAGAGAGAGGCAGCAGAGTCTTGACAGAGGACGTGGAAAAGCAAATTGTAGAAGATGAGTCTTGCCTCTGACTTGTCACTTCCTTTCTTAGGTCTGTTGGGTTTTTCAGATCTGTAAAATGATGGTTAGGTCATTCCCGAATGTGGTTCCATCTTGGCATTCTTTTTTTTTTTTTTTTTTTTTGAGTAGGAGTCTCTCTCTCTGTCACCCAGACTGGAGTGCAGTGGCACGCTCCTGGCTACTGCAGCCTCGACCTGCTGGGCTCCAGCGATCCTTCTGCCTCAGCCTTCCAAATAGCCAGAGCTACAGGCACATGCTACCATGCCCAGGTAATTTTTGATTTACTGTAGAGACAAGGTCTTGCCAAGTTGCCCAGGTGGGTCTTGAACCCGCAGGCTCAGGCAATCCACTTGCCTTGGCCTCCCAAAGTGCTGGGATTACAGGTTGAGCCACTGAGCCTGGCCTGGTATTCTTTTATCTTTTATCCAAGATCCCCTTTTATATCTTTTGGGAAGTCATGGTAAGACATTAGTCTTTTGACTTTCAAGGTAGATCTCCAAGTGCCTAGACAATTTAGTCTTCACTAAACTGTGTGGTCCCTGAGGCTCCATATCATTTCCTGTTAGAGGTTTCCAATGGCTTTGGAATAGAAGGAAGTTTATTGCTTTGACAGTCAGGCAGCCACACTGGGAAAAGTATGATGTATTGGGTTGTGTAGGAAAATGTCGATATTACCTAATTCAGTAATCTGATTTTTAGATAGAGGCATGATCCGGGAACATGCTGTTTAGGCTAAACATAGCATTAGTCTTGTTTTCAAAAAACAGTTTAATAAAATCAGTGTGTACTTGACTTGTTTGTCCCTTTTGGATATGGAAATACATCTTGCCTTAAAATGTTTCTTATTCTTACTTTGGAAACCAACTAAATTGCTCTGAAGATGTTACTTGTAGCAGTAATTAATTTAGCATTTATTAAGCACCTACTGTGTGCCAGGCTCTGTGTGAAGTGATAGAGGTATGAAGGGGGCCCCCAAAAAACAGGAATTATTTTTTGGAGGGCAGATCCCTCCTGTACAGGCTTCCTTCACTAGGTAAGTTTTCTAGGAACCCATTGGCATCAGTGTATCAACTAGCATTGTTGTGAGAGGCTGCATTTGGTTTCAGTAAATTTTTTTTTTTTTTTTTGAGATTCTTTCAACACATTTGCCAATTTCATGATGGGTGATTTACAAGCACACCTACCCACTCTGCACTAAGTGTTCAGCAGTTTTTGACCAGAACCAGCATGACCCCATGCCCCACCTTCCCTATTCACTGGATCTCACCTAGAGCAACCTTTTTTTTTGTTTTGCCAGTGGGGAAGAAGTGAAACAAAAAACAACAGAAGCAATAAAAGGCATAAAACTGATAAGTTCAAAAACTGTTTTGAGCAGTGGAAAAAGCATCTCAATAGGTGTATTGCATCAGATGGAGAAAGTGACTGAAGTTTAAACATATAAGAACAAATACACAAATTTTTATAAATAAATTTCAAGTTTTTGGGGGCCACCTTCGTAGAAAGAAAGACTCTGAAGTAGGGGCCTTATATCTAACAGGGGAAGGGGAGAGAAAGGAAGGGAGGAAAAGCCAATATTCACTTATCCATCCCTTCTTTTTTGTTTGTTTTTTGTTTGTTTTGTTTTGTTTTAGTTGGAGTCTCACTCTGTCGCCCAGGCTGGAGTGCAATGGCATGCTCACGGTCACCGCAGCCTCCACTGGCTGGGTTTAGGCGATCCTTTTGCCTCATACTTTCAAGTAGCTGGAACTACAGACGCACGCCACCACATCCAGCTTATTTTTTTTGTGATTTATTGTAGAGGTGAGGCCTCACCAAGTTGTCCAGGCTGGTCTCGAACCCCCGAGCTCAGGCAATCCTCTTGCCTCGGCCTCTAAAAGTGCTGAGATTACAGGCTGAGCCACCGTACTTGGTCTCCATCCCTTCTTTTATTCCTCAGGAATTTGTCTAGCATTTGTTATGTGCCAAGCTCTGCACTGGGTGCTGGGTATGCAGAGGCAACTAAGACAGACACATCCTGTGTTCTCTCAAGACCACGCTGCCATGAAAAGCATGATGAACCCTAGAGTAGGGGAGACCACGCCACCCTGTGAAGGGTAGATGCATAGGTGGGATCAGGATCCATGGAGGCCTTCCCAAGGAGGAAGCCTGGGAATAGAAACAAAGTCAAAATGGGTACTAGGCAAGTGAGAGAAAGGTGGAAGAGTCAGTCAAACAATGGCTGGTCAGGGGAAGTGCTCTGTTGGGTGCAGAATGTGGATTTAAGGAAGAACCCATAAAGGTAGGCGAGGCTTAGCTTTGAAAAATGTTTTATCCCTTGCAGAGGACTTTGAACTTCAACCAAAGGTGATGGAGAAACCACTTACATATCTCGTCATGGAGGAATTATTACAGGAAACTGCAGTCATTTAAGAGGGCATAAAGGTGACATAGCTGCATAGATTTTAAGTTTAAAAAAGCAGAACATAAAAATATTTTGCTCACTGTGATGGTTGAAGTATGAAATGTGATTAAGGGAGGGTGACTAATAGTAGAATCTATTATTTGCTGGTGAGAGTCTTTAAGAATTCTTTATAATATTCATTCAGCATTGAATCTCTACTACACGCCAATAAGTCTGGATACAATCCCTTCCCTCTACCATCAAATATGGAGAGCTCTGATAACTTTTATGCAACTTTTAAAAAGTGTGGGATGATGAAATGTCCAAAATGGGCAAGTCCGCAGAGACTGAGTGGTTGCCGAGATCTGGGGGGAACAAGGGGTTGGAACGACAACAACCAGGCACTGGGCTTCTTTTTGAGGTGATGGAAATGTTCTGGAATTATGTAGTGGTCATGGATGAACATATGGCCTTATGAATACACTAAAGTTCACTGAATTGTGCACTTTGGTTAAAATGGTTAATTTTATGTTATGTGGATTTTATCTCAATAAAAAGTATAGGAAGAGGCTGGGCACAGTGGCTCAAGCTTGTAATTCCAGCACTTTGGGAGGCCGAGACAAGAGGATTACCTGAGTCAAGGGGTTCAAGACCAGCTTGGGCAACTTGGTGAGACCTTGTCTCTACAATCAATAAATATGTAAGCCGGGTGTGGAGGTGCATGCCTGTGGTTCCAGCTACCTGGAAGGTTGAGGCAAAAGGATCGCCTAAGCCCAGCAGGTTGACATTGGGGTGGCCATGAGTATGCCACGGCATTCCAGCCTGGGCATCAGAGTGAGACCCCGACTCAAAAAAAATAGTGTAGTAAGAAAAAATATGCAGATGGATTCTGCAGAGGTGGTAGTACTTGTACTTCATGGTTTCTTCTTTTTTCTTTTTTTTTTGGTAGTAAAAGGCAATCACAAGTGTGAGTTGAACTGCCAGGCGATGGGATACCGCTTCTACGTACGTCAAGCGGAGAAGGTCATTGATGGTACTCCCTGTGACCAGAACGGCACAGCCATTTGTGTGTCGGGGCAGTGCAAGGTAAGTGCCCCTGGACTGGGTGTCCGGGGTGAATTCTTGGGGTGCTTGATCTGTGATTGCTGGCTCCATTGTGTTCCAGGGAGTGGGCTTCTACCTCTACCCAGCCCACATGGGAGCCCCCGAACCGTGAGCTCTGGAACAAGTGGGCTGAGACGGGGTCTCGTTCAGCCCTGACTGTGCCTTTGATCATTGGGAGTCACCACGTCCCACTCTGGCATTTCAATTACTAAGTGATTTATGTTTGCAGCCACATGATTCACAAGGGATACAGCAACTGGGCTTGGTTGGATATGGCTCCTTCCTTGCCTGTGAAGTAGAGGTTATAGACAGGGCACTGCTGGTTAAGTCCAGAAACGGTTGGTGTCCCAGGGGTGGCATTTTAGGGCAATGGCATATTTTATCTTGCCTCTCCCCAGATGGGGCAGGCTTCCAAAGGAAAGGAAAGTTGTTTAGTGCCTTTTATTGCTGAAGTAGTACTTTAAACAGGAAGCATTTTCAGCCTCTGTGGACTTCCGAAGTCTGTTTCAGGATCTCCCTTCCCCACGTGCTGCAAACATTCTTGGGAGAATCCTTGTGGGTTTCTCAGCGTTAACAGGAAGCACCATTTGGTTACAAATAGGCATCTTAGATGAAATTACACAAATTCTGTAACCACATTAACTCACACCAGGACCTCTTACCCCTCCTTTCATCTATGTATGTGTTCACAGAGCTAAGACGTAGCAGGTAAATGATTCTATCGTAATAACACTCAGTAGCTGGCAGGACTGATTTTCATCAAAGCAAGAGCCCTTTGGCTATAACATCTGAAGGCTCCCATCATGGTTTGGATGTAAACTGCTGCAGCATTTAATATTAGAGCTATTGAAATGTGATTTATAAGACAACTTCCCTCCGCCAACATTTTTTAATGAGGAGATTTCAAATAGTACAGAAAATAATTTATCAAAGCAGGATAACAGTCCCGGATTTCAGATGGAAGTTAAGGAAGGAGAAAAACTGTCACTTGGTATCTGATGAGTGTAAAATACCTTTGGAAGCACAAACCTTTGAAAGAAATAGGATGCAGCGTACCAGAGGCAGGGGGCATGATAGGAAGAACACTGGAGACTGAGACATGTTCTGGCCGCCCATTTTCCACGACCTTGGGAAAAACCACTGGTTTTCACACACCCTCTCTGAGCCTTGGTGTCCTCAGAAAATCCCCAAGGGAGTTCTGTTAGCATTTTGGGTTCTCTGACTGTATGGTCTCTGCTTCTAGATGTTACTAAGCCTGAAATGCTTAGTAACACTTCTTCTTTCAGGTCCTGAATCAACTGTTTGATTTCTGAATACAGGTGTTATTATTATTAATGTCATGGTTAAAACATGCCCCCCAAGTCAGACTGCCTGGTTTCAAATCCTATCTCTGCCACTGATTCACTGTGTGATTCTGTAAAAGTTTCTTAAGTTCTCTGTGCCTGAGTATACCTTCTACAAAATGAAGAGGATGACACCTACCTGCTGTGTTGTGGTGATGAATCCTGACCCCGTAACAGGGTCTGTCACTTAGTAAGCATGCTGGTATGGTATTATCACTGTGTATGCCACATATTATTATACTTGAGTTTTCTGTGCAAAAAACAGTTGCTTTTGGGTGGTAGACTATAAATTTGTGAGACTGACATGCTCTTTTGAGGCAACGTTTGCACACTGTCATGTGAATCCCCAGGGGACTGCAGATACTAATTCAGCAGATCTGAGAAGGGCCTGAGAACCAGCTTTTCTAACAAATTCCCATGTGATATGTTGTTGCTGGATCATACTGAGAGTAACAAATTTTTAAGTGACAGTGATTAAAATATATCAAAAAGGCAGAAACGTAAATATGGGCTGGTAAGATGACTTGGAAGGCGGATGAAATGTGGTCTCTTTTCACAGGAGCACCTGTTTTCTTAGTGTTGCATCAAGTGTCTTTGAGCTGATGATATGAAACAAAAATGAACACTAATAGGAACATGGGTATGGGTTCTTATGAACTGATGAAAACCATTCAAACTTGAGCACTACACAGTCTGCAAATGATAATTACTATGAGGCTGAGACAAACGTTTCCCAGCATGTGAGCAAATTACTAGGAATCTAGTGTTCCAAGGACCACTTTGATATTACTCCTTATTTGTTCTCCCTGCTTTTGCCTCACTGAAGTTGTTGGAACCCCTGACTATCCCACCCTCTCCAGAAACTTCAGTTTAAATAATCAGAAGTACATTTGCTTCCCAGGCTGAAGTTCTGTTTACTTTGCAACTTTCAAAGGATAGAGTGTCCTTTTCTGAATATTTGATTGGAAGCCCAGAATTCAGAGGGCTTTTTCTGCCTCCCTGCCTTGTGGCTAGGAACATCATCACAGGCAGATGGTTCTCCCTGAGATGCGTCTGTGACTGAAATAGCACAGTGCCTCTCCTGGCCACATCAAGTTGAAGGAAATAGCCAGACCTGCAACAAAAGCTAATGAAAGGTGGCAAGCATTAAGTAAGAGTAAATTGTTAGCTGGGAGAGGCAAATGAAGGCCCCAGTCCCAGCCACTGCAAGCTGGATGGCTCTGGTCCGTCTCCCGGAAGGCCAGTGCTCACCCTGTTGCAGAGCTCCCCTGTGTTTCAGATCCTGTTGCTGGAGCTCCCCTGTGTTTCAGATCCAAGAGCTGAAAGAGGCACTAGAAGGATGCAGACATTCTGGGACTGGCTTGGTAGGGGTGGGGACTGGAGACAGCGGGGGGCAATCTCCAGTCCTTTAGTGCTGGGTGACACTTTCTGTCTTGACAAGAACCGAAGGATCCCAAATGCTGGCTTCAGGTTCATGACTGCATATGGAGAGGCCTTGGAGGGAAAGGGCAAGTAAAGCTTTCCCTCTGTCATTTTCTCAAACAAGAGAGTGTTTCTGAAACCCTCAGAGATCCTGCCTTCCTTCCCTCATCCTCCTCTTCCCACACATCAGATAGATTCCTATTTGAAGACTGTCCAACCAGTCTTCAGAAAGGGCTCAGAGATACTTCCAGCCCTTCCCAATCATTATTGTCATCTATGCAAGTGAAATAGCATTTAGGTCTTGTGAACAGAGAGCACAAGTATATTTTCTTTCATTAAGCATCACTGAACTTTACTGTGATTTACTTTTACCAGATCTCAGTTTTAAACTTTTTAAAATTCCACATCTTTTAAAAAGTTTTTTAAAATTCCACATCTTTAGAGTTTGATGTGTTTTGTTTTTGCTCACAACTTCAAAAAAAAAAAGTATGACAGGCATTTGAAAGCACAGGTAGCCAGGTGCATTGGCTCACACCAGTAATACCAGCACTTTGGGAGGCCAAGGTGAGATCACTTGAGGCCAGGAGTTTGAGGCTGCAGTGAGCTATGATCTCATGCTCCTAATCTCCAACCTGGACAAAACAGTGAACCCCTGTCAGAAGGAAGGAAGCAAAGGAGGGAAGGAGGGAAGGAGGGAAGAAAGAACAAAGGTAGGGGTGCCATGGGATAGGAGGAGAGGGCAGGGTCACATGGGTGAAGGACTAGCAAAAAGAAAAAAAAGCTTAAAACCTGAGCTCCCCAGAGACCAATCTTTCAGAAATCTCAGGCTTTCAGACTTGAATGATCCTGAAAGAGTTGGAATCACCCTAAGGCCTATCTCTATCCGCCCCGCCCCCCCAAAAGAGTGTTTGGGTGTAAAGAAACAGAGCTTGAATAGGTGCCTTACAAAAAACAGGCTGCTTCCAAATCACAAAGGAGGAAGGTGTTGAAGCAGATGTGAGCCAGCAAGGAACCATTTCTGAGAGTTTACCACGTGTCAGACACTGGGCTGTGTCCTTTATGACTAAATGATTTCATTTATTCATTCATCTTTACAATGACCCAATCAAGGAGGAACTATGAATCCCCATTTTACAGAGGACTCTTGTGAAGAAGTGAATTGTACACACCAACAGCTACATAGGGCTTATTATTAACACTGTCTTTTTAGAACAGAAGAAGCTGTTTGTATATGATGGAAAAAAAATTCCATTTGCTTTGAAGTCTCTCTCTTCTTCTCAGTTAATTTTTCATACTTCCTCTTTGCAAAATGACTGTCTTTTCAAAACACAAATCAGGATGAGTCTCTCTTTTGCTTAAATTCCATCTGTGGCTCCCCATTGCCTGTGGAATAATGTCCTGGCCCCTCAGCGTCTGCATCCTGAAAGCCTCCCCACCCACCTACTCCCCCTGTAGTTCTCGGTACTGGCCAGGCTGGATCATATGTTACTCCCTGACCCTGCGGGCCTGCTGGTTCGTGGTTTCACCTGAAGGTACACTCCATCCCATCAACCTGGATTGCCATGCTGTGTCCAGTTTTTACTTTAGCACAATGCCTGCCATTTGAATAGGTGCTTAAAATAAATGTCTACATGGATCAATGTATTCGTGGACTCAATATGTTGGATTTCAGCAAATGAGATTAACCGTGAATCCTGCACAGAGTTTTCTCATCTGGGGTGGGATGGGCAGTTGAATGTGAATAACACAAGCAGATGAAATCCCCTTAGCCATATCCCCAGAACCCAACACCTTGAAGGTGAGGTATTCTCGGCACCTCCCCAGACTCCTGTCTTCCTCACCTTACTTTTTCTGTTGCTTGCTCTGCATTTCTGCCGTCCCCTCAGAGATGATGGCAGAAGAGCCTAAGAAAGTAAGTGCGTAGTCCTGCGGTATCCTCTGTTGAAGGGAAGGATGCCCTTTCTGCCCCCAAAACCCCTCACACCATGTACACTCCTGGTCAGTCATCATCCTCATGGCAGGGCAGTTCCCAGAGTCACCATCTGCCCACACTCAGTGTGGTTTTGACACTGCTCAGCTTCCATCGAGACACATCGGCAAATAGTTTCATGTTTATTCAATAAGTTAAAGCAAGATAACTCTTTCCACATTCCAGAGATAAGCTCTGGACCACTGTTTTGCCCTGACAGGGAAAGGACGACCTAGTAGGTGTGTGAGTGTGTGTGCAGGTGTTGCATGTGCAGTGTGTGCATGTGTGTGTGTTCAGTTGCTGAATTTCCATCTTCTTCCTTTATAAATGCCATTGTTCTTCTGAACCAAACAAGTGGACGCTGCCTATTTCTCTGTCCTTTTGCCCCAAATTGCTTTTTTCCCCCTTTTGGCTGCTGGCTTCATTTTGTGGACTTGGCTTAGAATTTATGTTGTTACTTGAATGAGACCAAGAGAATAATGGGATGGGGTAAATTGTTCTTGTCTGTTGCCAGATGTTTGCATGTTTCAGCCTTGAAGTAGGGTGGAGAACTTCTAATTTGCTTACATCCCAAGTTTATGTGACCCTCTGTGGACTCCTCCTCTTATTCCCACCCCAAGCAGACTGTTCCAAAAGTACTTTCTCTTTATCACTCTTAAAAGCCTATGTATATGAAGTTGTAGTTTATTTTGACATGTGTCTGAGTTTCTAAAGGAGAGAGGTCGAGTGTTATATGTGTTTGCATCCTCAATGCTTAACAGATTAAAGTTATTCAACAAATAGTTTTTAGATATGCAAATGACTGAGCAAAAGAATAAGTTAGAAATTAGTCATGAAACCTCCTTTCCTGAAAATAATCAAGAATAGACTAACCAAGAATTAAACTTCTAGGGCCTTTGCTCTGTTCTCAAGACTTCTCGAAATCTTAAACCTAGCATAATCCTGATGAAATTTGCCTTACATTTTTTTCCCATTATCTATTACTTTTTCCCATTATCTATTATTTTTCTCTCTTTTCTTTTTTTGAATAGGAGTCTTGCTCTGTTGCTCAGGCTGAAGTGTAGTGGCATGCTCATGGCCACCACAGCATTGGCTTGCTGGGTTCACAAGATCCTTCCACCTAAGCCTTCCAAGTAGCTAGAACTACAGGCATGCCACCATGCCTGTCTAATTATTTTTATTTATTGAGATGCAGGGTCTTGCCAAGTTTCCCAGGCTGGTCTTGAACCCCTGGACTCGGGCAGTCCTCTCGCCTCAGCTTCCCAAAGTGCTGGGATTACAGGAATGATTCACTGTCTGGCCTGTTTTTCTCATTTTAATCACTAGAACAACTATCCAACATAAAAACTCTGTTTAGATTTCTTAATTAATATATACTTAAATGAGCCAGGCACAGTGGCTCACACCTGTAATCCGAGCACTTTGGGAGACTGGGGTGGGAGGATTGCTTGGGCACAGGAGTTTGAGACCAGCCTGGGCAACATAACGGGACTTCATCTCTACAAAAAAATTAAAAATTAGCCAGGTGTGGCATGTGCCTATAGTTCCAGCTACTTGGGAGGCTAAAGTGGAAAGATCGCCTGAGCCCAGGAGTTTGAGGCTGTGGTGAGTTGTGATTGTGCCACTGTTCTCCAGCCTGGGTGGCAGAGTGATACCCTGATTCAAAAAAAAAATTGTGTGTGTGTGTGTATTAATTAACAACCTAAGTAATATATATAGTTAATTAATACAACAAATAATCCTAACTTCTCACTGTCATACACTGGGAAAGGCACTGGGAAAAAAATAATATGGTTCCTACCCAAATTAAGCTTAAAACCTAATGCGGAAAGTAATAAAAAGTCATTTAACAAACAAAAGAATCACAAATTTTTATGAGTGCTATGAAGTTAACAGCATGCTGAAATAGTGAAAAATGGTGGAGGGCATGCTTCAAATGGAGTGTTAGGGGAGAGTCTGCAGGGAGGACAGGGGTCCAGATAACAAGCAAAGGCAATACTATTGACCTTGTGGGTCCCGGGGATTGGAGAAAGTGAATGCCAAGTCTCTAGCCCAGCACCCAGCACATATGAGTTCAGAAGCTGATGGATGTCAAGATGACTTTTTGTGAGTATTCCCTGCTCTCTCCCTTGGGTTAACCTGGTCTTCTTGTGATGGTGCCATTCTTAGTTCCTCCAAGGTACGTACACTTCCTGAGCACATGTTGGCTTTAGCAATGGAAAGCCCTACATCAAGTCTCTCTGGACCTGGAGAGACTCCCCTGGAAAGTGGATCATACAATGGATTGAGAAGAGGCTTTAGAGCCAGCCGGTGTCTCCAATATTAAAACAGGTAATAGAGAGGCTGTTCAGGTAAAACTGGGATGGGATATCCTGAGTGTCCAGCACAGTCCCCCTAGGAGTGTGACAGATGAGAGAGCGCTTTAGCACCCCTCTCCTAACTTTTCAAAGGAATGGGTAGCATTTCCCTAAAGGGAACTTGAAGTGTTCTGCCTGGTAAGGGTGGTTCCCTAAAAGGAACTTGAAGTGTTCTGACACTGGTAACTGAGAAATGAGGGTAAGCTTCAGTAGAGAATAGTCTTCTGCGCCAGACAAGGAGTTCACCCCTCCTGCCCCCCCCTTCATTTCTGCCGCTAAACCAAGCACAACCTGGAAGCACTGAGTGTGGTCTGTTATGGTATAGATGCTACAGAATCATGCAGTGTTCATTGTAAACGGTCCATTTTACAGAGAGATTTTAGGGATGCAGAAAACCGTGCCATGGAGGAGACCCCTTGCAGTCTCTGTTTAGACTAGTAGGGCCCAGGGAGCAGTAGCCCCTTTCCCTTTGGTCCCTGTGCATGATCTTGCGGAGTCAGTTCATGTTGTTTACTGGTCATACTGACACAGGATCAGACATTTTAAAATTATTGTTATTATTTTTTTAACATAGGTTACTTAGCCTAATGTCTACATGAAGATGGGGAGGGAACATCCACCATCCTAACCCTAATTTGTGATAGAACAGCCATAGAGAGAGAGATTGAGGTGCTGTGCATCTAGGTATAGATGGGTATTCGGGGGCAAAAGTGCCAGATGAAAACATGTAAATTTTTTATTTCATATTTTTAATATGTAATACATTTATGTGACTCAGACATCTAAAGTATGATCCCTACCCCTCATCCATCCAGTTCCCTATGCCTCAACAGAAAATAACCACTGGTTGCAAGCTTCTTTTTTTTTTTTTGAGTTGGAGTCTCACTCGGTTGCCCAGACTGGAGTGCAGCTGGGCTCTGGTGATCCTTCCGCCTCAGCCTTCCGCGTAGCCGGAATTACAGGCATGCGCTACCACGCCCGGCTGATTTTTTGATTTATTGTAGAGATGAGGTCTCGCTGCCCAGGCGGGTCTCGAACCGTGGGCTCAGGCAATCCACTCACCTCAGCCTCCCAAAGGCGCGGGATTACAGGCTGAGCCACCGAGCCCGGCCTGCAAGCTTCTTTTTAATGACAGATGTTGTTATGCATCTATAAGCCAATTCCTTTTATTATTATATTTATTATTATTATTATATTTTGTCCCTTTTGACACACATGGTAGCATATTACATACATGGCTCTCTGTACCTTGCTTTTCTTCTTTAGCATACCTTTACATTTCAATATCTAAGGAACATCCTCATTCATTTTACACTTGCATGCTATTGTACTGTATGATTTAATCATAACTTATAAACTGTGATGCACATGTAGGTTGTATCTAGTCTTTTACCATTACCAGTAATGTTGCTGTAGGAGTCATGGGAAAGCTTACCCCATCACCCTCTGAAGGCTTGCTGACAAAAGGCAGATTAATAGGAGAAAAGGCATACAATATCTATTTTAACATACACAGCATAGGAAAACCAGGATCAAGGACAGAGCTGTGAAAATGTTGTAGGGGATCTGACCCCTCCCAGCATGGCAGGAGACAGAGCTGGGTCAGGGAAGATGGGGCCATATTGGAATTGGCCCTGCCCTGGAGCAGGTGACCCAGGTGCTGCAGACACACAGATGTTGCCATGCTCCACCATGGTCATCTATCCAAACCCCGGAGTCCAGAGGCTTAAAACCAAAGACATAAGCTCACAGCAAGATGAGTGCAAGACTTTGAGGGAGCACAAGATCTAGCTCTTACAGCTGTCATCCACAAACAAATCTAGCAAATATCAAAAATACTGCAGAAGCAAAAGTTTTTAAAAACAGCCAACAGAGACAGCATAAGTCTGACTGACCAATAGACTCAGGCAAAAATGCCTACATTAAATTCTAAAGGCATTTTAAATTTATCAACAATTTTGAAACTAGCTTTATTTACCAAACGTTTATTAATGTCACAAGAACCTAAAAAGTATTTGGGCTTATTTACTTAATTTATGAGTGTTTACTTATTTCTAAGTCAATCTGGTGGCACATAGACAATATATAAACTTATGTACATAGGCATATACATACATGCATCCATAACATATAGCACGCACATACACAAAAGCTAAAGAGATCAGGAAAAGCAATATCAGAAAGGCAATAAAAGAGAGAGGAGCTTTAGGATGAGGAGAAACCTGCTCATAACTCTTGGGGCTTCATGAAAAAGATGGGAACCCCAAAACACATGTGGGTCAGTGGTAACCTCTTTTGTGTTTCTCAGGGGTTCTTAGGAGCCCCCTCTAGATCCCTTCATATGGCATTGAAGGTGGTAAGGAAAAGAGGGGCAGAAGTAAATGGAAAAATAAGTTGTAGAGGAGCCATTTGGGGGTGGTTACGTCTACCAAAAGACTAGTGAAGTTTTAGTTGAGAGAGATTTGAGAAGAAGGGGTCTAGTTGACTAAAAAGTTCCCATGGAAAATAGCGTCCAAATGAAAACAGAGAAAC
Organism: Cephalopachus bancanus; assembly: GCA_027257055.1. Lineage (NCBI taxonomy): Eukaryota > Metazoa > Chordata > Mammalia > Primates > Tarsiidae > Cephalopachus > Cephalopachus bancanus. Next base: position 922,768 of record JAPVLO010000288.1, on the reverse strand, counting down.
ATAATAAAAATACGATCTGAATGTCAGCTTTTAAATACGCTGACTTTTGATCATAGAGCTCTTAAAAATCCTTTTAAATGCCTTATATCAGTTATCTGCTAGGCAAATATAAAATATTCCTGATTTTAAAATTTGTTTGTTAAACCAAAATATTTACCACGTGATTCAGTACCAAAACCAATAAACCTTTTATGACTTAACCAAGGGCAGGCAGTGCATCTCCAAGAGGTACAAGGAAACAGTCCTCACAAGACTCAGAGTCTCTAAAGAGACATAGAGATGAACAGGAAAGCAATAGAATAGACATCCATGAGAGGGAAAAGGATCAATAGCACATGGCTACACCCAAAAGTCAAGAGGCACACAAATATAAATTCAAAACAATTCAAGTTTTTTTAAATTTTAATTTTAAAGATATAGGGTACAATTCAGGGTTAGGTAAACAAATGGTCATTGTACATACAGGTGAAGTTTGGACCTCACACATACTGGGAAAAATATTTGCCAACTGTATATCTGGCAAAGGCCTAACATCTAGGATCTACAAGGAACTCAAACATGCCAAAACGAAAAAAAGATCAAACAGCCCTATTAAAAAGTGGACAAAGGATATGAATAGATACTTCTCAAAAGCAGACATATGTGCAGCCAACTGATATATGAAAAATGCTCAGCCTCACTAATCATCAAAGAAATGCAAATTAAAACTACACTGAGATACCACCTAACTGCAGTCAGGATGGCCATCATCAATAACTCAAAAAACAACAGATGCTGGAGAGGATGCAGTGAAAAGAGAACACTTCTACATTGTTGGTGGGAGTGTAAACTAGTACAATACAACCTCTGTGGAAAGCAGTGTGACGATTCCTAAAAGATCTAAAAATCTACCTCCTATACGACCCAGCAATCTTCCTTCTGGAAATATACCCTAAGGAACTCAAATCATTCTATAAAAAAAGATAATTGTGCACACATGTTTATTGCAGCACTATTCACAATAGCAAAAACAAGGAACCAACCATGCTGCCCATCGAAAGTAGACTGGCTTTTTTTTTTTTTTTAAATAAATGTCTCTTTTTTCTTCTGAGTTAGAGAATTTACATCTCCAAGGGACTTGTTCCAACTCCAGCCACAGCAGAGAAAGTGCAGAGCCCTAGCCACTAGACAACAGGCTGTAGAACCTTTTTTGGCAAATCCCACAAAAGGTCAAAGGAGACACTAGAGGTTTTAATTTCATTTTAAATCTGATTTCTACCTGTTTCTTAGGACGCAAAATGCATGAATCATCAATGAAAAAAATGATAAATAGAACCTTATTAAATTAAGAACTTCTCTATCAAAACACTCCTTTAAAAGAGTAAAAAAACAAGAACAGAATGGAGATAAATATTTGCCCCCAGATGTTTATCCTTTTTGTTTGACGAAAGCCTGATATATAGGATATGCAGCTAACTCTTATAACATAAGACAAGAAACAATCCAATAGAAATGGGCAAGCATTTGACTAGGAATCTCACATGAAGATAACCAAACGGCCAATAAGCATCTGAAAAGATAATTCATATTCTTGCTTACCAGGAAAATGTAAATTAAACCTACAATGTGATATTACTACACAATCTTTAAAAAAGAAACTGAGGAGAAAAGTTAATAAGGATGTTAAGTAATTGAAACTTTCTTACACTGCTCTGCATGTAAACTCATTACAACCACTTTCAAAAACTCTGATAGTGTCTCCTACTGGTGGACGTCATCACACTCTGACCCAACAATCCACTCTCAGGTGTATACCCAATAAGTGCCTGCCTCTGTTCACTGTGTAGAAGAGTGCTCAAAGCAGCATCATTTGGTACTTCTCCAAACTGGAAGTAACCCAAGGAGGCATCAGTAATACACGAAATAAATATAATGGGTCATATATCTTTTTTTTTTTTTTTGAGTTGGAGTCTCACTCTGTCATCCAGACTGGAGTGCAGTGGCCGCTCCCGGCCACCGCAACCTCGACCTGCTGGGCTCCGGCGATCCTTCCACCTCAGCCTTCCGAGTAGCCAGAATTACAGGCATGCGCCACCACGCCTGGCTGATTTTTTTATTTATTGCAGAGATGAGGTCTCGCTGCCCAGGCGGGTCTCAAACCCACGGGCTCAGGCAATCCACTCACCTCAGCCTCCCAAAGGCGCGGGATTACAGGCTGAGCCACTGAACCCGGCTTCATATATCTTTTTAATAAAGGGTTTCTGTACAAATATAAAATTAATTGCAGCCATGTTAAATGTTTGTATAAGACTTGAAAACATAACTAAATTATTCCAACATAAGATAATGCATTCTGTGTGATTCACTTTAAATAAAGTTCACAAATAAGCAAAATAAATAAATAAATAAATAAAATCTGATTTCTGCCTTTTAAAAATCTTGCCAAAGGACTTTCTAGATTATATATGTCTTTTGTGTCTTTTCGTAAATACTAATAGGATAGTTAAGACAAGAGCTCTCTAAAAAGTATTCTTTTAAATATAGCCAATGTACTTATCCTGCAAGTGACTCAAGCCACCAAGCTTTTTTCATGGAAAATACCAGAGGTAACTTTCTAGGTTTAGAATGCCATGGATGTAAGTGGCATGTTTTAAATGGGTGCAAAAGATGTGGCATTTTTTAAATGGGTGCAAAAGATGTGGCTCTCATGATCTCCCCCCAAATTTACTCCCAGAAATAGGCCAAGATAAAAGAACAAAAGATTTTGCTACCATAGGCACTTAAGGATGGTGTTTGTTTGCAAGATGTCTCTGGTTTCTCCATAAGCATGGGGACATGTGGTCATATGGGGGTGCCTCCAGTCACAGACCGGCCACCCATGACCCTGGGCAGGCAGTTCGAGATTGGACTTTCCCAGCACTAACCAGGCAACAGAGATTGAGATGGCAAAACCTCCTGATGGATAGGACTCCTTATTAAGACCAACTCCCCTGAGAGCTTGGCACATGTTCAGATAAAAGAGAGAGCTGTTTAAAATTCTACTTGTCTCGGATTCTCAGTCTTTTCAGACTGACCACCAAACGTGACCCGAAAATCACAACCCCTCAGATGGGAGAGACCAAGAGAGTAGTCCCCCTCAGTTACAAGTCATCTCTTAATGAAAGAAGAAAAGCAGGATGCAGGGGCAAGATGAAAGGGGACCCTCATCCAGTTTTTATTTCGGGGTCCCACAGCACAGTTTGTCTTAAATAAACATGAGTTTAATGAACACTGAAACTCTCCAGTCTGTGGAGGTTGGCTCAAAAGATGGGCTTATAAGGGCTTTAGGCCTGTGTTCTATCTGATTTCTACCCTAAGGTGCCCCTCACCCCCTCTTTAAGATAAAGTGACACAGGACAATAAAGGAAAAACAAAGACTATATCTGGAAGAAAAAGATCAGACAATATGAATATTCACACCAAAAATATACCAGATTTTGCTACACCTAAGACTGGTTATGAAAATGTTTTTCTCCCATTAATCTTTAATTTGGTAAAGGAAAATGAGACAGTGTTTTTGTGTTTTGTTATTGTTTTTTTTCTCTGCTAGATTGAATTTCACAAAGAAACTGATCAGAATTTCTCACCCTTCTCCTGGCTTATCAGATCTGGGCATTCCCTTGACTGAGGTCTCCAGAAGAACAGAGCAGTTTTGGTTATTCTGCTCACAGCGCCCAAACTGTAGGGGCCAAGAGAAAGCTTTCTCCTTCACCTTCTGAAGGTTTCCTGAAAACCAACAAAAGGCATACACAATTTATTTTAACACGCACAACACAGGAAAATCATGGGAGAATGATTATCCAGTAACCAACTTGGGTACAGATGTTTAATACCCTTCTTCCTAAGCGAAGATGGGATAGGAGAAATGTGGCTGTTTGAAGGATGGTGAATGATTTCTAAGGGGAAATAAATGAACTTGGAGAAAATGACCTGGGACAAAATCTGTTGGACCCACAGAAGAGACAATGACTGGTGAATGATTGATTCTCTTTGAAATACCGAATGGGATGGAGATAGAAGACAATGGTGTGACAAAAGTCTGTCCAGGTGTGTTGACAGACTTGAGTCTTTCTTCCTGTGATCTAAGTTAATGACTACTCAGGGAAGGGACCAGACCTCATTGTTTCCTTCTTTGGCTAATGCGGATAAGGGAACTTCAGAGAACAGCTTTTGGGAGAGAGAGAGAGGATTGATATGGAAGCATGGTCAGAGAGACCTGGACATGATTCTTGAGTCCAGCATGTCAGAGCGCTGTATTTTGGGGCACTGGCTTCTGAGCCCCAACATTGCAATACATGCACTCGTATGTGGGTCCCTTGTCACATTTGCATTCTTAGAAGGGAGTCAAGAACACATATGGATTTGTGATTGTAATAGTTAGGGGGTGGCAAATTGCTCTCCAGAGTGGTTGAAACATCTCATACTCCCACCAGCGATCCACCTTTGGGTTTTTGCCAATCTGGTAGGGGAAAGTGTTGTCTCCTGTAATTTTCATTTGTGTTCATCTTCTTTGAGTGAGGTTGGGCATCCTTTCATGTGTTTAAGATTGCCCAGGGCCTGGGCTAGGATGCGTTGACTAAGGTGCTTTCTGTGCAAAACTGAAGGAGGTGTTTCCTGAGTTCAAGAGTGTTCTTCAGTTCTGTGTCCTGGGCCCCTCCCCGGCCTGCCCCAGTCCCCACCCTGCACCGTGCCCTCACCCGGGAAGCATTTACATTCCTTTTGTGTGATCTGACATTTTATTATCTTTGCACAGTTTTCTATTGGGTTTGTTGACCTTTTTCTTAACTTGTAAGAGTCGTTCTTACATTAAAGAGATTATATATGCTATAAATCGCAGGGTTTGGGGGGTTATTTGTTTGTTTTGTGGTCAGGTAGCCTATTTACTTATGGCTTTGCTCATGTGGTTTCACTTATTTTTGCCATGCACAAGTTTTAAATTTTTTAAATGGCCAATTTACCAATTTTCTCTTTTGCAATTCTGGATTTTTTGTCATAAAAAGCACCTTCCACATTTTGGAGTTATTAAAAAAAAACTCTCCTGTGTTTTCTTTCATAAATTATGGTTCTATGCATTTACATTTTTACATTTTACTTTAATTCATTTGGAATTTACCCGAGTGAATTGTGTGAGGTATGGATTTAATTTTACTTTTTCCAAACCTTTATCATAATTGAATAGTCCATCTTTCCCCTGCTATTTGGGATTCTCTCTTTATTACTGTATGTTTGTATATATCTTGAGCTTTTTATTCTATTATATTAGCCTCTGTATCTTTTCATATACAAATGCCAGAACATACATTTTGAAAGAGAAATAAAACATACCAGTGTTTGAAGTTATGAAGGGTACATTTGCTTTGCTTGGGGCAAATGCACTCAAAGACTTCAAATGGAAATCCTCCTTTGTTCATCTCTAGGAAAAGCCACGAGTGTTTGGGGGCCTTAGTGAGACTTCCTATTTACAATATGTTTTTACTTGATTGAAGAATGAACATTCCATGACTTTCTGGACCAGAATTGCAGGAGCCACAATCATGCAAACGATTCCAAATGACAAAAATCAGGGGAGCCCAAGCCAAGAGCTCACAGACAGCCAAGGGAAAGTATCTTTAAAATGGGAACTGAAGGATTTATTGAAAAACACAGAATAAAAATTCTAGCAGCTGTTTGCTTTTAGAAAAAAAACTAGATTTGACAGGGGGAAGAAATCTCTGCTCTTATGAATGGTTGTCGGGGTACTAGCTTCTGTCATTCAGTAATCAGGCAGTACCTTCTTCATGTTTTATTTTATATGGGTCATAGCAATTTTTGAAAGTTTATCGACCCACCTTCTAATGGTTGGAAATTTTCTATTGTTTCTACTTATTTTTCTTGTGTTTTATTTTCACATTTTCCAGCAAAATGCTAGCAATTGTAGTGCTTAAGAATGTTCTGGCCGGGCTCGGTGGCTCAGCCTGTAATCCTGCGCTTTGGGAGGCTGAGGTGAGTGGATTGCTTGAGCCCGCGGGTTCGAGACCCGCCTGGGCAACTTGGCAAGACCTCATCTCTACAATAAATCAAAAATTAGCCGGGCGTGGTGGTGCACGCCTATAATTCTGGCTACTGGGAAGGTTGAGGCAGTAGGACCGCCCTAGCCCAGCGGGTTGAGGCTGCGGTGGCCGGGAGCGGCCACTGCACTCCAGTCTGGGCGACAGAGTGAGACTGCAACTCAAAAAAAAAAAGAATATTCTGGATCAGGCCAGGCACGGTGGCTCACACCTGTCATCCTGGAACGTTGGGAGGTGGAGGCAAAAGGATTGCCTGAGCCCAGGGATTTGAGACCAGCCTAGGTAACTTGGCAAGACCTCATCTCTACAATAAATCAAAAGCTTAGCCAGGCAGCCTGTGGTTCCAGCTACTGGGAAGGCTGATGCAGAAGGATCACCTGAGCCTAGCATGTCAAGGCTGTGGTGGCCATGAGTGTGCCACTGCACTCCAGCCTGGGCGACAGGGTGAGACTCCAATGCGAAAAAAGAAAAAGAATATTCTGGATCTGGTCTCCTAACCAAATCTTGATAGGGTACCAGGAGAAAGGATGATTTTTTTTTTTTTTTTTTTTGGTCCTCTACCTCCACTCTCACCCACTTGAACTGAGGGGGAGCAGTCAGAAATGGCCACGAGTCACCTAAAGGGACCAAATATGATCTTGTCAGCAAAAAGATCTTGAACTCAAAGGTCTTTGCTTTCCACAGACCAGCCTTGTTTTTTCAAAACAATGCTTAACAAAATGTTAATGTATGTTTTGTCTCCTTTGTAAAAGCAATAATATTTCCTCAGACAAAGGATCTTTGTATCCTTTATGTTTCGCGAATTATGTTCTAAAAACCTAATTTAAATACTTCACATATACATGTGAGATTTCAAATATACGGTATAAACAAAGTACAGAGCTTGGTGTTTTTGTGGTGTTTCATGTGCTCTTGCTATTATTTTTTCTCACTTAGGGAAAAATAAGCTCTCTTTTAAATAGATAATCCCCTCAGAGTGAAGCTAGAGACAATCCAATATTTTGTAAATGAAAGCCCGTGTCATATAACTGTGTTCCTGCTTTTATAGATGACGAGGCACAAAATCAAGTAAAATGCGAGACTTCTAATACTTCTTGGTGATGACTTTTTCTAGAATTGGTTGATACTGACACCTAGTGTCCAGTGCTAAAATTACATGTCCTTCTTGTAAGCGGTTCATAAGGAAACTAGCACAAATTACATTTAGGTCTGGCAATTGAGGAATAGATCCGAAGAAATTAAGTGCGGTGGAGGGATGGAGGTGATTGCAGAGGAACCTCTGAATTAGGAGGGCAGTGTCTCTTCGATGACAATGCCAAGGACCACAGATAACACTTGGGGGCAACTGTGCATGAACAGGTCAAGTGAACTGCTGTTTAGACTTAGTTCTGGATCTATTTTTAACATTTTGTATTTCTTCAGCCCTCTCCAGACCAGGTATGGGTGTCAATTCACTAATCAGATTACTCTGAGCAAGTGATAATTTCTCTTTTCTTTTTTTTTTCTTTGTTTTATTTTAAAGATGTGAGGTGCAAGGCAGGATTAGGTACATAAGTCATGTATGTGCAGGCGGACTTTGGGTCTCCAACTAGTCCTCCCTTCTCCTGGTTTAGGATCAGGTACCCTTTGTGTTGTTATGTGCCATTCCTCCTCCTTCCTCCCTCCTCTGGCAGTGTCCCATAAGTCATAATTTCTGAGATGCAGTCCTCTTACCTGTAAATTCGAGATTTTGACCCTACATCATAAACTTCTGGGTGGCTCATGCCTATAATCCCAACACTTTAGGAGGCTGAGGCTGAAGGTTCACTTGAAGCCAGGAATTGGAGACCAATCTGGGCAATATAGTAAGACCATCTTGACCAAAAACAAACAAACAAATAAATAAATAAACTTCTTAGTGAATTAAATGAGACATAGTTTTGTGTGTAAAGATCTGGGCTCATAAAGAAGAACAAAACGATGGACTTTGCAGCAACTTGGATGGATTTAGAGTCTATCATATTCAGTGATGATCTATCACAGAAACAAAGAACTGAGTACCACATGTTCTCACTCATAAACAGACCCTGGACATTTACCATAATACAACATTGTAGTAATACTACTACATTGGCAGTAGCAGGACACTGCGGGGGCGGGGGAGACCTTACATCAATAAGGTCTCAAATCAGGCCAAATGGGGACCAAAGAGAGGCCCAAACTTTACCTATATTATGATCACTTGTATACCTAATTCTGAATTGTACCCCACGTCTTTAAAATAAAAAAAAATTTAAAAGATCTAGGCTCAGCGTGCAATGCCTTATGAACAGTAACTAGCAGTGCTGGTGAGGGTGGTGGTGGGGGTGCTATGGGGATGTGTCTTCAGGGTCATTTGCATGGACCTTGATGTCTAGGAGTAGCAAAGACAGATAGTGACCAGGTACAGCAACTGTTCAGGATGTTGTAACTGGATGCTGGGATCAGTGAGCAACAGGAGACAGATCATGATATGAACAGAAAATGTGGATTGTGTGAGGCTCAGATGAGAGGCATATATTGAGGCTGAGAAGCCGCCTTGTCCACTGACTTGGGTTACAGCGGGTGGGAGAAGGGGTGGATGTCCCAAGTGTCCGTGGAAAGCGTCTTTCACCTGTGAGTAACGTGCAGTAGGGATTGCTCAGTCTGCCTCTCACCAGCTGGGTCTCCTTCATTACATTTCTTAACTTTTCTGATCCCCGCTTTCCGCTTCCATAAAGTGGAGATGATAATGGTACTGGCCCCGCGGTGCTGCCAGAATTAAGTAAGAAGATGCATGTCAGTGTAAACCGCAAAAAAAAATGGCTGAGACGTCTCAATCATTTTGGGATTTCTTTTTTGCCATAGTTTTAGGACATGCCCAGGAAAAAGAAATACAAATCACAGCAGCGTCTGTGATCTGTGCTTTTTTTCAAAGAAGACTTGAAAGAGTTCATTGTTAAAGCAGAAAGAGTGGACAGGAGGGGAAGGAGGAAAAAGGGAGGGAAAGGTTGGGGGGTAGGCAGTTGGGCAAAAGGTTTACGTTCCCCTGAAGGCTCTTGATCTGAGCTCAGTGACTGCACATTTTACATATGAAGGGAGGGCAGAGGAACTGTCAATGATGTGTTCAATCTGCACGGCACATATGTAAACATGTGGAGAGACAGAGTCTAAGTGCAGCTTCGGGGCTTGTCCATAGGGGGAATTGTATTCTGAAAGACTGAGGGACCAAGGAGGACTTTCTTTGTAAGCAGTTTATGAGGGAGGCCATCTGGGAAGACACATAGCTTTCTACCCATCCTGGCGGCCATCCACCTGGGTGCAAAAGAAAGGCAGTTTTTGTGCATGTGACTCAGTTCCCAAGCTCACCTTTCCCCTTGCCAAAAGAGAGGGGATCAAAAAAACCCCCAGAATTACCTTTCGGGGGCAGTCTTCCCCTGCTAGGTAAGTGTTCTAGGGACCCATCAGCATCTGTGGACCAGCCAGCGTTGATGTGAGAGGCTGTGTTTGGCTTCAGTGGATTTTTTTTTTTTTTTTGAGATTCTTTCCACACGTTTGCCCATTTCATGATGGGTGATTTATGAGCACACCTGCCCACACCACGCTGAGTGTTTAGGAGTTTCTAATCAAAGATGGCATGACCCTCATGCCCCACTCTCCCTATTCACCTGATCTCACCCCAAGCAACTTTTTTATTTGCTTGCTTCCTCAGTAAAAAAAGGCCTGAAGGGGAAAGGTTTTGCCGATGTGGAAGAGGTGACACAAAAAATGGCAGAAGCACTCAAAGGCATCAAAATAGATGAGTCCAAAAACTGTTTTGAACAGCGAAAAAAGCACCTCGATAGGTGTATTGCATCCAGCAGAGAGTACTTTGAAGGTGACTGAAGTTTAAACATGAAAGAATAAATACACAATTTTTTAATACTCCATATTTTGGGGGTCCCCTCTCGTAGTGAATCTGAGACCCTCAAACACCATTTTCTTTCACAAGAGCCTTAGCACACTGTGTGCCACAGCTTAGGGAGCATATGGCCACTAACTGTTAGCTCTTGTCACTATCTAAAGGGTAGAGATACAAACTGAAGATTACAAAGAGGACAAATGAAACTCGGACACAGGACTCTGATTCCTTCTTGCCTGTGTACCACCAGGTGTTCCCTCTGCCTAGAAACCCTTTCCCTCCTTTATCTGCACACATAGGTTACTTCTGTGTCACATGCCCTGATCCTGGTGGGCATCATGACTTCTTTTACTATGTCCTGAGTCCTCACAGTCCCTTGTGCAGGTATCCTCCTGTACTTATAAGGTTGTTCACCTGTCTGACCTCCCTGATAAACCGTGAGCCCTTGAAGACAGACCAGCAAAGCTTAGGTGCTTAAGAAACATTGAAAGAATTGGAGAATGTACCAGAAGTCCAGGATAGAGAAGGAGGAGGAGAGGAACAGAGAGAGAAACAAACATGGCAAAATGTTAACAGAATTGAGGTGAAGGGTCCACAAATGTTCATTGAACTATTCTTGCAACTTTTCCATTAAGTTTGAAATCTTTCTTTTTTATTTTTTGGGGTTGAAGTCACTCTGTTGCCCAGGCTGGAGTGCTATGGCATCTTTGCAGCCACCACAGCCTCGACCTGCTGGACTCGGGCTGTCCTTCTGCCTCAGCCTTCCAAGCAGCTGGGACTACAGGTGTGCATCACCCCGCCCTTCTAATTTTTTTATTTATTGTAGAGACATGGTCTCACCAAGTTGCCCAGGCTGGTCTCGAACCTCTGCCTCCCAAAGTACTGGGATTGCAGGCATGAACCACCACACCTGGCTAAGTTTGGGATCTTTCAAAATTCAATGTTGGAGGGAAAAAAAGTGAAATTTTGTTTCATTTTCCTTTTTAAATTTGAAGCATTTCTTTGTAGAGAGCTTGGGCTCTGATACCTGTCATTCTCCCTCCCCTGCCTTGTCTGCTCTGGGTGCTCATCAGAGCTGTTTGTGACCAAAGAGTGAAGCTGTCCCCTCTGCCCACAGGGGTCTTGACTCAACTTGGCTCCCATCAACTGGGTTCAACCTGTAATTAAGAGAAAAACAGATCCCCCTCTCTGTTAGTTGAGCACTTCTCCTGATGTTGCTTGGAAACCACTGTGTATTTCTGAAATTGGGTGAGAGGGAGTATGTTGGATTTTTTAAAGAGGAAGCATTGAAACAGCTTTGAAAATGCCATGTTCAATTCAGAGGCAAAACCAACCAACCGTCCAAAAACCCAATATGTTGTCACTTCCACATCCCCCTGCTGGGCATTTGCAGAACTGCAGCATCCCACATCACTTGTTTAAAAAAAATTCCCATGCTGTGGTTTTTGAAAAGCATCAAAGGAGCAAGTTCAAAGCTGTGTCCTGACTCACTGTGTCTACAGCACGTGCTGCCTCACTTTAAAGCTCTGTATTGAATTAGACCATAATGGGCAAGTGTCATTTCATAACTAAAGCAAAGGTGCATCACAAAGCCTCATCAAATGTCCCTGTTTTATTTTATTCTGCTTTTTTTTTTTAAGAAGAAAGAGCTTAAGGCAGAGTCTAGAAAGGAAAACTGTCACGCACCCATTCTGTTGAGTGGGCTGCTTGGAGAACAGGTGCCACTTCTTCCTTTTTTTTTTTAAGTTGGAGTCTCACTCTGTCACCCAGGCTGGAGGGCAATGACACACTCCCGGCCACCGCAGACTCGACCTGCTGGGCTCAAGCAATCCTTCCACCTCAACCTTCCAAGCAGCTGGAATCACAGGCACATGCCACCATGCACAGCTAATTTTTTTATTTTTTGTAGAGGTGAGGTCTCACCAAGTTGCCTGGGCTGGTCTCGAACCCTCGGGCTCAGGCAATCCACTCACCTCAGCCTCCCAAAGTGCTGGGATTACAGGCTGAGCCACCGAGCCCAACCATAATTTGTGTGTGTGTGTGTGTGTGTGTGTGTGTTGAAGTCTCATTCTGTCACCCAGGCTGAAGTGCAGTGGCATGCTCACTGCCACCCCAGCGTCAACCTGCTGGACCCAGGCAATCTTTCCACCTCAGCCTTACAAGTAGCCGGAATTGCAGGCATGTGCTACCATGCCTAGCTAATTTTAAAAAATTAATTGTAGAGATGAGGTCTCACCATGTTGCCCAGGCTGGTCTTGAACCCGAGGGCTCAGGCAATCCTCTCACCTTGGCCTCCCAAAGTGCTGGGATTACAGGCTTGAGCCACTGCGCCTGGCTGGTAGGTGCTGCTTCTCAGTGGAAAAATCTGTTTATCCTGTGATTATCCAAGGCTGAGGTGATGCCTTCTGGGTTAATGGACCTTCTGTCAACATTTTTTTAAAAGTTTCTAAGAAATAGAACTTCCCAACCATGGAATGACCTATTTTCTGTGTGGTGATTCCTTCCCTGTTAAAATGGTGCGAATGCTTAGTAAATGCATGGTGCCCAGTGGGTTGACAGGTGGGTGGTCAGCCATGGAGTGGTATTTAGGCCAGTGTGGACAGACTGACAAGCTGGATAAACGGGTACAGAGAAGGGATGTTGATGCTGAGGGCAGGCTAGGACAAGACCACTGCAAGATCCCTTTCCAACTAAGATCTTGCAAATCAGAAATTCAGAAGAATTCGGTGGCGCACTGAAGACTCTGAATCCATCTAGAGTGTCTTAGACTGATGCTATCCCTCCTACGGCCACAGGGGTCATTGCTAATGTTGTCCTGTCACGTGTCAGTTTAATTCTTAGCTAGAAGACAAACGTGTCTTCCATAGCCCAAGCCAAGATCTCTCCTGAGTGCCAGACTCATCCACTCACTCACACCTTAGGCTGAACACGATACATCTGTCATATTTACTTCCTTGCTTGCATATACTCTTGAGTTTCTGATTCAGGCAGACAGCACCTCCATTCAACTGGTCTGCAATGCCAGACCAGCTGGATGCCATCTTCATTCCCACCTCCCCACACCGCGGTGGCCATATCCTGCCTGTTCTTCTTCCAAGGCATCTCTTATGTCTGCCCCTTCCCGGCCCTCTTGAAGCCATTGCTTCATTTCAGGTCTTCAGCCAGTTCTTCTTTGTGCCATTGCAGTGGTTTCCTGGCTGGCCCTCCTGCCTCTTTTCTTATTGTTTTTCAGCTAAGCTTTCACTTTGTTGCCAGAGGGATTCTAGAATACAGATCAGAGTAAATTACTCCCTTGCTTCTGAGCCCACTCAGCATACTGCCCACAGGTAAAAGTCCAAACCCCTTAGCGTGGCATTCAGCTTGCTCCTTGCTCTAGCTCCTGCCTATCTCGGTTCTGAAAGCACATGTTCCAGCCACACCAGACCATGTGCTGCTCTCTCAATAGGCTTTGCCTCTGTTTCATGCCTCTGGGCTCTGTCCTGACTTGTTCTTCTGCCTGGAATGCCTCTTCCTCCCTCTTCACAGACAAATAGCTGCTTACCTGGCAAGACTCCACTTGGTCATCATTTCCTCTGTGATGCTATTATTCTTGGTTCCCAGAGAAGGTGGTTTCCTTTCCCTGTTGTGCCCCCAAAGAGACCTCCATAAAGACATCTGTAACTCTTTATTGCCCTTTCTGACTTACATGTCTTCCTCCCCAAGGATGCCTGGATCATCTTGAACTTGAGACCCACCTTGCCTTACTTGTTTTGATTCTCCACTGTCTAGCACGGAGTCAGCACATAATACTTACTCAAATGAACAAAGCCATCTATTATTTAGTCAGTCTTGAGATCTCCAGAGGAGTAACACTGTTCATCTGTTACTGGCATCATACCATCTGCTCATTCTTCACCAAGTGTCACCTGGCTGTCCTCTGATCTCACAGCCTCACGGGACAGATGTGTGGCATTCCAAAAGCACACTTGGAGGCCATGCTCTGGTCCCCATCAACTTGAGGAACAGGAGGTTCTCTGGTTTCTCAGGTAATCCTTCCCATCATTCCCCACGGTTGCTCTCTAAACTTCTTGGATACCTGAGTACCTGAGTAAAATTCAGAGCATTGTTCACGACTGCTGTTTTGGCTGATTAGGAAGAAGTGATGATTTAGTTTCATGGCTACAGGCTCAGAAAGTTCTTTTCAATGTTGTAGGATTCGAATGTGACCCTGACGATACAGAGGCTGCTTATGATACTGTGCTTTCCTTGTGCATCAGGACATTCAGTGCAGACTAAATTTTACTGGGTTTGATGGTGGAGATGAGTTTATACTTTACTCATTTCAGCCACTACATGCAAAATAGCTCCACATAGTTGTCTAATGGAAACCTCAAACCTTGGGATAATTAAAACTGAATTTTTTTTTTATCATTTCCCTCAACCTCCCCAAAGAAAATAACTCATAGATACTTTCTATAATATCATAGATACTTTCCCTTATATGTTCATGAACAACATCCAACTTGTCACCCAGGCCAGGAATATATAAGAAATGTAAGTCTCTCTCTCTCTCTCTCTCTCTCCCTCTCTCTCTCTCTCTCTCTCTCTCTCTCTCTCTCTCTCTCTCTCTCTCTCTCTGTGTGTGTGTGTGTGTGTGTGTGTGTGTGTGTGTGTGTGTGTGTGTGTTGAATCAGGGTCTTACTCTGTTGCAAAGGCTGGAGTGCAGTGGCATCATCCCAGCTCACTGCAGTCTGTAGGCTCAAACTTCTGGACTCAAGCAACTTTCCCACCTTAACCTCTCAAGTGAGCACCACCATACCTAGCTAATTTTTGTCTTTAATTTTTGACAGAGATGAAGTTATATTGCCTAAGCAGGTCTTGAACTGGGCTCAGGAAATTATCCTGTCTCAGTCTCCCAAAGTGCCAGGATTACAAGCGTGAGCCACTGTGCTCAGCCATAAGTGTTAATCTTAGTTCCTCTTTCCTTCCCCTCACTATATCCAGTGGTGATGAGGTTCCTAGGAAACTACCTTTTTGGTAGGTTTCTATATTTTTCTCTTCATCCTTCTTCCCACCAGCCCTTCCCTTCATCATTTCTTTTCATAGATAAGTGAAGCCACTGATATGGATTTTTCAGATTGGCCAGGGCTTCAAGAGTGTCAGCTCAATGCATCACCCAGCCTAGCCCCAGGAGTGTTGGCTATAATAGGCTGATAAGCCAAGCCCTGAGAATGTTGCAGCCATCAAAAGTGTTTCAACTTCAGAGCCTCACCTTCTGCCAACAGCTTTCCTGGTTCAGCCAGCTCTGCCAACTACAAGTCAGCCTCCAGGGTACACAGCTCTTCGACTCTGATGACCTTCTGCAGCTCTTCAGGTTACAGTTCTTGTCCTGTGCCCAGGAGGAAAGAGGGACACGGATGGCTGGAAAGTTGAGAAAGCAAGGTTTAGTGAGAGGACAAAAAAGCTTCAACAGTGGGAGGGTACCTGTGGGGGGTTGCAGATCTGGAATTGAACCCTGGTGCTTATATAGCTGTAAGACCCAGCCGATTGGCTAGCACAAGTTGTGAGCTGATTGGCCGGCACTAGCTGTGCTAATTGGTCAATACTAAGGACCAATTGGCAGGAGGTAGGGGCCTAAAGGTGAACTGATCGGTTGGCACTTGGCAGCGAGCTGATTGGTTGTTTTTCTATCCCAGCAGTGAGTACTTAAGCTCTAGCTTGAAAGGCTTGTAGGGAGCTCGTTTATCAATGCCAGTGTATCAGTATCAGTCCTAGAGGCCTATAGGAAGTTTGCTACGTTGTTACCAGAGGATGCACCCTGTCTGTCTGCTTTGCTTTTCTCTGGCTGTCTCCTTTCTCACCACCACTTTTGTAGTCTTCCTGTCTTTAGTGTCATCTTTTCTTATGTGGAATGGCCAGTGTCACCTTATAAAATAGGAATTTAAATGTGTGCCTCCCCTGCTGTGAAACTTCCCATAATTCCTCCATGGTCTTCAGGTCTCTGCTTAGTTTTGTAGTGACACACTACTACTTCACCTTCCCCATTGGCCTTCAACACCTCTAGTTCCTAAAATAGGCCATTTTCTGTCCTGTTTTTCCATTTTTTTGGTCAATGCTGCTGCTTCTGCCTAGAATGCCTTCTTAGTGGGATATTTTTGGCTGCAGGCAACAGAAAATCCCATCAAAAAGGCTTAAACACTGAGAGGATTTATCAACTTATATAAACCCTGGCATCTGGTGGCTCTTGGATTGATGAATGGCAGCAATTCAGTGTGTCATCTGAGACAAGTTCCCCTCATTTTTCCACTCTGCCAAACTCATGCAGCTAACTCAGGCTCCCTTCCCTTCAACTTTTTGGATGTCTACCACATGTCTGAGCATCTTGGGAATATGTGACATCCAGCAGAAGAAGGAAGAACCCATTCTTTCTTATACAAGTTCATTAAGAGTGAGGAAGGCTTTTCTAGAAGCTCTCGAAGAAGAACTTGCCTGTTGTCTTATTCATTAGAACCGAGTCTCATGCTCACCCCTAACCATCACTGGCAGAGGGACTGGATGAAGACAGAAGGGGAAGGTGAAGAGAGGAACACTGGAATGAAAACCAAGGCACTGTGGGCATGGAGGAAGGGGAAATGCTCATTGGGTTGGCAGACAACAGTGTCTCCTTCTTTACCAGATGAATTTCTAGTAATTTACCAGGCTAATTCTTGAATATTCAGCTTAGGAGTAGTCTTGGGAGAGACTTCTCTGACCACCTCCCTTCCTTCTGATACCTTCAGACAACTTAACACTGTCATACAATTTATCCCACTGCAAGTGCTGTGATATTGGACTGTCTTTCAGCATCTGTCTGTTACTGGCACATAGTTACAGGCACAGTCACTAATGTTTGCTTAGTGACTGTGCCTGTAACTATGTGCCAGTAACAGACAGATGAATAAGAAAACAAATGAATAAGAAAACAAAGGACAATGAATAAGAAAACAAGGGACAAAAGCTTAGTGTGTCAGTTAGGGATGATATTCTGCTTGCAACAGAAACCCAACAGGAATGGTTTAACTAAATGAGAGCTTGTTTTTCTCATGGAACGACTCCAGAAGAAGAGGTCTTGTGCCCATTATCACGTTCTTGCAACTCTTCAAGGGCCCAGGACCCTTCTAGTGTCTTGTTCTACTGTCCTTAGCATGTCACCACATGTTCTCATGAGCTCAAACTGGCTCTTCTGCCATTGTGGAGTCCATGTTCCAGGCAAGAAGAAGGACTGAGAGAACAAGGTACTTGTCAACCAAATCTGGGCCTTTTGCTTAGACAAACAACAGCCTTCTCCGCAGCTCTCCCAGCTGACTTCTGGTTATATCCCATTAGCTAGGCGTGGGTCTGGTCTTATAGGGATGTTGCCAACACAAATGCTGCCAGTGTTCTGCTGGTTAGGAAAAGGAGGAGGCGGGATGATGTGCGTGCACTTAGGAGGTATCTGCCTTAGTCGCCTCCAGACGGTTGCAAGATGATTGGCTGTTTATTTCTTGTTCCATCTGCCAACTTGAAACCAAATAGCAGCCATTAACAAGTTGTCATGTGCGGGGATTGTGTTATAGCTTAGAAATGGGCCTTGTAAGAACGGCTTATGTCATATTTTCCACCATCCTCGTCGAGAATATCAAGAGTACAGCACTGAAAAGACTGGCGCCCAGAGAGATGTCAGTTGCCCAAGATAAAATCAGATATTTTGGTGGCAGAGACTGCTTGGGAAACAACCTATTCTAATCTCAAGTCTAACTCCCTTAACATTCTGGGGCATTTAGTGATGGCAGTGCCTGTGATCTCGAGGTAATAGAAATGAGACTTATTAACTTTTTCCCCAGTCTTATATAACAAAGTCTTCAAAAATAGAAACAGTAGTTGCATGATTTGCTAGATGCAATGCTCAGCGTAGAGTCATGTCATGAGGATCTTAATGTAGTCCCTTCTGCTTTCTGTGCATGAACTTCCAGAAAGATATAGAAAGGATTATCTCCCTGTGACTGCAGTTATCCCATCCACACCTAGATGGCACTCAGACATTGATCGGGAAAGCCATCTCTGATAATACTAACCGCCTGCTAGAAACTGACAAATTCTTGAGCCGAGGTGGTGAAAAGTTAAGTGTAGGTGGTTCTCAGGCGTGGCCGGGTGAATGGATTGGTCAAAGGAGAGGCGGTGAAAACTGAGGACTGACTGTAAACACATTTGATGATTACACAGAAACTCCTTTGCCTTCTGTTCCTCCTCTCTCCCAGCAACCACAGCAGGCAAACCAGGAAGCAGACTGATCGGGCTTACCTGGGTGTGCCTGCCTGGCCAGTGGACAGCCTCTGCTCTGCCCCCAGAGAGTCCTGGGAATCTTCTTCACCCTGACCTTGTGCCCCAAGATGGTCATCCCAGAGAAGACTCAGGACTTCACTGTTCAGATGGAGCAGGCATGTGTGCTGAGTTAGTTATTAGCGGATTGGCTTTTGAATTACTCTTGTAGACATAAACACATATAACTCAACACTTCCAGTATCAGTCTCTTGTTCTACTGACTAAATTTTGAGGGGCTATATTGGATACTGTTTCTACATGGAAGTACAGTAGAGTGGTGAAGAACATGGGCTTTGGCGTCAGAGAGACCTGGATTTCAGTCTAGGTTCTATTGTCTACTACAGTGTGGCCTTGGGCAGGTTACTTAACCTCTCAGGGCCTCAGAAAAATGGAGGTTGTACTGGAACTGACTTTACAGGGTCATTGTGAAAATCAAGTGAGATGATTTTCTGTAAACCACCTGCTACACTGTAAGTACTCATTTAAAAAAACCCCAGAGATTATTAGTCTTGCCATCTACTCTAAAGACATGAAGGTTACAGAGGACAATGATGTTAGACAGCTATCCTCATTCCCTACAGATGTTTTATAATCACTTTAGCTTGAGTTGTAAAAAGCATTGGGAGCAAAATGAGAAGTCAAATGTAACAGTAAAATCTTGCTTTAAGTTAAAATAGCATTTTAGAGATAAGTAGATTTAATTGGGAGGAAATGGATTTGCTCCAAAAATACAGACACAGAGCTCATAGAAAATGAAATGCAGGTTGCTTTAGCATCAACTGGTCTGTTTAAGAGTTACTGGCCAAAGCTTTGCCTAGTTCTTTGAGTAGCTTTCACCACACAGTCATAATAGGGATTGTAGATATTTAGGGGGAAAACTATTTAGGATTCACAATAGGAAAAGGCACAAGTTCCCATATTAAAATGCTGTGACAATGCACAGATGTGAATTGGGACTCTGGCCTAGGGCAGCTGTGCAGGGTGGACACGGATGGCCTCAAGGGAGGTGTGATATGCAAGTCCAGAATGAATCAAAAGAAGGAACAGAGGGAGGAGTGTTGTGAAGTTGGATGAATATGGAGATACAGCAGTAAGTGTTTGAAAACTCAAGGAAGAGGCAGACCTGTTGCTTCTCATTCAGGTCAGGTTGGGTCATTGTGGTTAACAAATCGGATTGTCGCACATCCGTGTGTACTCATATATTCCACTGACTGGTTGGCATTGATGCCTGGAGGACACTGAGGTCTGGAAAAAAAATGGAGACTCATCTGTTGGTGTCCTGTGGCCATGGGACCAGGTGAGAGCAATGCAGGCAGCTGAGGACTTCTTTTCTTGCCCCAGCTGTCATCCTGCAGAGCTGTTCCTGCCCAGATGGTGGGGAGAGTAGACCAGGAAACAAACAGATAGTACCTTGAGTCTGGACTCAGAAGATTCAAGTTCACATCCAGCTTCTGTCACTTATAAATTGTCTGCCCATACACAAGTTGCTTCTACTCTCTGAGCTTCAGTTTTCTCATCTGTAAAATGGAAATAATAATTCTTATAGCACCCAGAGTAGCATAACAAGTATGAATTAAGCACAGATTGGAGTTGTCAGAGATGTAACTTTGTTCATAACAGAGTTGAACTTTCTCACAAGCCCCTATTTGTACTTGGTAGTGCAGGGGAGGGGAAAATGGCTTCCCTCCACCCTTCTTGGGTTCTTGACTGGGTCAAGTCAATTGACATAAGATAGACTAACAGGAGATATACCTTATTTGCTTATGTATATATACACAGGAGTCCCACAAAATCTGAGATTGGAAGAAGAATCAAAATGACTAGATCTTATATAGCATGATAAACTACAGAAAGGACCAGGGGACTGGGGCTTCTGGGGGGGGTGTGACAGAAGTATGCGAGGAGGAAGGGAGGACTTGTATGGTGAATAAAGGTTGTCTTGCTGTGCAGGTAAAAGGCCTCTTGGGTGATAAAAGTTGCCTCTGAGCAGCCCTCAAGAGAAGAGGTGACAGTCTTTCTGGCCTGGGGTCAAGCTCTACCTCTAAGTTCCTCTCCCCGATATGATGGTATTTGAAGGTAGGACCTGAGATGGCAGTTTGGTTTAGATAATGTTGTGAGGCTGGGGCCCTCATGATGGGATTAGTGTCCTAATAAAAAAAAAAGACATCAGAATGCCTGCTCTTCCTCTGTCTCTGCTCACACCCACCAAGGAGAGGCCATGTGAGGACACAGTAAGAAGATGGCCACCTGCAAGCAAGAAAGAGAGCCCTCACCAGAACCCAACACTCTCAGACCTTAACCTGGGACTTTCAGCCTCTAGAACTGTGAGAAAACCAACTTCTGTTATGTAAGGCACCCAGTCTGTGGCATTCTGTGGTGGCCACCTGAGCAAACTGAGTAAGACAGCCCTTACCTCTGTGACAGAATATTGTCTATGTCATAGCTTGCCTCTTCTCTACAGTGTAGCTTCCTTCCAGTCAGTCTCTGTGCTCAGACCCCACCTTTGGGTGATCTTGCCCACCAAGCCCTTTCAGAATACAAAATGAAACTCTTTGCTCTGATGTGCCCAGTTCTTGCAAGTTAAACATGTTCGTCTGTCAGACCCTCGTGTCTGAAATGGGCTTTAGGAAGTGATCTGTCATCTCCTTTGTCATCGGATGCCCAGATGGAAGGCCGCAGAGAAACATGGTATTGCCTGCCACAAGTAAGCAATACACTGAGTAATATTCATGAAGCATGCTTGGTGACATGAGTAGAGGTGAAACTGTTGAGTATTCTACCTGGTAAACAGCTGGTACTCAGTGACTGTGTCCTACATTTTGACACTGAGTAACAGCCATTAATTGAGTATCCTAAAAAACAAAGCTTAACTACCCTAAAACAATGGTCGTCTGCTTGTTGCTAGCTTTGTTCCCTGGAGGCATGATATTTGCACACTGGCATGTGCAGTTGCAAAGATTTTCTGATGAGAATTTAATGGGTAGGTACATTAGAAAAATTAATTGTGGTGGTCATTGCCTTCTTGCACATTGACCATTATGACCGCCTGCTGGCAGTTCCCAGAGATGAGAAACTCCAGGCATGTCTTCCAAGCATGGGAGCACTGCAAATGGACCTTGGTGTCCACAGTGAGTGAACACTTTAGAATGAAAGAATTGCATGGAAAATAACTTACAAGAAATGTACATGTAAAATCACTCTTCTCTCCCATGCTCCTCTAGGAATGAATTTTTTTTAAGAAAGAATAAAACTTAATGCTTCAGTCAAACAAGCCTGTTTCTGTATGTTGGTGTAACTGGATAGCTTTGAAAAGGAGGGTGGGATCATCCCTGGCCTGGGACTTGGAGCCTGGCCGCCTAAGAAAGAGGCGGCCTGGCCTCTCTCCCAGCCATGGGGCTCCGGGGCTGAGGAGCCCAAGGCCCTGTGTGTGACACCTCACTCTTAAGATACTCTAATTTATAGTTAACGCCTTTTAAGCAAACAAGAGGGAGAAAAAAAAGTCTGGTTCATATTATGGCAACTTGCAATGAAGGGAAATCTGGGAGTTCAAAGAAAAAATGTCCTAGGAAAAGCACAGCCTGTTAAAATTCATTCTAAGTGATCAGGAAGGTAATTGAAAAGAAGGCTTTCCCAGTGCGGTGTTGCCAGGCCGGGTCCCCTTCCTCTGCCTCCCCCAGTTGTCTCTCCCTGACACTAAGATCATTCCAAAGAGGAACAAAATTAACAAGAATTTGTCCCTAAGACATGCTAAACTGAAGGAATAAATAAAATCCCCAAAGCTCAGTTAAAGGGATCAAGGTGGGAGAAAAACACTCCCATTCCAAAGCCAGATGCCTTTGGGGACCCCTTGGCTTTGATATTTCAGGATGAGTCTTCTCTGGTTTGAGTAGAGGTTCCCTCTCCCTTCCCACATCCACCCTTGTCATCCAGAAGCATCTGCCTTACCAGCTGATCATTTGGGCTGGCTGTTCTACCGTGAGTATGTTCTGACGTGGTTTCTCCAGGCCAGGACGTCTTTTGTGGCTGTGTGTGCTTTTTGGAGGTCTTCAGAACAGGAGGGATGTGGCTTAGAAGGAAGCAGGTCTTTATTTTCCCACCTTCTGCCTGACACAGAAGCCTCGATTCTCTCCAGGCTAGGTTTCCTATTGGATGTGACAACGGCACCATGATTACTAAACCATAAGGGCTTAAATGGCAGGTTGCACAGAAGGGGTTATGGGGCTTGTGGTGTCCCTGTGTGTACTGAGGACCTATGGGTTTTGGTTCACCTGTGCATTGACTTGGAGCCATTGATGGGGTTTGTAGAGGATCCTTCATCTCCCAGAGCAAACATCCCTCAATCCTGCTTCTTGGATGGGAGTCCCTGCTTAGTAAGTAGCTGTCGTCCAATCCTCCAGGCAGCTGGTCTTTTCAGGTGGGTCCTTGTACCATCAGCCCCATCCCCAGCCTTAGGGACTCATTCCTTTGACCTAAGGAGTTGGCCAGTAATAAAATGCTGTTCTCCCCAGCAACATGACACCAGGACTAGTGTGAAAGTGAATTTGTGATTGCAATCCATTCCAGATGAACCCCAATTTGCTTGAGAGGTGGGAGGCAGAAATGAGGAGTACCAAGGAGGGGGCAGAAATCTGACACAAGCAGATGATGAAAGGGACGTGGGAGGTGTCAAGCACCAAATCACTCTCTTCGGGTGGCCCTGGTTGAAGCAAGAAGGAGTGCAATTCTCTGTGCTTTTCCATAGGTCCTATTGTTTCTCTTGGTCAACGGAGGCTGCTGATCCTGCCCTTCTCATGTGAGTTTCCTCTTTTTCTGAGCCTGCCAGGAAGTCAAAGGTCAAGCTGAGCCCAGCTTGGCCCCCTGACCCTTGAGATGGGGCCGCCTTTTATAAGCAAAGTCAGATTTTTGACTCCCTTAATTAGAATCCTTCGTATGAATGGCGGCGTTATTTTGTGGTGTTTGGTTTGGGTATGAGGAAAGAACTTTTCCTTTCTCTTCCTCTTGTGGTTTACTTTTGGATTACTTAAATAAATAGATGGGAAATGTCCCCTGTTCAGCCTCCAAAGAGGGCAAAGGTAAGACACACTTTTCAGTCACAAATTTTTCCACCCCGTGTGTTTCCCTTCACCTCAGATTTTAAGGCAGTTTTTTATGCATTTCTTTTTCCTATGTAATTTCTTCCACTTCCAGAAAGAATTTTCCAGCAGCCAAAGGAGCTGCCTTAAAATATTGGTAAGATGGTAAGGATGTATAAATTATGGCACTTGCTGAGATAAAAAGGAAGAGCATTATTTTGTGCATCGTGGTAATGACAGAGCTTCCATGATAAGCACATTACTCAATCATCTCAGCCAATCATCTCAACACAAACTAGATAGGTTGATTTTGTTATCATTCTTATTTCACAGATGGGGAAACTGAGGCTCACAGCAGTTTGTCTGAGGTCTTGTGCTGAGTGGGTAGCTGGATCGGGAATCAGACCTTCCCAGAGGGACTTCGGAGTCTGGGGTCCCTACCCTGAGGCTGCATGGCTTCCTTCCCAACAAGCCCTTGTTCTAGAAATGGAAAGAGTTGTGATGAATGGGGAGGCAAAACTGCAGTAGATGAAGAGAGGGCCTGACTTCTGCTTTGGATTGTAGGATATGAATTCCCTCCATTTTCACCTCTCTGTATAGACCAACCAAAGAATGTTTCTTTCTCATCCATTGGGGACATTCCATTCTCTAACAAGCCATTGCTCTTCTAGCTCACGATGATCAAACGAGGGTTCTGGGAATTCCAAGAGCCCCTACAAGGAAACATCCTAGGGCCATGTATGAACTTCCCTCCAGAAACTGTCCTTTCCAGGCTGACTTGTGAACCTTGCCTCATCAAGAGGTGAGCTAAGGTCATGAACATCCATTAGACAAAGATGAAGACCCATGATGTACAGAATCCTGTCCTATAAAGATGCCAGCATGATGTTTCCAACCTGGTCCATTCTACCTGGAATTAAGATACAGAGATTCGTCTCCTGATGTATAATCCAGACTCTTTGTCGTGGTCTACAGGGTCCTTTGTGATCTAACTTCTTCCTATGGCTCCAACCTCTCACCTACCATGCCCACTCAGCTCAGTCATCTCAGCCTTCTTGTTTCTAGGGTCTTAGCAAATCCACGTCCACTGGAACACTCAACCCTGGGGTCTTTTCAGGGCTCACTCCTTCACTTCTTTGATGCCTCTATTCAGAGGGTCCACCTCTGACCAGCCTATCCCCAACCCCACTCCCTCTACTGCTCCCCTTTTGCTGGACTCCACCCTCTCACTGACCTGAGATTTTAGTATTTATTTGGCTATGTTTGTGGCCTGTCTTCCCCACCAGAAGGTGGGCCCCATGAGTGAAGAGTCTCAGTGCATCCTGCTCACCATTGGATTTCCAGCACCGTGACAGTGCCTGGCACCTATGTGCTGAATGAACAAATGAATTCGGGGGATCTGTGGTATCGGCAGTTATCAGAATCCTTTTCCAGAGGATTCCAAAGCTGTTCCCATCCTGAGCTACATTATTAAAAGTGAAGCAATCCAGTGAAAGTGGAATCCTGCTACAATAAGTCTCTGTATTTGTATACATGGTGTATTTGCATGTATATGCATATGCATTGGTTTAATTCTTTAATGACCTTGGGTAAATTGTTACAATTATTATTGGTAATTCTCTTGCACAGATGATAAAACTGAAGCTCAAAGAAATTCAGTGACTTGCCAAAAATCAAATAAGCATTGAAGAAGGATTTTATGATATAAATACACAAGAAATATGATTGGTACATCTATTGTTATACAGTGGAAAAAGCCTAGGATTTGGAGCCCAGAGGTTTATTTTGTCTTAGCTGGTATTTTAGTATAGCAATATTATCAAAAGCAACATACTTCCCTTTCTGAACTTTAGTGTTCTGATCTCTAGAATTAGAATAATAATTTTTTTAAAAACAGGACTACAATAGGATAGTGTAGATAGCATGCTTAATAGCGTCCAGCATACCTGGTAGGGACTCACTAAATGTTTGTTGTTTTCTAACTACCAATTTCCTCACAAGTAAAAATATGTCTACCTCTGGGGGGTTGCTATTAAGCTCAAATAATGTAAGGTGCCAAAAGTACTTCATTAACTATGAAGCATAACATGAATATGAACTGAACATGTAATTATCATATACAAAGATACTACACATTCTAGGACTTATTAAGAGAGAAATAAATGTAAAGAAAATACTCTATTCATCCTTAGACATGATTGGAAAAACCATTCAAACATTTATGTTACTGAAAGGAGTCATTCTTACTTTGCAACTTTAATTCTTATTTTAAAGATGTGGGGTACAATTCAGAGTTAGACATAAAGGGTAATCCCTTTGGGTCCCCTCCCACTATGGAGGTTTTTTTTGTCCTCTTGATAAAGCCTGTTTCAAAAAAAAATAGTTAGATATGCAAATGGTCATTGTACAGGTAAAGTAGTGTGGTTCTCACTTCACCTGGTTTGAGATCAGGTACCCTTATTGATGAAGTGTGCCCCCTTCCTCCCTCCCCTGGCAGTCTCCCACTACTGCCAATCCCTTTCTTGTAGTGTTATGATAATTGTTCAGGGTCCACTTATGAGTGAGAACATACAGTACTCAATTCTTTGTTTCTGTGATAGATCACTGAGTGCTGTAGACTCTAAATCCACCCAAATTGCTGTGAAGTTCATAATTTTGTCCTTCTTTATGACTGCATGATATTCCATCGTATATATGTACTACTTGAATCTTTCACACATAATTTTTTCTAAACTTACTCATTCTTTAAATCTTGACTCTCTGATTCATTTACAATGTTCCCAAAGTGGTGAGCCAGACACAAGTTCTTTCATCTGCTGGGTGCTCAGATGGGACATGCTCTGCTCAAATCCTTAACTGCACTGGCATTAGTGTCCTTTATTTTATTTATCATTAAATATTTTATTGAAAATATCTGGAAATTGTATTTGCAAGATCTGAAATGTATACGTTAGTCATCTTTCTCATGAATTTCCCAATGCTGCTTTTCTTGGTCCCTTTGATCTTTTGTGGTAGTCAGTCTTTTCCCTTTTATCTTGTTTCTGTCTGGTTCACACGATCCTGAACTGGTCACCCAGTAGATAGCCTGGGTACCATCTCTGGCATGGGTTTTGGTCTGCTGAACTTGATTAGTTCAGGGTAGACTGAAATATTTCTTCTGCATGATATCTTCAAAAAGTTGCATCTCTTGCATAAAGTAGAATATTTGAAGTGAGCCTTGTTTCTCCATTACTTTTAAATCTGAAAAATACAAAAAGAAACACATACCCTTTCAAAGTAAAAATTGTCTATAATCCTCATACTTAAAATATGCACAAACTTAGGAGTGAATGCATATCAGCTAAAAAGTTCTATCTAATAACCAATGTTATTTCAGGATAACATTTTGTTGTCATGAAGGATAAGCTCACGGCATGTAGCTCTGAACTAGAGAAGAGGGTGGGTTTTTTCATTCTTGGATTGTGTTCCCTTTTAAAGACAATCTGTTCAGTCTTGAATAGCCTCGATCTACATCCTCTCCTCCGCCACACTCGGCCATACCTTTTGTGGCCCTGGAGTCACCAGCATGCTCTACCTTGGGGCCTGTCTCTGATTTTCTGGTGACCACACTGATATCTCTCCTACAAGAGGTGTCATGGCCTCTTTTTCAGGTTTCTCTGGAGCAGTCCTCTCTTTATCCCTTGATCTCTGTGGTCCAGGATACTGGTGGTCATTTTCTTTCCTGAGCACATTCCCCAAGGATCCCCTAAAGGAATGGCTAAGAGGTTGAAAGCCAGGTCAATGTTCTGAGCCAACTCCGTTAATAGAAGAAGTAAATCACTTGCCAGTGTTCACAAAAATATAGGTAGATAAGCAAAGTGGAGAAGAAATGCAAGTTGTCTGCTTTTTTTTTGCCCCAAGAATGCCATTGGCCCCAGATAACCCCAGGAGTAGATTAAATGGTATGTTAAAAGGCACTTATGTATCATGCCCGACCTTCCCAAATTAATGGATCAGTTTACATTCCACACTGAGTTATTATGCCTCTGCCTGCTAGCCCGGCTAGATGGTATGTGGACATATTTGCACATTCTAGAAACAGTAGCTTGGTTTATGAGGCCCCAAACCCTGAACTCACATCAGAAGCTGACAGTAATGCCCATGACTCCACAAGAGCTGATTTATCCTGATCATTTAAAGTCAACAGGCACTTTTCGTTACCTGAGTTTGGCTTTTATCTTTCTGGGCTGGTAAGTATCTCTTTAGTGAAAATAGAAAAGGACTACCTTGTGACAATAACGAACATTACCAGTTCAAGTACAGTGCAGCTACATTTAATGTTTAATGTCAAGGTCATTTACCTTGCTGGTGTCTGGTCCTTGCTACATAAATAGACAGAACTGCAAGTTACCAGATCACAGCTTGCTGAAGATGCTTACCTAATCATTTCATTGCACAGGGAAGTCAGTCCTGGAAAGACCAAATAAAATTTGTGTCTGCTATATGGCTTCTTATGTCCCCAATTTATCCGTGTTGGCCCCTATTATTTAAGCACTAGAAAGAAAAACTGAGTTTTACTTGTAGCTCTGTGTTAACCCTCTTGTATTCATTACCTGTTGCTGTGTAACAAATTATTTCAAAAATTAGCAATCTAAAAACAATAAGCATCTTACAAAGTTTCTGTGGGTCTGGAATTCAGGAGCACCTTAACTGGGTGGTTCTGACTCAGGGGCACTTATGAAATTATTGTCAAGATGTTAGTTGAGTCTGTAGTCATCTGAAGGCTTGACTGGGGCTAGGAGATGGCTCACTCACACGCCTAATAAGTTGGTACTGGTGGTTGGTAGGGGCCTCAGATCCTTACCATATATACTGCTAGAGCTGTTTTGAGTGTCTTCATAATATGGCAACTGGCTTCCCCGGGTGATCCAAGAAAGCCCAAAGTAGAAGCCCCAATGCATCTTATCACCTAGCCTCAGAAGTCACCCTCATCATTTCTGCAATCTTCTTGGTTACACAGGCCAGCATTATTCAGTAGTTGAGGGAACTATAAAAGGGCATGAATACCAGTTGACCATCCTACAGGCCTCATACCCTCTATGGCCCTTCAGAACTTTCAATCCCCTCTTGTAGAAGATTACCATAGTGTATTTCTTTTCTTTTTTTTTTTTTTGTTTGAGTTAGAGTCTCACTCTGTTGCCCAGACTGGAGTGCAGTGGCTGCTCCCGGCCACCGCAGCCTCGACCTGCTGGGCTCAGGTGATCCTTCCGCCTCAGCCTTCCGAGTAGCTGGAATTACAGGCATGAGCTACCACACCCGGCTGATTTTTTTGATTTATTGTAGAGATGAGGTCTCGCTGCCCAGGTGGGTCTCGAACCCACGGGCTCAGGTAATCCACTCACCTCAGCCTCCCAAAGGCACGGGATTACAGGCTGAGCCACCGACCCCGGCTCCATAGTATATTTCAAATGAAGAAACACATGTCCTGATTGGATGTATAGGGTCCATCAGCATTAACTATGGCTATCAATCAAACAGTGTCAGTAATATGTGTATTTATTTTAAAAAGGTATTCCTTTCCAAACATCTAATATGATACTTGTTAAGAAGCAAAAACACCATCCAGAAAAGTCAAGGTTACAGTCCACTTTTGATCACAGTTTCCAAGCAGGATTTTCTCCCACCGTGATGAAGCATATGGGCACTTTCAGGTTTCTTTTTTTTTTTTCTTCCCTAGTGTCTGCATTGAGAAAAGTTAAACAAACAGATCAAAACTGAATCTCCTTTCACAAGGTTACCATTCATGGGTTGCCATCCCAGAGTGTAGGCCAGGTTCTTTTGTTAGCTGCTGCTTTGAAATCTGTGGCCAAGATTGCCTGGCACGAAGCTTTGTATGTTGACAAGCCAACTCCCATGAGTTGGAAGCTCATTTGGAGTTAAAGGAACAAGACCAGAAGCATTGTAGAACCATCTATTCCATAGTCTTACAACTGGAAGGATCTGAGAGACCCTCCTGCCCTAACTTTCCAGAGTCTGCAGACATATATTCCAAAACACTAAAGATGGGTTAGCAATCATTTCACTTCTGCTTTAATATCTTCAATGTGAAAACATGCACTACCACTACCTTTGATTATCAAACAGTTCTCATTTTCCACTGGAGGCAAGTTTTATCTCTGCATATCTGCTCACCATTGACCCTTACGTTTTCTTCTCTCTGGAAGAAAACCAAATGTGAAATTCTTTCACATATTTGAAAACCACTCTCCTGTGTGTCTCCTTAGTCTATTCCAGGCTAAACATTCCATGTTTGTTCAGCCCTTTCTTCTAAGAACAGTCTCCAGATCCCTTACTATCTTAGTTTCAAGGTCCATCTGAAAATGTGGTATCTATTCATTTGTGTGACAAGTATTTGTTGAATGCTGTCTATTGGCAAGGTTCTCTGCCAGTCCACATGTCTTACTCGGGCAGAGTTGAGTGAGACTGTTTCTTACAGTTGATTTGAATGTTATGTTTCTATTGTTATAGAATTACATTCGCTTTTTTTTTTTTGCAGTCATGTTGAACTATTGGATTATTATTGGCTGTGATCGATGATCAACTAAAATTGTCAGTTTTCACTGGAGAGAATGGTTGTCAGTTCAGTACTTCCCAATCTTATATTTACGTAATTGATTTTTTGAACCTAAATGAAAGACTTCACATCAGCCGCCCTCCAATTCTTTCTCGTTGGTCCAGCTCATTACTCCAGCCCACTAGAGTCATTTTGATATTTGCTGACTCTTAAATGTTGATTTCATCATATTCTTTCTCCCAGCTTCGTGTCATCTGCAGTTTGATCAGCGTTCTCTCTTTCTTTGTATCCAAATCACTCCTGGTAATGAGGAATAGAACAGGACCGGCGACAGAGCCATTTGGCAGGCCCCTGGACACCTCCTCTCCCCCTTCCATCAGTGCTCTTTGAGAACAGGTTTTCAGCCAACTATGAGTCGGCCCAAATTATACTGTCATCTGGTCTGCATTTCTCCATCTTGTCCACAAATATTTCCTGAGAGACTTTGCCAAATGCCTTGATTAATCAATACACTCTGGGTCTCTGACATTCACAGTTGTCAGATGTAGTAACCTCCTTCTCTCTCCAGGAGCAGAGAGGGGTTGGGGCAGGGTGGGAACGGTTTTGTCCTCTGCTCAAGTTCCCTGACCACATAGCTCCTGGGTCAGTCTAGGAAACTTGTAGGTTTGTAAGAGGTATATCAATTGGCTAACCCCTTGCCTTGACCAAGGGGTACCTCATTGCTTCTAAGTGTTGTAACCCTGATTAGACACCAAATCTCTTAACTCCTAATCAGTTGCTCTTTCTAGTTACTCTGGATTCATCCATCCTCACCTTTTAACCCCATTTGTCTGTTCTCTACCATGCTTCTACCCTCAATTTCATGGATTTTCATAATTCAAATATTTGCTTACCCAATGTCACTTTCTGAGCGAGATATATCCATTCCATGTCAGTGCTTTTTAATGCATCCCGCATAAATCCCCAAACTATCAGACGTGAATTATAAGAGCCCCCTTCCCCCATTTAGCTCAGCTTCATCTTAGGGCATCTTTCAAGCTCCTGCCTCTCCCTGCATCCTCGTTGCCCAGCTTCATGCACTGGGACCTTGGGTTTTGCCATTCATCTGGGCCCCGTGCTCTGATCGCAGTTTTCATCTTGGTTTAGACAGTCTGCTCCAGCTCCAACCTTGTTTCTTAACAGGATGTTTCTTAACAGGATGTAACAGATTGGACCAGGTACCGTAAGTGGGATGCACATAACTCCTCTCCACCCCAGAACCTCCCCTTCACCTGTCAGAAAGATGAGAAAGGAGAGGTGGGTAAAAGCATGAGAAGTCTGGATTCTAGCTCCCAAGTTGCTAGAACTCAGTGCTGTGTATTGCCTGGTAATTTAAAGAGTCAACTCTTCTCTTCTCCCCGACCCCCAAATTTGTAATAATGCATCTCAATCGCCATTCTTGGTGATACCAGTGAAAAGTTGCTCCCCTTCAAGGGGCACAATTCAAAGACACTGTGTTACCTCCTTACTACCCCTCTTTCTTCCTCCCTGCATCCCCATCTGTGTCTTGGCTTCTAGGCCCTTTCTGGTATAAGGAGCATACCCTCATTTTTCATGAGAAAGCAGGACTTTGGTTCTTCTCCCTGGGGCACATTCATTATCTCTGAGTGTAGTCTCATCACTTCACCTGGACACTTTCTTCTCTAAAATTCAGCTTAAATCCTCTAGATCAGAAATTCCTCTGCCACAGTTCCTCCAGTTTTTGGAAGAGGCAGCCTGTTTCTGCCCAAGAAGTCATAGAATTCTTATTTATGAGGCCCACTCAGGTAGTTTGCTGCCAACTTGCCATTTTAT
The DNA here is from genome assembly GCA_027257055.1 of Cephalopachus bancanus. Classification (NCBI taxonomy): domain Eukaryota; kingdom Metazoa; phylum Chordata; class Mammalia; order Primates; family Tarsiidae; genus Cephalopachus; species Cephalopachus bancanus. The sequence continues at coordinate 891,028 of JAPVLO010000288.1, read as the reverse complement.
TCCATGGTCTTCTGAGACTATGACCTTCAGTCAGGCACATTGGCTCATGTCTGTAATCCCCGCACCTTGGGAGGGTGAGGCGGGTGGATTGTTTGAGCTCGGGAGTTGGAGACCAGGCTGGGTAACATAGCAAGACCTTGTCTCTACAAAAAAAAAAAATTTAATTTAACTAGGCATAGTGGCACATACCTCTAGTCCCAGCTACTCAGGAGGCGGAGGCTGGAGTATTGTTTGAATCCAGAAGACTGAGGCTGCCATGATTGTGCATTGTACTCCAGTTTGGGTGACAGAGAGAGATCCCTACTCAAACAAATGAACCAAAAAACCTATGATCTTCAATTAGAGTTAAGAGATGAAAATACATCCTATTCCCTTAAGTCCTCAATTCCCTACTTAGGATAGGGAACATATAACTTTTTACCATCAGTTTCTATTTCCTAGTGAGTAAGTGAAAATGCATATTTAAAGCTTTCTTAATTAAGTAATGTTTGTACTTGTGTGTGGCCTTTACCTGAATTATTTTCTTCTTGGTGAGGGAGCGGCTTGCGATGGAGCTTATGCTCCCCACGTTTGCCCTAAACCCTAGGAAATCTTAACTTTTAGCCACTGAAATTCTTCCGTAAATGAGCCTGTTTCTACTCATTTTCAAACGTATTAATCGGTTCCTGCATTTCACTTTGAAGAAAACAAGGTTTTTATTAATTGCAGTAAGGTCTCCCACAGGATGTTCAGTGGGGCTGACTCAGTCATTACATAATAGTAATAAACAAATGAGCTGCCTTTGAACTCCGCAGTTCAGGCCCCCACTGCATCTTGGCCATGATTCCAGAGTTTGACACTTCGGCTGCAGTTAATTAGGGTGGTTGTGAGAGGTAGACAGGGCCGGAGAAAAGGCAGGATTTAAAAGCTGTTCCTGCTACCTTTTGGGGAGTTTCAAGTCCTTTCTAACATTAGAAAGCTAATTGATAGATTTATGCTTTATTTTCTCCCTGGGCCCCCAACTCCTTGGCTTCAGATTTAATGAGCCCAAAGGAAAGAGGACTCATTATTTAAAATCTGGGTGACGGGCATTTAAATTTAAGGTTTAAATTTGCCTAGACGTTTTATCCCAGCAACGCGAGGTACCTACATATATATCAGACTTCACCAGTTGCATTGTCAGTATTCATGTCCCTGTTGGGAAGAGTTTAATCCACTGGGTCATTGTCCCAAATTTGCTTAGTTACTTTCTTATTCATAAAGCGTGTGATGTCAGCTAGAAAGAAGAGAGAAGTGGAAGGAATGTTTGGGTTCCTTTACATCAGTTTTAAAATAGTGGCAAATAAGAGAATGCCTATTCACTGCGTGTATTGGCACCTCCATGGGGAGTAAGTGCTAAATCTTACTTGTGGCGGGTGAGGGGAAGACCAGGAAAGAAGGTCAAGGATGAAATCGATGAAGTGAAGAGGGTCTGACTGATTTTCCTGGTGAATTCCCAGGGGTATTTCTTCTTCCTCTTCCTTCACTTGGACATGGGGGATAGAAGGGGAAGTAGAGGCCTGAGGAGACAAAACTACACCAGAGAAAAAGGATCAGACCTGGATATGCTGCAGACCACCCACCTGCCCTCAACGTGCTCCCAGCTCAAGGCCCAACCAAGGGAGGACATGTCCAAAGAGGTCATGCTCTTTCTGCCGTCGCCAAGGCAAAACTCTCAGGGGCCCTCCTGAATCTTCAGTCTACCTGGATATGTCCTTCAAATGCTCCTTCCTCCTCTTCCCATCCTGAGTCGAAGCTGCCGCCACTTCTTGCTTAGATTGCTGCAGTGGCTTGATAGGGACACCCTGTTTCCAGCTGATTTTGTCTCTGATGCATTTTCTGTGCTGGAGCCAGGGCTATCTTTCTAGAAGACCGTGTTGATCTCAGACTCCTCTGATCAAACCTGGAGGAACTCTACCCTCATGGCCCTTAAGGTGAAAGCTCTACCCCATGCCCGGGCTCTGAAACCTTCCGTGGCATGGCACCAGTTTCCAGCCCTTCCCTCTTGCCTCATTCCAGCTGTGCTGGACTGGACCTCTTGCCTCTGGTTCTAATGCCTCGAGGGCCTCTGGTCTCAGCTAAGAGGCAGCTTCCCCAAGGAACCCTCCTGATCTAGACCTCTGAGGTGTTCCTCTCGTATTTGGAACCAAGATCCCCAAAGGAATTGCTTCCCCCTCTGCCAGAAGTCTGATTCAATTCCAATGGAAAGGCCTGGAAGCTCCAAAGCATTTCCCATGGTTTCCCCGAATGACTTTTCCTTCTCCGCCCACTTCCACAGCCTCGTGTGCTGCTTTGGATTTGGCCTTCCTCGGTCAAGTCCTCACATCCATTTTCCACAAAAATCCACTGACTTCTCTGAAGATGAGAATGATCAAGAGAGGTGTCAGGGAAGAAAAATACCTTTTCCTCACCCATCGTAGTTCCATGGTAGAGGCTCCTTTATAACAGGAGACAGATTGACAGGAGAAAAACCTACAAATTCATCTAAGTTGTCTGTGACACTGGAGCCTTCATGAGGAAATGAATACCTGAAGATATGGTTCAACCTGTAGATTTTTATGCCACATTTGGTGAAGAGTGGACAGTTGTGGAGAAATAAGATAGGACCCAAGAGTAGGGTCATTCGACCTGGAAGACCTTAGCAAATTCTGTGCACTTACAGTCCTCTGTGTCCCTGTGTCTTCCCTTATGAGGTTGCTCCTTTGGAAAACCCTTCCTGGATGTTAAGATCTACTTCAGGAAGGAAGGGTAGGGGAAAGCAGAGAGATCTTCCTCACATGCTGCTTCTCAGATTCCTTCAGCTTAAAATAGTCACCATGCCAAGGAGCCATATTTTGGAGTAGCATGTCCAGAACGCCATCAGAGGTAACTTTAGCATGCAATTGGCTCCAGCCCTTTCACTGGCTCCTCCCCCATTACACTCCCTTCCTCCTATTCCTCGTACACTTTCATTTCATCCATAACAGGAAAAAAAAATAGCAGTTGGCCAGGCATGGTGGCCCATGCCTATAATCCCAGCACTTTGGGAGGCAGAGGTAGGAGGATTGCCTGAGCCTAAGAGCTCAAGACCAGTGGGGGCAACATGGTGAGACCTTGTCTCTACAATAAATAAATAAATAAATAAATAGGCACGGTGGCATGCGCCTGTGGTTCCAGCTACTTGGAAGACTGAGATGGAAGGATCACCTGAGCCCAGCAGGTCAAGGCTGTGGTAGCTATGAGCATGCCACTGCACTCCAGTCTGGGCAACAGAGTGAAACTCCAACCCCCTAAAAATAAATAAATGAAAATAATAGCAGTGATCTAAAGGGATTTATTTCTGCCTCGCATTCAATGAGTCTAGGAATGAACAGTTAGGGCATTGTGGTGTCCACATTAGACCCTCTCCTGTCTTATTCTGTCATGCTTAGCTTCTAGTATCAAGATTATCTCATCACCCAGAATGATGGCCACAGCTCCAGCCATGGCATACACATCCCAGCCAGCAAGAAGAGCATGCATCCCCCTGTAAAAGTATCCTGGATGCGGCACATACTACTTCTACCTCCATCTTGTTTGCCAGAATTTAGTCACATGGCCACCTCTAGTTATAAGGTGGACTAGAGAATAGAGTCTTTATTCTGGGCAGGTATGTGCCTAGCTAACACCTGGTGGTTCTATTACTGTAGAAGAAATGGAGAATACATTTTGGGGGACAAGCAGCAGACACAGTTACACCTGTAACAATATACACCGATCCCTTTTCTTGCCTGCCTGATTCAACATGAGATTAGCCTCCACCTAGGCCTCACATTTGCCCTAAAAACTTGTTGGCGTATCTTTCTTAAACACCTACAGCTCACTTCCAGAGAGAATTCTGCTGTCTCTGCATTTCTCCGCCTTATACACCATGCTAACGTCTCTGTGTCCTGCACTGCTCAGGCCCCACCGGGTTGTCATGAGTCTGTCCTCATGGGCATCCTAGGATTGTACACATATGACACATCACAGTGGCAATCAACCTAGCTTGCAGTATCAGATTTACCAGCTCTCACAATGCTACTGCAAGTTCCCATCATGGGGGACAGGGGGACAGCAATGGGAATGTGTCTACAGCGTGTCTCCCCCGCCCCATGGACCCATGGACACGTGATGGCTGGGTTCAGGGCCGAGACACTGCCAATCCACGTCTTGCCAAAGCCCCTTCCGGTAAAGGAGGCCCAGGCAGGATTGATCTACGAAGCAGCACCCGTAGGAAGACATTCAGCCGGGGATGTGTTCAATGTATGCTCAACACATCTGCATCACATATATCTTTGGAAGGCTGCCCTTTTGGGGGAAGAAGCCAGGAAATTCAGAGTCTGGCTGTCTCCCTCCTCATGGTCTCCACTACCCTGGAGTCGCTCACAGTTGTATCCTTCCATAGTGTCTGACAGGATGCCTGACATTGACTTTCAATCCATATTTGCTTGATAAATAGATAAGTGAACAACCCATGCAAACTGATGAATATACAAAGAGAATTGGGACAATGCAGTGAGAGGAACAGCACATACATAGTTACATTATAGAAGAAATATACAATATAGATATATACACAGTGTCAAAGGAGCAGAGGAGATGTCAGAGCTGAATTTTGAAGTATAAACAGGTGTTCACTAGACATTTGGAGATAGAAATGAAGATATTGCAGGCAGAGAAACCAATTTGTGAAGGCATGAAACAACCTCACTTATTCAGGCAATAAGTATAAGAGATTCCCTACCTTAAAGACCTTGTAGATTATAGGGGTTTTTGGTAAAAAAAAAACAACAACAACAAACTCATTTTTTTTCTAGAAGTGATTCATAATTACTACCAGTTTATCAAAAGTCAGAACTTTGATTTAAAGTGATGATTTGCAGTCAAAGGTCATGGAACAGAATCTAGGAGTCTTCTGGAGTTCTATCTAGTCCCTCCCTGCCTGGGAGAACCAGGAAAACTGAACATTTTTCTTTCTTTCCTAGAGCTTGGAGTCGTGCAAATGCTGCACTTCCGTGATATCAGCGTAACGGTCTTTAAAATCCAAGTAGTAACCAAAGCTAGAAAGCAGCCAAGCAACAACAACAACAATTGCTAGCAGTTATATGGCAGAGAGTACTGTTCTAAGCATTTTACATGGATGGACTCTAATTTTCCTGATGGCCTTATGAGGAGGTTCTGGTATTATCCCCATTTCGTAGATGAGGATTCTGACAAACAGAGACTTAGTTACTTGGTTGAGGCCACGGGGCCAATAAGTGGACGAGTCTGGATTTTAAACTCTTTTTTTCTGAGTTGGAGTCTCACTCTGTCACCCAGGCTGGAGTGCAGTGGCACGCTCACGGCCACCGCAGCTCAACCTGCTGGGCTCAGGCGATCCTTCTGTCCAGAATGTCTGTTCTTTTTTAATTTTTAGTAGAGATGTGGTATGTTGCCAAGGCTGGCCTTGGCCTCAAACGATCCTCCTGCCTCAGCTTTCCAGAGTGCTGGGATTACAGACGTGAGCCACCACGCCCGGCCCAGAATGCCTGTGTCTTTACAGGAGGCCCCGACTCCTGACTCCCTCTGAAAGGGTAAATGTGCTTAATCCTTTCTGTATCATCCCTGGAGCAGAAGTTACCACATCCAGCTCCCTCCAACACCCCCCCCTGCTCACCTCGACCAGCCCGAGGTGTGTGATGGGTCTTGAGTGGACAGCCTGCCCCTGTGAGGCCCCCAGCCGCCCCTCCCTGCTCTCCACTTTTTCCTTGCCCCTGCCTGCTTTCTGTGACTCAGTCAGATGTTTGCTTTTTTTTTTTAAACTGAGTCGGGGTCTTTCCCTGTTGTCCCGGCTGGAGGGCAGTGGCGCGATCATGGCTCACCACAGCCTCGAACTCCTGGGCTCAGGTGATCCTTCTGCCTTAGCCTTCCAAAGTGCTGGGATTATAGGCATGAGCCACCGCACCCAGCCTAGATGTTTGCCTTTTGTGAGGTAAAAGGAAAAGTATGATCATATGGTCAGGAGAAAGGCCTGCCCACCTCAGACAGGCCTGGCTACAAATCCTGGTCCAGCCTTGTGCTTGGAATGTCACCTTAGGCAATTCCATGAAACTGTTTATTTCTCCATGTCCTTAAGTATAAAATGGGGATGATAAAACCTTCCTCACCATGTGGCCAAGAGGATTCAAGTAAGATCATCTAGATGCTCTGTCAGCCTTGGCTGTGCCTGGCTGGCTATGGGGACTTCAGAGCTTGGGCTCCAGAGTCAGGTGGTGGGCTTGAATCCCAGCTAGGCCACTGTCTAAACATGTGAACTTTAGTAATTTACTTCTTCTCCTCTGTAAAATGGAGATAATAACATTATCTACATGATAAGATTGTTGTAACATTTGCTTATAAACTTAATACAGTTGACTGGGCACAGTGACTCATGCATGTAATCCCAGTGCTTTGAGAGTCGAAGGTGGGAGGATCACTTGGGGCCAGGAGTTCAAGACCAACCTGGGCAGCATAGTGAGACCCTTTCTCCACAAATACAGAAAAGAACCCAAAAAACCCAGCTTAATATAGTCAAGTGCTTGGAATGCTACCTAGCACATATTAGGTCCTCAATGACTGTTAACCACTGATGTTTATCCTTCATGATTGTCATCATCCACATGGAGAGCACTAGAATGATTATGCTGAGTGTCTGTGAAAGGCACATCTGAGCAGGATCCTTCCCAGTAAGGCTCAGAGTGTCCCTGCAAGCCTCTAATTCTGCTCTCACTCATAGTTCCCTGTCAGCTGAAAGTTTCTTTGCTTTTTTCATGAGCAGAGGCTTGGCTTCCCAAACGGGCTGAGTTCCACAGCAGACACGCTAGGTCTCCCTAAGGAATCTTCTCTCGTTCCAAGATGAATGTTCCAGAAACAACCCCTCTCTCAATGCCTCTTTGGAAGTCCTGCTGGGTGACCTATATGGAAATAGGATCTTGATTTTAACAGAGGTTGATTTGCAGGAGGTTGACTATATGCTATTTCCATAAAGCACATGTCATCTTAATTGAAACTGTGTGAGTGGTAAACTTTGCCTTCTAAATTTAGAAAAACTCACATGGGGAGGAAATGTAACCTTTGAAACAGTGGAGGAGGCAGTGAGGGGTGTTTTATGTAACTCTGTCAGGGAGAATACCCGAGTGGTGCAGATGCCATTACTGGTGAGGTCTGTTTGGAGTAGTGCATTTTCAGGTGTTCTGTTGGCTTTTTTAAAATATCCTAATGTAACCGAATCTTTTTGCAACTTTTATTGACTTATTCAGCTTTGTGAATCTTCAATTGTTTCTAGTTCGCTCACTATTATTTGAAGAGCCACAAACTCTTCTCTGGGCCATGCCCCACCTGGAACTCTGGGAACTGAACTACTCAAGCTTGCCTTAACTACTCAGGCAAGCATCCTGTTGGTAATTGAATGATCACTCTAATAGCAGTGATAGTCTCAGCACTCATACCTAACATGTTCATATCACTGTAAGGAATATGGTCTCACCACTGCGTTCCCAATCCTACACAGAGAAAAGAGGCAGGGGGCATCCATTCCCACTGACCCTGCTCCTGGGAGCGGGGGTGTCAAAGACCCTTCCCTCTGTTTTGGGGGGCTGTTGAGAGTAAGGAACATTGGAGCCTGGGGTAGTTTGAAGGGAGTCAGCAAAGTCCCCGTGTTTAGAGATATGCATGCCACCACCCATGGAAGTCACCTGCAGAACCACTGGCTTCCCCCAGACCAATTAAGTTGAAACTTCTCTGGGTGGAGGCTGCCCATGTGGTGGTTTTTGAAGTTTCCTAGGATCCCACTGTACTGGACCTTGCTGGGAGTCTCTTGATGCTGACTCCTCCTCCTTCTCTTGTGGTTCTCTGGTCGGGTGTACCTAGGGCCCCTCTGACCTCTTCCATGGTCATACTTTACCCATCCAGGGAATCCCAGTGTCCCAATCTGCTCCCCAGAGGTAGGGGCAGCCATGTTGCTTGGCATCTTTCTATTTTATTCTTGCTCAGGACTGCAGTGGTTCCATGGTTTCATGCCCCAGTCCACTGTGGTGCCAGATATTTCCCTTCCCCCCTCCCACCATTCAACAGTCACACCACCACCACCACTTACAGGAGGCTGCCCTGTATAGATTACACCACCATCCCTCCTTTCCTCCTAATTCCCATTGGACTCAGCCCAAGATGAGACCCGAGGAGGGAAGGAGGAGAGTAAGGCTGGGGGGTTTATTCCCTTGTCTCTCTCCTCACAAGGACATCTCACATGCTTTCTCCACATGTCCATCTCTTTCTGTATTCCAAAATCCCTCTTGCCTTGTCCCATTGGGCCTGGGATATCTTCATCACTCTTTCTGGTCCTAGCTTACTTCCTTATGCTAGTGACTCTCAAAGTGTGGCAGCAGGACCAGCAAAATCAGCATCATCTGGGAACTCCTCAGAAATGCAAATTCCCAGGCCCACCCCAGACTACTGCTGACCCAGATACCCTGTGGTGGGATCTGGCAATCTATGTTTGGCCAAGTCCTCCAAGTGAGACTGATGCACAATTCAAATTTGAGAACCACCACGTTATGCCTCCCTCCTCCGCCCTAACTCCCAATTTTGCTAGTCATCCCTTAAGAGCCAGCCTGAGGCTGTCAAAATTTGCAAGTGCCCTCTGTGTCCTCCTGGGAGCCTGCCTGATGAATCTGTGGATGGGCAGTGGGTTGCATGTTCACTCTTCCAAACAATTTTGGTCTTTGTTTATAGATCTTTGCACATACATGTGAGTTTATAAGTAGAATTACTTAAAGAAGCATTTCTGGATAGGAAGAAGGTGCATTTTAAATGTTGGTAGCTATTGTCCAATTTGTTATCACAATTTGCTATTTGCTAAACTGGTTTATAGTTATTTCACACGTGTTACCTCTCTCATGACAATTAACCAGGCAGTGGCAATGTGTTAGGGTGATGCTTCTCAGACTGGGGCACACATAGATCACCTGGGGATCTTGAGAAATTGCAGATTCTGCTTTAGGAGCCCTGGGACAGTGCCTGAGAGTCTGCATTTTTAACAAGTTCCTAGGTGGCCCTGCTGCTGGTCCGTGGACCACCTCTCAGTAGCAGGTGTTAGAGAGTAAACATAAAGAAACAGGAGTCAGGTGCAGGGGTCCATGCCTGTAATTCCAGCACTTTGGGAAGTCAAAGCAGGAAGACTGCTTAAGGCTGGGATTTTGAGGCTACCGTGAGCCATGATCGTGCCACTACACTGCCGTCTGGGTGACAATCTCTGAAAATAAAAAAAGTAAATGACTAAGAGATGGGCTTTGGGTTCAAATTCCCACTCAGTCATTTACTAACTAACTTTGAGTCAGTTTCTTAATTTCCCTGAGCCTTATCTACAAAATGGGGATTAGATCATAGTGTTTTATGATGATTAAATAAGGTAACACATGTAGGTAAAGTGCTTAGCAAAAGGCTTGACTCCTCATTGGCCTGCCATTGGTGACCTCTCAGATTATTATTTGCACCACCCCTGTATTCATTCCTAATGGTTATTTTTGCCCCACCCTCATCTGTTGTCTAAACTCGGTGCCCTTAGTCCCCTTCCAACAGCTTCCCATGCTCCAGACAGCTAGCGGCCTTTGAATGCCCTGCTTGTCTTCAAGGCAGCCTCCATGTCCAAAGCTAAGGCCCAGTACAGTTCTTTCTTAATGCTTTAAGAAGGGAGCAGAGTCATGGCCAAACCCTCTTCTGGGCAGCAGTTCCATGAGCTCAAATAAATGCTTGAAACATTTATTTAGAAGAGTGAGCCTCAGGGGACCTTGCTGCCCATCAGTCCCCAGGCAGACCCAGGTCTCTAATCCTTCTTTCCCATAGAGGGAGCACGAGTGACCTTCCACTGGCATCCTTCCACAAGGAGTAGAAAGAACTCGCTTCCTCCTAGCAGTGTGCGTGCTCCAGTTTCCAGGGGACTTGGCTATCCCAGTCCTACCTATTCATGTCACCCCATAGCCCATGGAGATGTGTATGCACATTAGATATCCCCAAATAGTACTGTTCACTAAGGTAGGCATACACATAATTGGCAGTACCGAGCATGGCTTACAAAAGAATGTTCTAAAACCCATAGTGACAACATGAAGGCGTGGAGAAGAGACCAGAGCTCCTCACAGGGCCAGCTGTGTGAGCGGGTGACGCTGCTGGTTCCTACCGGTCCTGGTCTCCTCCTCCTGTTTGGTGTGGAGTTGAATGAGAACACAGATGTTCAGTTAGTAAAGCTGTGAGCACACATGTGCAAAACGGCATTAAGAATGTCCAGAAGTTTCCCAAAGGAGTCCAGAGGGGGAGGACAAGGGTGCACTGCCCAGCGGCCCTGGGATTGAGTTCATTTTCCCCACCCAGAGGCAAAGCTTGTGTCGAGAGGATGGAGGAGCGGGCAGAAAGCAAGAGATGCTTAGAAGCTGCTGGAGCAGGATGGAGGCGTGGACCCCACGTTGGGAGCCTTCTACTACAATGTCCTGGAGAGGGAAAGGCTGCTGCATCCTTCTCTTCCTGAGCAACTCTCCTGTCTGGGCTCCTCGGCCCTCCTGTTTCCACCCCTTTTGCTGGACTGACTCTGCCTCCATGGTTTCAGCCTCCACCTTCAGGCCAGGATCTTGAGCCTTCACCACCAGCGCAGCCCAGGCCTCTCTCCCCATCTCCTACCCTGCACCGGTACCCCCCAACCTGTACACACCCCACCACCACCACCACACCAAACCTACTTCTCCCTCCTCACCTCTCATCCCAAGTGAGTCTTCCCTTGAATGCAGGGTTCTGTGGCTTAAAAAACCATCACAAGCGTTCTGCTTGCTCCCAGATTTGGTGTGATGCAGCAGAGCTGGGTGCGTGGGTCAAATGGTTCTGGTCCCCAAGGATGGCAGGCAGGGGGGAGGCGCTCAGCCTGCTGGGACTGACACAGCCCTGTGCAACTCCTTGCTGTCTTGGTGCAGCTTTCCTTGATGATGTCGCTCATTGCATTCCACAGCAGCCTCTTAACAAGGACCCATGGAGAAATTTCCCTCAGGTTTGGCTGGGTAGGATTAACTGTCTCTGTCCAGAGCGAGCAGCTGTTCTGGCCTATTGGGTGGTGCGTCACAGTACCGCTGAGCCAGAGGGCCAGGATCTACCTCTCACAAGTACAGCAGCAGGCACAGCAATACGTGTTACACGTTCACACTGCTCCTGGCTTTCTTGTGTCTCTGTTACTTGTTTTAATTCACACTATCTGGTATTAGTACATATATTTAAATTTCCTTTAAAGTGGAATATATGCTGGGCTCGGTGGCTCAGCCTGTAATCCCGCGCCTTTAGGAGGTTGAGGTGAATGAATTGCCTGAGTCCACGGGATCGAGACCCACCTGGGCAACTTGGCGAGACCTCATCTCTACAATAAATCAAAAATCAGCCGGGCGTGATAGTGCGCGCCTGTAGTTCCGGCTACTTGGAAGACTGAGGCGGAAGGATCGCCGGAGCTCAGCAGATCGAGGCTGCGGTGGCCGGGAACGGCCACTGCACTCCAGTCTGGGCGACAGAGTGAGACTCCAACTCAAAAATAAATAAATAAGTAAAAAATAAAGTGGAATATAGGCCAGGCGTGGTGGCTCACGTCTGTAAACCCAGCACTTTGGGAAGCCAAGATGGGAGAATTCAGACCAAATTGGGCAACACAGCAAGACCCCATATCTACAAAGATCAAAATAAAAATTAGCAGAGTATGATGACCCATACCTGTAGCCCCAGCTGCTTAGGGGGTTGAGGCAGGAGGACTGCTTGAGCCCAGGAGCTCCAGACCAGCCTGGGAAACATAGCAAGACCTCATTTCTACAAAAAATACAAAATTAGCTAGGTATGGTGGCACAGGCTATAGTCCCAGTCAGGCGTATCCCCAACTACTTGGGAGGCTGTGGCAGAAGGATTGCTGGAGCCCAGGAGGTCAAGCCTGTGGTGAGCAAGGATTGTGCCTCTGCACTCCAGCCTGGGCAACAGAGTGAGACTCTGTCTTAAAAAAATAAGGAAAAAAAAAAGTTTTAAAAAAGTGGGATAGAACATGTACAGAATTATATGCTCTGTTTCCATATTTTAATAAATAAACACATACCTACAGTGTCTGTGGGAATATATTTACTAAGTATAGAAAGTAATAGAAAGATGTAAAGACAATATGATCTGGTGTATTCTACCCACAAGATGAACAAAATTAAAGTGACAGCACTTTGAGTAACCTATTATAAGATAGTGCAGCATTATGAAGAGAGATTTAGATCTTGAGTTTCAGGTCGGAGAGAATTTCAGTCGGAGTCAGGTAGAGAGAATTTCAGTTGTAGGCAGCAACTGAAATTCAAGTCACTTTTATATGGCTTAAAACACACCTACACTGAGTGAAAAAGAAAAATAGAAGACCCTGACAAGCTCAGTGAGTGATTCCAAGAGACAAGAGTTACATGGGCCTTTTCCAGACACTGGGCAAGGTAGCAAAATGTTCTGATAACCTGTTCCTCCTGGGCTTCCTAATGGGTCATTAGAAAAAGGGACAACTTGCTGGTTAACAGAGATGAAAGTTTCTGTCATTTTTCTGCAAGCAAACAGGTCTTTACTATTTCCTGGAACCACACGTCTGCTTTGTGTCCTTTAACCGAAACAACTATAATCCTTAACACCAAAGAGCAGTGGGCCCCCAATGGTGCAGTGGCTGTCTAGGAGAACAGAAACACCTGCGGGAAAATTAAGTCAAGCATGTTTTGCAAGCCACGTCTGGGATCTGTAAATGCTAACTGATCACTAGTGGCTTTCCCTTTCTTTCTTTTTTCTTTCTTTTTCGGTCGTATGTTTTCAATGACTCCCCTGTACCTGAGTGAGGTGCCAGACAGATATATTTTGCACCGATTCCCGGTGGACTCAAAGAACATTCTCCATGTCCATGTGTTCACGCTGTTCATCATGGTCACAGCTTCTGTTTCTTATGCCAAGCCTTAGTTCTTTTAATTGGGTCACCTTTCTCTTTCCCTGACACTAATGAAATTATTTTTATTAGAGTCTGCAGTTTCCTAATCATTGCTTTTGGATTTGGAGTTTTATGGGTAGATCAAGGACAAATCATCAAGAATCGGGGGCAGGAGAGAAGGTTAACTTGACCTTTGGGAAACTGTAAGAGCACTAATGCACAAATATGCTACTCAGAATCTGAAACAAAGACTCTTCATTAGTTTAGATGTTATAAACAGACACATTTGAAGAAGAAACAGACTGGCCTTTTTTTTTTTGTATGTTGATGAGGATTTGGTTTAATTTTCAAAGCATACTTCAGACCTTGCCAAATTTTTAAAAGAGACATACCTTTAACTCTTCAGGAGATGTGAAAAAACACTACTTTTCCTGTTAAAGGCCAATGATACGGGACTCTCTATAAGTTTTCATGGTTTCTCCAAATGAAATAACTCTCTTATTTTCATTCTGACTTAACTTTGCTGTGAGTTTATTTTTTAATACAAAAAATAGATATCCAGAAAGAAAGAAGTAAAAATATTTATATTCTTCCCACACAAAGAGAAACACTGTTAACATTTAGTGTATTTCTGTCCGGGCTTTTTTTTTCTGTGCATGTAAACACACATGGGCATTTATATTTTATAAAAGAAAGGATTCATACTGTATGTGCATTGTTTGCTTTTTTCTGAATATATTTTAGATTTTTTGTCTATATGTATAGATCACTATCATTAATAACGACTGCTCAATACTATACAATATGTATTGCAATTTGTTAAATTTCCAATTTTTTGAAATGCACTTTGTATACAAGTCGACTATTGCATAATATTCCTGCATAACAACTGCAAAATCTCAGTGGTGTGCAGAGATAAGCATTTCTTTCTTGCTTGTGTGTTTGCAGGATGACTGAGTCTGTATAAGGGGATTGAGCATCTGTGGATTTGGGGATCTGAAGGGAGACCTGGAACCAATCCCCCAGGGACACCAAAGGACAACTGGATAGAGATCCTATGCCCATTTCCTGGTTTCCCCTTACAGCACCATCTCGCAGAACTACATTCCACCGTCACAGTCGTGCTCTTGATCGAGTGACATTGGAGCACAGGGAGGCAGAGGAGGCTGTGCTCTGTCTCTCTCATCCCCCTCCCCTGAGACCTCTTATCATGGTGCCAGCTAGTATAATGTTCTTAACATAGCGACAGCAAAAGTGCACCAGTACAAGCTCAGTCACACAAATGTCTTTCAAATCTTGACTTGCATCTTGGTCAAGAATGTTCCACTGGCCAACATTCACATGGCCCAGCCTAAAGCCAGGGCCAGGGAGTACACTGGGAATATAAAGTGGGGCACAGTGGATGGTAAGTTTTTCCAAACACTAATCTAATCTACTGCATGCTGTCTCCATTTTTCTTTGTTTTACTTTTACTTTGTCTTTTTTTTTCTTTAGAGTTTATGTCTCGCTCTGTTGCCCAGACTGAAGTACAGTGGCATCATCATAGCTCACTGCAGCATCAAACTAGGCTCAAGTGATCCTCCCATCTAAGCCTCCCAAGTAACTGGGACTACAGGTGTGTGCCACCATGTCTGGCTCATTTTTAAAAAAATTTATGTAGAGACAAGGTCTCACTGTGTTGCCCAAGCTGGTCTTGAATTCCCAGTCTCAAGTAATCTTCCCACCTTAGCCTCCCAAAGTATTGCGATAAAAGGCATAGCCACCACACCCAGCCCCATTGTTACAAATGTATCAGGAACACACCATTCATACAGCTTACATACCTGATTGATTTTTTTTAGGATATATTCATAGAAGTGAAATTTGGTCAAATGTAAAAGGGTATATAAAGTTTTGACTTTTATACCTGTGGCCAGACTACCTTCATTAAACTTGTTTAAAAAATGAAATAGTCTGTGAGATTGATTTTGGTAGAGGAGAAAGGAAGACACTCGCTAAGTCAAAAACAAAATAAAACAAAACAAAAGGCCTATATTTGAGAGAAAAAAAAAGCTCTAAACAATGACAGATTTTGGCTTTAAATGTAACCTCTTGACTTTGTAAAATAAGAAGCTCCAATTAGTTCTCTAAGACCCAGGATGAGTTACTCTGATGTCTTTGGAATACTGTATTATTAGGTTTGCATGGAAAATACCTGTAGATACTCCCTAGCATCTAAGTATATTTATAAAATCTGAGTTATTCCCTCATACACACACTTATAAAACCTCGAGAATTCCTGGGAAAATAAAAACTTTTTAAAAAATAGACTTTAAAGTTTGAAAATACAAGTAGTTGATTCTTTCACAGACCCACAAGATCTTTCTAAGTAGCTAAGGACCTTCACTGAATTCCAAACAACATTGGCAATGGAGAATGATTTTCTTGGTGGAGAAGACAAAAGGTTCTTGCCCTGTGCCTTTCATCTTTTCTCTTTCTTCCTTCCTTTCCTACCTTTTTCTTCCTCTTCCTGCTTTAGCCTCTTTCTCCTTGTCATTTGTTCACTGAGTCTTAAAGACAGGACGAATAAAGCAAGGAAGGAAAAGAAAAGATGCTTATGCATATGCTCGTAGCTGGATAGAACAATTATTTTGCTATCTCTGTTGACTAGAGTGTTACTTTCTCACCTTATTAAGTCGATCATTCATTCCTATAGACATTTATGAGAACACTGTGGTTTCTAATAAATGAATATTTTGAGTGAACTCCCTGCAAGTGGATATTGAAAAATAGGGATTCTTGATGTGTTTTCAGCCATTGCTTGAAAACTCAACCTTTAAGCTTTTAACACCAGAAAAAACACCCATGAGTGGCCTTCCCAAAGTTCAACAAAAACATGTGGAACTAACTTCCAAAATATGAGGTAATAGAGTAACCTCTGCTCTTCGTGACCATAGTCTGATCAATGTGTTTGGTTTCAAGTAATAGTAACCAAGTTGTGTTTGGTTCAATCAAGAAGGATTTATTTTCCTATCATAACAAGAAGTCTATGGAGGCAATAACCAAAGTTGTTTCAGTGGTTTAACAGTGGCGTCATCTCTACTGATTCTCTTGACCTTTCTCCCATGATCACTAGAGGATCCTGTAGCTCCAACCATAATATTTGAGTTCAAGCCAGAGAAGAGGATGGAAAGAACAGTACTGTAACTTTTCGTAGGAAAGAAAAACTCTCCCACCACTATCATCCTCCTTCTCATCAGAGTTCAACTTACACCTTGGCCCGAACCACTGGCATGCCCATCCCTACCTACAAGGGAGACTGAAAATATGAAAATTTTTGATGAAGACATCAAAAAAAGAAGAGCGTTGAGAATAGGTGTTGAAATTTCCAATAAACAGCATCTTATATAATATGGAACACAAAATATAAAAGAGCCACCTTAAATATTTAATAAAAGCATCATCCAGGGACATAGAGGGACACAAAAGAAAGAGCTACTCAGGCCAAGTTGGTCTGGCTACAGGCTTGAGTCCCTCAGACTGGTTACCCAATATCAAATACCTCCATTTTTCTTGAAACCTTCTTCTTAAACTCCTTTCCAACTTCATATGTGGGAATATATGTAAATATATAGTTTGCATCTTACTTGAATTTTAATCTACATATGTTGGTTTCATCACTGTAAAGGATATTAACTACTCGTATTTAGACAAATATGGGTTTTGATTAGCTATTTTATTTCAGTAAGAGTTGATGTTCCCAAACTTGGTCAAGTGCAGTGAGATACAGAGCTGTGTCATGAGAAGAGCATTTGACTGGCTGGCAATTGACTTAGGAGAGTCACTTAAACTTGAACTTTCTTCTTGGGAAGGAAGACAGTATCTACCCTGCCTATCTCATTGAGCTGTAAACAACAGATGAGAAAGTACTCTACACAGAGCAACGGGCTTTTCAAATACATATGTATGGTGTATATTTCACATTGGGCCCATCAACCAGCTTTTCTCTGAACCTAGGCTTTCCCAGGATTTGAAACTGAGATGGAGGCAATACTATAGTCCCCAAAGGAAACTTCTGGAATATTTTCCTATGCAATTCCTAATGGTCTGACCACCAGGGAGCTTCTGTCTGCTGATTTTACCGACTCTACCGGCGTAGTTTAATCATGAAGAGTGTCCACAGAGAATGGTTCTGCTTTGCTAAATTAGCTTTCACAAAGGCCCACATGCTGTTGTTTCCATGAGTAACATCAGAAGAGTAAACTGGCCGTGGATCTCTTCTTAAATTGTTTTTCCGATGAGATAGGTATTATTATGATTCCAAACTTAAATTTGAGGAAACCAAGATTTAGAAAGATTTTGTGTTTTGCCCAAGATTGCACAGTCTGGCTTTCAAACCAGATCTGTCTTATCCTGAGGCAGAGTTCTCAGCCTGAGCTCTGATCAGAGGTCAAAGATAACACCATCAACATAAAAATCCTTCTCCTCCTGCTCCTCCTCTTCCTCCTCATCCTTTAAGCACACCTTTTGTCTTATGTAACCCTCTTTTCAACTCTGTGAGGTGGGTAGAACTGTGCATTTATTAGCCCCAATTTGCAGGTGTGGAAACTGAGGCTCAGAGACATGAAGTGGTCTGTCCTTGACCCTCTGGAATTCGTGATGGAGTGAAACTTGTGATGGAGTAAGACCTGGAATCAAGGTTTCTCCCCCTCTAAAGCATTTAGAAGTTTTGGAATTTAAAGAAGGTCATGGATTTTGAACCTAATGAAAACACATTCTGGTTGAGTTCACTTAAGATGTCCCATCTTCTCAGAAGCAGACCTTTGGTGGGTCTTCTCTACTCCTCCTAACTATTGCTGTCTAGCTTGGTGACCTTCCACAGGCAATTAAACCACTTTGTGTCTTCACATAGGTCATTTCTCTGCTCTTCCCTAGCTCCTCTAGAAGCTAGTGTTTCCAGATTTGGAAAAAAGAGGGTGGAGCTGAGGAAGGGTGTTTAATGAGTAACCGCCACCACCACTCCTGCTAACCTCATTAATGTTAATGGCTTTTTCTGGGCCTCATTGGCGCAACATACATATACATATGTATTTCCATTCTGACATTCATCTGACCTGGTCTGCAGCATGGGATGTAGCCTTAGATGAGCAACCAGAAGCCACCGTTTCTAGCCAAGGTTTGCCTGTAGTGGCCATCTCCCTCTTCTCTCTGGGCCTCCCATCCTCATCCCTAAGCTGAGAAGGTTGAATCAGAATCCCCTAAGGAATCTTTCTGGGATTTATTTTCCTCCCTGGGTAGAGTTCCAGTTCACCATCATTGACTATTTTTGGCTCAGAATTACTGTGGTTCAGTGGTCGAAGAGGAGCTTATTACAAATTCATCTTTAAAATGTTTTGAGATCATTAAGAGAAAGCTAAGCTCACTACTGCCTCCAGAGCTATCGATGTTACCAACCTTGCTGGGCAGGAGTAGGCCTAAGAAGAGTGGAATTTGGGGACAAAAGTGCCTGGAGATCCTAAACCCTTTCTCCTGCTTCTGCAGAAGGAAAGATCACAGCCCAGATAACTTGCCCAGGGTCCCCAGGCCCTTAAGAAAAAAACTGAGAAGAAAACTCTTTTTCCTACATTTTACAATGCCTCTCATAGAACGTTAAACATTTATTAGTATATATTGTAGTGTTATTCCTATAAAATTGATGGCCATGTGTATCGGTGGTGCATACCATTCTTTTTGTGGTCATACTCAGTTACTGCTACAGTCAGTGACAAGTCCGTTTTTCAGGCTGTGGAAATAATTACATCGTCAAATACCATTTCATGATTAAAAACTGTCTAACCAGGAATAGCTCTCCCTTCACAGTAATCGCTTGTGGCAAATATCCTTTTTTAGAAAATAAATGCTGAACAAATTGAAGTCAGATCTTGCCCCCACCCCAGTGTTAAAATAATTGCATAAGAGGTCATTTTAGTTTAGGGACATTCAAAGTTCTCTATGTTGCATGATACAGTATTTGGTCCTGAGCACCCTTCCTTCTATCTCAAAATATTTATCTTTCTCAGAGTCAGAGCTGAAGTGGTATCCATCTTCCTTTAAATAAAACTCTCTTTTTGTTTTCTTCTTCTTCTTCTTCTTTTTTTTAAGAGACAGTGTCTTGCTCTGTTACCCAGGATGGAATGCAGTGGTATGACTATAGCTCACCGAGGCCACAAACTTCTGGGTTCAAGCGATCCTCCTGCCTCAGCCTCCAGAGTAGCTGGGAGTAAATGCACACGCCACAGCACTCAGCTAATTTTTTAATTTTTTGTAGAGACAGGATCTTGTGATTGTGCCCAGGTTGGTCTTGAACTCCTCTCCTCAAGCAGTTGGTCTCAAACTCCAGCCTTAGCCTCCCAAAACACTGGGATTATAGGCGTGAGTCACTGGCCTAAATCAAACTTTAATTCTCTCCTGCCTCCTCTCTTTTTTTTTTTTTTTCCTTAGCAGCTGTAGTTTCTCCCTCTTTACTAGTTTGGAGTTCTCATTCCAATTCTAGTTGTCTGACCTTGAGAAAGTGAAATTCTCCGAGGCCCAGTTAAAAAGTGGTAATAATGATTGTATCCCACAGGGTAGTCAGTGTGTGAATTAACTGAGAAAGTTACATGTAGGGTAGTGCCTGGCATAGAATTAGCTCCCAATAAGTGTTCATTCTCCCATGGACTCGGCCTAATTTCCATTTTGGTTACAGCATGAAGGGATGGCTCACCTTAGAAACTCTCAGTAAGTAATTGTCCATCTCCCTGATGCCAAGTTTCTTTTCTAGATTTTGTTATTTTTTTACTCCTCATTCTATCTTTACATACATTTTAGAAAAAGTTTAAAAGCCACTTTCAAATTGGTCTCTTATCTGCAGTTCCTGGGTGTTTGTTGTGGATACCGATGCTTGCCGGAGATGGGGTATTTCTTCATCGCTTTGCCATTGGAGTGTGTGAACTACAGCAGAAGTTCTTTTCCTGGAGAGACCCCCAGAGGTCCTAGAGAAAGACCTCTGGGAGGGTTTTTATTTTGCCTTTTTGGGATCCTATCAAACCAAGCTTTATATTAACTTCTAAGGTTTTGAAGATATCACCAACTGAGTAGCTCCCCAGCAGTTCATAAAGCTTTCAGCTGTATGCTGAGAAAACCCCTCAGGTCCAGCTTCCTTCCAGCCAGGGAAGCAGTTGGCTACACAGTCTCAGTTGTGAACTGTATTAAAATTGCATCTAAATCTTAGCCCTGCAGGGTTTATTAGGGTCTGGTACTGCTATAAGACATTCAGCTTTATGCCAGCGCAACATTCTGACTTTGCATTTCCTTTTTTTATCTGACACCTCAGGATTTCCCTTTCTTATTCTGAATTTGGCTATAGGGGATTTGTGTACATGTGTGTTTTATCCAACTTATCTGTGTGTTTGGAGCAGGAGGATGACTTTTCTACATCAGGTCACGCCCACGTAAGCAAGTGAGAGCTTCTTTTGCTTTCTTTCCTTCAGCGTTGGAATGGTGGCTTCTGCTAACAGCTGTATAGTTTTCAGCCCCAGGACTCTATGGAAAGTGTTTTCTGGAAACTCAGCAGTAACCACTTCATTGCTAAATCCAGTTGTCTTTTCTGAGTCTCAGGGTGTGTAATGGATTTTGTGAGTATCTTGAGAGTTGCAACCTGTAAGAAATTGCCAACCAGAGTGTAAGGACCAAAGCAGTGTGGCATAGAACATTCTTGTTTGACTTAGGTTAGCAGCCCCCCTGATGGACAGCACAGGATCTTGCATATAGAGATTTGTCTAGTTCCCAGGGGAAAAACTGGTGATATTATTATTAAGATCATGTTCAACGGTATACAATTCAAGAGTGTTACGACTTTATATTTTGTTCTAGTGTTCTTTGGGGCCTTCAGAACTACTTTAAAGATTTTTGTAAGTGACTTTCATATTTTTAAAATTGACTTATTTTATCTTTTTTATTGCTATTGTAAATAGGATCTTTTCTTCCAATATATCTTCAATCTGTTTGTTTATAAATATGAAAGTTATTGGATTCCATGTAATTTTATATACTTTATCTTCCTCAATTATTTTATTATTTCAGTAGTTTTTATTACTATTTTTTTTTCCTTTTGGGTGTTCAAGGTATATAGCCATATCATCTGCAAGTAGTGGCAATTTTACCTCCTGATCAAATTGTTTACCGCTAGTTTTTTCTTTCTTATCCTGTTATATAGGCTACTACTTCTAGTACAAAGTTAATTAAGAGCTAAATCATTGTCCTGTTACTGATTTTACTGAAGATACTTGTGTTTCTGTCTCGGCGTGATGCAGTCTCTAGGGCAGTGGTAGATTTATTGTTATCACGTAGGGAACATTCTTATATATTTGAATATTTCTAACAAGAATAGATGTTGATGTATGCTTTTTCTTCTAAAACGTTTTAATATGGTGAGTTATATTAATATATCTCAATTTTAACTTGTCTCTATTTTTGGCATAAACACCACCTGATTAGGATGCATTATTCTTCTAATGCCCTAGATTCTATTTGTTAGTATTTTACTCAGGATTTTGCCTCTGTGTTGATAAGGTGATTTTCTTTTTGAAATCTTTGTTTCATTATGTTATTTCTCACACCAGAAAATTGTGACGTTTTCATTCTGTTGCTGTGTTCTAGAATAGCTTAAATAAATTTGAGATTTTCTGTTGGGCAAAGTGTATGGAAATCCTAAATGAAACCAGCTGGATCTGGTCCTTTTTAGGGAATGAGGCTCTTTAGCAACTTTCCTTGGTTTTTTCCTTTCTTGGAAGTTAGTCTGTTCAGATTTTCTCTTCTGGAGTCAGTTTAAGTAAATGATGATGATGATGATGATGATTACAAATTGTCTATTTACCTAGCTTTTCAAAAGGATTTGTCTTGAATTTAGTAGTCTTTTTGATGACTTTGGTTTGCTTAAATTTTGTAGTTATTTCCTTATAACATTTCTTGTGTTGAGTATTTTCTACCCCCCCTTTCCTGATTAAGTTAGCTAGCAGATCAACTATTTTACTCTTTGCCTCAAAAGCTTTTAGGTCTGTTTATTCTATTGGTGAGTTTTTCCAGCTCATCAATATCTGCTGTTATTTTTATTAATTTCTTCCTTCTGCTTCTTGCCAGTTTATTTTTCCTTTTCTAACGTCTAATACCCATGTTTGCTAGCCTTAGATTTGCAGCTAAATGGATTCAGAGTGGCCCACCAGTTCCCTTTCAGTGGGCAGAGATGCGTCTTTTAGAAATTTCCCCAGATAAGCTAAAGGGAACAATGTTTCCTGAATTCCCACATATTAAAAATTATTGTCTCATGAAGAAGTGATTAAGCTATGCAACCAAAAAAATATGGGAAGAAGCCATCATAGAGTTGGAGTATTATAGCAGTGGGCCAAACAGGTGAGGTTAGTTATTAGAATCATATTATTTTTCTGCATTTTTGTGGTGTGTGTAGAATTTACCAGCTTAAAATGTATATTTATTAACCTTACTCTGCTCATCTGACATAATTACTCTTGCTTGTATCTATTTTGTATGTAAAGCATCATATTATTTATCTTTAAAAGAAATTGACCTCCATATTACACGAAATCCAAGCCCACAACACCTGGAGTGATACCCAGATCACTACTGTCTGTGGACCCTCTTTTGCTGATGCTGGATGTGCTTTAGTTCCTCAGGGGTGCTCCTCACCCCCCAGAAGTGTATTATTTTGAGGGCTTTATGAAGTCTGCTGCCTCTATACTCTCCTTCCTCCTCTTTCCCACACCTTCCTCCTCTATAGCTCTGGAGAAAATTTGTTTATCTTTTGTATTCCTTCCAAAAATTTAGTGTTTATCTCTTTGTTTTGTCAGAAATGGAAGATGGTGGGTTTTTCTTGTTTGTTCTCATCTTTGGGTTGTTTCCACAAGAAGGAGGAGAGAATGCTGACTTGTACAATAATGTTCACACCAGAAATTCACTTCTGTCATTTTAAACACTTTTTTGTTTCTTAAAAATAAAACATATGCCTATTATAGAAAAGTTGGATCCTGAGAAGTATAAAAAAGAAAATTAAAACCACCATCACTGTTAAAATCTTTGTGTATTTCTTTCTAATCTTTTTTCCATGCTTGCATATTTTCTTTCTTTTAGAAGTGAGGATCACTCTAAACCTACACTTTTGTGTCCTCATTTTTTTTCGCATGAGCATTTTCCCATATCACTAAAAGAGAAAAAAGTTGTAATGCTGCTTAAAATATTTTAATATTTCTATATTGTTAGACATTTAGGTGATTCTACTTTTTTCACTTTTGAATTGTACTGTACACGTTGGCAAATACAGTCTATTGCCCAAACTCACCCTGCTGCTACCTTTTTTTGTAAATAAAGTTTTATTAGAATATAGCCATACACATTTATTTTTATACTGTCTATGACTGGATTCTTGCTATGATGGCAGAATTGAATGGTTGTGCTACAGACTGGATGACCTGCCAGTCCTAAAATATATACTACCTGGTCCCTTATAAGAAAAGTTTCCAACCCCTGTTGTCCTATAATGAACATCTTTCCATTCACATTTTTGTATGCGTGCATGTGTTTTTCTCAACATAAACACCAAGAAATGGCACCACCTTGGTCACAGGGATATGAACATCTTTATGGCACTCGCCAAATTTTCTACCACAAAGTTTGATTCACCATTTCATTGCTAAAGTCTGAAAACTTGACCTTTTTCTTACACCCTTGGCAACACTGGGCATAACCATATTTTTAATTTTTTCAAATTTGGAAAGTTGAAGAATGCTATCTACTATAGTTTGAGTGTTTGTCCCCTTTTAAACTCATGCTGAAACATAACCCCCACATAACAGTATTAAGAGTGTGGGACATACAACTATGGTATTTAAGAAGTGGCACATTTGGGAGGTGATTTGGATTAGATGTATTCATGAGGGTGGGGTAGTAGTGGCTTTATAAGAGAGACCTAAACTGGCCTGCTCAGCCCTCTCAGCTGCACTGCCTCAGGACTCAGCAGCATCCCCACCACAAGAAGGCCTTCACCAGATACAGTCCCCCAACCTTGGACTTCCCAGGCTCTAGAACTGTAAGATATGAATTTCTTTATAAATTACCTAGTCACAGGTATTCTATTATAGCATCCCAAAACAGACTAAGCCAGTATCTTATGATTATTACTATTATTTTGCCTGCCATTGATGATTAGCGAGGTAGAACATTTCTTTATAATTGTCACTTTCATTTCCTTTCTGAATTGCCTGTTATGTCCTTTGTGTGTTTTCCTGTTGGCATGTTTGCTCTTTCCTGATGATTTGCCGGGCATATTTATATGTTATGGATATTGTACACTTGGTGCTTTGACAGCTTTGCTTTTTCTCAAGCACTGGTGCTATCAGCATCCACACAACCACAGTGGATGGGGTACCATTAGTCCAAAGTGGTAGGGCATCTTGGAACCTCGGGTTTTGTTTTGAAGCAAAGCCTCCTGAAGCATATTTGGAAGAGAAAGAACCTGGCTTCACCTCCCTGAGCCTGAAAGAAGGAAACTTCCAGAAGAGAAATGTGGCAGTAGGGAGAGCCAATCCCTCTTTCCCTTCTTATTCCAGGCCCAGAGTTAACCCAGGGTCTCTTTCAAAGTGGATTCATTTATTTCCTAAATAAATCCTCAAATCAATTCCAAGTTTCATTTGGCTGTGGTAACATTATTCCTGAAGTATGCTGCGTTTAAACCCTTTGTCCTCTATGAAATGTCTTTGAGTATTTTTTTGTTTTGTTTTTCCAGAAACCATGTAGTGAACTGTTAAGAAAGGATTAATCACTATACTGAGTCAAGGAACCCATCAAAAACTACTTCACCCATCAAACTTTTCAAATAAAATTTTGTGAATCCAGGTAGGCATCTTAGCTGAGAGGCATCGACAAGAATCTGTTTCTAAACCACATGCATATTCCTTATGTCTTAAAATTAACCTGCTTGGGATACCCAGAGAAAATGTCTTGGGGAAACTTTAGGAGAGCTGGCATAAAAGCCCAAACACTCATAAGCCTGTTCACCTCTTCCCAGACTCGTGTGCTCTGGGGTAATGTGATGATAGCAGGGTTTTTGCGACAGACCCGGAGAGATTGACATTTAACTGTCAGACCACTGTGGCATCTTCTGCAGTTTGGCTGCCAAACCAGTGCTACATCTGTATAACTCTCACTCTTCTATTTATTCTATTTTTTATTTTGAATAGGGGTCTCATTCTGTTGCCCAGACTGGAGTGCAGTAAGTTGATCATGATGATCATGGCTCATGGCAGACTTGACCTCCTGGGTTCAGGATATCCTTCCACCTCAGCCTCCTGAGTAGCTGGGATTATTGGCATGTACCACCACACCTGGCTGGTTTTTTGTTTTTGTTTTTAATTTTGTAGAGAAGAGGTTTTGCTATGTTTACCAGGCTGGTCTTGAACTCCTGGGTTCAAACAATCCACCCACCTCAGCCTCCCAAAGTGCTGGAATTATAGACGTGAGCCACCGTACCCAGCCTCTTTGATTTTTTTGAAATAATTTTTATCCTTTCTTCTGAGTTTAGACTAGAATCATCTCAAACTTGATAATCACCCATCTTTTTTTTTCTATATACAAATGTTTATAGTAGCTCTATTCACTCTAACCAGAAGCAACCCCCCAAATCCTTCAGAGGGTAGATAAATAAACTGTGGTATATTCATACAATGGGATACTATGCAATAATAAAAAGAACAAAGTGTTGATACATACAACAGCACGGGTAACTTCAAAGGCATTGTGCTGAGTGAAAGAAGCAGGTCTCAAAGGTTGTATATGTGGTATGACTTTATTTAGATGACATTCTGGAAAAAAGCAAATGCTAAAGAGATGGTATAAACCAGCAGTTGTCAAGGATTAGGTGTGGCCTACAAAAGGACAGTGTGAAGGAGACGTTCTGCCTCCTGGGTGATGGATATATTCTGCCTCCTCATTGAGGCTGTGGTTATATGAGCTTCTATGTATTAAAACTCATGGAACTGTGTACAATAATCACCCATTTTTATATCACATCCCCCAGGTACAAAGAGTGCCTTTCATGTAATCTGTATCATCTGTGAGGAGAATGTAGCTATTCTTCCCATTTTACAGTGAGTAAACTGAGGCTTCAGGAAGCATCGTATTTTGCTATCGGTCATAGTCTGCATAAATGTTAGCATATGACCCTGGGCTTTAGTTTTACCCCACAACCTCTGCATACCTCAGTGTGATCAAGGAATGCAGTTGGGGCCAGGTGTGGTATCTCATACTAGTAATCCCAGCACTTTGGAGGCAGAGGTAGACAGATAGCTTGAGCTCAGGAGTTTAAGACCAACCTGGGCAACCTAGAGAAACCTTGTCTCTACAAAAAATAAAATAAATTAGCCAGGTGTGGTGATGAGCACCTGTAATTCTAGTTAGTTGGGAGGCTGAAGTGGAAGGATAGCCTAAGCCCAGGAGGTTGAGGCTGCCATGAGCCATGATTGTCATGATCATGCCACTGCATTCCAGCCTGGGTAACAGATTGAGATTCCTGACTCAAAAAAATAAAATAAAATAAAAAAAGAAGAAGAAGAAGAATGCAATTGGATTACCCTGAACTTGCTGGCACAAACTCTCTTTGTCTTAAGGACAGCTTCTTTCACCCAGAGGGCAAATGTTTACTGGGCTCACACTATGTCTTGGCCACTCAGCGAGGCATTTGACACCGGGTATTTGAATTAGCCACACATGCTCTCCTTGTGAGGGAAGGGCTGTTGCCATCACCACAGCTGGGACAAGGGAGGTTCAGAGTAGTTGCCTTGCCCATGAGCACAGAACAGCTAGGTAGAGGTAGCACTGGATATGAACTCTGCCCCAGGTGACCCTGGCACTGGCATTGTGAGCGCTCTCAAGGCTATGGTCGTCCCTGGCCGCCTTGACCCTGACTTTCCTAGTTCACGGAGCTTTGCATTTATAAGTGAAAAAATTTAGGAAGAACTGTTTTCCCATTTGTACCTATTGTGTGTGTTTGCAAACTGAGCCTCTAGAGGGGAGGATGTTACTTATTTAAATTATAACAAAATAGAAGAACATTAAGAAAAAAAAAAGATTGGACTCATCCCTGTCCCCATCTTTCCTTTTCTTTGCTATCCCTCTTTTGAGTCTGGGTCTCACTCTGTTACCCAGACTGGAGTACAGTGACACATCATAGTTCACCTCAACCTCGAACACCTGGGCTCAATTTATCCTCCAGCCTGAGCCTCCTGAGTAGCTAGAACTACAGGCATGAGCCACCATGCCCACATAATTTTTTGATTTTTTTGTATAGATGAGGTCTCACTATATTGTCCAGTTTGCTCTCAAACTCCTAGGCTCAAACGATCCTCCTACCTTGGCCTCCCAAAGTGCTGGGATTATAGGAATGAGCCACTGTGCCCAGCCCAACTTTTCTTTTTCTAACCCCACCTACCAAGCTGGGAACCACTGTGCCCTAAATGTGCCAGTTGTCCCAAGTCCATCAGCCTCAGTGTCCCATCCCAAAAAACAAGTACAAAGCTTAAGCAGCTTCCCAATCCAATGTGGGACACAGATTTTTAAATAATTTCTAAAGCTTTCAAGCCACCAAAGACAATTGTACAGTGTTTCCTCTTTTCTTTTTCATTTTGGGACCCTCTATTCCTCCCCCCCCCTCCTCCGGCACACACTGTACCCCAAGAGAAATACCACCTGGATCTTTGTCCATTTGAGAATTTGATACTTTTCTTGTAAGTTCTATTTCAGTTCAGGAAGAAGAGTGGCTTTATAAACCATTACCGAATCAAAGCCCCATCAGAGGAGGACAGAAGCCTCTGTACATTGAGATGCATTATTTTCAGCTCTTGATTTTATGCCAGTGCTAGTGAAATTTCACAGCTGGTTATTAAAAAATCCCAGGGTCAGGGTTATGAGCTATTTATGTCACAAGAAGCAGGAGAAATAAAATACTCTAAAGATATGAAAACATTTTGTAAATCGACATATTTTTGGCATCTGTTTCTCTTCCAGGGCCTCAGAAATGATTTATATGCCCTGATGAGGTGCTGGTGGAAGGGTCCCCTCTGACTCCTGCCTTAATGGGCCACGCACCTTCTGAAGTATTGATACAGCTGACCTGGCTCAGGCCCAGTGGAATGAGAGGAGGGAGGCTGTGGACACGTGGGCCATTTATTGCTTTTCAGAAAGCAGGGAGAAGACATGGTGCCAGGGACCTAAGTCACAGTTTCCTCGAAAGGTAGAAATGGCCAACGATTCTCATAGACAGCTTCCAGTAGCCACCGTAACTTGTTTTTCTCACCAGGAGTTTGAATTGTTGGGTTATATTTGAGAATGCTGAAATGGAGCACTGCCCAGCTTCTGATTGGAGCAGTTCCAAGTCCCACCCTCAAATGCAAAGACCCAGACTGTGAAGTCCCTTTAACAAAGAAGACCCACGGCCCATAAGCTGGCCTCTCCCATGGTAGCTGTGGGCCCCAGAAGAGGAATAGACTTCAAACGTCTTACTGCAATTAGCTGATTGTCCCCAATATCAAGTCCCTCCTCCCCTCACACATCCCAGCAATGCCACTCTGAACCAAAATAGGATCCTGGAAGAATAGTGTCTCTTTGTTCAAAACGTGACATAGAAAAGAATGACTTTTTTTTCCCCAATACTCAGGGCATCTGATGCCCCACAAATCAAGTAGGACATGTTTAGATTCCGCTGGATCATGAAAACTGCAGACTGCAGATGTCAAGGATTAAAATGAGGGTCAATATTATCATGTTTGTCATAGTAAAGAACTTGGGTTTAGTAACGCCCAGGTGGGCTATGAAGGAGAAGTCTAAAGCCTAATCCCAGGTAAAAGCTCGATCTCACAGGCACATCTCCCTGTCCCCTCCAGGGACTCTCCCAAGCACCCTGTCATTTTTGTTTTTAATTTCTCCACGAGGCTTCACTTCAGGGAAAGAACGTACATGTCCTTTAAGCTTGTGGTAGAGGCACTGGAGGAACCAATGAGATGTCAGGCTTCACAGGTATTCAGGACATATCTTCCTTCTCCTGCTTGTATGAGCAGGGACCAAAAAAACCCAGAATTCATTTATAGAAAATTGTGTATTTATTCTTACATGTTTAAACCTCAGTCACCTTCAAAGCACTCTCCGTTGGATGCAATACACCTTTTGAGATGCTTTTTCCACTGCTCAAAACAGTTTTTGAACTCACCAGCCTTGATGCCTTAAATTTAGTGCTTCTGCTGTTTTATGTCTCACCTCTTCCACATGGCTCTTAGAGGACTTTATTCATGGGGTGTGAGAGGGGAGGTGCTGGGGCAAGAGCTGGTGGGTAGGGAGAGTGGAGCTCAGGGATCATGCTGTTTTTGGTCAAAAACTGCTGAGCACTCAGCTCAGTGTGGGCAGGTACATTGTCATGGTGGAAGAACCAATCACCTGTTTGCCACAACTTGGGACATTTCTTCCACAAAGCAATCTCTCACGACAATGCTCACAGGTCCCCTGATGCTGATGGGTTCCCAGAACACTTACCTAGCAGGGGAAGCCTGTACTACAAGGGGCCTGCCCTCCAAAAGGTAATTTTGGGATTTCTTTGGGTCCCCTCTTATACTCCAGAGAGGCAGGTAGGGTTCACACACATCTCTTCTCTGCATGGTTAACCAGCTCACATGCTGGTCTGCCAGACAGCACAGGTCTCTTCCTTAGAAGAAGAGATGGATATGGCCAAATAGCATCCTTTCTTTCTTAAGTTATGGATCAGTTTGGAACATTATTTGTTCTATGTGATTCTGAGATGTTCTTTGGTCAAACTGAACTGAGAATTTAGGGATATGTAATTATACTTAGAACATACCTGTACTACAGCTTTTGTATCCTAATGTTACCTTGTGGCATAACAAAGTAAATTTTTCATATTAAAAGTCAACATACAATAGAAAGCTGTTGGGCAGGCGAATTATATTAATTAGAACTAGAATCAGCAACATGGAGAGAAGACTCAAAAATATCCCTGGCCCATAGTCCCAAAGGTGTTTTTTTTTTTTTCTTTCACTTCAAAGAAGTCTGTATGTAGACAGTTGGGATCCCAAGTTCCTCGATCTTTTTATTCTATCACCCTCAGCCTGCAGGTTTCATCCAGGTTGTCTCAGGACACAAAGTGGCCACTGGAGGTCCTGTCAACAGAACCACATTCTAGGCAGGAGAATGACAAAAGAGGAGAGAGGTGAAAAGACCCTGCTGCCTGCTGCCCTCTTAAGGACCTTTCCCAGAAATTCACCCCACAGTTTCCACTGACATCTCATTGAATGCCTCTAACTACAAGAAAGGGTGGCAACTATAGTCATTTGACCAGGCACTTTGAAGCATGGAATAAAATCTGAGGTTCTGTCCTTATGGAGAAGGGGAGAATGAGTGTAAAAGGTGACTCTGAATTTCTGTCACAAGCAATTCTGTTTATAGTCAGGGTCTCACTCTTTCACCCAGGCAAAAGTGCAGTGACATGATCATGGCTCACCACAGCCTTGACCTCCTGGGCACAGGCAATCCTTCTGCCTCAGCCTCCCGAGTAGCTGGGACTGCAGGTGTGCACCATCATGCCTGGCTAATTTTTTTTTTTTTTAATTTTTGGTAGAAACGAGGTCTTACTATGTTGCCCAGGCTGGTCTTGAACTCCTGGGCTCAAGCGATTCTTATACCTCAGCCTCCCAAAGTGCTGGGATTAGACATGAGCCACCATACCCAACTCACAAGTGGTGTTAAGGAAAGGAAAAGACAGTGGCAGGGCACCCATCCCCTTCCCACCTGGGGTGGTAGCAGCTGAAAATGAGAGAAGCCACTCCAGAAGCATTTGCTGGAAGCTTTGTGCTCTGAGATGGATGGTGAATTAACTACCAGCCAGAGCAAAGGACATACATGAACCCTGGGCATCCTCCAACCTTCTGCATTCAAGAAATGAGAATGCCAGCATGACCTTTGCACTCCAACCTCCAGAGAGTATTTTGCAAAAGGAAGGACATTGTTTAGACTTTGAAGCTACAGCACCCAGAAGGAGCTCTCTGCAGTAACAATGCAATTAGATGAATGTGAATGTTTTCCAAAATGCCGTGTTAATACGGAGACAAGAAAGGGCTTATGGCTATGTGTCTGAAGATATATAGGTATGTGAGATAATATGTGTGTGTGTGTGTGTGTGTATCTATATATTATATATGTAATTGATAAATATGTTTTTTAATGGATTCGTTGTATAATGCTTACTATTGGTTCTTTGGTCAAAGAATCCTGTCCATGAAGATCAAGTTGAATCTCTTAGGACCAATGTTCCCTGGGGAAGGTGTTCCTTGCTGAGCTAGCATCACTGTGTTCTGTGGGTCCTCAGGCCACTGTAGTCTCTGTTGCAACTGTTTCCTTTCTGTTCATCAACATAAGATTGTCACTCATTGAATATAACTTTGGACTGTAGAAATTTCTCATAATGCCTTTTCATTGTCATTGTTTAGAAAAATAAGTGGTTTTAGTGCCCTGGTTTAGAATATTGCTTCAGAATCACCACCTTAATATAGTTAGCAGATAGAATGTCTGGCCTATGCCAGTAGAATTTTCTTTTCTTTTTGGGGGGTAGGAGTCTCACTCTGTCACCCAGTTTGAAGTACAGTATTAGGATCATGGCTCACCGCAGCCTCAACCTCTTGGTTTCAGGTGATTCTTCCATCTCAGCCTCTGGAGTAACTGGGACTACAGGGTGGGGGAGGAGGGGCATGCCACCATGTTTTTTGTAGAGACAAGTTCTCACTTGTTCTCCACTGTGTTGCCCAGGCTGGTCTCAAACTTCTGGTCCCAAACAATCTTTCCGCCTTGGCCTCCCAAAGTGCTGGGATGACAGCCATGAACCTCTGTGCCTAGTCCTAGTAGGATTTTCACAGTGAGGCATTAAACATGTTTGGGTTAAAACGGCAAGGGGGGGGGATGTGTAGGTGATTCTTGTAATGATCTAGGTGCTTGTCCTCACGGGGATGGCAGGAAGCCAACATGGGCAGTGATGGAAATATAATACTCACTCGAATTTAATGATTAAGTAATTTTCACCAACACTGCTGTTGTACTATATTGCTGCAGACAATATTAAGTCTTGTAACACTTTCTAATCGGAAAGAGTCTGTGAGAATAATCCATCTAGCATCATAATTTATCATGCTTTAAGAGGGGAACAACTCTTGCTTCTGAGAAAGCTGATTATTTCTCACCTAATTAAATGCTCACATTTGAAGGTCCATTGCAACTGAAACCCACAAAACCTCCCTGCTGTGTACAAGTGCCCAAAATGTATTTTAGAATATTTTACATTTTTCCACCCCAGCTGTGCTTGATGTTGGTAATGTCTTGCTGATAGTGGTTGGGGAACAGTGCTTTATTGTTTCTCTGTTCTTTTTTTTTTTTTTTTTTTTTTTGAGTTGGAGTCTCACTCTGTCGCCCAGACTGGAATGCAGTGGCCGCTCCCGGCCACCGCAGCCTCAACCTGCTGGGCTCCAGTGATCCTTCCGCCTCAGCCTTCCAAGTAGCCGGAATTACAGGCATGCGCTACCACGCCCGGCTGATTTTTTGATTTATTGTAGAGATGAGGTCTCGCTGCCCAGGTGGGCCTCAAACCCACGGGCTCAGGCAATCCACTCACCTCAGCTTCTCAAAGGCGCGCGATTACAGGCTGAGCCACCGAGCCCGGCTGTTTCTCTGTTCTTTAATGAAAATCCCAAGGCTGCCTCTCCTAATGCTCTTCTTTCTACCATCTGGAGTCAGATCTTCTTCCGCACTTATACCTGCCCCTCGTCCACGTTTCCCCACTGGTTCCTGGACCAGAGCCTGGCCAGCCTAACTCTGCTCTCTCTGCCTCTGGTTTCTGCCTTCAACATGGGGTCCTGCATATGGCAGCCAGATGAATCTTCTTATGACATGATTTGGGTCATCTAATCACCAAGTTAAAAAACACTCAGTATTGAACTGATACAAGGTCAAATGTAAGTGCTGTTACTTGGCATTGATCAGATGGGTCTAACCTTTCCCACCTAGTCTCTCATTTCTAAACACAGATTCACCACTCTGGTCTCACTGGCGTAACTCCTGGTCCCCAGAGTTGCTGTCCTTCCTTTGCAGTTTTGCCTAACGCCATCCTCTCTGCCGACAGAGCCTCCTTCTAAGTTTGATCCTTCCTTCAAGGCCCAGGAGTAAGCCTCTCTCCTCTTGCTCTGATCACCCAAGGAGCAGTGATCTCTCCAACACTGAGTTTTTGAAGCACATCTTTTTTCCTGCCACTTTTTGGTTATGCCACATAGTATGCCATGTACTACATTTTCTATACAGTTACTGTCTAAACAATTGAAGGACCATGTCTAGACATCTTAGGTACTTGGCACAATTTTTTTTCTTTCTTTCTTTTTTAGTGAAGTAAAAAGCATGTAACATAAAATGGACCATCTTCACCATTTTTAAATGCACAGGTCAGTAGTGTTAATTACCATATATGGAAATTGTTGTGTAAGAGATCTCTTGAACTTTTTTCCTCTTACGGAATTGAAACTCTGTTCCTGTTGAACAACTCCCCCCCCCCCCCATTTCTTCCTTTCTCAGCCCCTGGGAACCACTGTTCTTCTTTATGTTTCTAAGAATTTGACTACTTTGAACACCTCATGTAAGTGGAATTATATAGTATTCCATTTTTAGTGACTAGCTTATTTCATTTAGCACGAGTGTCCTCAAGTTTAATCCATGTTGTAGCATAGAATAGGATTTTCTTCTTTTTTAGGGGTAATAATATTCCATTATATGGATATACCACCCATTCATCTGCTGGTGGACACTTGGGTGGTTTCCATTGTTTGGCTGTTGTGAATCATGCCGCAATGAACCAGGTGTGTAAACATCTCTTCAAGAGCTTGTTTTCAGTTCTTTCTGGATAGATACCCAGAAGAAGTAGGATTGCTGGATTGCATGATAATTCTATTTTCAACTTTTGGGGAACTGACATACTGTTTTCCATAGCAGCTGCACCAATTAACATTCCCACCAACAGTGTACAAGGGTTCCAATTTCTCCACATCCTCACCAGCACTTGTATTTTCAGGTTTTTGGTTAGTAGCCAACCTGTCAGATATAAGATGATATCTCATTGTGGCTGTGATTGGCATTTCCTTGGTCATTGTTAATGTGAGAATGTTTTCATGCACTGTTTGACCATTTGTGTATCTTCTTTGAAGAAATGACTATTTAAAGTCTTTTGCTCATTTTTAAAGTTGAATTTGTTGTTGTTGTTGGGTTGTAGGAGTTTTCTTATGTATTCTGGATATTAATCCCTTCTCAGACATGGTGTGCAAATACCGAGGGTGCTAAAAAACAATATATACACATTTTAAGTGATATCATCTATGGAGTGCTTTTAGTTCTCTGGACTTGGATGGTGATGTATTTCAGAATACTTAGATGGTCACCACTTTGAACACCTCATGTAATGGCAGAAGTCTCACATGACTTGTATTCATCTTTTGTTATCGGTGTGTATGGAGTATTACACTTTTAATACAGTTTTTCCTTTCTTAAATTGTTTGTGCATTTTTTGGCACCCTCTGTATTTTCTACCCTTCTGGAGGTTTTCTTTTTGCTCTGTTGATTGTTTTCTTAATTGATGGAAGTTTTTAAGTTTCATGTCATCCCATTTGTCCATCTTTGCCTTTATTGCCTGTGTCTTTGGTGTCATATCCAAGAAATCATTGCCAAATTTAATGTCATGGAGCTTTTTCCCTAAGGTTTCTTCTGGGAGTTTTATAGTTTCAGGTCTTTAATCTATTTTTGGTTAATTTTCTGTATATGGTGTGAGATAGGAGTCCAGCTTCATTCTTTTGCATGTGGAAATGCAGTTTTCCCAGCACCATTTGTTGAAGAGACTCTCTTTCTCCCATTGTATAGCCTTGACATCCTTGTGGATGATCATTTAACCATGTACATGAGACTTTATTCCTGGGCTTTCCGTTCTGTTCCATGGGTCTACAGATATATCTTTATGCCACTACCACACTACTTTGATTACTGTAGCTTTGCAATATATTTTGAAATCAGGAAGTGTGAGGCTTCCAGTTTTGTTTATCTTTATTAAAATTGTTTTGACTATTCAGCATCCTTTTGTGGTTCTATATGAATTTTAGAATTGTTGCTATTTCTGCAAAAAAAAAATCATTGGGATTTTGAGAGGAATTACATTGATTCCGTAGATTGCTTTGAACAAAATGGATATTTTAACAAGATTTAGTCTTTTTTCTTCTTCTCCTCCTCCTCCTTCTCTGCCTTTTATTCTTTTTTAGAGACAGGGTCTTGCTCTGCCACCTAGACTAGAGTGCAGGGGTGTAGTCATGGCTCACTGCAGCCTCCAACACCTGGGCTCAAGTGATCCACCCACCTCAGCCTTCTGAGTAACTGGGACTACAGGCATGTCCCACCACACCCAACTTATTTTTGTATTTTTTATATAGAGATGGGGGGTCTCACTATGTTATCCTGGCTGGTCTTGAACTCCTGGCCTTGAACAATCCTCCTGCCTCAGCTCCCCAAAATGCTGGGATTACAGATATGAACCACCATGCCTAGCCAACAATATTAAACGTCTTCTAATCCATGAAAATAAGGTATCTTTCCAGTTTTATAACAATAAGATTGTTGTTGGTGATGAAAGAGTATGAAAAAAACCACATCAAGGCTGTGTGTATTTTTTTTCCTTTAGAGGATTAGAGGAGATAGGAAGAGAGAAAGAAAGCAGTTAACACATATTCAGCACTTTCAGTATCAAACACCTTCTATATATGTATCAAACACCTTCTATATATGATTATTTTCAGTATAGACATGAGGTAAGGGCTGGTTTTCTTATTTTGCAAAGGGAAACTGAGATTCACATTTAATAGCTTCATCATGCAGCTAGAACATGGCAGAATCTGAGTATGCCCGAAGTGAGTTTATGTTCTGTTTATTCTCATTCTCAGTCTCCCTTCCCCTCTCTTCTTCTCTGTGCTGATATTTTCAGGTTCTGCCAGTGTGAACTAACAACTGCCTTCCTACTGGGGCTAGGTCAGGCCAAGGTCATTTGGAGAAGGCATTTCAATATGACAAGGCTGAGCTGATGGAATAATCCAGTGTCCTCTGATTTAACTCACTGGACTTTATAAGTGTTGTTTGAACAGCTAACATTTGAAGGCAGATCTGAATCTACAAATGCAAATAACCCCTCCCACACTGACATCCGCGTGAGCCCCCAGAGCCATATTCACTTTGGTGTCACAGAGTCATCCCGTGGCTTCTCCTTCCCATCCCTACCTCCTCTCTTCAGTACGAGTTTCATAATTTCTGTCACCAGAAAAGGAACCAGTCACGCAGAGAGCATACCTATTTAACTATGTTTAAGATCTACCCAGGAATGTGGAACATGTTTAAATATAAAACTGAGAATGAGGCCTTTGACATTGATTGATTTTAGGAATAAAGTGGAATTAAACTACGATACTGATCTCATAGAGAAATATTTTCATAAAATTCCAGAACATTGGTGGGAACTGGGCCTTAATTAGAGCCCCATTGTACAGGGATAAGTAGTGTGGGTGTTTGAGTTGATGTAGTTCCTGAAAGAAATTGGGCACCACCAGGGCAGGCCCATGTGTTTAGGCACTGGGTCTGTTTGGAGATGTTCATATGTAATATTGGGTCAGTCCAGAAAGCATTTGCAAACACATCACCATACTTACAATGTACCATTGAAATTAACTAGGATTACTAAAGTCCTAGTTAATGTTAGGGCAGGGAAGGGAATGAAAATAATAGATGGATTTCTTTGTGAACTTTCATGGTAGGAACCAATTTAGAGGTCATCATGGATCACAGATGAAAAGGAACACAATATATTATCCAAAAGCAAGTACAAGGGATGTTTTAACAATTATAAAATCTACTGAATGTCTTCCAATTTTAAATTAACTGTGTACAATAATAATGTATCAAGTCTTATGCTTCACAAGTTAGAGAAACACTGGAACTTTGAAAGGAGGCTGGGAATGGACAGAGATTAAAGCATTAGAACATAAAATGTGAGAAGAGTCAAAACAACTGACTTGAAAAATAACATAGAGGACCATAGTATATTCTACAGAGTTAATTATATAGAATATTTAATATATTCTATATTCTGGGTGACACCTCTCTACATATTACATATTATATTCTATCTATAATATAGAGAGAATGCAATGCTATATATTATATTCTATGCATGTAATATATAGACTATATCCTGAATGCAAGCAGGATGCTCTACAGAAGATAATCTCAGACTGTTGTTTATCTTTAGGTAGAATAAAGTCTTTCTGACAAATAGCCAAAATATCAGTCTTCAGTACCAATGCCAAACGTGCTGTCCTTTCAGTCCTTGCATGTGCCAGGTGCACCTCAGAGTGTCATCTTACTCCGGGAGTTTGCAGTTGATGGAACTTCTAGACAGTTGGCTTAGGTAGCATAAATTGAGTGAACGTATATACAATTCAGAACAGCGCAGGACATCCATGCTACAGGGTGCCATACACCAGGAAGGTTTAGAAACCACTGAAACAGGTCCTTGTGATAATGACTGGCGACAGTTTTAGACTAGTGGGAGAGAACCCCTCTCTGAGGAGACAGTTGAGCTGAGGTTTACTGGGAAGCCTTGTGAAACTCTGTTGGAAAGGCTGTTCCAGGCAGTGGGAACAGCACCTACAAAGGCGTCAGGAAATATCTCAGTGTGTTTGAGAAAGAAGACCAGCATTACTGAAGCACAGCAAATTCTGGAAGGGTGGCCAGGGACAAGTCAGAGGGGTAAGCAGGAGTCAGATCACAGCACTGTGGCCATGGCAAGGATGGGCGGGATTTATTCCTCAGGGAGCATTTCCATTCTGACTCAAGTGCACACCCCTCTTTCCCATTGTCCCCAGGACCCTGCAGCCACAGTCTCATGACCTGGCCTTTGTATGGAGCTGTTCTTCCTGGGGATTCCCAACCCACCCTTTACGAGTCTGTCTGGTCCACAAGGGAAGGAAAACAAGGCAAACCTCCCATCGCTGTTGCATGCCAGGAGGGTCTTGATCAGCAGAATTTTGTCAGCCTGGCCAGGACCCAGTTCAGGGTTGCACTACCTTCACACACTCAGGGAACCACCACAAATCCTTGACTGCATTGCCTTCAGCAAAGGGGCTGAAGGCAATGTATCAAGTCTTATGCTTCACAAGTTAGAGAAGCATAAGACTTGATAGAGAATCCCTCTGTATGGACATCCTGACTCCTCTCCTTGGAAATGTCACTCTCTGGGGTCATTGGTCTAAGTTATTTGCTCTTGGGTCAACATGAATGGAGTAAATCATGATCAAGTGCTGGACACCGTGGCTCATGCCTGTAATCCCAGCACTTTGGGAGGCCAAGACAGGAGGATCACCCTGAGGCCAGGAGTTCAAGACCAGCCTGGGCAACATAACAAGACCCTCATTTCTACAATAACAACAAATTCTTTTTTAAGTAATAGTAAAACCAGAGAAGGCACTAAATCTACTTCCCAAGCGAACTCTCCCAATTTTTTCAATAGAGGGAAATCACACACACACTAGGAACATGGAACATGTACCTGTGCTATAATTTTCTAACTCGAGTGGCCATGGAGAGTTTGTCCATCCTGGCATCCACCGTGCAGACGGCCAGCAGGACCCAACTTCTTAGTACTCTGTGATTTTAGGGGAGCGGAGTGTGGTCCTGGCTTGGGGAAGGAAGGGAGAGGTAGAAAAGAATGGAAAACGAAGACTTTTCAAATAGAGCAAATCATACCCCCAGATTCAGCAAGGCCCTACGATGTGCCTTTGTTCTGTGATGCGCAAATCATGCAGAATTTCACCTTTCTCCAGCTTAATGACTTGGGGGCTGGACTCCACATCACCAGCGGACCATGAGGATAAGCTCAGGGCCTGACCTGGGATGGGTTCTGAATACATACACATTGAACAAATGCATGAGGGAATGAGTGAATATATACATGCAGGCTTAAGGAAGCTAGAATAGTTAAAAGTGAGGATGGTCACCACTATTAATTTTTTTTAATTGTTTTGTTTATTTTTTTACTTTTGTTTATCTATCTTTCTATTTATTTATTTATTTAGAGTCAGGATCTAACTCTGTTGCCCAGGCTATAGTGCAAGTGGTGAGATCACAAATCACTGCAGTCTTGACCTCCTGGGCTCCGGCGAGCCTTCTGCCTCAGCCTCATG
Organism: Cephalopachus bancanus; assembly: GCA_027257055.1. NCBI lineage: Eukaryota > Metazoa > Chordata > Mammalia > Primates > Tarsiidae > Cephalopachus > Cephalopachus bancanus. The sequence continues at coordinate 851,686 of JAPVLO010000288.1, read as the reverse complement.
AGTAGCTGGGACTACAGGTGCATGCCATCACACCTGGCTAAGTTTTTAAATTTTTTTTTGGTAGAGACCAGGTCTCGCAATGTTGCCTAGGTTGGTCTCAAACTCCTGGGCTCAAGTAATCCTCCCACCACGGCCTCCCAAAGTGCTGGGATTACTCTTGATTTTATGGAGAAGAACTGATGAAAATGTAAAGGATTTCTTTATGAAGTTAGGTGACCTTAGAAGAAACAATTTTAGAATCATAAAAGCAAAAGTCACACATTCATCTCAGAAGCAAAGTATATGAATAATTTTAGGAGGTAGAGAAAAGATAAAAACTGGAACTGGCAATTAAAACCACAAATACAAGGAGTTTGAAGATAATGTATTATGTGGATCAATTGAATTAAATAACCCTTTTATTGTGGAGTAATTTTAGGTGTACAGAAAAGTTGCAGAGATAGTACAGAGTTGCTGTTTCCCTTAGCCAGTATCAGTACCCCTCAGTGTTCACGTCTGACGTTACTAGGGTTTACATGTCAAAACTAAGAACCTAACATTGTAAATGAATATTAACTAAACTCTAGACTTTATTTAGATTTTATCAGATTTTTCATTCCCTTCCTTTTTCTGTTCCAGGAGCCAATCTGGGAACTCACATTACATTTAGTTGTCATGTCTCCTTAGTCCCCTCTGATCTGTGACAGTTTCCCAGTCTTTCCTTTTTTTTTGTGGCCTTCACGGTTTTGAAGAGCATGGTCAGGTTTGTTGTAGAATGTCTCTCAAAATGGGTTTGTCTAGGCTGGGCACGGTGGCTCACGCCTGTAATCTCAGCACTTTGAGGGGGCAGAGGTGAAAGAATTGCTTGAGTCCAGGGGTTTGAGACCAGCCTGGGCAACTTGGCAAGACCTCATCTCTACAATAAATAAAAAGCTAGCTGAGCATGGTGGCAAGCACCTGTAGTTCCAGCTACTTGGAAGGCTGAGGCAGAGGGATCACCTGAGCCCAGCAGGTCGAGGCTGCGGTGGCCATGAGCGTGCCACTGCACTGCAGCCTGGGAGACAGAGTGAAACTCCAACTCATTAAAAAAAGGGTTTTGCCAGGTGTTTCCTCATGATTAGATTGGGGTTGTGGGTTTGGGGGAAGAATACCATGGAGATGAAGTGCCCTGTCACATCATTCTAGGGGCATATCATATGTATCCACGTGACACCAACATGACAGCATTGGGATATTGAGCACAGTCCTTGCCTTTACCCCAACACATTTCTGTTCTTACAGCCACATTTCCAACCTTGCAGGCCTACATGAGGTGGTACGGAGATTTCTCTCAGAGATGCCCAGAGTCCCATACCTTGTTACCTTCCCTGAGACCCTGTCCCTGCAGTCATTCTCTGTGGGTTTAGTATCGACAATCTCTCTTTGCACAGAGGTTTCTTGAGTATTTATTTAAACATTGTCAAAGAGCATGAATGAAACAGACATGAATTTTAAAAAAGACTTTCTTAAGGGCTTGGAGAAGGAAATTAAAAAACTGAAATGCAACATGAGATACAGAAAAAGAACAAGATGGGAGAAAATATGACAGCCAAAACTGGACAGCCAAATCAAACAGGGGTGAAATATGTGATTAAAATAGCAAATGTAAAAATGGAATTGCAGTGGTCAAGAGCAAAAGCTAAGAAATTCAAAATTGCCAACTTTAAAATAAAATGTTGCAAAAGTAGGGGAAATGTAAGTGGTTCAAGTGTGTATGGGAACAGAAACGTAGTTGGAAAAATAAGTTTCAAATAGGTAAGGCAGATTAGAATGAAATGCCAAATAATACAGTTATCTGATCTCGCAACAGGAAAGTGCTGTAATTTGGAAAGTGTAAGAAGCTCTTGGCAACCCCTAAGTGATTAATAGCTATCAGCTCGGGCTTAATGAAGAGGTCTGGGAAGACCAGAAACTGGGCCTGTTTTCTTTGTATAAACAGGAGATCCAGTTCCTTGTTTTGTTTTGAGAAGCAAACAACCAAGGAATTTGAAAAAACTGTAAGAAATCCTTTTTGAAAAATTGTAGTCAATTTGTAAAATAGTAAAATGGTGTTTTGTGTGTTTACTTTGAAGGAAAAAAACTAATGGACATGTTCTCGAGGCATGACCTGTGCCCACAATATCACACCAAATGTTTTCATTACGCTCAGAATTTATTGTGCTCTCTGTTCAGGCACCGTGTCAGGGGTTACTCCTGCCCACAGGGAGTTTATGGTCTGTTGAGTTTATGCCCATGTTATTTCTTGACTCCCACTTGCAACTTTGCTGATTTAGATCTTGGGAGTCAAACCTCATTTGCAGGCAGGTTTTCGCTTCTTGGTGTGTTTCCTGCTGTGGTCCAGGTCATGCGCCATATTATTTAGAACAGCATGTCACCCATCGAGGATGAGTGATCAGTTTCAGCCTCTCCCTCCCACCCCAGGATAAGCACTGGCCTGGGCCTCACTCTGACTTCCCTATGTGCCTGTAAGAGGAACTCACCATCCACGAGGCACAGAGACAGTACATTTGTCACCAGAGGCTGACTCCACTCTATCCCCCATGCCCACCAGGGTCAGGTTGTTTGCAGGGGGTCTGCCTTGTTGAATCTTGAGTTCCTTCCAGTGCAAGCCCCACAGTCGGCCGCCCGTGCTATATGAGAATGCCAGCACAAGGCTATAGGTGTCCAGAGAATTCACACAAAACAATACAAGATGCAGAAGAGACCTTCATCTCATGGTTCCTGTCACTTTTTAGCTCTTCCAGTTCCATCACTTACAGCTGCTTGAAGAGCAGGTACCCTTTCCTGGACTGAAACAGCCCAAGGCCACTGACAGCAGGACCCTTCTGCCAGTTCCGTGGAGTTTGCATTCCAGGCTCAGCTGTCCTGCTAGATGCTGTCTTCTGTGACAACTGTGACATCAATTCATTTACAGATGACTGGTAAAAGGTGGAAGGATGTCCGCATACCTTAGAAGTTAGGCTGATTCATCCATATTTTTTCCTAGGCAGGGAGAGGGACATAGCATAGTGGGAGTTGAACAGGATTTAAAAAAAAAAAACCCAAACACAAAGCCCTCCATGGGGTGCTGCACAAACAGGAGCCTTTTCAGATCTATTTTAAGCAAATTAAAAATGAGCACTTTCGGGGCTGCCTCCAGGTTAAGCACACCTCCCCCTTGAGGCTCTTCGGGCCTGTGGTTGCTTGGGCTTCCTTTTGTGCCCCTTTCATGGCTGCCCTGCTGGCTCAGAGCTCTTGGCTCAGCCCTGAAAGTCAGTATACCACTGTCTGGTCTTTGTACATTTTTTAATATCCTCTGAGACAGACTCCAAAATTCTAAGTTTCCTATTTGGGGTGTCATATTTTATCCCAGGAACCAATTATTATTTCTGCTAGCTTCTGGTTAAAAGGTCACACAGGTTCTGAGTGGTTGGTGCAAAGTTTTCCCATAAACTGCACTATTTTTAGGGCACTATTTCACAGAACACGAGGCTATTCAGGAGGCCTGTACTTAGCCATGTTTTCCTTTTAGCCACACTCAGGTCTCCCCTCCACTGTCCCAAAGTTTGAGAGCTGGGAGCTGAAGAGAGGAAGAGGGCAGCCATGCAGTTCCTAGCAGTTACTTTTCCATGTTGCCGCCTTGAACTTCACCTTGAACTACGCCTCAAGCTCCAGGAAGCCAAACACCGAATCTTTGAACTCCACAACCCTCATGCCTGGAGAAGAGCTTGGGCTTCGTGTTGGAATGTTACCTCAAGTTGTCTGTGACAGATGTCAGAAAGCCACATGCCCTTGCATGGCAGCAGGACCAGAATTAGACTGCCAGATGTCTAGAGACAAACTCCACGATGCTCCAGGGGGTCCACTCTAGCCCAGCTGAGCTCATTAACCCCAATTAGGTCTTCTGTATTAACTTAAGTTGGGTTCATCTCCTGCAATTAGGAAATAGCAAAGTCATTGTGACCAAAAAATAAAATAAAAAGCGCAATGATGCAAAAATATCATTTGAAAATAATAGTGAGGGACGAAGTGGGGGTGGCGTGTGATGGAGAAGGATGCTTTCATGAGTTACGAACATCGCTCGGGGGCAGGAGGACCACTTAATGATCCAGCGAAATAGGAACTGTCTAGACAAGTGATTCAGATAGCTCGGGTTGGAGCCAGCCCTTCAGGGGTTCGCGCCAGAGCCCAACCTCAGCCCTGCCCACTGGAGTCTCGGGGCTTTGTTTTGCCCTGGGTTAAGCCACATCTCAGCTGGCTGCCAACTCTGAACAATGAGTGGCTTACCATAAGAAGCCCAGGCCTAAGGGAATTCATCTTCCCCCTCGTGCTGGCTGTAGAAACGGGCAGGGAACCTGAGTCCAACTGCCAACAGTCATTAAATGCAAATGACTTCTTCCTCAAGTTCAGATGGTCCTGGTTACCTTGGCCAGAGCTTCCATACCCAGTCCTGCTCTGCCACACCTCCCAGTTCCCCAGAGGAGAAGGTCAAAGTCACAGCATAGAAGTCAGAGGTTGTGCCATCCAGTGACCTGCTCTGTACAGAATGTGCTGGGAACCTGGGGACAGTCATTCAGCCTTTTGCTTCTCAGCTCCTCATCTGTGAAGTCAAGGGGCTGAGCTAGAGCTTTCGGTCTTTCTTCTGAGTGGAAAAGTGAGATCACACATTTTCAATGTAGAGTTTGTAAAACACAGAAAATACATACAATGTATATTCCGATATTATAATACGATGTTGAATCCTGCTTCTTCTGTTAACATTACATGAAGCACTTCACGCATTAAAAAAAAAAAATTGTGTGCGTTTTAATAGCGTCCTAAAATTTCACAACTGTTTGGTTTGAAAAATGCCATCCAGCTCAAACATTTTAGAGTTCTTTGATGGTGTGTAAAAGAAAAAAAAATAGATTTTTTTAAAGGAAGTCTTTCTGAGAGGAAAGAGACAGGTGGAATCTTTAAGTACCATTTTGTAGGCACAGGGAGGCAGAATTTAATTATGCTATTAGTGGGGGACAGTCCTCCATGGGTTTCTCAGGCTCCTACATGGCTTGCTGAGTAGGTCAGTGAGACCAGAATTGCTTTTTTACCTGATCCATTCTTCAGGGTTGTGTTTTCGATAAGCATCATTTAGGAATGAGGTGAGGTCTACCTCCAGGACCAAGAGCAGGCTTGTTCATTGCTTGCTATAAAAGCAGTGCATTCCCACGCTCAGGGCTCATCTACTGCAGTGCAAACACCCTGCATGTACAACTCCATCTGGACCTCCCTGCAGTGTCCCTGTGGACCTGGGGACAAGGGTCATGGATGCACATGCTGACATCCATGCTGTGTGCTGTGCCATGAGTCATAAAGTCCTTTAGCACCTTGTCTGAGAGTCTCTTGTCTTCTAGCATCCATGGAACTGTGATAGGTTAACTCATTAGCTTGTAGGCAGGATAAAATCAACCCCCACACCAAATAATGATTGCATGTTAATTATACAATGGTAGTTGAGCAGCGAGGATGTTGGCACTTCAAGACGTGAACCATCTCGCTTAACTTCACATAGCTAGTGGCAGAGCTAGAAACCAAACCAGAGTCTGTTGGACTCCAAACTCCACATACTTTGTTGGCTGTTTTCGCCATGCTGTACCCTCTAGTTGGTAAAAGCCACTTGACTTGAAATTAACAGAACCTCAAATGGATTCTTCATTTTAAAAGGTGGAGGATCCTAGATAGATGTTGAGTCGGAAGCCACTTTGCCCAGAAAAGCTTCCCATCTGTTCCCTATTTGGAGGATTCCTCCACCAAGCTATACAGCTGGTTTATTTAGATGGAATGAAAACATTTAAATCTGGTCATTGTGGTGTTTTATTGACTTTAAAAAGAATATTTTCTCCAACAGACTCCACTGTGTAAATATTACAGATATTCTTAAAAATGAAATGAATACAGTAGGAATCATTCTAATAAACATTTTGGCAGAAGCTGGAAGCTTTCCATGCTGGCATGAAGAGGAGGCAATGATCACCCCAGAGACGTGTCACTGCTATACTGGAGCAAGAAACTTCTTATTATTGATTAACAAGAGTGCATTGCCCATTGATAGAAAACCATTGTGTTGTGAGAACATCCAGTGAGCTTGCTGCTGGTACTCAGCACAGCATCTAGTATCTAGATCACTCAGTCATTGGTAGACGGTATTATGATTTGGTACTTGGTCAATGTTTTCTCAATGAATGATAGTCATTTGTTCATTCATTCACTTATTTCATATGTATTTACTGAGTGCCTACTGAAAGGGCAGACCTGAACCTGGCACTGGGGATACAGCAGTGAACAAGACAAAGTCCCTGCCCTCATGGAGCTTACGGGGTGTGACAATTAAGTTCACAAACTAGCCACCCTGTGCTTACGTTGGCAGCCCTGTACAAACAACTCAGTAAGGTTTCATAACCTTGGTATATCAGTGTCTCATAGCTGTCTTTGTATTAATGTGTGATGGTGTCTTGCTGAGTGGCATTTATTATTGCCGTGGAATATTTTTGGTTGCTGTTGCAACAATGTTGGAGCTTGAATTAGAGCAACAAACCATTTTAAATTTCTTGTTAAACTTGGCAAGAATAGAAGTGAAATCAGGGACATATTAGTCCAAGTTTATGATGATAATGCCATGAAGAAAATGGCTGTGTACAAATGAATTAAGCATTTTTCTATTCTGAGGGGAGAGAAAACATCACTGATGAACAGAGGCCAGGACAGCCAGTAATGAGCAAAAATTCATCAAATTGTGCATTAAAATTGCCAACTGACTGTGAGAAGCATAGACCAAATAAACATTGATATGGAAACAGAAAAATCTTAACATCTTGGCATGAAAAAGGTGTGTTCAAAAATGGTCTGGAAGGAGCTCTTGCATCACAACAATGCACCAGCTCACACAACAACTGTCTGTGAGGGAGTTTTTAGCCAGTAAACAAATAACTGTATTGGAACACCCTCCCATCTGGCCCCCAGTGACTTTTTTCTTGACCCGAAGATATAGGAAATATCAAAAGGAAGACATTTAATGACATTCAGGACACCAAGGATAATACAACGACAACTCTGATGGTCATTCCAGAAAAAGAGTTACAGAATTACTTTGATGGGTGAACTAGGCACTGGCATTAGTACATAGCTTCCCAAGGGTGACTGTGGTGAGAGTCAGCAGTGAGGGATGGAACATTTTTTCTAGGATGAGTTCACAAACTAAATTGTCAGAACTGTATACTCTAGAGGGGAAATTGATAATAAAGAAATACACATACATAGAATGTCAGTGATGATGGCTTCTCTGAAGAAAAGTTAAGGAGGAGAAAGAGTCTAGAGAAGGAGATGAGGAGGGTGGGCTCGTTTAGATCCTGTGGTCAAAGGATGCCTTTGCACAGAGTGGGCAACAAGCGTGACCTCATCTCTACAAAAACTTAGCTGGGTGTGGTGGCACATGTCTGTAGCCCCAGTTACACGGGAGACTGAGGAAAGTGAATCCCTTCAGCCCAGGAGATCGAGGCTGCGGTGAGCTACGATCATGCCACTACACTCCAACCTGGGCGACAGTGACCCTGACTCAGGGGGAAAAAAAGAATGAGTGTGAGGTGGACCTACAGAGGAATCAAGCTTTTCACACAGCCTGGTCTCATATTTTGTTTCAGACCAGGGTCTCTGCGGGCCTCAACCCTTATCCCTAAGGATAAACCTTGTGATAAAGGCAGAGCATGCAGCATCTTTTGCATGGTTAGAGGTTGTCATCAAAGAAAGAGAATCATTATTTTTATTTAGACTTAACGACCATTGCTACGTGCTAGGCTCTTATCCTGGAGGACGAGTGAGCTTGCATGTGGCGGTGTGATGAAGCGATGCTTTGTTGTAAGCATCCTGGGGAGGTGTCTAAGTGGGGATCAAGATGACTTGTTTCCAGTGGAACCAATCAAAGGAAAGGGCACCAAATAACAGGAGGCAAGGAGAACAGGGAGGAAGCGAGGAAGGAAGGTGTGCTGTCTGTGGCCTGGATAAGGAACTGGGAACCAGGTTGGTCTTAACAGGCATTTGATATTGGACCAAAGCAGAGATTGGGGACATCTCCTTCACCCTTGCTCTCTCAGTTTTAGAGAAGAATAACAGAGTCTCTCCTCTACTATGGCTAAAGATGGGAAGATGAGGAGACTTTTCAAAGGCCAGGGTGTTGTCACTGAATTGAACAACACATGTTTTGTTGTCATTTTTTTCTTCCTCCCTGGAAAAAGAAAAGAGATTTACTTTCACTGCAAATATTTAAGCATTTGTTGAGTTCATTTTCACAAAAGAATTAAAACGTGGGAAAACCAAAATCCCCCCCCCACTGCTTTTGTTTTGGCTTTTGCTTAATTTTGTAACATTAATTCTTTGATCCCTCCAACCATAAATCATTTAAGTGACTTTGATTAAATAGCCACTTCACTTCCCAAATTCTTTGTATCGTGATTGTATTTCTTGTCATATTTTATACAATTATAATGAGGTTTTACAAAGCGGGTTCAGATGCCAGCGCACCTGGGCTCCTCCTGGAGCACTGTGATTTAAGGCACGTTATTTCACCTCTCAGGGCTTAACTTCAGCAATGATAAGAAAAGCTTGGTATTTAATACACATCTCCCACAGAGCCGGTGTCAGGAATTTTATTCAGTTCGTGTTTATAAAGGATCTTTATTGGAGACCCCGGGGAGGCGACACACATGAATATTTTAATATGCAATGGGAAATCTGCTCTTTCGGCCATCTAGCCAACGTTATATAATGGCCTATTTTTGTGGCTCGACGTTCCCTACAGAGACCCTCTTCTGGCTTCTCTGGCGACTGAGTTTTGTTGTTATCCCAGCAGCTAGGGAATCGAGGGCGTAGCCACCCAAGCTGAACAAATGGCAAATTCTACGCCCAGTGTGTTCTCCTCTGGTGTGGAAGTTCCAACTCTGTCTGAACAGGCCTATCAGCAAACACCGTTGTTTCCAGGTTTGAGGGCTAATGCAAATCTGTGTAATATGAAACCCTCAGTTCAGCTCACAGGTTTTCTCAAAAATTCTAGCAAATTACTCTTAATTTTGCTCACCCTACAACTTTATTAGTAGTACTGGTTGACTCCCACTGAGATTTATGTGTTGCTGTGTTACAAAGGTTGAACCATCTCAGTCGGGCAATGTTTTCCTATGACCCCTACGTTTACAATAATGATTAAAGACGACAGTAAAGCATATATAATGGACATGGTTCAACTATTTCCCACTGCTTCTGAAATGCTTATTTCTCTACACTAGCAAAAGACCAGTGAAATGTGGGTTTAAGGCGAGGCAGCAACAGAAACCATGAGTTTTTAAGTTTAAGCTAATATTTAACATAGGATAAAGACTACTGGTAAATATTGATTTATCTTCCCTCCCATTCCCCTAGGGGCTTAATCTTGCTGCTCAGAACATTAAACAATTGTTTATTATTCCACCAGTATTATAAAAGCAATACTAGAATTCTTTTCCTTTTTTCTTTTCTTTTCTATTTTTTTCTTAAAGAAATAAAAAGTATCTACTATCCCAGCCACATGGAGTAATTATATATATGTTGAACAATGCATCCATATGGGAATAGGCCTCGTAGCTTTGTTCTTTACAGGAAACTGCTTCTTTGCCTGGTCAGGACACAGATTTTTAGCTGTAAAAATACTTGAAAAAGTTCTTTTAACTCTAAGCTTGAAAGGTATCAAAAAGGAGCTGAGTGCAAAGACTCATACCTTCTAATCTCAGCACTTTGGGAGTTGATCCCAGGAGTTGAAGTCCTGCCTTGGCAACATAGTGAGGCCTCATTTCTGCAACAACAACAAAAAGTAGTCGGGCATGGTGGCGCACACCTGTAGTTTCAGCTACTCAGGAGGCTGAGGTGGAAGGTGGAAGGATCACCTGAGCCCAGGAGGTAGAGTCTATGGTGAGCCGTGATCAGGCCATTGCACAGCAGATTGGACAACAGAGTGAGACTCCAACTCAAAAAATAAAAATAAAAAAACAAGGTAGCAAAAAGGTTCAGAAGGAAGTGATTGAGCCCACAGTGGCCACATATGCCATCTATAGCTGCCTTGACCGATAGGAACTTTCTGTGCTGATAGAAATATTCTCTATCTTTACAGTATATTTGGTTCCACAAACCACATGTAGCTAGCTATTAAGCACTTGCAATGCGGCTAGTGCCATGGAGAACTGACTTTTAAATTTCATTTTATTTTTGATAGTTCAAGTAGCCACATGTGGCTAGTGACCACTATATTAGACATCACAGATTGATAGTTTCCTAAGAGTTAGCTTAATAATACATATACCCACACGTACATATAACAAAAGAACAGCCCAAATACAAGGGGTTCCGGTGTTACCTTGAAATGCCTGGGGAGTGGCAAGTCCTGGGACTATCTGGACCTCCCTTTGTGGTTGAACTTTGTCCTTCTGTAATCCACCTTGGCTGCTATTTTTTATAACATTTTTATGACTGTATAATCCACATACCATACAATTCATTTATTGAAAGTGCACAACTCGATAGTTTTTGCTATATTCCCAAGGTTAGGCAACCTTCACCACTATTAAATTTATAACATTTTCATAACCCCACTGAAAGTCTGTACTCACTAGCAGTCACACCACGATGATCACCAACCCCCCACTTCCCAGCACTATGCAACCACAAATTTACTTTTCATCTCTATAAATTTACTTACTCTGAATATTTTATATACATGAAATCACAATATTTGATCTTTTGTTGCTGACTTCTTTCACTTAGCATAGGATTTTCAAGGCTCATCCATGTTGTAGCATATGTCAGTATTCCATTCCTCTTTAAGAAAAAATAAGATCCCATTGTATGAATAGAACACATTTGTTTATCTGTTCACCAGTTGATGTCATGTGGGATGGTTTCACTTTTGGCTATTATATCAATCAGTTTGGGCTGCTATAACAAAAGGAACACAGACCATGTGATTGGTAAACAACAGAAATGTATTGTTCACAGTTCTGGAGATTGGGAAGTTCAAAATCAAGGGGCTGGCAGATTCAGTGTCTAGTAAAGGATCACTCTCTACTTCATAAATAGTACCTTCTTGCTATCTTGTGATAGTCCCCACATAGCAAAAGGGGCCAAAAAGCTGCCTTGGGCCTATTTTACAAGGACATTAATCCCATTGATGAAGTCGCTGCCCTTATGATTTAATCACCTCCCAAAAGGCCCTACCTCTTAATACTATCACATTGGGGATTAGGTTTCAACATATAAATTTTGTGACACAGGCATTCAGACCATAGCAACTATTATGAATATTGCTGCTATGAACGTTTATAGACAGTTTTATGTCTGAATGTATATAAGGTAACACTATGACTTTTTGTAACTGCCAGACTGTTTTCCATAGAAGATGAACCATTTAACATTCTCATCAGCAGTGTGTGTGGGTTCTAGTTTCTCCACATTCTTACCAACTTTTGCTTTTATCTGTTTTCTCTATTATAGCTGTCTTCAAGGGTATGACATAGTAGTTCGTTATGGTTTGATTTGCAGTTCTCTGATGGTCAGACTGCTCTTTGCCCCTTTCCATTCACATTCTGTTCAGGTCCATTCTATGGTACGTTTGGCTTGAGGGTGTAGTTTTACCTAAAAAAGAGCAAGTTCCACGGTAGTTGTTTCTTCAGAAATCATAGAAGTCACTTACCCTATCATGACTTTTGTGGCACTATTTTAAACCAGCAGCTGGTATAATAGTGTTTAAGCATTTTTACTCTCAGTTAGATGTCAAATATATTTACACTGTTTTGAGTCTGATTCCTAGGTAGGGCTCCTTTCCCCAAAAACAACTTCTATAAGTAAAAGTAGTATGAGTTAGTCCTAGGTAAATGCTATGTTAAGCTTCCTATTGGAAAGTGATTTTTCCCAATGTCTTTTCTCAAAAAGGCACAAAATATTCTAAAATCATCTTCAAATTGTAGTGACTTAAATGATTCTACGTATGCAGAGCAAGAAACAAAATGCTAACACAAGATAACCATGAACAGATTGAAATTGAGGTGTAGAATCTCCTGTCACTCAGGGTGAGTGATTTGCCTGCAGGAGTGACACCACTCTCCTCCATCTCACATTCAAGGCTTCACACTATTATGTCTTAAACAAATATTGAGTGCCTACAATCATAGGCTTTAGGATTAGGACAGTGAGAAAAATGAGCTTGGGCCTTGTTTCCACAGAGCTTAGTGAGTATATTAGTCCATTTTACCTTGCTATAAAGGAATCTATAAAACACTAGGTCATTTATAAAGAAAAGAGTTTTATTTGGCTCATAGTTATGCAGGAGATACGGGAAGCATGACACACCATCTGCTTCTGGGGAAGCCTCAGGAACTTTTCAATTAAGGCAGAAGGTGAAGAGGGAGTTGGCGTGTCACATGGCGAGTGAGAAAGCAAGAGAAAGGCGCCAAGCTCTTTTAAACAATCAGCTCTGACGTGAACTAATAGAGCAACGACTCACTCATTACTGTGGGGACAGTACCAAGCCATTCATGAGGGATCCACTGCCATGACCCAAACACTTCCCACCAGGCCCAACCACCAACATCAGGAATCATATGAGACTTGGAGAGAACAAGCGTCTAAGCTATGCCAGTGGGCGAGGCAGATATTAATCAAACTGGGCAGTGTTAAGAAGGAAAAGTCTGGGGTTTGAGACTGAGATCATCCATTGTCTGCTTGTTTACAATATTCTCTGTGTTCTTACCTCCAATAGTAGTGCAGTGGGAAATGATTCATCTAAGCATGACTTAGCTGGGTTTAATTTCTGTAGCCAAGTGGTTCCTAGTATCTTGGGAGGTTAAGAGTTTGGAGAAATGTATTTTTGTTTCTATGTTCCCCATCTTCTTTGTCTTTCTGTTGTATTCCTACATATCCTTTAATGGATGCACAACTCAAATGCCACTTTTTCAGTGAAATATCACCATCACTCTCAGTACCCTGACAGTCTCTGGGAATAAATATTCCATTTTTCCTCTGAGTTCCTATAACACCTTGTACCTGTGTTCTAACACGCAGGTTGTGGAAGGAAAGTGCTTCTCCTATTGGCTTCCCTCACCAGTCAGTGAACATCTCAAAATCAGATTTTGTTGCTGAGTTGTTTATATTCTCAGTTCCAAGCACAGCATCTCACATCTAGTGAATGATCAATAAATGCTCAATCAATGAATGAATAACATGTAAGGAGTCAAAAATCACATGGGCCTAGATTCTTTCTCTAGCCTAGTGTAACTTGACCTTGAAATAGCAATGTACTGTCAACTTGTGTGATCTTTGGTTACTATTTTCTATCGATCCCCATTTAATGGGGGAAAATATGTATATGTGTTCCTGTTGGAGCATTTATTTTAAAATCAACAAAAACTAGGTAGGGAAAGGTGACAAGTCAGTCAGTAAAGACCTTAACTGCTAAAGCCAAGCTAATATTTTGTCCTGGGAAACAGAATCCATCTCATACTCCACAACATTATTTCTAGGGCAAGGAATGAGGAACCAGCTCTTGTAGGTCATGGGCAAGCACGAACTTGAAACAAAGAAAGTGGGCTGGGCCCAAGACAAGACCAAGGGCCTGAAGCCACACAAACCCCCCAGAGCAGAAGCATCTCTTGACCCTGGAGGTAGAAGCAAGACCATGAGTGAGAACCAGGTAGGCAGGAAGGAAGCTGGACTAGAACAGAACTCAGGACACACAACAAATCACACAAGAAAATGAAAACGAAACAAACAAACAAAAAAAAGCTCAAACCTCAATATTTCAGGAACAAAGAAAGCAATGGCAATCAGAACAAAGAAAGAGATGCAAAATTTAAGCAAAGACTCAGGAATGATAGTCATGACAGAAGCTGCAGAGAAGTAGTGTTGAGGAAGACGTGGAATCAAAGGAATCACATGGTAGATCCAGATGTCTGTACATCACTGCTAGAGGTATTCCAAGAGGTAAGAGTGGAGACTTTCCTGTCATTTCTGCACGTAGGAGACATGCCACCCTCACAATGTTTTTAGTCCCAGTTTTACTGTTTCTTATCAATAGCAGAATCATGATTTCTACCAAGAAAGACTATTCTTCAAGTGTCATAGATTGTCACAGCATTATCTGATTTGCTCCTGCCCTCATTTGAGGAAGGTAAGAGCATATCTTTAAAACTATTTCATGTGACAAAGGACTTGTATTCAGAATATGTTAAGAACCCATAATCTTAATCACAGCTAAGTCTAACAACCTACTAAAACAAACAAAAGCCTTAAATTAACACTAAGTGAAAGAAGATATATGAATGGCCAGTAATTACACAAAGATGCTCAACACATCATAAGTCATCAGGAAAATGCAAGTTAAGAACCTCTGCAAAACCACTAATACCATTTTGCTGCCGATACCGAGTGTTGGCGAGGATGAGAGACTGAAGCCCTCCTTACAGCTTCAAGAAGCTTTCAATCATGGCAGAAGGTGAGGGGGGAGCCAGTGTGTTACATCGAGAGAAGGGAAGGACCAGGCTCTTTTCAATAATCAACTCTGGCATGAACTAATAGAGCAAAAAGTCACTCGGCATATGCCCACTCATACACTGCTGGTGGGCATGTAAAATGGCACAGATGCTTTAGAGAACTGATCCAGCAATTCCATTCCTATGTATTTACTGAAGAGAAATTAACATACACTCACACACACACACACACACACACACACACACACACACACACACACATGCACATACACACCCCACAGGACTTGAACGTAAACATTAATAGCAGCTATATTCCTAACAACTCAAAACTGAAACAAACCAAACATCTTTCAATAGGTAAGTAGATAAACAAATCGTGGCTTACACCTACGGGAGATATACTCAACAAGAAAAAGAAAAACTCTATTGATACAGCAACATGGATGAATCTCAAAAACATGTTTATCAAATGAAGCTGGACACAAAATAACTGACCTGTAGGATTCCACTTATATGTAATTCGAGGATAGGCAGAACTAAGCAATGGTGATAAAAATTAGAAAGTGGATGCCTCTGGTTAGGGAAATTGACTTAGAAGGGGCAGAAGGGAACTTTCTAGGGTGATGGAAATGTTCTCTATTTTTTATTAAAGTGGTGGAGACACAAGAATAAATACATGTAATATTTATAAATGTCTGTCAAAATGGAATAAACTGTACACTTGAGGGTTGTGCATTTTTATGTACATGGGCAGGGGCGGGGGGCAAAAAAAGCCTGGAATTTATTTATAAAAAAAGTGTATTTATTCTTGTATGTTTAAACTTTAGTTATCATCAAAGTACTCTCCATTTGATGCAATACACCTATCGAGACACTTTTTCCACTGCTCAAAACAATTTTCGAATTCATCAATTCCAATGCCGTTTAGTGCTTCTGCCGTTTTTTGCTTTACCTCTTCCAGATGGGCAAAACGTCTCCCTTTGAGAACTTTTTTCATGAATAGAGAGGTGGGGCATGGGGATCATGCCATTTTTGGTCAAAAACTGCTGAACAATCAGCGCGGTATGAGCAGGTGTGTTGTCATGATGGAAGAACCAATCACCTGTTTGCTACAACTCAGAATTTTTCTTCCGCAAATTAGGACACAACCTTCTCAAAACTTCCAGATAAAAACTTTGGTTGGCTGGTTCACAGGAGGGGGTCCACCCTTCAAAATATAATCCAGTTTTTTAGGGTACCACATAAGAATTACACCTTTAAAAAAGAAAAAACTCGGGTTCAAGAGACAAAGATACTTGCTTAAGTATTTATTTGCCATACAGCAAATAAATGGCTGAACCAATGCTTGAACTCAAGTCAACCAATGTCAGAGGTGGGGCCCTTTTGGCTACATTGCACTGTCAGCATGGAAGGAAGGTGAGAAAGACTGAGGTACAACAGCAAGAGAGCAGAAGGAAGGCAGCTCCAGGAAGAAGGAAGGGCAGTAGTCATTGAGGTCACATTTCTGCCCTGGGCATGAGGCTTGCTTGTGATGGCACCTGTAATGGAAAGAGCCAATTCCATCATGGCCACCTGCAGGAGTAATTAGGAGGGCTTGACAGATGTAGTAGAGATAAGAATCATCATATGATTGGTGGAGCCTGCCAGCAGAGAAGGTTTTAAGGTTATTCTTTTGTTGGTATCTTTGTTTCATTCTTAAGACCTTTAAAAAAAAAACTTCTATGACACAATCAATACATATCCATTACAAAAAAGTTAAAACAAAATACACAAAAGAAGAAAAATGTAAAATCTCCCATGGTCTTACTATCCTATGATAAATCTATGATTTTTTAAATTGTTTTTTAGTAAATTAAAATACTTTATTTTAACACAAATGGGATCATACTATATGTGCTGTTTTATATTGTGCCTTTTAAACAACTTATCAATGAACATTTCTCTCTATTAGAGGCTATAAATAGATGTCATTTCTTTGGAGCACGTAACATCCCCTGAATGAATAGATCCAAGTTTGTTTAACCAAACCTCAACTGATACATACCTAAGTTGTACCTAGTTTTTTGTTATTACCTGCTACCATCCTGCCAGAGAATATCTTGAACATGCATGTTGACTCTCTTTTTCAAAATGTCCTCAAGGACAGCTCTAAAAGTGAAGATTCTGGGTCAAAAGGTTTGCACATCTTTAAGGCGCGTAATGCATACTGTCAATTTTGGTTTTAAAGATGGTTTTAGCAATTTACATTATCACCAGCAGTGGATGGGTTTGTTATCCAGCATTACCTTAATGCAGGGATTATAGCCTTGGTCCTTGTGTCAAGTGCTATCTCTTTTTATAGAAACATAATGTGTCAGGATTAGAAATTGATCTTTGATGTTGCCTAGCTCCATCTCCCAAGTTGTGACCGAATCCCCTTTTGGATTCTGCTAGTTTCAAATGACAAAACATTTTTTAAAATGTTAATTTGAGAACATGATTGATGTTTGAATGTATATCAGCTGGAAAGAGAAGTAATCTTGGAGTTAGAATGCATTGGTTTCAGGACTGGCTGTGCCGTGTCTGTGGCTGTGTGATCATGAGGGTGTTCCTGGCTTTCCTTTCCTGCTCTTAGTGTCCCCGTCTCTAAGCCAAGGGGATTGAGGAGGACCCAATCTCTGCATTGTCTTTCGTTATGACATTCTATAAATCTTCGGCTATTTAAAGCATTCCTCTCAGAGGCTGGGCTTGTAAATTGAGTGTGACAGGCCTTTGAAACGCAGCTTGCGTGGGAAAGGAAAAAACCCAGCAGCAAGTTTGCTATTGGATCAGAATTCTGAGCTCTTTGTAAAGTAATAAATTGTGTCTTGGCTCCTGGATCATTCCAGGTTGCCTCGGGTTTTACGGAAGTGGCTTTTTCAGGAATGATTCCCATTGCCAGAAAGTGGGTGTTAATTTAGTGTGTTGGCTATTTTTCAGGGCACACACTGGCAAAGTCCTGGCATCTTTTTCAGAGGATCAGCAGATATAATGATCTGGAGTTTGCTCTCCTTGCAAGAGGACACACACTCTACATTAATACCACACAGCAAACCTGTGGTCAGAGGCCTCGGTTTTGTAATGGAGTGGTTATCATGGGCTTGCAAAGGGTTTTGGAACCAAGTGGAAACATTCTGGTCAACGTACCACAGGAAACAGGATAGTTGACCACCTAGACTGGTTGGTATTCCTCAGTAAAGTATCTGTCATCCACTAAGGGAGTACAGGTGGTGTCCCGAAAGAGAAGACGAAGCAAAAGACCGTGGGGAAAGTAAAAATGGGGTAACACCTGCATTGGCTGCTCTGTGGTTTGCAGCCAACGTGACCATACCATATGTACCCCACACAATACCCCTGGAATAACATCATTGTAATTTGTCCCAGTGTACCCAGCAAGCAAATGCAAGAGCTAGAGTGTTGGGACGAGTGGCCCAACCACATCTGCAACCTCAGAGCTTGGCTTAAAATACTGTAAATCCGGCCCAGCACCATGGCTCATGCCTATAATCCCAGCACTTTGGGAGGCCAAGGCAGGAGGATTGCTTGAGCCCAGGAATTTGAGACCAGTCTGAGTAACATAGTGAGACCTCAGCTCTACAAAAATCAAAAGATAAACTGGGCATGGTGACATGCTCCTGTAGTCCCAGCTACTCAGCAGGCTGAGGCAGAAGGATGGCCTGAGTTCAGGAGGTCGAGGCTGTGGTGAGCTGTGATCATACTGTTACACTCCAGCCTGGATGACAGAGAGAGGCCTCAACTAAAAAAGAAAAAAGAAAAGAATAAAGGTAAATCCCTGCTTTCTTGGCAGATGTTTGCAGTCTCACACCTCTTTTCTATCTCCCTCTTCTGTGACAATTGAAAAATGACTCTTCTTTCTTACTCTTTGAGTTCACAGTAACAAATTAAAGCCATTTGCCAATCTTTAGTATAATGCATTTGGAAAACACTGTCTAGTCTGGTATTCCCCAGACTTTAGTCACCTGCAAATTGTCTTCATAATTGATACCATTTCTGGGTACTATTTATACTATTATTTACACAATATTTGTTTTTAAATACATGCACTATTGCATTTTTTCTTGTTTTAAGCAGTGTAGTATCTGAAATCATCAGTTTGATGTGCTATTTATAGTTTTCTAATATATAATATCATCTAGCTATTAAAAATGTTGTGTTCACTTTTGTACTGTGTTGTACCAGGGGTGCCAAAAATATATATATATGCATTTTAAGAGTTTTTAAGAGATGTTTGCTGTAACCAAAAGTGTCTGGACAGGGACAGTAACCACCTTGACACCTCTTGTAATCACAGAAGTCAAATGTGATATGTGTTCATCTTATTGAGTATTATAATTTTAATACAGTTTTTTCCTTGTTTAAAATGTATATACATTTGGGGAATACCCTCTGTATATCTCACTTCTTCTCATTTAAAAAATCTGTTTCTAGCTGAATTAGCCACATTCTGTGTCCAGTAGCCACAAGACGCTTAGTGTCTACACACCGGACAGTGAGGATGGAGAATGTTCCATCATCACAGAAAGTTCTACAGGACAACTCTTGCCTGAGGTTTGCACTCAAGGCAGGAGATATTTGACTGCTTTCATTAGCCCAAACTAAGATGTAGGATTATCAAAAGAAGTGTGAATTACTTTAGGAACAGCTACCAAAAATTCCAGATAATAGTTTCTTCCACTGACCCCCATCCAAGTAAGCAGCAAAACAAGGAGGAGCACTTGAACTTGAGTGATGGGCTCACTTCAGTGTGCTCTAAGCCTTCTCTCTCTGGGCTCTCTCTTCCTCCACTCCACCCCCCGTCCATCTCTCTTTTCAGTGTCTGTCTGTGTCTTCTCATTCATGCACTTTCCTCCTCATGCTTCACCTTTGTCTCTCTTAACCTCACCTTCATTTTGGCCCTCAGTCTTTGCTCTCCCTTTCTGCCTGTGTTCATTTTGCCTTCCCTCAGTCAAAGTCTAGGTGTATTTGGATTTTGTTTTGTAAATTCTTTTTAACTGCAATAATTTCAGGCCAAAGGGCATTCTCGGCTGTAAGATGAATAACAGTTAACTCCTAACTGAATTCCCTAGAGATGTGCTCAACTGCACACTGGACCACTCTACCCTAAGTCCCACTGGCATCTCAGCATCAATGCACCTAGAGCAAAACCGTTTCCTCCTCAGCTCTTGACGCCCCTCACTGATGTGGTCATACCAACCTAGTTGCTTTATCCTACTTGTATCCAAAGTCTCCTTCACCAAGAGTATTTGACCAGGCTTCTCTCCAGGCCTGTGGGAGAAGGCCCATGGCTTCCTCTGTGGCCCTGGTGACCTTTCTCGAGCGGGGTAAATGCCAGGCATTACCTTGAAGGTGTGATGCCTGAACTATAAAGCTGCCAGAGGGTCTCTAGAGGGAGGGGCGTGCTGTGTAGACATATGTGTGCCTCATCTGGTGGCAATGAATGTTAAGGAGAACTGACCAGACTGCCTTCACCTTATTTTAATCCTCTGGGGACTCCAGAAAGGAAAGGAAGTGGATCTAGGGGCTCTCAGAAGTGCAGAACGCTCTGGGGAACACATATGCCTTGCTCAATTGTGCAAAACAGACCCTTCCTCATAAAAACAAAGTTGAATGCTTCCCTCATTCCTTGCAGAGAAATATATTTCACTCTCTAGATGCACTCAATTAGACTATGGAAAATTCAGTTCTTCTTACTAATTTATACAAGGAGTCCTGATACCTTGGGATCTTTCATCTGTCGACTTTAAGTCCTAAAATATGGAATCAATTATTCTCAGGAAAGTGATGTGAGGATCAGCTGTCTTTCTCAGACAAAGGGAGGCATATTTCCAAAAGTGAAAGCCCCTATCTGAGTGGGAGCGACAGAGGCATCCTTCTGTGAGACTTTGTATGGCTCCACTCTCTGAAAAAGAAACAAATTTGGGTTTAAGTGACCTTAAACTTTAGTAAAGTTCATGACCTATGTTGTTCTCTGGATGGTGATAATAATTATAAAAACTGTTTTTTTGAGTGCTTGGAATTTGCCAAGCAGCACATTAGGTTCTATCAATGCAATTGCATAATCGTCTTCACAACCCTGATCGTGTGACTCTTCCTCCATATTTTAATTGGAGGAATTTGAATCTCAGAGTGGCAAATAATTTGTCAAAGGTCACACAGCCCAATAAATGGGCAGAGCTCAGATTCAAATGTAGATCTGACCAATGCCAGAGTACTATGGTCTTTGGACCCCATGGTTCTATGTTTGGTTGTACAGAAGATGCTTTTTAATGGTTACTGTTTACCAGGCACTATTGCTCAGGGGATTCTCCAACAAAACATAAAGGTGAGATCCTTGCTCTTATGGAGCTTATATCCTGGGGAAGAGACACAGAAAAACAGGAAATTTTAAAAAACTAGATAATTTCAGATGTCAGCAATGTCATAAGAACAATAGATGGAGTGAAATAATAGTGAACATGGAATGATTCATGCTGGGGGCTCTTAAAAGGATTTTCTGAGGAGATGACTTGAACTCAGACCTGAGTGATGTGAAGGATCCAGAACCCAAGAGTTGAGGGCAGAGGAAGCAGGAAGTGCAGAGGTCCTGGGGTGAGTGAATGTCATGTCTTTCAGGAACAACCAGAAAGCCAGCTTTACTATGGAACCAGTGGAGCTGAACAATACAATATAAGGTCAGAGTTGGAGACAGACTTCGGATTTGGTTCCAGGCATAATGGGGTACCATAGAAGGGTTCAAAGGGGCATATGAGCTGAATTAAATATTTGAAAGATCACTTTGGTTCTGTGTGGGGAATAGAGTGTACAGTAGTGAGACAGAAGTCGGGGGAATGGTTAGAAGAACAGAAACTTTAGAAGGGCTGAAGGTTGTGAAGAGAAGGATAGTGCTTGGGAAGCAGTAAAGGAAGAGGGAGGACAAGAAAAGACGGTTTACCCTGCCTCCAGGCACCCTGATTTGCAAGAAGGGATCCTTGGGGGCCAACCAGGTCCAGGAAACGGGTGAAGAGGAAGGGAACATTCTTAAGAGGGTGTGAGGCTAATGGGAAGTTTGCTGTAGTGGTGGCAAATCCTAGTAATCTGGCTAGCATCATTCCAAGTGCTCTTCATGCAATCACTTGTTCAGTCCTCTCAGTAATCCTACACTGTAGATACTATTATTACCCCTATCTGCATAAGAAACTGACACAGATTAAGAAACTTGTAGCAACTAAGCAATATGGCTGGGGCGACAGATGGTTAATTTCAGAAGTCAGAGTGGAAAGGTGGAGGGGGTTGTCAGAGGGGGTGGGGGAGGGCTCTCACCCAGGAGCATTGACTGGTCTGGAAAGGAGACCCGGATGGCACATGTGATGTGGAAGGGTGTGACAGAGAACAAGCTTGCCCTGGGATGCCATTCACCCGAATGACAGGAGAGGAAGCTTCCTGATCTATTCAGACCTGGAGCTTGGAGTCCCTGAGTGACTACTCTTTCCCTCCGCTTCCTGGGGACAGGGTCTAGCCTCCTCCTGGGATGTCTGTCAGCCTGCAGGGCAAGAAATGTTTCATCTAAACAAGGTGATGCCTTGCCCCTTTCATCCCACTGCCCTTGGGTTAGGAGAATGTTCATTCATATTTAAACATTTCTGCTTAAGTAATAAGCAACAATAATAATAAATGATAAACATTAATACTTAATAATAGGTAACATTAATTAAACCCTTACAGTATCTCAGGTTCTGTGCTGAGCATTTTGACACATATGACTCCTTGCATGCACACAACAATCTTAGGCTAAAACTCTTACTTTTTCTCCCCATTTTCAGATGAACTAACTGAGTCTCTACAGGTTCCACCATGTACCCAAAGTTAGACATAGTGAGTAGTGCACCTGAGATTTGAACCCTGGCAACCTGACGCCAGAGGTTACATCCTCACTCTGCTAGGAGTGAAGAGCCTACGTATGCTGGGTTGAGGGAAGTTCTTCCTAAAAAGTCTTCATAAACCTAAGAAGAATGAGTGATTGTAGAAACCTCGAGAGGAAGCTGCCAAGGTCTTCCTTTTACGACCAGAGGTTGTGAAATGTTGGTACACCAACAACCAGAGTCAGGGAGGAACTTAAAGGTAGTGGACTTGGGGGAAAACAACTCAAGAAAGAGGAAATGGATGTGAGTCAAGAGAAATAAATGATTGGTTTACTCACCTTGTCTCTTGTTACTTAGCCTGAAAGCAACACTTCTCAAGTAATATTTTCTGCCCCTTTTAATTCCACTTAATGAATGCCTAAAAAATGACCTGCTTCCCACTCTCCATGCATACAAGAAAAGTGGTGGGATTAAGGATAATTTTTGGCAAGGTATTTTAGTTTTCCGTTATTGTAAGAGAAAACAAATATGTGAGGTATTTTTAAAAGAAATTGTTTAAATAAATGAAATAAGATTCCTTAGGCAAAATATTTAATTGAATTTATTTCATCACTTTAAAAAATATATATTTTCTTTGACATTCATGTATTCCTATCCAAAAACGTGGGTGGATGATTGAATCTTCATTTTCTTAGGCTCTGTGATCCTGGCAAAGCCACTTTTTAATCACATGTCTGTGTTTCTCCACTTGAAAATACCTAGTCTTCCAAAACAACTGAACCACTAATGGAAGGGCTGGGAATTTCTCTGCCAAATGACCATGAGTAAGGAGATGGCCTCTTGGGTTGCTCTTAGTCCCTCATTTGTATTCCAGAAGAATTTATTAACTGTAGATCAATTTCTTTTTTCTTTGACTCACCTAGTGGATCAGATTTTGCTGTCACTAAATGTTCCTCTGAGCTCCTTGGTGAAAAAAATATTATGAATAATGGACATTTGTTCATTCATTTTATAAATGTGTAGTGAGTGCCTACTGTGTTCCAGACTCCAGACACCAAACTGAGTAAGATGATATCCTTGTTCTTAAAGACTTGTTGTATGAAGAAACGATTATACAAATTGGTAAGGGGAAAATTCAGTCACCTGTGTGGTGAATCAATCTGTTTCTTTGTGTAAAAAATTCATTGAAAGTTGGAAGCTTAGCCAGCCTCAGTGGCTCAGCCTGTAATCCCGCACTTTGGGAGGCTGAGGTGAGTGAATTGCCTGACCCTGTGGGTTCGAGACCCGCCTGGGCAACTTGGTGAGACCTCATCTCTACACTAAATCAAAAAATTAGCTGGGCATGGTAGCACGTGCCTATAGTTCCGGCTACTTGGAAGGCTGAGGCGGAAGGATCACTGGAGCCCAGCAGGTCGAGGCTGCAGTGGCTGGGAGCGGCCACTGCACTCCAGTCTGGGTGACAGAGTGAGACTCCAACTCAAAAAAAAAAAAAAGTTGGAAGCTTAATGTCTTAAACACAGTCACATAAAATGCTCATCATCAGCACACTCCTATTCACTCTTACACCTGATGTGGACTTGGGTTTTGCAGGTCATGAAGGCACCCCTACTCTTTTTTTTCTTTTTGAGTTGAGGTTTCACTCTGTTGTCCAGGCTGGAGTGCAGTGGCATCAAAGCCTCAACCTCTCCTGGACTCAGGCTACCTTTCAACATTTGCCTCCCTACTCTTTAAGATAAAGTAATGAACCCCAGAGAGACTAACTGGCTGAAAAATGGCAGAACCAGGCCTTGAACTTCTCATTTATACTTCAGGGCACTTTCTTCTATCTAAAATAAAATCCTGCAGTTTAGGTGTACACTGTATTTATTTTTCCAGTTTTTATTAGTAGTAGTATAATAAGCAAGATTCATTTAACTCAGCTACCATGTCTTACTGAAGTGCCTTGGTAGAAGCAAACACAAAACTGTTTTCTGGGCTGCCTCCCCAGTCCAGGGCATGTGACTCTGGACAGAACACAGAAGACAGTTCTTTTTGAAGGTATGGGGTCAGGAGTGGGGATGAGGGAGGCCCTGGACCCTAAGAAGAACACACAATTTCCGACTGGGTGTTTGAAAAGTGAAAAATGTTGCTCATTGATTGAAAGAGGTATATTCAGAATTTCATGCTTAAATGGAACCTGTTCTGGGTATAGTGGTAGTCACCTAATAGGTGTTCAACAAACATTTGTTGGCTGAATGAATGAATGAATGAATGGATGGATGAATGGTAGAGAAATAAAGAGCAAAGAGACCAAGCAAACCCAGAATCTTCCTCTATTTTCGTGTGCCTTTTAGAATACATGGTTTAACACCTGAGTCTCTAAGTAGAACTGAAAGAGTTCAGTGGCAGGGTTTACAGATGTTCACCTTTAAATGCTGTTTAGTGAGGCAGTGAGTTTTGTGAGAGTACATATGAAAGGTGAAAAGGGGGATCAGTAGCTTCCAAAGATGGAGACTTTGGAGCCAGCAGCTTAATGAGGCTCCAGGAGGAGTCTAGTACAACCAAGCCTTCCTAGACATCTCCCTCACATGCCAACAATACACACAAGCGTGTCACCACAGGGAAGATCACACTTAGTCATCTGGCACATTATCAGAGCAGAGAAACATTTTAAAGGATGTCATGATAACTGTACTAATCATTTCCTGTGACTGCTGGAACAAATGGTCACAAATTCGTGGCTTAAAACGGCAGAAATGAATTCTCTCCAGTTCTGGAAGCCAGACAACCAACATCAAAGTGTCAGCAGGGCTGCACTCCCTCCTGAAGCTCCATGGGAGAATCAGTTCTTGCCTCTTCCAGATTCTCTTTACTCCAGGATCTCCTTAGCTTGTAGCCACATCCCTTTAATCTCTGCCCCTGCCATTGCATGACCTTCTCTTGGCTCTGTGTCTCTCATCAGTGCTCTCATAAAGACACATGTCTTTGGACTTAGGGTCCAACCAGATTAAGCCAGGATGATCTCCTCATGAGATCCTCAATTTAATGACATCTACAAAGGCCCTTTTTCCAAATAAGGTCAGGTTCTGGGTATGGAGACATGGGCATGTCACTACGGTGGCCCTGGTATATTAGGAAATTATTTTGATGGGGAGTCAGATGGCAGGATGGAGACATTGGCCTTAGTCTAGGACTGAGGAAATCATGAACTGGACTAGAGTGGAGGCTCTGGGAATAAGGAGGAGGAGGAGACAGAAGCAGAAGATAATCAATGAAAGAAGTTGCCAGGACTTGGTGACTAACTGTCGACAAGAGAAAGAGAAAATCTTAATTTAACACTAAGGCGTGTTTCCCAAAAAATATGTGTTGAAGAATGCTGGATCTTGGGACCTCAGTGTTGCATGACGGGAAATGATCCCATAAACAAACACAGTTGGAGAACACTGGATTCAACAGGCTTGAACAGGCTTCCATCCTGCAGGATTTCTCTAAGCCTTTAGCCATCCTCATGTATATTATCACTGGCTAAAGAAGGTCTCTAGGGGACAGCTTTCCCCAAATTTATTTGACCATGGACCTGTTTTATCTAGATGAACTCAGAGAGCAAATGGTTCACACACTTCTGGATAAAGAGAATATACTGAGGGTCAGAAAGACAGGATGAAGAAAAATGGAGTCAGGTGGTTCATTGAGGGCTAGAGTTATTTCTCAAGACCCAGCTAGCCCTAAGGATAGCCACGGATCTGGCAGTTGGCAGGAGCCATTTTCAGGCTCCCTCAGGAACTCTTTGACTTCAATCATCTGTGCAACTGTCCTGTGGTTTGGTTTCTTCTTTCTCTGGTACCTTCTTGACAGCAGAAACTGTAGCCTTAAAGCAAGTATGCAAATGTGTTTCATCCAGTGTGCCAACTCCTATGCATGGGGCAGCTGACTCTGCTAGTGCCTTGAGAAGGATGCTGAGTGTCAAGAAGACTGCATGGGAGAGAGTGCCATCAATGACTTACGGTGTCTACCGTGAGCAAAGGAGGACAGGGATGAGCTAAGAGCCTTTCTTGCTTGATACTTCAAAGAATTGCCTCACCCACTCTCCCTGCCTCCCCACTCCATGCGTCAAAAGGGGCCACCCCCAGAGCAGCCACTGCCCACTTTGGCCACAGTAATCCTGGACTCTCCAATCTTTAATGCTCCCTACTTCACCTAGAAGAAAAATGGTTGGTACCAGTGACAGAAATACAGACATGATCTTGCAATGAATATTAAAAACAGCTACTATTTACTGAGCACTTACTGTGTGTGCACTTACCATGCTAAGTGTTTTACATGTAATAACACATTTAATTATGACAGCCCTAAGACACAAGCATATCATCTAATTGTATAGATGAAGAACAGGAGACATAGAGAGATTAAATGTCTTGCCGAAGGACACACTGCTGGTATGGGGTGCAACCAGGATTGGACTTTAAGCATCCTAATGTTAAAACCAACTCATAACAACAAGACTGTGGGTTTAATTCTAGATATTTTGAATTTGAAACATTGGTAAGACTTGCAAATGGAAATATGCAGAAGGCAGTGAAGGATACGGAACTGGACATGGTCAGACCTGAGCAGGACCATTAGGGAAATGGTTGGAAGGTGCCCGTGGTACATCTATTCAGACCATCAGGTCAAGAGTCAGTTATGCCGATTTGCAATGGAGAGAGATTTGTGCATATGTTTTACATATTAGTGGGATGTTTTCCCAAGTAATGAGTTAGAAATAACTAACTACACTATTCTCTCAGTCTGTGGACAGAACTTTCCGATTGTGAGAGAACAGAAGCAAACACAAAAGTCTGTGCCCTAAATAATGCTGAAAGGTCAGAATTGTTGGGAGTTTTGAGATGTGAGAAATCACACTGGTCTCTTAAGTGCAGTAGAAAATTGTGGCCCTTGGTGAGTGTGAGTGAGGAGGTTTGCTATGCTGTAGCTTTGCCTTGGCCACCTTAACTACAGACCTGTCACCTTTCCCTCCCCATAGCCCAGAGCCTCTCCAGGGCAGGAACTGCATCTCATTCATCCAGTAGCTTCTAACACTGGACATGTTGCAGACACTCAGTAGATAGTAGATGAACTGATGAAGTCAAGGGAATAAGAACCAATCCTATTCAGCTCCATGATACACAAGGGGGACCCCCCAAATTGCAGAATTTATTTATAAAAAACTGTGTATTCTTACATGTTTAAACTTTGGTCACCTTCAAAATACTCTCTGTCTGATGCAATACACCTGTTGAGACACTATTTCCACTGCACTAAACAGTTTTTGAACTCATCCATTTTTATGCCATTTAGTGCGTCTGCTGTTATTTGTTTGTTTTTTACTCTTCCACATTGGCTAAACATTCCCCTTTGAAGACTTTTTTCACCTGAAGAAACAAAAAAAATTACTCAGGATGAATTGGGTAATAGGGAGGGTGGGTCATATTGGTTTTGAGCAAAAACTGCTGAACACTCAGCGCAATGTGGGCAGGTTGTTCATATAAATCACCCAACATGAACTGAGCAAATAAATATGTTGAAAGACTCTCCAAAAAAAAAATTCCTGAAGCCGAATGCTGCCTCTCACAACAATGCTAGCTGATACACTGATGCTGATGGGTTCCTAGAACACTTACCTAGTGGGGGAAGCCTGCACTACACAGGCACCACCTTCCAAAAGATAATTCTGGGTTTTTTTTTAAGGGGTCCCCCCTTGTATTATCAAATGTAGAGTGTTTTCACTGACCCGTCGCTATTTCATTGTAAATGTCTGGATTTTCTCTCCATAGACGGGACTACACCATGATAAATTACTACCTACTTGCACCAAGTTTCATTTTTGTTCTGATTCATTGCCCGTTTCAGAGACCTAAAATCTCGGTTTATGGACTTTACTTCCTGGTGGTTCCCAGAGAGAAATAAGCCTGGATTCCAGGGAATGCAAATTTCTTCCAACTTGCAGCCAACTTCCAGGCTCCCTGCAAAGGTCTCTTAAGCCTCTAAGTATTTCCTCTCTTAAATCACACATCACTGGCACAGGCAGAATATTTTCAAGTTACTTCTTTCTTGTTAGGATACAGTCAAAGGTCTACCAAGTAGACAGCAGTGCAGTCGTTTGGGCAGTTTTATTGTGCTGTTCTTAGGTTCAGTTTAGTGATTCTTTGCATTGTGGTTTTTTTGTTGTTATTTTGTTTTGTTTTTCTGTCCCTGAAAGAAACCATTTCTTCAGTGCCACATTGGAAACATGATGCTGAATCTCTCTTGGCATGTCTGTGGGTTGGATGAAAGTTTGTATATATGAAAGGAAGTTTCATATCTCACTTTGCAGATATCATGACTTTGGTTATTCCCAATTAAATGATGGAAATCCCTAAAGCCAGTGACTGCGTATTGCATAACGGTGGCATGCAGGTATTCTGCCAAATTTTGATCTGTATGTAAAATGTATTTTTGCTTCAACCTAGAATAGATTCTCTTAGAGTATCTGTCAGATGCTATGCCGAACCAAGCACGTTAAGGAGGGTGTCTCAGAATGAGGCACAAGTTACTGTTCCACAAGGTAAGAGGCATGGTATCACATCAAGTTAGTACATATGAAAAGTGATCATTGCCGTGGTCTGAATGTCCCCAGAAATCCATATTGAAACTTATTCCCAATGCAGTCATATTAGGAGGTGGGGCCTGGCCAAGAATGGTGGCTCAAGCTTGTAATCCCAGCAATTTGGGAGTCCGAGGTGAGTGAATTGCCTGAGCCCAGGGGTTCGAGACCAGCCTAGGCAACTTGGTGAGACCTTGTATCTACAATAAATCAAAAAATTAGCCCAGCGTGGTAGTGCACACCTGTAGTTCTGGCTATTTGGAAGACTGAAGTGAAGGATCACCTGAGCCCAGCAGGTCAATGCTGGGGTGGCCATGAACATGCCCCTGCACTCCAGCCTAGGTGACAGAGCGAGACTCCAACTCAAAAAAAAAAAAAAGAGCTGGGGCCTTTAGAAGTCGATTGGATCTTGAGGACTGCTCCCTTGTGAATGGGATTAAGGCCCTTATAAAAGAGCCTTCACACAAAGCTCAGCCTTTTTGCCCTTCTGCCTTACACTACAGGGGGATGCAGCAATAGGGCACCATCTTGAAAGTAGAGACAGGGTCCTCACCAGACCCCAAACCTGTCCCTGCCGTGATCTTGAACTTCTGGCTTCCAGAACTGCAAGGAATAAATTTCTACTATTTGTAAATTACCCAGTCTCAGTTATTTTGTTCTAGCAGCACCAACGGACGAAGGCAACCATTTATTGAAATACGCAAACTCCTCCTCTCATGAATATAAAACAAGCATGTGGTCAGGGCAATAAAGAATTATTCCCAAATGGAGGGCAACCAAAGTAAATTGTGTGACAAAAGCAGGAAGCTTCTGTAACTTCCTGCCACTTTCTTTTTCGTAATCGGTGTTCACCATTAGTGACCTTCAAATGCACAACCAAAAATTTAAGTATTTGGAAGTGCACCATGAACACAAGCAAAAATGTTGCAAACCACTGGTCCATTCCCAACAAGACCAATTAGGTTCTGACACACACACACACACACACACACACACACACACACACACACACCACTCTTTAGTTGGTGTTTATGATTCTTCTTTTGGGTTTTCTTTCTATTTTGCTGCTTTTCTTCCTTGCTGTGGTTCAGATTTTGTTGACTGCCTCCCATGCCTTGATCTGTACTCTGATATCTTCTCTGATATGTCCTAGATGTTAACCTAGGAAAACTGCCTGAAGTAAGACTAAAGGGTACCTTGAACTCTCTCGCTCTCAGGCAAATACCTGATTTTCCAAGTGGTTATTATTGGAAACCACAAAAGTTGGAAATGGGAGACAGCTCACTTGGAAGCTCCCTCAGCCCTCCATCTCTGCTGTTGTCAGAGGCAAGCACTTGCGCCCACGTATCACGAGTATTTTTCAAGACCGATGTCCTTGACTCTCTGACAGTCGTGGCCTATGAGTGGCCACTAGAGGACTTTGTCAGCAACTTCCCATTCCAAGCAACCCCCCCCATGTCTCCCAGCAACCATGCCAGGGTGGAAGTACGTGCACTTGGAAAGCACCAAGACTGAGGTCTAACTCTCACCACTACTGCCACCATTAGCAGAGCTGCCCGCTTCTGTGAGCTCAGCCTTCCCATCTGAAAAATGGAAGAGTCCTTCCCCAGTGTTGTTAAAATCAAATAAGAGAATGTCT
The DNA here is from genome assembly GCA_027257055.1 of Cephalopachus bancanus. NCBI lineage: Eukaryota > Metazoa > Chordata > Mammalia > Primates > Tarsiidae > Cephalopachus > Cephalopachus bancanus. The sequence continues at coordinate 821,038 of JAPVLO010000288.1, read as the reverse complement.
GTCGAGCATCTGTATAGAGTAGGCACTCAATAAATGCTCTCTCCCCTCCGCTCCCCAACACTGGGCTGCACTTAAGTTTCTGAAACTGAAATATCAGAGCATCAGCTGGTGAAGATGATGAGACATGCTTCTTTAATGAGTTCAACAGATGTATGTATGTATTTAGTCAGAGTCTCACTCTGTCGCCCAGGCTGAAGTGCAGTGGCATGATCACAGTGATCATGGCTCACAGCAGCTTTGACCTCCTGGGCTCATATAATCCTTCCACCTCAGCCTCCCAAGTAGCCGAAACTATGGACACACGCCACTACACCTAGCTAATTTTTTTTCTTTTTTCTTTTTTGATGGAGATGTGGTCTTGTTATGTTGCCCAGGGTGGTCCCAAAATCCTAGGATCAAACAGTCTGCCCACCTCGGCCTCCCAAAGTGCTAGGATTGCAGGCATGAGCCACCACACTCAGCCAAATTCAGCAGATTTATTGACTGGACTCAGATGAGGCAGGAGCAGAGGGCATGTCTTGATATAGAGCTGATGTTTAGGCCTTGAAGGTCTTAAGGAGTAAGTCTAGGCTAGGTATGATCGCCTGATCACCAATGTACATCCATCACATTTTTATATAATTTCAGTAACAGTGATGAACTCCTTTCTTCAGAAGATCCTGTCCACCATGCAGAGACGATCTCGCTACCACTCCTGTGTCTCTTTTCTCCGGGGCATACAGCTAGACCAGATTTCCCAGTCTTCTTGCAGTTGAATGTGGCCAGTGAAAGGCGTGTCAGTCCTGGTGATCCTCCACCTTCTCCTTTCTCCATCTACCAGGTTGATATCAATGTCCAAGGTGACCCTGGCAACTGCATGTGGAAGAGTACAGAGCCTCTGTCAGCCTGGGTCCCTGTGTGACCCTGTGGAACAGAGCAACCCCTGCCCACCTTCCAAACTTTACCCAAGCAAGAAATAAGCTCTCTTTGTGCTAAGCCATGGAGATGTCATGGTCTGTTTGATGCAGCAGCTATCTTTACCTTAACTAGCAAACTTGGCAGTACAGGAGTTGTTTCAAAATTTTACCATTTTATGGTAGCACTTGACAGTCTTTTGAACATGACAGCATCATCTTATACTTTGTTAACTGTGGGAAAACAAATTTCTTAACCGCTTATCTACTCAAAATATGTTGTGTATATTGATCATAAGAAATAGGGAATGTTGGTCGAATGCAGTGACTCATGCCTATAATCCTGGCACTTTGGGAGGCCGAGGCAGGCGGATTGCTTGAACCCAGGAATTTGAGACCAACTTAGACAACATAGAAAGATCTCACCTCTAACAAAAAGTAAAAAATTAGCAGGGCATGGTGGCATGTGCCTATAGTCCCAGCTACTTGTTAGGCTGAGACAGAGGGATCACCTGAGCCCAGGAGGTAGAGGCTGCAGTAAGCTGTGATCGTGCCACTGCACTCCAGCCTGGGTGACAGAGTGAGACTCCAAGTCAAAAAAAAAAAAAAGAAATAAGAAACAAGTTTCTCTGTCAGCAAGAAGTCTATTTGATTTTTCACCTAACAGTTTCAGCTGAAACTTGAGGTTAGTGATTAACTACATTTATTGTGTTTTAAATCAGATTAAACACTCCTGATGCCAGGTGCTGGGTTGAGAAGGGGGAACTTGGGAAAAACAGAAGAAATAAAGACAATTATTTTATATAAATCATTGTAATTTCAGAAATTAGAAAGTCACTAAGAATGTGCCTATAGTCTTTTATATACTTTTAGGTTTTCTTAAACAAGGTGTCCTGAAAATAATTTCTCCCAGTCTTCAGCTTCATCAACTATAAAACGAAGGATATTTGATCCTTAGGATTTGAGAAGTAAATGGAGATCATGGCTACCTCCCAGCCCAATGCCTGACACAATAAACCTTAAATAACACACACAATAAGCATGAAGACCCCAACCCTTCCTTAATGACTTGGTTTGTTGGGCTTTCCATTATGCTTATGAATTTGGACTATCACCCTCAGAGAATTGTAAAATATCTCTGGCTGCTTCCCCAACACCAACAGGTGCTAGGTGGCTGTGCTTTTGTTACAGTGTTTACTTTTACAGTTGTTATTGATTTCTTCTTGCTACTTTTTGCTGGTAGCCACAGCCTTCATGTCCTCTTCTTCAAATCCATTTTATTGGGGGGAAAAATAAAACACCTCTGGTAGAAATCATTATTTAAAAATAATGGCTGGGTGTGATAGCTTGTGTCTATAATCCCAGCACTTTGGGAGACCAAGGCAGGAGGATCTCTTGAGGCCAGGAGTTTGAGCCAGACCACTTCTCTACAAAATAATAAAAAAGAACAAGTTCTCTATGCAAACTGAGGACAGCCCTGCAGAGCAGACTCCCAACCTCCAAAATGACTGTTTTAGCAGCCTGACTGCCATCACAAGCTTGTGGCTTGTTGTGCTATTTAAATGATATAATACATTACAGCAAGTGTGGGATAGCAGAAGTCAGAACTCCCCAGCTCAGTGTGGCATTGCTGCACCTCTTCCGAGTTCAGCTTCTGTGACTGGGAGAAAAGCGAGAGGAAAGAGATATAAAGAAAGATTGCAGGTTGAAGGAGGAAAGATGGTGGTCCTTCATTAAAGAGGCCAAGCAGTCTCTGGGCTGTGAGATTGTATGGCACACTACTTGTTTAGGGATGAATATGACATGCCCATGTATTTAAAAGCCCCAACTACTCATGACCCAGCACAAAAATGGAAATATAAGCATCCGTCTGATAGGATCAGCTAATGTGCCCATGATTTGATGGGCTTTGGAAAGACCTTTCCCCAAAATGTCTCCTTATCCAACTTGCCTCAATTAGGAAAGTCTCACACTTAAGAGGCATATCCCTTTGGATTAGGGTAGTATTTGCTTTCCTGCACTTGTGCGTTCACCAAATAGATACACATGGGCATCTGCTATGTGCCAAGCCCCTGAGAAAAACACCCTTGGCTCTGCCTTCAGGAGCCTTAAGGTCTAATTGAAGAGATTAGCACACAAGAAATCTGTGTTGTGAATGAGGAAATGGGCCAGAAGGGCAAGTACGGGGGCTAGAGAGAAATGAATGGTGGGGGCGTGCTGACTTAGATTTGAGGGTCAGAACAGTTCTCCAGGATATGTTTCTATCTGAGACCTGAAGAATGAGCAGTTCTTAGCCTGGCAAAGGAAGGGGGAGTTTAGATCCACAGGAAAAAGGAGTGTGAACGTCTGCGGCAGGAAGGAACCAGGAACTAGAGAAAGACCAGAGGGTCATGAGGGAGGGGGTGAGTTGGGGGGTGGGGCTGTATTTTACTGGACCTCATGGGCCAGGCTGAGGACTTCTTAATTTATCCTAAGGGCAATAGGAAACCCTTGAAGTAATAAAGGAATGCCTAGTTTTGGTTTTGTTTTAAGATATCACGACGTAAGATGTGAGCGTTATATTAGAGGCAGGCAAGAGTGAAAGCCCAGAGAACAGGGAGGAGGCTATTGAACAAGTCCAGGGAGTTGGTGCTGGCTTGGCCCTACGGAGATGTGAAAATGAATAGAAATGGATTAATTCAAGACACATTTCAAAAATAGAGTTAGCAAGGTGCTTCTACTGCATGGTGGCTAAGAGCCTCAGCTGCGAAGACAAACATCCTGGGTTTGAACCCAGCTTTGCCACAGACTAGCTATGTGATCAGGATCAAGTCACCTAACTTCTCCAAGCTTTGGTTGCTTCATCTGCAAAAAGACCTGATCTGTCAACTTGTGATGCTACTTAAATGAGATAATATAATCACAGTCACTTAGCACAGTGCCTAGTGGCACAAATCAAGCACTCGTAGAATGTTACCATTACTCTCTCTTGTTGAAATGCAGAAAGAGGTAAATACTTCGATCCAGTTCCCACTTAGCCTTTTGCTCTGAATTAGTTTCTCAGATATTTTCCAGCTGCCAAATAAAAGATGCAGAGGCGGAGCAGAAAACCCTTTATTCTGTTGAGATGTGCGGGTGGAGGGAGATGAGGGCTGCATCAGAACAAAACCATCCATAGATCCATGTTTCTCTTCTCCACCTCACTCACAAATTCCAGCTTTAAGGGTTTTGGTTTTTTTTTTCAAGGTCAGTTTTTCAGTTACAGTACTTTCTCCAAATCCTCAGAAACTTCTGTGAGTTTCTGTAGCCTAAAATAAGGGCCCAAACGGTGCTCAGGAGTAAACAATCTTACACTGTAGGGCTGATTGATTGACTGTGGACAGACATGCAGTGGTGTTTATGGAAACTCTGGTAGTTATTCTGCCTCCCTAGCCTGGGTGGAATGAGAGAGAGAGAGAGAGAGAGAGAGAGAGAGAGAGAGAGACATTGCCCAGGAGTGTAGCAGCCATCAGCAATGCCAACACTAAACCCCTAGCACTGATCAGAACTCCAAGGATTATTTAATATAGAATTTATTTTGTCCCATGTTTGTTAAACTCTTCAACCAGAATATTTGGTGCTAGATCTGTTTATTTTATTTTATTTATTTATTTTTATTTTATTTTAAAAGTGTGGAGTATAATTCAGGGTTAGGTATACAAATGGTCATTATGCAGGTACCCTTGTGATGAGGTGTGCCCCCCTCCCTCCCCTGGCAGTTTCCCACCATTGCCAGGTCCTTTCTTATAGTATGATGATAATTGTCCAAAGTCCACTTATGAGTGAGAACATGTGGTACTCAGTTCTTTGTTTCTGTGAGAGATTACTCATTATTGTATACCGTAAGTCCATCCAAGTTGCTGCAAAGTTTATAATTGATCTGTTTATGATATAGATATGTGACAAGTCTGTTAACACATGCAAAGCTATTTTATTTCCTCCTTTTTCCAGACATTAATAATATCTCTGCTGTAGTCAAAGCAGAAAATTAACTATACTTAATTAAGTAAAATTAATGTTAGAGAAGGGTTACATTGAAGACGATTGGGAGAAAACCAAGGAATTGGTTGTCTTTCTGCCGTGATCCCACTGGAAATATTTTCTCAGTCCTACCGGTAGTAATTGTAAAGTCCTCCATTTAGACAGAGAATCAACACCTTTGGTCATGAGAAAGAAAGCCAATCCATCCAAGATACATGTCACGTGTGTGCCATTTGTGATTGCATTTGCTGAACATTTAGGTCTAGATTTCTGGGATAGGGTGCCTGCTGTTTCAAGAACTAACATCTAGATGGCGCTTTTGCATCTTCTGGCTAAGCTGGGTTGCCCGGGAGACAAAGACCCAGTCATCTGAGTAGGATAAAAAGAAACTTCATTACTCATTATTACAAAAGTATTGTGTGTTTGTGGTGGGAACACTAGAAAATACAGCTTAGAAAATAGGAGAAAATAAAAGTCACCTTTTAGAGATAACCAGCATGACCTTGCTGGAGAACAGCCTTCTCATCTCTTTTTGTGTCTATAATGAAAATGATTTCATCCTCTAAACCTTCTTTTGTAACTTTTTTTCACTTAACAGTAAATTGTTACACCAATCCATCAAACACCAACCAGTGTCACTAAATATTACAACACGTTATTTTGATAATTGAGTAGTACCCCCAAAATACAGAGTGCCAAAAATATATACACATTTTAAGAAAGGGGAAAACTGTATTAAAAATTGTAATCCTCAATATAGACCGATAACAAAAGATGAATATAAGGCACATGTGACTTCTGCAATCACAAGAGGTGCTCATGGTGGTTCCCATCAGCATCTAGACACTTCTGATGACAGCGAATGACTGCAGGACTGGCTGCTGTGTGAGGCCTCCCGGATCTTCCCTTGTGCACATCATACACAGGCCTGTGTGTCTTAGACTCATCACGAACACGTGCAGTTGTCAGGTGTGTTGGAGGTTCTGCTGCTTACTCATGCCTCCATTGTCATTGTCCTTCCACAAAATGGTCTTGCCCTCCTCAAACGACTACTATGCTTCCACCATTTTCACTGACTCTCCTGCCTGTCACATGGTAACACTAGCATTCATTTGATGAACTCCATCTTTTGAGCAAACATCATACTACACATTGCTACCATAATTCAACTTCAAAAAGTCCTACATAGATAACATCTCTTAAAATGTGTATACATTTTTTTAGCATCTCCAGTATACAGTAAGACATTTAATATGTGCTTAAACATATACATTTCTTATGATTTTTCGCTATTATGAACAATACTAACATGAAAACTCTTTTTTTTCAAAGTCAATTTTGGCTATGTCCATGATTCCTAGAGATTGAACTGATGCCCCAGCTACTAAGGAGGCTGATGTGGGAAGATCGCTGGAGCCCAGGAATTAAAGACTGTAGCAATATCAGAAGACTATAAGTCTTCTGATATTGCCTGCTTAGGGCGGGTCCCCCACCAGACCAGGAGTATCAGCATTGCTAGGGGCTGTTAGAAATTCAAAGTCTCAGGCCCCATACCAGACCTACTGATTTAAAGTCTTGTTAAGAATCCAGGCGATTGTTTGCATATTACATTTGAGAAGCCTGGCTCTTTTTTTAAAAAAGTTATTTATTTGTTTTTGTTTTTAGAGACAGAGACCCTCACTCTGTCACCCAGGCTGGAGTGCAGTGGTGCAGTAATAGCTTGCTACAGTCTTTAATTCCTGGGCTCCAGCGATCCTCCCACATCAGCCTCCTGAGTAGCTGGGGCATACACATGTATGCAGTCACAACCGGACAACTAAAAAAAATTTTTTGTAGATATGGGCAGAGTCTTGCTGTGTTGCCCAGACTGATGTCAAACTCCTGACTCAAGCATTCCCCCCATTTCAGCCTTCCAAAGTGCTAGGATTGCAGGTGAGCCACAGTGTTCAGCTGAAACCTAGCTCTTAAAGTATTTGTGCTCATTTACAATCTTACACACTCTATGTCAGACTACCCACTTAATAATAAATAAATACCCAGTGGGTATTTATTATTCATAAAAATTATTTTTCAAGCCGGTTCGGTGGCTCAGCCTGTAATCCCGCGCCTTTGGGAGGCTGAGGTGAGTGGATTGCCTGAGCCCGCGGGTTCGAGACCCGCCAGGGCAGCAAGACCTCATCTCTACAATAAATCAAAAAAAATCAGCCAGGCATGGTAGCGCATGCCTGTAATTCCGGCTACTTGGAAGACTGAGGTGGAAGGATCACCGGAGCCCAGCAGGTCGAGGTTGCGGTGGCCGGGAGCGGCCACTGCACTCCAGTCTGGGCGACAGAGTGAGACTCCAACTCAAAAAAAAAAAAATAAATAAATAAATTATTTTTCACTCTATTCAATGAACATAGCAATGTGTTATTTGATTTTGTATTTCTTTGGTTACTATTGATGTTAAATTGTTTTTCATGCTACATTTTCATATTGCATTTGTGTATCTTCATTTGGGAACTGCCTATTCATACACTTTTTCATTTTATTATTTCAACATTTTTCCAAAGGATAACAATTTTGTTTTTCTTACTATGTTCATTTTTCTGCTCACTGTAAAAACACTTTGAAAATAACTAAAATTAAAAAAATAACCCAATGTGACATTCACCTTTTATGTTTACCCAAAATAGAATTATATTATGGTCTACTTTTTTTTTTTTTTAGTTGGTCTACTTTTAAAAACAGTTTTATTAAGATATAATTCATACATTATCCAATTCACTGATTCTTAGTATATGCACAGAGTTGTGTGATCATCACCACAATATAACTTTAGAATGTTTTCATCACCCCAAAAAGAAGACCCATCAGCAATCACTCCCCACTCTTACCCTCCTCAGGTCTGTGAAATCACTAATCTACTTTCTGTCTCTATGAATTTGACTATTCTGGGCATCTCATATAAATGAAATCATTCAACATGGGGTCTTTTGTGATTGGCTTCTTCACTTAGCATGTATCTTCAATGGTCATCCATTTTGTAGCATGGTCCAATACTTCATTTTTTTTAATTGCCAAACTACATTCTGTTGTACAAATATACCACATTTTATTTATCTGTTTATCAAGTGATGGATATTTGAATTATGTATGTCCATCTTTTTACTATTGTGAATAACGCTGCCATGAACATTCATGTGCAAGTTTTTGGGTGGACACAGCTTGTCGTTTCTCTTGGGTATATATCTAGGATTCAAATTACTGGGTCATGTGGAAATTCTACATTTAACTTTTCAATACAGCTGCCAGGTTGTTTTCCAAGGCAGCTGCACCATTTTACATGACCACCAGTAATATACAAGGGTTCTATTTCTCCACGCCAACATTAGTTATTCCTGTGTTTTGATTAGAGTTATGAGTGGCATCTTATTGGGGTTTTGATTTACATTTTCCTAATGACTCATGAGGTTGGGCGTCTTGTTCTCTGCTTATTGGCCATTTGTATATCTTTTTTGGAGAAATGTCTATTCAAATCCTTTGCCTATTTTTAAATGGGAATTTCTTTGTATTATTACATTGTAAGAATTCTTTATGGCTTCTGATGCAAGTTCCTTATCAGACATTATTTGCAAGTATTTCCTCCCCTTCTGTGGATTGTTCTTTCACTAACTTGATGAAAACATTAGCAGCACAAAAGTCTTTCATTTTGATGATGTCCCATTTATCTTTTCCTTTGTTACTTGTGTTTTAGTGACTTACCTACAATACCATCACATAACCCAAGGTTATACAGTTACTGTATGTTTTCTTCTAAGAGTTTCAAAGTTTTCGCTCTTTACATTTAGGTCTATATGTTAGCATCCTACAGCTTCTGTAACAAATTAACATAAAGTTAGTGACGCATCACAACACATTTATTATCTTACAGTTCTGTAGATCGGAAGTCCAAAATGGGTCTCCCTAGAAGTCTGAAATGGTCATCAAGGTCTGAGTGAGATCATATTGCCTATGAAGGAGGCTCTAGGAAAGATTCCCTACTTCTTGTCTTTCCAAGCTTTAGAGGCTTCCCTCATTCCTTGGCTTATAGCTCCCTGTCATCATCAAAGCCAGCCATGGCAAGTTGAGATCTCATATTAAGTTATTCCAGCTTCCTCACTTACCCTGCTCCTCCACATTCAAGTACCCTTGTGATTTATTGCACCCGCCTGGATAATCTGAGATAATCTCCCTATTTTCAAGTCATCTGACTAGCCACATTAATTCTATCTGCAACCCTAATTCCCCTATGCTATATACCATAATGTAACATATTCACAAACTTCAGGGATTAGGACATGGGCATCTGGGGAGGGACATTATTCTGCCTACCAAAGTTTATGATTTATTTTATTTTTTAATTGGCAAGTAAAAATTGTGTATATTTATGGTGTACCACATGATGTTTTGGGTATGTATGTATACCTTGTGAATGGCTAAATCTAGCTAATTTGCATATATTTTGTACTTATCATTTAATTGTGATGAGAACACTTAAAACCTACTCTCTTAGCAGTTTTCAAATATACAATGTCATTACTAACTGACCATGATGAGGTATCCATAATGCATTTTGTGTTAATGTATGTGTGTGGTGTGAGGTAAGGGTCCATCTTCATTCTTTTGCATGTGAATACCTATTTATCCCACCACCATTTATTGAGAAGATGATTCTTCCCTAATTTATATGGCCTACTTTTGTCTTAAAACATAACAACATAACATCAAAATGTGCCAATATCAATAAGTAGAAGAAGACATGGGCACTTTAAGTGATTAGATAAGAATTCACTTTGGGTGTATACCATAGTATATTTAGCACCTCACCTGTGTTTGGACATTTGGTCCAACACTGTTAAAATTGTCCTTTTCCAATCTCTGAGTTTTTTATTTTTAAGAATATGTTATGGACATGAGCCCTTTTCCATTATATATGCTATAAATTATCTTGGAAAACATTCATTTCTTTCCATCATCCTGGTTTACACACTTACCTCTTTTCATGTAGCTAGATTAAACACTAATCTTCTAGCAGGTCTCCCACCTTCCTGTCATGTCATGCCCCCTTCCAACCCTTTCTCCATGCTACAGAAGTGACCTTTGCAAAATGCAAATTTTGTCTCATAACTGCTGCCCCTGCCCTTAAAATAGATTCTCAACCCTGCACGGTGGCTCACACCCATAATTCCAGCACTTTGGGACGTCAAGGCGAAAGAATTGCTTGAGCCCAGGAGTTTGAGACCAGCTTGGGCAACATAGTAAGACCTCATGTCTCCAAAAATTAAAAAATTTGCCAGGCACAGGATTGTCTGAGCCCAGGAAGTCAAGGCTGCGGTAAGCCATGATTGTCCAATCTGGGTGGACAGAGTGAGACTCTGTCTCAAAAAATAAAATGAAATAATATAGATTCTCATTAGGAAAAAGACAAAATTCTTTGTTCTGGACCCTCCCCTTGTCTCCAGCCCAGTCTGATGCCAGGCTTTTTCTTACTTCCTTCTCTTCATCCACACCTGCTTCCTCTCAGGTCATCCTGAAAGCCATTGTCACTCCCCTCACAAGCCAATCTCCCTAATAAGGACAAACCTCTTCTATCATCACATTTCTTTTTTCTGAAATTCTTTTCACATTGCAATTTTAGATGTATTCGTTGGGTATCATGAATGTTGGCGTCCTGCTCCAAGACAATAAGCTCCCTTATGGTAGGAATTGAATCTACTTTTGCTGATCACTTTATTTCCAGGTTCTAACAGGTGATAGCTACTGGTATTTTTAGTAAGTGAACAAGTGAAGTACACTGTGTATTTAACTTTTAATTCTGTTTACAGTACACAACTTACAGAATTTTAACAATATGTACAAATATGTAAATGTTTTAAATGATGTCTACCTTTTAATAATTTTGCTTAAAATCTTCCGCACTCGCAGAATATAGAAATAGTGACCTATTTTCCTGTGCTGTTTTTATACTTCTATTGTTTACATAAAATATTTAATCTCCCTGCAATTTATTTTGGCATTGTTATGAATTAAAGAAATAACTTCTTATTTATTGTTATGAATTAAAGAAATAACTTCTTAAATAATTAGCCGCATTCCCAGCCCTTTCCCATCTATTCCTTGATGATTTGAAGTGACTCACTGATTGCACACCAAGTCCTCCTACGTTTAGTTAGGTAAAGGATCTGTCTGTTCCTTTCATTGACGTGTTTGTTGCTGTTTTATTATTACAGCTTCATACTATGTTTTAATATCTGATTGTCAAATTTTGTAAGAAAGTACACTTTATAAGATAATACTTTACCTTTATAAAATTTGAATTAAGGTTTACTAGACAGCATGGTTGCTTAAAGCAGTGGTTCCTGAACAAGCAGGCTTGTTAGAACACCGATCAGTGGGCCCCACTCCCAGAGTTTCTGACTTAACGTGTCTGGGGTGAAGCCCAAATATTTGCAGTTTTCTTATTCTTTTTCTTTTTTCTTTTTTTTTTGAGTTGGAGTCTTGCTCTGTCACTCATACTGGAGTGCAGTAGCAAAATCACAGCTACCGCAGCCTCAACCTGATGGGCTGAGCCTTCCACCTCAGCCTTCCAAGTAGCTAGAAATACAGGCATGTACCACCCTGCTTGGCTACTTTTTTGATTTGTTGTAGAGACGAGGTCTCACCATGTAGCCCAGGCTGGTCCGTGGGCTTAGGCAATCCTGTTGCCTCTGCCTCCCAAAGTGCTGGAATTATAGGCATGAGCCACCATGCCTGGCTATTTGCAGTTTTAAACAAGTCCTCTGATGATTCTAATGCTGCTGATCTGGGATCACAATTTTTTTTTTTTTTTTTGGAGGTTTTTTTGAGTCAGGGTCTCACTCTATCACCTAGGCTGGAGTGCAGTGGCATGATCACGGCTCACCACAGCTTTGGCCTCCTGGGCTCAGGCAATCCTTCTGCCTCAGCCTCCTGAGTAGCTGGGATTACAGGCATGTACCACCATGCCTGGCTAATTTCTTCATTTATATTTTTGTAGTGATGAGGTCTCACTGTGTTGCCCAGGCTGGTCCCCAACTCCTGGGCTCAGGCAATCCTTCAGCCTCAGCTCCCAAAGTGCTCGGGTTACAGATGTGAGCTACCATGCCCAACCTAGAGACCACAATTAAGGAACCTCTGACAAAGAGCGAATACTTGAACTACGACATATAATCAACATGAGAATGGTCCTGATGCAGTCTCTGAATCATTTCCCCGTGTGCTCTGTGCTCTCAGAGTTAGGATGTACCTGTCCTGGGTGCTTTTTTCTGTGGCCCTACTCTTGGTTCTGCTCCAAAGCACTTAACCCAGTTGAGCCCCGTGGCTTAAAAGTGATCCATGCAGCCAGGTTATGACAGAAGCCAGACAGAAGCAAGAGAAAGGATGCGAATGCAGTGACTTAGTTGTTGTAGATTCTCATGACTTTCCTTATATTTAGAGGGAATGGAGAGCAGTCACTAAAAATGCAGCAGAAAGCTCTCCTTTGTGTTCTTCATTCCCCACCTCTGTGGCTGGTTAATGGCTCCTTGGTTCACACAAAGGGAAAGTCAATTACTAACACCTGCTTCTGCTTCTGCCATCCTGCCTGGTTAGCTCCCTGACTGATAGCCAGTCGCTTTTTTTTTTTTTTTTTTAACTTGGCCTTGCTATGTTGCCCAGGCTGATCTCAAACTCCTGGACTCAAGCAATCCTCTCACCTTGCCCTCCAAAAGTGCTGGGGTTACAGGCATGAACCACCCCATCCAACCCCAGCTCTTTCTTGACAGAGACTTAGTCACCTGTTCCACGCAATGTAAGCATATTTAAAGAAATAAACATAGTTTGAACGGTTTAGCCATACAGTATAGAACTCTGTGGAGAAGGCTGCATCTCTCTTCTTCCTTTATAAAGGGGTAGACATTCTTTGCAGAAAATAAAGTAACCTTAGAGGTGATATCTTGTGTGGGCTTACTCTCTGTTAGTAAGACAGAAGTGCATAATTATATTTTACATGAAAGTTTTGGTTTTAGACTTTATATGTTCCATATTTTTTGCTATTCACATTTCTCCCACTCATATTTTCTCTGACTAAGTCACTCAAAAATTGGGTAGAAAATTGTTTGAATTTCCTCGAGGAATATGCCTCCTGGGAATTTCTCCTCTTCATGTTCTCCTTCCTAGTATCTAAGATGAGCCATTAGAAGACCCCTCCCACCGGGCTCGGTGGCTCAGCCTGTAATTCCGCGCCTTTGGGAGACTGAGGTGAGTGGATTGCCTGAGCCCGCGGGTTCGAGACCCGCCTGGGCAGCGAGACCTCATCTCTACAATAAATCAAAAAATCAGCCGGGTGTGGTAGCGCATACCTGTAATTCCGGCTACTCGGAAGGCTGAGGCGGAAGGATCGCCGAAGCCCAGCAGGTGAGGCTGCGGTGGCCGGGAGCGGCCACTGCACTTCAGTCTGGGCTACCGAGTGAGACTCCAACTCAAAAAAAAAAAAAAAAAGAAGAAGAAGACCTCTCCCATCTGAAGCAGATGAGAATTTCCTATCAGACCTTCTGCATCAGTTCCTTATTTGGCACACATTGAATGAGGCTGTCCCTGTGCTAAGTCTTGGGGGCACAGAAAGAAAGACGCATCTCCTGTCACAGAAGGCTCACTCTCTGCTGATGAAAGTAGGTCTATTCATTAACAGTTACAACACAGCAGAGAATGCCTGGGCACAGAGGCCAGGGCACCGCCCTCAACTTGGCAGGCTTAACTACTGGAGAAAGCGACACTCAGCAGATCACAAGAGGGAGGAAGAGTTGTGTATCCATTTATTTCTGTTCTTGACTTTTTTTTTTTGAGTTGGAGTCTCACTCTGTCACCCAGGCTGGAGTGCCGTGACACACTCACGGCCACGCCAGCGTCGACCTTCTGGGCTCGGGTGATCTTTTCGCCTCAGCCTTCCAAATAACCGAAACCACAGGCACGCGCTACCTCGCCCGGCTAATTTTTTTGATTTATTGTAGAGACAAGATCTTACCAAGTTGCCTAGGCTGGTCCTGAATCCACAGGCTCAGGCAATCCACTCACCTCAGCCTCCCAAAGTGCTGGGATTACAGGCTGAGCCACGGAGCCCGGCTCTATTCTTAACTATTATCATGACTGTTATATTCCATTTGTGTTGACTTTTTGAATAGCAATATACATTCACATATTTGACAACTTAATAAGTGTGGAAGGGGATATAGAAATGCTGTCCAATAGAAATAGGATGTGATTTAAAATTGTTCTGGTAGCCATATTGAAAAAAATAAAATGAAATTAATTTTACTACTATGTTTTATTTAGCCAACCTATTCAAAATATTATCATTTCAACATCTAATTAACATAAAAATATATTAATGAGATATTTCACATTCTTTTTTCCATGCCAAGTCTTCAAATTAGTCCAAAGTATATGTTATACTTACAACATATTGTCATTTAGAATAGCCACGTTTCCAGTGCTCAGTGTCCACATGTGGCTAAGTGGCTATCATATAAGACAGAGCAAGTGTATAGTAATAAATGTCCCTCCCACTTCTGCCCTGCAGCTACTCAGGTCCCCTCCAGAGAAGCAGCCGCTGTTGGCAGCCTCAAGTGTGTTTTTCCACAGATAATTAATGCATATGTATATACAAATGCATATATGCAAATAATAGGACATTAATCACCCTGCTGTGCATCTTACTTAACAATAAATCTCGGAGATGTTTCATGTCATTACATAGGAAGCAATCTCAATTTTTTCTTTCTTTTTTTTAAATTGTGACAGAATATCTCATTTTATGGATGTAACAAATGATTCAATGAGCACTTATTGATGGGTATTTAGGTGGTTTCCAATACTTGGTGTTTATAAATAATTTGTGCTGAGTTTTCAGAGGCAAATAGCAATGGGAGCTCAGTGGGGATGAGAGAATGACATTCTAGAGAAAGGGACTAGTGTGAAAGCAGGTGTGGAACACAAGGAGACATGGTATTGGGGGACAATTTCTTGTCACTTAAGATGGCTCGCAAGAGAGTGGAGTGTGTGTGAACAGAAGACAAGGAGGCTGGGAGAGCAGGAAGAAGCTAGACTGCAAACAGTCTTGTAATTGTCATATGAAGGGCTTTAGACTCACCCCTAATGGACAGCCATCAAAAGACTTTAAGAAGCAGGGGAGTATGAATAAAGGGTTGAATTAATAAAGAGATGGGAGAGGTGGGACAAAGCTTCCAGACACATGAATTCTGATTAGTGAATGTAGAGGGCATGGGGGAAACAGAAAATTGCCATTAGAACCCTGCAGTAATCATTGCTACAGGCAAGATCCACAGATGAAGAGTAAAATTAGTGGGTGAAATAGGATATTTGCATAGCCTCAAAGTATTTCTCTCCAAATATTTATTAATTGCTGTGATGGTTTTAGCATATGTCTGAATATTCTTTGATACTTCCCCTCCAGGAAGCAGAGCTTAATTCCACTGACTCATTCTAATGAATAGGATATGAAAAAGGAAAAGGGGAAAAAAAGTGACTTTACAGTGGAGAGACCTGGCAGGCACCACCTTAGCCAAGTGATCAAGGTTAATGTCATCAGTGATAAGTCATGTTGATATAGTATGCCCCTGAGGAATGTGATGAGAAGGGCATTCTACTTCCATGGTATTCTTTCCCCAAACCCATTAACCCTTTTCTACTGGTGAAAAAAAAACCCAGACAAACCCAAATGGAGGGATAATCTAAAAAATTGCTGACCAGTGATCTTTCAAAGTGTCAACAAACAAAGACTGAGGAACTGTCACAGACCAGGAGAGACTAAAGAGACGTCATGGCTAAAGGTAACTGTGGTGTCCTGGATTGAGTCCTGGAATAGAAAAAGGACATTTTGGAGAAAAACAGGGGAAATCTGAGTCTATAGTTTAGTTACTATTATTGTAACTTAAATTCTTACTTCTCATAAATGTACCATATGTATTGGGGCTGTTAACATTCAAAAGAACTGAGTGAAGATGTGCTGTGACTCCGTGCTGTCTTTGAGACTATTCTTTAAACATAAAGTTATTTCAGAATAGAAAGTTAGAAAAAAAATCAGGGGAGTGACATGATTTGTCTCACATTTTAGAAGAATCTTGGCAGTTGCACTAGGGTAGAAGGCTGGAAGGAGAAAAGACCAGAGCAAGAGGGTTGCTACAAAAGGTCAAGGAGATATAGCGGAGGACTGGGCAGGAGCAGGGGTGGCAGGAATCTGGGGCTGTAGACCTGCTGGAGAGATCTCTAGAAAGAAACTGGATCAGACCCGATGATGGTTTGGATGAGGAAGTGAGGGAGTAGGAAGTCTCAAGATAGCACCCTGTTCTCAGCCTCTGGGAATTATATGGGTCATGATGTCACTTACTGAGATGAAGAGACAGAAGGAGGAATAGGTTTCAGGGGACCATCTGCTCAGTTTTAACCTGTTGCATTCAGGGTACATTTGAGAAATCTAAATATTGTGGATCATCAGGTCAGGAGGAAGATCTGGCTGTCAATAATTGTAGAAAGTCACGGGTGTGTAAAGAGTGGTTGAGGCTAAGGAAATTACAAATGGGCCAAGAAGGGCAGACAGAGAAGAGAAGGGACCCAGAACATAAGAATTTAGGAGCTAGACCCAGGATGTAGCAAGGAGACCCAAGAAATGGTGACAGGGTACTGCTGTCATTAAGAGCTGGGCTGTGGAGACAGGCTGCCAGGACAAGAATACTGGCTTTGCGAATTACTATTGTGGGACATGGGGCAAATTATTTTATCTAATAAGGCTGTTGTCAAGAGTCTATGAGACACAATCTAAAAAGTTATTTTAATAATTGTAATAATACTGGGCTCATAGCACTCAAAGAATCAGAGCTAATCCGAAGCAAAGGAACCCTAGAGAGTGATACCCATCAAGAGAGTGGTCGAGAAAGAGGACATTCATTTCACACCCACGAAGATGGTTGTTGTCAAAAAAGTGGAAAATGATAAGTGTTGACAAGGATGTAGAGAAATTGAACCTTTATGCATTGCTAGAAGTACTATAAAATGATATGGCTACTGTGGAAAACAGTTTGATGGTTCCTCAAAAAGTAACACATAGAATTACCATGTGACCCAGAAATTCCACTCCTAGATAGTTATAAAAGTGTTGGCAGCAGATGTTCAAACAGATAAGTTGTACACCCATGTTCATAGCAGCATCCTTTTAAGGCTGAACAATATTTCATTGTATGGCTATACCACATTTTGTTTCTTCATTCATCTATTGATAGACATTTGATTGTTTCCACCGTTTGGCTATTATGAATAGGTTGCCAGGGGCTGGGAGAAGGGGGGAGAGGGAGATTTTGTGTTTAATAAGTTTCTGTTTGGAAAAATGAAAAAGTTCTGGAAATGAATTGTGGTGATGGCTGTACAACATCTGTATGTACTTAATGCCACTGAATTATACACTTGATAATGGTTAAAATGGTAAATTGTATGTTGTGTATATTTTACCATAATATTTCTAAAAAGGAGGGCATGGGTAATACTACAGTACAATAAGTAATTAAAAAACATATCTTCTGAGTTTTGCAACAGAGAGCCCTTGCAGTAGATAGAGATAGCTCTTGCAAAAGATTGCAGCATCAAGCAATATTTCTATGTAACAAACCTGCATGGTAGCTCCCAAATCAAAATAGAAAATAAAAACAAAACAAAAGACACAGTGGATTGAAGAATGATTGGGAAGTGTCTAGACTGGGGACTGGAACACCACTGCCACATCTGGCATGCTGCCTGTTTTTAGGAATAAAGTTTTATTGGAACACAGCCATGCCCATTCATGTGTTTGTTGGCTATGGTCACATTTGTGCTACAGTGACAGAGCTGAGTAGCTGCCACAGAGACCATATGGTCTGTAAAACCAAAATTATTTACCATCTAGCCCTTTACAGAAAATTTCCCAGCCCCTGGCTAGACAACACCCCTGGTCTTTCACGAATTTTGGCTTTCTTAAATAATTCCTGTATTTCTGGTGAGGTTTCAGAGTAGATGACTGCGCCCCGTAGCAGGACAGACCCAAAGTTGAATAACAATGAACAAGAAGGAGGAAGAGAAGGGAAAAAGAAGAAATTCATTCCTTTATTTATTTAACCAGAGATGTTCTCTGTGCCATACTTTCTTTCTCTTGCAGCTCTGGAAAAAGGTACTGAAAGTCCCTCCCCCTCAAAAATAAAACTCCCCACTAGTAAACCATCATTCGACTGGTGATAATAAACTTTCAGAGATGGCTGCAAACTGCAGTTCGGTTTAAAGTTTCCTCATTAATGCAGGAAAATGCTCATAACCTGAGGCTTTTCAAGTGTTTATTAATTTACTTTCGTGGACTGAGTGCTGATATTTATTTCAGATCAAAGAGAAAGCCCATGTCTTTGGTGCTTGCTGTGTGCCAGGAACTATGCCAAATGTGGAGCCTAGGTGACCTCGCTGAGAGCCATCATAAGCATTGGATGGCATTTCCCCATTTCACAGGAGGGGCGGTGGGTTTGCTGGGGTCCAGAATGAAGTAGACCCGGGGTCTGAACGGATGCCCGCCTGACTCTAGGACCCCGGCTGTTCCCACCACACCATCGGTCATCCTGTCCTCTGGGCCACCAAGAGTCAGAGAATGGTGCTTTGTGCCTGTTTTAGGCAGAATCCAATACTTGCTAGGTTTTCAGCTCATTTTAAGCCATGGTTCCTGCCATTTCAGAATAAGGGTTGACCACTTAAGGTGTGTCTCAAGAAAACTGTACCACCCCCGTGCTCCCAACCCCCACTTTGATGGTCAGTCAGAGTTTACCCCGAGATGGCTCTAATTTCTTTAACACCATCCTACATTTCAATGCACTTTGCCAGCACTCTCTAACACCTGGGATACACTTGTTCCCACCTTACTTCTTAGTTTACAGTATCTGCGAGAATTCCTCGGGCTCTTGGTTAGGCACAGTGACCCAGAGAGGCAGCAAGAGGGGGCTGTAGTGGCTTCCCCAATTCCCAGACATACATGTCTGTACAATGGGTGCACAGCCACACAGCACCTTGTGACTTCTTCCCCCTCCGAGGTTGCTCTTGATAATGCAGATTTCTGCATCCATCAAATCAGGTCTAAAAGGAAACTCAGAGGTCATCCGTGCAACCCTTGATTGTACCAGTGAAAAAATCAACCACAGCCCAGAGAGGGTTAACAACTTGCCCAGGCACACATAGCTTGTCAGCCCCAGACCCTGGACTAGGCAGGCCCCGGGTCTCCCAGCTCCCAGCCTGGAGCCCATCCTGTTGCAGTTCCCTGCCTGCCCCCTGCCTTGGCTGATGAGGTAGGGGCTGTCCCCCCGCCCCCCGGCATGTGGAGTGCTTACCTTGGAGCCCTTTCCATGAATGAGACCAGATGCAGAACTCCACATTGATCATTTCTGTCCCTCCCCTTTCTGCTTTCTGTTAAAGGCAGCCCCCCAGCTCCCAGCTGGCTCCTGTCCCCTCCCCCAGCCGGGAGAAGTTATTACATGAAGAGATCAGCTTACCAGTTTTCTTCAGAGCAGAGGCTGAGCTCGGAGCGCCGGGTAGTACAGTGAGGGAGAGCCGGGGAAGCCAGCGCGGTGCCTCGCGGAAGCCCAGGGCTGGAGTCCCCAGACGCAAGTGCATCTGCTAGCTGTTAGCACTTGGCAGCCCCAGCGCTCCTCCAGGGTAGTTCTAACTTTGGTAATAATGTTTGTCAGCTACCTGATATTAACATTGCTCCACGTTCAAACAGCAATGGTAGCAAGACCTGGGGGAGAGGTAAGCCAAATAAAATATCTTGTCAGAAGTTGTATTTTGTCAGCATTATATTTCCTCCTCTATCTACCAAGAAGGATCAGGGACCGGGTTTTTATGGTGTGTGCAAAGGGTAATGCTTTAGACTGCTTTTCTAGGCTTGTCTTGCCTTTTTTATAGGAAGACTTAGTCTTAAAGAATTCTGTGATTTCTAAAAGATTCTGAGCCTGTCTGCACAGCTGCCACACTGGGAAGTTGGCCCGGCCTTGCTGACAGATGCCTGCAGCATGCACGGTTCTCCTGCTGCTGCAGGAAAAAAAAATGTGCATGTCAGGTTTCGGCAGGGATTGTTACCTTTGAGACTTTGTGTCCAATGTTGCAGAATGAACATGTATGCCAGGGGAATTGCTTTTCTTCCCTGTTTTTATACCACTTCTTCTTGTATGTGTTGTTGTGCTGGGGGGAAAAAAATCTGTACTTAACTTTCTATCATGGGTTTGAAGAGGGACATGGACATATAACAGGGTTAGGAGTGTACCCGGATCTGCCATAAGAGGGTGGTGTGTTTTAAGCCCATGAGGATGATTGATTCTTCTTAGTTCAGTGCATATGATTGTTGGATACATTTTTGAACATCATTGATACCGCTCAGTGCCAGTTTTTTTTTGTTTTTGTTTTTGTTTTTTTTGAGTTGGAGTCTCACTCGGTCACCCAGACTGGAGTGCAGTGGCTGCTCCGGGCCACCGCAGCCTCAACCTGCTGGGCTCCGGCGATCCTTCCGCCTCAGCCTTCTGAGTAGCCAGAATTACAGGCGCGTGCTACCACGCCCGGCTGATTTTTTGATTTTTATTGTAGAGATGAGGTCTCGCTACCCAGGCGGGTCTCGAACCCGTGGGCTCAGGCAATCCACTCACCTCAGCCTCCCAAAGGCGCAGGATTACAGGCTGAGCCACCGAGCCCGGCAGTGCCAGCTTTTGATACAGGCAAAGGAAACTAGTAGGGATGATCACTTAAGCCAGAGAGAGGGAGAACCTTGGTGTGCCTATGCTCCCCTGCCTGTGAGCCCACATTTCCCTGATCCACTCCTTTTACTCCTTACCCTAATGCCTGAGCGAAGACAGGGCAGCCTCTCTCCTGCATTCATCTTCCTCTTTGAAAAGCCAAGTGAAAAATGTATCTCCTTCAAAGGCCACGAGGCCACTTGACAACTTTGCCTTTTGTTAGCCTTGTCAAGGGCCAAGCAGGCTCTGAAAGCCCGGTGTGATGACTTTCCCCTTCCTAAGAAGCGCCAACATGAGAGTGCATCCACACCCGCAGCCCTGAGGCGACTGCGGCTTCAGCGGGCTTGTTGCTCTATTCCAAACAGTCCTGCAGCTCCTATGCAGGCAGCAACGGGTCACTGGCTGTAGGCTTTTTGCCTGTTAGTGCCCATGTCCTCTGCTCTGTCGATGTTTTCGGGGCCTGTGGGGGGATTGGGCTCTTGAATGGGAGCAGGAGGAACTGGGTGGGTGAGTGATGCTGGAAGCTGAAAGCAGACCATTGCCCTCTAGTTGTGGTTGAAGTTCTCAACTTGCCTGTTGATTTTTTATGGTGTAGAGTAAATGACAAATGGGCCGGCCTCATTCTGCCTGGAGTGCTGGAGCAGGCAAGAGGAAAGCTCATATGGAAAATATTTCTATCACCGCTGCGTGCACATATGGTCTGGGGAGACCCCCGTACCGAGCAATCACAGTGCCGCAGCCGCCCCTCCGTGGCGTGCCAATTACTCTTAATAACAGCAAGGCCAAGGATGGGCTTCGGGTACCTGCCTACAGCTGGCTTACGGTGAAGGCCACTCTGGAATGTGTGTTCCCTGAGTCTGGTGTCAGGCGTGGAAAGGCGGATGGCTCTGCTTCACCTGACAATTGGCAAAGCAGTTGAAGAGTGAGCCTTGCCCGAATCTCGAGCCTGTTCCGACAGTGCTCACCATGGGGAGAGGAAGGCAGAGCTTTTGCCTTTTGAGTTCAAGTGTGTGTGCTCAATGTGAATAGCCCAAAACCCCGATGGGAGACGGTGATATGCCTGCCTTCTGCCCCATTGTCCCACTCTGTGTGCTAAAGATTCTCCTGGACCTTAACTTCTTTTCTTTCTCACTTTCCTTCTTGCCCCCAAGGTGTGTGTGTGTGTGTGTGTGTGTGTGCGTGCGTGTGTGTGTGTGTGTGTGTGTGTGTGTGTGTGTGTGCCATTGGCTCCATAACTCCCAGACTGCTAGGAAATTGTACAATTAGGAGTCCTTTCCCCTCGGTGGAAATGAAATGATGAGGAAGGAATGTGAATGTTAGTGGGCTCCCTCCCTCCTTAAAAAGAATGCAGTTTATATACAGCTTTGAAGAATGCGGCATTTATTTATAAGAGCCTCTTTTTTTATTGTCGTGTTACTTACACAACTTACCCATAAACATGTGGCGTCTAAGTCACCAAGATTTTCTTTTTCTCTGCCAGCCGGTTTTCTTGCAGGTTTTAATTATCTTCCCCCGGGACGTTCCTAAAAACATGTGAGTCAAAGGAATGAAGGGGGAGACAGTATCATACACCCAGGGGTACCTGGTGGGCTGTGTTGTCAGCGTGGGGCTGGAAGCCAAGCAGCAAACCCTGGGTAGCAGTTTACAGAGTCTGTTTTTTAGGGTGTGAGGCCCTCCCAGATAAGTGGGGGCTGGCAGGTGGTGGGAGGAGGGGTGTGATTCAAAGCACATCATGTGTGGCTTTCCATGGCTGGCACTGTCAGCACTGGTGACTTTTGTCCAGGGACAGAACAACCCATGTGGTGTCAATGCATGAGTTTGAGGACAGACATAGAGAAATCTTCCTTCTTTCATTTTCTGATTGCCAGGACATTAGACTAGGAACACTGATGTCACCAGAATGTGTTTGCCCTTGTCGAGGTTAGGGTGGCAACCGTATACTTGGGCAGATTGGGTGCAGTCCCTAAGACCATGAAGGACTTGTCAAAGTCAGGCAGGACATTCGGTGTATTTGTCAGCTTGGGGAGTGTGCAGGACTCAGGTTCTTTGCAGGATGCAGCAGAATGGTGGGGGAGGATGGCGGGATGTCAAGGGAAGATCGTATTTTCTTTCCTGAACTTAGACTTCCCTTCACGGATAAGAACAATGAGACACTATTATATGTAAGGAGGGTGAGGAAGGAGAGACAACTAGAACTCCATGAGGTCCCATGTTTGTGGGGAGATAAATTCCTAGAAGTGCGCAAAAAAAGATGTGTATTGTAATTTTGATGGAGTCATATGACAAGACATGTCAGAATTAAAAATAAATATTTTGAGACAGACATGGTGGCACGTGCCTGTAGTCCCAACTATTCCAGAGGCCAAGGGAGGAGGATCCCTTGAATCCAGGAATTGGGGTCCAACCTAGGCAACTTAGCAAGACCTGAATGAATGAATAACTTGACTGCTGATAGGTACAGGGTTTCTTTTCGTGGTGATGAAAATGTCTTGGGATTAGGTAGTTATAGCTGCACAATTTTGTGACTATGCTAAGAGTCATTGAATTGTATTCTTTAAAAGAGCAAATCTTATGATATGTAAATTATATCTCTGGTTTTTTACATTAAAATTAAATAATATTGCTGGCTCAGCTTTTCCATTTCTAAGGCTTTCTCATATAGATCTGCTCTGAGTGTGTAAAATGTCCTATGAGTCACTTGTCATAATGAGGCTGTGTCCAACCCCATGTCCTCATGATGAGGGACACTATGCAGGTGTTCAGAAAGAACAAGGTGGCTCTCTGAGCTATGAAGTGACCACCAGGATATTCTGTTAGGTGAGGAAAGCAAGCTGCAGAACAGCATGTACAAAATGCTACCATCATGAAAGTGTGTGAACATATGTGTCCATCTTCTCTGGGAGGACATAAAAGATGAGGGGAATCGGGGTATCTGGGGAGCAGGGGAAGAGAGAGTTACATTTCACAATACACTTTTAGTACCTTTTGAACTGCACAGTAAACTTACCTCATCCAGTAAAAAGTAATAATAAAACAAGTGATGTAGTAATAAGTCACTTTGTAATAAGTGAAACCAGTGATATAATGGATAACACCCAACAGTAGTTCATGCATAGCATGTGCTTAGGTCATTCATTGTGCATGAGTTAAAGTCATAATAATAAATGCGACTCAGTGAAGTGATTCCTTAAGGGCTAAAATGATGTTCTTGATTCATTCACTTATTTATCATCTACTTATGGCCCTCCTGTTTTGTTCATTTTAAAAATGAGGATAGTATCAGAAAGTTAGCTAGGCATGGTGGTGCATACCCATAGTCCCAGGTACTTGGGATACTGAGGCAGGAGGATCACGTGAGCCCAGGAGGTTGAGGTTGCTGCGATGAACTGTGATCATGTCACTGCACTCCAGTCTGGGCGACAGTGTGAGACCCTGACTCAACAAAACAAAACAAATAAAATGAGGATGATAATAGTAGCTACTTTAAGGGCTGGTTGGAAGGATTACATGCAGTAATACGTGTAAACTCTTAGTGTGCTGTGCCAAGCACATAGTTAACAGCAGTTATTGACTCTTACTATAACCACCATTGCAAATGCCACCAGGGTGTGCCAACCCTGTGCTGAAAAAGAAGGGTGAAGAGATGAGATCATTGTCTTGAATGGGCTTATACACTAGAAGAGACACAGAATGCTAACAGTGAATGATCATGCAATAAGAAACTGACTTTTTAATTGCAAGAACAGAGGCAGGGGGCAATGGAAAGTAGTCTAAGAGAGTGAAGCAAGATTCCATTGGCAATATCACATTTGAACTGCAACTTGAAGGGTTGTGTGTTGTGTGTCTGCAAGACAGCCCCCAGGTTCAGTGATCTGCAGGGACTAGGTGATTCAGCATATATGGGCACCCACAGCTACAATTTAGTCCGGTGAAAGGATATGGAGCAGAATCAACAAAGGGCAAATATTCATGGGGTAAAGTCTGGGGGAAACCAGACGGAAGCCCCAAGGCTCTTCTCCCAGGTGAAATACATAGGATGCGTGAAATTCCCTTGCAATGCGTAGTGATGACATTTGTGAAATGTTGCCAACCAGGAAGCCTGGGGTCTTCATTGGGGCTGACCACTCTCTGCCTGCAGGTATCAAAATATTCCAGACTCCCAGAAGGAAAGCAAGTGACCAGTATAAACCATAGCACCTGTACAGTATAGGCCCTGCGAGCCGCCCTTCTTGGTTCTGGGAACAATGGGAGCCTTCCCCACCTTTGCGTTACCAGATGCCAACCAAGGGCCAACCTTGTCCTCAGATCTTTTAAAGGAGAACGGTCAAGTCTACTATGTTAACTCTTCTCTAATGGGTAGGCAAGCATTTTAAGTGGAAAAAGAGGGAGGGTGGACATTCCAGGCAGAGGGAAAACATCTACAGAGCACCAGAAATAAGAAAGGACACGGCATGTTCTGGAAACAATGCATAGTCCAGATTATAGAAGTGTACATGGTGAGAGACTGTGGCAGGAGATGTGTCAGACAGCTGGATGCTGAGAGTTGGAGTTTTTCTCTGTACTTTTGAAAGTTCCAGAAATTCCAGATCTACCTATGATGTTTTTCTGACATATCATTAGGTCAGCTTCGCAGGACATTTTCTTGTTCAGAGAATATTGAACTCATTCCCTAAGGAGTAAATCAAATTAAATAACAAATGTAGAATTGCTTTGTAAGCAGTGACAGCCTTTATAAAAAACTAGTTATCATTGTGAGTTCCTAGAGTGTTTTTCTTGTGAAACAGAAATGAAGGGTCAGTGGTGACCTTAATGATTGATTCTTGGTACATGGTTTTCAGTGGTTTCACCTTTCTTTCTCTTTCTGACGTCCAAGATAGAAAACCAACTAAGTGGAAATCACTTGATAATCCAAGACCTACGTCTGAGCCTTGCCCACTTCTAGCCATATAACTTTTGACATTTAAATTTTTTTTTTTAAGTTGGAGTCTCACTGTTGCCCAGGCTAGAGTGCAGTGGAACACTCACGGCCACCACAGCCTCAACCTGCTGGGTTCAGGTGATCTTTCTGCCTCAGCCTTCCAAGTAGCTGAAACTACAGGTATGTGCCATCACACCCAGCTAGTCTTTTGATTTATTGTAGAGACGAGGTCTCACCAAGTTCCCCAGGCTGGTCTCAAACCCCTGGGCTCAGGAAATCCTCTTGCCTCTACCTCCCAAAATGCTGGGATTACAAGTGTGAACCACCATGCATAACCTAAAATTATTTTTAAATATGAAAGCTGTTGTAAAAACAAATTCAAACAAAATGCAGAGAATAAAGTTAAAGTTTTCTCTTTACCCTCTTTCCACTACTACCTTCCTCTCCCTACCATGAAACCTTGTTGATAATTTGGCATCCGTCTTTCTAGAGCCATTCCTGTATATTCATAAACATGAGGGTGTATCTGCATGTGTATGTCTTATAATTTGCAAATAATGGTGGAATTTTTTCCTATTTTCTGACAGGGTCCCTTGTTTCTACCTCTTGTCTTATTGTCATTGTCCAGATTTCCAGAATACAGTGTTGAATCAGAGCAATGACCATTCTTGTCTTATTCCAGACTTTAATGGGAATATTTCTAATATTTCATCTTAAACATAGTACCTGTCAGGTTTTAAGTAGATGATTTTATCCAGTTATAAGTTCCTCTCTATGTTTTGTATCAGAAGTGGTTGTTGAATTTTTTCAAACATTGTTTGCCTTCATCCAAATACCCATGTGAGTTTTCTCCTTTAATCTACTTAAGTAGTAAATTAGAATATGGGTTTTTAAAATATTGGGCTATCTTTGCGTTTTTTAAATCAGCTATCTTAATTGTGGTGACTTAGTCATTTAATTTGCTACTGGTTTTGATTTGTACATTCTAAACTTTTTTTTCTTCTTTTTAAATAAGTGTTATTGGCACTTGGTAATCTTTTATTGTGCTGGACCAGGGTTTTGACAGTTTGGTAAAATCAGTTCAAAAGTCCTTTTTGAATGCTCTGGAACAGTTTGAACAACAAAGGAATTAGCTTTGTCTTAAAGATTTATTGAACTCTAGTAAAAACATGGAACCAACCATGCTGCCCATCAAAACTGGACTAGATTAAAAAAATTGTGGTACATATACACAATGGAATATTATGCAGCCATAAAGAAGGACAAACATATGGACTTTGCACCAACTTGGATGGATTTAGAGTCTATTATACTCAGTGATCTATCACAGAAACAAAAAACAGTACCACATGTTCTCACTCATAAGCAGACCCTGAACAATTACCATAATACCTTAAGAAAGGAATTGGCAGTAACAGGATACTACTGGGGCGGGGGTGACAGGGCGGACACAACATTAATAAGAAGAGTACCTGATCTCAAACCAGGCAAAGTGGGTACCAAAGGGAGGCCCAAACTTTAGCTGTATGTTGACAACTTATATACCTAATCCTGAATTGTACCCCATATCTTTAAAATTTTTAAAAAATTTTTTTAATTAAAAAAATTTTTTTAAATTTTTAATTAAAAAAAAGATTTGTTGAACTCAATCATAAAACTATCCAGCCCTCTGGTGGAGGGGTGGTCTTTTAGTGCCTTCTTTTTCCTGCTTCTTTTCTTCCTTCCTTCCTTTCTTTCTTTCTTGAGTTGGAGTCTCACTCTGTCACCCAGACTGGAATGCAGTGGCACACTCACAGCCACCCCAGCATTTGCCTGCTGGGCTCCAGCGATCCTTCCACCTCAGCCTTCCAAGTAGCCGGAACTACAGGTGCATGCTACCATGCCTGGCTAATTTTTTATTTATTGTTGAGACAAGGTCCCGCCAAGTTGCCCGGACTGGCCTCGAACCCGTGGGCTCAGGGAGTCTACTTGCCTTGGCCTCCCAAAGTGCTGGGATTACAGGCTGAGCCACTGAGCCCAGCCCTTTTTTTTTTTTAAGTGTAATGCTACTGTATACAGGAGAATATATGTAATATGTATGCAAGCTCTGAAGCAGAATATAAAACAAATACCTATTAACCTTCCACCCAACTAAAGCCATCAAACATTCCCAGGGTTACTCTCTACTTACATCTTCCTTTACTTTTCTCCTTCAGGAACAACCATCATCCTAAATTTTATCATTTTCATTTCATTACTTTTCTTTATAATATAATCAAGCATTGTTTGGTTTTGAGTTGTATAGACATGGTATCTTGATTTTTTTTTTAATTCAACATGGTAATACATCTAGTAGTGGTTTATTCACTTTCACTGATACTTAGTATTCCACTATGTGACTATATCTTCTTTTTCCTTGTTGATAGATATCTGGGTTCTTTCCTGGTCTTTTTTCCTATCATAAGCAAGGCTGCTATGAATATTTTGGAACATGTCTCCTCACATATGTGTACAAAGATTCCTTTAATGTGTATACCTAGGAGCAGCATTACTGAGTCATAGAGAATGTGTTTGTTTAACTCCACAAAATAATGTCAAACTGATTTCCACAGCAGTTGTGTCCACTTTCATTTCCCCTAGCAGAGTGTAAAAGTCCTCAATGAGTCATGTCCCTTCTAATATTTGGCATTATGAGACAGATTTTTATTGCTATTAGGTATAAAATGGTGTTCGCATGTGTTAATTGATATTTCTCTGATCATTAGCTATTGCTATAGTAAATTTGTATTTTATTTTTATTTGTTTGTTTATTTGTTTGTTGAGTCAAGATCTCACTCTGTTGCCTAGGTGGGAGTACAGTGGTAAGATCATAGCTCAGTGTAGCTTCAAACTCCTGGGTTCAAGTGATCCTCCTACATCAACTTCCTGAGTAACTGGTACTACAGGTATGTGCCACCACACTCAGCTCATTTTAAAATTTTTTTTTAGAGATGTGGTCTCACTATGTTGCCAGAGCTGGTCTCAAACTCCTTGGGCTCAAGCAATCCTTCCACCTCAGCCTCCCAAAGTGTTGGGATTACAGGCATGAGAGCCATTGTATACAGACCATTCATGTTTCTTCTTCCACTAAATGTCTGTTCATGTTTATTTTCTGGTTTTAAATTTGATTCTTTGCTTTTTTAGAAATGATTTAGGCATTCTTTTCATATTTTGAAAATAAATCCTTTGCTTGTTATTCTATGTAATATTTTCTCCAGTTTGTGACTTATATTTAAAATTTTTTAGTGTTTTTTGCTACACAGAACTCCTGAGTTTTAGTGTATTTTCATTTATCAGCTTTATTTATATTAGCACTTTGTAGCTCTTATTTAAGAAATTATTGATCTCAAGATTATAGAGATATTTTCCTATATTGTTTTCTAAAATTATTGAAGTTTTGCATTTCACATCTAGGTTTTTAATAAACTTACCGCTGACTTTCCTATATAGTGGAAATAAGGAGTCTAATCTCATTTTTTTGTTCCTTCTAATTTTTTTTTCCATATTGGCAATCAATTGCTGCAGGACAACTTGTTGAATGGTTCTTTTCATCCAGTAAATTTACAGTGCCTTTTCTGTTCAATATCAAACTCTCATACATATTTTTGTCTGTTCAATATCAAACTCCCATACATATTTTCAATATCAAACTCCCATACAGTTATTTTTGTCTGCCTCTGTATTTGCGCCATTGGTTATTTGTCTGTCTCTGCACAAGTAACACACTGTCTTAATTACTGCAGCTTTATCATAAATCTCAATCTATGTAGGGTAAGACTTTTCACCTCATTCTTTGGGAGTGTTAGCTATTCTTAAACATTCGTTCTTTCTTATGAAACTTGAATTGATCTTATTAACTTCCCTTGAAAAATCTTTTAAGTGTTATCATAATTGTATTAAATAGCAATATGAGAACACTAATACAATTCTAATATTGAGCCATTTTATCCATGCATGTAGTATAAGCTTTACATTTATTTAGGTCTTCTTGAAGTTTTTCAATAAAGTTTTATGGTTTTCTACATACAGTTGTCTTATACATCTTCAATTTAGATATAATCCTAGCTAACTTGTTATATTTTTATCATAAATTATGTATATATTTTTACAATTGATTTTTTTCTATTTGTTACTAATGCTTAGAAATGCAAATGATCTTATATCAAAGCAACTTGTTAAATTTTTTTATTAATTTAAATCAATTTTATGTAGAAGTTTTTGTGATTTCTAAGTACATAATCATGTTAGCTGTTAATGATGGCCATTTTGGTTTTTTACTTTTCCAGTTCTTATATGTTTTATTTCTTTTTTAATGGCCTTTTGTTTTCCTTTTCCAATTCTTATAACTTTTATTTCTTAACCTTTGCACAGGCTAGAACCCCAATAAAATGTTGAATACAGGCAGGGTTATTATGTTCCTAATAAAAGAGAATGTTTCTAATGCTTTGCCATTAAAAACAAAGTTTGCTATAAGTTTTTGGTTGTACATTTTATCAGTTTGATTAATCCTCTTCTATTTCTAGTCTGCTAAGAGATTTTTTTTTAAAGTATGAATAGTTGTTTAATTTTATCTTATATGTTTTCACTGCCTATTGAGATGATCATTTGGTTTTCTTCCTTTAATCTGTCAGTGTGATAAATTACAGAAATATATTTCATTTTATTTTATTTTATTGTAGAGACAAGTTTTCACCAAGTTGCCTGGGCTGGTCTCAAACCCACAGGCTCAGGCAATCCACTCACCTCGGCCTCCCAAAGTGCTGGGATTACAGGCTGAGCTACCTACAGAGATATATTTTATAACATTAAACCATCCTTGCTTTCTATGGATAAATCCAACTTAGTTCTGATGAATTTCTATTTTTATTAAATTAATTTTACAAATATGACTATTTTTTATTTTATTTTATTTTATTTTTTTAGTAGGCTCTTACTCTGTTGCCCAGGCTGGAGTGCAGTGGCACTATCATGGCTCACCAGAGCCTCAGGTGATCCTTTGCACACCGTCACATCCAGCTAATTTTGTTTGTTTTGTAGAAATGAGGTCTTGCTATGTTGCCTAGGCTGGTCTCAAACTCCTGGGCTCAAGCAATCTTCCCATCTTGACCTCCCAAAATGCTTGGATTGTAGACATGATGTTTTTTTTTTTAAAATCTATATTCAAGAGTTGTCTGTAAGTTTTTCTTGTTTCCTTGTAAGGATATGCCACTTATAATAAATTTATGCATTTTATAAATTCATTTCAGAAATATTACCTTATTTTCTAATTCCTAAAAGATTTTATATAAAATTATTATAATCTATTCCTAGAAAGTCACCTAAATAATTGGCTAGGCCATGTGTGTTTTTTCCCCTGTGGGGAAATTTTGAACCACTGATTGTATTTACTTAATGGTTATAGGAAAATTAAGATTTTCTTTTTATTCCTGGAAGATGTTTGAAAGTTAAATATGTCTAGGAATTGGTTCATTTCATTTAAGTTTTCCAGCTCATTAACATAAATATGTTCATTATATTCTCTAATTATCTGCAGCATCTGGAGACCTCCAGGTGCTATAAGCCTTTTTTCTTTCCTAACATTCTTCATTTGTGCCTTCTATTGTATAACTCATTCTTTCCAGAATTCTGTTAATTTTATTAGTCTCCATGAAAAATCAACTTCTGGCTTTGTTAATCCTCTGTATTGAGGCTTTCTTTTCTATTCCATTCAGTTCTGCTCTTGTTTTTCCTTCCACTTTTTGGGGGGGGGTATTCATTTAGTCATTTTTTTCTTTAACTTAATTAACTTTTAAAATGTATGTGAAGTTCATTATTTTTTGCCATTAACTCTTATAGTATAAGTATTAAAGATGGCAATTTTTTCTTGTAGTATCACTTTTGTTACATCTGTTACATTTTGACATATAGCATTTTATTATAATTCCATTGAAGTACTTTTTTAAATTGTCATTATGTATTGTCTCTGACCCATACATTATTCAATTTTATTTTTAAAAATAAGGAGGGCTTTGGTGTCTTTTTAATAATCTCATGTTAACTTCTCACTTGATTATATTGTGGTTAGAGAAAATGGTACCTGTGATGCTGATTTTTTAAGATTTATTGAGACTTTGCTTTATGATTTAGTATGTGAACAATCTTCAACATTCCAAGCGTGCTTGAGAAAAATGTCTATTTTGATGAATATACTTGTTAATTGAGTACGGGGTACAAAGACTTTCTATATCTATTAAATCAAGGTTGTAGATGAAGTGGTTCAAGTCTTCCATATCTTTACTAACATTTGTCTGCTTCATCTACCGATAGTTGTTGAAATTTCCCAGCTGCTTTTTTGGCCTGTGGAGCGGGTGGGGCATGCTGACCTCACTGTTCCTCTGGCAGTCTTGACCTTGATGTCCGTGAATACACTTGCTCCATGGCCCCTCCTGCCTCCTGTTCATTGTACCTGTGGTTTCTGAGTTTAGAATTTTTTCATCTCTGCAATAGTCTGTTTTGGTGGTTTCTTCTGCTGTGGTTTCCTGCCAACATAAACTTTCTAATATCCAGAAATTCCTCAGAATTTTTTATCTGCTGATCACATCCTTTCTTGTTTCATAATTGTTGTTACAACATGTGTATCTTTTCTGCTATTTGAATGGAATTTTGGAAAGGAAAGAGAAAAACAAATACCTTTGCTCAGCCAGCCATCTTGACCCTTTGTAAGACATATTTTTTCCTTCTTTTCCTCCTGTTTCCTCCCTCTCAATAAATGTTTTTTGAACAGGTAATTTTCCTAGATTTCTGTGTCCCTCTCTGGCAAATAGGGATAATAATAATATTCATCTCAATGACATAGGAGCATTAATAAAATAATGTCCATGAAGGTGCTTGGCAAACTATAAAAGATCTACTCAAATGCAAAGGATGACCTTTGGTAACTTTCTTTAACTTTCCTTTTGTGTAGCTAATTTTATAAAGCAGCTCAGCTATGTTAGAGAAAAGTGATTAATTGTGGTTGGCATAATGTGAGAGACTCAAACAAAATTTTATTTGTAGTTTTTGAGAAAATTACTTGCCAAGAAACTATGGAGTGCCTTAATAGAAAGCCAAATATTTTATAAATCGAAATGTTATATAGTCTACAAACTAAAACTACAGTGGGTGTCTTTCTTCCCTTTCCTATTTTTCTTATACAGTGTTGTTGGCGTGCATACTTAATTAGGCATTTCTTCTTTAAAAATGCTATTTTTTTGCTTTAAAAAAACCTGATTTGCTGATTCAACATAGTCAGTAAATTTATTTACTTTAGCGTAGAAAGTTAATATGAACCTACAGAAAGAACTCTGAAATTTCAACCCAGGCATTTTTAAGGAACAAAATGAGTCATTGAAGTAAAAGACAGAGTGGCTTATATTAGAATTTATTAAAATCTGCCTATCTACCCTTTTTTCCATATTTTTACATCACACCAAGGCAAAATAAGCAACTCAAAATTACATCAGCAACTATGTATCTTGTGCTATTTTGTGTGTAGGTTTTATGCTCGGTACTATGGAATTCATAATGAGGTTAGACCATCTGTCCTCTAAAGCCAGGTACCAACAAGTAGATTAGTTAGGGCTAAGATGTGAATTGCTCTAATAAACATTTCACACCCTTTTATGAACTCAGGAACATCCCCGTGGAGAAGGAAGCATTTGAGATGGGATTGAAAAATGTTTCCAAGGACCATTAACAGGTACTAGAGAGAAGTCCAAATCTCAGAAACAATATGATTAATGAAAGTGTCAAACTGAGAAGAGTAAAGGCATATGGTATTTAGACAATGGCAAACAATTCTTTTGGATAAAACATCAAATCCACATCGTGGAAGATAATGCACTCAGGATGGTCCAGGAACATGTTGTACACAATACAATTTTAATCTGAAAAAAAAAAGAACGGAGGCTTTCTTTGTGGCCAAATATACCAGTTTGTGTAAATGTCCCAGGGAAGCTTGTAATGATGTCCTTTCCATTTGTATTATAAGCATAGATGTATATAATATGTGCACACTCTTCCATGCAATTATAACATTCCTTTCTTCTGTGAAGGTATGTTCTTATATTTCTTAGTTTCTATTAGAAGTCACTAAAATTAAATGATATTTAAAGTATGTTCCAACTTTAAAATTCTCTAAATCTAAGAATTAGCTCTGCTAGCAACCAATTGGTATCTCTAAGCTGCCAGTGCATATTGTAAACCCGTGTGTCGTGTTCATTTCTTTCATAGAGTGGGAGAAAAACCATGGGCTTTGAGACACACAGGCCTGAGCTTGACTGTGGCCCTCCTCGTTCTTTCTTAAACAGGCTAAGTTCCCTAATGACCATTCTCTTTATATTTAAAATGGGAGGATAATGTCACTATTTTAGAGTTTTAGTGAAGATTAAGGAGATGATTTCCATAAAGTATTTGTGTGAACAGATGCTCAATGGATGTCAACTATTGTTATTATTATTTATTGATTTATTTATTTTTTGAGTTGGAGTCTCACTCTGTCGCCCAGACTGGAGTGCAGTGGTCGCTCCCGGCCACCGCAGCCTTGACCTGCTGGGCTCCAGCGATCCTTCCACCTTAGCCTTCCAAGTAGCCGGAATTACAGGCATGCGCTACCATGCCCAGCTGATTTTTTGATTTATTGTAGAGATGAGGTCTCACTGCCCAGGTGGGTCTCGAACCCACGGGCTCAGGCAATCTACTCACCTCAGCCTCCCAAAGGCGCGGGATTACAGGCTGAGCCACTGAACCCGGCATATTATTATTTTTTAATGATCTCTCTAGCCTATTGGAGAAGGATTCTTTGGTTAGGCTGAGGAATTGTTTAAAGCTGTGAGGGAACATTTGTCAAATTTAAAGCAGAACATAAAGTCAGAGAAATGAGAGGGAATGGACATAGAGCTGGGGGTGAGGGAAGCATCCCTGAGAATAAGAAGAAACAGGAATTCTAGGGGGGGCTTACAGTCAGGAATCCAAAATGTGGCTTCTCATTCCTAACCAAATCTGATGGAGGCTCTGAAGGAAGAGCAAGAAGAAAATAACTAGGATGCTTTAAAATGGGAAGACAAGGGTGAGCAATTAAGGAAGGAGGACGATCAAAGACAGGATTCCAGGCTGAGTGCAGTGGCTCATACCTGTAGTTCTAGCACTTAGGGAGGCCCAGGCAGGAGGAGCTTGAGCCCAGGAGTTTGAGATCAGCCTGGGCAACATAGTAAGACTTCGTCTCTATAAAAATATCAAAGAAACTAGCCACGCATGGTGGTGCATGTTGGCAGTTCCAGGTACTCGGGAGGATGAGGCAGGAAGATTTCTTGAGCAGGAGGTTGAGGCTGCAGTGAGCCATGGTTGTGCCACTGCACTCCAGCCTGGGCAACAGAGTGAGACTCTTGATTTAAAAAAAAAAGTTGGTCATAACTTCCCAAAAAAGTTGGTGAAGGGGTTGAGAGTTCCTTAAGTTAGTCTCAACAAAAGAGTAGACCCAGGGCTCAGATTTTAAAAAACTTTTAAGTAAAAAAAAATTTTTTAAACTCTCTTTTTCACTAGAACCAAGAAGTGATGTTAAATACCAAATTCCAATCTCTTGCATCATTCACTCTTGAGAAAGAACCTTACAGAGAATCTAGTCCAAACCACTAATTTTACATATGAGGAAAATGAATTTTTTGGAGGTTATGTGGCATGCCCCAGACCACACAGTTGCTCATCCCGGAGCTGGAGGGTGAATGATCTAGAAGCGACATCATCTTGACATGTCTGATTATGGCATCTGAGACCTTTGGACAAGTGAAGACTTGGAGGGTACTTGGAAGAGAGTCTCCGTGGCTTTAAATCAGATGCATGAAATGTGTTCACAGCTATCTGTAAGAGACCACAGCTGCAAACAGTTTGCTCCCCAAGAATGCTTGCACTGTAGTGATGATGAGATTTGTGCATCCACCATCTGAGTCTGTCAGAAGGTGGTGAGGAGGCAGGGGACAGGGTGGAGCCATGTCACTAATCAACGTATTGTTCGTCGAGAGCCTACTATGTGCCAGGCATGATTCTTGTAATATACCAATGAGCCAAACAGACAAAGATACAAACCTCACCTTGCAGCTCTCTTGCCTCTAGAAGAGTAGCGGAAAAGCAGAAGCCTGAGAACTGTCAGGGCCTTGATGTGATGCTGTATCTGCTTCATCATGGCTCCTGCCCCGTCCAGGTCTCACCTCTTCCAGAGCACCTGAGCACACCATCACTAGCCTGGGAATGCCCTCTGCTTTGGTATATTCCATCACATCAGTCAGTTCTAATTTGACCTCAGTTGTCCTCTTAGAGGTTTCCCCCATGAATATCTGGTCTCCCAGTGAGCCTGTGAGCACCCAAGACTGGGCAACCATCTCCTGTATCTCCCATCACCTGACGGCACAGAGCACTGAACACATGAGGCTTGTATGCAGACACCATCAGTGAACCTTCATGTCAGATTGGAGCAGGAGAGCTGTGTCATGACTGATGAGAGCAACTCATCAGAGGACAGAGGCATGGCAGCGTCTTGCTGGAGGACTACTAGCCAGACCACTCCAGGAGCCTTCAATGGGAGCCTCAGGTAGTCAAGACTCCTTCAGTACCCTGGAGGCAGTTCATTTGGAACTGGTCTTTTAAATGCTCTGGAAAACCCATCCAGAGGCAATTAAAATCCCAAATGTCATTGAAAACATCTTAAGAACTGTGTGTAAGCACTTTGGGATTGTCAGATGAAGGCGGCCTCTAATTATGAGGCATTTTGATAATTAATAGAATCCTAAGCCAAGACTTAAAGCCGGATACACATCATAATGGTTAAGCCAAATAACACTTAATCGTTTTGGCTTTTTTTCCTGATAAAGAAAGCACTTTGAAGTAGAAAGACAGTAAAGGAAAAAAAAACAGTCCACATAGTTTTCTTGGGTCCAAATAACCTGATCCTAAGTACTTAGCATCTGATTTCCTTGTCAGAGCACGTCTGTTAATGACCTTAGCAGATATGGCTTTGTCCAGCCTCAAAAAGGGTTGCTCTCCAGCCAGGGCTTCCTTCGCCCCAGTTACTGCTCCCCCTCCCATAAATGTATCCAACTGCTGAGTAAACTCTTCCTCCCACGTGGCAAGTGTGTATTGACCCTACCACATGCCTGACCTCAGAGGTGTTGACTCATGCCTTTGAGGCAGCCCTGACTAACTATTGGGGCGTGGAGGGGTCTCCATCAGTTGCCTTGGTTGATGTACCAGTCAGCCAATCCTAATTACTTTTCTGTATTGATGAAAATAGTTTCTGCAGCATCACAGAATAGATTTGAGCCAAGACTTCTGTTTCACAATGTACAGAACTGGATACATGCACTTTCCACGATTCTGTAACGTTTCTGCTAACTTTTCCTTCTTTGGAAAGTTATAGAGGTGAGATACCCTATTGCCACTATGCTTTGTTGGGCATTGTGCCAGAAACTTAAGATTCAGAGATGAGTCCCTGCTCCAAGGAGCCCACTGAGGGGTGGATGTGCACAGAGAGGACCCTCATGCAGTGGAAAAATGGTTATAATGTATATGGATTAAATATCAAGAGAATGCAGATGACAGGCTAATTCTGCTAAGGAAAGTTTTACATTGGGCCATATAGAATAAGTAGGAGTTTGTCAGTTGAAGAAGATGGGATGATGGAGAGGGAGGTAAGCTTTCCAGGCGGAGGGAAGAGCTTGTGCAAATGCAGGATGTTTGTTCGAGTTCACCTTCCATTATTCAAAACCCTCAGGGCCCAGATTTGTCTCAGAATTTCAGATTCCTATGGCTATTGGAAGGGTGATATGGTACATATATTGTATATTACACAGCACCCCCAGCAGGTTCCAGTCAAATACATTAATATCAGGGGAACCCCAAAACTGGAATTTATTTATTAAAAATGTGTATATATTCTTACATGTTTAATTTTTAGTTACCTTCTGAGTACTCTTCATTTGATGCACTACAGCTATCAAGATGCTTTTCCCACTGCTCAAGACAGTTTTTGAATTCATTAATGTTGATGTCTTTTAGTACTTCTGCCAGTTTTTTGTTTCACTTCTTCCACATTGGCAAAATGTTTCCCATTGAGGACTTTTTTCATCCGGGGAAACAAAAAGTGTCAATTGAGGCAGGATCTGGTGAATAGAAAGGTTGGGGTAAGGGTGGTCATGACATTTTTTATCAAAAACTCCTGAACTTTCAGCACGGTGTTGACAGGTGTGTTCATAAATAGCCCATCATGAAATGGGCAAATGCATTGAAAGAATCTCAAAAAAAATTTACTGAAGCCAAACACAACCTCTCAGAACAAAACTTGCTAGTACACTGATGCTGATGGATTTCTAAAAGACTTACCTAGCAGGGGAAGTCATTTGGGGGGGATTCCCCTTCGCATGTTCAGAACAAAAAGTTTGAATAGCCATTCTTATTGGGATTAATAAAGACTCTTATTAATAGTATCACATCTCACTTTGGAGGCCCGAAGCAGGAGGATAACTTGAAACCAGGAGTTCAAGATCAGCCTGCACAATATGGCAAGACCCCGCCTCTACAAAAAAAACTTTTAAAACATAGCCAAATGTGGTGGTATGTGCCTGTAGTCCCAGTTATTTGAGAGGTGGGAAGATTGCTTGAGCCCAGGAGTTCAAGGCTACAGTGACCTATGATTGTGTCACTGAACTCTGGCTTGGGTGATAGAGCAAGACCTTATCTCTCTAAAATAATAATAATAATTTCACATCAGTTGTGTTTTGCTACCAAAAGAGTTTGAACACCAAACTTACAACAACAGCAAAGAAACCAAAACTATCACAACCAAAAAAAAAGTCTTAGGTTTTTAAGCCTTTTGGATTTTGGTGTTTTTTTTTTTAATTGAAGTCTCACTCTGTCACCCAGACTGGAGTGCAGTGGCCGTTCCCGGCCACCGCAGCCTCGACCTGCTGGGCTCTGGCGATCCTTCCGCCTCAGGCTTCCAAGTAGCTGGAACTACAGGCGCTACCATGCCCAGCTAATTTTTTTTTATTTATTGTAGAGATAAGGTCTCACCAAGTTGCCCAGGCAGGTCTCGAACCCGTGGGCTCAGGCAATCCACTCACCTCAGCCTCCCAAAGCGTGGGATTACAGGCTGAGCCACCGAGCCCAGCTAGATTTTGGTTTTTGAATAAAAGGATTGTGGCTGCTTTTCCAGCAGGTTCCTGGAACTAACTTTCACTGAGCTGACTTAGGTCATGTGCTTATCCCTGAACCAATGGGAATGAACATGTTAATTGGCCAGATAGAGTCCTGGGCACACCCTGGAACAGGGTGGTAAGTTCATCCTGCCTGGGTCACAAAGTGACATCAGAGTGACATTTCCAGAATAAGGAGTACTTAGTAGGCAAAAGTCACAGTTGTCTCTTCCATATGCAAAACAGATGCACCCATATGATATGGCCTGTGTCACACAGTCCTGAGAACAGAACCGAGATTCGGACCACTCTCTGGCTGATTCCAGAGCCAACATTAGACTAGGCTACTCCCATGAGTCAGTGGAAGACAGTCTGCCCCCATGTAACCCACTGCTCAATTACATGATACAGACAATTAGAATTTAACAAAGTACATAATAAGGTGCTAATTACACGGACTACAGAGAGCCCATTCCCTGAAATGATTTAGAGAAGTAAGAGACTTTTTTTTCTCTTTCCTGTTGGGTACAGTGTACAGGTGGGGGCAGTGGGTACACTTAAAGTCTAGGCTTCTTAGCCACTACGCAATGCACCATGTAACCAAAAACTACTTGTCCCCCTAAAGTTATTGGAATTTAAAACAATGATAGGAGGAAGAACAGTAAGCCACTTTAGCAGGCTGGAGTTTTACGGGGGCAGGAGGGGCTTGAGCTGCCCCCAGGAAAGTGTGTTGGAAGTTATGGAGAGACTCCACCCCTCTGATTTCTGCTTAAGGGACTGTCTTGTAAGTTTAATTTAATTGCAAACAAACATTGAACTCGAGAAGGGATTAACAGAGAGATTTTCCTGGGCCCTGAATGAACCTCTGAGACCACAGGACATAAATTACAGAGGAATGGAAACAAAAGAAAACATCTTCTAGTTTATTGGCAAGGGAGAAAAGTCAGGGAGTCATGAAAGATTAGATGTTGTAAGCCAACTTCCAAGGCGCACAGAACACCTGTGCGATGGTGGCAGATGAGGGGACTCTCTACCTCTTAAAGGACTCATGTCTGTGCTTTTCCAGGGACTCTATAATTGAAATAGCAAGGAAAGAGCACTTCAAGGATGTCAGGCCCAATGCTCCCTGATTTTAGTTATGAGAAAGCCAAGATCCAGGAGGGGACTAAGTTGGTATGGTCAAAGAAAAGTAACAAGTAAACCTTTTCCTTTGGTCTTGTTCTTGAATTTTTTTTTCTTTCTGAAATTCAGTAGTGAATTTGAATGCTCTTTTTGTTTTTGTTTTTGAGTCAGAGTCTCACTCTGTCTCCCAGGTTGGAGTGCAGGGGCATGCTCACAGCCACCACAGCCTCCACCTGCTGGCTTTAGGTGATCCTTCCACCTCAGCCTTATAGGTAGCTGGAACCACAAGTGCACACCATCACATTTGGCTCATATTTTATTTTTTTGTAGAGACAAAGTCTCACCAAGTTGCCCAGGCTGGTCTTGAAACCCTGGACCCAGGCAATCCTCTTGCCTTGGCCTTCTAATGTGCAGGATTATAGGTGTGAGCCACTGCACCCAGTTTATTTTTATTTTTTGAGTTGGGGTCTTACTTTGTTGCCCGGGCTGGAGTGTAGTGGTATGCTCATGGCCAATGTGGCCTCAACCTGCTGGGCTCAGACAATTCTTCCGCCTCAGCCTTCCAAGTAGCTAGAATTACAGGCACGTACCATCACGCCCAGTTAATTTTTTGACTTACTGTAGAGTCAAGGTCTTGCCAAGCTGCCCAGGCTGGTCTTGAGCCCCTGTACTCAAGCAATCCTCTCGCCTCCACCTCCCAAAGTGCTGGGATTATAGGCATGAGCCACCGCGCCTGGTGAATTCAAATACTCTTAAGGCACAGTTATTCAGTAACAGTGCATGGTTTGGATGTTGTCTGTGTTTTCTCTTTAGAGGGATTGAATCAAATAAAAATGCAAACTTGTTTTGAAATAGCTGTGAGCAAAAATGCCCACTTTTTGAGGTCTGAGAGGCTTGTGGTCAGAGCTGGTGCCAGTGTATTTCCTCAATTCAGACCAGCCACCAGATTCCAATGCAGTATTTCCTGAGCTTCCACTTGGTGGTCAGTTATTAGATCTTCTCATTCAAGCTTCACCCTCTTTGATGGGGATTATTATCTCATTTGGGGGTTAGACAGATGAGGAACTTGCTGACTGTAACTTGTTAAAGGGAGGGACTGGGATCCCTCTTGATTTCTCAGCCAAACTGGGTGATACCATCCAGCCCTGGGACTGTTTTTGTTTGTTTAATTTTATTTATGTATTTATTTACTTATTCATTTTTTAGTCAGAGTCTCACTCTGTCACCCTGGCTGGAATGCAGTAGCATGATATTCATGGCCACCGCAGCCTCGACCTGTGGGGCTCAGGCGATCCTTCCATCTCAGCCATCAAGTAGCTGGAACTCCAGGCACATACCACCAAACCCAGCTAATTTTTAACATTTGTATTGTAGAGACAAGGTCTCACCAAGTTGCCAGGCCAATTTTGAACTCCTTGGGTTCAGGAAATCCTCTCGCCTCTGTGTCCCAAAGTGCTGGGATTACAGGTGTGAGCCACTGCATTTGGTGGTTTTTTGGTTTTTTTAGGAGACAGAGTCTCACTCTGTCACCCAGGCTGGAGTGCAATGATGTGATCATAGCTCACTGCAGCCTCCAACTCTTGGGTCAAATGATCCTCCCACCTCAGCCTTCCGAGTAGCTGGGACTCCAATATTACCACTGTGCCCATGTTTGTAGAGATGAGGTCTCACTATATTGCCCATGCTCATCACCTGAGAGTTTCTGTAGTGTGGATCCTGGTCTCTTGCACTGTTTTCCCCATAATTCCCCAACCCTTCCTACTCTGCAACTGGATTGTGTTGGTTATAACTTAACATACTGCCAAAAAGCCCTGCCATCTCCTCTCTTGGTGTACAGGTTGTCCTCTTCCCCCGGGAACCCCCTTCCTCCCTGCTCCTCACTTCCCATGCCCTTCCTGCTCAGCCATCACCTTGAAAGATCTCCAGACAAAGGCTTTTCTTTCCTGAAGGGTCCCTCCCTGTCTTCCCACCCTGAAGACTTGAACAAAATAGACTGAGATCTCTGAAAAATACAGCAGCAGAGAGCACAGTGTCCCCCCCCCCAAACATTTAAACTCACAGAGATGTGGCATTGTTCACATCAAGGAATCTTGGAGTTAGAGGGGCCAATGGGCCAACCCTCTGTTGTTAGCGATGAGGACACTCCAGGCCAGATAACTGGCTCGACTTCACACCACAGTGCTCCGAGTTAGCTCTGTGAAGTGGACCCCTTACCCAGAGCAGTGAGTGGGTAGCTGTGGCATTGACCCTGCCATTTTGATGACTGGTCATGCTTGTCTCCATGTGGAATTGAAGGACCTCATAAGAGGCAGCACATGATAGTTGCCATTGTGTCTACTGGAGGCACTTGAAGACTGCTGTTCACTAGATCTGCTGAGTCCTTGTCTTGGTTCAGGCTCCCCTGGGAAATCAGATCCTGAGCCAAGGACCCAA
Organism: Cephalopachus bancanus; assembly: GCA_027257055.1. Lineage (NCBI taxonomy): Eukaryota > Metazoa > Chordata > Mammalia > Primates > Tarsiidae > Cephalopachus > Cephalopachus bancanus. Next base: position 778,641 of record JAPVLO010000288.1, on the reverse strand, counting down.
GTGCCAGTGGTTCACTTGACAGGTGGTCCCATTGATGGGAACACCAGCGGGGGAGAGGGGAAGTGAGATGGGGGGGAAGGCCCCCTATATAGGCCTCTATACAGGGGTGTTACCAAGCCAGTGGCCACTGCAGAACCAGGACCAAGTCTGCTGTGGTCTCCTAGAGTCAGTGGAGCACATACCGTGGAATCATCCAGCAAAGACTCAAGGAAGCTGGTGTATTTGTCCACCAACTCCTTTGTCATTGTTCATTGGGGACGTCACAGGGGCATTGCTTCTCCAGCATGTCCAGTTTGTCCCAGACAAAAATAAAGCTCCAGGCAAAGTCATAGGTGCCCCTAACAAACTGCATGAGGGAGCTGAAGTGTGTGTGTGTGTGTGTGTGTGTGTGTGTGTGTGTGTGGAGAGAGAGAGAGAGAGAGAGAGAGAGAGAGAGAGAGAACGAGAGAGAGAGAGAGAGAGAGAACGAGAGAGAGAGAGAGAGGGATTTATCCATGAATCCTGATAGTGTGATGACTTGCCATGTTTGCCTCTCTGTTTTGGCAATTTGGAAGCTCAAGAACCAATTTACAGCTCACCTATAGCTGTTTAATAAGAACATAAGAAGATGTAATCTGGCCAGACGTGATGGCTCAGGCCTGTAGCCCTAACACTTTGGGAGACTGAGGTGGGAGAATCACTTGAGCCCAAGAGTTCGAGCAGCCTAGGCAACATAGTGAGACCTCGTCTCTGCAAAAAAAAAACCCACAAATATTAGCTGGGCGTGGTGGTGCACACCTGTAGTCCCAGCTACTCAGGAGGCTGGTGTGGAAGAATTGCCTCAAACTTGGAATCCACAATAAGCACCTGCCACGCTGCTGGCTCTGCTCCAGTTTTACCTGAAGAAGACTTTTTTCTTTTGAGGTTTTCCTGGTCTCCACAGGAAGATCCTGACTGCATGGGAAAACTGCCCAATTCTTGCCGGAGTGTGGAGTCAGTAGTGAGCCACCCAAGAAATGCAAATAAGAGAAAATGCATGTGCTCTTCAAGTGATCACAGGAGCAGATGCCCATCACCCCATGGGTGATGTAATGAGAGGTCCCTGAAGGCCAAACTAGATCCTATGACCTGCTGTGTCAGAATTCAGGACGCTTTTCATAACAAGGAAAACAGGAAAATAATTGAATGGTAGTATTAGCAGAAACACCCTCCAGAACTTTTAATAGCTGTGCTCTTCTCTCATTCATTCTCTCCCTCCCTCCCTCTTTCTCCTCTCTCTGTTTCTGAGTTGGGGTCTTTTGAGTTGGTATCATGGCTCACCACGGCTGCAACCTCCTAGGCTCAGGGTGTCCTTCCACCTCAGCCTCCAGATTAGCTGGGGCTATGGGTGTGCCACCATGCCCAAATGATTTTTTAAATTTTTTGGAGAGACAAAACCAGCCTATGTTGTCCAGGCTGGTCTCAAACTCCTGGACTAAAGCAATTCTGCCTTAATCCTCCCAAAGTGCTGGGATTATAGCCATGAACCACTGTGTCTGGCCACCTCTCTCTTTTTTAAGGATAATTTGTTTTTTTAGTTGGCGTCTCACTCTGTCACCCAGGCTGTAGTGCAGTGGCACGCTCACGACCACCACAGCCTCCACCTGCTGGGCTCAAGTGATCCTTCTGCCTCAGCCTTCCAAGTAGCTGGAACTACAGACAGGTTCCACCATGCCCTGTTAATTTTTTGATTTATTGTAGAGATGAAGTCTCACCATGTTGCCCAGGCTGATCTGGAACCCGTGGGATCAGGCAATCCTGGGATTACAGACATGAGCCACTGCACCTGGCAGCATGTATTACTTTAAAATGAGGGCGGGGTGGGAATGAAAGAGTATTTTGTCTTCTGTGAATATCTTTTTATCATAACACCCCCCCCCCGCTGCCAATATCTTACTTTCTAAAAATGGATATTTTGCTAGAAGCATCTAGGGTAAAATGTGACTGCTGCCCAGAATCTATGGTTTTGGTTGTTTTCTTCACTGGTCAGAAGCCCTGAAGAAATGGAGGTTCTGCCCTCTGATATTCATGGATGTGGGTGCAGACCTCACCAAGTCTTTCTTTATCATTTGGTTTCATGTTTCAAGAAAAATGTTGAGCCAGATGTCACAGCTAAAGGGAAAGAGGGAGGGAAGGAGAGAAGGAAGGAAGGAAACAGAGGGAGGAAGGGAGAGGGAAGAGAGAGAGAAACCCTATAAATTTCACTTGTTTGTTTCTTTATTTTGTCCAGTAATCAACAATGTTGACTGAACATCTTTCTTTTTTTTTTTTTTTTTTGAGTTGGAGTCTCACTCTGCCGCCCAGACTGGAGTACGGTGGCTTACTCCTGGCCACTGTATTCTCCACCTGCTGGGCTCCAGCGATCCTTCCACCTCAGCCTTCCAAGTAGCTGGAAGTACAGGTGTGTGCTACCACACCTGGCTAATTTTTTAAAAAAATTTATTGTAGAGATGAGGTTTCGCCAAGTTGCCCAGGCAGATCTCGAACCCACGGGCTCAGGCAAGTCACTCACCTCGGCCTCCCAAAGCACGGGATTACAGGCTGAGCCACTGAGCCCGGCTGACTGAACATCTTTCAAAGATTATGTATTTGTAATGCCTATATTCTAAAAAGGTCTTAAAATGACTGTTAAAAATTGAGTGAATTTAATGTACAAGAAAACAGACAAGGGAAGAAAATGAAGCAAAAGGGAAACTTGGTTAGAAAAACTAAAACATGAATAAAAATGTTGTCAAAATCCATGCCATTAAGTTTTACTGGGGGATGGATCAGAAGTTTTACTCTGAGCTTCCTAGCAGCCAAAGCAAAGAAGAAAACACAATCAAATGTGTACTCATAGGTCAAACAAAGCAAAACACTAATTTTATTGGGGTGGGATACTGAGCTAAGTAAGTTGGGAGAACCAAACAAAGAGGATAAAAGACATTAGCCCTTTGACTCAAAAAGTCAGTACCATTATTTATGAGGACAAATAATAACACCTGGTATCAGATGAACACTCCTTATGGGCCAAGCACTAACATACCCAATGTAATTATGGCACAATGCCATGCATCAAATAGAGCTACTTATACTTTAAAAGTAGAATTTATGGTTTTCAAATGGTTTTCTAATTTATGTTCATATGTAACTGCTCACAACAACCCTATGAGATATTGATCAGGAGAATATTCTTCCATGAGGAAAGATCACATTGTTAATAATAAGTGCACCTGAAATATAAATTCAGTTTTTTTAGATATACCTTTTGCATGACTTTGTGATCTGGGATCAAAATCATGGTGATGGGTATTAGGTCTCTAAAAATGTTTGGTCTGTGAGGATTGTTAGGTCAGTGGGCAGGTGTGCTAAGCCGGTGCTGTGGGTAAGATGCAAAGAATTGTACAGAAATTAGATTGGAAAATACTGTTTATTTAGAAAGTTGATTGGAGAGAGAGAGAAGAGGAGGGTCTGCCTCCCCCAGATTGTCCAGAGCTTACAGAGAATCATGGTGGTGGTTGCTTGAGGTTGAATACTTTTTAAACCTTTCATTTGGCATGGGGTAGGTCATAAGGTAATTGGTGGCAGTCTTTTTTATGTCATCACAAAGGGGCAGGTAAGTGCGGGTACTGACGTCACAATAATGGGCAGCAGGCAGATGGGTGGGTTAGTCTCAAGACTGTTGCCACAGTGATGGGGTCAGTCTGTGTCATGTAGGTCACAAAGGGATGTTTACAATAGATTAGATCATCCTTGTTCTTTATGGCTAAAAGACAAACTTGGCATAGAAAAATAAACAGTACAAAGCAGGCTTGGTGGTGGGGGGGGTTGTAAATTATCAACAGCTATCTCTGGGAAAACGGTTTTGTCCTTGGCTAGTGACTAGAGGGTAAATTAAAGTGAACTACTAGAAAAACATGGCAAAGCATGGCTGCTCCTTGGCTATATCAAATCCATATTTGTCTTTTGTCATTGCATTGGGAAAATGGATATTTGGTGCAAAGATCTTAGGCTGAGACCATGTGAGGTATCTACTCCTAGGCGTGCCATTAACTGGCTATGTGGTGCTGGGCAGACCCTATCTCTTTCCAGAGTTACAACTTCTTCAACTGGAAAATACAGAGGTTGATTACCTGTTTGGGAAGACTCATCCCAGCTGCGGCAGCCTGTGCATCTCTGGGCTTCTGTGGCTTCAGGCGGTTTCCCACACTACACTCCAGGGTGTTCCTAGTCATTTTTGTTTTAGCAGTTGCTCTGTGGTATGACATGGCTGCACCCTGTGGACCACTTAACTTTCACCAGCATCCCAGCCTGCTTGGGAGCTGGAGCCTTCGGGCCATGCCTTGAGGGCTGGGAGAAGACAGAACTTCCTTGGAGGCTTACAGGGTGTTTCCAAGGTATTAACAGGACATGTTTTGTTGGTGCTTGGTCAATACTTTATCTTCCATGGGTGGGTGTTTGTTTTGTTTTTGCTTTATGCATTAGACCTGGTAAAGAACTCACTTTTTTTCCTTTTTCAATCTTCTGAGTCCAAAGATCACATGTACACTTTCTGGATTCTTACATGTTAGCCAGTCTCAGTGGAAGGGTTTCCCTGGTGAGGGGGAGAGTGGGGTAGATGCTGTGTGTTAGTTTCCTGTGCCCAAATAAATAAACCTTGCCCTGGGCTTTGGGCTCCAGGTTAATTTCTGGCATCCTTTTGCCTAAAAGTTTCTGTATCGAATAAAACAGAAATGTTAGCAAATCCCAAGAAATTCCTTATTTAATGGAAAAAAGAGATCCCTGGGCTTATATTTCAAAATGTGATTTCCACGTTCCCACTGCATTAAGGCAAGGTTGCCTCCCCAAATCCCCAGATGTCTGGTATGCTTCGAAAATGCCTGCATTCAGTCCCAGCACACGTTTTGAGGACCTAGGGCGGACAGGATTCTCCTCTGAGCCCTGCAGGAGACAGTAGTCAAATACAGTCAGAAGCTTGCCTCAAACCCCTCCTGAAAATGCAGCCAAAACTTGCTGTAGAATCTATAGGAAATTTCGGCATTTGACTATAAACAAGCTTTCTTCTCTGCATGCAGATCTCTTTTTACTGTACAATATTGCACCTCTGTGTGGCCATCTGTCCTCCTTCCCGATGATGGGAGATTCATGTTCATGTTCATGTTCATGGCCACAAATAGCTCATTACATTAGTTGACCTGCTGGATAGGTGCTGCCTTGGCAAGATCTCGATTCATTACACTTTCTTTCTTCAGCAGTTTAGAAGAGTGAATTTTTTTCATTTGCTTTGTTTCTCTGCCAACCCTGACCTGCTCTCCCTCCCAAAATATTTATTTGTCTTTTATTATAAAAGTAATTTCTGTTCATTGTTGAGAGAAAGAGACAGAGAGCTACAGAGTCAGAGGTTACAGAGAGAAACTTAGAAAACAATAACAAAGAAAATAAAATCCCACCACAGAGAGCTTGTTGCTGTTGATATTTTGGATTTACAAAAGTATGTTTGCTTTAGTTATGTATCCTCAAGTCTTGCCAATTATGTGAATTTCAGTAGAGAGATAGTAACTATATTGTAGAGTGAGTGGTTTCCCTATATCATCAAAGGGTCGTCAAAACCTGGTTTATTAATAACTGTGTAATGTTTCATTGTCTGGGTGAAGCCGTTATTTGAACCGTTTCCTTTGTGCTGGGCTTGTAGACTCTTACTATTTGTTTACTTCAAACCCACTTTTAAGGTGTTGGCTACTACATTGTAGCCACATACAGGGTGTGCGGCTCATGCCACTGAACTTGTTCTGGGGGTAAAGATATGACATGGAAGACACTGTCCTGTTCTCAGGAAGGGGTGGTGAGCGCCAGTGCCAGGTATGTGTCATGTCTACTAATGTGACACTTGACTTTTAGCCATCCCCTTGGAGCATAGCAGAGTCTGAAAGGGCTTGCTGAGTCATCAAATACTAAGTCATGGGCTGGGCATGGTGGCTTATCCTTGTAATCCTAGCACTTTGGGAGGCCGAGGCAGGAGGATTCCTTGAGCTCAGGAGTTCAAGACCAGCCTAGGTAACATAGCAACACCTCGTCTTAAAAAAAATAATAAATTAGCTGGGTGTGGTGGTGCATGCCTGTAGTCCCAGCTACTTGGAAGCTGAGGTGGAAGGATCACCTGAGCCCAGAAGGTCAAGCAGAGTAAGACCCTGATTCAAAATAATAATAATAAGGAATTTTTAAACATTAAAATGAATACTGAGTCATGTTCACTATCATCTTAGCATTAGGCATATTTTACTGTATTTTAAATCAGAAAGGTAGGAAATAAGCTCACCTAGAAAAGCTGACTCTTGAACTATTTTTCAAAGGACAAAGTGACAAAGAGGAAGGAGGCTGGTTGGGAGAGGAAGAGGGAGGTCATTCAGGAAGGGCAGACAGTTTCAAGAGAGGGAGCCTGGCTAGGTCAGGTATGTGCCAGGGCTTTGTTCTGGCCTAGGTTTAAGAAATGGCGAGTAAGGACATGACAGTGGCTGTAGCTTGAGAGTCTCTAGGGGACATATCCTTAGAGACTTTTGATGTTCCACTAAGGAGGATGAATTTATCCCAGAGACTTGGAGAAGGTGCCCAGGGTCACACACAGAGGCCTGAGCTCAGCAGACATGCCCTGCAGGAAACCCACTATGGCATCGGTAGAAGGGACTACAAACTTGGACTTTCCAGGGAAAGCTGGGGGGAGGACTCTGAGGAATCCTGACTTTTATTTACTGCTGCTGGCCCAGAGCCTTGTACAGTGCCTGACACACAGTAGGTGCTCAGTATTATTAAATCTGGAAAATGTTGGGAGAAGAATCTAGTCAGGGAATGTTGAAGGTGGTGACAGTAAGAATAGAAAATAGAGCAGGGCGCATTGGCTCATGCCTATAATCCCTCACTTTGGGAGGCCAAGGCGGGAGGATTGTTTGAGGCCAGAAGATTGAGCCTAGGCAACATATGAACACCTCATCTCTAAAATAAATTAAAAATTAACCGGCCATGGTGGTGCACGCCTGTAGTCCCAGCTACTTGGGGGGCTGAGCTGGAGGATCATCTGAGTCCAAGAGGTCAAGGCTGTGATGAGCTATGTTTGTATCACTGCACTACAGCCTGGGTGACAAGAGTGAGACCCTGACTCAAAACTAAGACAAAAACAAAACCCCAAAAGATAGGGATCCTATTAGAAAGACATTTGGGAAGGGAGATGGCTACAGTGTATTGATTTTAAAGCAAAGACCCAGCATGTTTTACTTTTTTTTAGCAATGAGCAAAAACGAGAATATGATTTTTGGAACCAATTTGGTCTCAGGATTCAATCGCCCAGTAGAATGTTCCTAGACCTTTCAAAACTTTAATCTCTGTTTTGTGAATTACACAGTTTGGTTCCATTCAATGGGTTCCTTTTTCCCCCAAAATGCCACCTGTGAAATAGGTTAAGCACCATACTGTTTTAATGTAAAAATATTTCCTCAAATCCACTGTATAAATTAATTACTCTCTAGGGAATAGGATAATCTAATTTCCCTCCTACAATGTGCCCCATTCATAGGGTCCCCGCCACTGTAGGCCTGGGTCATGAATCAACCATTTCTGAAGGATTATGAGCTATAATAAATGTCAATATGAGCTCTGATTGATTTCCTGCTGCCTCTCTCACTGTGACTTCATTTTGTAACTTAATACTAATTGTGTCACTTTGATGACCTTTGATTCTCACTGTATCCCCAGCACCTACTGGAGTGCCTTGAACAAGCAAGGAGTCTAATGTCTGTTGAATGAAGAATGACTTTTGATCCTTTAAAACTGCTCCTCGGAAGAATCTGAGAGAGGTCAGAGGGAATGCCTGCAGGTCAAATGGGCATTGACTGAACAGGTGAAACCAGAATGTCATTCCTGGAGTGCACAGGAGGCACCTAGTGAATATTTGCACCAACCCTGCTGTAGCAGCATCTGATGGCGAGTCACAACTCTGAGCTCAAGCCTGTGCCTTAGGCAGTAACGCATCCCTTCATGGATGCATGCAGCATTTATTAAGTACCTCCTATGTGTTATCGACACAATGGTAGACATTCACGATGTGCTCAACTTTTAAACCTTGCAACAACCCTGGTGGATATTCTTATCATTCCCCTTTTGCAGTTGAGCAAAATGAGAGTTGGAAACACTAAGCTATTTATCCAAATTCGTGCAATCAAAGGGAAAATGGGCATTCTCACCTAGATCCTCATGGTACTCAAAACTGGCTTCAGAATCTTCATTCACCAGCCAAGTAAGCAGTGATGACTGTGAAGCTGGGTGTCAGAATGTCAAAGGGGCTGCTGAGATAAAGGATTCCTTGATCTTAACAAAACATCTCCTCTACTGATTTCCCAAATTTTAGAAAGGATCTACAAATTACCAGTCACCACCTATAACCTGCAAGCCCCGCCCCCTTGAAAATGTCCCTCCCTCCTGGGCCAAACCAATGAAAATCTCCCATGTATCAATTTATGGTTTCTTTTTTTTCCTTTTTTTTTTGAGTTGGAGTCTCACTCTGTTGCCCAGACTGGAGTGCAGTGACTGCTCCCGGCCACCGCAGCCTCGACCTGCTGGGCTCCGGCCTCAGCCTTCCAAGTAGCCAGAATTACAGGCATGCGCTACCACGCCCAACTGATTTTTGATTTATGGTAGAGATGAGGTCTCGCTGCCCAGGCAGGTCTTGAACCCGTGGGCTCAGGCAATCCACTCACCTCAGCCTCCCAAAGGCGTGGGATTACAGGCTGAGCCACTGAGCCTGGCTCGATTTATGGTTTCTTGTAACATCTGCCTTCCTGAAGTGTATATAACCAGGCCACCATTCAACCATGGTGGGCACACGTTCTTAGTACCTACTGAGGGTGGGCGTTCCTGGGCTTAAAGTCTTCAAGTTTGGTTCAGAATTAACCATCTTAAGATATTTTACAGAGCTTGACATCTTTTCATCAACAATATCATAGAATATTTTCTGGCCAAGCAGGATTGGCAGAAGCCGTGTACCTGAATGGCAGCATCATAGTCCTCTGAGGCATTACCTTTACTAATGGGGCCCCAGTGGTGCAGCAGCTGAACACAGATGTCACAGGGAAACAGACCATGCAGTTCTTGCATGCTTGCTGCCAGCTTGTTGTTGAGGGTGTTGCTGCTTTTATGACGCTGTGGGAGAGATGGCTCTCTTATCTCTGTACTAAGGCATATCTGGGCGTCTCTAAAAGGGCTTGTTTGTTTGCCTGTTTTTAACCTTATGGATTTGTGACCTGTGAAGTTAACAGTTTTCTATCTTCAACTTGTCGGCTAAAAACTTAAAGCTGGATATGTGACCCACTGCTGACAAGTATGAAGATGTCATGACATATATTTTGGTACTGATTTTGATTTCACTTTTTTTTTTTCTTTTTGAGTCAGAGTGTCACTCTGTTGCCCAGGCTGGAGTGCAATGACACACTCACCGCCACCCCGGCGTCGACCTGCGGGGCTCAGGTGATTCTTCTGCCTCAGTCTTCCAAGTGGCCAGAACTACAGGTGCACACTACCACACCCGGCTAATTTTTTTTTTAATACATTGCAGAGATGAGGTCTTACCAAGTTGCCAGACTGGTCTCGAACCCCTAGGCTCAGGCAATCCTCTTGCCTCAGCCTCCCAAAGTGCTGGGATTACAGGCTTGAGACACTGCACCCAGCCTTGATTTCACTTTTAATGTTCATATTAATGTTCATTTGAACAGATTTCTTCCCTAGTTACTTTCTTATTTGTGTATTTCTTTGTTTGTTGAAGTCAGGGTCTCACTCTGTCACCTAGGCTGAAGTACAGTGGCATGATCATGGCTCACTGCAGCCTCAGCTTTCTGGGATCAGGTGATATGTCTGCTTCAGCCTTCCAAGTAGCTGGGACTATAGGCACATGCCACCATGCCTAGCTAATTATTTATTTTATTTATTTATTTATTTATTTTCTTATTTATTTATTTATCTATCTATCTATTTATTTATTTATTTTTAGAGGCAAGATTATGCTATCTTGCCTAGGCTGATCTCAAACTCCTGAGCTCAGGCAATCCTCTCACCTCGGCCTCTTAAGTTTCTGGGATTACAGGTGTGAGCAACTGTTCCTGACCTACTTACTTCAAATTTTATTTTGTTTTATTACACTGTATATTTTTTTAAGTTGCCTGAAATCCTGTTTGAACCCAGTGGATGATAAATAGGATCAAAGAAAAAATGAATGAGCAAGAAGAATGTCTTCATATACCCAGAAATGTCCCAAAAATCAAGATTTTGTTTATTTGCTTTGAGTAAGCTGTATTGGAAGTCCTGTATTGAACCAAAATGCATACCTGGAGACTGTTCTAGAAAGGTTTTACATTTTGGAAAGCCTGCAGTTACCTTTGTTACCACTAGATGACGCTCCCTTATTGTCATCTCCAAAATGGAGCTGCTTGTTATACAGACTCGGGAGGACTGTGGGAAATATATAAATGACCCTTCAAAAGCATAAAACAGATGTCGTTTTTATATAGGACTGCATGCACAGATATTTGAATGGAATGAAAAAATTTGGGATGATGTCACTGTATGTGAGCTGGCCCCTGCCTGCAAGATGTTTACAGTCTGGGTCAGAGGTTCCTGAATCCTCCTCAATGCAGTTTCTACTGACCTGAGCAAAGCATGAAGATGAAGACAGTCGTAGAGTCTTGCATGAAGCTGAATTTGATCATTTTTATAAGGTCTCTTTTACTCTGAGATTATATCCTTTCTAGTTTTTTCTTAATGTTAAAATGTTTTTAATGAAATGATAGTAAGAATTAGATGGTACTTTTGTGGGTTTTTTCTTTCTTTCTTTCTTTTTTAAGTGTTCTTACTTTTCAATAAAAAGTGGGCAAATTCATGGAACCTTCAAAGATTTTTTTGGAAATTTTGAGGTTTTGGCCCACAAAATCCAAAATTCTGAAAACCTGTGGCTAAGACAGAAATATTTAGTATAATCCTTCTCAATACATTTGTATTATCAGATGCTTAACAGAAATATGACCTCATATCATTTATAGTCCAGCTTCTATTAAAAGTCTTTTTTAAAAAAAAAAAAGATATTTAGGGAAATAGTCTAAAGGTTATTCTACTTCCTCCGCTCTGACTGGGAATTCTAAATCTACCCTTTGGAACAAAGGTAGAATAATAATATATAATAAGTGATACCTAGCCCTCCCGCACACCTCATCTCTATTGAGCTACATTCTGCTATTATAGTCTTAGCTTTTATGGAGATCAAAGGATGAAACAACTAGTTAAAAATCTACTTCTGCCATTGTTTTATTTTAAAGCTGTTGTTAGGAACTCTTTCTCTAACATTACAGAGTAGACCTTAAAGACCTAAGTAAGGAAACTTTAGGATACTTTTTAATTTCCTTTGAATGTATCTTTTTTCCTATCAGGTAACAAGATAACATGTTGCCTTTTTTTACCTTGGCTGGTAGTGGCCTTAAATTCGAACATAGCAACTTTGTAGCAGAAGTAACACAGTAACAACAACTTTGTTGCCCTTAAATTGATACATTTTCTATTTCCTGGTTTCTTCTCTCCATTTTTACCAACCTTATAATGTCTCTTATCAGAAGGCCCCCAAAGCCTATGTTGGAGTGATGTACAAATACTTTTTAAATACTAGGATTCTTTATATAATAAAGAATATTTTTGGAAAGTACTGATGTTGCAGTATGAACTGTAAATGTCTCCAGGGTATATTTCACAATTGTCCTAACAAAATGCCTTTAGTACTTAATTAAATATTTCTCATATTCAAAATTATGTCACCCTGTGTCTTGGGACTGGAACATAATCCCCTTTATGGGAGGAAATTAAAAGAATTTACATTCTTTTAAATCAGGACATTGGACATGCTCGATGAATACTTGCTGACTGACTAAGCCACTAAGCTGGGTGTTCTGGGGGAGTCAGGAGAGCTTGTCTAGAGGAGGTGCTACGAGATGGCCAGAAGCCAGGCTGTTCACCTCTCTCATCTTTGGCTTCTCCCATGTTAAGCATGATGGCTCTAAGATCAGGGCTTACAAGGTGGCATAGCTCCAACATCAAGAATCTTGTCACTGGGAAAAGTGAGACCAGTTGAAGATTAAGAGGAAATATTATAGTGACACTTTAATTTTTATTTCATTTTATTTAATTTGGTGCCAGGGTCTTGCTCTGTCGCCCAGGCTGGAGTGTAGTGGGACTATCATAGCTCAATGCAACCCCGAACACCTGGCCTCAAGCAATTCTCCCACCATGGCCTCCCGAAGTGTTCAGATTACAGGCATGAGCCACCGTGCCCGTCTATAGTAGTGCTTTTAAATGCAGCTTAATTTTAAAAGTGTGGGGCTGGGGTAGCTTGGAATACATACTGGAAAGATAAGCATCAGGCAGGCAGATGGGGAGAAAGAGCGTTGCAGTCGGGGCACAGTTTGAGCAGAGGCAGGAATGAGCAAGGTGTGTTGTAGGGGCAAGAGAGAAACCTAACAGGGTTAGTTGATAAGTGTTGACAGTTTGGTTAGGAGGTTCCTGAGTCATGGGGAGCCTTGTGAGAGAGACCTAGGAATTTGCTGTGGGGTGTTAGACATTAGGGACTAGAGAGTGATTTAAAATAACTATGTTACACTGGGTGTGGTGGCTCATGCCTGTCATCCCAGCACTTTGGGAGGCGAAGGCAAGAGAATTGCCTGAGCCCAGGGGTTCAAGACCAGTCTGGGCAACTTGGTGAAACCTTGTCTTTACAATAAATCAAAATATTAGCCAGGCGTGGTAGTGCATGCCTGTAGTTCTGGCTACTTGAGAAGCTGATGTGGAAGGAACACCTGAGCCCAGCAGGCTGAGGCTGCAGTGGCTGTGAATGTGCCACTGCACTTGAGCCTGGGCAGCAGAGTGAGACTCTGACTCAAATAAATAAATAAATAAATAATAAAGTAACCGTGTTACCATGGAGAATTGAGTATTCACACAACCTTCCATCTGTTCATCAATTTCATGTCTGGATGTGTACCCCAGGTCCATTCATGGTTTATAGAGTCAATGTAGTGGGTTTTGACCAGCATTTAAAATACAGAATAAAGTAGAATGAAATATATAAAAAGAAATAGGATGCAATAAGAGTTACAAGTCTTGGCCAGGCATAGTGGCTCAAGCTTGTAATCCCAGTACTTTGGGAGGTTGAGGAAAGGGGATTGCCTGAGCCCATGGGTTCAAGAACAGCCTGGGCAATTTGGCAAGACCTCATCTCTACAGTAAATCAAAAAAATTAGTCGTGCATGGTAATGCGCGCCTGTAGTTCTGGCTACTTAGAAGGCTGAGGCAGAAGGGTTGCCTGAGCCTACCAGGTCAATACTGGGGTGGCCATGAGCATGCCACTGCCCTCCAGCCTGGGCGATGGAGTGAGTCTTCAACTCAAAGGGAAAAAAAATAGAGCTACAATTCTTATTTCTTGAAATAGCTTCAATGTGTGCATGCACATATATATTTTGTGTTTTGTGTAGTATACTGTGATAAAAAAATGCACTTCTTACTATTAATTGCATCAAAAAGATTTGGAAAATACTGCCCCAAGAACCCCTTGTGTGTGTGTGCACAGAGACAAGTACAACAATGTTGCCAGCTGTGCTGTTTGTAATCGCCAATAACTGGAAACCCCCTGAATCTCCATCCTCAAGAGAACAGATAAATAAGTTGTGGGTTATGCATGTGATTAATTACAGAGTAACACTTTTTTAAAAATCAAAACTAGGGCCAGACATATCATCATGGACAGAAACAGAAAATCAAAGATGAAAGAAAAAAGATGGTGTCCGATTTATAAGTGTATTACCATATCTTAAATGTAAACTTTAAAAACGTGCAAAACGTATACCCTATTTCTTTAAAATAAAAATAATAATTAGTCTGGGCTCAATGGCTCAGCCTGTAATCCCAGCACTTTGGGAGGCCAAGGCGAGTGGATTGCCTGAGCCCGCAGATTCGAGCCCAGCCCAGGCAACTTGGTGAGACCTTATCTCTACAATAAATAAAAAAGTTAGCTGGGTGTGGCAGCGCATGCCCGTAGTTCAGCTACTTAGAAGGCTGAGGCAGAAGGACCACCAGAGCCCAGCAGGTCGACACTGGGGTGACCGTGAGTGTGCCACTGCACTCCAGCCTGGGTGATGGAGTGATATGCCAACTCAAAAATAATAACAATAATAATAATAATAATAGAAAAAACGCAAAACAATGCTGTACATCATTTCTAGATCTATGCCTGTCAATAGGAGCATAACTGTGCCTGGGAATGATAAATTCCAAATTGAGGATTGTGGCTATGGCCCATGAAGGGAAGCGGGGGTGGGGAGAAGGAACTTCAGCCATATCTATGGGGCTGAAACAGATCTGGATGATGGGAATCCAAGTGTGGTGGTGTCATTCCCTATCTTTTTCTGTATACTTGGAATATTTAATCATACATTTGTTTAGAGCAGAATTTCATGATGATTGATGAGCCAGTGCTGGGCTGAGACTGGTCTGGAGACTTCTAATAGTGTAGCTTTGAGGCCATGTGCACCCAGACTAAGGTGATGGTTAAAATAGGCCATCCATTCTCGTATGATAATAATGGTAACAGTAATGAGGCTACCTCACACACTGGAAGGGCATTTCAAAATAGAAGAACCCTTCTACAGACATCCTCTCATGTTATTGTCACAAAATAGGCAGGCAGCTGTTAATTATTATTAACCTCAGAAAGAATTTGGAAAAATTCAGGGCCTTGCCTAAGGTAAGATAGTAATGTGGAGTGAAGTTGAGAACAGGGAATTGAATCCAGCCAGCCATGGCTTTTCCAGATTCCAAGCCTTGACATGTTGGGCCAACCTATGGCCCAAGCTACTGAATTGATATTCTTTTTTTTTTTTTCTTTTTGGAGGGGGGAGTCTCACTCTGTCACCCAGGCTAGAGTGCAGTGGCACAATCATGGCTCACTTCAGCCTCAACCTCCTATGTTCAGGTGATCCTTCCACCCCAGCCTCCCAATTAGCTGGAACTACAGGCACATGCCACTATACCTGGCTAATTTTTTGACTTTGTGTAGAGACAGGGTCTCACTATGTTGTCTAGGCTGGACTCAAGCTCCTGGGCTCAAGCAGTTCTCCCCTCTCAACCTCCCAAAGTGCTAAGATTATGGTATGAGCCATTGCGGCTGGTCTCAAGTGTCATTCTTTAAATCTTTTTCTATTTTTTATCTATACATGTCACAAGCACATCACTATGCAATAAGAAGATGTTGACCATTCAGACATCTTCAGTTCTCACAAAATAAGATCACTGCTGTTTCCATCCTCTGGCCAATGCCCAGGTCTCTAAGGTATAGGAGCAGGTCGCATACCACCTAGGCTTCCTCACGGGGCATATGGCATGTCCCATGTGTAATAGATGACACCAAAAAGGAAACTTCAAGGGCAAACCTCTGGTGATTTCATGCTGGCAGAGCTCCAGGGACTGTCAGAGGGCTGCCATTGGGAGGACAGGCCCCACACCACCTTCTGCAAACATATCTGAAATATATCTGCAGCCAGCCCATGTGTAGGGAGAGATATTTAGACTGGGGCCAGATGTGTTTCTTGGCAAAAAAAAAAAAAGCAACAAACCCAGACATCTTCCATATCTCTCAAACTAACAAACCAAGAAGTGAATTTGTAACCAGAAGGCAAGTCATGAGAATGGTATCATTCAGAAGTGGTTTCACTATAGAAATAATGGAAGAAAAGACAAAAACCAATGTTTGTAGGCCTAGTGAGTGACAGGCACCAGGTCATGCTTTTATGAACACGATCTCATGGAATTTTCCCAACACCTCTATGAAGGAGATGCTAATATCCCTCACGTTAAAGACTAGGAAGCCGGACTTGGTGTCTCACACCTGTAATCCCAGCACTTTGGGAGGCGGAGGCGAGAGGATTGCCTGAGTCAGCCCAGAGCTTGGAGACCAACCTGGGCAACTTGGCAAGACCTTGTCTCTACAATGAAAAAAAAAATAAAAATAAAAAAGCCAAGTATGGTGGCACATGCCTATAGTACCAGCTATATGAAAGGCTGAGACAGAAGGATCACCTGAGCCCTACAGGTTGAGGCTGTGGTGGCCGTGAACATGCCACTACTGCACTCCAGCCTGGGCAACAGAGTGAGACTCTGACTCAAACAAAACAAAACAAAACACCAGGAAAAGCGAGCCAAGACATTAGCTTGTTTTCCCAAGATCACTGGCTTGCACATGCTATAGCCAGGATTTGGATTAGGTTTTGCACCAAAGCTTGCGACTTTTCTCTATTTTGCCCAGCAGTGACACTGAAAAAGAAAAGAATTCACATTTATAAGCCCACATGGGCTTACATGAGAAGAAGCAGATTTTGAGATACAGAGAGAGGAAATTTGGATTTTGTGGTGTGAACACCACTTGAGGCTCTGGAAAAGACAGTCACAGAGGTAAGCACTCTGTTCTTCCATGTTCTGCCTGCAGTGAGCTACGTGATGGGCCGGGGCTTCGGGTGCAGCGGCAGAGAGGAGGCTGCTCACAGGCCCCACTGCCCTCCTTGCCCACGAAGCATTTGAGCAGCCACAAGGCCCTGCTGACTTGGGAGCTGAACCGTCACCTCTCTGTAGAGGGGTCAGGGATGCTGTTTGCCTGGCATGACAAGTTGGAACTCAGAACACGTCTTCTCACGGAAGCCATGCCCTCCTTGGAAGTTGGGTCCTGGTGTGCAGAAGAGTGTCAGAGTCCGCTGTGGGCTGGACTCACTTTTATGGGCAGGTCTGGGAGCCCAGACATCATGTTCAGAAGGTATCCTGTGGGGAAATATGTTCACAGCTCAGCGTTCAAATAAGCTTGGAACACAGCCTGCCTGTACATTGAGAATGACCTACATTAGACGGATATTGAGCATTGAGGTATTTTGAGTCCAGAGTTTCAGTGCTGAGTGAGAGATGGGGGACAAGGTGTGACATGTAACGAGAGGCCACACGTGCCCGGCACTGAGCTGAGTGACCATTGTACCCTCTCTCTCCATGCTCCACCTGAGTTCTGAGAGGTCAGTGGAAGCACCCTCATTTTAGTGCAGAGGAATTGGAATCTTGGAGAAATTCATTAACTTTTCAAAGGACATACAACTAGGGAAAGTGGAAGTTTGAAGTTCAAGATCTTTTTAGAGTCAGAGACAGCCAAATCTAGATCAGATGGAGAAGTGGGCAGAGGTTTTTACCCTATCCTTATCTCATCTCTCAGCATCACTGTGATTTTTTTAAAAAAAAGTCTATAAGAAACCCTCATGGGTGGCATTTTTAAAACACACTAGTGACCAGGTATAGTGGCTAATACCTATAATTCTAGCACTTTGGAAGGCCAAAGCAGGAGAATTGCTTGAGCCTAGGAGTTTGAAAACAACCTGGGCAATATAGTGAGACTGCCCTTTACCAAAAAATGATAAAATGAATGGGGTGTAGTGGCACATGCCTGTAGTCCCAGCTACTCAGGAGGCTGAGGTGGAAGGATCACAGTAGGTCAAGGTTGTGTTGAGTTGTGAGCATGCCATTGCACTCCATCCTGGGTGACAGAGTGACACTGATTCAAACACACACACACACACACACACACACACACACACACACAAACTCCCTGGAAACAGTGTGACAAGGCATGGTGGAAACATACCTACTCCCTCCCTTCCCCCATCCCTCTGTCCATCTCCCTTCCTCTGTGTTTAGATGCAATTTTTAATTTTTTTTTTTTTTTGTAGAGACGAGGTCTCGCTGTATTGCCTGGGCTGGTCTTAAACTCTTGGGTTCAAGCAATCCTCCCACCTCAGCCTCCCAAAGTCCTGGAATTCCAGGTGTGAGCCATTGTACTTGACCTCAGATGCAGATTCTTACTACACAAATCAGTGACTCTTTACCACTGAGAGGGGCCTGTGGGAAAGAGGAAAGAGGGGAAAGGTGCTTAGGAACAGGAGGGACCTGAGACAGGGGCCCAGCGGGGCAGAGGGATGGAGGGATATAGGGACATGAGCTCCAGGCAGTCAGCACAGCATGGGAGTCACCTTTCCCTGCCAGGTGCCTCTTTCTGCCCTTCTGCCCCACAGCCCAGGGACCCACTGGGTATTGTTTCTTTGTTTGCTCCAGTTTGTCCACAAGCCTGCATGGATCGCCTCATAACTGGGACTTTGGCTCCTCTGTGAGTGGTCTCTGCCCTGGAGTCACCAGCCTGACCCGGGTGTGCTCAGGTGATCCTGACTTTACAAATCAAAGAGGGGCCCACACCACCTGATGTGGAGACCTCAGGCCTCCACCTAGAGGCTCAACAGCCTCCAGGGTATCATAGCAGGTGTGGGAAAGCTGCACTCCAGGCTGCTCATGCTCAGGCCTCCATTTACCCAACAAGCATTAACCTACTTCCCAAATGTGTTAGGGCAGTGTGATTTGTGCAAAGGAAAAGGAGATATAGTCTCGGCCTGGAGGAGTTCACAGTTGAGAGAGAGAGGCAAACCAAGTAATTGGATGAGATGAGGATGAGGGGCCCAGTAGGGAGTGACACATGATGAGGAGCTTTGTGTCCCTGGCACTTAGCTGAGTGTCGAGTGTCCTTCACTCACTCTCATCATGCTCCAGCTGAGTTCTGTGAGGTCAACAGGAGCATCTTCACTTTAGTGTAGAGGAACTGGAATCTCACATGAGTAACCCACACAGAGTGGGTGCAGGAGCAAAAATCAGTGAGCAGCTGGGTCTCCCTCAGGAGGGAAGGAGTCAGGAACACCTTCTGGAAACAGGTGATGTCTGAGCTGGGTGTTGAAAAAGGAGGAAGCATTTACCAGCTAGCAGAGAGGTCAGCCAGTCCCACAATGGGAACTGAGTGGTGGAAGGGTGTGAATGAGAGAAGTCACCATAGAGGACAAAGATGGGCTGACTCTGGAAAGTCAAGTGATGTTATTACTAAACTAAATGTGTGCACGTCTCTGTCTAGCCCAATGGCATTGGCAACTGCATGTTGATTACTCTGTTTAGGGAATGGCTGATGCCGGAAAGACACTATGGGCAGAAAGACCTGGAAGTCAGACCCTGTGATCCCTAAAGATTTGTGTTAACAAGTAGGAGAGTCAGAGCTTTGGAAATCCATAGGGCCTAAGATTGCATATATGTGTGTGGAAGTCCAGAGAAAACAGCTTCCTTGACCAGTTGTTGTCTTTCCTGCTGATCATTAACTGCACATGTACATCAGTGAGGAACATTCTCCCTGGAATCCTTAGAGAAGATTCCCTTGACTCCATCACCCCAAGATCTGCTAGTGGAGTACCCTCCATTTAAAAATGGTGGGTACTGTTATACCCATTCTACAGAGGAGGAAACCAAGACCCAAAGAAGTTCAGGAAGTTGCACAAGTTCTGTGTAAGCAACGGCAGGATTTGAACCTGTGTTTGCATAACCACACCCATTGGGTTCACCAAGAGCAATGGCACAGCCTTTCACTGGTGATTGTTTCAGCATCTCTGACCCTGACCATCAGGACATGAAGCCTCTGTCCAACCTCAGTGTTGCGTTTGTTTCCCAGCAAAGATTTGGTTTGGTTTGCTTTGTGTGTTTTAAATCACAACCAGAATGTCTTTGAGGTATTCCTTGTTTGTGTTTTTGCCTCTTATGAGTGTTTGTTCCATTCTTTATTAAAAACATGTCTTTAGAGGAATCACTGTGTCTGTGGTGACGAATGAGACATTGAGGTAACTTTTATTCTGCTGACTGGCTTGAGAGGAGAGTGACCTTCCTCAAGTGACACAGTGTGTGACACCCACCTGTGGGTAGATGTGTAGTCAAAATGTGATGCCATTGTAGTTTCCTCTCTTTCTCTCTCTTCTCCAAGTACAAACACAAGATCATTATCATAAGACTTTTTTTAAATCCTCCACCACATTCCAAAAGTAGCCATCTGTTTCTCTAACACAATAAATGCGTCATGCTCCTCTTCCAGAAGGCGCTATGAAAGCCCATTGTTAAGAGTTTTGTATTTACTTTGAGTTGGGATCTCACTGTGTTGCCCAAGCTGGAGTGATCCCTACATGATCACAGCTCACGGCGGTCTCGATTTCTTGGGCTCAAGCGATCCTTCCACCTCAGCCTCCTGAGTAGCTGGGACTATAGACATAAGTCACCATGCCCAGCTAATGTTTTTGATTAATTGTAGAGATGAGTTCTTGCTGTGTTGCCTAGACTGGTCTCAGACTCTTAGGTTCAAGCAATCCTCCCACCTCATCCTCTTAGAACACTGGGATTGCAGGTGTGAGCCACTGTGCCCAGCTGAATTTTGTATCTTATAAACTGGGAGTTAACTTTCAGATTGTCCCTAGTATCAACCTCAGTCTGGTTCAATGGGGAACAGACTAAGAGAGTTAGTTCTACCTAGTTACTCCAGCCAGAGCCACTTGCAGGGCTCTCTGAATTCTAAAGTTTCCTGGTGTTGAGGAGGCCTGGGCTGGTACTTGCTTGGATAAAGTGCTTCAGGCTCAACTCGGTCAAACTGTAAATGACAGAACCATGTTCCATTTGATTCCCCTTCTGCATGGTGGGGTCAGAATCACAGGCATCCTGTCGAGTGCTGCTCTGTATAGGGAGGACAGAAGCCACCGAGGTTGCTGAAAGGGTGACAGTGACTTGTTGGGCCCTGGGGTGACCTTGGTTCTTCTGGCTTGGAATGCTGTTGCATAAGAGCTGCAGGAAGGGAGGGTGGGGAAACAGGAAAGCAGCCAAGGAAGACTGAAGCCGCAAGCTTTGGGGACAGGGCTGGGAGTGGCAGAGAGGAATATTGCTAAACCAAAATTTGGAGCTAGATTTCACTTTTCTCTTTCAGTCCAAATTCTTTGTTTGAGAGTTTAGCTTTGAAGTTGTTTCTTTTCTTATTGTTCCAACAATATTGTTCTTTTAATCTTGTTTTGGGGTGGAACCATAGACTATTTAGACTATTTCTAAATGATAGCATTCCATTTCTTAAATTCCCGGATGTGCTTTCCATCATAGGCCTTGCTTGGTGCGACCCAGAATCTCTTGTCTCAAGTAGGCAAGAATGTGTAAGAACAGCATGGCTAAAACTGACAGTCTGAATCTTTAGTAACTGGTAGGTAGTTTGCCAATTTGCAGAGAGTTGCTATCTGTATCTGTATCTGTATCTATACCTATATCTCTATAAAATACAGGGGGTTCCAAAATAAAGTATACACATTTTAAGAGAAGTTATCTATGCATTACTTTTCCAAGCAGATTAAATTACAGTAGCAATATATAGTATGATGATTGTTCAATTGTGCTTCTGCCATTTTCTTTGTCCTACCTGTTGCGTGGTGATGCTAGCATTCATTTGATGAACCCCATCTTTGGAGTGAACATCATACTTAAAATATGCATACATGTTTTTGGTACCCCCATATACATATTTTGTAATACATATATGTGACATCATATATGTGCCTCTTCTTAACTTCTTCCCAGAATATTTATGCCAGTACTTTTCTATAGACAACACACACTGTGAAAGGCATAATAACAAATGTCATTATAATGATAATAAGATTTATAAGGAAAAAGTTTTTTACCAAAAAAAATATATAAAAGGTTTTCTACATACATATTTCACTTGGAAGAACAAGATGAGAAGATCCCTGATCAAACCACAGATGACTTAATTCTCCTTGCATACTCTCCCTCACCACCCCCTCCCTCCATAATTAGATGACACATTCAGGTTTTTAAAAGCTCAGTGCCCTGTGTGAGAAGGGTCCCTTCCCTCCACAGCCTCTTCAGGTGGGAAAACAGATCCATCCTCCTCCCCAGCATGGCTTCCAAACCTCCAGGGCCATGCAGTATATCTCAGGTGGGAACAGGTCTGGGTCAGCCGCAAGGAAAGTGAGTTCAGGCACCCCCTTGAATTGCTTTTCATTTCCCCCTCAGACCGTGAGTGAGCATCTGCTGTGGGCCTCATTCTGTGCTGGGCCGCAGGCTTGCCCAGGTGAACAAATGATTCCGGCCCATCAGGGGTGCAAGAGGTGTGCCAGCAGTGCTGGCAGAGCTGAGAGAGGAGGACCAATGGAGAGCCGGATGACAGGCTGTGCAGGAGGATAGAGATGAGTGTTAGAAAGGTGTCCCAAAGCCAGGGTCTTATATGCTAGACCCTGTAGGACACCGAGAATCAATCAGGAAAATGAGTGAGAAGGGCCTTCCAGGCCAAGGGAGAAAGGCAGAGAGCAAGGGGCACGAGGAATGCAACCCATGATGTGTTTGGAAAATGCTAATTTGACTGGTAGGGCTACTTTCTTGGAAGGTCGACCAAGATACACCCGAAGGTCAAGAGTTTGACCTTTAGTCTGGAGACATTGATGGGTATTGAGATGGAGAAGGACAGGAGCTATCCATGATGAACATAAATACACAGAGGACTCATTGTAAAGGCTGGGGTTTGACTGAAGACTGGGGAGACAGGTCATACATTCTGTTGAGCCCATTTCTTGCTGCACTACCCAGCCTCCCCTCCCCTGGGCTCCTGCTAGAGCCTTCCACGCACAGCCAGGGGCTCGGGTGTGTTAATGGTCACTTGGTTATTCTTTTGGGACAGGAGCCAACAGCCCTCATGGGTTGGTTTGAGAGAATCCCACCACATGTTCCGGGGATGCCACAAAGACTTCTCTGTAATCCATGTCTTTGCTAGTTGAGTTGCTGATATTCAAGATGGCAGGTGTCTCAGGCTAATGCCAAGACTGTATTTCCACAATTAAGCTCTCAAGTGGGAAAATGAATCTCCTTCATCACTTTTTAGTGTGGCACTTGCTGAACAATAGATTAGTTGTGCTGAATGCTGCAGTTTATTCTTGAACCCTAATACTCTGTAAGTTATGCAGAATCCAGAAAGGCCATATTATTCAGAATATGCTTCTGAAAGAATCAATTATTTTTATAGTACCCAGAATGAGATCAGGGTTTCGGCAAGTTCTATAATATTAATGTAGCCATGTGAGGTTCAAGAATAGCCGTAGGCTGGGTGCAGTGGCTCGTGCCTATAATCCCAGTGCTTTGGGAGGCTGAGGCGGGAGGATTGCTTGAGCCCAGGAGTTCGAGACCAGCCTGGGCAACATAGTGAAACCTCGTCTCTACAAAAAAATACAAAATTGAACCAGGCATAGTGGTGTGCATCTGTAGTCCTAGCTACTTTGGAGGCTGAAGTGGAAAGATTGCCTGAGCCCAAGTAGTCAAGGCAACAGTGAGCTGGGATCTTGCCATTGTACTCCAGCCTAGGTGACAGAGTGAGACTCCAATTCAATGAATAAATAAATAAATAAATAAATAAATAGGAACAACTCTGAGTTCAAATCCCATCTCACGTCTGACCAGCCAACCTTGGCAGGTAACTATCTCATAAGATTGCTGAGTACTTAAAGAGATAACCTCATAAATAAAGTTCTGTTTCTCTTAGAACTTATTTTTTAAAGATTGATGAAGGTATGTGTCACTGATGTTAAGAACAACCTAGCTTGAGTCCTGTCCCCTTCCTGACACCTTTTTTCAACTACTTAAATTTACACTGACCTTTTTTTTCCCCCTCTGCTGGTCAATGTTTACAGCTAGAACCCCTTGAAAACCTAAGTAAAATCCTAAATGCTTTTGGGCACAAGAATTTCATGTGGCTTAATTTTATCTCCCAAACTAAACTGTAAATCTTTTTTTTTTTTTTTCATTTTATTTTGAATCCAGCCTGTTTTCTCTAGCATGGTGCAATGTTCGTTACACAATATGTACAAGACACATACTTGATTGCTTTATTTGCTGTATGTTTTTTTCATCTAAGTAGAAATATGGGCATTTGTCCCTGGGGTGAGCCCAAGCTCTGAGCTGACCTCGTATGCAGAGCCCACTTCCTGTCAGGGTATCCATTGACATTGTCACATACTGACGGGGACTCAGCTCAATCCCCTGCTCCACCAAGCCCTCTCTGTACATGTCATATTTTTTCTTAATGCCTAAATTTGAGGCTCAGATTCATGCAAATTGTTCACTGTTCTGGCCAGACTGTGGCCACCTGTGAGGTCGCAGAAATGCTGTGGAATATCTCAAGGGTAGAAAGGCCCTTAAACCAGGAATCCTGCCCAAATCGTAATGCAGGCTAATTACACACCTTCAATCCGGCAGTATGTGCTCCCCTGACAAGGTCCAGCTCCATTTCCTTTTCTTTTTTTTTTATGTTGAAGTCTCACTCTGTTGCCCAGGCTGGAGTGCAGTGGCACACTCATGGCCACTGCAGCCATGGCCTGCTGGGCTCAGGGGATCCTTCTGCCTAAGCCTTCCAACTACAGGCAGGTGCCACCACATCCGGTTAATTTTTTGATTTATTGTAGAGACGAGATCTCGCCAAGTTGCCCAGGCTGGTCTTGAACCCCTGAGTTCAAACAGTCCTCTCACCTCCGCCTCCCAAAGTGCTGGGATTACAAGCATGAGCCACTGCTCCCGGTCTGCTCCATTTTCTTGTTAAGACCTGATGAGAGGCATTTTATAAAGCAAGCACTGCTGCATTCTGCTGCTCAGCTGCTGTGGGACTCTGGAGGAATGTGTGTGCATTCAAGGGCAAAAGTGCCGTCCTGCATTGTGTGGAAGGTGTGCTTTGTGCCTGAACACTAAGATCTGCATAAAGCCCGCAATGTCTTCCCCACAATGTGCTCCAGCACATGGGCAGCTCCTTTTCAGCTGCGGGGCAACACATCTCTCTGAAAGGCACTCTGGCTGTCCATCTGACTGTGAGCTCTCACGTCTCACGTTCTGCAGCCTCCAGGCGCGGACAGTATCATCTTTCTGTTATGACTCCATCTGGTGAAAGCCTATTTAACTTTCTTTCCAGAGTGACTGATTTTGAGTGGGAAAAGCATTTATTTTCTAAGAAGAAAACAGCAATTAAGATTTCATAACCATGTGGCCTTGGGAAAATACCACTCATTTGCTACAGTCAACACTGCGGATTAGATGGTATTCTGTGCAAGACTGTTCCTCACATGGAAAGCTTGGTCTGTGTCTCAAAGTCTTGCTCTCCTCCTGGAGTGCCTGTCTCCCAGTCTTCCCATGGTCAAATTATTTCTGTCTTTGCCAGCTCAGGTACTACCTCCTCCAGGAAGCCTTCTCTGATTTATTCTCTGCTACGTTCTCCCCTTCTGAATTCTCATGGGGTTTTGTTTGCTTTTCTCATAGAATTCTTTGTTTTGTCTTAATACATGACTTTTACTCTTCTGCAAGGTCCTTGAGGAAAGAATCTGTGTCTTAACCATTATCATCCCCATAGTACCTAGTACAGTGCCTTACACATACAAGCCGCTTTTTAAATATTTGGTGTTGGAGGAGGTAGAAAAGGAATGATTGGGAAGCATCTGGACGAATTACACTCAGCCATTTTAATGTCCCCAAAACTGGTTCTTGTCTGATGATGATGGTGGTGAATATGACAATGACAATTAAAATAGTAACAGTGTTCATCATTCATTGAACACGCTACATTCTAAACTCTGCATTAAGCACTTTACATACATCATCTCAGGTAGTCCTCTGTTGTTATGCCTCATCTGAAAGAGGAGGAAACTTGGTTTTGGAGAGAATAAATAACCTGCCCACAACCCACTAGATAATTAAATGCTAAAATGAGTAAATAATAGAAGTGAGATTGGAACCCAGATCCATCTGACACCAGAGTGAGTATCGTTCACCATCTGTTACACTGAGAGTGTCATTGCTGTGGGCAGTGTGTGGTCATTTTAACAATACTGACTCTTCTAATCCATGAGTATGGGGTGTTCTTCCATGTGAGTCATCCACGATGTCTTCTATCAGTGTTTGTAGTTCTCCTTGTAGAGCCCTACGTGGAGGGAGCTGGGGAACATCATCCTAAGTGAACTGACTCAGAAACAGAAAACCAAACAACGCATGCTCTCACCTATAGGTGAGAGCTAAATGGCCACAAAGATAGAAATAATAGACACCAAGGACACCAACAAGGGGCGAGGGGAGAAGGGGGTTGGGATTCAGAAATTACCTACTGGGTGCAGTGTTCACTATCTGGGGAATGGGCCACCTGAGACTTCAATACCTACTGCTACACAATATGTCCATATAGCAAGCATACACTTGTACCCCCTGAATCTGAAATGTAATTTAATTTTTAATTTTTTTTTTTTAAGAAAGCAGAATTTATTGAGAGGACAGAAAAGTTCCCACAGTGGGAGGGACCCAAGGGGATTGCCCTTAATTTTTTATTTTAAAGATATGGGGTACAATTCAGGGTGAGGTATACAAACATGCAGGTACCCTTGTTGATGAGGTATGCTCCCCCTCCCTGACAGTTTCCTTCAACTGCCAATCCCACCACCCCTCCCCTGGTAGTTTCCCACTACTGCCAATCCCTTTATTATAGTATTATGATAATTGTTCAAGGTCCACTTATGAGTGAGAACATGTACTTTGTTCTTTGTTTCTGTGATAGATCACTGAGTATGATCGACTCTAAATCCATCCAAGCTGCTGCAAAGTCCATATGTTTGTCCTTCTTTATGGCTGTATAATATTCCATTGTGCATATGTACCCCTTTTTTTTTTTTATCCAGTCCAGTTTCAATGGGCAGTACAGTTGGCTCCATGCCTTTGCTATTGTGAATAGTACTGCAGTAAACATGCATATACAGATACATTTTTTATAGAATGATTTGAGTTCCTTTGGGTATATTCCCAACAGGGGGATTGCTAAATCATATGGAAGGTCAATTTCTAGTTCTTTCAAAAAATGTCACACTGTTTTTCAAAGAGGTTGCACTAGTTTGCATTCCCACCAGCCATGTAGAAGCGATCCTTTTTCTCCGCATCCTCACCAGCATCTGTTGTTGTTTTATTAATGATGACCATTCTTACTGGGGTTAGGTGGTATCTCAATGTGGTTTTGATTTGCATTTCTCTGATGATTAGTGAGGCTGAGCACTTTCTCATATGTCTGTTGGCTGCCCATATATCTTCTCCTGAGAAGAGTCTATTCATGTCTTTTGCTCACTTTTTAAGGGGGCTGTTTGGTTTTTTTTTCCTTTCAGCACATCTGAGTTCCTTGTAGATCCTAGATGTTAGATCTTTGTCAGATATACAGTTGGCAAATATTTTTTCCCATTCTGTGGACTGTCTCTCCACTCTCTTGATGGTTTCCTTTGATTTGCAAAAGTTTGTCAGTTTGATGAGGTCCTGCTTGTCTATCTTATCTCTTATGGCATGGGCACTTGGGGATTTGGTCAGGAATTGGTTGCCAGTTCCAACTTCCATAAGGGTGTCTCCTACATTTTCTAAGATTCTTATAGTTTGAGGTTTTACATTTAGGTCTTTGATTCATTTAGAGTTAATTTTTGTGTATGATGAAAGGTAGGGGTCTTATTTCAATCTTCTGCTTGTGATCAGCCAGTTTTCCCAGCACCATTTACTAAATAGGGTTTCCTCTTCCCAGTGGTTGTTGGGGGAGGCTTTGTCAAAGATGAGTTGGTTGAGAAATTGAGATTTTGCTTCCAGAATCTCTATCCTATTCCGTTGGTCCATATGCCTGTTCTTGTACCAATACCAGGCTGTTTTGATTATTGTAGTCTTATAGTAAAGTTTGAAGTCTGAAAATATATGATACCTTCTGCTCTGTTTACCACCTAAATCTGAAATTTTTTAAAAAGTGTCATTGAACAGGTTCTGCTTTATGTGACCAAATCCTTTATGTGACCAAATCCTCTTTCATTATTTTCTCAAGGGCTGGACTGGGGTCAACAGGGAGAAGTGATATGCTTGTGAACTCAGACTAGAATGAAAGCTTTAGCAGCTAGAAAGAGCATTGTAAGACAGTTTCATAGTTGTCCCCATGACCTCCATGGTGCTACTAAGATGAGGAAATGGAACACCAGGACTGGGTGAGTATTCCCAGGCTGCTGGACTTTGCAAGGCACTGTCATAGGCCTGCCAAGCCTCTTTTCATGTTGGCGACTTTATAAATGACTATAATTGCACCAGGCTTTGGTCGAAGTCTTTGAGCCCAATAAAAATGTCAAGCTCATTAAGAAGGTTTTCAAGACCAAATAAACTCTGAAGAGGCTATAATCTTTGATGGCTCTAAATTTGTGAATCACAAGAATGTGGAAAAATCTAGCTGCCATGTACAGAGCTACTGAAATGTCACTGTTTATTGCTTCAATGTCGTCTTGAAATGGAAGCCTGGTTGCAAGATCAGAAATCTCTCCTGAAAAAAATCACAACACTCTTTTTCTTTATTGTGACAAAGCTGCTATGTGTATAAGCCATCCTGTGTGTGTCACAGAGCAAAGTCTAGAATAAACACAATTTTGATTAGCCTCTAGTCATGGCCAGAATTTCACCCTATTGGAAATGTTTAAAGCTAGACCCCAAGGGCTTTTTTTTTTTTTTTTTTTTCCTTTTCAGGGTAGCTTAGGAAAACCATATGAAAAGCAGCATTATACTTCAGAAGATGTCACAGGCTGTAGGAGGTAGGATTTTGGCAAGGTCATAAGTGCTGGATTTGGAGAGGCACTTCCAGGAGACAGAACTGAGCTGAGATTGAGGACAGTGATCAAGAACATGAGCCTGCTGGAGCTAAGGTCCTCATATTTGTGTCTTAGTCTGTTTTGCATTTCTATGAATGAATCTCTGAGGCTGGGTAATTTATAAAGAAAAGAAGTCTATTCTGCAGGCTGTACAAGATGGTGCCAGCATCTGCTTCTGGTGAGGTCTCAGGAAGCTTCCAATTATGGTGGAAGATGGGGGCGGGAGGTGATGGGCATTCCACATGGGAAGAGAGAGAGAGTAAACTGTGGCAGAAACCACCTCAAGAAAGTATTTCCAAGAGGAAGGAGTAGTCATCTGGGCCAAAAGTTCCTGTTAGATCAAGTAGGATAAGGACTCAGAATTGGCCGTTGGATTTAATAACATGACATCTTCAGTAACCTTGATCATGGAATTGGAAATGTCTGCAGGTAGTGAGGGCAGAAGCTTGACTGCAGCAAGTTCAAAAGAAGATGTTGTCTCTGTTTGGTTTTTGGTTACTTTGTTTTCTTTTTCCTCCTGCTCTCAAACACTGCCCTTGGTCCTTGTGAAAAGCAAAAAGACAAAGGAAATTTCTCCAAGACAGCTCTTCTAAACTACTCTGTGCATGACTGGGCAGAGAGACCACAGAATCTATGCTATTTTCTGTGGTTGGTGTCTGGCTTCTTTGGAGATGGCGACATTTTTCAGCAGTGTGATCATCCATTTTATATTCCCTGTCACTTAAGCTTCCGTGGCAAAGCAACTGCAGTTCAGAGGCAGGGAACACCAGCAAGGAGGCAGGAGAAACTGCCCCAGGGAACAAGACCTCCCAGAAACAACACATTTCAAATGGCAACTGTAGTGTGGCCATCCTCAAAATTGGGTAATAAATTTTGAAAACATTTCGGGGTGGGGGGAAGGCAGGGCTGGGTGACAATTTGGTTTTGGAGGGGTGTGTGAGGGAGTTACACTGAAGCTTTGGGGGAACCAAGGCCCCAACAGAAATGTATTGGTAGGAAAAGTTGAGCCACATAGTGAGTCATAAAAAGAGAGACTGTCACTGACTAGAAACAGACCAGAGAACCAGCATGTATGAGTGTGGACCAGGGTCCCTGACTGGGAAGTGGTGGAAGGAGTCTGTTTCACAGGAGAGGTGGGATTTTAGAAGCCTTTCCAAAGACTGAGAGAGGCAGCTTGGTTGTCTCAGGGATAAGGCATGAGGAAGATCGCAGGCAGATGGTCCAGCCTACAAGAACGCTCCAAGGCAAGGATGGATGGTGTTTGTCAATGACAAGAATGCTGAGAGGTGACCGCGGCAAGTTGGGGTATTGGAATAGGAGATTCGCACTCCCGCACTCATTTGCCTCAATGCTAAGACCCAAATGTTATGCCCAGCACTTGAGGAGTAAAAGGTGAGCAAGGTATGGTATCCAAACTTGATGGAGGTCAGTGCCATTCGGTGAAACAAGTGTGTGGGCCTCACAGCACAAAGCATGATACGGGTCAGAACTGGGGAATAAAGAGGCTGCTCTGGAGAGCTCAGGGCTGGGGGGGGGCCTCAGTGAGGGTGTGACTTTGGGGTCGTGCTGAATAGGGCCTCGCTGGGTGTAGTCAGGAAGGACCTGTAACATTTTCCAAATGAGCCAAAACTAGGAAATGTGGGAGACCCTGAAAGGTCTCAGGAGGCAGAGGGAGTTCACGATTATGGAAGTGCCTAGAAACTGGAGGAGAAAAGGGGGTGAAGTGGAAAGAGGCAAGATGGCCCCATCATCAGTAGCTTTCTGGCACCTGCTGAGAGGGGCAGGTCTCATTAGTGACATGCCTTCGGTGTAATACTTCCTTCGTTAAGGCTTTTTCAGTCTAGTTGTGATCTTCCCATTTTAAAAAATATGTACTTATGGTAGAAAAATTGTAAGACATCAAAAAGTAGAAAATGATCCTCCATTGTTAGTAATCTGACATACTTCTTCCTGGTATTATATACATTCTCTACTATCCTTTTATTACTTAACATTGTAAAGGGGATTTCCCACATTGTTACAAATTGTTTTTTGTTGTTGTTTGTTTCGTTTCTTTGTTTTCTGAGTTGGGGTTTCACTCTTTCACCCATGCTAGAATGCAGTGGCATGATCACAGCTTACCACAGCTCAATCTCCTGGACTCAGGTGATCCTTCTGCTTTAGCATCCTGAGTAGCTGGGACTAGGCAGGTGCCAACATGTCTGGCTAATTTTTTTTACTTTTTTGTAGAGACAAGGTCTCACTATGTTGCCCAGGCTGATCTCAAACTCCTGGACTCAAGTAATCCTCCCGCCTCAACCTTCTAAAGTATTGGGATTACAGGCATGAGTTACTGCATCCAGCCTTATTATAAATTTTTTTAGCAACATCATTATATGCAATATCTAAAATTCCATCATGTGAGTATACAGTTATTTATGTAATTATTTCCTCAGTGCTGTGCATTGGGGTTGTTTCCAGCTTTAAATAAATATAAATAAAGTTGTAATCAACATGTTTGTCTGTAAATCTTTGGCCTTCAGGTAATGCCTTTAGGATTAGTTCTCATCATTGGAATATCTGGTTCAAAGGCCATGAGCATTTTAAGTTTCTTGATCACTATCAAGGGTAAATGACTTTCCAAAAAGTTCTTTGAGTCCATGTTTCACCTTCCAGTATTTCACTGCAGACTCTCCAAAAGTAAAAATTGTGATCTAAAACTTGATATCAATAAATCCTCCTGATATAAATATGCAGTGAGTATTATCCCCAATGTACAGAAAATGAAAGTGAGGGGGGTTATTTCACGCCCCAAGTCACATAGTAAGGCACAGAGACAGAACCAAGGCCCATGGCTCTTTCCGTGATGGGCACCACTGGAATATTTTAGATCTGGAAGTGACATGAAGTAAGGGTCTCCCTGGTCTGCTCTTCTTAGTGCTGGCTTATCTATTGGTAATGAGTGTGAGGCAGATTCACTACCAACTGGTGCCAGATAACTCCTTCTTCATCCACCATTGTTTTTCAGAGCATTTATGGACTAAACAACCGATTATGTGGAAGGGGGAAGAAAAGAAGAGAAAATATAATGATAGTTATTCATGCTAATCGGTAACACATATATGAGTTGATACAAAGTAATTAACACACGATCCACTGTAGCACTTTCTGAACAGCGTTGTAGGGTTCATAACTGGAGAAGGGGTCACTTCGCTAGGAATAAGGTTGAGTTGTTCTTAACTCACTCCCGTCTCTGATTCCTCAAACATCTCCTCAGTCTTTCAGATCTGAGGCGGGGTCAGAGGTAATGCACTTCCAGGGGCCAGTGTCACCTTGAGATTTAACTTGAACTGTGACCAGATTGGCCACATAGATTTGGTTTGCTCTCTTGAAAGACCTAAGTGGCCAGTAATCTCACTTGGTCACACATGGAGGGAGAGAGTGGAAGAAAAATAGCAATCAGAAATATCATGTATTGAGTACTTACTCAAGTGTATTTCTGACACTTACGAGAAAGTGAATTCGCTCTGGCATGCTTGGGACCCAGTAAGGAAGCCAAATCAAATGCAGACTCCTGGTATAGAATCCAAGACTGTCATCAACAACAGAGAGGTGAAAAGTGTTTGCAAAGCGATTTAAATAATCCATTTCAAAGCACATCCAATTTTTGTTGAGCTAGACATGGTGATATGCACCTGAAATCCCAGTTACTTGGGAGGCTGAGGCAGAAGGATTACTTGAGTCCAGAATTTTGAAGCTGCAGTGAGCTGTTACCATGCCACTGCATTCCATCTCTTAAAAACAATTTTTTTTGGTCATCTCTGCTAGTCTTTCTGCAGTACACTGTTCCTTTTTTTCATATCACATCTCTCTATTTGCTATTATGTATTTATTTGTTCAACCTTTCCCAAGCTCCTTTGATTGTAAACTCCTGCTAGAGAGAGGGACCATGTCGGTACTGTTTGAGTATATTTCCCAACTCTGTATCTAGCACATAGCACAGAGCTTGAAATGTAGTAAGTGTTCCAGTAATATTTGCTCAATAAATAAAAAAATACAAATAATTCATATTCGTGTAGAAAAAGCTGACTAATACCCAAATAACGTACAAAAGGTAAAGCAAAAACTACCCACCATACCACCACTGACAGACAGCTGTTAGCATGTTTTATTTTGGGATTTCTATTTGGATGTGTACAACGACATACCATATTTACATGGTTAAAACCATTCTGCATTGGAGGCTTCATAGTCTGGTTTTTCCACTTAATAAATAACTCAGGAAAAAAAAGCACATCCAACCATGCACATTCCTTCCCTGACTTAAAGAACACACTGGTATTAAGTAAGAAGAAAGCGTCAGATTGACAAGTAATTGATTATGATGCCTGCTGGGTGTCTCAGAGGGAAAATATTTTGCAGGGAGGCAGGGAATTGTAGCAACCTTTTGCCCTGTGGGATGTGTCACCCTCTTTGCAGAGGACACCTTCTGCCATCTCCCTTGCTTCCCCTTGGTTTTTTTATTCATTGCTCCTTTCAGGACAAGAGGACATCACACTTCCTGAATATGTGTGAACTGCAGAGACCCACCATCATCCAGAGAACTGTGATTCTTAGGAAGGCACTGTGGTATACTCTAGGTGATGAGTTTTCACACTAGAACGTTTGTGGTGTTACAACAGGGTTGAAATCAGCAAAGGCATTGCCCTTTGGAGAAACCGTCCATCCTGCAATGACAGAGTGGGTTCCACTTAGTGGTGACAGGGACACAAGGCACTCCTGGTTCCAGTAATTTACTAATGCTCTCTTTGCTCAAGTGTAAACATGGATGTCTTGTAGACATTTATATACCTATTTACTGGGATATACTCATACATTTAATAGACTCTCCTTCCCCATGTTGTATAAAATATCTTTATAATTCTTTGCTTACATAATGAAAGGTAATACCCTCCTAGTCATTCCCCAAATATAAATTGGAGGGGAGCAGAGAGCAGAAGTGGCAATTATGTCATGAGAGTGGGGATCTGGAGAGGTGCACCTTGGTGAGTAGACACGTATGCACATGTGTGCATTTATATATGTGCAGCTGTGTTCCTGTGTGTGCATGGAGAGGAGAAAGATGGGTATGAAGAAGATTGCGTGAATAAACAATGTGCTAGCCTAGCTTCTTGGTATACAACTACTCACAGAAACCTTGGCACTTTTAAAAGTGCTTTTAGATACCTTAAAGAGAAAGCACTGACATGGCCACTGCATTTGGCCTGAGCCTTAGTTATACCTCTATTCTACTTGTGCAATTAGTACATCTGATGTGGATATCAGGGGCTGGCCTGGCAGACAGATTCCAGTTCCCTTCTGTATGTACTTCCCTTTCAGTTTCCTGGTACTGTTATGCTGATCCATTTTCTGAGTCAGGCATTCCAAGGGTCCTGAGTTTCTGAGAAGAATACCATTTTCCTTCTAGAAAGAGATGAAGGATGGAACCAGGACTGCCTTTTCTATTTGACATGCCCATTTCCCACCACGAGCCCCTCCCTCATCAACCCCTGTGCCCATTCACAGTGAAAATCCCACTGTTTGCTTCTTTTCTCAGTGAACATCCTATGAATGCCTACTCCACACTGAGACTCAGTCTATACATAGGAAACACAGATCAATAACAACTAGCCATTGTATAATATGACAGGTGAGCGATTAATGTTATGGGCGGAAGAGAGAGAAGGATTAACCTTGCAAGAGAAGGTCAGGGAAGGTTTCAGAGAACATGACATTTCAGTTGAGACTTACAGGATACTCTTTGTTTGCCAAACCAGTGAGAACAATTAAGGCAGAGCCTACAGCATGGGGAAAATCCCCAAGTCAGGAATGTGCATGATAGGATTAAGGACTGGAATTGTCTGAAGTGCTTGGATCCCAGGGGGCTGGATGAGGATGTAAATTGGGGGGTGGGTGGGAAATGGCTATAAATTAGGTTGGAAAGTTAGTCAGGGAAACTTAGAAAGTTAGAGGCCTGTAGTCTTTGAGCTGAGCAGCCGTGGGAGTGCTGCATTTAAGTTAGTGAGGACTGTGTATCATCTGCAACTAAGACAAGCGGGTTCTCAGAAATACTTCTCTTCTTAGCTAGTCCTCTGGAAACGAACAGCCCTCCAAGACTTGGGAAATACTAGCTGTGTGGTCAGGGAGGGGCCTGGGGGCCAAGGAGACCTTTGGAAAAGGGTCATGAGAGACCAATAGCTTTGTGCTTTTGTCAGTGTGGTCACTAAAGGGGAACTAATGCCTTTTGTAAAAGGAGGTGATGAGGCTTTCTAAAGTCAGGCAGATGAGCTCCAAGTTTCAACAATCACCTCCTGGTGGGATTGATGCCAGACTTCTGCAAACCTCTTGTGGAAGATGGTGCCTTGAAGGATTTCCAAATGTAGATATTTCATAGGGAAAGTGGTTGCGTGGAGATGGGGCATCTGGAATTCAAAGGGCAGGCCACAGGAAGCACAACTGGTGTCCCAGGCTCTGTGAGGTCACTCGCATTATGAGTGTGTGAACCTAACACTGTCAGGCTGTTTTCTGGGCTGACACCCATGAAAGGGCTGGGTTCCATGGCTGCAGCTGCTGGCAGAGAAAAAAGGGACATGCAGCTGCTTAAACTTTTGACACATTGCTATGGAACTGGAATGGGAGGCCATTCAGCTTCCTCTCTAGTCTGCTATGCCTTCTGAATTCGACAGTTGAAAGGGTCACACTCAGAAAGAGGCTTCAGCTGTGAAATTATTTCCCAGCAAAGAATTAGTGCACTGATATAGTTCAAAGGCCCAATCCAGAGACCTCCAAAGAGTTTAGCACAAGGTGGATGAGTGTTACTTTCCTGAAGTCTCTGTTGGTTGCTAAATGCAGCTAAGACAGAATGCCATTGCCATCAGTAATGCTTAATGCAAAAGCATTGTGAAATTCACAGTGACTTATGGAAAAGCAAATGCATTTTCATGGCCAGAGTAAGGGCGTAGCATTTGCATAAGCCATGCTGGGGAACAGCAACAATTTCCAAATCAAGTTTCAGGACCTCAAGCCCTGTGAGAAGCCTGCATCAGAAGAGCTGTATATGCCAATAAAGTCAAGAAATGTTGTGTATTATTTGCCCCTGTTGGAGACTCACAAGGCCTACTGGGATAGTCAAGACTCTAAGATGTCTCCCACCAAGAAAACTTGGTCAACTTGGTATAATTTAACATTTCCCAAATGTGTTGCCCCTAGATCCATTGTTTGTTTGCTTGTTTGTTTTCTATTTTAACATCATTTTAAATCCTGCAGAGTCAGAATGACTTTAGGAAATCCTAATTCAGAGAGTTAAGATATAACTACTATAATCCCAGCACTTTGGAAGACTGAGGCGAGATGATTGCCTGAATCCATGGGTTTGAGACCAGCCTGGGCATTATGGTGGGACCTTGTCTCTAAAATAAATAAAAAAATTAGCTGGGTGTGGTAGTGCACACTTGTAATTCCAGCTACTTGGAAGACTGAGGTGGAAGAATCGCCAGAGTCCAGCAGGTCGAGGCTGGGGTGTCCATGAGTGTGCTACTGCCCTCCAACCTGGGCAATGGAGTGAGACTCCAACTAAAAAAAAAAAAAAAAAAAGATATAAGTAGATGGAGGATTTATGGATTTATCAGTTGTCTTTTTTTTTTTTTTTTTTTTGTCAATTTATTTATTTTTGGTCGGGGTCTCACTCTGTCACCCAGACTGGAGTGCAGTGTGGTACAATCAAGGCACTGCAGCCTCACCTCCTGGGCTCAGGTGCTCCTTCGGCTTCAGCCTCCCGAGTAGCTGGGATGATGGGCTCACAACCACACCCAGCTAATTTTTTGATATTTTGTAGAGACGAGGTTTTGCTGTGTTGTCCAGGCTGGTCTCAAACTCCTGGGCTCAAGTAATCCTCCCACCTCAACCTCCCAAAGTGCCCAAATTACTGATGTAAGCCACCACACCCAACCTTGTATTTTCTTTCTTCTGGCAATGTTGAGCCAGTTCATCTTTAGCCACAAGAGATAAACATGGAGCCACCTGTATGAAATGAGTCACAATCCCTCTCTCCAAATCTCTGTCTTTATCTAGACCTTGTTATTTTCACTCCCCACATTCACCCAAGCAAAGCTAGCCTGACTGCATCTTTGTTTGTGCCTCTACAGCCTGTTTATTAACCCAAACCCTCACCAACTAGTGTGCTCTGAAGAGTTTTTCCCATCCACACACAGGCTCATAGCTCATCTAAACCACAGGTTCCATGCAGAACCTACATACTCCAATAAACCAGTCCTGATGAAGTGAAAAGTAGTGTCACATTTTGGCCAAATTCCCAACCAACTTATATGCCTTTCTTTTTCATAGAGTGTAAGTGTAGCTGATCTGGGCTTTGTATATTTGTAACTGATATTTGTTCAAGGTCTGAATGGAGGTTTGCTGCATCTAGACTAGTCCATAAACTCACTGAAGAAATAGATTCTTTTTCTGCCCCCACCCCATAATACAGGGAATATTTATTAATGCAATCTTTAACCATGGAAGCCACACCCAGACTCCCAAATTCTGAGGTTGAGGCAGGACATCGGAATGGCAGAAGAGAAATGTTTGCTTCCTAAAGTACTTTATTCTTATCTTTCTCCAAAACCCACCAACTCTGTGTTGGCTAAATATTTCTCTGTCTCCTCCAGATAAAACTCTTCTTCCCAAAAGCGTTTGGGGTAGCCTGTCATGGTGGCTCAGCCTATAATCCCAGCATTTTGGGAGGCCAAGGCAGGAAGTTAGCTTGAGGCCAGGCGTTCAAGACCAAAAGTGTTTGGGAAGAACTTGACCTAGTTCTTGCATTGCCTCACCACCATTTACTTCACTCTGTTATATTCCAGTTTCGGTTCAATAGAATTGAACTGCTCCTGAGGACGCTAGAAGCTGCCTAATTACCAAATCCAAGTACCATTTTCCTAGCTTTGACCTTTCACCTTGTTAGAGCTTTCTGGAGAATTCTAGTCTCCTAACTGAGAGGATGCTAAATTCTCCTGGTTCTCGCACTGACTCTTGGAGTTTGTCCACCCATTGTCCATCTTTCACATGGAATGTTGCCATTTATTTAATCTCATCCATCTCCAGCAGCCTAGTGGGTACTGTCCCACCTCTGATTTCTTTTTGAACACCCTGGGGGATACACATTCCAGCACACTGTATCTGTCACTCCTCCAAACATTTCTTTTGTTTCTTTCTTTCTTTGCTTTTTTTTTTTTTTTTTGAGTCGGAGTCTCACTCTGTCACCCAGGCTGGAGTGCAGTGGCACACTCACAGCTACCGCAGCATCAACCTGCTGGGCTCAGGCAATCCTTCCAACCTCAGACTTCCAAGCAGGTGAAACTAGAAGCATGCGCCACCATGCCCAGCTAATTTTTTGATTTATTGTAGAGATGAGATCTCACCAAGTTGCCCAGGCTGGTCTCGACCCTGAGGGCTCAGGCAATTCTCTCACCTCGACCTCCTAAAGTGCTGGGATTATAGGCATGAGCTACTGCACCCAACCTCCTCCAAGCATTTCTATCTCTCTCAATTTACCTGAATTCCCAGGTAAATTGAATTTAAAACATCAGGATTATCTTTGACTCTCTTCTCTGCCTGGTTTCCTGTGACATTTGTGACTGTGATACATATAAATTATGATGCACAAGGACAGATCTATAAAGGGCATTGATTAAAAATAAAACGTGGGCAGGCGCAGTGACTCACGCCTTAATCCCAGCACTTTGGGAGGCAAAGGTGAGAGGATTGCCTGAGTCCAGGGATTCAAGACCTGCGTGGGCAACTTGTTGAGACCTCATCTCTACAATAAATCAAAAAATTTAGCCATGTGTGGTGGTGCATACCTCTGGTTCCAGCTACTTGGAAGACTGAGGTGGAAGGATCACCACAGCAGGTCGAGGCTGCAGTGACTGTGAGTGTGCCACTGCTCCCCAGCCTGGGAGACAGAGTGAGAGTCTAACTCATTAGAAAAAATAAAAACAAAAATAAATAAGATAAAACGTAGGTAGGTAGCTACTTAAATTCATAAAAGAAGACAACCAAGCAAAACCCTTCAGTTCATCTCACTTTCCCGTGATGAGGAATGCCATGGAAAAGAAACGAGAACCAGAGGAAGGGGAGAAACTTTCAAAGGAGCCCCATGATGCTGCAGCCTTGATCAGGCTTGCAAAGGGTAGTTACAGTGGGCAGAAGGCCTCTCGCACCCAGGATGAACACAGAATGGGACTTAGGAAAGTGGGGTCAGGAAGACCAAGGCTGCAATCAGTTGAGACTTTTGAACAAAGGGCTTCCAGATCATGTGGATATCTTGCTGGTCTGCAGATAAGCAAGGTAGCAGAACCAACTGTCAGGGTCATGTGTGCGTTTGAAGGATAGACATCTTGACTTGGGTACCGCTGCCACCACCTTTCCTGATAATGTGATACTGGGAAAGTTACTGAGACGTGTTTTTCCATTTGTACGCAAGGATGAAAATATCTTCCTCATCAAGTTGCTCTGGGGATTGAAAAGGACTAAAGGAATATATAGTCTGTATTATGTATAAATATATATACATATATGTTTATATATCTCATGTATTTTATACAAAGTGTATGTTCAAAAGATGGAACATTTTTTTCTTCTCCTCTTCCTCTTCTTTATCATCATCTTCACGATCCTTTAGAGCAAGTAGATCCAGAGTGGAGGGTCAGGCTTATTCCTTAGGCCCCAAGAACAATGCTAACCATGTCAAAGAGAAATAAGGGCTGTTTCTACTGGATTCTGTCTTGTCCTGGGTGGAAGTTGCTCCTTGCTGGAGAGAGATGTCAACAGCAGGGTACAGAGTCACCTGCAGCCCTGTCTAGGGTGAGGGGATGGAGCATCCAGACATCTGAGATGAATCTGGGCTCCCCACCAACACCTGTTGTGTGCAGGTTGACCCCAGGTCCCCAGGCAAAGATGCCCCTTCAGTGGGGATAAGCATGTGTGCCCATAAGCAACTGTAACTTGTGCACTCACAGGACTCCCTGTTGGATAGAGGCTTCCTAATGGCAGAAACTGTGCCCCATTCACTGTCCCATGACCAGCCCCCAACCCAGTGTCTGGCCCAGAACAGACACACAATACAGATGTGCCAGTTGAATGAGAAACTAGAGTAGAGATGGACAAATGCCCACATTTCCAAATGGAAGATGGGTGTAATTTGGGAACTACAGATATCCAAGCTTGATGGCAGTTCCTTAAAGAAAAAATCTAGAACAGACTGAAATAGCTGCTTTTAGATCTCCGCAATTCATCTAGAAATGGTGGGGAAATTTGAGCTTCAGTAAAAACCACTAGTGCAATGAAAAGGCTTAAAAAACACATCTAATTGTAGAATGCACTAATAGGAATAGAGGGTCCTTGTGTTGTGTTAGACTCCCAAAGACCCTAAAAGGGAAGGTGCTGTGTCTGAGAGGCTGAAGACCCAGAGACGACGCATGAGATGTGGGCTTCACTCAGGAACTTGTGAACAGGGAAGGCGGTTCAGATCCAGGGCTGGACAGGAAAAAACCACACCCAATTGTGAAAGGCACATGGGTTGCCAAGCATCTTACATAGGGCAGAGGGCGGATTCAGTGTGGAAAGGGTGGAGTTTATAGTGCGCAGGGGCAGTGTGAGAATGTATTTACACATGTTGCATGTGTACAACCTGCCTGCGATTTCTCTCTAAGGGTGGGATTTTGTGTGTGTGCATGTGTGCTTGTGTGCGTGTGTGTGTGTATTATAATGAACTAAAGGTAACCAAAGGTTATAGGCATTGATTCAGGCATGCTAATCCATTGTGAACCAGCCCAGGTGGACAGGGGTGGTTGGGGGCAGGGAACGACTGCCTCAAGGAAGGGTGATTGACAGCCGAAGATTTGGTCAGCAGGCACAGAGAACACTTTCCCCATGACCTCATTATGACCTGCATGCCCAAGCGTGGAGCCTGAGACGAAGGGGACATCCCAGGGCGGCCACCTCCAGGGCCCCATCCCAGGTTCCAGCCCCCAGCTTGGGGCCATATCCAGGTGTGCTCATGTCACCATTGAGTGTGGGTCACCCTACACCTGACCAGTCACAGTCTTCTTGTGTTTTGCTGGTCAGACCACACTGTGTTCCATCCTGAGCAGCTTATGTTTAGGACTCTGATAAACTAAGTCATGCCCAAGGGAGGGTGACCAGGACCAGTAATATAGGGCCTCTATCAGAAGAGGACAGCTGAGAGATGGCATGATGGAACCTGGAAAGGAAGAGGTGGAGGAAGGCAAGAGGGGACAACATGCCATCTTCAAAGCTTGGAAAATAGGGGCAGACCTGTTCCCTACAACTCATTATGGCAGAACGGACCTGTGGAAGTAGTAGGGGCTGGATTCGATCCTCAGAAAGAAGAATTTCCTAGAAAATAGAATGGCCTCCTGATGCAGAGAGCTCTCTTCACTGGAAATGTTCTAGCCATGGTTCGATAACTTGTTCAGGGAAACCGGAGATGGGATTCCTGCATTGAGTAAGAGGCTTGAACTGGGTGGTCTTCAACTCCAGGCATCCGTGACCACCCCACTGCATTCATCATGAACAGGATTAACTCTCTACAAGAAATTTCTCCAGATTAGAGCCACTGTGTGGCAGAGCCCCCAGGAGGCTCCGTTCACATGGTTTTCTAGGTCAACTGCTCACTGTAACCCATATCTGTAGTAGGAACTGAAGAGTTCAGTCATTAATTTAAAGTGACTTTCAACCTGTCACCAGGGAGTGGCCAATCTATAATTACTTCTAATGATTAGAAGATAGTTTGTGATTTCTATAATTGATTCACACTGTATCATGTGATATCATAGCAAATGTCAGCAGTTTAGAGGGAAAAACAGACTAACTTGCTCCTATCTGAGAGTCTAACATTCCTCGAATTCCTTATCTCAGATTCCTCTCTTCCAGTTGATGTTAGAACATTTAATAATAATCCACCTTTTTAATAAAATCAGATACAAGTCAGAAATGAAGTAATAGAAGTATGTGGAATTAAACTATAATACTTTTTCTTAAGTCATTTTTAGTTAAAAAGTGTTCACCATCATTTAGGTTTAACTTCTGTTTTTGTCAATAAGTTCTTATCGCCTGCTCCTTTTAAAATTTTCCTTTCTTTCATTTCCTTTCATCTCCTTTTCCCCCCAAGAACTTAAATTTTGTTAAGCTTTCCCAGGACTCAATTAACATCACTTAAATTTTTTTTTTTTTTGAGACCTGCTAAGTCTTGGAGCTGCTGCCTTTAAACTCAGCCGAACCCTGGAAACCAATTCTGTAGCCAAACATTTGGCTTTGGTTTAGAGGCAGAAGTCAAAAAGGGGACTTGATATGCAGGTGTGATACAAAGCTGGTCTTAAAAATACAGATGTTATTACCCCTGGGCCCTAGAGACCTGGAACAAAATGCAGCAAGCCACCAGCAGAGGTGAAACAATGGTCATAAAACGCTTTCTCCATTCCTGAGTTTTGCTGAGCTGTCTCTGCTGCATTTAGTGACTATTTAATAACACTAACAGCTCTTTGAGCTAAATTGTTAACATTTGGGGAACAAGGTTATGTAAAACAAAATTGAATTACAGAAACAATTTTCCAGTTAGCTCTGGCATTTCTTTATTTCTGTTTATCTTTTTCCTCAAAGGAGCCATTGACCAGTTCCTCCCCAGCTGGCATGAGCTGATGTCCAAAGACCGCAAACAATCAGCGCATACCTCTGAACAAGAAGGGTCCCTATTTTCCATCTCTGGTCCCAGCCCAAAGCTTGATAGCACATTCAGTCATGGAAAGATCTAGAACCAAGAAGTATCCAAAGTGATCTTTGAAAGAAAATTAGGACGCCCATTTAACCTCCGTAAAGTTTTCTTAAAACTTCTCTCTTACCACCAAGTATGTTGGCTCAAGCCTGTAATCTGAACACTTTGGGAGGCCGAGGTGAGCGGATTGCCTGAACAGCCTGGGCAACTTGACAAGACCTCATCTCTACAATAAAAATAAAAAATATTAGCTGGGCGTAATAGTGCGTGCCTGTAGTTCCGGCTACTTGGAAGGTGGAGACAGAAGGATTGCCTGAGCCCAGCAGGCTGACGCTGGGATGGCCATGAGCATGCCACCTCACTCCAGCCTGGGTGACAGAGTGAGACATCAATTCAAAAAAAAAAACTTCTCTCTTACTCTAGTGCTGTAGGGGGTAGTCTTATTTAGATGTAGAAACAGCGTGAATTGACAGGCGACATTTAAGACAGAGGCACTTTCTAGTAAAATTGAAAATGCACACACCATAAAATCAGTAATTCCACTTCTAGGTATAGACTTCAGGGCAACTCGCCCACATGCGCACAGCTTAGCAGCAGTTAAAATGAATAACTCGATGCATATGTGTCGACATGGGCAGCTCTCAAAAACAACAGAGTGAAGAATGCAGGCTACTCAAGATATGTTACCATTATGCAAATTTTTCAATAAAACACAAAACATACTGTGTAAAAGCCTGGCTACACCCCAGCATCACAGACTGCCTCTAGGGAGGGGATGGGAATGCAGAAGGATACAAAATGTTCTTGATATTGATAATGTTATGCTTCCTCTAAAATTAAACTACCTTAAGCAAATGTAACAAAAATTTAATTTGGTGAGTACTGGGATATTACTTTCCATACTCTTCTGTATCTTTACATAGTTTACAAAAAAAAAGCCAAACCAGGATTTAAACAAAGAGGATGAGGTACCATCAAGCACCTGCAAATCCAGCAGAGGAGAGCTAGCTGCATCTGGAAAAACAAGCCAAAGCCTCAGTCCCCAGACTGAGAACAGAGGCACCAGGAAAGTTATGTCTGAACCAGTTCATTATTTTCTCTTAAAATAATGACCTGAAAATTCCATACATGCTTGTGGTTGAAGGACTCATGTCCTGGTCATGTTCTACTTGCCTGACACATTTTTAATCCCACTTTGTGTTAATATAAACTGACATTAATATAAATGGACATAATACAAATTGACTTCTTATCTATTCTGTTACTTTGTGGCTCAAATTTTCTCTTCTCTCTGTACATTATATTCTAAAGTGTAACCCCAAACAGAATGTGGAGGCAAACAGCACAGCCTACTCTCTATTTCAGGTAGAATAAATACAAGTGGAAATAAATACATACATGTGGAAGAAGGTCTGTTTGACAGTAGCAGGTCATTTTTCCAACTCATTCAATTAACACCTGATTGGAAATCCCAACCAAGGTTTGAAGTCATTTAAATATTTCTTATTAAGACTTCTGTTCAGCCAGTATCTATTCAGAATCATCTCATATCATCTGTGTCCAGAATGATCAGCCTAGAAGACTTTAAAATTATATCCAGACTCTTTAGGAATCCATGCACAATCCCAAAGTCGTCAGAAGAAAAACATGGGATGCCCTACAAGTTGTAATGGTGCTATGGTTTAAAGGCCTTTGTGGTTTAAAGGTGTCATAAGAGGGAGGCATAGTGGGAACAGCTCAATGATTGTGGCTGGACAAACCAGACTTCAGGTCCCAGTTCTACACTTTACTGCTGGTGAGTTCTTGCAAAAGTTGCCCAATTCTCTAATATTATATTCTATTTTCTCATCCAGAAAATGGGGCTGATAAGAATTTAAAAAGTAATGAAGAATGCTGAATATCATGTCTAACATATTGAGAGTATTAAAAGCATGGTTGCAATTTCTTCTCCCTTGTCCTTGTCACAAAACACAGGTAGAGGCATGTGAATGCTGTGCATGTCTACAAAGACCCAAATTTGCATGTAATGTGTTAACATAGAAAAAATATGAATCCAGCCTTGGTCAGATTGATATACCAAGATTTTGCCTGGAGATTGTAACCATCCATGGGTCCTTCACCAGAATGAAGGTCATCTTTTTTTTTTTTAAGTCGATATTAAACCACAATCACTTATGCTTGTTGAAGATCATCTTCTTGCCTGATGACTTGTCATTAGGAGGGTACCCAGAGTAGCTAGTTCATTGTTCTGGCTGGATAACTCAGCTAAAGTAACCCTGATGATAACTGTGGTAACAAATAACACAATTAAATCTATGACATCTGATCTACGACGTATGATCTTGGACAAGGCTTGAGAGGTGAATCCTCAGGATGGATAGATTTAAGCTGCACCTATTTGATGCCATCCTTCCAA
This sequence comes from Cephalopachus bancanus, assembly GCA_027257055.1. NCBI lineage: Eukaryota > Metazoa > Chordata > Mammalia > Primates > Tarsiidae > Cephalopachus > Cephalopachus bancanus. The sequence goes on along the minus strand of JAPVLO010000288.1, from coordinate 733,760 downwards.
CCTTGCCTACCCCTCCAGCCTAGACTCACAGCCCTAGTCACCACTGTTAATCGTGGGGGCACATCTTAGCCCTACAGTGGGGTAGAGAGTTGAAAAAGTCAGCACCCAGTGGGTCAACTTCTGACTGGGAGTTCAACCTCTGTTCCTGTCTCCTTATTGGTGACTCCTTTTTGTGTCATCTTGGACAAAAACTTTCTGTGGCTCTAAATTTCTTGGTCTTTAAAATGGGGATGTAGCATGTTGAATGAGATGATTTCTGGGGTCCTTCACTCTATATTCCATGTGTTCATAGTTTTTTATTCTTTGCTTATATAAATAAACACTAAAACTACCATGTGTTATCAATTCTAAATGCACATTTGTTTTTGCATTTTGACATCTGAGAAGTCAGGCTGTAACTTACAACGGATGGTAATTTAGATTGCTGTGAAATAGGATATTTAATTAAATGTGTGAGAGGTACTGGTAATAAGCACTACTTAATCAAGAGTTTCTAGAGGGAAAATTTGAAAATTGCTGTCAAAATATTGACTGAAAACAAGAGTATACAATCCTTGTAACTTCGATGGAGATAATTGACAGAAAATAACCCAAGAACTGCTGGGATAATTGTCCCAGAGGAAGGATTAATTTGACTCCTTGAAGCTCACTTTCAGCCCTGAGATGCTGTGACACACTAACTTTATTTGTGTTATTTGGTTATTTGTTTGGTGTACTCATTCAATAACTACAAAACATTTGGGGAAAAAGAAGATAACTTACAGGACTGATCTAGTAATATTGTACCAATTAAATACTTATATGGAAATTCCCATTGGCATCTTAAGTTATTTACATTCTGATTAGCTTAGTCTTACTATAGATATCATACAGTGATTATTTTCAAATAATTGTATTGGGGCACTAAAACTGGAGTAAAATAAATTCATATTTGTCAATGGCCAAAGGGTCCTTCAGATTCTTACAGAGGTTGAAGAGTCATGTGCTGTGAGCACAGTGCCATATAACAAAAAATATGTATTTGTGCTCTAGATTAATGGAACTTCCATTTTAATTCTCATCTAGCCATGCAGGAGCAATCATTATAATTGCTAATGATTTATTGTTGTAGAGTTTATATGCAGAAAAAGAAGTCATTAGTTACTTATGGATAACTCATCGCTTGGGTTTTCAAATCTCCTTGGCTGTTATCTATAGTTAATTTCCCTTGGCTGTTAGCATGGCTGAGGATTGAAGTGATTTTGAACCTGACTATCTCAGGAATAAGGCCCAGAGGTGTGGTGTAGTTGATCTTGGAGGAATTGTTTAGAAAGCAATTCCCAGTGCCAAAATCTGGGATCAGTTATCCAAAGAACTGTGTTTGTGGACTGGGTTTGATTTCTGGGTTTCCCTAATTGACAATAGAAATCTCGCTTTATCACATGTGCCATGAATTTGTTCGTCTGAAGGAATTAATCAAAATGTTGTTTCTATAAACATTTTTATTGATTCATCATTTCTGAAATCATGCAATTTATGAGTTGGTCCTATTTTGGGTAATAGCAATTACTTATGAAAGCTGCTAGATAGTTTCTGTCAAGCTTAATTAAACCTTTTCTGCAGGGAGATTTTTTTAAAGACTTTGTGAACTGTTGACTGTTGATACCATGTCCCAAATATTACTCATAAACTGGAATCTTTACCAGTAAAAATAACTCAGAGGCATCAATCTACCAAATCTGGAAGCCAGTTGACTCCTTTTAGAAAAATTCCATATGTCTCCTTACCTCACTGCAACTCAGCATTTGGTCTTGTGTATTATTTTATAAGTGGGATGCACGCACTTTTTTTCAAGCATGTTCTAAATCTTTTCTTTTTTGAGATGTCTAATATTCTTTTTGCTACCATCTTTTGGTAAATGTTAATGATGTGGAAGGCACTTAAGGAACTGCCGAAGCTCAGAATCACAGCCTTTGTAGGAAGCCCTGATGAAGAGTTTATCAAGGGAGATTTGTAACTCAGTTATGAAGCCTGAGGAGATTCTAGAACTTCAGAGATGGCTTTGACCTTACAGTACTGGAAATGCAGAGAATGTTAGGGTAAGTGAAGGCTCCAGACAGGTGTCGTCATAGGCTTAGACTGAGGGGGAGTTTGATGGGGTACACATTGAGCTGGGCAGAATTTGGATTGACAAAGAAAATGAGGAAGAGCTAGCCACAGTAATGATCCAAGGATAATGAAGAGGCGTCTCCTCCCTTGGAATGGTGGTTGGGCAGCCATAGCAGCACCAGGTATGGGGGGCTTGGTAAACAGGAGTTCCTGAAGGATTTTGAGTGGAGGAATGGTATAATAAAAGTCGTATTTTAAGGTAGCATTGAATAGTCCAGTAGGGGAAGAATCATGGAGAAAAGAACTGAGAGGCAGGAAGGCCAGTTTTTATTATAATAATTGAGGAGTAAGGTGATGCTTACTTGGCCAGAGTGGTGCCAGTGTTGTACCATGAACAACAGCTACCATTTATTAAATGCTTATGTGCCATGGATTGTGCTAAGTGCTTTACATGGACTGTATTATTTAACCATCACAACAACCTTATGAGAGAGGTACTACTTTTTTTTTTAGTTGGGGTCTCACTTTGTAACCAGATTGGAGTGCAGTGGCATGATCATGACTCACTGCAGCCTCAACCTCCTGGGTTCAAGCAGTCCTCCTGCCTCAGCCTCCCAAGTAGCTGGGACAACAAGCACATGTCACCACACTCAGATACTTTTTTGATATTTTGTAGAGACAAGGTCTTGCTATGTTGCCCAGGCTGATCTGGAACTCCTGGGCTCAAGCAATCCTCCCACCTCAGCCTCCCAAAGTCCACGAAATACAGGTTTGAACCACCATGCCTGGCCAAGAAGTGTTATTTTTAATGGCATTTTGCAGAGGGAAAAAATTGAGATTTAGACAAGTAAAAAATGATTTCCCCTAAGTAATCAGAAGAGCTAGGATCTTGACCTAAGCCATCTGATAACTGTACCCATGCTGTAAAAGAGGAATGTCAGAAATACTGGAAAGACAGGAGAGAGAACTAGTCAATATCTATTTTTGCTTAGCACTTACTCGGGATGATGGCATCTTAAAGTCAAAACTCAGTATCTTATCATAAAAGTTTAAAATCTCATCAGAAAATCAAGTCCTGTGACAGTGAAACAATGCATGAACTAGACAGATGCCACAGGTCATGTTCTGAGAAACAAACTTGGAGATTTGTATGCTGGAGATTTATTGGGGAGAGCACTGAGAAACTACAGGCATGAGAGGTGTGGACAGGTGCGACAGGTTCTTTAACCGATCCTTACAGAGAGCTCTGGACAGCCGGGCTCGGTGGCTCAGCCTGTAATCCCGCGCCTTTGGGAGGCTGAGGTGAGTGGATTGCCTGAGCCCGCGGGTTCGAGACCCGCCTGGGCAGCGAGACCTCATCTCTACAATAAATCAAAAAATCAGCTGGGCATGGTAGTGTATGCCTGTAATTCCGGCTACTTGGAAGGCTGAGGCGGAAGGATCGCCAGAGCCCAGCAGGTCAAGGCTGCGGTGGCCGGAAGCGGCCACTGCACTCCAGTCTGGGCGACAGTGTGAGACTCCAACTCAAAAAAAAAAAAACAAAAACAGAGAGCTCTGGAACTAAAATGACCTCTATTGTCCCAATAGAGGCAAGAAGGCAGAGACTTTGCACTTCCTTGCTAATTGGTGGATGTGGCTGCCCCTCCCCTTCTCTTCCAGAAGGGAGGATAACCTTTGAACAAAGCATCTTCCTTCCTGCTGGGGAGGGATTCAGCTATGTGTCTCCAACCTCAATCCTGAGAGGAATCTGGACAACACATTACAACATTCACAGCAACAGAATGTAAGAACATGTTATGTTTTTTAATCATTGACTCTTCGATTCATAAACAACTTGAGTCACATTTTGGGGGACTGCCTACGTTTGAAAGTACTTTTTCAGTGGGGAGGAAGCATCCAATGCCAGGACATTTCTTTGCCATAGAGTGGTAGCCTTAGTTCTTAAGGAAAATAATCAATATGGAAGACATTTTGTGTGTAGCTTAATTGAAACACTATGTTTTTGGACTCCTTCGGTGTTAATGTGTAAATCTAATGCTCTTTTCACACCTGCCCTCTTTTTATGATGCCAAGTTCAAGTGGAGAATCCAAGCTTACACAGTCTCAGACCATACCCCCCTTGGCTGTCAATGGCAGCCCCTTCACTAGGCAAGAAGTAGGCTGAGCTTTTAGAAGACAAATGGAGATCAAACAGCCAGTAATTTGCCTTTGAAGGAGCTTGACCAGGGTCTAATAATCTCATATGAGTACCACCTGCTGAAGCTGGGCTGGGAATGGCAGTAAGGGGCATGGTAGATGTCTTCTTATAATTAAAGTATCCAGTCAGGCATGGTGACTTTAGGCCAAGGTGGGAGAATCACTTGAGGCTGGGAATCCCAGACCAGCTTGGGCAACATAATAAGACCCCATCTCTATAAAAACTTTTTAAAAATAGATAATCCCCATGGAGTGAGTCTGACTTTCTTACTTCAGCCTAGAGAAGGCCATGGACTGTCATCACTGGTCCAGAATCCAACTCATATGGTGTCATCCTTCAAGTCCATCGAAAAGACCCTGCCAGCCTTGCCTGCAGAGAGAAGCCACATCAAAGATATCCCATGCCAGGATCACCTAGGGAACAACCCATTATACTGTGCTGATCTTGACACATATTACACACGTGTATACCTAGACTTCACCTTCCATTGAATCTGATTCTTAGCTTCTAGAGTGAGATCAGTCATGCTTATTTTTTACACCTTCCAAGGTTCAGTAGAGTTTGAGAATCCTTTTCTAGTGGGCCAGTGCAGACCTTTAATAAACCAGTTTATTATGCAGGGTCCTTGAGATGAGATTACCTGTTGAACACGTTGGGAGTTCTTCAAAAGGCTAAATCTCAGAAAGAAAGATCTTAGAGAAAGTGTAGAGTACCATCGAGAAATTAAAAAGAAGGCGAAGAGAAGTTTGAAAAGCTCAGCACTTGAATAAGATGAAAAGAAAGATGGAGACACAGTTGGGAACTAGAGACCAGGATAGAGACCATGCAAAACCTCTGGAATTCATAGATCTTCCCTAATACTCTTATGTGTCGCCATCACTGTATCTATTACTCTTAGGTAGAAGCGGTCCTTGTGGTTATATGGATAGATAGCATGCAAAGAAGCATGTGTGTGTATTTTCTTCATTCATGCAATAAGCATTCCTTGAGCAGTGACTGTATTCCAAGCACTGCAAGACGTGAGGATTGCAGGGTGAGGAAAATTCAGTCTTCCTGCAGAGAGCTCAGATTACAGGGTGGAGGGGAGTGGGGACTGACAGGTGTTGGAGCACTAAGGTAAAGAGAGATGTAGAAGCTCAGACAGCACACATGCACAGTCCACAAATCAGAAAGGACTTCCTGGAGGAGGTCCAGAGGACTCTGAAGGATTGGAAGTGGCTAAGTCAATTGCAATTTTGCTGTTCACACTTGGGGTGCATCTCTCCACTGAGCTAGGTCTTCTTTTATGCTCATAAGTGGATTTTTGTACATTTTTCTATAAAGATCTTATGCAGTGTTTGTGCATTTGATTCCTAAATAACTCATAGTGCTTGTTGCTATTGTGGAGACTTTGTTATTTTATATTCTTTTCATGGTTGATTATTGTTTGTTATGAAGAAGTACCATTGACCTTCGTATAGCATCTTGTATCTTGCAACCTCTTGGTAATCTCAGAATCATTCTAAGAGTTTTGGAATGTTGTTGGGCTTCCTCTATAAATATGTCATCTACAAATAATACCAATCTCTTCCAGTTCTTAGATTTCTTATTTTCTTTCTGTGTGCTATTGCACTGGCTAGGACTTCCCTCTCTTGTTGAACAGCATGGTGACTGTGGGTATCTTTGTCTTCTTCCAGACCCTAAAGCAAATGTGGTATCAGATTTTTTCCTTTGAAAGTGGTGTTTTCCACGGGTAAGTTTTGGTAGATAATTTTCGGATTCAGGAAGCACCCTTCTGAGTTTTTCTAAGAATTTTTATATTGGCTGGGCTCAGTGGCTCAGCTGGTAATCTCAGTACTTTGGGAGGCCAAGGCAAGTGGATTGCCTGAACTCATGAGTTCAAGATCAGCCCGGGTAACTTGGCGACATCTCGTCTCTACAATAAATCAAAAAAATTAGCCCGGCGTGGCAGCACAAGCCTGTAGTTCTGGCTACTTGCAAGGCTGAGGCAGAAAGATTATTGGAGCCCAGCAGGTCGACGCTGGGGTGGCCATGAGTGTACCACTATATTCTAGCCTGGGCAACGGAGTGAGACTCTAACTCAAAAAAAAAAGAATTTTTATATTAAATGTGAATTGGACTGTATGTAACAGATATTTTATTTAAATTGTATCTTTTGAGTTTCCCAAAAGACTTCCCTTCTGTGTATCAGTGATGGAGTGAATTACACTTATAGATGTTATCAGATTTTGTACTATCCTTACATTTTGGAGGAAAAAAACCACTTGATTATAATGCATTAGTCTATTCAGACACTACTGAAGTCCTTCAGCTAATATTTTATTCATAATTGTGGCATTTCCAAGTAGGGACCCATTGGTCTATGCATTTACTGTTCTTATCCAGCTTTGGAATCAAGGATTATTCATTTATCTTATCCAGCATTAAATGAGATGAGCAGCATGCCTTCTTTTTCTGTATTTAGAAACAACTTGTAAAATAAAATAGAGATTATCTACTCCTGGAATGTCTGGTCAAACTTGCCCATAAAACTGTCCGGGTCTGGTGTTTTGAGGGATGCAGGGGACACAGGAAGATTATTATACTAGCAATTTAGTTAGTGCATATTGGTTGGCATACATTTTCTGTTTCTTTTGCATTGGTTTGAACACCCATTTTATTTAGGTGTTCATGGAAGAAAAGAAAAGTGTCCCCTGGGAATTACAGCAAGGGAAATAATATCCCAAAAGCTGCAGGGATAACTCTATCACCAGGCCAGAGAACTGTCAGGACAGATGTTTATGAAAGGGACTTTAATGCTTCTCTGATCCATGTGCCCTCTTCATCCTAAGGGGAGAGACTTTAGAGGCAAGATGTTCAGCTGATGCAGGTTTGTGTGATATGAACATTCTCTGACGTCTTCATCTGTGACAAGGCTGGTAGTTCTTAACCCTGGCATTGGCTGTTCTTGGATCACTGACCTGGGCCCAGGCAGCAAAGAGTCAATGTTACTTTTTTTTTCAGTTGGAGTCTCACTCAGTTGCCCAGGCTGGAGTGCAGTGGCACACTCACGACCACCCCAGCGTCAACCTGCTGGGCTCCAGTGGTTCTTCCGCCTCAGCCTCCCAAATAGCCGGAACTACAGGCGCACACTACCATGCCCAGTTAATTTTTTATTTTTTGTAGAAACGAGATCTCACCTAGTTGCCTGGGCTGGTCTCAAACTGGTGGGCTCAGGCAGTCCACTCGCCTTGGCCTTTCAAATTGCTGGGATTACAGGCTGAGCCACTGAGTCCAGCCCAGCCCAGCTGAGTCCATGCTATTGAAATGACTTCTCTGGGAGAATCTAAGCTTATACAGCCTCAGGCCATACCCCCCTTGGCTGTCAATGGCAGCCCCTTCCCTAGGCAGGAAGTAGGTTGAGCTTTTAGAAGGACATGTGGAGATCAAATAGTCAGTAATTTGCTTTCGTAGGAGCTTGACCAGGGTTATGATGGGTCCAATAATCTCATGAGTGCCACCTGCTGAAGCTGGTCTAGGAATGGAAGAAAGGGGCATGGTAGATATCTTCTTATAGTTAAAGAATCCAGCCGGGCATGGTGACTCATGCCCGTAATCCTAGCACTTTGAGAGGCCAAGCGGTAGGATTGCTTGAGACCAGGAATTCCAAACCAGCCTGGGCAACACAGTGAGACCCCATCTCTGCAAAAACTTAAAAAAAATAAGTAATCCCCATGGAGTGAGGATTATAGGTTGTTTTCAGTGTGTTGTGTTGCACAATAGGGAAGGGAGGAGGCAGATTTTGGTTCAAAGTAAGGAGAGAGTTTTCCAGTTGAGCTGTGAGTCCTCCATTGCAACAAAAATTTAATTATGTGGAAGTTCCAAGTGGAGCCTCTCCTGGGTCAAGGCAGAAATTTGGTTTTGGCGATGAAAAGGAAGCTCAAGTGGGTTTTGCAGGCGGACTACAATACAGACCAGACGTCCAAGTTCTCGGAAGGGTCACATGTGGACAACCAGATGATAACCATTCCTTGGTCCTTCCATATTACAGATTCTGAACTGCATAGTTTTGTGTCCATGACATCCTTAGGGCTCCATAACAACCCTATGCATTATTTATTCCATGTTAAATATGAAAACACAAGGGATTAGAAAAATTAAGTAACTTGCCCAAGGTTGCACAGCCATGAAGGTGCAGAACCTGAATCTGAACCAACGGCCACCGAGGCTCAGCACATTTTGGCAGAGAACAGGGCTGCTCACGATTTGCTGTGCATGCTGGCATCTCCTGGGGGTCTTGTTCAAATGCAGATTCTGTCTCAGGTGGTCCAGAGTGGGCCTTGAGGTTCTGCATTTGTAACAACTCACAGGTGATACTGATGTCACTGGTCTACAGGGGACACTTGGAGTGTCAAGGATGTCGACATACTTTGAGAAATGAATGTGGATCTTGATAAACTCACTGAGGAGTCTCTGACAACAAATGAATTGGATGACTGTTTCCTAGATGAGAAAACTGAGAAAGAGAGGAAGGTGGCCCCTGGTATCCATGTGAGTTTGAGAAGCCCCCACCTCTGTGCCCAGTTGCTGCTTGTCCTGCTGAGGCCCCAAGCAGGCCTCCCTGGGAAATGGGAAGAGTGAACAGGGCTGGCAGTGACGGAAATATGGCCCGTCATCAAGTCGTTTAACTAATATTTATTGAGTGCTTGCAGTGAACTGGAGACTATTCTAAGCACTTGAGATACAAAGATCAACAAAGCACTTTTATAATCCAGTGGAGTGATTCTAAAGCAAAAACAGTTATCACGGGGTCTGGTTACGTGTCTAGCTTGCCATTTTCCTGGCCCTAACCCTTAAAGTACCCTGACTTTTCTCACCCTGTCAGCCTTTATGTCCAATCTGTCACCAGGCTAGCTCAATATGAATAAACAGAGTGTAATGGAACTGCCACAATGCTCATGGCGGCTCCATCTGCATGAAGTGTCCTGACCAGCAGTGCAACCGTCCTGCTCTCTCTGCCCAGTCAGTCTAAAGCTGGGTGATTAGTTGGCTTCAGAACTCTGGGTTTTATCTCAATGGGAACCGAAATCAACTGGGTCTCGTCCAGACAGTGGCAGAGACCAGAAACATGTTACATGGAGCCCTATTGAGAGGGACTGGCAGCGCTGATCCTGCTTCAAGACAGAAGAGCCCATGGGATCCCGAGGGCCTTTCCCCAGCTGTCCCTCTGCCTCCATGTGCCTCCTGTCTTCCAGCCACATTCACCTGTCCTGCATCCTGGCTATCCCAGTGAAAGCGGCCTTCCCCGGCACTCTCCCTCACATTTCCCATCCTTAGTTTCTTCTCTGCTCTGACCTCTTGGTTGAATCTCCATTCCTTATCTGTTTGTGAGAACAGGTTGAGAAGTTCAGCTCTAAAAGACACAGGCACTAAAAGCACTCTCCATTCTCCTTGCAAAATTGGATAGCCTTCTTTTTTCTCCTCCAGCCTCCACCCCACATCCTACACCCAGACTGTTGTTTCAGCCTCCCTGGAAGCTTCTCTTTGTGTATCAGCCTCCTCTTTCCTCCATCCTAAATCAAATCCACCGTTCATGCAATGCCAGCACTGTTGTTCTGTGTGTATTTCTCACTTGCAATATATCCAATGCAACTTCAGCTCTCAAGAACCCATTTCCTCTGGTGACTCTGCCCAGTAACCAGGCCTCTGTGAGCATGCTGGTGTGGCTGTGGGACCCCTGAGGCTCTTTTGCCATGTGGCCAGGCCCCTGTGTGCTCAGAGAAGGGCCTCTGCCTTCCTTGGCTGGTGTTCCTCCTTCTGCCTTGAGTTGGAATCTCCCGATATTTTCCACTTTCTGAGCATCAAACTTGTGTCTCTGGAAGCTGGCTCTCGATCACGTTCTTTCTTTTTTGAAAAATTTGTTACTATCTAACCATACTCTTAAGTTCTCTCAATAAAAAAGAAAACAAACAGACACCAAAAAAAAACCCTCCTTTAATCAATGCTTACTGTCTTAACCCGTGCTTCAGACAAGCACTTCTTAGGCACATGGATGGCCACATGGCTGTTCCAGGGAGGGGAAGGGGGATGTTAAGTTGGCACGGAGCTCCACTCTGTCTCGTCACGGCAGTGCCTTTGATCTTTAATTTGAGCCATTCTAGGCAAGGCTCAGTACACTCTGAAAACAGACTTTGTGATTAAAAAATGTGCGGTACATCAGCCAAAACATTTGTTTATATTTTACCCCCAATTTCAGGGTTTCTTGTCATGCTCTCCTCTTTATATAATTAAAGAGGTGTGAGTGCTCTGAGCATGACTGTGCAGGAAGCTACAGTGCGCGGTTCCCTTCTCTGAAGACAGAAAAAGGTTTTTCCCCACCTTTTCAAGCATGAAGTTTGCAAGGATACAGCCAAATGACCTTCACTACGTTGTTTTCATAACGGGAATGATAATGTCGGGTGCCCACGGCAGAAGGAGCTTCACAGAAACTGAGGCCCTCCCAATAGGGCCTCTTGAGGCCTGGGAACTCCCTTGGAGACCTGAGGGTGTTAGAAGGCACCTTGGGTGTGGCTCTGGTTCTGTGAGGCCAGAATTTCTCAACAATCGCTCTGTTCACAATTGGACCAATCATTCTGCAACATGCAGGACAGCTTCTCATGCCTAAGGTTTCTCAACTCTAGCCGTTGACATTTGGCCCTGAAGATTCTTTGTTGTTGGGGCTGTCCTATGCATTGCAGGATGTTAAGCAACACCTGCGGCCCCTAGTCCCCAGATGCCAATAGCATCCTCCTCCCCCACCACCAACTGGACAATCAAAAATATCTCCAGACATTTTCAAATGTCCCCTGGGGAAAACCAAATGCCCCAAGTTGAGAACTACTGCATCGGATGGTCTTGGAAAAGATCCTTCTAAGTAAGAGACAGGGTCTTGATTACCCAGAGTAGCGGACAGCAAGACTACCTGGGAAACATTCTATAAATGGCCAGGCCTGGGCCAGCACAAGTAAGTCAGAGTCTTGGAGGTAAGTCCCAGGCATCAGTAGTTTGTTTTTTGCTTTTTTTAAATACAGAGACAAGGTCTTACTATGTTGCCCAGGCTGGTCTCTAGCTCCTGGACTCAAGCAATCCTCCTGCTTTGGCCTCCCAAAGTGCTGGGATTACAGGCATTAGCCACTGCACCCGGCCACATCAACAGCTTTTGAAAGTTCCCAAAGTGATTGTAGTATATTCTCAGGGTTGAAAAAGAGAGAGCTTTGAAAAAAGGGACCATTTCATGACCTCCATTGACAGAGGGGCCTTGGGACATCTCAACTTCATTAACAAGAGAATGAAAAGAAGAGGCCAAGAATGACAAGCAACGTTACTAAGTCTCTGTGTTTGCTCTTTTTTTCTTGCTTGGTGGTCAGTAGAACTCTTAAAATGAACAAGGCCTGTGTTCCTTTCTTCAGGGATGGTAGGACTGGGAGCTGGGGCACGTGGGTGGCACCTCACAGCCAGACTTGAGAGACAAGAACCCAAAAGGAGTGGGATATAGCTTAGAGGTTTTAGAAAGGAAAAACAGGCTGAGTCTTTGAGGCTTCAGAGAATAGGGAGGGAGCCCGAGGCAGGCCAAGTGGGGAAGCAGCCCTGTGGTTTAACAATCAGTCCTCCTTGGCCACTGGGTTCCTGTCAACTGAGAGAAAAGAAGTTGCATCAGCAATGCTGGCTGGTGTCTTGTGATGTCCAACTTTTTCTTCTATAATACATTAATTCCATGCTAAAAGGAGAAGAAAACCAATAGGATGCTGTAGTGTCAGGTTTCTGGATTTTTCAGTTCAGGGTGCTGCCATCCCACTCAATTTCTTAAGCTATAAAATCTCCTATAGCAGGGACATTGACAGCTTGCTCTTTAGAGTCACTGCAATTGTGTACAGTTATTGACTCCATGTCTTACTAGCTGAGAGATGTTAGAGAAGTAAGAGAAGTAAGCTACTTGACCTCCCTGGGCCTTTGCTTTCCCATCTGTAAAATAGGGATAATAATCTTACCTATTTCATAGAAATGGCAGAAGGATTGAAGGAAGTAATCCAGGGAAAGCATTGTACTGCTCTGTTTAGTGACCACTGTACTGTGGTCACTAAACATTTGCTATGATCACTAATTATTGTCCTTTGGCCCCAACATCCAGTGGTTCAAGAAGTCCTGCTTCCTCTTCTTCCTTGGAAATGTCTTTTGAAGATCTGGCCCCTCCTTCCTATCTCTGTTGGTATTGCTCGAGTTCTGTACCACCAATCCCCCCTCCTGGAAACTTTACCTTGCCCTGCCACCCAGATGACCTCTTCACAGGTGTTACTAGGGTTACATGACTCCCAACTCAAATTTCCAGGGGTTGCTTACAGCCAAGAGACTGAAATCCAAAAGCTGTATAGCCAGAACCGCCTTCTTGGCCATCCTGCGGTCCTCTATCATGCTGGAGTTGTTAATTTGGGTTCCCATGACCAGAGTGTTGACTGGCTTTCCTTGTTCGTGTTTTAAATCTCTGTGTGTTTTCAAGTCCCTCTAAGTGTTGTTGAATGAAGTCCCCTACCCACAATTTATATGTCTTGGACTGAAGTGTTGCACATTTTTTGTGCTATATTTTAAATATAAAACTTTGTTTTCCCAGCAAGTGCTGTAAGTGATTTAGAAACATTGCCTGGTTCTGATTAATTTCTTTTCTGCATCTAATGTAGGGTCTTGTTTATTTACATTAAGAAGAAGACTATACAAACAGCTTACATGTGAAATTTTCTCCTGAGGACACAGAGGCTGGCAATAAAGGCTAATTCATGAGTGAGGGGAAGTTGAAACTTAAATTCTTCCAGCTCTTGTCTGAGCCTATTGCTGCAACCAGTCTAATCCACAGACCGTGTTGAAGGCAGTTACTTTATGACAGGTCTCCTAGCTTGGCAGCTTACCTGACAACTTGCTTTTTTTTTTTTTTTTTTTTTTGGAAGCAGGGAAAGGGAGGTCCAGGTGAGATAGGAATGAAAAGAAGACAAAAAAAGAAGAAAGCAACTAACAGACAAATGGCCTCAAAATCAAACTCTTTGGAACTTCTGGGCACTGGCTGTCCCTCAGTAGGAAAATGCTTCTGGCAATATTTTGTTGCATTGCCCTTAAAGTTAGTTCTTGCTCTAAGTCAGCCCCTATGAACTGGGTGTAAAAATGGCCAGCTCCACCTGTAAGAATGATACCACTGATACTAAAGATAGGTCTAATGGGGAAAACGTAAAACCTTGAATCAAAAGCAATATTCCTCTTTAAAAAATTATTTTTAAGCGTTTTATAAATGTGCTACAAATATACATACTAGGTATATTTATAGCATCCATGTGATGTTTTGATATAGTCATATGGTGTGTAACAATCAAATCAGGGTAATTGGGGTAACTATCACCCCATTTGTCCTTTCTTTGTGTTAGGAACATTCCAATTACACTCTTTTAGTTTCTTTAAAACATACAATCAATTATTGTTGACCCCTTCAAGCTGTCAAATACTGGATACTTTTCATTCTATTTTGCCCCCATTAACCATCCCCACTTTATTCCCCTCCCTTCCTACTACCTTCTGGTAATGATCATTCCACTCTCTATCTCCAGGAGTTCACTTGTTTTAATTTTCAGCACCCACATATGAGTGAGAACAGAAAGCAATACTTCGTTCAAAGGGACAAGTTTTGAATTCTTGCATATACAACTCACACAGATATCTGTATAAATGATTCATATCTGTCTTCCAATTAGTTTGCTTTCCTGCTGAGTTATAATGTCAATAATTGTGAACTTGTCTATTTCCCTCCACTAGCCTGGGAGGTAATTAACTAGAAAGGAAAGTCAGAGTAGCAGAATGGATGTGGGCATGCGATAAGATCAGCCTGGCCTAGTCCTAGGTCTGCTGTTACCAGTTCCCAAGCCCTGAGGGGAGTTATGTGATTGGCCTTTCCCGAGTTTTGTCATCTCTCAAATGAAAGATCTTAGTAGCTACCTCCTTGGGTTGCTGTGAGGATTTGGTGAAATCGTATAAGTAAAGCAGATGGCAGAGTGCCTGCCCTACTCAACCCATGGCAGTACTGCGGGGTCGAAGAGGTTGGTTTGTATATGCTACCTGAGAACATGAGTGTTGTGTCTGCATCGCCTGTCTCTGGATCGGTACCCAGGAATGAAAGCATTTGAAATGAATGCATGAACAGTAAACCCACACTTTCAGATCTTTGCTGTCTTTAGTGTGAATTTTTAGGTGAACATGAGCACATCCACAAACTGGTGGCAGATCCACTTTGGCCACAACTGGGCAAGTGACATTCTTATGTCCCCCTATTACTTGGGAGAATGAGTCTTTCCCAGGGAGTCATTCACATGAGGAACGTGAACAGAGAACAGTTACTTGGGGCCACCTCACTGAGGGGATAAAAGGAACATATTTAAGAAAGGATTGGTTAGAAATGAGAGAGCAAAACTCTCTGTGGAGGTCAAGGGAGGAGTTTCTTGAAGGAGCCGGTGCTCCTGCAGGGTGGCAGCAAGTTCAAAAGCAAGACCATTTCATATAAGTCGTAGGAACACCCATGTGGGGTCACTCATTGGGGCACCTGGACTTGTTAGAGTTGCATCGTGCCTTACAGCTGTTTTTCTCTGTTTTGATGAGTGGCTGGTGAAGAACCTTTACCCACCACCACAAATGAAAGCTCTGTCCTAATAGCTCTCAACTGGGCTGTGGCTCACTGAGATTGTTAGCCATTGTTTGCACACAAAAGCCTGATCCCATTAAGATGGTCAGATATTTCCTGCCATCGCATGCCCTCCTGCTCACAAACATTCAATGCTATTTAAAGCCCCTTCTCTGCACAAACGCATTGGTCACATTTGTATGGTGCCTGTTAATTAAGGCCAGATTTGAAACTCTCACAGCTGTCACTTCTATTAACTGATTGTGGGGAATGCAGGACTTCATTTTTCCAGGAGATAATTTGGACATCCGAGAAAAGCCAAGAGATCTTCGTATCCCTGTGGCACTTACCTTGACTTCCAGGCTTCTAATGAAAAAGCTTCTTAGACGAAAACGGACAAAAAGACCCTTTCACAGAAGCCATCAACAATCTCTGCCAAGCAGGAGATTTATTGAGTGGGAACACACACACATGCACACACACACACATGCGCACACACACAGGCTTTATTTGAGGCACCCTGGAAAATGAAAAGCTATCTGGGGAAAGTAATCACGTCAAAAGATGGCCTTGAAGATAGCAGCTTGGTTTTCTGTGAAAGAGAAAATGGACCAATTTACAACAGTGACTTTGCTAAAAGGCTGAAAAGAATTGAATGCATTTTCTCTTCTGTCTTTATCTAAAGGAAACACATCATGGATTGGTTGGGAGAAAAAAAAAAACATGCTCTTCTGGCTATCAAATGCCTTAATAGCACATCCAAAATATACTATACAAAGATTGCCAGTCATCACAGAAATAAAATACCAATTCTTTCCCAGTGGCATGCTTTGGAGCAGGAGTGTAGTTCTGGGGGTGATACTGAAAATAATCACAATTCTGATATTAATGGAGTTCACATTTATTATATATTTACAATGTGGCTCTTCAAATATATATGCATTTTCATGAAATCTCTCATTTGACTCTTGAAATACTCAGTACTTTCAGAACAAATTCCCACCTTATGAATGAGGAAACTGAGGCTTAGCAAGCTTAAGCAATTTACTCAAGATCACCAAGCTGGTAGATGGCGTCAGGGTCAGAACTCAGATCTCAGAAGTTCCTGCTTATAGCTTTCTGTTATCCTGTACACTGGAACGTACCTGAGCTTTGGAGACAGATCAGAGTTTCACCCAGGTTCTGTCCAGAGACCTTTGACAAATTGCTTACCATTTTTTGTTTGTTTGTTTGGTTTTGTTTTTATTCACAGTCTCACTCTGTCGCCCAGGCTGGAGTGCAGTGGCACACTCGTGGCCACCACAGCCTCAACCTGCTGGGCTCAGGGTATCCTTCCACCTCAACCTTCCAAGTAGCTGGAACCACAGGTGTGCACCACCATGCCCTGCTAATTTTTTTTATTTATTGTAGAGATGAGGTCTCACCAAGTTGCCCAGGCTGGTCTCAAACCCCTGGGCTTAGGCAATCCTCTCACCTCTACCTCCCAAAGTGTTGGGATTACAGGCGTGAGCCACCTCGCCTGGTACTACTTACCATCTTTGAACCTTGGTGCCTCAACTGAAGTACATTGGAAAAAATAATGGCTACCTAGTGTGCTAAAAATGCAATGAAACAAGGATAAGCCAAATCCAGAGGTATTCAACCAATGTCAGGTTAAGAGCGTTCTGCACCTCCCACCCTGCCTTTATTCTAGCTTTTTCTTTTTCCTGCCACTTCCTGCAATGTTGTTTCTACATGCTTGGCTTACTTCTGGCTCTTTGTCATGGGGACCAGCACAGAGAAATATTTTTCTCTTGTTCAGTTCTTCCTAGCAGTGCCTGCAGCTGTACCTTTGACTCTCTTGACCCAGCTGGTCCCCCAGAAACTCCCAGCCTCCCCTGTCTCCCTGCAGACTCTCAGGCCATTATTGAAACACTGGAGGACCCGTGAGGAGGCTACAGACTTGCCTGTGGGCTAGCACTCCCTTTTATGCAGGGATTGCTTACCTGTAAGCAGGTTCCCAGGAAAAAGGCTTTCTTTTTTCTCAGTTTTGAGGGAGTGATTTTTCTCCCTCAAAACTGCTTTTTAGTGGTAGGTAGATTATATTTCTTAGGCAAACTTGGGCCTTTCTGGCTTAGTATGTTTTCTGAATTTCCTGGAGGATGAGTAAAAAAGAGACTAGACAATAATTCGTAGAATGATTTCAAATATAATCCATGGACTTCAGCAGGGAAATAGGCACCTAAGGACCCCTTCAGATAAGTGATCCTTTGGATGAAAAGCTCAGGTGAGAGAAGGCGCAACTGGATACATTCACTGATGGTAACATAATAAATAGGGTGTTCTCTTGCGAGAACACCCACCCTCAGGAGGCAAGAGAGAGTTGAGGGTCACTGCTAGTTTCAAGTTCAGTTAATTCTTTTTAACCATTGTTTACAGATCTTTCACCTCTTGTTTACTTTCAAATATACCTGCATTTAACATTTTAGATGAAAACCAGGAAAGTCTTCATTATAAACTCTTAAAATGTTTGGCTTTCTAAAACCATCTTGGGCTAGATACATAGGAAAAATGCAGGCAAAACCTGGAAGCCCACAGTTAGGAGACAGTGAAGGAAAGGAAGGGAAGGAGATGGCAGAGAGCCCAGATGGCACTGTCATGGGAGGCAGAAGCAGAGAATAACTCAAGAGGTAAGGAATGAGAACCAAGAGGACCCCACTCAATCCAGGGAAAATGAAGTCATTGGCATCTTCAAGGAATAAAATGGCAATAATCTTGTGAGAATGACAGTCTGGGGCAGAAGTTGAAGTGGACCATAATTTTGTGCAAGTTGAGGCTAGTTCTGGATGTCTGACAGTGAGGGGACAATCACCAGAAGTGGAAGCAGCCTGGAGGTTGCCAGGAGCTGGGGGAGGAGGAAATAGGGAGTTACTACCCAGTTACAAAACTTTAGAGTCTCAAGATGAAGGCATTACAGAGATGGATGGTGGCCATGATTGCACAACATGATGGATGCATTTAGTACCACTGAGCTCTGCGTTAAAAATGACTGAGATGATAAATTTCATGTTATGTGTATTTTGCCACAGTTTTTAAAAGTGGATACAGCATCAAACTTGGAGCTACAATGAAAGTCAGTGATCCCACATGTGATTTCTACATTTCTGCACAACATAGTTACTTTTTTCATAGTGTAACCTAAAATCGATAGTATGCAATGTAGACAACTGAATGCAAGATTCTCTGGGTGTATTTCCAGAAGGTTGAAGGTCCTTGGAATATCTGTGGGCCCTCTGCTTCACTAAGGCTTGTGCAATACCTAAAAATCATGATGAAATGTCCTGCAGATGCCCTCCAGGTTCTTTTTTCTTTTTTTTTTTTCTTTTACAAGTGGATTAGAGTTTATTAAGTAGGGAATGGAGGAGGTGTGACACAAATACAGGTATGCAACACCCAAACTGAACAGAATCTGGGACTTCTGGGGGGGGAAATCTGTCAGGGTTACACAATTGGCCACATCCTCCCCAATCACTCAGGGCCTCTCAGGGGAGAGGAGGGACTAAGTCTCATGGAAGGGCCAGAGCTGGCTCCCGGGTCTTGGAATGATCTCTGTGGAGCTTTCAAGGCCCGACCGTGGGCTCAGGGTCAAGACTTCATAGTGGAGGCAGTGAGACCCAGCAAGATGGCTGCGACTGTGAAGCCCTGGGCAGCGATCCTGGTGCGCATCATGAGCTGCAAGCGCTGGCTGTGGCCCCGGTGGAAGCAGTAGAGGCCATAAGTGAGGGCGGCCGCGGTGCCCAGGCATCCTATAGGTACCACTGGGTTCTCGTGGGTCTTGCGAAGGAACTTTTTCTTGAAGCTTTCTGGATTCCCATAGACACTGGGGCTAAAGCCTTCAATGACCCGGGGCTGTGAGGGTTCAAAGGGTACCTCTGGAGTCACAGGGCCAGGAGTCACCATGTCAGGGCAACAGCTGTGGGAGAAAATCGGCCCTCCAGGGTCTTCACATGAGTTTTCCAAACTGTGATTCATAGCTCAACAACACCGAGATAGAGGTAAATTCTGAATGCTTGAAGACTAAAACTGTACATGAAAATCATGAACTGCATGTGGAATTGGGAAGTAGCATTTTGTATCTATTAATGGTTTGTCTTTTTTTTCTACAACAAAGAAAAAGAATTTTCAGCAAACTATTCAATTTAAAACTTTTGGAGAGGGTGGATCAATGCATGGATGAGCGGGTGGATGCATGGGTAGATGAATGGGTGGGTGGAGGAATGGATGAATGGTCAGGTAGATGGATGAATGGATGGATGGGTGGGTGGAAGTATAGTTGGGAGGATGGGTGGATGAGTGTGTGGATGGGAGGAAGGATGGATGGGAGGATGGTGGATAGGCATGTAGATAGATGGGAGAATGGATGGATGGATGGATGGATGGCATTTGAAAGAAAGAATTTAGGTCATAGTTTGTATAACTTATTAGAAATTATTATGATCTAGACTTGGTCACCTAGTATGAAATTCTACAGAATTTTTTCACTGTCGGTTTAAGAATTTAAGCAGAAGTTCTGTATCGATGAGAATAGGCTGGATTATGCTTGAGTGGCAAAAACTGTAATGATAGAATATTGGTGGATTAACACAAGGGTTTCTTTGTGTTAAGAAAGAGTCAGCAAGGATCCTGCTCATCGGAGTCTCTCAGGGACCCAGGTTGTTGAGGCTCCATCATCTTGGGCTGCTGCCTTATCCCCCCAAGGCTGCAAAATTTGCTCTGGCAGAAGAAGAAGGGGTTGAAGAGTTGAGCACCAGCAATTCAGTGCTTAAACATGGAAGTACCACATGCCACTCTCACTAATATCCCATTGGTCAGAACTAGTCAAATGGCCACGCCTAACTTCAGAGGGTTGGGGAATTATAATCCTCCTATTACCTAGAAGTAGAGGAACCAGATCCTGAGAAACATCAGTAATGTCTGACAAAAGTTCACATTACCATTCCCTTTGCCTAAAGTAAAAAGATTAGTACTTTCATCAATTGTATAAACTGCAGTTTTGAAGTAAATGCTGGTGGCTTGCATGGGGCTAAGAGGAGTCCCAGTAGGCCAAATATAATTCAGGAGTAACATTCACTTAAGCTAATAAACTGTCATTATTTGATTTAAATGCCCCATTTGCAGTATAGAACCAAAATGCACCAAATCACAAAATTCCACTCACAGGGTCTAGGCTGTAATTTCTTCACTCTTCAGATGTCTAATTCTGTAAATTGCAATGGAAGCCCAGTTGTAGTCAGAAGAATTTTACTTAATTCAGGAAGTATTAGCACTGAATGTGCACTAGTTCTGAAAGAAAAGCAAAGTCCAATGTTCTTCTCTCAAGGAACTTAGATGTAACAACACAGATGATGATACAAGACAGATGGTGATGTTAGGATTTAAATATTTGTAGAAACTTGCTATTAAATTGAAATTTTAATCAGCAAAAATTATCTTATTTTATGACTTTGCATAGTCCTGGCTCACAGCCAATAATCCTTAGATTTTCTTAGCCCTCAGATCTTGTCTCTCAATTCTTTCAGTATGGTCTAAGTCAATTGAAGATTATTTGTTTTGCAAAAGAAGCCAAGCCAGAAAAACATGCTACTCAGGTTCATAAAGGTTTTTTTTTTTCTTATTCAAAATAAAACTTACTTTGACTTCACAGAATAAGACATCTTACAATCTATATTACTGACTCTATTTCCATAAAGACAGGCCAGAAAAGAAATTGTACTGCTTGGTAGCCACCAAAATACTAGTATTTGGGCTTATTTGAAAAGCAGTAATAAAGGCAGCTTTTGAATCCTACACAGTGAAATTAGATAGCAGGCTACAGCAAGGCCTGGTGAGTAATTTATGGCAAGAGGGCCAGGGGTTGCCTGGAGGTTACCTGGAGCTGGTCTCCAATTCTCCCTTAGTGGGCTGATTCTCTGATACCAGCTGAGCCCATTGAACCAGGTGACTCTTTCATAGCCAAGAGCAGGAAGGACAGCATGACATAGCTAAAGACCCAAATCATGCTAATTATTGTTTAGAAATGTCAGGCTTTCCCAAAATTGCATTATATTTTAATCTTTGATTTCTTCTCATTGTATTTAAGCGTAAAAATCCATCCCTTTGTTTCATAAAGCCTGATACTACCATGAAACCACTCTGAACTCCTTAGTCATTGCCTCCCAGTTTATCCTGTAATTCTGGCCCCATCTACCACGCAGTTCATCTCTTCATTATTTCACTCACAGATACGGTATCTCCAGCTAGACATTAAGCCCATTGAGTGCAGGGTTGTGACACACATCACTTTTTAAAAAATTTTAAAGATATGGGGTACAATTCAGAATTAAGTATAATCATCAGAGAAATGCAAATGAAAACCACATTGACCACTTAACCCCAGTAAGAATGGTCATCATTAATAAAAACAAACAACAACAGATGTCGGCTAGGATGTTGAGAAAAAGGAATGCTTCTTCACGCTGGTGGGGATGCAAACTCATGCAGTCTCTTTGGAAAACAGTGTGGCAATTTCTAAAAGAACCAGACATTGACCTTCCATATGGCCCAGCAATCCCCTTACTGGGAATAACCTGGAGGAACTCAAATCATTGTACAAAAAAGATGCCTGCATATGCATGTTTATTTCAGCACTATTCACAATAGCAAAAATATAGAACCAACCATGCTGCCCATGGAAACTGGACTGGACTGTGGTACATATACACAATGGAATATTATGTACCCATAAAGAAGGACAGACATATGGACTTTGCAGCAACTTGGGTGGATTTAGAGTCTATCATACTCAGTGATCTATCACAGAAACAAACAGAGCGCCACATGTTCTCACTCGTAAACCACTTTTGATTTCTCTAAAGGATTGGGTCAGTCTGCAGCCATCCCAGCCTAAACATGCCCCATCTTATCTAAAGGACTGGGTTAGTGCTAGCCTCAGGGTAGATGCTTAATTAACCTTCCATTAATGTAGTAACTCACTTGATGATTTAAACCTTTACACACACACACACACACATACACACACACACACACTCACACTCACTGATCATTCAGTCTTTGAATGACTCTAACGATAAAGAACTCACTTTCTTCCAAAATAACCTGTTCCGTTTCATCTTCAGTCAACTCTGTTAATGTTAATAAACATAGCTAAGATTTATCGAATGCCTACTGTGTTCTAGGCATGGTGCCAAGCCCTTTACACAGTTAATCCTTGTGACCATTTTGTGAGGCAGGCATTCGCTAAGGTGCTTTGTCTGTATCAGTAAGTGGGACTGGTCTTTTTGCACCACCGCTCATAAGCCCCAGTTCAATTTCTTGGGACCACAGATAGAAAATCTAATCTCTCTTGCATGTGACAAAGCCTCCAATATGGGGACCATCTAGCAGTGCCTGCCTTTTCTTCTTGTTAAACTTTTTTTTTTTTTTGAGAAAGCAGGATTTTTTGAGAGGACAGAAAAGCCTCCACAGCGGGAGGAGACCCGAAGGGGTTGCCCTAAGCATCTTAGTTCTTTACACTATTGCTAAAAACAATTGTAGAGTCTTACTGAGCACTTACTATATTCCAGGCACTGTGATAAATGCTTCTGTTTGGGGCTTTAAATTACAATTATTTTTTCTGTTTACAGATGATGGAAGAGACACATAAAGGTGATGCACTTGCCTTTAAGGTCACACAGCCAGTGTGTAGCCAACAGAGCAACAATCCCCAGAGAGTGTCATTCTAGAGACAGAGTTCTCCTTACTGCTCTGTATCATTGCTACTTAATGCAATTTTCACTTTTTTAACATTATAGGATTCCTTATGTCACTTTTGTAATTAAAGGGAGAAAGGGGCAGATACTTTGTCACAGAAAGAATATTCTTTAAAGGGATATTTTTATTTCCATTGTTTTCACAAGGAAACTAGAAGAGATTCAATGCTACAAAAGAAACTGTAAACATATTTTTGATACTTGAGAATAGAGAAGTTATTCTAGGTACTTTAGCTTTAGAGCTAGAAACCTAGGACTATTTTGCAATCTCACTTCATCTTCTTGCCAATGAGGGGATAACATGGAGAAAAAGACCTGTTCTAGGCTAGTGCATCAGACCAAATGGGATATGTTATAAAGAAAGGGGCACGGACCAGTGTCCAAAGTTCCCCAAAGTGCAGGACATGGAGCAGTGTGGCCAATGCACAGGGAAGGAGGATTTGTTCCAGTCAGGGCTATTCAGGGATGAATTGGCTAGCCCAACAGGTAGGGAGCTCCCTGTCAGTGGAGAAGTTCCCACAAACCAGATAGGGCTCTTGCAAGGACAGAAATACCTTAGAAAGTTAGGACTACTAGGCATCCAGGAGGTCACCTGAAGATGTATTAAAAGTTGGCATTTGGGAGGCTGAGGTGAGTGGACTACCTGAGACCGCGGGTTCAAGACCCGCCTGGACAACTTGGCAAGACCTCATCTCTACAATAAATCAAAAATCAACTGGGCGTGGTAGTGCATGCCTGTAATTCCGGCAACTCGGAAGGCTGAGGCGGAAGGATCGCTGGAGCCCAGCAGGTCGAGGCTACAGTGGCCGGAAGCGGCCACTGCACTCCAGTCTGGGCAATGGAGTGAAACTCCAACTCAAAAAAAAAATTAAATTAAATTAAAAAAAAAAAAGAGTTCAGGTTCTGGAACTGCCAATCCCTGGGTTACATTCCTGCTCAACATCTTGCTGATCATCAACAATTTACTCAACTTCACTGTGCCTTGGTTTTCTCATCTCTGAAATGGAAATAATGATATCATCTTCTCTGGGTGTTGGGAGGATCTAGTAAGTTAATTTATACAGTATATCTTTTTAAAAAGTGCTATGCATGTGCCAAATCATCTTATCCTATGGTCTTCACACTTTTTAATAGGAATGCTCTTTTTTTCAAAGTGGTATAGTAATCCCAATGCATACAACAAATTTTTAAAAACCACTAATGTGGCCGGGCTCAGTGGCTCAGCCTGTAATCCCAGCACTTTGGGAGGCCGAGGCAAGTGAATGCCTGAGCCCACAGGTTCGAGACCAGCCCGGGCAACTTGGTGAGACCTCATCTCTACAATAAATCAAAGATTAGCCAGGTGTGATAGCGTGCACTTGTAGTTCCGACTACTTGGAATGCTGAGGCAGAAGGATTGCCAGAGCCCAGCAGGTCGACGCTGCGGTGGCCGTGTGTGTGCCACTGCCCTTCAGCCTGGGTGACAGACTGAAACTCCAACTAAAAAAAACCCCATATATTTATATACACACACATACACATACATATATATGTATGTGTATATATATATATATGAACATTCATGTGTTTTGTTAGTATACATGAATTCTTAATTAAAACATTTACATCTATTATATAGGCACTTAATGAGCATGTGGCTATTATGTTGAATGGAAAATTTAGCACAAGAAATATGAAAAATGGTTTCAATGCCTCAGCATGCAATTTATCAAAATTTTGGTTCAATTTACAACTCTTGAGGGGTTCTTGATGAATACAGACAAGAAATTGTAAATTGTAGATAGGCAATCTCTTTGATTAAATAACAATGGGAGCAGGTTGTCCTGGGGCTGTATAAAAAATGAGTTAGTGCAGTGATTCCAGCGTGTTACACTTGAGCATATACTATGGTTGAGTGTATATGATGTCTATCACAGTTCTTATATTTTAAAAATATGTTTTAAAGGTTATGAAAATATTTAAAGTAGAACTTGGAAGATCTTGAAAGACACTGACCCTATCACATTTAGCAGACTTTTTTTTTTTTTGAGTTGGAGTCTCACTCTGTCACCCAAACTGGAGTGCAGTGACACTCTCACGTCCACCCCAGCATCGACCTGCCAGGCTCCAGTGGTCCTTCCACCTCAGACTTCCAAGTAGCCAGAACTACACGTGTGTGCTACCATGCCTGGCTATTTATTTATTTATTTATTTATTTATTGTAGAGACAAGGTCTCGCCAAGGTTTCCGGGCTGGTCTTGAACCTGTGGGCTCAGGCAGTCCCCTCACCTCTGCCTCTCAAAGTGCTGGGATTACAAGCTGAGCCACCAGGCCTATCAGCAGACATGTTTTATAGGTTAAATTAGCCACAATGACCTGTCCAGGGTCTCAGCATGACCCAACTGATATCAAGGTCTAACCGACCTTGGTTAGACCAAATGATCTCTATGTTTTCTTCTACTCTGAGATTCTGTGATTCCAGCAGTCTATATTTAGTGGGAATACTTACTGATAAGCCTGGTTTCACTATGATAAACTGCCTTTTCATTCTAATGATTGACCATTTGGTTCTTCTTTATATTATAATTATATTTTACAAATATATATATATTTTATAATGACATATTATGTATCATACATAATTATGTATAGTATATATAATCATAAGTAGAAAGTAGTACATTATATGTATATGGGATATTTATAAATCTATAACTATAAATTATAAAATTATATATTTTATAATTACATATGTATTTTATATAATTATAGATATTCTATATAATCATAAATAGAAAGTAGTACATTATATGTATGTAGAATATATATTTATAAAATATGTAGCATATTTTATAATATATGTATAATTTATATATAATATATTTTATAAAAATAAATTATAAATTTCAAAGGTATATTATTTTGAAAAAGAAAACATTGTTTCAAATTCATTTTCTTTTTGCTCGCATGCTTTCTAGTGATGTTTGGATGAGATAGAGAACTCTGATCTTCAACAGCAAAGAGAGTTAGTAGTTTTTACTAACAGAGGTTAATTGTAAGCTCCAAATTTGCAAAGAAATTCAAATGTGGCTTTTATGGCCAACTTACGTCCTGCCCTATGCCATCCTAGTTTGTATTTTGTTCCCCTGACATTGTAACTTATAGAAAAAAACAAACAGGTTTAATTTGTTGATGACTTACCGCCACAGGAAGAAGGAAGATGAACACCCTCACACATACTAATGACATGATTTTGCAGCCATGCTGGTTGCTATCTGGATAACTGTGTTGCAACCGTGGCATCATTACCAACTTATTTCAGACAGGGATTTTCCAGTGTTCAAGTAGACACTTCCAAAAACTGTCTCTAGCAGGCCAGTTCACTCCACAGCTTGGGGGAAATGCCTTGATTAACTCATGGAACCCATAGGAAGCATGAAATAACTCAAAATTAATATTCTACAGCATCTTCCATTAAGCTATAGGTTTATAGCCTTCCCCTGCTCAAGACCTCCAGAAGTTTATTTATCTTAAAGGGACTAGGCTGTGTTTCTATCATTATCTAAAAACACAAGTTGAATAAATTGAAGTTATGCGGTGATGTCCTTACAGTCTCAACCATGTACAGACCACAGTCTCAAAGAGGGTAACCTTAGGACTTGAAAGGGAGAGCCCAGAGTTGCTAGGATGATTCAGATTCACTTAAAGAAAAGATGGTCCTGGGGAACTCCTATTTTATACAGTATACTCACAATGCCACAATTTTAAATTCCCTTCCTGATAATAAAAAAAACATTCTAGAGCCCTGAGGCAGAATGAGCCACCAGACAAAATAGAAGTTGTTCAAAGGAATTCAAAGTCCCAGGCCCTTGGATGTGCACTGGGGAGAAAAGCCTTGATCACACCATCTTGTTGCAACAGAAAAAGAAAAAAAAAACCTGGGAGAGGTTTTAGTGCCAGGGTGCCAGGCACCATGTGTAGGCAATGGATAAGAGAGAACTCAGAGCTTCTGGGAAATTGGAGTTTTCTTGTGAGTATAAGGGACACCCCAAAGTGGCGTTAAGATGGCTTCATTCTGAGAATGTCAGATCAGAGTAAGGACTCTGAAGCCACCCAGAGCCCCTTTCCCTCCCCCATCTATCCAACACAGGGGCTTCTCAGTGGAAGCTTTGCACTTGCTGGTGTGCACTCTCTACCATATTCCCTGTTGTAGTCAATCTGTTTACCTTGCCTTTTTGACTGCCACCTTATCACTCTGCTGTTGAGTTTTTGAGCTAGGATTTGGGCTCAGATCCTGGACTTGGCCATTGCCTTCAGGCAAGTTACTTAACCTCCTTCTTTCCTCCTCTATTAAAATGATAGTAAATCTTTTCACCCTAGTAGATACTCAACATAATACAGTAAGTCCCCTACATACAAACCTTCAAGTTACAAACTTAAATGATGCACATGTGCTTTTTTAATGTATTATTTCTCTCCACCAGGTGTCAGTATAGCCTGTTAAATATACACAGCACTACATAGCCAATTTTGTTAGCTGGGTGCCTAGAATAACTTTGTTGGACTTACAACAAATGGACTTATGAATGCGCTATAAAAACTAAACTCACTCTTATGTTGGAGTCTTCCTATACCAGTTTCCTTTCTTTCTATTGCTTTTCTTGGTGCTCAAGAGCACCTCTGTAGACCTCTCTGAACAATAAGAGCACACTTTCCTTGTGGGACCTAAAATGATCAGCCAGGTTCCATCAGTTGTCAAAATTGAATCTTTGACTCTTTTCGACTTTGGCTCTTGCTCTCAGAAATGCTTTTTTTTCACTTTAATATTCGCTGCCATTCCACATTTTTAAAAGTATATGCAGGCCATTCTCTAACTAAATAACATTCCAAGGCAGCTATTGTTCGAACTAGGAATGGATATCATGTGTTTGTATTTCTTTGAATGTGCCCTCTATGTTATCTTTAACTCGACTTTAAATAAAACATAATATGCATTGAGTTCCTTAAATGTGTCAGATGCTTTTTACAAACATAGACTCTCTTTATCAGCATAAAACCAACCCAGTGAGCCAGGAGATAGACTTAATAATTAGTGTCGCTAATTAATATGAACTGCCACTTTAGCAAAGTGTTTTTGCCGCTGCACATAAGGACACTGGATCATGTTCAAAATTCCCACTTTCACTCAGTTGTCCACACCTGGGGTAAGGCTTATTCTTGAGCTGCTTTAGCCCCAGGCACTGCCTTCCACCTGGAATCAGGGAATCAAATATAAGCATAATGCCTAGGAGGAAATCATCAGCTTGTTTAAGTGACAACTGACATCAGGAAGCCTTTTGAGCTGGAGAAATGACGTGATGACAACAGTGTCTTGGGAAGATAAATTTCACAACCATATGCAGGATAGATTACCTGAAACCACAACATTTAGCCTTTATGCTTCCACATCTGGGGGGCATGATCTAAAAACTCATAAATATTATCTGGATTTCCAAAGAGGGACTGATGAAAATTAAGAATTTCAAGGTTTCACCAAAGAAGGTGAGGGATCTGTGTTTATCCAACTGTTTTACGTGTCCTAATTATTTATGTACACAAGTGCATATTGTTAGTGTGGTCCCTTGGAAGCCATGGGCAGGCATCCGATGAGCCGTTGTCCCACCTTTTGGCTTAAAGTTGCAAGAGAGGGAAATTCTCTAACAGCATGAGAATTCTTCATCTGGTTGCCACCTGAATTATTGTTATGGGACACATTGAGTTTGACAGATAACCCTGTTCTTATCCATCTTTCCATGAAAGAGCCTTCATGTTTAGATATTCCAGCCAAATTTCTTCCTTCTGACATTGCATGGAACACAATAAATATTCATATTGGATACATCCATGGTTAGAAAATATTAAGGAATTAACTTTAATTTCTTAGTCATTCTAGCCCCAAAGAGCAAGCTCTTGGGTGGAGTAATGGTATCTCCTAAGGAGATGTTTTTCCTTGAGTCATAAATATGTCCCCACTTGGTAAAGCAATAGCTGTCTTTGCCAGGATGACAACTGAGAACAGCAGTTACTCTTTCAGTGAAGAGCTTTGGACCTGGGGATTTATTATGTGAAGAAAGGTGATGTGACAGATGTCCCTTCACTTTGGTGAATTGACACGGCATAGGACTTCAAGGGAGCAGGAGGATAAAGAGAAGCTATGGGAGATGCTGAGACAATTTAGTAAGTCCTCATGGGAGAGAAGGCCTCAGACTGGGAGTAGTGCTCATGGGGGAGGGGTTTGGGGAAAGCCAGAGAGCAACCCAGGACAGATAAGCAAGCAAATTGGCCCTTGATCAGATCCTGTTCTTACAAGAAGTGTTTCTATTGTTTTAAGGGTCTATAAGTAAGTCCCTTACATACAAACCTTCAAGTTATGAACTTTAATGATGCATACCTGCCTTTTTAAATGGATTATTTCTCTCTACCAGGTGTCTGTATAGCCTGTTAAATACATACAGCACTATATGGCCAATTATGTTAGTTGAGTACCTAGACTAACTTTGTTGGGCTTACAACAAATGAACTTAGGAACGCACACTTGGAATGAAACTCATTCGTATGTTGGGTACTTCCTGCACAACAAGAAGAGAAGGAAAAGGTTAGGATTTGGAGACAGAATACCCCTTCCTTCACACCCACCACCACCACTTCCTTGTGAACTTTGATATATTACTTACCTTTTCCGAGTTTCAGCAAAATCGGGATAATACCTTTTACCTCCCAAAACTGTCGCGTGAGTTAAGCAGGATAACATATGTAAGGCACCAAGCGTGTGGTGAGTACTCTAGCCATGAGAGCTGTCACATATATTCATGGGCTTCCTACTGCCTAAATCCCTGGGAGATGCTTGAATCCCTGTTTGTGTCTGTTTTCCGCCTATAATTCATCCAAGACCTGTACCTGCATGCCCAAGCTATGGGCTCCACCCAGCAGCTGCCCTCGTTCCAAAATGAATATAGCCCCTTTCCAATTGCTGAGGCTTTCTCTCACTGGAAAGATTAAAAAAGAAAACACATGTTTAAAAAAAATAGAGATACAGGTAACAAAGTTATAAGAAATCTCTAGAAGTCTTGGTCACCATTATCCCACAGCATTATTGAAATGTAAATAGAACAATTTACCTGTTACTCTGGCGTCAAACATCACTTGAGAATCCTGTGTAAGTAGGAGTGGGGTCTTAGTGGACAGTGCAACTAGACCAACCTCCTCTGTTAGAGTAGTAGTCTATGGACCTTCCGTGGGAAAAGGATTCTTATGACCAGAGTGCCAAGGAACAGATCTTAAGGAGAAGGAAGGACTTGCCAGCATTTTTCTAGCCCTAACTTCACGACTTCGGGGCTGGTGTGCAACTTGAGCAAAGTTCTCAACTTCATTCGCGTGTTTCATTTAAGCCTCACAAGGGATTTTTTAATGTAATGTCCTCATTTTACAGGTAAAGAAATAAAGGTTCAGAAAATGATGTCGCCTGCAAGTGTAGGGTGTGTTTAGAATGCTCTTAAGTGGACATCCCTATGTATAGAAGAAAAGACTTTGGAGCATATGGAGACATAGAAGAGAAATGTTTATTTCAGATTATGAAAACAGAAAGAGAGTTAACAGTGTCTAAACTAGGACATATAAGGCTTAGGAATACCAAGAACAGAAAAAAGGTTCAGATCACAGCAAGTATACTTCAGATTCAAGGTCAGTTCTTAGTTGTCCTCCCTACCACTTGGGGCTTCTCACTGGCTCTCCACCATCTCCTGGTTTCTCTCCTTCCTCTCTTCTCTGTCCCATCTTTCTCTCTCTGTCCAGGCCTGGAAGCAAAACCAGGCTGTTCTATGTAGCCAGATCTCATTTGAGTCATTATCTCATATTGCCTTGATTTCTGCTGACCCTCAGGTCTCAAGGTCCCAACTCCCACCTCAAGCAGTTCATCCAAGTATTTTTTAAAATACTTCAAAAAAAAAAGGTTGCTGTTATTCTAGCTGGTAGACAAAACCCTTCTCATGTGGTTACAGGAGCATAAGGAAAAAGAAATGGCCATGCATGGTGGTTCATGCTTGCAATCTCAGCACTTCGGGAAGCAGAGGCAGAAGAATCTCTTGAGGCCAGGAATTCAAGACCCCTGTCTCCACAGAAAATCAAAAAGTTAGCCAGGCAAGGTGGCATGTACCTGCAGTCCCAACTACTCAGGAGGCTCTAGGCTGCAGTAAACCATGATCATGCCACTGCACTCCAGCCTGGGTAACAGAGTGAGACCCTGACTCAAAAAAAAAAGAAAAGAAAAGATAAGAGGGGGACTCAAAAAAAATCCCAAAATTTATTTATAAAACAATTGTGTATTTATTCTTACGCGTTTAAACTTCAGTCACCTTCAAAGTACTCTCTGTTTGATGCAGTATGCCTATCTAGATACTTTTTATGACTCACAACAGTTTTTTAATTAATCAGTTTTGATGCCTTTCAGTGCTCCTGCTGTTTTTTGTTTCACCTCTTCCATATTTGCAGAATGTTTCCCTTG
Organism: Cephalopachus bancanus; assembly: GCA_027257055.1. Classification (NCBI taxonomy): domain Eukaryota; kingdom Metazoa; phylum Chordata; class Mammalia; order Primates; family Tarsiidae; genus Cephalopachus; species Cephalopachus bancanus. Next base: position 702,504 of record JAPVLO010000288.1, on the reverse strand, counting down.
GAGGATTTTTTACATCTGGCAGGAAGAAAAGTGTCTCAGGGCAATATTGGGTGACTAGGGGGTCATGCTGATTTTGGTCAAAATTGCTAAACACTCAGTGCAATGTGTGCAGGTATGCTTGTAAATCACCCATCATGTAATGGGCCGATGCATTGAAGGAATCTCCCAAAAAAAAATTCACTGAAGCTGAACGTAGTCTCTCACAACAATGCTAACTGGTTCACAGATGCTGATCAGTTTCTAGAACACTTACCTGGCAGGGGAAGCCTGTACTACAAAGGGCCCGCATTCCAAAAAATAGTTCTGGGTTTTTTTTTGCGCACCCCCCCCCGCCCCCGACCATTTGAGGTAAGGAAACAGTAAAACTCTGCCTCTGAAGAAGCAGGAGGGGGTCGCAGACAGGAAGTCCTCTTTTGGCCAACTTAGAGGAAACAATTCCCCCTTCGGGGACTTGGTTTCTTCATGCATGAAGCAAGAGGCTTCCAGATCCTTCCCCGCTAACCAGAAATGGGATTCTTAGGAGACTATGTTTGTGAACATGTCCTGTTTCTGCCCTTTCCCCATGAAGAATCTCACAGAGAAAAGTTCTCCAAAGGCATTATTTCTTTTCCATTTGAAACCAAAGAGTGATAGTGTTGTGCTGTATTTGTTTTGATGGGATGGGAGAGTTGGTTGTTATTTGAGGGTTGGTGTACTACTTGAGAAAAGAAGACAGAAAGAGAAAGTGGTCTTAAAGTTGGCTACCAGGAAACCTGTGAAAAGCACAAAATCTCCCTCATAAAGTGCTGGTTGACCTAGAACTGTGTGTAGTGATGGGTGTTAGTACACGGGATGAAGGAAGAATAGGCCAGGGGCAAGTGCCAGCTGTGTCTCTCAGTGCCTGTGACAACTTGAGCAAGTTTCTAAATGTCTCTGAGATCTGGTTTCCTATCAGAGAGGATTGCTGCAGGGATTAAATGAAATGAGGGACATTATGTCTGAGCAGTCCTGGAACATAGTAGATGCCTGGTACAGAGTGACCAAAATGAGTCATAGCAACTCAGATTTGTAGGGGACTTCACAATGTACCAAATCCTTTCTTAAGCAGTCCCCCTTCATCCTCAGAACCTCTGCACCATAGACAGAGAGGTATGAGTAATGCCATTTTACAGACAAGGTAACAGACCCTCACGGCACTACCAGAACTAAAACCCAAGCCTCTTGGTTCAGAAAGTTCTGGGAGATTTCATTAGCTCTTCAGTCACTTCCAGGTGACAACAACCAATGAGCTATGAAGTCAGGAAAGAGACTTCCAGCTGCAAGAAGTGACTTCTGACATCCAGAGGGGAGACAACAGAGTCCATCTGGGCAGTTGGAACCACCTCATTTAGAAGGTGATAATCCCTTACCCCCAGAGCATTTCTGAGTTACCTGGAGCAGACGTCAGCAAACTGTAGCTCACAGGCCACATCTAGCAAGTGAGCCCAATCCACCTGCTTTTGTAAATAAAGTTTTATTGGAATAACCATAGCCCTCAACTGTCCATGGCTGGTTTTATACTTCAACAGTCCAGCTGAGTGGTTGAACAGAGACCATGTGACTGCCAAGCCTAAAATCTGTGTTATCTGGCTCTTGACAACAAAAAAAACTTGCTGACCCTTGAAGTAGAGCAGCTCTTCTCAAACTGGAATGTGCACATGAATTACCTGAGGATGCCATTAAATACAGATTCTAAATCTGTAGGCCTGATGATGCCCAGGCCAGTGGTCCACAGACCACACTTTGAGTAACAAGGGGCTAGAGAAGATGAAATGATGCTTATCATTCTTGATTTAAGGAAAAAAAAAAAAAAACAAATAACTGAGAGGTATAAGATATACTTTAGAAGAATTCCCAATCCAAAATGCTAAAATAAAAATGTCTAGAGTTTTAGAGGAAACTGCCAATGAAAGCAAGGGAGAAAGAGAATGAATATGGCTATATTCAGTGAGTGAATTAATGATTATCAGGGTCCACACTCAGACCCCGCTCTAAGATGACTCCATCACAGAACTGCCCCCCAGTAGTGTTTCTGCCTGAAGATTCTTCCAGGTTCCCAGGCCAGGCACCTCCATCTTCCTTCCATCTCTACCTTAGGAAGACTATCCATCTTCAGTTCCATTGATGATTTCTTCAGCATGACAGTGGGGTACCCTCACCCTGCATTCTCTGGCCAGGCGTCTTCCACTTTGTGCCCATCCGAATGCAATTGTCTGTGTGTTTCTCGACCTCCAGTCTCTTCCACCTCTAGTCCACTGCCTGTGTCTGCCAAGCAACTTTTGAAAACAGCGTTTCAGTAAGCCATTCCCCCTCAAGAGTCTTTGGATTCAAGAGCTCACACTTGATCTTTTCTCTGCCCACCCAGCTGGTTCTCTCAGGTATCCCGGGAGATCACCCGGTGACATCTGAAAAGTCCATGTAACCCCCTGTGTTGTAACTCATTTACACAGATTTTTTAGGCATTTTCTTGAAAATTGGAAACTAAAAAGCTTAAATATTCAACCCACATTTTTTTTTTTTTTGAGTTGGAATCTCACTCTGTCACCCAGAATGGAGTGCAATGGCCGCTCCCGGCCACCGCAACCTCGGCCTGCTGGGCTCCGGTGATCCTTCCGCCTCAGCCTTCCAAGTAGCCAGAATTACAGGCGCGCGCTACCACGCCTGGCTGATTTTTTTTGATTTATTGTAGAGATGAGGTCTCGCCAAGTTGCCCAGGTGGGTCTTGAACCCTCAGGCTCAGGAAATCCACTCACCTCAGCCTCCCAAGGTGTGGGATTATAGGCTGAGCCACCGAGTCCGGTTCAACCCACATTTTTTAATGTTCCATAAAAGTACTTTAAGAAATGAAACCAAGTCTTAACAGGATGGCAGGAACTTGCACATAAGATCGCAGTAAATATGCCATCAGTCTGAATCTCTGAGCCCACCTTTCTTGTGTTTCCCTACAGTCATTTTTTAAAGTGTTTGACCACTGTCTCTTGTACTTAAATAGTTGCTTAGGTGAGCATCCTTTTATGGAGGCTTCTAGGTCCATCCTGTGGAGAGAAATGCAAACAGGCACGTCTGGAGACAGGCTGCATATTAAGGAAATGACAAGAATGCAAGCATGAGTCTCCATCATTGCCTCTGGTCTCAGGGACAGTCCCCTGCCAGGCATCTGGTGGTGATCTACATCTGTAGACCCAGGCTACCCGCACTCAGGAGAGTCTGTGTTGGGCCATCTTGGAAGATGGTTCATCAACTCAACTCACTATTGCCTTTTTTCTGATCATCTGAGTTCCAGAACTCTCCCTACAGGGTGTAGTCAGTGTCTTCCTACTCCTTTCCGCAGGAAACTTCCTAGTCCTGATTCCTTGGTAGCCTAAACCCACAGTCTCTGAGAGAACTATCCCACATGTTTGTTTTTTCCTGGCACCAGCCCCTTGTGGAACCCTAAAAAATTATCATACAATCTGGCCAGATATATGATGGTCTCTTTATTTACTTTTATTTTTATTTTTGAGTTGGGGTCTCACTCTGTCACTCAGGCTGAAGAGCAGTGGCATGATCATGGCTACCACAGCCTCCACCTACTGTGCTCAGGCAATCTTTCCACCTCAGTCTCCCAAGTAGCTGGGACTACAGGTGTGCACCACCACACCCAGCTAATTTTTTTAACTATTGTAGAGATGAGGTCTCACCATGTTGCCCAGACTGGTCTCCTGGACTCAGGCAATCCTCTTGCCTCAGTCTCCCAAAGTGCTGGGATTGCAAACATGAGCCACCACACCCTCTGATGGTTTCTTTAAACAGAACTCACCATACAGCCTTACAAGTTAAAATTAAAATAGGCATCCATAGGCTTCTACCATTCTGTAGAAAAGCATGGGTATTTCACTTTTATAATAATAACAATGATTGTTGTCATAAGTCAATCCAGGGTGTGTGGTGGCTCACGCTTATAATCCCAGAACTTTGGGAGACTGAGGCAAAAGGATCACTTGAGGCCAGGAGTTCAAGACCAACCTGGACAACGTAGCAGTATCTCATTTTTTTTAAAAAATTGTTTTAAGGCTGGGTGCAGTGGCTCACACCTGTAATCCCAGCACTTTGAGAGGCCAAGGTGAGAGAATTGCCTGAGCCTATGGATTCGAGACCAGCCTGGGCAACTTGGCAAGACCTCATCTCTACAATAAATCAAAAAATTAACCAGGCATGGTGACATGTGCCTGTAATTCCAGCTACTTAGAAGGCTGAAGCAGAAGAATCACCTGAGTCCAACAGGTCAAGGCTGCGGTGGCCGTGAGCGTGCGCCACTGCACTCCAGCCTGGGCTACAAAGTGAGACTCCAACTCAAAATTTTTTTTTTAATTAACCAGGTGTGGTGGCACTTGCCTGTAGTCTCTGCTACTTGGGAAGCTGAGGATCACTTGAACCCAGGAGTTTGAGGCTGCAGAGAGCTATGATCACGCACTCCAGCCTGGGTGACAAGAATAAAACTTTGTCTTTTAAAAAGAAAAGTAATAAGTCACTTCGTGCCTCTCTCCTCCCTCTCCCATTTCAGTTTGTTGCAGAGGAAGATTATGAAAGTAAAGCATTGGAATTTTAGAATTTGAGAAACCCCCACCCTAGTGAGAAAGACGACCCTGGAGGGAAAGGGAGAGATGGTAATTCTCTTACTGAGTATGAAACGTTTGCCTTTCAGGACTCCTCTCTTCAGATTTGTAAACATTGCTACAGTTTATTCTTCCCCAATTTTATCCTACAAGAGTGCCAACATTTTCTTTCAGTCGAGTCCCTTGGTAAGGTGCTAGTTTCTAATGTAGGAGGATGAGGTACTGAAAAGTGACAACCATAAGCTTGATTAAAACCAGATCACTGGTTTCACAATTGCTTTCATTTGGGAAGCCAAAATACCTTTTATCACATGGACCATTTCTTCTCTTCAAATGAATGGCGTTGTCAATTTGTTTTCCATTGATTTCTGTTTCCAATTTAATTTTTTCTACATAAAGTAAATTTCCCTGACTTTAAACATGGCAGGATTCTTCACATCAGGGCTTTTATCTCTTTTGTCTATAAACAATTTGGAACTGGCAGGGGCCTGAGAGATGATCTGGTTCAAAGAGCAATTGGCCAAATTTTGATCTTTCGATTCCTAAACTAGCTGCTCTTTCATTCAGCAAACACTTATTAAGTACCTACTGTGTGCCAGGCACCATGCTCTTTCCCCTATATAACTTTGGTTATGTTGACTTTAAACCAAAAGGAAATCTTTTTTTTTTTTTTGAGTTAGAGTCTCACTCTGTTGCCCAGACTGGAGTGCAGTGGCAGTCTCCTAGCCACTGCAGCCTCAACCTGCTGGGCTCTGAGGATCCTTCTGCCTCAGCCTTCCAAGCAGCCAGAACTACAGGCATACGCTACCACGCCCCACAGGCATACGCTACCACGCCCGGCTAATTTTTTTGATTTATTGTAGATATGAGGTCTCACCAAGTTGCCCAGGTAGGTCTCTAACCCGCGGACTCAGGCAATCCACTCGCCTCGGCCTCTCAAAAGTGCTGGGATTACAGGCTGAGCCACCGAGCCCAGCCAAAAAAGGCAGTCTTAAAGAAGGTTACTAGATAGTTTAATGGCACTGAGGAACTATTTTTAAAAACTAGGTAATTACAGGGCCGGGCATGGTGGCTCACACCTGTAATCCCAGCACTTTGGGAGGCCAAGGCAGGTGGGTTGCTTGAATCCAGGAGTTCCAGACTATCCTGAACAACGTAGTGAGACCTCATCGCTACAAAAAAAAATTAAAAATTAGCTGGGTATGGTGGTCTGCGCCTGTGGTCCCAGCTACTCAGGAGGCTAAAGTGGAAGGATCACCTGAGCCCAGGAAGTTGAGGCTGCCACGAGCCAAGATCATTGTGATCATGCCACTGCACTCCTGCCTGGGTAACAGAGTGAGACCCCCCTCAAAAAAATCCTGGATAATTATATATTCTTTGCTCATTCACTTGCCTGACATCTGCAAAAACTGTTTTTGCACTTCTGTAAAATGGCCATTATTTTAAAGTTTTCTGGGAAATCTGTCGTGCTCCCCATGAGCTTTGGAATAAATCAAAGCAGTGGCTGTCATCTGGGGTGATTTTGCTCCTACAGGGGATAATTGGCAATGTCTGAAGACATTTTTGTTTGTCACACTAAGGGGGAGGGACGCTTCTGGCATCTAGGGGGTGGAAGCCAGGGCTAAATACCTACAGTTTATAAGACAGCCCTTCAGAAAGAGACTTCAGGGTCAAAAAGTCAATAAGAAGAGCAGGCAGGAAGGTGAGGAGTGGGGCTTGGGGGAAGGTGAGAAGCAGGCCTTCCAAGCCCTGAGCATCTCTCCTCAGTCAGAGCAGCCTGCTTTTCTCATTTCACAGAGTGGAGTTCTGCATTTTTGCATGAGGCTTTGTTTGAAAAGTATATATTTTTCTACTTAAAAAAAAATCAATAAATATAGTTGGTCATGCTCGGTGGCTCATATTGGTAATCCCAGTGCTTTGGGAGGCCAAGGCAAGAGGATCACTGTGGCCAGGAGTTCAAAATCAGCCTGGGCAGCATAGTGAGACCCCATCTCTAAAAATATTTGTTTAAATTAGTGTGGTGGTATACACCTGTGGTCCTAACTACTGGGAAGGCTGAGGCAGGAGGATGGCTTGAGCCCAGGAGTTTGAGGATGCAGCGGACTGTGATGGCACTCCAGCCTGGGCAACAGAGCAAGACACTGTCTCAAAAAAAAGTTAAAGACAGAAGAAGATAACAGCTCTCTGCCTCTTGTCTTATAACTGAGTCACATTAGAACAAATCAAGTGGGAGTGGATGACACAGGATGAAGACTCCCACTCAGGGGTTGATTTGGAAGCATCTATCATGCCTCAGTCTTGACTATGCCGGACTCTGTGCCCACCTCCTTCTCAGCATTTACAAGCTGTACTGAAGGGATTTGAGTGTGTCTGTTTTTCCATTTAAACCAGGGGCTGGCAGTTTATTTTTTCTGTAAAGGAACCGATCATAAATATTTAGGCTTTTTGGACTGTCTGAGCTGCAACTACTCAACTCTATTATTGTCGCACAAAAGCAGCCATAGACAATAAGTAAACACATGGGAGTGCTTGTTTCCAATAAATCTTTATTTACAAAAACAAGCAGTGGGCCGGATTTGGCCTGCAAGCTGTAGTTTCCTGACCCCTGATTTAGCCTGTAAAGAGGAACCTTTTTTGTTTTATCCTCATGTCTCCATTGCCTAAAACTGCATTGGCACATAGCTGGGGCTGGATCAGGAAACACTGAACTATATTGAGGGTCAATCGTACAGGCTTAAGTGCTTAGAAGAGTTTAATGAGAATAAAAACTGGAAAAAGTTCCATCCAGTATTTCCCAGGGAGTTTCTATAGATTGTGTAACCATTTCCCCATGTTGAACATTTAAGACATTTCCAATTTTTTTATTATTAATAATAATCCTGTGATGAGCTCCTTCATACAGAAATTGTTGGCTTCATTTCTTATCATTTCCTTAGCGTAAATTCCTAGAAGAAGAGTTTATTGGGTCAAACCTTATGTATTGCTAAATTGCTTTCCAAGAAGGTGGTATTGATCTACATTCTTGACAGCAATAAGAGGGAGATATTTGTCATATGCAAAGGATTTCTTTCAACAGAATGTCATGAATAAAAGCTTTGACATCCACATGTGTTTCCACAAATTAGCTCACCATAAATATAAGTAAATTGGTGCTAGCTACTCATCATTTTAATATTCTGCTATATTGTCATACCAGCACGATTACCCAGGCACATTGTTTTACCTGTTGGTGTCATCTAGCCAATCAGTTGAGGTTGCCCCGTCTCACATGTTTTCTGAGCACACACACAGACATCTGCTTCCCATTTGAGAGTCAGAATCTCCACTATCTGAACGCCTGGCACTAGCTTACCCTGCCGTGAAATTCACCACCAAATATGTCATGCAGATTGCTCATTTCCCTCAGGAAATTTCATTCAGGTTAATTTTGGCACACAATTGGGTAATTCTTGAGCAATTTCTCCTGTGACGGCTCACAATATGTAAAATTTTCCTACAGCATTTTACAAAAGTCACTGGAAAAATACTAAGGGTATCTGATAGTTGTCCAATTGCCTATGTAACAGCAAGAAATATCTCTTCTGAACTGCAGTACATCAAGAGCAAAAAAAAAGATGCCCATAAAATAAAGGTAGATCAGGGAGCAGATGTTCTTCCTGGCCTTTTTCACGAGGTGCTGTTTGAGCAGTGAGCGTGCAGGAGCTGTGTGTGGCTTTTCTGAATTTCTCCAAATGAAGAAGAGAATATTTCTGACTGAGAAGTAATAGAAAGTGTTATAGAAATAGGGATGGGTCCAGGTGGTCACATGGCGATGGGATTTTCTTAAAACAGGATAGATTTCAGACAAAAATCAAATGTGTAAAGACAATGATACCAAAGCCCAGTGCTGTCTGAGAAGCTATCATATTGCAACATTCTGCTAAGTACCTTCCACAATTGTCTCGTTCAATCCTTCCAACAGTCCTAAGAATCAGATACTGAACTATTACCCTCCACAGACAAGAAATATCCCAAGACTCAGACCAGTTCACCAACACATCCAAAGACACCACAGATCTGGCAGACTCTTCTGCCCACTGTAGCACCCAGGATGACACTTTGGTGATGCCTCTGAAGGAGCATGGACATAGGTCGGCACTATTAAATCACCCCTATCAGTGAGCAATTGACCAGCCTCCTGGTATACAAACCAGAATTCAGGCCAGATTGCTATCTGAACACTATCACTGGGAAGATCTGGATGGTATTGGAAATGTTTTCAGCATGACCCCAAAGAGAAGTAGCCCACCCAGCATCCCACAGCAGCATACTAGGGACTGAGCCAGGACTGCACCCCAGGTTCCTTGGTTCCCAGTCCAGTACCTTTTCCATCATCCCAAACTGCTCCTGCTACATGACATCAGCTCCACTTATCAATTCCATGACCATGTTCTGGAGGAGAATATCAGCTGCTTTAAAGAAAGTAACTGTATATAGTCTACACATATGGTAATATTTCATAGAACTATACACCCAAAAAAGTACATATAAAAACGGCAAGTCCAACTAAGATCTATTCTTGAGTTAATAGTATAATATTGATGTCAATGGTATACATGTGGAGTTTTTTTGGTGGTGGTGGTGGTGGTGGTGGTGGTGTCGTTTAGAATCAGGGTCTCATTCTGTCACCCAGGCTGAAGTGCTGTGGTACAATCACAGCTACTGCATCCTCGGCCTCCTGAGCTCAGGCGATCCTTCCGCCTCAGCCTCCCAAGTAGCTGGGACTACAGGCATGTACCACCATGACCAGTTGGGTTTTTTGGTTTTGGTTTTTGGTATTTTTTATAGAAATGAGGTCTCACTATGTTGCCCAAGTTGGTCTCAAACTCCTAGGCTTAGCGGTTTTCCCACCTTGACCTCCCAAAGTGTTGGGATTATAGGCGTGAGCCACCACACTCAGCCTTTCAATGGTATACAAGGTTTCGACAGTGTGCTATAGTTATGTGAGATATTATCTTTAGGGAAAGCTGGATGAAAGGTTACCGAAGTTCTCTCTACTGTGCTTACAACTTCTTATGAGTCATAAACGATTTCCAAATAAAACATTATAACAATAAGAAAGTAGTGTCTAGGCATAAGTGTTTACAGACTTTGCTGTAAAGTATGATGTTAAAACAGCCAGTGTGGGGAGGATATGGTGAAAAGGGAACACTTCTACACTGTTGGTGGGAGTGTAAACTAGTACAGCCTTTGTGGAAATCGGTGTGGCAATTCTTAAAGTTCTAAAAATCGACCTTCCATATTACCCTGCAATCCCCCTACTGGGTATATACCCGGAAGAACACAAATCACTCTATGAAAAAGATACCTGCATGTGTATGTTTGTTGCAGCGTTGTTCACAATAGCAAGAATATGGAACCAACTGTGCTGCCCATCAAAAGAGGACTGGATTTTAAAAGTGTGGTACATATACACAATGGAATATTATGCAGCCCAAAAGAAGAACAAAATCATGAACTTTGCAGCAACCTGGATGGAATTAGAGTTTATAATACTGAGTAATCTCTCACAGAAACAAAGAGCTGAGTATCACATGTTCTCACTCATAAGTGGACCTTGAACAAACTACTATCAAGGATTGACAGTAGCAGGAAACTGCAGGGGGGAGTTGGAGGGTGGGGAGGTGGGACTGACAGTAGTCCATATCTGCCTGGGGAAGGGGGGGAACACCTCATCCACAAGGGTACCTGAACAATGAATATTTGTATACCTAACCCTGAATTGTACCCCACAATTAAAAAAAAAACAACCAGTGAAGGAGAGGTGCATAGCGTGGTTGGGCCTTCGTAATACTGGAAGAGGAGCATGCCAGTCCCCTCTGGACCAGGCTCTCTCCTGTTCTCTGTGATAAACAGGCTCTCTCCTGTTCTCTGTGATAAACAGGCTTTAAACTTGTTCCTCTGCACCCAGGTCACTGCCACCATCCACTCTTTCCACAAAGCTAGAGCCTTTAGCATGACCTCTGAGCCTTTGACCTCCAATTTTTGCACAATGGTTAAAAACATGCCTTATGGTTTGGGACCTGGATCCAAATCTCAGCTCTGCCTCTTACTAGCATCATGGCCTTAGGCAAGTTGCCTAACCTCTCTCCTAAGTCTTAGTCTTCTACAGAGCTCAGCAATCTCACAGATGGCTTTTAAGATTAAATGAGAAAAATATACATTCAGAACACCTAGACTGTAGGAAAGACTCTGTACATGTTAGACACGATGATGTGGAGGAGGCAGGGGAGGAGGAGGACGAAGACTGTCACCGAGGTCCGTTCATTTTGTACCCTACACATTTCTCAAATCCTCTTCACTCCATCCCCGTTCCCCTAGTTCAGGCCGGGATATTGCCACATGCTCCAGACCTTTTGCGCTCACTTGTTAATTATCGACTTTCTCAAGGTGATTGGATCCTGTCCCAACATAACATAGAAATGTAGAGATTCCTCGTTGCCTGATAGTTTGTGATCTGTGTGTCTACCCAACCACCCCTGTTATACTCAGACTCACAAAGGCAGAACCTGTGTCTCATTCTGCTTGGGATTGCCCAGACAACCTGCCTGATGTTGTTACTCAGCAATGTCAGTGACTGTGTGTTTCCATGTTTCTATCTTGTCATGGCTGGCCCTTCTTGTCATCAGATTCTAGTCCAAAAACCATTCCTTAGCCATGCCCTCCTAGGCACACAATCCAGATTGCCCCTTTTTATATCATCTGATCCTCATAGCAGGAAGTAGAGACAGCTGTCATGTCTGTCATTTGTCTATAGCCTCAGAGCTAAAAATAAAGGTCTTGAATACATGTTGCCTGACTGGTTCTCATTCAGGGGCTATCCTTCCTGCTTTGTGAAGTGGAGTTATGGCATTTGGTAACCCCATGGCAACTCAATCTCTCAGAGGCCTGGGTAGCCACCAGAACACTAGAACGGTGCTCCCAATAGCTCCCGAGGAAGCTGTTGATGGACTCTGAGAAGACAGGATGTCACCTTTAGGTTTAGCATCTTTTATGCAACCACACACTTCCCTGAAGCCAACCCCAGGTTGGTTGGACATTTATGGAACTTTCCTCCCTGTGTCTAGATCCATCCAGAGTGGCCATGCTGTGTAGGAAATCTGGGAGGGGCTCCGTCAAATTGCACAGAGCATTTTAGCATAATGTCTGATTCACAAGATCAAATAACATTTACTCTGAGGCCATGGTTGCCCAAAGCGATCCATGTTTGTATAATTTCCCTTTCATGATTGTCCCTGGCTAATGGGGCTGGGGCTGAGGATTGATGTGGTGTCTGTCCTGTCTTCGGTGATTCACTTTCATTTTCATTCTTGAAATATCCCTTACACCCTAGTTACGAGAGCCTCCCTAGACAGTCTGCTGACCGCACTCTAGGTGGGGCCCACTCCACATTGCAGCCAAAGTTATCACCTGGAAAACAAGTCTGAGCACTGCCATCTCTTTCTTCAGAAACCCGGGGGTTGCCAATGCCATAGGATAAAATTCAAATTCTTCACCCTGGCAAACAGGATTCTTGACAAATTCAGTTGAATTCTCCAGCCTCGTTCCATCCCCCTCAGCAATCCTACGCGTCAGTCTTGTCATTCTGTGAATGTGCTGTGTTTTTTTCTTGGTTTCACACTACTCCCTTTGACTGGTAGATCCCTATGAGCATGAGCTCAGTTTGGGACAAGTTGAGTCCAGGGATTGGAAGTTGGGAAGGGGAAGAGGGCGAGATGTCACTAGAAAGGGCAAAGTTTGGCAATGACCCTCTCTCTGTCCATCTTCCCCACTGGTGACAGTCAGAGACATTGACTTAATTCAGTTAGAATCTTGCCTTAACAACATGGCCTCTATGTTCCAAAAGCCCTGTTGATGGTGGCATTTCTTTGTTTCAAAGCAAGGGAGAGCTCAAGGGGGTGAGGATAAGGAAATCGTGCACAGAAAACATTTTCCTTGTTTTTCTGCTAAAATGTGCATGGGATAAGGGCAAGAAATATTTAAGGGAGGAGAAAATACACCACGAACATGGCATTTGGAAAGGCTAATTGGATGTGGGTGAACATATTGAGATGATGTTCTGTTGTCAGAAATAATGTTTTACAGAGATGCTGTTTGTGAAGAAAGACCAGGTATTATTGATGGGCCCATGTGCACTCGGGAATATGGAAGCAATAATGAGAAGTGCAGAGCCGGCAGAGAGATGTCCATCAGGCAGGAAGTTGGAGGGGAAAGAATGAACACTTTCTGATTGGACTCTGCCTGTAGGATTTTACCTGGAGGACACACATGAACAGACCCAGGATTGTACAGTAAAATCAGAAATGGACTCTGAGTAATGTGCTGACCACTTTGCCCCGAGATGTGGTCTCACGATTGCTCTTAGAATTCAAGAACCAGGACAAGCCTGTGATTCAGTGAGCGTGTGTCTCAAGTTTGAGAATACCATTCTGATTTCAAGTATCTTTCCATATCCTCATAGAGCAGTGAATAATACTATAATCCCAATACTTCATTGTCTAAACTTCAATCTGTTTATTTCCATCTGCCCATGGAAGTGTAACAGAGTGCTTTGTTCTGAACATGTGTCCCAGTTTTGGATTTAGGAAACGTGATCACAAGCCCTGTGAAATCAGAAGTGAAAAGCCCCAAAAGTGGGAAAAAGATCCCATGAAGATCATTCTATTTTGTTCCAATGTTTACATTTTTTATGCAAAATAGAGTGGGCTCACAGAAACAAGAATGGGATGAGGAAGATAAAGCAGAAAGATCTTAGAATGAGTAATGGGAAGATTGGGGGAAGGGAATGCAGGAGTGTCAGAGTTCCTTTAAATACAGATGACTCTGGCTATCCAAAGACACTCCATGATTCAGAAGCTTCTTGTCTGGTTTGTTGATGTTTCTGGCTCTTGCTTCCCTTCCTCCTTCTGCTCCAGGAAAAGTGCTCTGGGGCAACCAAGCAAACTCCAGCTGCTCTGCTCTCTGGAGTCACAGTTACCAATGGAGTCTCAGCTCTCCATTTTATTTCATTTCCCAAGAAATGGGCCAGGGTACACTACTTTTGGGGGGTACTTTGCTAAGTGTAGCACCTATAAGAAGACTTGGGGGGCAAACCCCAATTTTAGGTGTGGTACTTGTCACGGTTCCAAAGAGATTCTTCGTGGGGAAATCCCAGGATGGACCATCTTCTCTCCTTCCAGAGTCCAGTGGGGATTTGCAGATCAGCTTCACGGTCCAGCCCGTGTAAATACATTTCTAGCCTGTTGTCCTGTTCTCCTCCCTGTTCTTTTTCTCTGTGTTATCTTTCTCTTGATTCTTTATCACCACGTGTCTTGTTTCCTGTCTGTGCCCTGCCCCTACTCCTAGGAGGTATGTTTCATAATAGCTAGAAAAGAAGTATCTCGCTGAGAGAAGGTGCTCTGAATACCTGTGAGGGGAAGTGTGAATTCACTCATCTGCAGAAGCAGGGGGCAGGGAGAAGGTCATTTCGAGTCCACCCAGTAGATCTTCTGTCCTATACACCCCCTGCCCCCCGTGCATGCTTCTGATACATGCTACAAGAGTCTTTTGTTTTCTGCCTCTTTACAGAGCATTGGCTGTGATGACTACCTAGGCTCCGACAAAGTCGTGGACAAATGTGGTGTGTGCGGAGGTGACAACACAGGCTGTCAAGTCGTGTCAGGCGTGTTTAAGCATGCCCTCACCAGCCTGGGCTACCACCGTGTCGTGGAGATTCCCCAAGGGGCCACCAAAATCAACATTACCGAAATGTACAAGAGCAACAACTATTTGGGTAAGTTTGATCTTTCTCCAGAAGATGCCATTTGTCACTGCCAGTTGATGTATTCCATCCAGGATTGTGAAATGGGCACCAGCAGTGTCCTGAGGTCCTGGGCTTGTAAAAAGTGCCACTGGGGAATGCCAAAGTACCACCTGCTCTGCCCCTTGGGTGGAGAGACTTTAAAAAAAAAAAAGTCTTTCACGCAAGTAAATGTTTAAGGTCTGCACTTTTTTCTTTTTTTTTTTTTTAATTGGAGTCTCACTCTGTCACCCAGGCTGGAGTGCACTGGTATGCTCATGGCCACCACAGCCTCAGCCTACTGGCCTCAGGCGATCCTTCCACCTCAGCCTTCCAAGTAGCTGGAACTACAGGTGTGCGCTACCATGCCCAGCTAATTTTTTGATTTATTGTAGAGATGAGGGCTCACCAAGTTGCCCAGACTGGTCTCAAACCCCTGGGCTCAGGCAATTCTCTCACCTCTGCCTCCCAAAGTGCTGAGATTACAGGCTTGAGCCACCGCACCCGGCTGTCTGCACATTTAAACCAGCCTTTGCTCCTTCTAAAAGAAACATGGTTATGAAATGGATAACAGACCAAACTGATACTGTGAGATCCACAAGGCTCTTTGCAAAACCAGGAGGTCTGCAGGTTCTTGTCCTGTCGGAATGAGAGTGACCAGAGGCAGTTGATGATCCTGTCTGGACCTTCACTTTCCAGAGGTCTAAAGCAAAAGCCACTTTTCTCTTCTTTCTCCTCATCTGCATATGAGGCAACAGGGCTCGACATTAGTGGGGTGCACTTGACTTCTGAACAGATGTAGACACCTCAGCAGTCATTGTAGACAATGTCATCAACAATGAGAGGCCATTTTTAACGCATTTTCCTACAAAAGGAGATCTTTGTTGATGCTTTCTTCTGGGTTTCTGAACTATATGCATTCCATCCAAAGCAAACTGGTCATATGAATTAGTTTTTACCAGATTTAAGTTCATGTAAGCATGTACAAATTAGTTAGCAAAATAAGGGAGATATTTCTTAAAGTCATTTAATGAACAGCAGCATTCATGTTTTATATTTTAATTATTTATTAACAGGCACATATCTAGCTCAAACTATGTGCCCAGTACTATTCTTGAGGGCTGGGGTTTTTTTTTTTATTTCACTAGCTTTAGGAGTACAAGTGGTTTTTGGTTGGAACTCAGCCACTATTCTTAGTGCTTTCCATGCATTCAATATTTGAACCCTCTCAACAGCAGGAGGGCATGAGAGCTGTTCTCCTCCCCATTTTATAAAGAAGCAGGAGCAGGGTGATTATGTAACTTGCCAAGGTCACACAGCTATCAAAATGTGGAGCTAGGATTTGAACCCAGGCAGTCTAGCTCCAGGCATAGTAGTCCATCAAGGGATAATACCCATGAACAGTCTCAGAGCCTGCATTCCTCAGATGCACCATTGTCTATGTAGCAGATGAAAGACCATTAATTTTGCAACTTCTAAAGATGAGGATCACCCTGAAAGATAACTCTGGACCCAGGAACACCACAGTCTGCAGCTCTTCCTTCCCTATCCAGACAAATGCAGTCAAAACTAACTTCACTTGGCTTTATTGACTGAAGGAGGAAGGGATGGCAGATGAGACTGAGACAAACCCAATCAAAATAGAAAACTGAATCTCTTGCTCTGTGGAGTCCATATATCTTAAAAGTTACATGTGGGATTGCTTGAGATTGTCCAGCTATTTTGAACTAACATTTTCACATACATGGTCTTCTGACTTTTAAAACTGTACATTGTTTACTTAGCTTGTTTCAAAAAAAGATTTGGAGTCACTCACAAAGATGCAGTTATAGAGCTAAGATAGGAAAATTGAAATCCGATTAAAAAACTAAATAGAAGAAGGAGATATATATACCAGAAACCTTGGCCAATAGTGGTAGTGTCTTAAACTTCAGCCCTGTGAGTTTATGGCTTAATTTAGTTTAACCATCAAGACCTGGCTTGCTAGACAGATTCTGAAGGCCTGAGTCTGGCACTTGCCCTGCCCTAACTCCTAGGAAGATGGGCTCATGCAGAGCTGTAGGAAGAGGCCAACTTACCACGATGCCTACTGTTTTCTCTGAGCGAAGCTGGAGAAAACGTGACATTGAATGGTGCCCATAGTTCAAGAGATAAAATGTTTATTCATTTCATTTTAGGTTGGAAACTAATGAAACTCTGCAGAGTTGAGCTCCACATTTCTAGGTATTTGTATTTGTTTATGTGCTGCCAAATAGAGACTGTTTAGTAGGTTCCAGAGTCCTGGTCTTTTTTTTTTTGACATGAAACGCCTATATCTGTTGTAAGCTATGAATTCTTCTTTTGTATGAATTATTCTAACTCTGCTATTTGGGGAAAAAAGCTCAATCTAATTTTATTAAAATGATTGACATTTTATATTACTTGCCTCTTTCATAATAACAAAATGTTGTAAAATTATTTTAGCTGGAATATCAAAGTTTGGCGGAGTTTAGTCGGTTCAGTTTACTAATGTCATTATGCAACAGTTAAGAAATCAGACATAAAAGCATACCAAGCAAAAGTTGATTATACAAGACATGTACTACCTGCCAACATGTTATACTGTCATAGAGTTTTAGACTTGGAAGGAATTTTTAAAGAACTGTAGGCTTTCAAAAATAAACTGGCAATATATTTACTTTTAAGCATGTTCTCATAAAAGTTCTAAACAATAATAATGGTCAGCATTTTAAAAATCAAGGCGTATCATAGATTGCCTCTAATTTGCAAACCTTAATTTATTCATGGAGCAGCTTTCTATATGAGAAAAATGTCTTACATTTATATGACAATTCCAAGTAATATTTTATGTTAATTTTTAAAAATTCAAGTAATGCAGGCAAAATAGAACAAAAAGATACAGTTTCCCCTTTTGGCCTGTCCCACATTTGAGCCACTGCCTTCAAATGTAAAGAACACTTGAAGGTAAATAACCACTTTTTTTTTTTTTTTTTTTGATTTATTGTAGAGATGAGGTCTCACCAAGTTGCCCAGGCGGGTCACGAACCCGCGGGCTCAGGCAGTTCACTCATCTCAGTCTCCCAAAGCGCTGGGATTACAGGCTAAGCCACTGAGCCCAGCTAATAACCACTTTTAACAGTTTAGTGTGCACACATCATTCCTTCATGTAAGTGCAAATGAATACATATTTTCTAAAATTGATATTACTACATGTACTTTTCTGCAATTTGCTTCTTTATTTTATTTATTGTTTTTTGCATATTTTATGCATCTTGACTTTTTCCTCTTTTAATTTTTATTTTGAAATTGTGGGATGCAATTCATTGTGCAGGTACCCTTATTGGTGAGGTGTACATTATACAGGTACCCTTATTGATGAGATGTGCCCCCCTTTCCCCAGGTAGATATTGACTACTGTCAATCCCAGCTACCCACCACCCTCCCCACAGTTTTCTACTACTTTCAATCCCTTTCCTACAATTATACAGTAGTTGCTCAAGGTCCACTTATTAGTAAGAACATGTGATACTCAACTCTTTGTTTCTGTGAGAGATCACTCAGTATTATTTTAATATTCTATCATGGGGATCTTTTTATATCTATGTATATAAAGCTAACTCATTTTCTGAATGCAGACTATTTCATATCACAGATGGAACATTATTTAGGAACTTTCCTGTTAAAGGATGCCGAGATTATCTCCAGTTTTCTAATATTACAAGTCATACTTTAGATTTTTTGGTCCAAGATGGCAGACTGAACACATGAGTTTGTCTTTCCTTCCTCCCAAGATTGTATCAAAATGACACAAAGGGGATTTTTTTTTGGAAAGACATAAAGTCTAATCACCAAGAAGACTGGAGGTGGGCGCTGGACAAATGATTTTAAGAAATGTTTAAGATGAGGAGAGGCAAGCCTGTAAGACAGAGCCCCAGAAGCATCTTAGCCTGGGGGACAGCAGGTTAGAGGGAGGGTAGAAAGGGAGAATGGGGCTGAAAATGAGAGAATAAGTGAAAAAGCCTGTCTAGGCCAGGAATGGTGGCTCACACCTGTAATCCCAAAACTTTGGGAGACCAAGGCAAGAGGATTGTCTGAGTCCAGGGGTTTGAGACCAGCCTGGGCAACTTGGTGAGCCCTCACCTCTACAATAAATGAAAAAATTAGCTGGGCATGGTGGCGTGTGCCTATAGTTCCAGCTACTTGGAGGCTGAGGTGGAAGGAAAAAAATCTGTCTATGACACAGGTACCCCACACATTTTCAGAACGTGGGCATCACTTTCCCATCCCAAAACTGAAGGGAACTAGGGTGGGGAGTAGAAAGGTTGCTCCAAGACTTCCATATTCATTATGGAATTGGAGAAAGAAGCAGCTTGCTGACTGATACCCCATTTTCTCACTGTATAGGAGAACTGTGGATGGTACCCCATTCTCTCACTCTGTAGAGCATGGCCTGTTTACGGGTTCTGACAATGTGTGCAGGGTTCTCAGGCGGCCTTCACCTTGCTTTTGCCTTCAGTATCACTGGAGAACTGAAAATAACATGAATGGATAACCAAGGATCACTAGACTTTTTTTTAGCTTATCATATAAAAGAGAAGACCCAAAATAAATAACTGGAGAGGCTGTTTCTGGAAGAAACAGCAAATTCTTGGAGAAGAAAACTTAAAGAAAAGTTCTCTAACAAGCAATGCTTCCATGAATATCCTAACATGTATATCCTCTCATACTTACATAAATATTTCTCTAGGATACACTCCTAGAACGAGAATTTGTAAGTCAAATGGAATGCACGTTTAAAATTCTGAAAAATAAAGCAAAATTCCTCTCTAAAGTCATTGCACCAATTTACACTCCCACCAAAAGTCCATGAAAGAACCCTTTCCTCAAACCCTTGCCAAAACTAAACATTACAAATGTACTTAATTTTTAGTATGTCTTTTTATTTGCATTTTTTCCTGGCCACTAATTTTTATTGTTCTTTGTATTCTTTCTATGAATTTGCCATTTTTAAATTGTTTGTAGATTTTTTTATTGACTTTAAGCACTCATATATGTTATGAGTAATAACCATTTTCTGCTCATATTTATTGAAAATATTAGTCTTTATCTTATGTTTCACCTCTGCTTATAGTATCTGTTACTCTGTGGTAAAAAATTTTAATCCTTGTTTAGTCAAGTCTGTCAATCATCTATATCCAGTGGGTTTTGTCTTACTTAGAAGACCTGCCCACGTCCAACATTATAAAATAATTCTCTACTATATTCCTCTATTACTTTTATAGCTATTTTTTTTTCTTTGAGTGAGGCTCTCACTCTGTTGCCCAGGCTGGAATGAGATGATACAATCAAGGCTCACTGCAGCCTCCAACTCTTGGGCTCAGGTGCTCTTCCTGCCTCAGCCTTCCAGGAAGCTGGGACTGCAAGCACACACCACCACATCTGGCTTAACTTTTTTTTCCTTTATGTATAGATGAGGTCCTGCTATGTTGCACAGGCTGGTCTCAAGCTCCTGGGCTCAAGTGATCCTCCCACCTCCACCTCCCAAAGTGTTGGGATTACACGTGTGAGCCACTACATCCAGCCTATAGTTGTATTTTTTAATTTACATTTTTAATACTTCTGGAATTAATTTTTGTGTATAGTGTGAGGTAGGAGTCTAACTTTCTTTTTCTAAATAGATAGTTGTCCTAACACCATTTATTAAATTTTCCTCACTAATTTGAAATGCCATCTCTCTCCCACATATTAAATTCAGGAACATGTCGATATACTTTTGGATTCTCAATTCAATATATTGATCTACTTGTATCTTCTGTTTCAGTATCATATTGCTTCCCTTACTGTAGTTTTGTAATATGTTTTATTCTCTTGTAGGTAAACTCTCTGCTCCCTCCTCAATTTCCTACCCAAATACTTTTTTCTTTTCCTAAATTTTATTGGGTATTTTTGTATATTTGTTATTTAAATAAACTTTAAAATCAGCTTGTCAAAATTCATAAAAATTCTGTTGAGATTTTGATTGGGATTGCATTAAAATTGTGACTTACTTTGCGACAGAAAAACATGTCTTAACAACATTGAGTATTTCTGTTCAGGGGCATATAAGTCCATTTTATGCTCTTTAGTAAAGTTTCTTTATCTAGACTTTGCATATGTTTGTTAGGCTTATTACTAGGTATTTTATAGTTTTTGCTAATGCAGTATATGGCAGCTTTATTTCCATTATATTTTTAGTTAGTCATACTGGTATATGTGAAATCAGTTTATTTTATATATTTATTTTGTATGTGGACACCTTGTCAGATTTTTCAAGTAATTCTAATAGATTTTCAGTTGTTTGACTTAGACTTTCTAGGTGGCCAGTCATGATAGGTGTAGATAATAAAAATGTCATCTTCTAGCCGGGCTCGGTGGCTCAGCCTGTAATCCCGCACTTTGGGAGGCTGAGGTGAGTGGATTGCCTGAGCCCGTGGGTTCAAGACCCGCCTGGGCAACTTGGCGAGACCTCATCTCTACAATAAATCAAAAAATTAGCCAGACGTGGTAGCGCGCGCCTGTAGTTCCAGCTACTTGAAGGCTGAGGCAGAAGGATCACCGGAGCCCAGCAGGTCGAGGCTGCGGTGGCTGGGAGCATACCACTGCACTCCAGTCTGGGCAACAGAGTGAGACTCCAACTCAAAAAAAAAAAATGTCATCTTCTGGAAGGGGGCACATAGCAACCCAAAGGATACCTGATCCACTACCAGGAGGAGAAAGGGTCAGCTAGAAGTCCAGACTTCACCTGTATGCAGCCTACTTTTGTAACCCTCACAACTCTAAAAAAAATTTTTTTAATGGTATCGTCCTTTCAAGTACTTTGCCTCTCACTTCCTTCTTGTCTTAATGTGGTTCCCTTGCTGACTGCACATTGGAATCATGAAAGACTTGGGTGGTGAGGCGTGTTTGAAATATGCTTAGAGGCTAAGATGTCTAAAAAATTTTGGAATAATCCTAGTGATAATGGGATTCCTTATTTGGTTTCTGATAATGAGAATGCACTTAATAAGTGTTTGTTTAGGTTTCTGTTAGATATCTTTTATCAACTTAAGGCATTTTCTTTCTGTAGCTAACTTTTAAGAATTCTTATTGAAGCTTGCCCTGTTTTTGTCTTCTTTAAGGGTCTGATGTTATCGGTTGTCAATTTATATTTATAAAGTTAACAGATAGCTGCTTAGTACAGGTACATTAAGTGGGTTTCCTCCAGTTTTACCTTCATCTGTTTTTGCAACAGATTTTTCCTCCCGATGGAGGAGACCCCAGGAGGCTGCCAGGCTGCTGTTAACAGGTTTCCTGAGTGTGCATAGACAAGGGGTGAACAGGAAAGCTGATGTACGTCACCATCACTTAGAAGTATGTGAGGATTCAATAAGATCATAGACACAAATTGCCCAGCAGGACAATAAGTTTCATGTGTATTTTCCCTACCCTATCACAAGGCTTCATATTTATCAATGACTGTTTAACAGAACTCTTCATTTTCCTTGTAAATGACTGAATAGAAACAGCCTTCTCTTCTTCTTCATGGCCAAATGATTCCAGGATTAGGCCAACTCAGATATAAAATTTTGAACCCTCCTTCTTCTTCCTCTTCCTCTTCCTCTTCCTTTTCCTCTTCCTCCTCCTCCTCCTCCTCCTCCTCCTCCTTTTGAGTCATTGTTCATTCTATTGCCCGGGTTGGAATGCAGTGGCACCATCACAGCTCACCGCAGCCTCGACTTCCTGGGCTCAGGCGATCCTCCCACCACAGCCTCCTGAATAGCTGGGACTATGAGTAAATGCCACCATACCCAGCTAATATTTATTATTATTATTATTTCTTGTAGAGACAAGTTCTCACTATGTTGCCTAGGCCGGTCTTGAACTCCTGGTCTCAAGCAATTCTCCTGCCTCAGCCTTTCAAAGTGCTGGGATTATAGGCATGAGCCACCATGCCTGGCCTACCTTTCTTCTTAGACATCAGAAGCCTACCTGGTTTAACTTAATTATGCCAGGTGTGTGTCCTTCTGCCTCCTGTCTCTCTAGGAATAGTTCCTTCTTTCCAGAAGAACAAAAGAGAAACAAAAGTAGCATTGCTTGTTTGGTACAGCACCAGCGCTGACCTCATGCTAATCAGAAAATGACTTATCTGGGGTACAAATGTGTCATGATATGTAGTTTACACCTCCTTGCTGCCCCCCAAGACTGCACTCGATGCCCTGAGTGGCATTTCTCTGCTCTTGTTCCTACCTAGTCTCCACTTCTTGGCCTTGTTTTTCATTTTCATTCAGCACTGTCCATGGAAATCAGCCTCTGCAGATTTGCCTTTGCCAGCTGGTTTACTCTTGGACAAATTCTTTAACCTCTCTGGGATTCATTTCCCCATGGGTTAAAATAGGAAAACAATGATAACTTCATAGGACTGTGAATGAGAAAATGTAGGTAAAGTATCTAACATCTCATAACTCTTAGTCCCCTTAGCTTCCTGGATTGGTTGTTACCTCCATGTGTATGATCATGGCCATTTGCAAGAAAAATATGATGGTCATGGGGTAGGGAGTTGTATCTTCCCCACCCCCATTGCATTGGAAGGAAAACACATTCCACTTCATTCCTTTGCAGCTATCTTGCCCCCTCCATGTTATTCCATTCCTGTCCCACGGTTACTTCAAACTTGATTAAAATTATGTGGTCCACCCTCATTTTCGGAATCTTTGGACTAGTTTGCCATAGTTATATCTTAGTCACTAGATCAGCAGACTTCTTCTGAAACTAGTTTTTAAAAGCCTGCCCAGCTCTTAAAAAGAGTAGAACACTGTGGATAAATAAAACATCAAGTGTGGTTTCTTTTCTTTGTTTATTAGGGCCAAATACATAAATATATATGCATATATATGTACGTATGTATAACCATTTTAATGATTTTTTAAAATTTAGTTGAAGTCTTATTTTGTCACCCAGGTTGGAGTGCAGTGACAACTCACGGCCACCCCAGCATCGACCTGCTGGGCTCCGGCGATCCTTCTGCCTCAGCCTTTCAAGTAACCGGAACTATAGGTGCATGCTACCATGCCCGGCTAATTTTTTATTTATTGTAGAGAAGAGGTCTCACCAAGTTGTCTGGGTTGATCTCAAACCTGCAGGCTCAGGCAATCCACTCACCTCAGCCACCCAAAGTGCTGGGATTACAGGCTGAGCCACCAAGTTGGGCCTTTAATGACTTTAAGTGTACAATTCAGGAGCATTAAGTGCATTTTCAGTGTTGTGCAACCATCACCTGCCCATTTGCAGAACTTTTTATCATCCTCAAAGCTGTAACTAATAAACAATAACTCTCCATCCCCCCCTCCTCCAAGCCCCTGGTAACTTCTACTTTCTGCTCGTAAACTTACCTCTTCTAGGAACCTCATGCAAGTAAGGTCACACAATATTTGTCCTTTTGCGTCTGGCTTATTTCACTTAGCATAATGTTTTCAAGATTCATCCATGTCATCGCATGTATCAGAATTTGCTTCCTTTTTTATGTATACACCACGTTGTGTTTACTCATTCATCAACAGATGGACACTTGGGCTAGTCGCCGCTTTTGACTAAAATGAATAATGCTGCTATGAACACTGGTGTACAACTATCTGCCTGAGTTGCTGCTTTCAATTCTTTGGGGTATATACCTAGGAGTGGAATTGCTGGGTCATATGGTAATTCTATATTTAACTTTTTGAAAAGCTGCCAAACTGTTTGGCATGGACGCTGCACCATTTTTTCTTCCCTCCAAGGTTCTAATTTCTCCACCTCTTGGCCAACACTCTAAGTGTGTTTTTGAAAGAGTATTTAAACAGGTGATATGACATGCACCAGTGATCTGCTTTCAGGCATCAGGACAAGACACCGACATGGGCTTTGTGACCCTCCGTGGGTACCTGCTGCAGGTCACAGCAGCCCCAAGAGTCAGTCAAACCACAGACAACTCAAGGTGACGTCTCGACTCTTGACTGGATGTTCCTCATCAATGCTTGATAGATGAGAAAGGTGGTCATGGAGTATTTGTTTTTATTTGGGTTCAGCACAAGCTTTTATGACTTGTCTTCAGCACAAGCTTTTATGACTTCTGTCCAAAACCAAATATCTTCAAAACAAAGATCTCATGCCAAAGAGACTGTGCCCTCTTGCTGTGATTTGGAAAGATGCTATTGTTTGTTTGAGCTCTCCTGGACTTAATTTGGGATTACATACTTTCCACCTGGTGTCTGACAGTGCATTTTCCTTTGATTTAGGAAGGCTCTGATGTCCTTACATCTGTTTACAGGGGCTTTCTTTTCACTTTCACCATCACTTGGCCTTGAAAAGCTTTCAGATACGCTGGAACGAAATGAAATCAACTCTGCCTCACCCCTAATGTTCATTGTCTCACACTTTCTGCTTTACCGTTAGTTTTTAGCTATTCTGGGAAAGTAAGGCTGAGTCTGTCTGTGTGTACGTGGATTTGTCTTTCATTTTGTGGGGAATAGTTGAGCTGTGGTTTGTTTTTGCTCTTAATTTCATTATCTGCCTCAGAAACATGCAAAATGCCCACACCTGCTTAAAAAAGCCTCATGGGATGCTTTCCTCAATGCAGGAAATAGCCACTAAGTGAGCTGAGTCTTGGATTTTTATGGAAGTGATTTGGCACCTCATCCTTGCGGGAAGAGTATAACACTGTCTCCGGTCCACTCTAAGCAGCAGAGCCTCCAGACAGCCTCTTTAGCAGGGCTGCTAATCGCTCCCAGATCTCCTCTCTGGATTTGGGTAATAGCTCAGAACCCCTGATCTGTGAGTTCAGTGTGGATAACACTGTTCCTAAATCTGTCCACTCCCAAACTCACTTGGAAGTGCATTTAGGCTCTCCCTCTTTGAATCAAAGTCTTGCTTTTGGTGATGCATGAGATCACTGAGCTACAACCTTAGGAAATAAATACAAGTTAAGCCTCAAGAAGAGATATCCAAGGTTTAAACAACACCTTAGTTTAATAAATACACGATGTAATGAAAGAGAAGTGACTCTTGAAAAAAACAATAATCCTGAAGATTTCTTAACCAGCAGTAGGATCCTCCCACACTTTGCTGGTCGTGGGTATTGCTCTCACTCGTAGCCTGTCTTCACCTTCTGTAGAGCATCAGAGCTTCAGAAGCATCAGCTCTGCCTCCTAAGTTGGCCCTCTTGTCTCTCTAGGCCTTCACTCTTTTCCCTCCTCTCATTAAACAGAACTCTAGTCAGATTCTGTGCTTCCTCCAACCCTTTAATTCTTGCGGATGAATCCCTGAAAGGTTGGGCTTTGAGGAGAAGCCTCCTTTCTCTTCATTGTGGGCCGGCTTTTGGAGGGCGGACCCCTTGTAGTACGGACTACCCCTCACTAGCTAAGTGTTCTAGGAACCCATGAGCATCAGTGTACCAGCTAGCGTTGTTGTGAGAGGCTGCGTTCAACTTCAATGAAAAAACAATTTTTTTTTTGGAGATTCTTTCAAGACATTTCCTCATCTCATGATGGTTTTCTTCCACCACCGCTACACATCTTCTCTGGCTGTTTTAGTATCAACAGATCTAAGCATAACATTTGATATCTCCTGATTCTACAGTATCTACCCTTTCCTCAAGCCAGACACTATTCTTGGAATTAGAAATCATATCAGTGTCTACATGGGAAAGGTCCACTCTTTTTGTCTGAATTCTGAGTCGATATTCATGTACTTCCTTGGAAAATACACTTTCACACAGCCCTGCCATTAGTTTCCTTTGGGACCTTATAGTGACACCTGAATTTGTTATGCCTCCTGGGCAGAATGTGTCTCCTTGATCAGTATTTACTCTTTCCTTTATTATATAGTATCTGTATAATCGGAATCAGAAACCGATGTGCTTTCTTTGATGAAGGGAAACATTGTTCTTAACCTGACTTGATATGTGTGTAAAATAATTAAACATTTCCATGGATATCTATAGACACCTACTGTGATGAAGTAGAATAATACATGGTCCTCACCCTGCAAGGCAATTACTGTCTGTTTGGGAATGCTTTGATGACTTTGATTAGAGATGCAGCACTCTGGAAGTACAGATAATGGAGAAACTACTTCTTGTAGAATAATCTAAGGAGGCACATGGAGGAGGTGATATTTCAACTGAACTTTTAGATCAGGGGTTGACAACCTTTTGTTCCCATTTTTATGTTAGTTTCAGGGTGTACACATGCATGTTTGTTACATGGACATATTGTGTAGTGGTAGGGATTAGGTCTCAGGTGGCCCATCATTCCCAGATAGTGAACATTGTACCCAACAAATAATTTCTGAACCCTAACCCTTCTCCCCACCTTCCCCCACTATTGGTGTCCCCAGTGTCTATCATTTCCATCTTCGTGGCCATTTAGCTCCCGCATGTGAGTGAGGACATGCAGTGTCTGGTTTTTCTATTTTTGAGTCAGTTCACTTCAGATGATGATCTCCAGCTCCAACCATGGGCAAGCTTTTTTTGGGGGGGAGGAGAAGGTCATATAGTAAGTATCTTGGGCTCTGTGGGCCACTTGATCTCTGTTGCAGCTACTCTGCTGTTTAGCAAGAAAGAGCCATCAACAGTGTGTGAATGAATGGGCATGCCTATGCTCCAGTCAAACTTGATGTACAATAAAAGGCAGCTGCTGCATTTGGGCTTCATGCCACAGTACACCAAACCCTGCTTTGGAAGATGGGCAGAGCTTTATCAGAAAAAATGGGGGAAAGCATCTCAGTCTGAAGGAGCAGCATGAGCTAGGGTACAGAGAAGGAGATGTGAGGCATGTCCTTATGAAATAAATGAGGTACAAATAAAGGGTATGGCAGACCCCTTCCATTCTGAGCTTCATCTTTTGGATTGAATCTGAAGATACTGGGCTGGAGGTGGATTGTGACAGGGTCCTGCCTCTGCTCTAAAGACAGTTTGGGAAGGAAGAGGACATAGAGTAACTGTTGCAGAAAGGCCAGGCCTGGAGCAAGAGTCTGTGGGAGGGAAAGTGACCAGGAAACAAAGATACTGCTATTATCACAAGGCTCTGTAATTCCCAACAGTAAACTTAACCTTCATTGACCAGAGTTTGTGTATGTGTGTTTTTAATCAGTGAATATGGGTTAAGCTAAGATCTTAGGGCAGAAGAACATAAGACACACCAAAGTATTGCTAGATTATAGAATGATAGACTGCACTTGGAATTTCAAGATGATCTGGAGCAAATGAGAGTGGAAGAGACAGATGAGTAATTTCAGGAATTGGAAGTTTAAGTCATTAATCTTACTGTAAGCAAGAGAGAGCAGGGAGGATCGCACTTGAGAGCAGCTAATATCCTTTCTTTGCCTCTGAAGCAGCACTTTTGAAACCTAACTCAATCTTTTCTTTCCTGCTGGTGAGTTCTGGGGACACCAGTGCTAAATGCTTATCTAAATCTTCACCCACAAAAAGGACCTGGTCTAATAGCTGGTTCTCAGCAGGCAGGGCAGGCAGTGTCCTGTCCTTCATGAATGCTTTGTTTAAGTGGGATTCCTCTGTTTTTCATCATCCCTAACAAATCACATAGCTGCCAAGTTTTTAGCATTGCTGCAAGAAGACCAATATTAACCCTTGAGATATTTGTATTGGCATGATGGAAGTTCGTTCATCAGAGAAAAAAGATCTAATCGGCTGCCTTAAGATTCTTCTAAATGAACAGGCCACATGGTGTTATAAAGTTGTGCTAACTTAAGAAAAATTTCATTGGCAAAGGGACCCAAACTACTAAGTCTCAAACATTTCAGCATGAGCAATATTGTGCAAGTTAAGAAATTTGTTCTCGGCAATGCGAATTTCTGGTTCTATGGCCTACAGTCAGTGACTGGGCCTCTCTATATAATCATCTTATCTGTAAGATAAATTGACAATAATACTTACAGGGTCATTGGGAAGGGTGAATAAAATAAAACTGGTAAAGCACCTAGCACAGTGACTGACACAAAATGTGTATCAGATTTTCACAAAATATGTATCAGATTTTATTACTCCAGTATTTTTATTGTTGTTACTCTTAGACAAACTAGATCCTCAACTTTGAGACTTTGGACAATAAATACCCTTCCAAAATCAAAAGACCATACCTAACCAGTAGACAATATCAAAGTTTTACATGGTACATGTACAAGGGGAAGTATCAATTAAAAAAAGCAGGATTACTTTTTGAAGGGCAGGCCCCTTAGAGTACAGGCTTCCCCCACTAGGTAAGGGTTCTATGAACCCATTGACATCAGTGTATCAGTGGGCGAGTGTTGTGAGAGGCTGCTTTTGGCTTTAATGGATTTTTTGGTTTTTTTTGAGTTGGAGTCTCACTGTCGCCCAGGTTGGAGTGCCATGGCATGCTCATGGCTACCCCAGCATCGACCTGCTGGGCTCCAGCGATCCTTCTGCCTCAGCCTTCCAAGTAGCCGGAACTACAGACATGTGCTACCACGCCCAGCTAATTTTTTTGATTTATTGTAGCAACAAGGTCTCACCAAGTTGCCTGGGCTGATTTTTAACCCGCAGGCTCAGGCAATTCACTTGCCTCAGCCTCCCAAAGTGCTGGTATTACAGGCTGAGCCACCGAGCCTGGCCGCAGTGGACTTTTTTTAGAGATTCTCTTTCTTTCTTTCCTTCTTTCTTTCTTTCTTTCTCTCTTTCTTTCTTTCTTTCTTTTACTTTCTTTCTTCCTTTCTTTCTTCCTTTCTTTCTTCTTTTCTTTCTTTCTTTCTTTCTTTTGCTTTTTTTCTTCACTAATTTGAGCACATCTAGAAGTGTTAACAGATTCTAATGGTTAGAAAGGTAATCAGAGTGACCCATGGGTCTCACCTTTTCTCTGGACCTTAGTTTCTCCCATTTAAATAGTGAGAGAGTTACATGATTAAGGTTGCAAATCCTCTCTGGCACTAACATTATAAGGTTCTAAACATGTGAGTATATTGTGCATTAAAAAGGAGATTATAGATAGTAAAAAGACAACCTACAGAATGGAAAACAATATTGCAAGTCATATAGTTAAGGGTCTAAAATCCAGAATATATAGATAACTCTTTTTTGTTTTAAAAGATGTGGAATACAATTCAGGACTAGGTTTACAAATGGTCTTCATACAGGCAATGTTTGGGCCTCCCTTTGGTCCCCACTCTGCCTGGTTTGAAATTTGAGATCAGGTACCCCTATTGATGTTATGCACCCCCCTGCCCCCACTCCTGATAGTATCCCACTACTGCCAATTCTCTTTCTTATAGTATTATGATAAATGTTCAGGGTCTGCTTATGAGTGAGAACATGTGGTACTAGTTCCTTGTTTCCATGATAGATCACTGAGTATTATAGACGCTAAATCCATCCAAGTTGCTGCGAAGTCCATATGTTTGTTCTTCTTAATGGCTGCATAATGTTCCTTCATGTACATGTATTACATTTATTTTATCCAGTCCAGTTTTGATGAGCAGCATGACTGGTTTGGAGATTCTTTCAACACGTTTGCCCATCTCATGATGGATAATTTCTTCCACCATAACAATGCATCTGAGTATTCAGCAGTTTTTGACCAATAACAGCTTGACCCCCATGCCCCACCCTCCCTATTCACCCGATCTTGCCCCAAGCAACTTTTTTTTGTTTCCCTGGATGAAAAAAGTCCTCAAATGGAAACATTTTGCAGATGTGAAAGAGGTGAAACAAAAAGCAGCAGAAGCACTAAAAGACATCAGTGCTGACAAATTCAAAAACTGTTTGGACCAGTGGAAAAGGCATCTTGATAGGTGTATTGCATCAAACAAAGAGTACTTGGAAGATGGCTGAAGTTTAAATACATAATTTCTTATAAATAAATTCCAGGTTTTTGGGGTCCCCTCTTACACATGCTTTTGGGGGAGTGGGGGGCATCTTTCTCTTTCATCCAGGTTAGAGTGCAGGGGCATGAGCCTAGCTCTCTGCAGCCTCAAATTTCTGGGCTCAAGTGATCCTCCCACTTCAGCCTCTCAGGTAACTGGGATTATAGGTTCAAGCCACCATGTCCAGCTAATTTTTTTAATCTTTTGCAGAGATGGGGTCTCACATATTGCCCAGGCTAGTCTTGAACTCCTGACTCTAGTGATCCTCCCATCTCATCCTCCCAAAATGCTGAGATTACAGGCATGAGCCACCGCACTCAGCCACACATGTCTTTTTAGCTAATGGACAGTGAACTAAGACCAAGCATTGTTTGGATTATATCCAGCAAATGTGGTACCCTCTAGTGCAGCCTTGGGTGGTACCAGGATGTTCATAGATGCCATCAGAAGTTGATCAATGCTTGCATTTAAGATGTGGGCAAGAAGGAGGATTTGGCTATTAGATGTTCTGCTGTTAGTATGAATATTGACTTCCTGTTCTGTGAAGCGTTGGTTCAGCCATGCCTCAGAGAATCAGAGAAAAATGACATTTCTGCTGCTGGTATGTGAGGGTCATGGGCTCAGACCCTCAGTACCTTTCAGTACAGGGACCCTCAGAACCCCTGTGATACAGACCCCTCCTGTGAGCAGTGAAGGTGTGGTGCAACTTAAGGTCTTTATGAACCTGCTTAATCCATTACAGTGAAACAGGTTAAACTTTTCATCACAGGACTTTATCCCTTCTTCTCAAAACACAAATGAAAAAGAGACACCTATTTAAGTGCCGAAAGTCTAACGTCTGGCCAGAGCAATTGGCTGACCTAGCACTTTTTATTTATTAGGTAAGGTTTTTATTGAAGTATTAGGTATAGGCAGGGAAAGTCCTCAGTTCAAAATTGTGCAGTACAGCTTGAAGAATTTTCACAAAGTGAACACACTCATGCAACTACTACCCAGACGAGGTAACAGAACTTTATCAGCATCCCAGAAGCCACTTCCAATACCCCATCTTGGTCACTAACCCCACCCCAACCCCAAGAGGAACCTGACTGCTAGCACTATGGGTTGGTTTTGCCTGTTTTTTTAATTTAAAAAAAAACTGATGTAAATGGAATAATGCAGCATAAACTATTTTGCATCTGGCTCTTTATTTATTTATTTATTTTGGCTCAACAACTTTAACACTTACCTTGGGGTATAGTATAAAATAAGAAGATAGATTTTTTTCCTTTAATATCTATTTATTAAAGGAAGAAATCTATAAATTAATATTTATTTAACTTTCCAACCCAATTTGTTAAATCATCTGTTTATTTAGTATTGGAATGTTTAGAACATGCTAAGTCCTCATACTTATCCTAGGTCTGTTTTATGACAATTCTGTTCCATTTGTCTGTCAAGTAATTTCTGGACCATGCAGAGTATTTTGACTATTGTACCCTTAAAATGTGTTTTAATATTAGACATGGCCAGTCACCCCTCTTTCGCTTCTTTTAAATAAAATGTGTAGATAATCTAGTGTGTTTCCATTCCAGGTGAAGTTTTGAAACCATTTGTCACATTCAAGAAAAACAAAACACTCCATAGGTGTTTTCATGAGATTTTGTTAAATTCACTCAATAAACATGTCCTTCACTCTTGTGGTATCCCAGATTCTGTTCAAGGCACTGGGAAAACCATGGAGAACAAGGGCACACTCGGCCCTAATGACACTTACATTCTAGTGGGGGAGATGGACACAAAGGAGCAAAAAGGTAATTTCAGATGGCGGATGTGCTAGAAAAAGTCAAACAGGGGAAGGAAGAGGAGAATGAAGGATTGGCTTGAAAAGCAGGGTGCCATTTGAATTAGGTGGTCAGTCTCTCAAGGGAAATGATGCTTGAAATTGAAACTGAATCATGCCAGGAGTACATAAGGTCAATTTGGGAGAAGTAGACATGTTAAAACATTCAGGCTAAGAACATAGCATTTATTTCTATTTATTCAATTTGTTCAAATCTGCCAGCAAATTTTTGATATTTCCTATCTAGAATCCTTGCAATTCTTGGATGATTGGTCACAGGTATTTAAACTGTATTTTGCTGTGGTATTATGATGATGATAGAGAATGGTATTTGCCCCTATTATCTTCAAAATTATTATCAATATATAAAAAGTTATGAATTTCTCATATTTACCTCTATCTGGCCACTTTGTTGAACTTTTATGCATTCTGAGCATTTTGAGTTGATTCTCATGGCTTTCTGATGATATAATCATGCATAAATAATGATAATATTTCCTCCTCTTTTCCAATAATCATAACTCTGATTTTTTTCCATGATCTATTTACCAAAACTTCTAGAATAATGGTCAATAAGCAATAGCAGACATCCTTAACCTATCACTAATTTTAATGTTGATGTCTAATTTTCACTATCAAGATAGATAGATGTATGCTCAGTAAATGTTTTAAATTAATGTATGATCACATGTTCATTATTGGGTTGAGAAGTTCTAAATGCCATTTTGCCATCTATTTAATTTTTTTTCCTAAAGCTTTCCTATATTAACCATCTTTGCATTCCTGGAATAGACCCTGCTTAATCTTGCTCAGTGATTCTTGTAATGTTCTATTGAACTCAGTTTGCTAGTACCTTAGGATTTTTTCATACTTAGGATTTTAAAAATCTGTATTCCTAAATGAGGAATAGGTCAATGTCTATTGTTTATTTTGTGCTACCTCTCTGAAGCTTAGGTTAGGTTAGATCTCTAAGTTTTTTATGCTCTGGAAAGACTGTCCTAATGATCTATTCCTTTATGGTTTTATGAAAACTTACCAATAAAAAACATCTGACACTAGAATCTTTTTGGGAGAAATTACTTTTGCTAACTTTTTAAAAACCATGTATGGCTATTCCGTCATGTTTTCTTGTTCATCTTAAGTCAATCTGATTTTTTTTTTTTTTTTTTTTGAGTTGGAGTCTCACTCTGTCGCCCAGACTGGAGCCTCGACCTGCTGGGCTCCAATGATCCTTCCGCCTCAGCCTTCCAAGTAACCGGAACTACAGGCATGCACTACCATCCCCTGCAAATTTTTGATTTATTGTAGAGATGAGATCTTGCCAAGTTGCCCGGGTGTGTCTCGAGCCTGCGGGCTCAAACAATCCACTCACCTCGGCCTCCCAAAGTGCTGGGATTACAGGCTAAACCACCCAGCCTGGCCTGGTACTTTTTTAAAGTATCTTTTTCATGGAGAGTTTCAAATGCAGTGGTATAGAATTACATATAAAATTCATTTGTAATG
Organism: Cephalopachus bancanus; assembly: GCA_027257055.1. Classification (NCBI taxonomy): domain Eukaryota; kingdom Metazoa; phylum Chordata; class Mammalia; order Primates; family Tarsiidae; genus Cephalopachus; species Cephalopachus bancanus. The sequence goes on along the minus strand of JAPVLO010000288.1, from coordinate 668,864 downwards.
TCAATGTCATCTGATGCTCTCTCTTTTTTAGTTGCAATAGTGTTGATTTGGAGTGTTTTGGGGTTTTTTTTCTCTATTAAATTTACTTAAAAAAATTATTTTAGAAGCCATCTCTCAAGTTCTAATTTGTTTTTTTTCATTTTTGAATTCATAAACTTGTGTTTTAAGATTTTCACCTTAGGATTGTGTGCAGTGGCTTATGCCCATAATCCTGGCACTTTGGGAGGCAGAGGCGAAAGGATCTTCTGAGTCCAGGGGTTCGAGACTAGCCTGGGCAACTTGGCAAGACCTCATCTCTACAGTAAATCAAAAAAATTAGCTGGGTGTGGTGGCACACACCTGTGGTCCCAGCTACTTGGAAGGCTGAGGTAGAAGGATCACCTACCTAGTAGGTTGAGGCTACGGTGGCCATGAGCATGCCACTGCCCTCCGCCTGGGTGACAGAGTGAGGCTCTGACTCAAAAAAAAAAAAAAAAAGATTTCCACCTCGGTTTCCGGTTTTTTGAAGAAGTAAGAGTACTTAAATCTTACGAATTCAATATGTGACTCTTTCATTTTTGCTAGTTTCTCGGTCAGTGATTCTCAAATGTTTGTTATCTCAGGACCCCTTTCCACTCTTAAAAATTACTGAAGACCTTGGAGTTTATATGAGAACTATACTTGTTGATAATTACAGTATTCAAATTTTAAACTGAAATTTGAGAATTATTTATTAATTTATTTTAAAATAACAATAAACTCATTATATGATACAGTGACAGTTGTTTAAAAAGTAACTATTTCCAAAAGCAAAAAAGTGTTGAGAAGAGCTGCAGGGTCTTACTTTTACTATTTTACAGATACTGTATCTTTTAATGTCTGGCCAAATAGAAGACAACTGCTTCTGCATTCAGTCATGTATCCTGATATGTCATTGTGACTGAAATATATGAGGAAACCCTGGCTTCACATAAACATGTAGTTAGAAAATAGAGAAGTAGTTTAATGGTCTTTTCAGATCATTGTGGAGCTTTTCCTTTGACACTATACCAAACTAGAGAAGCGGTCATTTCCTAAAGATTAGTTGCAATGTGGAATCTCAAACCATATCAGTCAACTTGTTGTGTTCTTTATATTCATGAGAGAATAAGAGAAACAGGCAAATAACATCTTACCATTATTAAAAATAAGTTTGATCTTGCAGACCCCCTGAAAAGATCTTAAAAATCATGTTTTGAGGAACACCACCCCAGGCTATAGCTTGCTGATCTCTGCACTCCAGGTACTCCTAGTAGATCCAAAAACTGGTTAAGAGTTATGGATATCTCACTCTTTAGCAATTGACAGTCTTTTTTTTTTTTTTGAGTCAGTGTCTCCCTGTTACCCAGGCTAGAGTGCATGATCACAGCTAACCGCAGCCTCAACCTCTTGGGCTCAGGCAATCCTTTAAGATCCAATCTTAAAGAAAATTCTACCAGCACACATACCCTGCCTGTTAGCAGCTACCAAAAGTGGATGTCACACCTCGTTAGTTTCACAGTCACCTCGGAGCATAAGGCAGATGGTGGTTATTAACCACTACAGAGTAGATTTAACGGCAAACTTTTTGCTAGAGGTTCACCTTCTTTAATTGCGTGTCTCTTAGGACTATTTGGTCCACATTTTAATGTTACTATGTTCTGCTGTTTTAGGAATTTCATTTTGTGTGAAAAATTATGCTTATTGGCTTTAATTTTTTTTTAGGTTATGAGACCTTTGCCATTAGGACCAGGAACCATAATCAGGGTACCATTGTCTCCTCCTGATGGCGCTTTGTATTTTTAGGAAATGGGTGTAAGAGAAAACGAACCACCACTTAAAAGACTAGGCTCACAAGCTACCTTAAAAATTAGCATCTCAGAAGTTCATCTATATCAACCAGTCATTAGTCAGAAATATTCAAATGCAAATATTTGCAAGTTAAAAATGTAAATCATGCCCATATACAAATTATACCTAATTTTTCATTCTTTCATTTATTCATTTATCTATTCATTCTACGGGTATTCATTAAGAGTCCAATATAAGCCAATTCTATTATGGGCTGCAGTTATGGCTTCAGTTACAGTTTCTTGTAAATATCTGTTTAGTTCACATGTTCCTATGTATTCTATATAATAATTGCTTCTACCTTTCTTTTTAATGAAAAAGTTTCTTGAGCACAAATCTGTATTTTCCCATTTCTTCATAATTCCTCCGGTGGAGCCCTGCATGCAATTAGGCATTTAGCACATGATCTTGAGAGAAGCCTTTAGAATCCAGTCATCTGTCTTAAGCTCTATCCAGAATTTTCTCCTTAATTTTCCTATAGTTCCCATAGGTTGCAAAGAACACTCTCGTTTCTGCCTTGAAGAGCTTGTGTAGAATTAGTCATCCCTGGGACCCAGACTTCACCCTCCAGATGAGCACGTCTACATGCTCGAATGAATTAATCCTGATGTAATATTCCAAATTAGGTCCTAATTTTTTAAGAGACTCCATATTGCATGTGATTCATAAAACTGAAAAGTAAAACACTAATGTGTAAGAATGTTATTATTCTAGGTAATTAAATCATTCCCCAACCTTTCAACCTTTCTTAATCAGTTCCAGCTCAGATAACAACTTATTAGCAGAAATAATGGAGGAAAAAAGGGAAATTAAAACCTTCGTAATTAAAAATAATAACATTCTCCTATAAAGTTTCCTGTTTAATAACCTTTGTCGTTTGGGGGGGATTTTTCTCTTTTATTTTGGGACGTGTGTGTGTGTGTGTGTGTGTGTGTGTGTGTGTGTGTTGAGTTGCTTGTAATTTTTTCAAACCTACGTTCGAGGGCAAAATGTTAACATCTTGGAATAATCACCTCCTGCCATTTTAAAAAATGTATTAGTCATTCACTTACATTGACAGTTCCATGCCTAGTTGTAACAGATGTTCCAGAGCCAGGTGCACATGGTTCTCCTCGAGAGCAAGACTGTCTACCTGCCTGAACTCCATCTTGGTCCATGTGATAAAGCAAGTAAGCATCTCTGGTCTTTCTTCCGGAGTCAGGCAAAAGCCAGGAACTCTACATGCTAAAATCTGCCCAGAGGGACCTGGAGAGCTCTTCCATTCACTTCCTCCTCAAATGAGATTCACATAGGTGATTTGTCTAAAACGTGACTAAGACATAGTAATAATCCTACTGGACATTTCTACAAAGTATGTCTTTAGCCCTCAAAAAGTACAGTCAGATCAAGGACGGATTTTGGACCTGGTGTGACCTTTCTACTCCGGACACCATCACCTGTTTCTCAGGATGCTCGGTAGCTCTGGGCTTCCAGAAGCAGAGTCTATGAAGGGCACTGTAGAAAGCCCCAGACTTGGAGACTCAAGTAGAGCTCTGAATTCTGTTTATCCACCACTTAGAACTATGTGATCTTGAGCACTGTTAATTGAACCCTGTGAATCTCCTTCTCCTGACCTAAAAAGTGGGGATAATAGAAAAATGGTGAGAATTAAAAGAGATCATGTTCTATAAAGTTACCTCCATGTACAAGATTTTAGCCACAAGGCCAGGAGAGGTGGCTCACACATGTAATCTCAGTACTTTGGGAGGCTGAGATGGGAGTATCACTTGAGGCCAGGAGTTCGAGACCAGCCTGGGTAACATCATGAGACCTTGTCTCTTTAAAAAATAAAAACTCAAAAAAATAAAAAATAAATTAACCAGGCATGGTGGCACTTGCCACAGTCCCAGCTTCTTGGGAGGTTGAGGCAGAAGGATTGCTTGAGCCCAGGAGGTTGAGGTTGCGATGAGTCATGATCATGCCACTGCATATGCCTGAGCAGCAGAATGAAACACTGACTCGAGAAAAAAAAATTTTTTTCAGACACCGTGATCTTTGTAGAAGGGCCATCCTTGCCCTTGGCCTTGGTCTTGGTGGTATAATGTGATGACGTGTGTGTCACTGAGCCTCACACTTATAAGACTACTTGGTGGGACTGTCCTCTTTGGTATTGCTGTCTCCTTTCAGAACTCTGAACAAAAGCTCAGAATCCCTGCCGAGAAGCTGGGGTCCCTGTGGCATGGAGCTGCAGCCCCTAGTTCCCACTTCCTGGGATGGTGCTAGAGTCTTTATTTCTAGACATTCTCAAGGTTGCCTAGCAGGGTGGAAGCCAAGGGTACAGTACATATCCCTGACTGGGGAACTGGGACCTGATTGCTGCCATCAGCCAGCCTCAAGTAAAATTCAAAGAAGACCAAGTCTTATTGATACTTCCCATGGTAGACAGAGTAATGGTCCCCGAAGATATCTATGGCCTATTCACCAGAACCTATGAACATGTTAGGTTACATGGAAATGGGGAATTAAAGTTGCAAATGGAATCAAGTCCTAAAGACGATGTTGTGATGGAAAGAATAGCCCAGATGGGTCCAGTATAATCACAAAGGTGTTTATAAATAGAAGAGGCAGGCAGAAGAGTCACGTCAGAAAGAGATTTAAAGATGCTACCTGCTGGCACACATACACTGAACATGAGTCTAATTTTGATGTGTCCGTTATCCTAAACCAAACTGCTGCTATGGGTTTTGAGAATTACAAGGGATGGTGAGGTCATCTTGCTGGAACTGTGCTTCCAGACCATCCTTCAAAACACGACAGGACTTTTTCTCCCTTTTATGTTGCTGGATGCCAAGGTGACTTAGCTGGAGAAAAAGCTGTATTTTATTGCAGGACATAGATTCCTCCACTGTAGTTTTTTTTTTTTTTTTCCGTTCACCAGGCTGTGAGATTTACCTCAGAAGTGCGCAAGGAGCTACCAGTGAACTGGAGGTCAAGAGCCAGGCAGGGCGATCTCAGCTCGACCACCAGAGCCTACCTCTCCAGCTGGCCGAGCCTCTGTCTCCTCCTCTATGATTGGGAAGTGTACTAGGAGATCCCTGAGCCTGAGTGCAGCTCTGGCCTCTGAGGGCACTTTTAGGGAGGCAGCAGAGAAAGTGGGGAGGCAGGGAGTGTCACCAAGTTTCTGCAGATGACACTGGCTATAAGAAACCCTGCTACACACCCTGTTCTCTGGAAGGACTCATAACCCAGTGAGGACAATTTGGAAAATGCTGACCTAGGTGACATTTTATGTTTAAAATTACCACTTAATAATTAAATAAACTTTACTTACAAGTCACTATTCTGAAATTATAATTCCACAAAACCTCCGATTATACAAAGAATCATCAGTTAAAGAAGAGCAGTTTCCTAAACCAAAAATAAGAATGAAGTCAAAATTGCTATTGAAGAGAAACAAAAACGTCTCATGTTTCTTGCTAATGGTTGTGGATGTCTAGCAGTCAACCAACTATTAAAGACTGAATCAACACTGATGTTGACTCACTGTTAATTTCAGGATGTGGGGAGGGGGGAGGGAAACTAGCCTAGAGAGAGGACAATCCCTTAGTGGATAGACATTTCTCATTGCTACCAAGGGATGTGGAAGGCCAGAAAAACCCCTTGGTAGGAAGTATCTCTGGGGTGGGCTGTGCATGCTTTCTGGTAGAGCAGAAAGATGAGGAGAACCAAGCTTCATGATCTGTCTCCTTAGAGCCACTGGGAACAAAGATCCTGAATTAGAGGATAAAGAAACAAAGTCAGTGTCAAGGTGAGACTCTGAGTCAAGGGGAACGTAAAGATCTCCTTCCAAATGAAGGTTGACCCTTTAGTGAAAACCATATAAGACATGTTCTCGGTCAGATACCCTATGGCAGCAGTCCCCAACTTTTCAGCATCAGGGACTGGTTTCATGGAAGACAGGTTTTCCACTGATGGGGGAGTGGGAATTCATCAGGTGTTAAGAGTCTCATAAGGAGTGTGCAGCTTAGATCCCTCACATGTGCAGTTCACAATAGGGTTTGCACTCCTATGAGAATCAAATGCCACCACTGATCTGACAGAAAACTGAGCTCCACTCGCCTGCCGCTGACTGCCTGCTGTGTGGCCCAGTTCCTATCAGGCCACAGACCTGTACTGGTCCACAGCCTAGGGTGTTGGGGACCCCTACTCTATTAGAAAAGTCATCAGAGATTGAATGCATTTCCATTTATGTTCCAGTGACTCTATCTTTCTTGTAATGTCACAACCAATTCATTTCATTCTGAATATTCAGAGTTCTCTTCCTTAGTTTATTTTCTTTATATTCTTCTTTATCCTAAAATACAGATTTGTATCTATTTAATGTTTTGTTGGTAGTCTCCAATATCTGGTGTCTCTGATGACTTTTTTTATTATAAAGATGTGGGGTACAATTCAGGGTTAGATATACAAACATTGTTTATGTAGGTACCCTAGTTGATGAGGTATGCCCCTCCCTCCCCTAGCAGTTTCCCTCAGTCTCTGATGACTTTTAATCAAGGCCTGGTATCTTTTAAGTATGACTTTGGATTATCATATTTTTTAACATGATTAAGCTTTTCAAGAATTACAGATTTTCCTTCAATGCATTCAGCAAGTTGTCTAGCAGCTTAATTTTGCATGTCTCTGTATAGTTTAATTGAAATTTTTATTAAACTAATTGTGGACCCACATGCAGTTGTAAGAAGTAATATAAGTATTATTTCAGTTTTTAACTGAGTGAAAAATGTCTGCTCCCAAGCGAAAGAACCATTAAGACAAAAAATCTGATGATTGATGTCCCAAGAAAATACACAGGTATTGGGAACTGACTTAAATTTTTAGAACATACTGCCACAACTATGTGTAGCTTTGTCAGGAGAAGCCCAAAGCACAGCCCTGGGACAGTCCACAGCCCCATCATAGCACTGAAGCCCACCACAGACCCCACAGGACCGTAACAGACCACTCAGAACCCTCCACAGCATCCACCTGGTGTCAGCATGCACCTGACAGCCAGGAAGACCCTAAGGGCAATAGGTCATGGGAGGCTCAGAGATGCATTAAAGACCCAGCTTGTACATGCAGTGACCTGGGCTCCCTCTTATCTCTCTCTCTCTCTCTCTCTCTCTCTCTCTCTCTCTCTCTCTCTCTCTCTCTCTCTCTTTTCATTTGAGTTGGAGTCTCACTCCATTGCCCAGGCTGGAGCACAGTGGCACACTCACGGCCACCCCAGCGTCGACCCACTAGGCTCCGGTGATCCTTCCTTCTCAGCCTTCCAAGTAGCCAGAACTATAGGCGCATGCTATCATGCCCAGCTAATTTTTTTTATTTATTGTAGAGATGAGGTCTTGCCAAATTGCCCAGGCTGGTCTCGAACCTGTGGGCTCAGGCAATCCACTGGCCTCGGCCTCCAAAAGTGCTGGGACTACAGGTTGAGCCACCGAACCTGGCCCCTCTTCTCTTAATTTAAGGTTTTCCTTCTGTGCCTCTTGCATTCATATCCCTTTCTGTCTCCTCACAGCCATGTCCCCAAAACTCCCACAGAAGAAGCTTATAGCTTAATGAGGTATTATGGAAAGAATTAGAATTCTCCCCAAATTTCCACTCCCTTCCTTCCCCTCCTGACTTTTGTAGAAATCTTGCATTTCTTTATCATTGTATTACCCAAGTGCTCATCCTTAGACCTTACAGTTTAGCCTTGCTCATTTTTAGTTGGGTCTTTCGCCTCTTAATCTACAGGTTCGCTCTTCTATTCTCCATACAATGGAGAGACAAAGAGATAGACAGACAGAAAATGTGTCTGTTGAAGAATCCGGGGTATTTGTAGTGTTTCCCATAGTGGTGCGTTTTGCTGATTGCATAGTCATGGCACAGTTCAGTAGGTTCCTCCTCACTCTGTATTTTCTGCAAATTGGCAGCTGGATCAAAGGCTTGATCAGAGTCAGGTTCAGTACTTTGGAGGAGACTCACTAGTCCTTATGTTGATATCTCTCCAGTTGATCAAGCTCGATAAAGAGATTGACAAACAATAGCTTCTTCTCATCAGATAATCCTTTCAACTCCCACGCCCTGCATCTGCAACCTGCCTGTGCCATTCCAGGATAGGAGCCCACCTACACGTCGAATGTCCTTGCCCCGAAAAAAGGGAGATTCATTGCTCTGTGAGGGCCAGGGATCCTCTGCCCTGATAATATCACACATGGAAGATGGGCTCCAGATGACCCTGCCACTGTCATCCCTACCGATGTCCTGGGCCCATTAGTGAAGGGAGAGATGATGGTGACCATAACAAAGAAGGTAAGAAGGTAGCCTGAGCCCCATCCCACCCAGAGTGTCACAGCCCCCACATGGGGAACCAGATTCAAATCTTGACTTTTCCCCACTGGTAGCTCTGTGACCTTAGGCAAGTTACTTAGCCTGTGGGAGCTTCTGCTTCCTCATCTATACAAAGGACCTAATAATGTCTAGAGACTCTCTGAAGATTATATGTGATAATATGTGATGCTGAGCAAGTTACTTAGCTTATATGTAAAATGTAAATAGAGGAAAATGGTTGTGATAATGAAATGAGCTAATACTGATAAAGCATTTAGGACATGCATGGGGCACAGAAAGTCCTTGATAAATGTTAGCTGGTTTCAGTCAAGTGCAGTGACACACGGCTGTAAACCCAATGCCTTGGGAGGCCAAGGCAGGAGAATCCTGAGCCTGGAAGTTCAAGACCAGCCTGAGCAATATGGAGCGGCCTCTTCTCTACAAAAATTTAAAATTTAGCCAAGTGTGGTGCATGTCTCTGTAGTCCCAGTTACACAGGAGGCTGAGGTGGAAAGATCACCTGAGCCCCAGAGGTCGAGGCTGTGGTGAGCCAGAATCACAGCATTATACTCCAGCCTGGGCAACAGAGTGTGACTTTGTCTCAAAAAAAAAAAAATAGCTAGTTTTGCTACTGTTATATAAAATCATTTTGTGCTACTGTTGAAAATACCTGAGACTAGGTAATATATAAAAAAATAAAAATAAAAAATGTTTATTTAGCTCGTGGTTCTGCAGCCTGAGAAATTCAAGGGCAGATCTCTCACTGAAGAGGGAGCCCAGGACCTGTCACCTTGTCAGCTCAGCCTTCCTCGTGCTGCAGAGTCCCTCAGGACTCCCCCCAGGACCTTGGGGTTCTGTGGCACACTCTTTGAAAACCATTTGGCACTTGCCACTCCCTGATGTCCATTGCAGTAAATGTTGGAGCCATACAGATTTTAAGAAGTTATCATTCCCCGCCCTTGGAGAACTCAGAGTCTGGAAGAGAAACAGAAAGTTAAACAACCAAGGTGCTAATGTAGAATAAGAGGAAAAACAAGGAGGATATGGAAGGGAAGGGAAAAGTGTTGACAAAGACCCTTAAAGAGCTGGCCTCTGAACCGGATTGTGAAGGAGAAAGTTAACCAGATGAAACGGAGAAAGACCATTGAGGGCCAAGAAAACAACTATGCAAAAACATTGATGTGCATAGAATGTTCTAGAAGTAGTTCAATGTCCAGAATGTCTAGGACATAGGATGACTCTGAAGGGTAGTAGGAGAGGAGACAGGAGAGGTTGGGTGAGGGGAGTTTGGAAATCCAGGAGCAATGAGGGAGGGAGGGCACCTGATTAGCCAGATTCGCCAAATCAACTTGAGTCATCCTTGGGGTGACAGGATTATAGCCTGATCACCCTCACAGGACTCAAGATGGCATCTGGAACTACAAATTCTTGTAAGACCTTACCTAAAGCCCAGGGTAGTAAAATGTTTGCTTTGAGACAGCAAAGCCATTCAGATATTTTTAACAGTTAAGAATGTTTATATCTTAAATCTGTATGATGCCTTCTGATCTGTTATTTTTCTACAGCTTTTAAAGCAGAGTTTCTGCAAATATTTTATTTTAGTATTTAGTAAAGTTATTGACTTTTGGTGTCTATTATCCTTTTTCTTCTTAAAAATAACATGGATATCCACATGCAAAAAATGAAATTGGACCCTACCTTACACCATACACAAAAATCAACTCAATGTAGATTAGAGGCTGAAACACAAGACCTGACACCATAAAATTCCCAGAAGAAAGCATAGGAGAAAAAAATCTCTTGACATTGGCCTTGGCAATGATTTCTTAGATATGACACTAAAAACACAGGCAACAAAAGCAAAAATAGACAAGATTATATCAAACTAAAAAGTTTCCGCACAGCAAAGGAAACTAGAAAATGAAGGCCACTTACAGAATGGGAAAAACTATTTGCAAACCATAATAGCTGATAAAGTGTTAATATCCAAAATATATAATGAACTCATACACTTCAATAGCAAAAAAAAAAAAAATCTGATCAAGAATGGACAAAGGACCTGAATAGGTACTTCTCAAAAGAACGTGTGTAAATGGCCAGCAGAGGTGTGAACAGGTGCTCAACATCACTAATCATCACGGAAATGCAAATCAAAACCACAATGATACATCACCTTACACCTGTTAGAATGGCTATTATAAAAAAAAAAAAGATAATAAGTGTTGACAAGGTTATAGAAAAAAAGGGCAAGCTTATACATGGCTAGTGGGAATGTAAACAGTGCAGCCACTACAGAAAACAGTAGTGGAGGTTTCTCAAAAAAGTAACAGTAGACCAACTCACCATAGGATCTAGCAACCCCACTGCTAGGTATGTATTCAAAGAAATTGAAATCAGGTTCATAAAGAGATATCTGGACTTCCATGTTCACTGCAGCATTGTTTACAGTCACCAAGACATGGAAGCAACCTAAGTCCATCGACAGAAAAGTGGACAAAGAAGTTGTGATATCTATACAATGAAATATTATTCAGCCTTAAAAAAGAAATTCTGATATTGTGACAACATGGATGAATCAGCAGACATTGTGCTAAGTGAAATAATTCAGACATATACGATGCCACTTATATGTGGAATCTAAAATAGTCAAACTCATAGAAGCAGAGAGCAGCATGGTAGTTGTCAGTGCCCGGTAGAGGGGAGAAATAAGAGGTGTTAGTCAAGGGATACAGTTTCAGTTACGAACAATGTGTAAATGCTAGAGATCAGTGATATAGCACAGGGCTGGCCGTCAGTGATACTGTACTGCCTACTTAGACATTTGCTAAGAGGGTAGGTCTTAAGTGGTCTTGTCACAAAATAATAATAATAGTAAAAAAAGAGGACTGGAGACAACTTTTGGAGGTGATAGTTGTGTTCATAGCATAGACTGTGGTGATATCTCAATCTCCAACCTTATTTGTATACATTAAAATACGTACAGCTGTTTCTATGTCAATCGTACCTCAATACAGTGGTTTTTGTTTTTTGAATCAGGGTCTCATTTCATCACCCAAGCTGGAGTGCAGTGGCACGATCTCAGCACACCACAGCCTGTATCCCTGGGCTCAGGCGATCCTTTTGCCTCAGTCTCTGAAGTTGCTCTGACTACAGGTGCATGCCACCATGACCAGCTGATTTTATTTATTTTTATTTATTTATTTTTTTGAGTTGGAGTCTCACTTTGTCACCCAGGCTGGAGTGCAGTGGCACGCTCATGGCCACCCCAGTGTCAACCTGCTGGGCTCCGGTGATCCTTCCACCTCAGCCTTCCAAGTGGCTAGAACTACAGGCGTGTGCTACCACGCTCAGCTAATTTTTTCATTTACTGTAGAGACAAGGTCTTGCCAAGTTACCAGGGCTGGTCTCAAACCCACGGGCTCAGGCAATTCACTCACCTCAGCCTCCCAAAGTACTGGGATTACAGGCTGAACCACCAAGCCCGATCAACCAGCTGATTTAAAAAATTTTTTTTTATTTTTATTTTTGTAGAAACAAAGTCTTGCCATATTGCCCAGGCTGGTCTTGAACTCCTGGACTCAAGCGATCTTCTCACCTCAACTTCCCAAAGTGATGCGATTACAGGCATGAGCCACTGCACTCAGCTCAATTGGTGAAATTGAAAAAGCATTGTCATGCCCTTTGTTTCTCTATGTGTTGGACCTTCCACATTTCACTTGACAGGTACAGTCCAGAGTTTATGTTTGCCAAAGGCACCTACAACCTGAGTCCATGCCAGGGTCTTACAGCTTGGCATGGCATAGCTTCATCAGGAGCATCCATGCCTGCAAGTGCCAAACAGAGCAGGAATCCATTGAGAGGTGTCAGGTCCAGCATTCTGTTCTTGATGTAATCGGTTTTCCACAGTAATATGACAGTCTTTATTGTTTTATGGCCAATTCCATGAGAAAGCCTTTGTGGGGGAAAAAAACTACAGTTAATTTTAAAACTCCAAATAATTTCAAGAATAAAGAGATTATTAATATCAGAAAATATGTTCCTACACTAATACATTTACAGAAAAAAACATACCATGCAGAAAGCATCACTTGATAGCATTTACCACCCAATATATATATTTTTTTATTCTTAATAAGTTGGGAATGAAAGTGAAATTCCTTAATTTGATAAGGACTGTCTCCTGGAATTCAATAACATTCATCATACTTTATGATGAAACAAGAGAGACAATTCTGTTTTAGGGAAGAGACAGGGATACCCTCCTTATATACGTATGATATGATTTTCTACCAACAAAATTGTTGACAGCTTATGAAAAACTATTAGACCTAATCGTGTATGTTCATGATCAAGGTAAACATGTAAAAATCGACAGCTTTCCTACATATAAGCAATAAACATGTGGAACATGTTTTAACAAGATGCCATTTGCTTTAGCCACAAAAATGTTAAATATTTAGGAATAAATAAATCAATAAATGTACAAGAGTCATGTGAAAAAAACAATGAAACTACTGAAGGATAGAAAAAGAAGCTTAAATAAATGGAAAAAATACCATATTTCTGTCTAAGGCAACTTCATATTAAAGAGCCACCAATTTCCCCAAAATTAATTCATAAATTCAATTTTTAAAACTCATCAACATTCCAGTGGGATTTTAATGAAAATCATCTGATTCTAAAGTTCATCTGGAAGAGTAAATGTTCAAGAATAGCCAAAAGTTTTTGAATAAAGATGAAGTGAGAACATGTCCTATAAGACCAAAATTTTATAAGCCCACAGCAATTAAAAAGTGTGAGATAGACCCAGGGATACTAAAGAGATCGTAATAGGATGAAATAGTCTAGAAATAGACCCCCGTTTGTAGTAAATTGTAGTAGATGATAAAAAGTGCATAATTGAGGAAAGGTTCTCCTAGTAATCAGCATTAGAATAATTATCATTATGAAAAAAGGTTAGATCTCTGCGTCATATTATATACTCAGATAAAAACTATAAATATACCCCAAAACATAGGAAAATAAAATTACCCCAGGAATTTTTTTTTTTTTTTTTTTCAGTTAGAATCTCACTCCATTGCCCAGGCTGGAGTGCAGTGGCATGCTCATGGCCACCCCAGAGTCGACCTGCTGGGCTCAGGCAATCCTTCCATCTCAGCCTTCCAAGTAGCCGGAACTATAGGCATGTACTACAACGCCTGGCTAATTTTTTGATTTATTGTAGAGATGAGATCTCACCAAGTTGCCTAGGCCATTCTCAAACCCGTGGGCTCAGGCAATCCCCTTACCTGGGCCTCCCAAAGTGCTGGAAAATATTTTTAAACCATGTGGTGGGAAGAAACTTTCTAACAAGTTTCTAAGTACATTTGGCCTCTGAACACATTAAAAAGAATTGCAGATCTAATTTAATAAAAATTAGTGTCTTCTCTGTGTCAAGAGATTGTATTAAAAATGAGTGACAGACTGAGAAATACTATTTTGGACATATAACAGACAAGAGCTAATGGCTAATATTTCTAGTAAAAAAAAACTTCACTTGGAAAGATAAAATAATCCAGTGTAAAATAGACAAAGGATGTATGCAGGTCATTCCTAGGGGGGGAAAAAGACCAATGATCTAAAAATATGTGAAAAGATATTTAACCCCACTAGTAACTAGGACAACTCAAATTGTTTAGTAAGGTAGATTTTAGATTACAGAAATTTAAATGGTGGTTAAATACAGTATGGGGCAGGGAGAATTGGCAACTCTTACCAAGTGTTGTTAAGAGTATAATCAATCCACCATAGTGTGCAAACATTTGACTTAGTGAAAAGAATTGTTTAAGAGCACAAAGAACTTTATAAGACTGTTCATTACAACCAGTTTTATAAGCTGAAAAAAATTAAATGCAACCTAACTCTCCAACAATAGGAAAATGATTAATGTTATTTCCATCCTATGAAACACTCATTTTGCCATTAAAAATAACAGAGTAGCTCTGTATTTAATGATGTGAAATGAAGTTACTTGAAGTGATGGTGGGCATTAAAAAACTATAGTAGAGTTACATTTTAGTATTAAAAATACACCATATGAAATTATATATAATTTTCTTTTTGTCTCTGCACATGCACAGAAAGTTCTGGAAGGATTCTCATTCATTGTTCAAAGGAGTTAGCCTCATGAAGTGAAGTGAGATTTGGGGCTAAGTCGAAGTGAGGATTTCCACTTCTTTTAGGACACTTAATTTTTTTTAATGATTGTGAATTACTTCTGTGATTTAAAAAAAATTTAAATTGTGCTAATGAAAACCATATGGAAGATAAAACTGCCAGAGGTAATGCTGCTGCACAGCCTATAAATCAAATCTGAAAAGCGTCTTCGAACCAGATGCGTCCTGCCAGGCCTCTTCCCATCCAGTCTATTCTGAACCAACAGTCTTCAAAATTTTGACTGTCTGCAAATCCCTCCGTGACTTCCTCCTCATGGATCAGGTGTTCCCATCAGCTTGCCCTTCCCACTGTTGAGAATTCTTCCTGGAGGGCAGGCCTCATCCAGGGCTCCCCAAATACCACTGGGCCCTGCAGCCTGGGGTGTTGTAACAGGACTGAGATAAGGCAGGAGGAGGTTGCCACCAGGTCTTGGGAGCTCATGGTCATATTTAAACTCTTAGTTAATTGATTCATTTCATCATTTTGAATTCATTATTTTAATTAAATTGAATCTTTTAAAAGAATTTTTCATTTAAAAGGACCTTGGAGATCCATTTTTGGTTCAAGCCTGACATTTTATATATGAGAAATGGGGGGCCCAGGGAAGGATGGTTAATAAATTGTATTAGATTTAAGACCTTGAGTTTTGGGGCTCAGCCTCATTAAGTTTTTTGATTTTTTTTTTTTTTTTAGTTGGAGTCTCACTCTGTCACCCAGGCTGGAGTGCAGTGGCATACTCACAGTCACCCCAGTGTCGACCTGCTGGGCTCCTGCAATTGTTCCGCCTCAGCCTTCCAAGTAGCTGGAACTACAGGCATGCGCTAGCATGCCCAGCTAAATTTTTGTTTTTATTGTAGAGTTGAGATCTTGCCAAGTTACCCGGGCTGGTCTCGAACCTGCAGACTCAGGCAATTCAATTCACTCACCTCAGCCTCCCAAAGTGCTGGGATTACAGGCTGAGGCACCGAGCCCAGTCAGTTTCTTGATTCTTATGAGAGCCAACTCCTGCCCCTCCAATGCAAAATGTTCCTTGGGAATGTTATTGCCATCTCTCTCTCCATCCACTTCCAGAAGGGTGAACGTGGTGACTTCTCTTTTGAAAATAAAAGTCATCAGCCAGACCTTCTGTCATTTCTTCAGACTGAGTCCCTCTGACCTTGGGGCCGTTGCACAGGCTGTTCCATCTTCCTGTAATGCACCTCCCTGCTCTTTACAATGCTAGCTTCTTCCGCACACTCAGACCCTGCCTCAGAGAGGTCTTCCCTGGCCACTGTGTCTAAATTGTATATCACTTCCCACCGTCCTCCCTTTCAGCAATCTATTTTTGTCAAATAAAACAAAGTCTATGCCTCTCTGTCTACTGTTGCATCCTTAGCACCCAGCCCAGCCCATGACACATAGTTGTGCTCAGAAAGAGTTTGTTGAGTGAATAAATGAGCAAGTCTGACCTGCATCTGAAAGGCTTCTGGCCCCTGCGCCTTATGAAATTATTTATTTATGTAGACCATGAAATGTGTATTATCATTTAATTTTTCCTTGTCATTATATGGTAGGCAAAAAATGATACAGTTTTATGATTTTAATTTGTGTTGGATTACAAGGGAGAGCAAGCATATTTTCATTAGCTATGTCATTGGCATCTTAATGTCTTACTCTATCTTTCTTGGCTAGTGGTCTGAGTCAGCAAGAGAGGAACTTGTGAGTGGTTATAACCTGAGACACGTGGCAAAGAGAGGGGACAGATCTCACCTAGGTCTTAAGTAGCGCCAGTACAGGACCCCGGGGACTCGGTGCTTATAGACAGGTGCTCAGTTCAGCTTTAGGGCCCAGTGGCAGGTCTGAGGTTCCACCACAGCCTGGGAATGGTTGGAGAAGGGTCTAATTCCTAGGGAGCCCCTCTCAACTTCTTCTTTGTCAGGACTGTCTTCTGCCTCCATCTTTGACCAGAGGTAACGACCTGGGCACATTTTAGCCAATATTTAATTAAAAACTTTATGAAGTTTTTAGCAGAACTTAAAGGGATTTTACCCCAAGCGACCACATTTTTCGTAGAGTTTACCTATCACCCTAACATGAGAATTGCTAAGTGGTATGATAAAGATAGTACTTAACATTTATCCTGAATGATTTAATTCAGAGCTAAGTTTTTATTTAGCTATGTACATGAACAAGAAGGACCCCCTAAAAACCAGAATTTATTTATTAAAAAACTGTGTATTGATTCTTACATGTTTAAACTTCAGTCACCTTCAAAGTTCTCTCCTTTTGATGCAATACACCTATTGAGACACTTTTTCCATTGCTCAAAACAGTTTTGGAACCTGTCGATTTTGATTCCTTTGAGTGCTTCTACCATTTTTTGTTTCACCTCTTTCATATTGGCAAAATGTTTCCCTTTGAGGACTTTTTATATCTGGGGGAAAAAAAGTCGTTACAGTGAGATCAGGTGAATAGGAAAGGTGGGCCATGGGGGTCATGCCATTTTTTGGTCAAAAATTGTTTAATACTCAGCATGGTGTGGGCAGGAATATTGTCATGGTGGAAGAACCAGACACCTGTTTGCCACAACTTGGGACATTTCTTCTGCAAATTATGAGGCAACCTTCTCAAAATTTCCAGATAAAAACTTTGGTTGATCCAGAGGACCAAATTCTAAGTATACTACAAGGGGCTGCCTTCCAAAAGATGATTCCGGTTTTTTGGGTGTCCACCCTCGTATGGCAACCACCATGAACCAGACACTTGGTCCTGGAGTTACAGAGCCCACTTAGACACAGCCCTTGGCTACAGTGACTTATGGGATGGGACAGGGAGACACATGATGCGGTGAAAATAGAAGCGTGTTGGAGCCTAAACCCAGCCTTGAATCCAGACTCTGATAACTATGAGCCGTGCAGATGTGGCAAGCCTTGGGCACTCAGAGTGAGAAACACATAGTGATGTCATCTTCGTGGTCTGGGGAAGGTATAAAAAGTCTACCTTGGGCCTTCGCATCAGAGAGGAAGAAGCTATATATTGAGTTATAGCAGGTGGAAGAGACATGAAGGAGGAATGTGGGCCCAGCCTTGAGGAATGGGTGGAATTTGGAAGGGAAAAGACAGAAGCCAAAGGATAAAGACAATCCCAGCCCACCTGAGGGTGAACAAGGAACTGGTGGGATTGGACTGAAGGGGCTTGCTGGGAAGGAGCAGGGTCAACCAAGTGCAGGTGATATAGAGGGGGTGCCAAAAAACGTATACACATTTAAAGAGATGTCATCTATGTAATGCTTTTCGAAGCTTAATTGACTTATAGTAGCAATGTGTAGTAGTACAACAGTCGCTCAACCATGCTTCCACCATTTTCTTTGACTGTCCTGCCTGTCACATGGTGATGCTAGTATACATCTTTTGAGTGAATGTCATACTTAAGATGGTATCCATTTGGGGGGCACCCCCTGTACTTTGGATGTTTGTCCCCTCCAAATTTTATGTTGAAATGTGACTCCCAGTATTGGAGGTGGGGCCTGGTGGGAGGTGTTTGGGTCAGAGGGGCCAACACGTCAGGAAAATAACGAGTTCAGGGGAAATCTGGTTGTTAAATAGTCTGGAACCTCCCTCCTCTCGCTTGTTTCTCTCTCGCTCCCCTGTCACCCAGTTGAAGTGCAGTGGCATGATCCTGACTCATCACAGCCTTAACCTACTTGGGCTTAGGCAATCCATCCACCTCAGCCTCTCAAGTAGCTGGGACTACAGGCGCACACCACCATGCCTGGCTAATTTTTGCATTTTTTTGTAGAGACGAGGTCTTACTATATTGCCCAGGCTGGTCTCAAACTCCTGGGGTCAAGCAATCCTCCTGCCTCAGCCTCCAAAAGTGCTGGGATTACAAGTGTGAGCCACTGCACCTGGCCAGGAGGATTTAAAGAAAAAGAAGATAAAGCACTAGACATGAGCTCTTCCCTCCAAGACTTTATGGTTAATCAAATGAGGGAGATAAGTAATTAATGATAAATTCCTTAAAAAGTGTGACAGGTATCCAGAGAGAAGTGGCATTGCTTCTAGTTGGGGCAGGGCAGGGAGGGAGTCAGAGGATGTTTTGAGAGGAGGAAGCAACTACTGTGAATCTTGAAGGGGTTTAGGACATGCAGACATGGTGAGGCTTTGCATCCAGAGAATCACAAAGCTTCAGAGATTGTCTGTCTAACTCCTTATGTTGTATGTGAGAAAACCAAGGCCCAAGTTGGTAAGTATAAGTGGCAGGTCTTGGAATGGAGCCTTTACCTTAATACAGCTTCTCTCCACACATCAGTGCCCTCCTCACTGAGGCAGTCCTTCCAGACAGAAGGCTGTGTGGGCACAAACCCAACGTGTGGCGTTCTGATTGCATATGGTGGAATGAGGATTGTCACCTGCTTGGAAAATTAGACTTTGTAGTTAATTAGAAGCTAGAGAGGCTGGGTACGGTGGCTCCTGCCTGTAATCCCAGCACTTTAGGAAACTGAGGGACATCGTCTGAGGCCAGGAGGTCAAGAAAAGCCTGGACAACATAGTAAGACACCATCTCTACAAGATATTTAAAAATTAGCAAGGCATGGTGGTGTGCACCTATGGCTTCACCTACATGGGAGACAGGTGGGAGGATCATGTGACCCCAGAAAGTTGAGGTTGCAGTAAGCTGAGATCACGCCACTACACTGCAACTTGGGCAAGACCCCATCTCAAAAACAAAACAAAAAAAGGATGCTAGGGAGCCAGGGATTTTAAAAAAAAAAAGAGAGCCGGGAAAATACCAGAAGTATCCAGCCTGATGACTGGAAGGGACACCTGAACCAATGAACAGGAGGATGCAGGACTGGGAGGCCAAATAGTGTGTTTGGCTTGGGGCATGTTAAACTGGAGGTGCTTCTGACATGGAAGAAGAATGTTCTAGCAGGCCATGAGAAGCCTGGTGCTTGGGAAGGATATCAGGACCAAAGATACGAGTTGAGAGTCATCTCTTCAGAGTGGATAGTTGGGATTGTCCAAGGGATTGAATGGAGAGAAAAATGGAATTTCACCACAGACTGTAACCGTGTTGGTAGATGTTGTGAGCACAGCTGTCTTCCAAAGTCCATAGCGACAGGTCCCTTTGGAGAGGATGACCCAGGACTGGGTCTGAGAATACAATGCCCTGGAGGCGTGGAAAGAGAAAGTGGGGAGGATTGGTCCAAGTTCTAGCAGAAAAGGGTTCACATGCCACCAGCACGATGCCTAAGAAGCACCTGGATCCAGCAACTGGAGCATCACTCGTGACCACTGCAGGTGCAAAGCAGACAGCAGGGATGGTATTTAGGAAGTTTGACAGTGCAGAGAAGAAGGGAGAGGAAGGTGAGCCAAGACTAAGGCAAGATGTGGTTTCTTCTTCTTCTTTTTTTTTTGAGGACTAGGATAGATTGGAATACATTTTCTTGTAGGATCGAGAGGAGCTAGCAGAGAAGGAGATAAGAGATGGAGACAGAAGTATGCTTGATGGGGTGGGAAGGGTTGAGGTCAAGGTCATGACCTGTTGACAGTTGGAATTAGAGTCTCTGAGCTAAGACTGGAGGGCCACACAGGGGGAGCAATCAGGCAGGTCATGCAACAAGAATACCAAAGGCTGAGGCTCAAACCTTTGGAGAAACCCAAAGTTAAGGGTCAAATAGGCATCAAGGAAGAACCGACTAAAAAGCATAGTTAGGCCAGGTGTGGTGGCTCCTACCTGTAATTCCAGCATTTTGGGAAGCCAAGGACTGCTTGAGCCCAGGAACTTGAGACCAGCCTGGGTAACATAGTGAGACCTCGTTTCCAGAAAAAAATAAAAAATAAGACATATAGTTGAAGCCGGGTTTGGTGGCTCGGCCTGTAATCCCGCGCTTTGGGAGGCTGAGGTAAGTTGATTGCCTGAGCCCACAGGTTCGAGACCCGCCTGGGCAACTTGGCGAGACCTCATCTCTACAATAAATCAAAAAATTAGCCAGGTGTGGTAGCGCGTGCCTGTAGTTCCAGCTCCTTGGAAGGCTGAGGCAGAAGGATCGCCAGAGCCCAGCAGTTCGAGGCTACAGTGGCCGGGAGCGGCCACTGCACTCCAGTCTGGGTGACAGAGTGAGACTCGAACTCAAAAAAAAAAAAAAAAAAAGAAATATAGTTGTGATGTCCACGGGTCCAAACAAGTTGGTCAGTAATACCCAGCCCAGAAGGTAGGGCTGATAGAAGATGACCAACAGAATAAAGTTTGCTTTAAGGACAGATTCAAATGATAAAATAAAGTCCATTAAGCCACATACCAAATGCATGATTTCTCTGCTTGCACTGTCCAAGTATTTTAATTAAACCAACATGTGAATATTGGAAATATCAAAAGAATAAGAGCATTATTAATTTGGGAATCAAGGCGATTAACTGCTTTATTCTTTTAAGCCATTTCCTCACTTAGTTCCAATCTTGGTAACAAACATTCCCGTATCATCACAATAATGTTCCTGGACTTCAAACCGCAGTTTTGTTTCTTATCCCCTCGGGAACTTATTTCTTATCTCTTGGGCCTTTTTGAAACAAGCAGTTATCAGATCAACATTTAGCTCACCAGCCGGAGATCGAACAGGTCACTTCCCCCCAAATCCTAGGCTCCTAAGAAATCAAGCCAAAATTCCAGGCTGGCTTTAAGCAATAAATACTATAATTAACTTCTAACCAAGCAAGCTAACATTCTGCTTGGAGTAAGCATCATTTTCCCAAACAAATGCCTTTCAAATAAAAACAATTTCATGCCCTCTTTTTCCAGCGTGTTACTTTCCAGGGTTTGGGAATAACCACTGTGTTGTGCAAGAGTATATTATTGGAGCCTTTTAAAATCCAGTTTTCTCTGGTTTATAGAAACTACAGCATCTTTTAGGAGTATATTGTTTCTAACAGAGTTAGCTGTGTTCCCTTCCATCTGAACTGTTCAGGAAGTTTTGTGGGAGTCCTGCAGGGCCAGCTTAGCTGAGACTTCTGTCCTGCCCAACACCCTGGACACAGGACAGAAACAGTGCCCAGGGCTACAGCAAGCTGGAATGGCTGCCTTTGACTGAATGTTACCAGTGACATGCCAGAGAGAAGGAGGGACAGTGGGAGTACTCTGACCCAGCAGGGGAGAGTATTTTATCACAATGGTAATTTAAAAAGCACCATTTTTGGACAACTTTATGACTGTTTTAAAATCCTCTACCGTCAGTGTACCTTCTTAGTGCCTACGCCTGGGACAGACCATGTCCATTGCCTGGCCAGCGAACAGCGGCTTTGTCTTTAATTCAATCAGTGAAATCAATAGAATTTGCCTGCAAGAACTCAAATCTTTCTACAAAAAGACATGCATGTTTATTGCAACTCTATTCACAATAACAAAAACATGGAACCAACCATGCTACCCATCGAAACTGGACTGGATAAAAAAAAAATGTGGTACATATACACAATGGCATATTATGCAACCATAAAGAAGGACAAACATATGGACTTTGCAGCAACTTGGATGGATTTAGAGTCGATCATATTCAGTGATCTATCACAGAAAAAAAGAACAGAGTACCATATGTTCTCACTCATAAGCAGACCTGGAACAATTATCCTAATACTGTAAGAAAGGGATTGGCAATAGTGGGAAACTGCTAAGGGAGGTGGGGTAGTATTGGCAGTTGAGGGAAACTGCCGGGGTTGGGAGCACACATCATCAAGGGTATCTGCATAATAAACATTTGTATACCTAACTCTGAATTGTATGCCACATCTTTAAAAATAAATTTTTTAAAAAACATTAAAAAATAGGGCTTACAATGGGAGTTGAATGGGAGTCGGAATGAGCACCGAGAATGTACCAAAAGTGCTGCCAGCAAACCAAAGTCCAGGAACAGAGCTGAACTAGAAACTGAGAGGGGATATAGCTAAAGTGCCAAGCTGTTAGAAGAGATTTTTTTTCAGTCCTAAGGCAAAGGCAAATCAAGAGCCAAAAGGAAAAGAAGACATCATATGTATAGGGAGACCCAAAAAAACCCTGAATTTTCTTTTGGAGGGCAGGCCCCTTGTAGTACAGGAGTCTCCTGCAAGGTAAGTGTTCTAGGAACCCATCAGCATCAATGGACCAGCTAGTGTTGTTGTAAGAGGCTGCATTCAACTTCAGTTAATTTTTTTTTTTTTTTTTTTGGAGATTCTTTCAACACGTTTGCCCATTTCATGATGGGTGATTTCTCCACCATGACAATGCATCTGCCCACACTGTGCTGTGTTTTCGGCAGTTTTTGACCAAAAACAGTATGACCCCATGCCCTACCCTCCCTGTTCACCCGATTTTGCCCCAAGCGAACTTTTTTTGCTTCCCTAGATGAAAAAGTCCCCAAAGGGAAATGTTTTGCTAATGTGGAAGAGGTGATACAAAAAAAACAGCAGAATCACTAAAAGACATCAAAATTAACGAGTTCAAAAACTGTTTTGAGCAGTGGAAAAAGCATTTCAATAGGTGTATTGCATCAGGGTACTTTAAAAGTGACTGAAGTTTAAACATGTAAGAATAAATACAGTATTTTATAAATTCCAGTTTTTGGGGGGGCTCTCCCCTCATATGTGCGGGAAGAGATCCATCATGAGATGATTGTGACTTTTGCCAAACAAGTTGCCAAACAACTCTCTGACCTGGTTGTCGGTGGTAGTGTTTGGTTCAGCCTCGCATATGGCAGCTTTTCTCCAAGGAAATTTTAAGTCACTATATAATTTCTGCTGCACTTAGAGTGAGGGGCAAATCGCATTACCCTGACACCTGGTCTATTTCCTCAGCACTGTGGCAAAGCAAAGCCCCTGTCCTGTGGTTACAATGCTGCCCACACCGCGCACAGAGCGTGGGTGGCCCTGGAACACAGCCACGGGGAACAGCAGCCCCAGGCGGAGGTTTCCATTCTGTGAAATCCTGTCCCCTGCCTACTGTGGCCTGTGAAGTTACGTGGGAGGTCGTGTGGCCAAACGTAATGATCGCCAGATGGATCGCATCCTCTCCTCTGCTACTTACTAACCCTCCTCTGCTACTTACTAACCGTGTGGTTTGGGGGCACGCCTCTTTGCTCTAAAACGAGCTTTCTCACCTAAAAAAACAGGATTCGAATAAAGACAGCTGGGGAGGGCAGTAATTTAAATAAGGCGTGCGAATTTACTGTGAACTATAAAATGCCATGAGATGTAAGTGTCATTGTCTGCAGCCTCAGTTGATTTGGTTTTCTGGTTGTCGCTGGGCCTCAATTAGGGGTGTAATTAGTATCCAAATCCAGGCCAAGGGAAGGAGTTTAGGAGCTGCACCTGCCTGTGTTAAAAAAGGTTTGCAGGTGGGGTTCCGTGGATAGCTACAGGGATCAAGGTAGAGTGTGGACAAAGAGGGACGTCACAGTTCTGTTCTCCTGTGCAGAGATTGATCCTAGCAGGAGCTCCTCACTGGTCTAGGATTACAGAGACCAGCCAGATAACATGCTGCAGGTGGAGCATCTAGAAAGCACCAGGTTTTTACTGGAAGAGTGAAACTCTAGGAAAAAAGTGAAGCTGTCTTCAGATTTTTTTAAGGTTCTTAGATGGAAGATGGGTTTGGTTTGTTAACTATACCTTCCAGAGGATAAAGAAAAAGCTGGGTGGACACTTCAAAGGTACCGGACTCAGCTCATCTAAGGCAATGATTCCCAAACTTTGCTACAAATTAGAATCAGCAGGAGATTTTCGAATTTCCCATTGCCCAGGCTGCACCCCAAACCAATTAAATCAGAGTCTGGGGTGAGGCCCAGGCATCAGTGTTTTTTGTTTGTTTTTGAGTTGGGGAATCTTGCTCTATTGCCAAGGCTGGAGTGTAGTGGCATGATCATGGTTCACCGCAACCTCGACCACATGGACTCAGGCAATCCTTCCACCTCAGCCTCTGAGTAATTGAGACTACAGGCATGTGCCACCACACCTGGCTATTTTTTTTTATTTTTTGTAGAGTTGGGGTGGGGGCCTCTGCAGCCTCTGTTGATTTGGTTTTCTGGTTGTCGCTGGGCCTCAATTAGGGGTGTAATTAGTATCCAAATCTAGGCCAAGGGAAGGAGTTTAGGAGCTGCACCTGTTGATTTGGTTTTCTGGTTGTCGCTGGGCCTCAACAATCACTATGTTGCCTAGGCTGGTCTTGAACTCCTGGGCTCAAGTGATTCTCCTGGCTCAGCCTCCCAAGATGCTGGTATTACAGGTATAAGCCACTGCACCCAGCATTATTAAAAAACAAAACAAAACTCTTCAGGTGGTTTTCACGGGCAGCTGACTTTGAGAAGCAGTGATACACTGAAGGACTGAGTGTATCAGGACTCATCACGGGTGGGATGAGCCACTGAAGCTGCTCAGATCCAGGCTGGAAATCACGTAGGGGTGATGAATTCAAGCCTTCTGTGAATGGTTAGACCAAAGTAGACAATCTTCAAGTTCCTTCCCATCCTTGAGGGCTGTGTGTGTATACTGAAGTAGAGGTTTTCAGATTTCTTTAATTCCAAGGAACTCTTTGTTCAAATAACAGAAAATAATTAAAACAAAGAAACAGGGAGGTGCCCTCCTGCATTCCATTCCAGTCTCTTCTCCATAATGACCCCTGAACACTTCATGGAAATCTGGAAACTTAATGAAAATCTCTCAGACTCCAAGGAACACAGTTTTTAAAACCACCAATTTTAGAGAAGGGAAGTAGTGTTTCCACATAAATGAATTTTGTCTGCAACCATCTGTAGTTGGAATCTTAATTATTTTGTTGAATAGAAGTAGCAAATTCCAAATGGAGGAGAGCCAAGGAAAGTGACCCTGGGCCTCATCTATGTGTTAGTTAGAACTATGAGTGACATCAGCCAGTCTGTGGTAGACCCAGTGCCTTAGAAACCAGACCTAGGTCAATTTCTACTCATGACCTTGGTGCCACGTGGAGGATGTAAGACCCAACTTATCTGGCTCACTGTGGTGTCTCAAAAGAGAAGAATGCTTCAATACTGTTTGCTGAAAGTTCTCTGCATTCACAAGTAGAGTGTTCAAGCTGGAATGAGCTCTCTCCTTATGACCTGCAGTGTGCAAAGCAGGTCTTAAACCTAGGTGTTCTCATTGCCAATATTTTTACAATTTCATGGTCCCTTCTGTGCCACACAGACTAGTTTCTGAACCAAAGCCATAACTTAACATATGAGGGAGGAAAGGCAGTCTAGATGGGGGGGTGAAAAATATGTCCTCACCTTTAGGTCTGAGTCCTGATTAAACTCTTAACCAGCTGTGTGAATGCAGACAAGTATCTAACTTATTTCTTTGCCTCTAAAATGGAACTCATTATACCTGCTTATCTATTTCCCAGGATTACTGTGAGGTTAAAAAAAGCCAAAGTCAATCAAACAGAGTGGCTCACGTCTATAGTCCCAGCATTTTGAGAGGCAGAGGAAGGAGGATGACTTGAGCCCAGGAGTTTGAAACCAGCCTGGGCAACATAGCAAGAACCCCATCTCTACCAAAAAAAAAAAAATTTAAAAATGTAAATTCGCCAGGCATGGTGGTACATGCCTATGGTCCCAGCTACTCTGGAGGCTGAGGTGGGAGGGTCACTTGAGCCCGAGAGTTTGTGGTTACAGTGAGCTATGGTCACACCACTCCAATCTAGCCTGCGTGACAGAGTGTGTCCCTGTCTCAAGAGAAAAGGGGAGCGGGTGGGCAAGTAACTATAGTAAACAATGATTGGAATCTTCTTCATCCTAGACACCATCAGCAAAATCTCTAGAACCCCATATACTCTGGTCCCTCCCATGGGCAGGACAGCTCACATGGTCTCCTTGCCAAGCATGAAATTCCTCCTGTTCCCAGGCTGTGTAGTGGGTACACTCTGGCCCCTGGGGACTGCCCTCATGGACTGCCTAGGCCCTTCTTATTGTTTTCTTCATGAGCTCCTAGTATCGTCTGCAGGGCCCCAGTGTTTGCTATGTGGAGGTCACTGTACCCACATTGCCCTGTATGGCTGGTGCTTTCAGCCTCTATTGCCTCTTGGGGTCCATAAAGGATACATAGTCTGGCTTACACAGTCCTGCATAACCTTGGATTTTGTTGGTGTCATGCTTCAGTGTCTCCCATCTAGCCTGGAACTATATATTTTATACAGATTTATGGAAGGCTGCTTTGTTATCATCTTTTACAATCCCCTCCCATCACCATGGCAACCAGGGTATCATCAGGGAGGAATCAGACAACTACTGTGATCTTTGCCACCAATTTGGAGATCAAAGTAAAATTTCGATATTAAATCTCTCGTCCCACCCCATCCCAGATAAATTTATTTCCAACTTCTGCCAAACTGTAAAAGGTCATTTGAGTCATCTTAAATAATAGGTTAGAAATGACTGAAGATATTACCTTAGAAGGAAAGCATTGATGTTTTATAGGCCTAACAAGTTTAAAGGGTTTGCAGATGAATTGGATGTGAAACCTAGAAAGATTTGTTCTTGACAATATTCCAGCATTTGTGAGAGACTGCCCTGACTAGCTACAGATGCACAGACTATCCCATTTCCTTGTTCCTGTGACCGTAGAAATGTCAAGCAGATAAGGGGTCAGATCCGGTACTTATATGCTGTGTGACTATGGACCAAGGGCTTAACCTCTCCGAACTTATTCCTCTCGTCTACAAAACCCTGTCCCACAGGATTGTAAGATTAATTTTAAGATAGCTTATATAAGCACTGAAAGGTAAACTTCATGAGAGCAAAGATTTTTAGTGGGTGTTGGAGGTCTGTTTTGCTCACTATTATGTCCCCAGCTAGAGATAAATCCACTCCACCAGCGCTTCTTAGTGGATGCTAAACAGCTATTTGTCAAATGACTGAAAGTGCTTGGCAGCATTGCGTAGGCATGGAGTGAGTTTTAAGATAGAATAGGACCCAAAATGGGTAAACTTCAGAGGGGTCTATCACGCACAACTTATCAAATTTGGAAGCAGAATTAATAAGATTAAATATGGCTGGGCTGGGCTCGATGGCTCAGCCTGTAATTCCAGCATTTTGGGAGGTTGCGGTGATTGAATTGCCTGAGCCCAAGGATTTGAGACCAGCCCAGGCAACTTGGTGAGACCTCATCTCTACAATAAATCAAAAATTAGCCAGGTGTGGTAGTACATGCCTATAGTTCTGGCTGCTTGGAAGGCTGAGGTGGAAGGATTGCCAGAGCCCAGCAGGTCGATGCTGGGGTGGCTGTGAGCATGTCATGGCATTCCAGCCTAGGTGACAGAGTGAGACTCCAACTCAAAATACATATATATGAGCACACACACAGATATTCAGACACCAGAAATAAGGTATCATACTCCTGGGTCTTGCAGTTGTTCATGTCTTAAGTCAGCCATGTCTCTGGAGCAGTAGTTCTCAAACTCAAGTGTGTGACAGAATCACCAGGAGGACTTGTAAAACACAAATTTCTGCCGGGAACTGTGGCTCACCCCTGTAATCCGACCAGCCTAAGCAACATAGGGAGACCCTGTCTCTATGAATAAATAAATAGACAAACACAGATTCTGGGCTCCACTTCCAGAGATTCTGATTCAGAATCTGGTTCTCAATACCCAAGGAGGTTTGAGATAGAACCTGAGAATTTTAACTTCTGACAAGTTCCCAGATTTCTCAGATGATGCTGATGTTGGTGCTGCTTGTCCAGGGATCACACGTTGAGAACCACAGCTCTAGACCTATGCCACCCTAACTGGACCCTCCTATCTCTTGGGGATCAATGCCCCAAGTGCAGCAACATTCCACAGGGGTTGTTAATTCCATTCTATGTTCCCCTTGCATTCCTCAACCCAATTTGGAAATGAAATTAAAGCAAAGCAGTAAGAAAAAATTATATATTCTTGGAGTCTTCATTGAGTGAGTACTTCCAGGGGAAAGATCAAGACATATCTCCCCTGGAAAGTCAAAAGATCAGGAAGCAATCAGAGAGGTCTAGATTATAGATGAGACAAGAATGGCTGAATGGCAACAATTCTTGAAGCCTGGCGATGGGTACATGCAAATTTATTATACTGCTTTGTTTATTTTCAATAAGTAAAATGAAATTGTAGAAGAGCCGGGTACAAGATAGAAGTACAATGTTCAAATTCTCAAAATAGCTAGAGATAAATCCACTACACCAGCGCTTCTTAGTTTTTTCCATTAGGCCTTAGAAAAGTTAACACTTACCTGGGAGTAAGGAGTAAGCCCAAGATTGTTCTACTGAAAGTTCAAATTTCCTAGAAATCTTATGTTTTAGCCTCCAAATGTGATTTTCCATTCTAGTTAGTATCTATTTGGTTTCATCCAAACATAATGTTTTGGATTATTATTGTCATGGGAATGTTTCCTTCCTGTTCAACTAGGGACTGGAGAGACTACTGTCATTAGATATGTAACCCGTATAACTCCAGAAACATAGTGGCTCAGTCTTAGAGGAGTATCACATGTGAGAATTGTAGCTCAACACTCATAATAATTACACAGGAATTTCTTTCTGTTCATTTGCTCCAAAGGGGCATTAAAGCTAATATTTAGTTACAGTTTAGAGTTCTAATACTGAAGAAAAAAAAAACAATGCTTGAGTTCACTGGTATACAACAAAACTGTTCTATTAATTTAGCATCTAAGTACATCCTGTGTTTCTGCCACTACCAATTAGCTAGTTAGAAATTCATCATTCCATCATCCTACAACCTCAGTGGCAATGCCACATTGGTTACTCTGGATGAGTTGTTTGGAATTTTCTCCATGCCCTCACATCTTTTCATTGGATTCAAGCTGGTGCTTCAAATGTCCTATTTTTAGTTACCAACTTATATAATTTTTAAAAATTACCCAAATCTCAAGTATTGAGTGGCCTTTAGGTTATACAGTGCCTAGAACAGGAATGGAAGTATAACTAAATATAACTAACTAAGCATAACTTTTTTTTATTATTAGAGAATGTACCTAAGGCAGAATGTGGAAGCCAGTGTGTGTGGGTGTGTGTGGAGGGGGTGTAAAATCAAAGAAGAATTTTGATTTCATAGTATCATGAAATTTTAAGCATCAGCTTAAATGATATTGAGAACCAAGCCTTTTGCTTATTCCCCAATGTCATCCCAATTTAGCCACAGGCTTGGGACTAAGGATTTGGAATAAGGCCCTGAGTTGTCGGGGTTTCTTTGTTTTTTGTTTTTGTTTTTGTTTTTTCTCTCTCTATTTAGGATAGATCTGTTTAACTCTGGCTTCAAATATTGATGTTTTAGTCAGTTGCAAGCCAATCTAAACACCCACCAGTCCACAACCACCAAATATTACAACCCTGAAACACACACGTAAGTGAGATGATAGTGGTCTATATTCATTTCCAGGAGCTGCTATAGCAAATGCCACAAACCAGGTTGCTTAGAACAACGGAAATTCATTCTCTCACAGTTCCAGAGACCAGAATTCTGAAGTCAAGATGTCAGGAAGACTGGTTCCTTTCTGGAGGCCCCAAGGGAGAGTCTGTCCCGAGCTTCTCTTTTAGCTCCTGGTGCCTTTCTGGCAGTCTTTGACATCAGCTGTCTTGTCGCAGACTAGCTCCAATCTCTGACTGCATTGTCATATGGCATCCTCCCTGTGTGTCTCATCCATCCAAATTGCCCTCTTTGTTAAGGACACCAGTCACATTGGATTTAGGACCCACCCTAATCCAGTAGTACCTCATTTTAACTTGATTACATCTCAAAGATCCTGTTTCCAAATAAGGTCACATCGACAAGTTCAGGGTGGATATGAATTTTGGGAGGACACTATTCAACCCAGTACAGTATTTGTGTAGCTATACAGTTACATATAAAGCATGTACAGTTGCACTGTAGTGTTGAGTTCATTCTTCTTTTTGTTCATAGAGTCCTTTCTTGTTTTATAGGGTGTGGGAAACGTGTGTATACATGCATGTGTGTGGTGGTATTTGTTTTTGTGTTTCATAGTCTAATGACCAGTGCTTTAAACCTTAGCTGACTGTACTTCTGGGGTAATTCCAGGCCAGCGAGGGGGCTATTATCCTGCCCAACTGGGGGACACATCATTATAACCACATAGGAGTGCCATCCCACCCAACTGCTAGGATCTTCCATCCTCCAACCAAGCAGGTCCCTCCTCTTGGCATCTCTCCACTTGCTTTGTATGCAAGATGCTTCTTTAGTGACGTGTTCTGCCCACCCACATGGAATCCTGGAATGTCCTCATATAGAATGCTTTTATGCAACTCTATGAGGTCACCATAGATGCTCCTGAATAGGAACTTCTGGGACAGAATTGATTAGAAGTCTGAAAGGCAGAAAAAGCTGAACTCTCATCCTACCTCTGACATTTTTTGGGTAGCTCCATTTTCCCCATCTGTGCCAGGAGGAGGCTGCATCCTTGGGCACAAATAGCTGCATTTTAAGTACATATGTGGACCCTGATAAAATACTTCTTCTCTTGCTATTGAGGGGTTGCTGTTTTTGAAATTAGCCTTCCTAGCCGGGCTCGGTGGCTCAGCCTGTAATCCTGTGCCTTTGGGAGGCTGAGGTGAGTGGATTGCCTGAGCCCGCGGGTTCGAGACCTGCCTGGACAGTGAGACCTCATCTCTACAATAAATCAAAAAATCAGCCAGGCGTGGTAGCGCATGCCTGTAATTCCGGCTACTTGGAAGGCTGAGGTGGAAGGATTGCTGGAGCCCAGCCGGTGAGACTGTGGTGGCCGGGAGCGGCCACTGCACTCCAGTCTGGGTAACCGAGTGAGACTCCAACTCAAAAAAAAAAAAAAAGAAAGAAAGAAAAAGAAAATTAGCCTTCTTGGCTGCTCATATTTTATAGCAAATACCCAGTGAGTCTTCACTAAGTACCAGCGCTTTGTTGAGACAGTGGACCCAAAAAAGGAAATGTAAAACTAGTTCCCACAGGCCTAGGGAATCAAATAAGTAAACTGAGGTAAGTGTATGCCATGGGATATTATAGAGCAGTCAAAAAACGATAATCTAAATGGACATTACAGCAAAAACGGTAGAGCTTAAAAGCAGAGTCGTTGGGGAAAACGGTAACATTTACATCAATTACATATCTGTATCACACTGGTGTAAGTGCCTGTTGCATTGGGCAGGGACCAATAGCCGCGAGAATTCAGTGTAAAGAGGAAAATAAAATAAGACAAGAGAGGTGGAACTCGTGCAACAAGAGTATCATAAGCTGAAGAGTCTGATTAATTCTACTTTCTGCCCTTGAGGTTAAAAAAAATCTTTAGGAGCCTAGACACATCATTTAAGATAGTAAAACAATTATGACCGCAATGGATTAAACCTCAAAGAACAGGGCATAGACAGATTAGACCTAAGAGGTTGGAAACAGGAGCCAGCAGCACATGAGACAGAGGGCCATGAAGGGGACATCCAGTGACTATCACCTGAACAAGACTCCCAGGATGAGAGGGGGAACGCTGGTATTATTTGAAAACATCTGTTGAGTGTCTGTTAGTCAAGTACTAAATAAGACAGGGCTCCTACTCTATAGAAAAGAAATCCGATTTTTTAAAAAGCGGAAACTCAAATTACGGATGTTTTCCATACTTGATGAAATGTAGACAAGGGGGCTGTATGAGATGGTTGAAAGCAGGGTCAAATCACATAAGACTGACTGCAAATCAGAGGAGGGCAGACTTTATCCTTTAGGCATGGAAACTTGGAAGCAGAAGAGAGACGAGAGGAAAGGGGTATTTCAGGAGTATTCATCTCAGGTGGCATGCAGGGAGAACTGTGATCAGGCTTCTGCTGTGGCCAAGGAGTAAGGCCAGAAGAATGCAGATGTGAGAGGTGACTGGGCAGGAGAGGAAAGGGAGGCAGCTCGGCATGGCAGCAGTTAAAAAAAGGAGGTGATGGGCCTGTCTGCTGGGTGATAGATTGGGGAGGAAGAAATATAGTGAAGAGTCAAAGATGATTGCCCAGACTGGAATCTGAGTAATGGGAGAATTTTTTTTTTTAATTCTAAAATGAAGGGAGTGGCCGGGCATAGTGGCTCAGCCTATAATCCCAGCACTTTGGGAAGCCAAGGCAAGAGGATTGCCTGAGCCCCAGGATTCGAGACCAGCCTGGGCAACTTAGTAAGACTTCGTCTCTACAGTAAATCACGAAAACTAGCCGGGCATGGTGGCTTGCATCTGGAGTTGCAACTACTTGGAAGGCTGAGGCAGAAGGATTGCCTAAGCCCAGCAGGTCTAGGCTGCAGTGGCTGTGAGTGTGTCACTGCACTCCAGCCTGGGCGACAATAGTGAATCTCCAACTCAAAAAAAAGGTGGGGGGAGTTAGGAAGTAACACATTTGAGATAAGAAAGATAGTAGGTTTCTCTCTAGATAGATTGAGCTATGAGACTCACTGGTAGAATTAGCCTCCTGAAATTCCTTCTAAAGGACAAACAGAGTCCTTTCCTGCTCATGGCGTGTGGACAGTTCAGCCTGAACAGGGAGCATATCAGAGACGGCCACAGCAGCTGAACTGGCCTGTCCATGGGCTAGGAGAGGCATGGTGGATCCTCAGGAACTGCTTGTGGTGTTATTATGGTCTGATTCAATCAGTCGACTGCTATCCCTCGTGACCTATTAAAATACAAGAGGCAGAGACTGGGAGAAAAGGGAGCATTTAATTTCTATAACCAGGTTATATAGGGAGACAAGTCGGCATCACTGCCAAAAAACCCACTCAAGGCAACACAAATTCATTCCAGTATTTATATCTAAAATTCATAGCCCTTCACCCACCCCAAGTCTGAAGTCTACATGCAGTTTTAGCATGACTCAAGATTCACATAAACAATTTTTGATATGTGACCCCTGGCATGACAAGGTCTCCTGGTCATGTTGATATTTTAGATAACATTTTGGAATTTTATAATATGTTCTTTTACAGTGTTTTAGAGGAAGGGACAGACAATTGCAATAGTTGGACAGAAGGGAAAACGTAATTGTTGCAATCTTTTATTCCCAGAGCCCCGGCCTATAACAGTCTGATGTCTTTGAATTCACAGATGGAGGGGAAGTGGGCAATGCCCTCTGCAAGCTTTCAGACACATTCTGCCGACCTTGGTTCATTCTCCGAATCATTAGGCGGTCTGGCTTGCCAGCTGTTTCTTCTTCAGTACCAGCAATGGCTACTAGATGAGATTAGCCAGTAGGGCAAGGATAGGCAAGAGGAGAAGTGGGGGAGGATTGGGGGAGGGAGGGAGGGCAAATTGGAAAAAAATGTGCACTTTTGAATCCAAGCAACTTTTACATTTAGTCCAACTCAGCTGCAGAATAATGCAAGTTTTTAAGTCTTTTCTTTCTTCCTTCCTTCCTTTCTTTTTTTTTGAATCGGAGTCTCGCTTCTTCACCCAGGCTGGAGTGGAATGGCATTCACACTCACGGCCACTGCAGCCTCGACCTGCTGGGCTCCGGCGATTCTTACACCTCAGCCTTCCAAGTAGCTGGAACTACAGGTGCACGCTACCATGCCTGGTTAGTTTTTTTTTTTTAGTTTAGTTTTTTTTTTTTTTTTTTTTTTTAATTGTAGAGACGAGGTCTCGCCAAGTTGCCCAGGCTGGTCTTGAATCCTCGGGCTCAGGCAATCCACTCGCCTCGGCCTCCCAAAGTGCTGGGATTACAGGCTGAACCTCCTAGCCTGGCCTCTGTTTTTGTTGTTTTTGGTTTTTTTTTAAGTTGACGTCTCACTCTGTTGCCCAGGCTGGTGTACAGTGGCACACTAACAGCCACTCCAGCATTGACCTGCTGGGCTCCGGCAATCCTTCCACCTCAGCCTTCCAAGTAGCTAGAAGTACAGGCACATGCTACCATGCCCTGCTAATTTTGATTTATTGTAGAAATGAAGTCTCGCCAAGTTGCCCAGGCTGGTCTCAAACCCGCAGACTTAGGCAATCCACTCGCCTCAGCCTCCCAAAGTGCTGAGATTACAGGCTGAGGCACCGAGCCCGACCTTAAGTCTTTTCTAAATGACTGCTCTAATATAACCAAAATGGCCCCTTTTCGGCCTATAACAGTGTGAATGAACTTCGGACTTCACACATGACCCATCTTTTTATCCAGCAGCCACTGTGAGATCCTAAAACTGATCCCAGCTGTCACCATCCTGATAAAAAAAATCTTTCATGGCTCCCCAGTGCCCACAGTCAAGCCCACACAGGCTGCCTGAGGTCTTCCCACCCAACTTCATCTCCAGAGGCTCTCACTCTGCACCCTTCCCCAGTATCCCATGAGTCCCCTTCTCCATCCCTTCAAGGTCATACACCCTCCTGCTTCTGCCTTTGTGCTGTTCTCTGTCCACAGCACCCTTCTCCTGTCCTCTGTCTGGTGAACCACTCCTCACCTTGCAAATCCCTGCTCAAATGCCACCCACTCTCCAAAATGCTCTCTTGGAAATTGGACTGGCCCCTCTGCTCACATCAGGTTGGAGTGTGTCTGACTGCTCAGTAGACTCTGAGCTCCAAAGTCATGGACTGGTTCTGAGGCTTGCCGCCCCCAATAGCTTTTTACCCAGTTTATTTTCTTACTTAAACCACAGGTGAGATCTATGTCCTAGAACATTATTTAAGGCTTAAAAACACATAAACTTTCTTTAAAGTTAAAGCACAACTTTCTTTAGAGTTAGTACGTAGTAAAGGAAATTTGGAGTCCAAATCAATCAAATGTTCTAATATTTTAGAGTATGAGAATTAGCCATACTTGCCTACAATTTAGCAGTGAAATAAGAACAAAGCCTTGGCATTTGCCTGTATTAAAACCCCTCACAACCTGTGATTATAGAGGGCCAAAGAGAAAGCCAACCTTCTTTCTCTGATACCATGTGATTTTCAGTCCAAATGTGTTACCTCATGTTTTAGAAAATCACACAGGTTCAAGTATATCCAAATTCAAAATGCCAAAGTGAATCTGACTGAAAAATTGCTGTGCAATGTGTATGTATATTTGTTTAACAGAAACCATGATTTGAACATTATATCTAACCAGACCAGGTCTACCTAAGAAGAAATGTTTGTGCTTTTTTTAACAGAATTTTTGTGCATCGCTGCATGTATTTACCATTTTGGTTAGAAGGAAAAGAGGACATCTTTGAGATTAGAATTCTTAAGCAGAAATATACAGATGTAAACAAGACTCTTTGATAGTCTATGGATACCTTCTCAGAACAGTGTTTTAAACTCATAAAATAAAATACAGAAGGGAACAAAGGAAACCAATTATATTGAAATATAGTTATTAATATATTTTTAAAAAACAAGCATAATATATGTGCTTCTTTAACTTTAAAATAGGGACCTCTTGAGGGTCTAATAATTATTACATTTCAAAATATCAGGCCATATGCAGTGGCTCATGCGTGTAATCCCAGCACTTTGGGAGGCTGAGGCAGGAGGATAGCTTGAGCCCAGGAGTTCAAGACTAGCCTAGGCAACATAGCAAGACCTTATCTCTACCAAAAAAATAAAAAATAAAAAAATTAGTCAGGCATAGTCACACATGTCTGTAGTCCCAGCTACCTACTCAGGAAGCTGAGGCAGAAGGATCACCTGAACCCAGGAGGTCAAAATCTACAGTGAGCCTTGATTGTGCCACTGCACTTCAGTCTGGGTGACAGAGTGAAGCCCCAGTTCAAAGTGTGTGTG
The DNA here is from genome assembly GCA_027257055.1 of Cephalopachus bancanus. NCBI lineage: Eukaryota > Metazoa > Chordata > Mammalia > Primates > Tarsiidae > Cephalopachus > Cephalopachus bancanus. Next base: position 632,803 of record JAPVLO010000288.1, on the reverse strand, counting down.
TGTGTGTGTGTGTGTGTGTGTATTCTGTTGCTAGGAGGAACTTAACCTTCATTTTTCAAAGGAAGAAATGGAGATCTAGATCATAGCAATTTGGTTGCTGTAAGGATACCACCTTCTTTTTCTGGTTGTAGGAACAAGAGGTTGGGTCATCATCGACAAGGGGCATTGGCCAGGCACAGTGACTCATGCCTGTAAATCCCAACATTTTGGGAGGCCGATGCAGAAGGATTACTTGAGGGCAGGAAATCAAGATCAGTCTGAGCAACACAGTGAGACTCCCGTCTCTACAAAAAAAAAAAATTAAAAATAAAATAAAAATTTAAAAACAGTGGTAATTAAGACTGTAGGATAAAGCATATGAGAATTAAAGCTTACATATATTCTTGGAGAAGGGCACTGTTGGTACTGATAATTTAGGCTGAAAATATATGCTCAGCACTGACCACTAAAACAGGAATAAAAGCCAGATGTCAACTGAGTGTGAAGATATACTCACATTGACATAGCTATAAGGTTCCCCCTTCGAACAGGCTTTGCCAAAGCCTGACCTTCAGTGAACACACCCTGTAGCAAGAGCCATAAACCACCTGCACCCTTTTGTGAGGTAGTTCTGGATACCATTACTAAGCCCTGGAACTGCTTACAGGCAGTGGAGGCGTAGGCGCAGCTGTTTTCGATATGCAAGGCCAGGCTGGAGGTGGGGGACACATTTAAGAGCTGTTTCAGAAGCCAACCCAAGGACATATGACATCAGGACCACATTTGCTAAAAATCCCATATGGCTTTTTTTTTTAATTCTTTGCTATTTTATGATTAAAGGTTCATCAAAACCTTTAGAGGAGATTGTGAGTAATGATAGTAAATGATAAAATAATTCGGGATTCCAATGTTTTGTTTCCTAGTGAGGCCCTTACAGCTTTCTCCTATGCAATACTTCAAATAGTTTTTTAATGGACTTTTTGGTTTCCAGATAATAACCTCTTCTACAATATTGCCACTAAGGGCAGTAAAATCTTAGCCAGAATCTACCTCAATTCTGAGCTTTTGATGGTGTGAATGAGATTTCAAAGAGACGCTGTAAAAAGGGAAAAATAACTTTTCTCTTCAAGAATATTTCTGAGCCGGGCTCGGTGGCTCAGCTTGTAATCCCGCGCCTTTGGGAGGCTGAGATGAGTGGATTGCCTGAGCCCACGGGTTCGAGACCCGCCTGGGCAGCGAGACCACATCTCTATAATAAATCAAAAAATCAGCCGGGCGTGGTAGCGCATGCCTGTAATTCCAGCTACTTGGAAGGCTGAGGTGGAAGGATCACCGGAGCCCAGCAGGTCTAGGCTGCGGTGGCCGGGAGCGGCCACTGCACTCCAGTCTGGGCGACAAAGTGAGACTCTAACTCAAAAAAAAAAAATAAAGAATATTTCTGCCTGTACTGTGTCCTTATATTAATTAAAAATATTTAAACTTTAAAGACGGTAATACATGCACATGGCAAAACACATTTTAATGCCAGTAAAAAGGCAGTAAATGGGAAATAAATGTCTCCCATCCCAACATTAACTCCAGGTCCTGTCCCCAAATGGTAATAATTCTATAACTGTCCTTCTCTAAACATTGTTATGAACATATTTTATGTATATGCTTTTATTTAAAAGTTTACACAAATGGGATCACACCAAACACACTGTTCTGCAACTTTATTTCATTCAAAAGTGCTCCATGGAATTCTTTCCATATCATACACAGACCTATCTCATTCTTTTTAGGGCCATGTGGTATTCCATTGTCGGGACAGCCAGTGTTACAACTGACATAAGCAATCCTTTACTGATAGTCATTTAAGTTGTTTTGTTTTGTTTTGTTTTAATTTTTTTTTTAATCTATGGTGAATATTCTCATTACAAACACTTTTGTATACTTATAGAAATATATCCCTCCAGGAGTTTCCTGGAAGTAGAATTCTTGAGTCAGAGTGTATGGATATTTAAAGTTTTAACAGTATACTCAAACTGCCGTCCAATATGGTTGAATCTGTTTACATTCAGCAGTGTTAGAGCTACCTGCTTGCTCTCACTGCTGGCAATACTAGCAATATTACATTTTTTTAAATGTTTACTGATCTCATGGATCAGAATTATCCCATTATGGTTTTGATCTGATTTTATTCTAAGTCATCACAGCGTCTTTTCATTTGCTCATGAAACATCTCTACTTTGTTTTCTATGAATTGCCTACAAGGAGGGACCCAAAAAAATCAGTAATTATTTATTAAAAATTATGTATTTAGGCTGGGCTCGGTGGCTCAGCCTGTAATCCCAGCACTTTGGGAGGCCGAGGCGAGTGGATTGCCTGAGCCCACGAGTTCGAGACCAGCCAGGGCAACTTGGTGAAACCTCATCTTTACAATAAATCAAAAATTAGCTGGGCATGGTAGAGCACACCTGTAGTTCCGGCTACTTGGAAAGCTGAGGCAGAAGGATCGCCAGAGCCCACCAGGTTGACACTGGGATGGCCGTGAGCTTGCCACTGCACACCAGCCTGGGCAACAGCGTGAGATTTCAACATACACACACAAAAAAATTGTGTATTTACGCTTACATGTCTAAACTTCAGTCACTGTCAAAGTACTCTCCATTTGATGCAATATAACTATCAAGATGCTTTTCCACTGCTCAGAACAGCTTTTGAACCAGTCAATTTTGATGCCTTTCAGTGCTTCTGCTGTTTTTTTGTTTCACCTCTTCCACATTGGCAAAATCATCCCTTTGAGGACTTTTTTCATCCAGGGGGAAAAAACAGTCACTCTGGGCGAGATTGGATGAATGGGGGGGTGAGGCACAGAGGTCATGCTGTTTTGGGTCCAAAACTGCTGAAGACTCAGAGCAGTGTGAGCAGGCATGCTCATAAATCACCCATCATGAAATGGGCAAATGCACTGAAAGAATCTCAAAAGAAAGAAAAAAATTAACTGAAGCCGAACACAGCCTCTCATAACAACGCTAGCTGGTATATTGATGCTGATGGGTTTCTAGTACACTCACCTAGTGAGGGCAGCCTGTACTACCAGGGGTCCACCCTCCAAAAGGTATCTTTTGGGTCCCCCTCGTATTTCTCATTCTTTGTCTGCCTTTCTTCTGAGCCGTTTGCCTGCTTCTACTGTGTCTATGTTAAGTTTCTACTTTTATGTGGTGAGTTCTATGCTGAGCACTTGAGCAATAATGAGAGGAATCACCACTGTCTTTGTCCCTTTGGAGCTTGGAGACAATTAACCAAATAATCATCTTGGTGGATGTAGGTATTGAGCTACTTGCCTTGAAGGAAAGACTTTTGCATTTCTTAGAGCATGGCAGGGAGGGGACACCCCTCAACTAGGGATGAGGAATACTGCTCTGAGGAGGCCAACATCTAAAGATGAATTGGATTCAGACTTGGGGGGAAAGGGAGCATTTCTGGAAGAAGCTTTGTGGATGGAACACGATATATTAGATGAGCTAAAAGGCACATAGAGAAGAACGGCAACCCAAGAAAGTCTGGGACGGCATCACCTGGAGGACAAGGCCACTGATGATTGGAGACTTTTTCCCAAAAGAGCAAAAGAAAAGCCCTTGAAGGACTGAGTCAGAGTTGATCTGTCTAATGTGCATTCTGAAAATACTGTTCTCGCTGAAAAGGAAAGAAACCAGAAGATCAATTATAAAAAGTTTTTTTATTAGTCCAGATGAGATCCCATGGTAGATTGGCCCTGGATTAAGGCAGTGAGCATGAAGAGAGGCAGATAGGTTCAAGGAGTACGGAGGTTAAATAAGTTTGACGATGGATTAGATATGGGAGCTAAGGAAGAGAGGTGTCTGGGATGGCTCCTGGGTTTTTATTAGTACCATTTACTGAGATACAAAACACTGAAAGAGGCTGGGAAGGGTTCAGTCTTAGACAGGACATCCAAGTGAAGCTGATAAGTAGGCAATTAGACAAAAGTCTAGGGCCAGAGGCAAAGTCTGGGCTGGAAACATTAATGTGGAAGTCATTGGCATACAGTAATTGAAGTCAAGGGTATAGATGAAGTTGCTCATAAAATACAGTTCCAGAGCCAGTCAGCTCTTAATCTTTAAGGAACTCTAACATTTAGTGGCCGAGTAGAGAAAGACAAGACTGAAAAGAAAACAGAAATGGACAGCTCAAAAGCAGGAGAAAGCAAGCTGAGTATGGTGTCCCAGAAGTCAGTGGGAGAGGCTGTCAAACAGAATGGAATAGGCCAGGTGTGGTGGCTCACACCTATAATCCCAGCACTTTGAGAGGCCAAAGGCAGGAGTATTGTTTGAGTTCAGGAATTCAAAACCAGCCTGGGCAATATAGTGAGACCTCATCTCTACAAAAACTTTAAAAATTAGCTGAGTATGGCAGCATACTTGGGAGGCTGAGGCAGAAGAATCGCCTGAGCCCAGGAGGTTGAGGCCGAGATGAGCTGTGATAAACAGAATGAAACCCGATTCAAACAAACAAAAACAATAGAATGGAATAGTTTTGCATGCCACTGAGACTGAGCAACATGGAGGCCTTGACAACACCAACTTAGATTTCCTCAGTGGAATGATGGAGGCAGGAGCCAGACTGGAGATCGTTGAGGAATTAGAGGGACATGAAGAAATGGAGACGCCGGATGGACCACTCTCAAGTGTGCTTCTTGGTAAAGAGTAGTCCTAAACCTACCCTTCCTCAGTTTCCACCCATACCCTTCTTTGTCACTCAGTAAGCTAGGTTGATTTTATAACTCAGTAGTCTGAGTTCCACAGCTGTGCTCTCCAGTAACCATGGCAACCAGCCAGCCGGAGTCTGCAGGGGGAGGCCACCTCGTGTTTGGAGGCTCTTTTGTCTGTTTGTGTAGCGTCTGACTCTGCAGGCCTGGTCTCTGTGAAGGCCCATTGTGGAAATGCTGCCGAAAATAGATTGAAGAAAAAGTTTCTATATTTTAATGATCCCTTCTGAAAAGTGTAAGGATAAATTGGGTTTGGGATTTGCAAAGTGAAACTGCGTCAAGTTAAGAGTTGTTCACTGCTGAAGCTGACTTATGGGTACTTGGGGTATATTATGAGGGGGACGCAAAATAACCTGGAGTTATCCTTTTAGAGAGCGGGCCCCCTGTAGTGCAGGCTTCCCTTGCTAGGTAAGTGTTCTAGGAACCCATCGGCATCTGTGGACCAGCAAGCATTGTTGTGAGAGGCTGCGTTCAGCTTCAGTGAATTTTTTGTGGAGATTCTTTCAACATGTTTTCCCATTTCATGAAGGGTGATTTATGAGCACACCTGCCTGCACTGCACTAAGGGTTCAGCAGTTTTTAACCAAAAACAATATGACCCCTGTGCCCTACCCTCCGTTTTCATCCAATCTCACCCCAAGGGACTTTGTTGTTGTTGTTGTTGTTTCCCTGGATGAAAAAAGTTCTCAAAGAAAAACGTTTTGCCATTGTGGAAGAGGTGAAACAAAACTTGGCAGAAGCACTAAAAAGTATCAAAATGGACAGGTTCAAAAATGGTTTTGAGCATTGAAAAAAGCGTCTCTTCTAGGTGTATGGCATCAGACAGTCCTTTGAAGGTGACTGAAGTTTAAACATGTAAGAGTAAATACACAATTTTTTATAAATTCCAGGTTTTGGGGGAGTCATCCTTGTATATTATTCTCGTTACTTTTGTTTATATGTCAATGTTTTCACAATAAATCAGAAAAAGTTAGATTTAGAAACTCTGTAAAGAGAAAATACAAAGAGCCAGTGACCATCACAGGCCCACTGTGTAAGAAGCACTTGAAACAGGAACTTCTCTAAACTCAACCCACCATTAGCTTGTGGGTTTCAAGGTGCGAAACAGCTGAAGAAACTCTACCTGCAGTTCTTGCCCCGTCTCCCCCTAGTCATTCTAACACCTTGTTCCTTGCCTTTCTTCTGTGTTCTTATCTCCCTGCTGAGTGCAGGCCACAAGTCACAGGTCTGTCACCTATGGTCCTCATGAACTTGAACAAGTTCCCTCACAACTCTGAACCATTCTCTGAGAAAACAAGGATCATGACATCTGCTCAGCAATGTGTGAGGATTCAATTTAATGGTGTACACAGGAGTATCTAGCTCAGTCCACCCCTCAAACGTCCACAGGAGTCAGGAAGAAGTAAACGAAGCTGACCAGGCAGAGAAGTAAATCATGTGACCCGCTTGGTCTGGGTTTACCTTTGCCACTTTTAATAGACAAACAAGTAGAATGATAAGAAATGCTGTAAGAACATGAACAGTGCAAACATGACAAATAGGAGAAATCATGGGTAACACACCGAGATGTAGCCTAAGTGGTGGAAAGCAACAGGGAGTGGTGGGGATTGAGGCAAACTGAAGCATGTAGGCCCCATCTAAAAGGGACAGTCTTCCTCAGCTCCAGTTGACTGCTGCCATGAGGGAACGTGGAGCCAATGCTAACATGTCTTCAGGGTTTACAAGAGAAACTAGAACTCTAAATTTTTTATGTGAAATCTTTCAATTCTTAAATTTGGGCTTAATTATTAAAAAAAAAAAAAAACACAGCAGAAGCCAAACTAAACCCATCTCTGGGCCAAAATCAGCTCATGGGCTGCCAGTAAGCAACCTCTCACCTGGATAGTGGTATAAAATAAAAATGAGTTTCCCTTCCCCCCCTCCTTTTTCTCTTCCTCCTCTAATTTTCTCCTTTCTCTCCCATTGTCTGCATCTTTTTCCCCTGACCGCCCCCCGCCCTCATTTCTATACTAAGTCCAAGTGATGGAAGGGATTGAAGTGGGTAGAAAGTGATTAAACCCAAGAGGATGTGATCTAGACACCAAATGGTGTCCACCCAGGGCATAGCTCAATGCCTGGCCCCTAGCAGATCCTACAAAATCTTGACACATAAAGAAGCTGGCAACTGAGGAAATTGGTTCTGCCTCTTTTGCTCATCCTGAACTTACCCGAGGAACTGTCTCATTTTTCTCAACAGCCTTACGAAGCCGTTCCGGCCGCTCCATCATCAATGGGAACTGGGCAATTGACCGTCCAGGAAAATATGAGGGCGGAGGGACCATGTTCACCTACAAGCGTCCAAATGAGATCTCGAGCACCGCTGGAGAGTCCTTTTTGGCCGAAGGTCCCACAAACGAGATCTTGGATGTCTATGTGAGTCTCTGAACTATTCTCTGGATTTGGTATCATTGTATCGTGTTACTTCTGAGGGACACACAACACATGAGCAACAAATCACTGCCTGTGCTCAGTATATTTCTTCAAGAGGATTTTACTGAGGTAGCCCCGAAATGCTTGGCGTTCCTCGTTGCCATTCACCTCTGAATGCACCTCGCTTGTAGAAACCTTCCACACTACCAGATGCTTATTACCCTCTGAGTTTATTGACCCAGTAAAAACCCATTTTACTTGCTGAACCAAATCAGAGGCAAAACATATCCTTTATTTCATGAGCACTGGGGCTCCTCCAGGCCCTTGCCTCATAATGCTAATTTGGCGTGTTTTGCTTTTATGGCAAAAGAAAGCAAAAGCCTTAAATCAAGGCGGGACCTCTCATGGCTCCCAACCCTCTTCAAACTCTGTTCAAGCAAAGGAAGAAAGGAGAGCTTGATTGAGGATTCCAGACGAAACAATAAATCTTGGAGTAACACTATGGAGGTTTACTAGAAGTTCCCCGCTTCAGAGGACAGAACTTTAATTTACTTCACATGAAACTAAAATAGTAAGCTGCCCAAGAATTTACAAAGGTCCTTATTTTTAAAGGAAGCCACTAGATTCCAGCCTTCTTAAAAGATCAGGAAATAAAGGGTAGCAAGAAATAAAAGCTTGAAATAACATTTGGATACAAAGAATGAGCTCACCCACAACTTTATATACTCTCACTGTCCCCAACGCCATGCTAGTCTACCTGTTTACTTTGTCAGAGAAATTTAGGAATAGTATTACTTGTGTTGTTGTTACTTCTGTACCTAGACAGTTCTGTGTCCATTCCTCTTAGGACAAGTGGACTCAAAATTACAAAGAAAACCTTGTTATAGTTAATTTTGGATTTTTTTTAGACTGTCCAGTTGGTTGGTTAACTCTGGGAAGATTTCGAATGGCATCAGAGGTAAAAGCTCAGGCTGTGAAAAGTCGACTGTGGGTGGTCTACGAGTAGAAGCCAACATTAATTTCATAAACGGGATAAGGTTTGCACTGGCAGAATGTTCACGCAAAGAGGCACGGGAGACGGAGAAAGGATTTCCAGCCACAGACCGAGCAGCTGATTGTGTGAAAAGGGAAATGAGGGGTTTGGGGTGGACAGCAGAAACCTGAGGTCACGCAGCTGTGTCCCTTGGCAGTCCTGTGCTTACTGCCATATATTCCCAACACCGATGGTTTGGGATGGGTTCCTGGGTACGACAATCTCCATCATTCCCGTGTCTGCCTCCCTTTGGGTGATTTCTAGAATGAAGAACCATTTCACAAGTAGGGAGAGGGTAGGAGACTATGGCATAAGTGGGAAGAAGAGACCCAGGTCCCACTCATGCAGGAGTGACTCAGAAATACTTGTAGCTAGGAAGGACTTCTGAAATGGGCTGTGAGTCCAACCTCCTCCTCTAATGAAGGAATCAGAAGTCAAGGGGGTTAAGGGACTTGAGCTAGGTTACCCAGTGGGTCAACAGGAGAGCCACTTTATAGAGCAGGAAAGACAGAAATGTCAAAGCATGACCATGTGTCCTTGCTTGGCTCATGTCTGCACTGTAGATTCTTATTCTGCCATTGCGTTTAGCCTGCCACCCTGCTCCCCACTAGGAAAGCCACAGACAGGAAGCACTTTGATTCTCCAACAGAGAGGAAGTAATTCTGCTGGGCCATGCTTGTGTGTGTTGTGTTTTCGTCCCAGTGTTCAACTGTTGACTTCCACAGCCCTCTGCAGCTTCCTGTTTGCTATCCTGTTTTGAGAGATTATGACCCAGAAAGACTTCCCAGCCTATACCTGTATTCTTGACCCCTTCTCATTGTGGTTCTTGAGCTTTCCATGGATGAAAGGGATCTATGGAGCCAACCCAAGGGGGAGGACTGGGCAGACCTGTAAAAGCCCTCACCTGTCAGGCAGAGGACTTTAAGGAAAGGTTCCGCCAAGGCAATCTGGTCCTGCTCGAGTGACTCTGTCTCGCCACCTAGTGTCCAAACAGGCTCCTTTGCATTGTAAGCGTATTGATCTATTTTGGACATTTCAAGAGCCCTGGGCAAAATCTCAGTCATGGTACAGGATGGTTGGGAGCCACAGAAAGGTTCCATCTCTCTGTTTGGAATATATAACATCTTGACTCTTAGCCTAGTGTTCTTCTGACCTGCTCAGTGACTTAGTTATTCAATCTTCAAAAGTAAATGATGAAAAGCCATCTGGAAATACCTTTGTTTAATCTGTCACAGGTCGATGAAAGGACAGAGCCCAAAATGGTGTTTCTCTGGTCACCTTGAGCAGATCTGGTCATGCACTAGGGTCAGTGCTGCATACCCAGCAATAATAATTAACTTTAAAACAACCAGTTTTCCAGTCCCTAGATGAGCTTCATTCTACTTGGTCACGGACATTAAGGTGAACATCTCATCCTTGTCCCAAGAATTTGTCTTCCAGCTACTGGCCCAGCCCTTCTTATCTGTGTGACTGGCCAACCCCCATCAATCCAGTCATCAGAGATACGAGGACACAGAACTTCACCAGAGAGCCAGCTCTCTTTGTAATCTCACCCAAGAATGCTTACCAGCCACCCTAAAAAAAAGCCTCAGAAGCCCACAGCCCTGAACATTTGGGGCCGGCATTTCCTATAAACCTCTGGTCCCTTTTCCACTCTTGGGGAAATAGATCCACTCTTTCTCTGATCTACTTTCTAATTAAGCTCCCTTTTTCCTAATCTACCTTCTGTGCATTTCTTTGCGTACCCATGGCACCAACTCAGCACACCGACCTGACAGTTCATGAGTGTTACCAGATGTAAATTAGCCCAATCATTTATCAGTAGAACCATTTATGCTCACGGAGCCCCAAGCCAGAAGGAGAAGGGGTGTGGGGTGTGTGTGCCCAGTGCAGTAACATTGACTTTTATGTTGTCAGATGATACACCAGCAGCCTAACCCAGGAGTCCATTATGAATACGTTATCATGGGAACCAACGCCATCAGCCCACAGGTGCCACCTCATAGGAGACCAGGTAAGACCTCTGTTTAGCTGCCACTTATGCTCACGGTCATTGCCTTTTAAACTCTCTCTCTCTCTCTCTCTCTCTCTCTCTCCTTGTGCATATACTCTCTCTCAGTCAATATAGAGAAAACCCATGGACATATATTTCACAGTATGTGGCCTTGATATGAAAGCAGCCACTCCATTTGAGCCTTCGCACATGAGACTGTTCCATTCATTCGATTCAACCATGTAGACAGCATCCTGGGTCTGCCTTCCCAGTTCAACATCTTGAAAGACCTTTAGATTAGTTTTCTATTGCAGCTTTAGCAAATGACCTCGAATGTAGTGGTTTAACAGCACAAATGTACTGTCTTACAGTTCTGGAGGTTAGTTGTCGGCAATGGATTTCATGGGCCAAAATCAAGGTGTCAGTGGGGCTACGCTGCCTCCAGATGCTCTTGGTTGAGAAAACCCATTTCCTTGTCTTTTTCAGCTTCTGGAGGCTGCCTGTATCCCTTTATTCCTTTCTCCACCTTCAAAACCAGCAGGATGGCACCTCCAAATCTCCCTCTGATTCTGGCCCTCTTCCCTTACCAAGTCAATCTCACCCTCATCCTCCTTTGTCTTTCCTTCATAAGGATGCTTGAGAGTACACTGTGGCGGGGGACACCTAAATAATCCAGGATAATCTCCCCATCTCAAAATGTTTGATTTAATCACATCTGCAGAATTCTTTTTGCTATACAAAGTAACACACTCACAGGTTCCAGGGATTAGGACGTGTACATCTTCGGGGCCATTATCATCTCTCTACCATATGCCTTTTTTCTTTGTCCGCTTTTGCTGCTGCTGTTTCTTCTTCTTCTTTCTTTCTTTTTTTTTTTTTTTTTGGAATTGTAGTTTCACTCTGTCACCCAGGCTGGAGTGCAGTGACACACTCACAGCTACTGCAGCCTCAACCTGCTGAGCTCAGGCAATCCTTCTGCCTCAGCCTTCAAAGTAGCTGAGACTGCAGGCATGCATCACCATACCTGGATAATTTTTTAGTTTATTGTAGAGACAAGGTCTTGCCATGTTGCCCAGGCTGGTCTCAAACGCCTAGGCTCAGTCATTCCTCTCACCTCTGTCTTCCAAAGTGCAGGGATGACAGGCATAAGCCACCGCCCCTGGCCTCCCTTTTGCTTCTGTTAACAATATTTTGACCAATAAGAAAAAAATGATGAGTTCAATGACAATCCATACTGGGTCTTCCCAGTGGGCTCTGTTTAGACAGAGCATACAGCTTTCCACTCAGTTGGCACTGGGGCTGGGACAGCCCTCTGGCTTTGCAGATATCTCTCCACCAATTGACAGTGGAGCCCCTGCCCAAATGCAGATAGTTTTTTCCTTCTTTAGAACAGGAAGGTGTGTGAACCCATTAATTGTAATAATAGCTCACGTGCACCGAGGCCTTGCTGTATGCCACACACCATGCTGAGCACTTTGCAGAAATCAACTCGTTGAACCCTCACAACAGTGAGAAGTACTCAAAGGAAGGTACTATTATTAGCCTCAAGAGTAAGGAAATGGGCCAGAAGAACTGGATCACACCTGTAATCCCAGCACTTTGGGAGGCTAAGGCGAGAGGATTGCTTTGAGCCCAGGAGTTTGAGATCAGCCTAGGCAACATAGCAAGACCTCATCTCTACACAACATAAAAAAATTTAGCCAGGTGTGGTAGTGCACGCTTATAGTCCCAGCTATTCAGGTGACTGAGGCAGGAGGATTACCTTAGCATAGCAGGTTGAAGCTGCAGTGGGCTGCATTGTACTCCAGCCTGGGTGACAATATGAGACTTCAACTCAAAAAAAAAAAAAAACCAAAAAAGAGTAAAGAATGGAAGCTTAGGGAGATTAAGTTATTTGTCCAGGTCCCACACATGGGTAGTGATCCCCAGCTGGCCTATGTGACCAGACTCTGTGCTTATTATACAGCCTCAAGACTGCCTGGTCCAATGTCTATCCTAGAAAGTAAGAGGACAGATGCCAGGTCTGACCTATCCATCCTCTTCTGGTCTATGGATGGGATAACTAGGTTATCTGATGGCCACACATTGGGGAGGACCACCTAGCAGCCTGGAAACAACAGCCTGGGTATCCCAGACATGGAGTGGGTACATTGTCCAAACTCCAAGTCAGCACTCTCAGGCCAACAAAATTTGTATGCCCTCTCCAGGAACAATGCACACTCAGAGAAACCAAGTGTAGATGGCAAGTTATTCAGATTTCTGGAGTCTGTTGCTGACTTAGGGGACAATTGGAGGGACCATTTAAAGATAGAGAGGATAGAGATGATTGCTAACAGGGCTGATGGGCCTCAACTCACAAGTAGCATGAGGGTTCCAGAATCAGCTGCCTGGGACAAGGGAGGCCAGGAAGGGTCAGCTGGAAAAAGTTGGTATGGGAAGGGCATCATAAACCCAGCTTCCTTCTTGTGGCAATAGAGTCAGGAGGCCAGGAGTTTGAATCCCTTTCTGCCATCTTTCTTACTGTGCACCCTCAGGCAAGTCAATAACTTCTCTGAACACATTCCCAGTCTATAAAATAAAGAAAAAAACTTGATTGGGCATGATGGTTCACGCCTGTAATTCCAGCTCTTTGGGATGCAGAGGCAGGAGAATAGCTTGAGCCCATGAGTTTGAGACCAGCTTAGGCAACATAACGAGGCCATTTCTCTACCTAAAGTAAATAAATAAATCAGAAGAATAAGCCAGGCATGTGTGGCAGCCCATGCCTGTAATCCCAGTGACTCATGAGGCTGAGGTGGAAGGATCACCTGAGCCTAGGTGGTCAAGGCTGCGGTGAGCTGTGATCATGCCCCTGCACGCCAGCCTGGGCTACAGAGTGAGACCCTGACTACATGTAGAAAAGGCAACTACATTCTAAGGTGGTTTTGTGAGGAAAGGGTATGGAGGGAGATTAAATAAATTAGGTGTCCATCCTAGTGTATGCCCAGCACATACAAGGTACCAAAAAGATGAAAAAATGTTTTTGTCTGACAACATCTTGGACATTCTCATTTATACCAACAAGCCTTGCCTCAATTGTGTTGGTCTAATTTGGATATAATATTTTAAACCATAAAGTGTCATAATTAGCCAACTAAGTAAGAAAGAACTGGTAATAGGAAGGAGAAAACTCTAATAGTTAGTGTCCTAAAGTAACTCTAGAATGTGCCTCCTCATTTTATATTAAAATGAGACATGAATATTAAAATATGCGATTAGAATAGAAATATGCAAAGTCAAAAGCAACTGCCCCGTCACTCCCAACACTTGGAGGCAACCAAGATGTTCTTCAGGAGGTGAAAGGATAAACTGTGGTACATCCAGATGGGGGAATATCAATTAGGTCTAAAAAGAAATGAGCCATCAAGTCACAAAGAGACATGGAGGGACCTTAAATGTATGTTGCCAAGTGAAAGAAACCAATCTGAAAAAAAGGCTATATAGTGCTCGATTCCAACTATATGACATTCTAGAAAAGTCAGAGCTGTGGAGACAGGAGAAAGACCCATGGTTGCCAGGGACTGGAGGGAGGGAGAGGGGAATGGGTGGAGCACAGAGGATTGTGAGCCTGCTGTGTATGATCTTGTAATAGCGGTGACGTGTCATTATGCACATGGACGACCCAGAGGAGGCACAAAACTGAGTGTGAGCCCTCCCGTACACTATGGACTCTAGGTGATCATCATGTGTCCATGTAATGACATCAGTTGTGACACACGTACTACCCCTCTGGTGTGGGATGTTGGTCGAGGGAGACCCTGTGTCTGTGTGGTGGCAGGAGGTGTATGGGAGCTCCATAATTTCCACTCCGTTTTGCTATGAACCTAAAACTGCTCGGGAAAAAATATATATAATCTATTTTTTTTTAAAAAAGCATCCCCCAGCCCTATGCTCTTCCCAGAGGAGATCTCTCTTAACAGTTTGGTGTGATTCTGCCTTGTCCTTTTTCTGTGTATATGCAAACATGTCTGCAGCCCATTTGAATTTCTGTCTAAGATCCCAAGTGTACAAGGAATATTTCATACCATTATTTTCTATTGTTTAATTTAAATCCAACCTCAGCTTAAGCCTTATATGAAACTAGTGCTGATTCCACCACAATCAGCATGGGAGCCACACACACATGCGTGTGCTTCAGGTGTGGGTAGAGATCTGGATCTTGGGTCTGAGTGGTCACCACCCTCTGGTGTCTCCATACCAAATCCACTAGGTGCTTCCAGGAGCAGCCTCCTGCGACCTTCAGGCTAGGGCTCTGCTCCTCCCAACCTGCACTGGGGAACATAGGATGCTGGGTGAGGCTGACAGTCAGGCCCCCAAGCTCATCCCAGGTGATCTTCTCCTGGGAGGCTGCCCAGTGCATCCTAGGGCCCATGGTGCTCAGAAAACCCAAGACCTCCTACCTCTTTTCCACCTTGAAAAAATCTCTCAATCTCTCTCTCTCTCTTCCTGTCTCTGTGTGTGTGTGTGTGTGTGTGTGTGTGTCTTTCTCTCTCTCTCTTTCTCTTTTTCTCCTTTACTCTCCCTTTCTCTCTATCCCCTCTCTCTCTCTTTCCCTCTCTCTCTTTCTCCCTCCTTCTCTCTGTTTGTCTTTCTTTGTGCCTCTCCTCTCTCCCTCTCTCCCGCTCCCTCTCCCTTCCCCTCCCCTCTCTCTTTCTTTCTCTCTCTCTTCCTCTCTTTCTCCCCAATGCTCTCTTCCTCTCTTTCATTCTCTCTTGCTCTTTCTTTCTGTGTGTCTCTCCTCTCTCTCTCCCCTTCTCTCTCCCCCTCCCTCCCACCTCCTCCTCTTCCTCTTCCTCTTCCTCCTCTCTCTCTCTCTCTCTCTCTCTCTCTCTCTCTCTCTCTCTCTCTCAAAATGTACTCTCCACTGTTCCCTGCTCCTCCCCCTGGGCTGGCCCTCAGGAACATCCACTTTACCCTTACTGAGAACCTAGGTTTGCCCTTTAGGAAGGGAGAGCCATGGACTTTAAGTAGCTTTCACTTTCCATGCTCCAGAAAAAGGAAGCAGGAACATCCAAGGACTCAGCTTCTCTTTCAGACTGGAGGAGGAAGAGGAGAAACAAAGATAGAAAACCAAACACAAGTTAATATTCCTAAGAGGGGCCTGCCACATCTGTATGTATGTTATGCTTTTATCTTTCATCAAACAACATACAGTGTCGTGTCGCCATGTCAGAACATATATTTGCTACTTTCTTTTTAAAAATCACACAATATCCCATTTCATAGTTGTAGCATAATATTTTTAACCAGTACCCCTGTTCTACTGTTTGGCTGTTTCAAATAATACTTTATTAATCATAGTTGTAAGTACAGCTTTATGTAAAAGAATGGAAGTCCAGTTGCAGTGACTCATGCCTGTAATCCCAGCACTTTGGGAGGACAAGGAAGAAGGATCACTTGAGACCAAGATTTTGAGACCAGCCTGGGCAACATAGTAAGACCCATCTCTACAAAAAAACTTTAAAAATTGCCAAAGCATGGTGGTCTGCGCCTATAGTCCCAGCTACTTGGGAGGCTGAGGTGGGAGGATCACTTGAGTCCAGGAGTTCAGGTTCAAGACTGCAGTGAGCTATGCTCACACCTCTGCACTCTAGCCTGGGTGACAGAGTGGAACCCTGTTTCAAATATATGTGTGGGGCAACCCCTTTGGGTCCCCTCCCACTGTGGGAGCTTTTCTATACTCTCAATAAATCCTGCTTTCTCAACAACAAAAGTGTGTGTGCGTGTGTGTGTGTGTGCGCGCGTGCGTGCGTGCGTGTGTGTGAAATGCAAATGTCCTAGAAGCAGATCACTAGGTCAAAGGGTATTTGCATTTAAAATTCACATAGACAGTGTCAAATTACCCTCCAAGATTGTGCATCTCTTTGCAGGCTCATCCACTGTGAATGGAAGTGTGTTTCCTGCACCTTCAGCAGGCGTCTAGGGATTTCAGGGCTTCCATACTTTCCCATCTCTATCATTGGGTAAATAGAGGGAATGTGTTTTTCTCTCCATATGTATTTCTTTAATTATGAATGAAGCTGAGTATGTTTGTGTGACTTTTGATTGTTTCCTTTTTTTGGAGTCAGAGTCTTACACTGTCACCCACACTGCAGTGCAGTGGTCATGGCTCACTACAGCCTCGACCTCCTGGGCTCAGGCAATCCTCCTGCCTCAGCCTCCCAAGTAGCCGGGACTACAAGCCTGTGACACCATGTCTGGCTAATTTTTTATTTTATTTTTATTTATTTATTTTTATATAGAGACGAGGTTTCACTATGTTGCCCAGGCAGGTCTCAAATTCCTGGGCTCAAGTAATCCTCTTGCCTCAGCTTCCCAAAGTGCTAGGATTACAGACATGAGCCACCATGCCCAGCCTATTTCTTTTTATTTAGATTGTCTGTGTGGCCTTTGACTACTTCTCCTACTGAGATGCTCATCTTTTTCATATTGATTTTTAATACTGTTTTGAATATTAGGAAAATGAGTATCTGCTTATTTAAATAGAATGCACCTATATGCTATGAATTAGAAGTGACCTGATGTTATGTAATTTCTAATGCCGAAGCAATTTCCTCTTCACAACTCAGTGTCCAAACTGATCTTGCCTCACCTAGGAGAGTCCTTCAACGGCCAGCTGGTCACAGAAAGCAGGAGCCAAGAGGAGGCAGAAGAGAAGGAAGGGACCAAGGAGAAGACCGACTTGCATGGCGAGGCGCCTGACATCTTCACCTCGGAGACATCACGGACCTTCTCCGTCAGGCATCCAGACAGGTTTCCTCCCCGTCAGCCAGACAACTTCGTGCCACCAGCACCACAGCCCCCACGGCGAAGCCGGGATCATAACTGGAAGCAGCTCGGGATGACAGAATGTTCAACGACCTGCGGGAAAGGTGAGCCTGGTCCCGGGAACGCAAGGGTCCCTGTGGACTCCAAGCAAAGAATGCGTGGTCAGCCCAAGGGATGTGGCAAATCCTCACTTCCATGTGTCTATCTGTGAAATAGCTTTACGGTGTGACGTATTGTGTTGGAGTCTCCAGGACCTCCCTCAGGCGGTCAAGATTCAAGAAGGACCTATAAGACTTAGAAAAACTGTTCTACTCATGGTTACAATGTATCACAGTAAAAGGTTACACAGGTTAGCATTCACAAACAGAAAGGCACACAAGCAAAATTCAGGAAAAACCAGGCGCCAGCTTCCAAGTGTCCCCTCCGGTGGTGTCGCGCAGAGTTGTACTTAATTCTCCCAACAGTAATGTGTGACATCACATGCCAAGTTCTGTTAATTGGAGACACTCCCTCAAGCTTTGATGTCTAAGGCTTTTACTGGGGTCAGTCGCATAGGTGTGCAGCTCCTACATGACTGACAGTAATCACTCAATCTTTACCACCCCAGAAGTCAAGCCAATGTAGCTTGGCTCCAGACCTTAGGCACAGAAAAACACTCTGATCAGGCAGAATATTCCAAGGGCTCAGAGGTTATCTCCCAGGAGCTGATCAAGGGTCAGTCCTGAAAACAGGCCTTTCTTTGGAATGTGCAGGGTTTGAGCAACCCAGGCCTGCTGAGTTAATCCTTCCTGAAGACATATGGTCATTAATCATCACATAATACACTCACATACTTGAATATCTAAAAGTTGATTTACAAGTCAAGATTGTGGAAAGCTGACACAAATGCCAGTTGAAACACATTCCCAAATCTAAGGATAGCAGAAAAAGTATCCTTCTGGGGCTTAGAGTATTAGTTGACTTTTACCCTAACCAATATTCACAACTCCCATACTCTCCCAGTAAAATCTTAAACCTGGATTCATTTATCATCCTAAGCAAATCAGCTAGGACCACTGAGACAAACCTGTTACCTGACAAAGCCGGGTTTATTGAGCCCTAGCAGTGAGGGAGACCACACACCAGAAGCAAGGGGTGTCTCTCCAAACAAAACCAAAACACATATATACGTAGGATTTGGGAGAAGGTTGGAGTTTAGGTGAAATTAAATAAAGCAGGGTTTTGATAGGCTCAGAGCAAGGCATGGCTGTGTTAAAGGGATCACATCAGGACTGTAAGGTGGACCCAGGGTCCCGTTTCCTTGAAAACTCCAAAGATAGATGTGGAATATGGTATCCAGAAACCCCTTACCTGACATCCCGCACCTGGGTTGGAAATTGATGCCTCTTCTGCTTTAAGGTGACTTACATCCTCACTGCAAGGATACATGAACTGTGTGGTTGTCATTTCCTCCATATAGACAGTAATCACCTCCTGTTTGTAGTAAAGGCCTATTTGATTTCCGGAAACAGCTATTCTTTGAGGGGAGATTGCCATGGAAACAGAAAGGCTGTATTCCCCAGGAGTCTCTGCTAACTGGGAGACTGTGTGGTACCCCAGAGCATTGCTTTGGGGGTTTTTCTTTTTTCTTTTCTTTTCTTCAAGAGAATTGTATCTAAGAGTACAAAGTGTGGAACCTCTGACATGATTGGCACACTGAGAAATCTTTTTCAGAAGAGCATTGGCTTAGTGGCTTCCAAGAACAGAATATATGTCTTTGGTTCTTCTCAGGGGCTGGAACTCTTCCTGCATGGAGCCTCTGCAGATTCCAGAATGACTTGGTAACTGGAGTGTTGATTTATAGAGGTTTTATTGTGCAAATTTTATTGAGCTTATACTTAATACATGTGCAAAGAATGTGAACTGGAGATCCATTGAACCAACTTCTTTTATAAGCTTTGTGAGGAAAAATTAAATGCCTGTAAAATGTGTCTTGACATAGGCAGAAAGCTAGAAATAATTCTGCATTAAGATCAACATCATTTTAGTGAGAATCTGTTCATAACATTATAGAGGTAAGGCGTGTGTAATGTAATTGATATAGGAACTCAAGATCAAAATGTATTATTACCAAAATAGTCTGCCATTAGGTAGTGGTGTGGTGCCCATTAAGGGAACCAGATACACGCAGAACTAGGTGAAAATAGGGAAAGTCATAAAAAGGATGAAAATTGTCATCATGTGGTTTTCTTTTTCTTTGTTTCTTTTATTTATTATTTTTTTTAATACAGGATCTCACTTTTTCACCCAGGCCAGAGTACAGTGGTGCAATCATAGCTCACTGCGGCCTCAAACTCCTGCAACCCTCCCACCTCAGCTTTCTGAATAGCTGAGACTATAGGCATGCACCACCACACTAGCTGATTTAAAAAAAAAAATAAGCCAGGCTCGGTGGCTCAGCCTGTAATCGCAGCATTTGGGAGGCCGAGACAAGTGGATTGCCTGAGCCTGAGGGTTCGAGACCAGCCAGGGCAACTTGGCTAGACCTCGTCTCTACAATAAATTTTTTAAAAATTAGCCAAGTGTAGTAGCACATGCCTATAGTTCTGGTTACTTGGAAGGCGGAGATGGTAGGATTGCCGGAGCCTAGCAAGTCAACACTGGGGTGGCTGTGAGCGTGCCACTGCACTCCAGCCTGGGCGACGAAGTGAGACTTCAACTCAAAAATATATATATATTATAGAGGTGGGGTCTCACTATGCCGCCCAGTTTGATTAGTCTCAAACTCCTGGTCTCAAACTCCTCTCCTCAACCTCCTAAAGAGCTGGGATTACAGGCATGAGCCACTGTGCCCAGGTTGGTTTTCTGTCAAGAGACCTTGCGTCATGGGCATAACGTGGTAAAGACAGTGGCACATGCCACTTGCCAGCATGTTCTTCCTCCTGCCCACACAGGCCTGTGTCCACTCACAACCACCATGGACTTATCCAGGTGGTCTCCGTCCTGTGTCAGGCATGCTAGAGACCCCACATCCAGAGGTTCTGGTTATTTTGCAACCCCAACCCACTCCAGTCTGTGTGATCCACACTGAGGTCAAAAGTCACCTTCCCTACCATGCTTGCATATCTGGGCAGCAAATTCCTGCTCATACACTATGCTCTGAGACCACCTCCTCTGGGAAACCTTCCAGATTCTAACACAGACAGGTAGACACTTCTTCCTTGGGACCTCCCAGTGATTCGGGACTCATTTCTGTCCCAGCCCTGCCAGGTTCAGCTATCTCCATGAGTATGCCCTTTGCAACTTCTGCACCTGGCGTCATACCAGCCACATGGTAGGCACGAGGGTCATTTTTACATCCATGTCATATCCTAGATATATGTCCCTGATCACCTCCGCCTTGTTCCACCAACTTAGCATACAGAATGTGAATTTTGTGGTCTTCTTCCCTAGATCTCCGTGTGATTTCATTTAATCATTAAGACAGCATTTCTCCTTTGCATTGTACACACACACACACACACACACACACACACACACACACACAGACTCTCCTAGGAGAGTGTAGGTGTAGGTTTTAGTGTGCAGATATGTTAGATATGTAACCTGTATATACCCGAGTGTGTGTGGGGAGGGGGGTGTACAGTCACACATGGGTCCACAAAGACACACAGAGAGACTCTCTTAGAAGAGTGTGAATTATGGGACTTAGCGTGCACTGTATCATTTTAGATATTTATCCTGTATATACCCAAGATACGGTATACGATACAGTGCACGCTAAGTCTCATACTGCACGCTTTTCTAAGAGAGTCTCTGTGTGTGTCTTTGTGGACCCATGTGTGCCTATACACACATACACACACACATACACACGCACACACACACATACACACACACACACACACACACACACTCGGGTACATACAGGCTACATATCTAAAGTGATACAGTGCATACTAAGTTCCATATCTCACATTTTTCTAAGAGAGTCTGTGTGTGTATCTTTGTGGGCCCATGTGTGACTGCACACACACACACACACACACACACACACACACACACACACACACCTGGCATCTGCCACTCAGAATGCCTGAGATGCCCCCCACCCCGGGAATCCTGGCTACCTTTTCTCTTCCATGTGATGAATGGCAGCAACCCGTGGGTGGCCTACCTCCACTCCCAGGCAATGGTGGCACCAGACATGCAGGGCCGGGGCGGGGGCATGTAGATGCACAAAACATGGAGCTCAAGTCATGGTCCTCAGTGGCGGTGACAGGCGTGCCACCACTGCCGTGACAAGAAATCCAAGCCTGCTGGCACTGTCCAGCTCACTCACGTCCAGCCAAGTCTGTTCCCCTTGTGATCTCATGTGTGTCCCCACCTCAACCCTCCCCCAAGTTGCTGCCCAGTCCTTCCTTGGAGCTAACCGCACCACGCAGTTCCATGCCACTCCTGTCCACATCCCCCTTTTTAAAAATGCTTTCGGCAACGCCATATCACCATCTCAGGGAAGGTGTCACCAGCTCCCTGTCACTGAGGATCATGACTTGAGCTCCATGTTTTGTGCATCTACATGCCCCCGCCCCCACCCTGCACATCTGGTGCCACCATTGCCTGGGAGCGGAGGCAGGCCACCCACGGGTTGCTGCCATTCATCATATTCATATCACCATCTCAGGGAAGGTGTCTCAGGCTCCCTGTCACCAGCATCTGAGAGTGGTCTGTTTCATGCGGTCATTGACCAGGCCTCTGTGAAACTCTTGGTTTTGCTGACTCCCAGAGTTCCAAGTCTGGAGCTCAATGTTTTCTTGCTCTCTTTTGTCTCTCTCCCCATATTGTCCCTCTGACCTCTACACCAGCCTTGAATACACTGACATCTCGCCTGCTGTCCGTGAATTACCTGTGAACCAGTTCCCTCCTCTAGCATCACATACTTCTGTTTTGATCAACACGCCCACATAAGCCAACCAAATTCATCCCAGGTTTTTCCTGCCACCTGACACTCAAGCAGCACCTGGCCTCACCCCCCACCCCAGCTCCTGCCTGCTAGCTGCTGGAGGAATGATGGAATCACAATCTTGCAGAATGGGAGGTGGCTGGGGTCATTGTGAGTGAGTCTCCCTTTCTGCAGTTACTAAAACTGACCTAAAGAAAGGACTGTTGCAGTCATCAGTCAGGAACAGTGTATCTGATGTTTTCTCACCATCAGAGAGACAGAGAGCCTCTGAGTTCATTTCCTCAGTTCACCTTCATGAACAACATACACAAAGGCAGTGAAATGTCGAGGAAAGGTAAGCAGTGGCCATGCCAGACAGCACCAGGCAGGACCCATCTTCCCAAGGCAACAGCATCCCTATGGTAGCTAAAAATATGCACTCTCACCCCTGTTTGAGTGCCCAGTGGTTGAGGTCGTTCCTTTTCCCTCCCAATCCACAAACGTATAGGTGGAAAATTTAAACCCACAGGGTCTTGAGGGAAAGGAGTAAGCTAAATAAAATCTTTGCTTAATCCCTTAATAGCTCAGTCCCAGTTGGGTACACTGCAAGCTGTGGGCTGTGTCTTATTCATGTTTATAACTCAGCACAATGTGTTTAATGTTCATTGAATTTAATTAAAAATCCCTTCTACTTAATAGAAGGAGATCTGTAGCTGAGCAGACTTTAATTCCACAAAAGTTTTTGTTTCCCATTAATTTTACAGCCAGTGCTGCCTTTTGCTCAGCCAGTAATTATGCTTAATTGAAACATTATTTTAAATAATGGTCTCAAGTTATAGCTACATTGTAAATGTTTACTGCCAGAGTAATTTACACAAACGATCATTTCAGATTCAAAATTGTCTTATAAACTGTCAGGTTGCTTGGTGCCCTCGGCTCAGTGTGTCACACAAGATCAGTTTGAAGAACCACTGAAACACTTCTGTGGCTGATGAAATATTGAGATGTTTAGGTTAAAGTTATCTCTCTCATTAAATTACAATTGTAACAAGTTGGAGGTTCAGAAAATATTAGTGCCTGGCCAATTAGCAACAGAGATAAGACAGAGTTATAAAATGAATTACACCGTTCTTTCCAACAGGAATTGTGCATTAGCCTAGACTGTGGGGAAGACAGTTATTTCTGAAGAAGCATCTTCAGATGTTTGATCCAGACAGCACAGTGGGTACACGTCTTGACATAAACCTCCATTAGCAATACCTCAGAGTTGCCACCAGGTGGCAGCAGAGAGATGAAAGCGAAATTGAATCGGCTGCCCTCCTCCTCCCCAATTTGAGAACTAGAAATTCCACTTAACACATTCTGGTTTTTTATCAAAAATAGATGTATTGTGGCCGGGTTCGGCAACTCAGTCTGTAATCCCAGTACTTTGGGAGGCTGAGGCAAGTGGATTGCCTGAGCCCACAAGTTCGAGACCAGTCCTGGAAACTTGGCGAGACCTTGTCTCCGTAAAATCAAAAATGAGCTGGGTATGGTAGTGCGCTCCTGTAGTGCTGGCTACTTGGAAGGCTGAGGTGGAATTATCGCCGGAGTCCAGCGGCTCGATGCTGGGGTGGCCATAAGCAGGCCACTGCACTCCAACCTGGGCAGCAGAGTGAGACTCCTACTCAAAAAAAATGAAATAAGAAAATAGATGTATTGCTATTAAACCAATGAAACTAAGATGTGTATTTTAAACATAAACCCTGAGGCAATGAGGAAGTTTTTTAAGCAAAATAATACAAACAAGGATTAGACCTCTGATAATTATTCTTTCAACAAACTTTTACTGGGCATCTGCTACACTGCTAGGTACTGGGCTAACAGAGATGAACAAGAACTACCCTGTCCCTGAGAAAAAAGCTCCTGTCTCATGGGAAGCAGTAATACTCAAACACAGAAACACCGTTAGATCAGTACTTTATTAGAACAATGTGCGAAATGCTTTCCCCAGGAGGAAAGCAGCTGCTCTTCTGCCTTTTTTTTTTTTTTTTTGAGTTAGGATCTCACACTGTCACCCAGCTAGAATGCACTGTCACAATCACAGCTCACAGCAGCCTTGACCTCCTGGGCTCAGTGATCCTTCCACTTCAGCCTCCCAAGTAGCTGGGACTAAGGGTGTGTACCACCATGCCTGGCTAAATTTTTTTTTCTTTTTGTAGATACAGGGTCTCACTATGTTGCCCAGGCTGGTCTCAAACTCCTGAGCTCAAGCAATCTTTCCACCTCAGCCTCACAACAGTGCTGGGACTACAGGTGTGAGCCACCCCTCCAGGCCATTTTCTGCCCTTTTTGAATCTCTTACTTCTCTGCTTCAACCTGTCTCTTAAATGTACCTTGTATAGCAGGTCAGTTTATCAGGTAGTTACTTTTATTCCAGCTTAGCAACCTAGGCAGCCCCCTCCCTCCAAAACCTCTGTGCACACATATACGCAAAACCAACCCTTCTCTATGATGAAGCTTGACCCCTCCAGGATACTTTCTCTTGGATGCCTCCAGAGAAGCTTAGAAAAAGCACTGCTTTTCATTTTATAATCCCTTCTCTGCCTAGCAACGCTCTTTTGTAAACCTTGAACTATTGTGAAGATCGTTTGTGTCTCCCTTGGAACACATTCAAATGTGTCCACAAATAGGTGATTGGTTCCTCTGAGGGCAGGAAATGTGTCTGAGTCTTCTTTGCTCCCCATCGTTCCTTGCAGAGCCTGTAGAAGATGGGTGTATTTAACCCCCAAATGAAGGAGTGAGCGTGTCTGTGTGTGTGTGTGTGTGTGTGTGGTCTGTGAATGTCGTCCTCACCCTTCTGTGCCTTCTCTTCATCAGCACCCTAATCTCCGGGCATCCCACCCTAGCCCAGCTTTCCAGGATGTGGGACTGTCCTTCAGAAGCTCTCCTGTCATTGCAGGGTCCCAGTACCCCATCTTCCGCTGTGTGCACAGAAACACTCATGAAGAGGCCCCTGAGAGCTACTGTGACTCCAGCATGAAGCCAACTCCTGAAGAGGAGCCCTGCAACCTCTTCCCCTGCCCAGCCTTGTAAGATGGCCTCTCTGCTCAGGTTGCCTGTGCCCAGGTCACTTCCAAGTGCCTGTGTATAGGACCTTACTAGAAGATACGACCTAGTTTTTAAGTCGATCTGAATGTGATTTAGAAACACGAGACCTAAATCACATTCAGAGAATGCAGCCTGTTTAGCGAGCATACCTGTCTTTTGGACTGAACTCTGGAGCTGTTAGCCTTTAGCAAGTCAGCACACTCCCAGGAAGCCCACCCTTTGAAAAATTAAAGCAACTGGGTTTTAGCCTGGCCAGGAAAATAAGGGGGAAAGCAAAGAATGAGAATCCAGTATAGTTGGTGTCATTGGTGAGCTGTGCACAGAGAAGATGGGTCTTAGAAGCCACAAAACCATCGGCCCCCAGAGGTCAGGAGTGGTGTCCAGGAGAGGTCTTGAACTGGTTATTCAGTGATAAATAGGACATTAGAAGAACAAAGGGATAAGGGCCCCAAAAGGGTCAAAACCTAATTCTCAGAGTAATAAAAATACAATTCTCATCCAAATCATCATGAGCATCAGCTGACATCTTGCATTTAACAGAGCAGCAGTGCAGAGGAAGGTGCATGAAACTCATGTGGAAATCGTCCACATAAAACAAAGACTTCTGGGATAAAATTTCTAAGTTAGTTCCAGAGCGGGTTCATGTTCTGCAGGGCAATAAAACTAACCTTTGGAGGTTTTGTTTTGGTTTGGTTTTTTGTAGATTAAAATCATTTGTCCCTTCTCAGTTTTCTCTAACTTTTTATAGGATCTGGGTCCTAGTCACTGGTAAACAGCACATCATACAGACTTGCCTTCCTTTAAGGCAGTAGTCCCCGAACTTTTTGGCATCGGAGACTGGTTTTTTCACGGACAGGGTGGGGGGAAATCATCGGGCATTAGACTCATAAGGAGCATGCGACCTAGATCCCTCGCATGCACAGTTCACAATAGAGTTTGTGTTTCCATGGGAATCCACTGCCGCCGCTGATCTGACAGGAGTGGAGCTCAGTCAGTAATGCAAGCGATGGGGAGCTGCCTGCCACTCACCTCTTGTTGTGCAGCCCGGTTTCTAAGAGGTGACGGACCGTACCAGTCCATGATCCAGGGGTTGGGGACTCCTGCTTTAAAGAGTCTGATGACACTTCGGTAGTCTTTTAAGTAGTGCTGCAGTCAAAGGCCACCCATCGTGACTGCACACTGGCGGGGCCCACTCTCCCTTCCTGTTAACTGACGGTGTTTCTCACTCTCGTTCTTGCTCCTGAGCTAGCTGGGACATTGGGGAGTGGTCTGAGTGCAGCAAGACCTGCGGCCTGGGCATGCAGCACCGCCAGGTCCTGTGCCGCCAGGTGTACGCCAACCGCAGCCTGACAGTGCAGCCCTACCGCTGCCAGCACCTGGAAAAGCCCGAGACCACCAGCACCTGCCAGCTGAAGATCTGCAGCGAGTGGCAGATCCGGACAGACTGGACCTCGGTATGCAGGCGGGCGGCCCACTCTGAGTTCCCTCTCCAAGATCCACCTCCCCTTTACCTTCCCCAAAGACCTGAGATGGGTGGCCCTGAGTTTCCTGGGAGGGAACCCATGCCTTAGGGTTCTGGATAGCCATTTTTGCAAGCTACAGGAAGTGCCAGTTGTTCAACAGAGTTCAGGCTTGTGTGCGTCACTCACGGCCAACTTGATGGGGGAGCCCAAGGGACCCTGGGCATACGGGCCTCATCTATTTCACATGTTGTGGTGGCGTGAAGGTTGACAACTGCTAGAAGAGTCAACTCCTCCCAATCTCACCCTCCCATTTTACAGAGGAAAAAATGAGCTGGGTGTGGTAGCTCATGCCCAACACTTTGGGAGACCAAGGCAGGAGGACCTCTTGAACCCAGGAGTCCAAGATTAGCCTAGGCAACATAGTGAGACCTCATCTCTACAAAAATCAAAAATCAGCCAGGTGTGGTGGTATACACCTGTAGTTCTAGCTACTTAGGAGGCTGAGGCAGAAGGCTTGCCTGAGCCCAGGAAGTCGAGAGGCTTTGGTGAGCCATTATCATGTCACTGCACTCCATCCTGGGTGACAGTGAGTCCTCAACTTAAAAAAAAGAAAGAAATGGCAGCCCAGAAAAAGAGAGTAGGCAAGGCATATGAGGTCTTAGAGAAAAGGGTTGTGACTTTTCTGGGGCTCGGATGGGGACCCGGCGACACAAGGGCCTCATCACGGTCATCTGCTCAGGCAGCACAGGATGAGGGTGCCAGCCTGGCAGATGTCCCTCGGAGCAAAAGCTGCCCATTCCCCTGATGTGGGCTTGCTGTATTTCAGTGCTCGGTGCCCTGTGGCGTGGGACAGAGAACTCGTGACGTGAAGTGCGTGAGCAACCTGGGGGACATGGTGGATGACAACGAATGCAACATGAAGCTCCGGCCAAACGACATTGAGAACTGCGACATGGGGCCCTGTGCCAAGGGCTGGTTCCTCACTGAGTGGAGTGAAAGGGTGAGCGTGACGCCAGGGAAGAGCCGGGCCCGGGCCTGCCAGGACACCCCCAAACCGCACAGCGACGGATCGCTGGCTTAGAACCCAAGGCTGATTTCTGACTTGGGGAAAGGCCCAGGGATGAACCTCTATGGGCTTTCTAGTCTTAAAGGGGGTGGGGGCTCCAAGACTGAGAAAGGGGTGAGAAAAAAACTGGTGTCATTCTCCTTCCCACTCCACGTGATCGTGACTTCATGAAACACTAAATGAAGTGAATAATTACATGGCGTCTTTCATACATTTTGTGAGATTCTGGCATTTAATAGACACTCAGCAAAGGCAGACCTTTTCCCTGCTTCCTAATCACTCAAAACACTTCATACCCTATTCCCCTCCCCAGTAACCTGGCCTCTCTTGGGGGCTCAGAGGTCAGTTGTCCAGGAATAACCCAAAGGCAAATGAAGTAAGCTATTAGCCCATCAGTTACCACTGCAAGAGAAATAGGCTGCTTCCATCTCCTAAAGGCAAAACTAGGATGTTTCTGAGAAAGAGATTCTGGAGATGGATGGTGGTGATGGTTGTACAACAGTGTGAATGTGCTTAATGTCACTAAGGTGGATGCCTGAAAGTGGTTGAAATGCTAAATTTTATGTAATATATATTTTGCCACAATAAAAACAAAAGAAAGATTGAGGCCAGGCACAGTGGCTCATTCCTGTAATCTCAGCACTTTGGGAGGCTGAGGCAGGAGGATCACTTGAGGCCAGGAGTTCGAGACCATCCTGGACATAACGAGACTTCATCTCTAAAATTTAAAAATTGTAAAAAGAAGTTTTAGGGGAAAAAGCACTAAGCAAAATTAAAGAACATACCTTGGGACAGGGGAGAGGAAGGGACGAAGGAGCCCATGAATTTGCTACCCTTTCTTGTGGAAGCTGTGGACGACAGGCAGGGGGAGAGGCTAGCAGAGTGTTCTGCTTGGGGCAACCACACCGGTCATTGCACGAGCTACGTCTAAGTCCTGGGTCTTCCAGGAGAGCTTGGGTATCTCCCTGGGATGAGGACATGAGTGGCCATCTCTGACCTGGGTCAGCAGCTGACTTCTCAACTAGGCCAATTTTTAAAATCAGAATCCCGTGTCTACATAGTACCTGGGAACCTTTGTTCAAGTGCAAGTTCAGAGTCAGCAGGTGCAGGATGGGGCCAGGGATAATGGGCTCCCAAGGGGCTCTGAGTTCACTGGTTCAAGCACCACACACTCAGTAATGAGGCCATAAAGAAGACAGAGGAGCCCAACCAAGTTGCCAGATCTTAGGAGACATGATATAACCTGCCCCCAGCCCCAGTCCCAGCATCATGGGAACAGCAGAGCCATATCGCAGACTCAACGAAGGACATTTTCACATGGTCTGGGGATATTAGTCAGTAACATACCCCATACCACCATGTTGGTTGACTCCAATTGGTCTACATCCTTCTGACTGGCCAGAGCCCACCATGCTCCGATTGTTGAGTATTTCAAGTGCTCGCAAAGGTCTTCTCTCCCTCCAGATTGTAAGACGCCCCTTAATTTTGTCCCTGTCATCACCATAATAATCCACATCCAGAAAGAAAGGAGGGACAGACCAGCAAACGCAGCCTTCACTCCAGTTCCAGCGATCACCCTGGAGACTCTCATCTAGTGATTTGTCTTCCTGTGGCTTCCCCTGCCTCATGGCATACAGCCCCTGCTCTTTGGCCTGGAGAATCCCATGTAGAGAGTCCTTGGTGCAAACACTGAACTCCTAGGGTGAGCAGCTGACTAAGCCCCCGTCCCTGGGGTAGACTGTAATGGGCACCAAGCTGGCTATCCGGGAGGCTCTAACACAAGGGAAGCATGGAAAGCGATGCTGACCTCAAGGCGGCCATTGACTTAGACTTTCCAAGCCTTCCAACCCCAACGTCAGCTGGTAGCCTTGTGGAAACAGAGGGAGGAGGTGTTTATGAAGTCATTGGTCAGCCTCCCTGCCAGCATGAGGCATCCTCTGCAGGGTCGCTGACACAGGTCACCTGGTCACCCAGCTCTTGTCCCAACCCTTCATCAGATGTTCACGGCATGTCCAGAAAATCACATCTATTTCTTGTACTGCTCAAAGTGTCAGGAGGTTTCCTTTGGCATTGAAACACAGTGCTTCTTCTTGCTTACTCCCACTATCCCATAGAAAGTCTGAGCATCCGTTCCTTACATGGCAGCCCCGCAGCCATTGGGGGACCCCTCCCACCTCTCCAGGCTAAAAACCCCTGGTTCTTTTCACGGATGCTTATCTCATGCTTTAGTTTCTAGATGACATATTTGTGCGCATGGTAAACTTGGTGGATTTAGTGTATAAGGAAATGGGTAAAATGAATGATGCCAGGCTTTCATTTTTATATTGGAAAGATGCTTTTTTAATAATTGTTTTCGGACTATAAAGTAACATGCTATTATTTTTTAAAATATGAAAAAAATCAGACAAGTATGCCCCAAATCGCTTCAGTAAAATATGAACAAATCAGACAAGTATGCCCCAAATCTCTTCAGTAAAAGGTAATAATTTGAGATTTTTTAAAGCTATACAACCAAGCTTTTTTGTACTCCTGCACAGTAGATATTCCTAACTTTTCTTCATATAATATGTATATATAAAATTATACATATTTATATATATATATATATGTATATAATTTTTTTTTTTTTTAGTCAGGATTTCCCTCAGTCATTTAGACTGGAGGGCAGTGGCACAATGACAGCTCATTGCTGCCTTGACCTTCCGAGCTCAGGTGATCCTTTCATCACAGACTTCCTAGTAGCTGGGACTCAGATGCATGCCCATGCCTGCTAAATTTTTTTATTTTTTTTTTTTTGTAGAGAGTAGGTCTCACTATGTTGCCTAAGCTGACCTCAAACCCCTGGGCTCAAGCAATTCTCTCAACTCAGCTTCCCGAAGTGCTAGGATTACAGACGTGAACTGCCATGCCCGACCTTCCTCATACACATTTGGAGGATGTAAATCATAATGTGTGTGTAACTTGGTCACTTTCTCTTTTCACTTACATATTATAAACATTTTCATGGTATTAAAACCTTTACAACATTTAAAAAATAATAACAACAAGCTATTATAAGACTATTACAATTAAACCAATCCCCTCTTTTTAAATATTTGGGGTTTTTCCTGATTTCTTTTACTATTTTAAATAGGATATTTAAAAGAATATTCAGTAAATGTCCCTGTACATAAATCTTTATGTGCACCTTTTTTTATGTCTCTAAAATAATGTTTAGGAAGTAGGATTGTGTGAAATTATGAAAAAATGTTGTGAATGCTTTTAGAACTCTTAACACATTTTAGCTAATTTCTCCCCAGGAAGATTATTTCCATTTAGAATCTCCCAACCAACAACTGAGAGAGGTTTTATAATCATCTTATTGCAGTGATTCTTCAGAGTTTTAAAATTCCATCTTTCTACATCTGCCACTCTCTGAAAAAGACACGGGCTCAGAACACAACACTCACAGAAAAAACAACAACCGTGGGGGAAAATAATTGCAGTGGTTCATCCCTCTGTTGCCTCCCATATTTATTTAGAACAGTAAACATCTCATGTAAATTTCCCAAATATTTCCACATTAGCTATTTCTCCTCTAATCGTGACTTGTCAATTTTCCCTTCGTGTACATTTGCTTTGTATTTTAACACAGGTTATTGCCAAATCTAACTTAGCTTAAAATTATAGAGTAAAGAATAAGCCTTTTATTCTACTGTTCAGAGAACTTGTTTGTTCTTTTTAGAAAACGTGTTTTAAATCATGGGAGATTGGTGTTGTGATGTAAGCAAACAATTTTTGCCTTATTCACCCTCAGAACAGATCATTATTCCTAAATGTTCATGCTTACCTTAGAATAGATAAGTGGGAAGGGAGTCCTGTTGAGTTTAAGAAAAGCTCGATGGCATTGGTATCATGTCCATGGCCAACACTTATTTCTCATTTGACCTTGAACAAGATGCTGACCCTCTGAGCCTGAGTCTCCTCGATGTAACATTGCTGAGTGAGCATTCAGGGATAACGCACTTGCAACTATGACTCGGGTGAGGCTGGCACAGAGGGAAGAGTTTCCTGTGGACTACTTCATTCTTAAGTTCCATGCCTCCAGGGGCCTTTGGTCCACCAGTTGGCCTTACAAAAGTTTCAGGCCTTGGAATGACCAGCTGATGGCAACCTTCCATATTTCAGTAGTTGCTTTGTATAAAAATCAGCCCTGTTAAGCTTTCATCTGAACCACGCAACTTTTTGTCACTGGGAATAAACACATATGGAGCAACTGCTACATGCCAGGAGTGAATGAGTTGCAGCTTCTGATTCAATGAGCTCAAGAGAGAGAGACAGAGAGACCAAAGACAATTAAAGTTTACAAACGCTTGAGGATACAGAGTGTATCCTATTGCCCATTTTAAAATTAATTAATCTCTACCTAAATGAATTGAAGTTGTAACCCCAATCTGAATATTTTCTTAAACTTGTAGGACTATAAAATTTTTCTGGCTTAATGTCTCACCTTAGAAACATCTTTCCAGCTACTTTTAATTGAGGGTGGCCTTTATCAGAGGTAAGCATCATTTGCTTTTTAGCTCTACACATCAATGATGGGAAAAAATATGTATAATTTTTCAACACAAAAGTAAAAAAAAAAAAAAATTATAAAGTCCACCAGCCACAGTTTTGTAACACCTAATTTCTAAGGAAGTTTTCCAAGAAAAAAAAATCTTGGATTATTTAAATTACAGAAAATGATGCATAAAACTGAAGTTCAAGAATAGTCATGAGAGCCTTATAGTCCCTCGGGGACCAATTGAGCCAAGTTCAGCGTTTAACTGTTGCTGGAGTGAGAAGGCAGTCCTCGCCAGAGGGTTGCTTAGGAATCCCATGTGTTTCTGTGCTTTGGCCAGCCTGAAGTTCAATGAGGAGTCAGGGCCGTTTCTGACTACCGAAGCAGATCTGATCCTTCTTTTAGGAACATTCTTTAGGGACAATGAGTGGGTGTGTTTGGGGACCTCCCTTTGAAGGTTATTCCCTGCCACCTGGTAGGGCCTCCTCCTTCTCCTTGTGTCTGCTACCAGGCTTCCTGGACCCATCCTGTGTGGGTAGCTCCTTTCAAGTTTACACATGTTGTGCTTTTTCTGCTGTTGGTATAATAAAGGGAAACTCCTCTATGAGCCTCATCCATGTACGTTCTTCATTGGGCACTGGCATGGTCCTTAACATTCTTCTTTTATATTAAGCACATGGGACTAGGGAGAGACTTTCCCAGATGCGTGTGCATTGCTTGCTTTGGAAAGCAGAAAATTAAGTTGGTGAATCATATGGAAATTACCTGGAAAGAAATATGCTTAGGGTTTGAAACACAAAGGTGACTGGGATTCGATTTACCTTGTGTTCTTTACAAGACAATCTAAGTATCTTGAGTTTTAAAGTCAGAAAGACCAGATCATACTTGGCTGAAACAAAGAAACAAAAACCTTTTAGCCTAGAATATTCCAATTATTGTAACAAAGGATTTTTAAACTAAGCGACTGATTTCTAATAACAATGAAAATAGAGCAAAAGTCATGAAAAGTATGTGTAAATCTGGTGGGGAGGAAATATTTTTCCTCTACAGATTTTCCTGGCTGCAGCCTGTGAGCTAAACTGATAAAAGAGTAACAGGAGAAAAGCACGCAAGTTTTATCTTATGTTAATATTTTTAACACAGCAAGCTTCTTTAGGAAAGAAGTAAAAACCCCAAAGAAGCAGTTAGATTAGAGAGCTTCTATACCACTTTAACAAAGGGCAATATTTTGTGAAGAAGTGACTAGCCAAAGGAAAGGGGCTGGGCTTCTAGGGTCAGTAAATTGTGAGAAGGTGACTAGGAAATATGTGGGGGAAGCTAAAAGAGCATAAGGGTTATTTCATCAAGGATTATTTGAGCAGATTCATCTCAGAGTCTGCTCCTCATCTCTGGTGATAAGAGTGTTATGTTCTTCCTGGCACTGAGAGGGCACCCTTCTCTTGGAAAATGTATGCCCTGCTTAAAAGCAGAAAGGGAGTAAACAGAGAGCCCTTCCTCATCTCAGTCACCATCAGCTCAAAATAATCAGTAGATCAAAGCAGCATATTTTGAGGCAATATATATTAGGTCAGTGACGTGAGTAAAGCAAAGATTTGCACAGAAAGAAGGTCAGAAAATAAGTTTATTCATTTCCCCAAAGAATGGAAAAGGGGCCAGACACCAAAAGTAGTGCAGCCCCTATGAGACTGGGGGTTTACACATTTTTTCCTCAGGAGGGCAGGCAAACATTCTTGGGTGGGATAGCACAGGGGCTGGTGCCATAATGATGGTCTGTTTCTTTGTATCTCTGATAGCTGATGGATGGGTGGTCCCTCAAGGGTGCTCAGCCACATGATCAAAGGGCTGGGTCTGTTGCTGGAAGGCAAATTCTTGGAACAAAGATGTGTGTCTTAAAGTCTTGAGATCAAGTAGAATGAGACTCCCCGGGGTTCTGGGAAACTGGTTGTTCTTCTAGTAAAGGATGATTGTCGTGTATGCACTCAACTAAACCTACTCAAGAGGAACAGAGAAACTCCATTTTAGCTTTGCCCTTTCAGCGTGTTCTAGGTCCCCTCAAGCCCTTTGCTCCAGGAGTCAGGCCCAGTTCATAAGTGGTATTGCAGATGTTTCACTACTCCTACTGGGTTTTGATCTTACAAGACTGGACAGCAGCATCCAAAAACAAAAATGGAAATTTTGATAAGGAAACAGGGTTGTAAGGGGTTTTTTTTCTTTTCTCAAATTTTATTTAAAACCCTATTGATAGCCGGGCTCGGTGGCTCAGCCTGTAATCTCGCGCGTTGGGAGGCTGAGGTAAGTGGATTGCCTGAGCCCGCGGGTTTGAGACCCGCCTGGGCAACTTGGCAAGACCTCATCTCTACAATAAATCAAAAATTAGCCGGGCATGGTAGCGCGCGCCTGTAGTTCCAGCTACTTGGAAGGCTGAGGCAGAAGGATCGCCAGAGCCCCAGCAGGTCGAGGCTGCGGTGGCCAGGAATGGCCACTGCACTCCAGTCTGGGTGATGGAATGAGACTCCAACTCAAAAAAAAAATCTATTGATTTTATTTATTTTCTAAAATGATAATATTGGTAGAATTCAAACATTCACTCTGTTTTTAAGAGAAGACCCAGAAGCCCTTGGAATGAACTTTGGTCATGTGCTAAAGGGCCATTTCTAGGATTGTAAGATACAGATAGGAGAAATGAACAAGGGAGGGCCCAAGGCCATATTCATTTATTCAAGTGATATTTGTAGAATTACTCATGAGTAAGGCACTGACCTGAGAAGGAATTAAAGATGATTCAGTAAGCCAGGTGCAGTGGCTCATACCTGTAATCCCAACATTTTGGGAGACTGAGATGGGTAGATTGCTTGAGCCCACGAGTTCCAGACCAGCCTGAGTAACATAGTGAAACTTCATCTCTACAAAAAGTCAAAAAATTAGCCAGACATGGTGGTACATGCCTGTCGTCCCAGCTACTCAGGAGGCTGAGGTGGGAAGATCACCTGAGCCCAGGAGATAGAGGCTGCTGTGAGCCATGATTGTGGCGATTGTGCCACCACACTCCAGCCTGGGTGACCGTGAGACCACAACTCAAAAAAAAAATTTAATAGTCCCTGCTCTCACCAAGTCTACTTCAATTTTTTTAAAAATATGACACATAATGATAATATAGAGGAAGCAAGCAGGATATAGAGCACCACGAGGATTCTGAGGAAGAACATCCTGAGTTAGGCAATCACGAAAGTCTTCACAGAGGAGATGGCATTGGAGTGGAACCTGTAAAGAATTCTGATGTGCTCAGTAAAGGAAAAGAGCATTCCAGGCAGAGAAACCGCATGGGTGAGGGTTCTGTAAGCCTTTTGTGTGGCCAGGGAGTAGTGGCCACTCTGAGTCTGTCCAGCATGTGCTGTGCAGGACAGAGAGTGGGAAACTTGTCTAGAAGAAGGGGTTGATGGAAGCCATATTACAGAATCCTTTCATGCTAGTTGAGGAAGTCCATATGTGAATTTTGCTAGGAACGGGTTGGCATCAGAGGAAATTTGCAGCATGGAAACCCCATGCACTAGGAAAGGCAGGGTGGCTGATCAAGAAGCCATGACCATAGTCCAGGGGAAACATGTTGGTGCTGCAACCATGGGGTGGAAAGGGACAAGGCACACTAGACTCTAGAGAAAGTGGCTAGACCAACATCTCCACGACCCAGTGGTTGTCTAGATGTTGGAAACAAGAAGGCAGAGGAACCATCAGCCTTTGAGTTCAGGTAGAAACTTGAACATAAGTCAGAAAATCAGGAGGAGGAATTGTAATGGTGGCGAGGACCCATTGGATTCAATGCATCAGTGGGACAGCCAGATGAGGATGACCAGAAGATGTTTGACAATATAGCACAAGAAGCAAAATAAGGCAACATTCCGAAGTCTTCCAAGACAAAGGGAAAATACGAGCTTGTGGATATGACTCGGGAACAAAGTTTTTACTGTGCTCTGGGTGAGGGTCGAGAGTGACTGCAGTGGAGAAATCATGTTTAACATTTATTTGGCTTTAAATGAAGAGCTTACTCCATGAACCTCTGTTTCTCTCTCTTTGAGTAGGAATGTAAGAGTTGATCCTTTAAAACCCCTCCCACCACTTATTGAGCACCTGTTGTCTGTAAAGCACCTATTCAGAATCTGGAATCTTGCCAGGAATGTGTTCCTAGTCAGTGATCCAGATGCGCATGCCAAACTGAGAGGGCTGGTCACTTGCCTCAGTTACACAGCTGGGGTGGGGGACATCAACACTGACATGCCTGGCTCTACTAAGCTGCCTCCCAGAACTCTCATGGCTGTGACCTTCAGGGGCTAGAACCATTTGCCTTAATAGCAGGCAGTAATGTTGAGGTAACAGACTCTAGTTCCCGCCCCCCTTTCTCAGCCCAGCCCGGACTTGGCAGATAGACATGTGGCTGAGTGTTTTCATTTTTGTTTTGAGTTGGGGGTCTCACTTTGTTGCCCAGACTGGAAGTCATGGCTCACCACGGCCTCAAACCCCTGGGCTCAAGTGATTCTCTTGCCTCAGCCTCTCAAGTAGCTGGAACCACAGGCATGCACCACCACACCTGACTAATTTTTTGAATTTGTGTAGAGGTCTCTCTGTGTTGTCCAGGCTGGTCTCAAACTCCTGGACTCAAGCAAGCCTCCCACCTTCACCTCCCAAAGTATTGGGATTACAGGTGTGAGCCACCGCCCCGGTCCCAAGTTTCCATGCACTCATTCTTCTGCTGAATATATTTTTGAAAGCAAAATCTGGGAAAGGTAGTCTGACAAGTATAAGTATATTGTTTGCAGCTGTAGGATGGGATTCTTGGAATATGGAAAGAAGCCCCAGAAAATCTGAGAGGGAGTCACCATACTGGTATCCCATAATGGAGTAGGCTGTGCATGAGAAGTTGTCTTATTTCTAGGGCAAAGAGATGGTAGGGAAATGAAGCATTTCATCCTTTGCGCTACTCAAAATTGGCTTCAGAACCTGCAAGGCCCCCCTCTAACGTGCCACCTCCTGTCTCGCAGTGCTCGGCAGAGTGTGGGGCCGGAGTGCGGACACGCTCGGTAGTGTGCATGACCAACCACGTCAGCAGCCTGCCTCTGGAGGGCTGTGGGAACAACCGTCCGGCGGAGGCCACCCCGTGTGACAACGGGCCCTGCACTGGCAAGGTGGAGTGGTTTGCTGGGAGCTGGAGTCAGGTGAGTGTCCAGAAATGGGTGCATCTGTCTGTCCCTGGCAAGAGGCAGCATAGCAGAGGGGTTAGGAACCAGGACTTCAGGTCAGATATACCGGGTTTGAGTCCTGGCTGTGCCACTGACTAACCCATGACCCTGGAGAAGCCACTTGGAGTCTAAGTCAACGGTGTTCACTGAGCACCTGCTATATTCCTGTCTAAGCACTTGGGATACTTTAGTGAACTGAGTAAATATCCCTGCCCTCGGGGAGCTTGTGATCTTATGGTGTCCTTGTCTATAAAATGTTGGCAATGACAGCACCTTATGAGTTTATTTTTAGAAGAAATGAAATAGCATACATAAAGTATGTATCACAGTGCCTGACATACAATAAACTCAATAAATGGTAACTGCTGCTGCTATTTTTATCACTGTGGATAAAGCCAATTTTGTCTGTATTTGGCAGTGTCAGAAGCAGAAATTATAAAAATTGAAGTTGTTCATTATATAGAATAGATTGTACTGAACACTTTAATAAAGTAACTTAACTAATTGATTAATTAATTTTTCCCCTCACTGTTCCAAAATTGAATGTGAGCCTCCTAAGAAAATGTGGGCATTCCTGCTATGATTACCATTCAAACTTCAGTTCTTGAGCCACGTAGCATTTGGTTCCCAGGGTCGGCTGGTTCTCCAAGGACTTTTTGGCTACTGGTGATTTACACATTATCAGAACCTCTGGCTCCATATAGACTCTTACTTCTTTTAAGTAGCTTTAAAAACAGACCCTGAAAAAAATGGACTGCCTTGTCCTTGTAAACTGATACAAGCCCTTTGGAAAGCAATTTGGCAGTAAAAGTCAAAAACTATAAAAGTGTTCATTTGCCTTAACCCAGTCACCCGATTCCTGGGGATTCATTTTAAGGAAATAATTAGCAAGGGAAAAAAGGCCTTTTCAACGGAGATGTTCATGACAGCAGGATGGTTAGGGATATTATGGTATATTATAACTCAGTTAAATATTATGCA
Organism: Cephalopachus bancanus; assembly: GCA_027257055.1. Taxonomy (NCBI): domain Eukaryota; kingdom Metazoa; phylum Chordata; class Mammalia; order Primates; family Tarsiidae; genus Cephalopachus; species Cephalopachus bancanus. Next base: position 594,522 of record JAPVLO010000288.1, on the reverse strand, counting down.
ACAATGACCGTGGTCATTAGGAAGATTTGACACATGCCTGTGGTATTATGACACATGAAAAACAGGACAAAACTGTACAAACCCTATGAGCTCAACCATTTCAGGATACAACTTTTTCTTAATGTCAAAAGCATGGGGAAATGTTTTCTTTTAGAATTTCCTGTAATGTTTTTATAATACAACCTATAAAATATAGAGAATTCAGAAAGAAAGAGAATTCACGTACTTCCAATGTTATTCTGGTGAATATCAAAATTAGGCACACTTGGTAACTGATCCCAGCTTTACTTTTCATTAGTTTTCTGGCCTGAAGTGAGGTAATTTAACTTCTCTTTCTTCATCTGAATATGAGGATAATGATACCAGTTGTTATGAGATTTTTCTAAGATGCTGTACATAAAGGGGGTTACCCATTGCTTGGGATGTGGGAAATAGTTAATAAATATTTGTTCTCTTCTCTCTGTGTTTATTAACTTTTTTCTGCCATGCTGTTCCTATCTCATTAAGGGTAGAAAAGCACCCAGGACCTAAACCCCCGAAATAATGGGTTTCAGTGGTGACTGTCTATGGGACACCAACCATACAAAATATCCATGGAAACTTAGGCAATGGGAAAGGTCCTTGGTGAAATAGTGTTATCTTTTCATGACAGTCACACATGTGACAATAACCAATACAATTGAACTCACATGGCAGCCATTCTCAGAAGTAGAGGAGGGACCAAGAGTCATGGCCCATTTTTACTGATGTTAGACCTAAGCTCAGAGACCTAAGAGTGGTATGAATCCTGGTGAAAGCAGCCTTTATCTCTGCTAAGATTAGAATCAAGAGATGAATTGCCCTGTTGTCCAAAAGAATCAGAACACATTGGAATGGGAACCAGGTTTTGGTTTGGGATTTGTAAGGACATCGAAACCTACTAACAACTCCCTGCCCTGAGAATTTGACATTATCCCCAAAGGAAATGAAACAGAGCATACTTGTTTCTTAAAAGGTAAGTTTTAAACATTTACTGATTTCAGAATATGAAAATAAATGCTCCTTCCAACCACATGGTTTGAATGAGAGTTGGTATTCTGAACAATCCCCCTGCCTTGTCACAATATTAGTCCAGGGGAAGACATGTGACCCACACGTGACCATGCAGTCCAGGCTGAGCCAAACAGACTTCTTCCCTGGGACTTTTCATTTGGGCTTTAGGGAAGAGACTCACTAGGATGTTGTGAGGTCAGGTGGTAGCAGGAGTCATACTAAGACGTGTGCCCCAATGTCAGCTCAAAAAAATGAGACCCAAGACCAGAGAGAAGCAAAGACCAATGAGTTTTTGGTTTTAGAGTCTTTCTAACTCAACCAAGAAAGGAAGATATTCATTTTTTGCTGCTCCCCAGATCTCTGGAAACTTACTAGGAGTGTATCAAATTTAGGGAGTCTTTTTCTACTCTGGAAGCAAAGTAGCCCAATTCTTGTTCATAAGGTATTCTGCCAAGTCTTTCGTTTATTCACAAAGTTTTATGGTTGTAAAACTTTGTGAATATACTAAAAACCACCAAATTGTATACTTCAAAAGGATGAATTTTATGGTATGGTAATTATATTTAAATAAAAACATAACCTTTGGTGGGGGAGAGAAAGTTATTTTAAATTTAATCAGGCTTGGCACAGGGGCTCAAACCTGTAATCCCAGCACTGTGGGAGGTCGAGGTGAAAGGATTGCCTGAGCCCATGAGTTTGAGACCAGACTGGGCAACACGGTGAGACCTCATATTTTCCCTTCTTCTCTGTCAGTTATGGATGTACTTCAATCTTCCATTGTCTTAGTTCTGGGGAGTTTGTCATAGTCTCTAGTCAGCAAGAGCAGCCATGTCTGCCTGAGGGTCTGAATCACATTTATTCTCACTGGCATCTGAGCAGATATTCATTCTCATGGATCAGAAATCCACCAAAGTACCACTGCAGGATTTCTTTAGGCACAGAAACATAAATAATTGCCATCACTTCTCAGTGGAAGATTATCCCTATTAGATATTACTTTTTGTCTTCTATGTTTTCCTACATATGTTTTAGCTGACATTTGCATTACTCCATCTGATTTCTCATTGTTGATTTTCACCTGGTATATCTTTGTTAATTTCTTAATTTTCAAACTTTCTATGTATGTTTAAGGTATATCTTATGTATGCAGGACCATTTTTGTCTTTGTTTTTATCTAATCCATAAGTCTTTGTATTTTAAGAGTTAAATTGTAACCATTTATATTTATTGTAATCACGTATATATTTGGACTTTTCCCTACCATCTTATTATGTGTTTTCTATTGTCATGCTTTCTTGTTTCTTTCCTCTTCCTTTTTCTCACATTTATATTAGTCAGGTTTTCCTATTCCATTTTTTTCCCTCTAACATTTTGGAAGTTATAAATTCTATTTTTATTCTTCTAGTGATAACTCAAATTTTTAGCACAGTTTTTTCAACTTTTATGTTTTTATCAGTGTCAAATTATCAGTAACTACATCCTCTCCTAAAAGTAAAAAGAAGCCTTTATCTTTTCTTTATCTCCACTCTCGCAATCTACAATATCAAAAATATGTTGAGATCATCTAGATTTTGCTCCATATTCATGTTAATTAATTTTATAGAAAACACTGATTAAATTTTTTTCTTTTTATTTTTTTTGTGTTGGAGTCTCACTGTGTCACCCATGCTGGAGTGCAGTGGCATGCTCACAGCCACCTCAGTGTCAACTAGCTGGGCTCCAGTGATCTTTCTGCCTGAACCTTCCAGGTAGCTGGAATTACAGGTGCACACTACCGAGCCTGGCTAATTTTTAAAATTTTATTGTAGAGATGAGACCTCACCATCTTGCCCAGACTGGTCTCAAACTCACAGGCTCAGGTAATCCTTTCACCTTGACCTCCCACAGTGCTGGGATTACAGACTTAAGCCACTGTGCTAAGCCCAATTAAATTTAAGATAACTTTCTCCCCCCACCAATTGTTATGTTTTTATCTAAATATAATTACCATACCATAAAATTCATCCTTTTGAAGTATACAATTTGGTAGTTTTTAGTATATTCACAAAGTTTTACAATCATCAGCCCTGTCAAATTCCAGCATATTTTTATCATCCCCAAGGGAAATATTGGTATCTGACAGTAATCATATATTTTACTGGTGTCTTTGCCAACCTCTGCTTTTTCTTTTTTTTTGAGTTGGAGTCTCACTCCTTCGCTTAGGACAGAGTGCAGTGGCATGCACACTCACAGCCACCCCAGCATCAACCTGCTGGGTTCCGGTGATCCTTCCGCCTCAACCTTCCAAGTAGCCAGAACTACATACATTCTCCAACATGCTCAGCTATTTTTTTATTTTATTTTGTTGTAGAGATGAGGTCTCACCAAGTTGCCTGGACTGATCTTGAATCCGCGGGTTCAGGCAATCCACTCGCCTCGGCCTCCCAAAGTGCTGAGATTACAGGCTGAGCCACTGAGCCCAGCCTGCCAATCTCTGCTTTTATATCCCCCCATGTCTTCTTCCTTGTTCTTTTTCATTTTGTTAGACCATAACTCAATAAGTCTTTCAAAATAGGATTTGTAGTGTTGAGTTTTCTGAGCCTTGAATATCTTTAAAAGACTTCATTTTGCCTTTCAACACGAATGCTTCTGGTAGCGGCAGGTAGCACACCACTTTCTCTGCCTTGACATGGTCAGGTAAGCCTGGCTGCTCCTGGTCAGTAACTCAGTGGTCATTCATTGTCCCGAGGCCTCCCTCCCATTGTCACATCCACCGCAAATCTGGCCTGCAGCACCTGACCTTACTTCTGCCATTCAAAGATTCCCCATAATTTCTGGTCCACCAAGGATGAGCGCCCTGTCTTGTTTTCGAATGCTATGACATACACAACCCCCCATGCGCGCGCGACACACACACACACACACACACACACACACACACACACACACACACATTCATTCACTTGTTCCCAGACACCTATTCTATCATTTCTGAGCATTTACCGTAGGCGAAGACTGAGACATGTGCTCGCTCATTCTCCCTTCATTACCTAATCTCTTCAAGAACTTTCCAAAAATAGCAGAAGAGGATGTCAGGTTTTGATGAAGGTTTGCCACCTGCTGTTCTACCAAACAGTACAGATGCAGATCTCATAGCCTTGAGGGATCTTTTGGGTCTTGTTTCTAAGCCCCTCGCTTTACAGGTGAGATAGCAGAGACCTGGGGAAGTGCAGCATCTTGGCCAAAGACAGAGCTATTTAGTGACACTGTCTGGACAAGACTAGTTTCTTCTTTCTTTTCTTTTCTTTCTTTTTTTTTTGAGTTGGAGTCTCACTCTGTTGCTCAGGCTGGTGTGTGGTGGCATGATCACAGCCACTGAAGGCTCAACCTGCTGGGCTTAGGCAACGCTTCTGCCTCCGTCTTCCAAGTAGCTGGAACTACAGGTGCCCACCACCATGCCCAGCTAATTTTTAAATTTTTTTGTAGAGACAAGGTCTCACTATGTTGCCCAGACTGGTCTCAAACTCCTGGGCTCAAGTGACCACCTGCCTCACCCTCCCAAAGGGCTGAGATTACAGGCATGAGCAACCGCACCCACCTCATCTTCCATGTCCCCTGACTTCAGTCCAGTGTCCTACCCACCACCGGCACATCCTCCTTCCTCCTGCGGGAGGGGCTGGACCTCCGCCTGCCACCCCTGCTCCTCTCCTGTCTTGGATCTTTCTGTCACCTGCAACCCTTGAAAGAAAAGGAAAAAACAGGAATATACTCCAAATCAGAACATTAACCAACAGGGAAGAAAATGAAAAAATCAGACTAGAAAGTCTTGTCGTTTTTTGGATGCTGTGACGATAACAATAAAGAAAACACAAAACCAAAACCACGGACAGTGATGGCCTCGCTCATGAATGCCCATGTGACTAACTCATCATTTGTCAGTTTGGGAGTTTTCTGATTTTTTCGTCGAGAGGTGTTTTTCTTTCCCCTTGTTTTTATTTGCTTATGTGGCTTACAAAGCTAATGTTAGGAGTTTTAACCATAGACATTGTTACAGGCTTTTCATAAAAGCAGAAGATTCTTGAAAGTCTACAAGAGTATATAGATAACAGCTTTAAATTATTTAATCAAAAAGTATTAAGAGTTAACCAGGCTGGGCACACCTAAAATTCTAGCACTTTGGGAGGCCAAGGCGGGAGGATCACTTGAGGACAGGAATACAAGACTAGCTTGGGAAATACAGTGAGACTCCCATCACTACAAAAAAAAAATTAGCTGGGTGTGGAGGTATGTGCCTATAGTCCTAGCTACTTGGGAGACTGAGGCAGGAGGATTGCTTTAGGTCAGGTGTTGGAGGTTATAGTATGCTGTGATCACACCACTGCACTCCAGCGTGGGTGACAGAGCAAGACCCTGTCTCAGATTTTTTTAAAAGAGTAAACAAAACATGAACAAAAAACATTTTACAAAGTAACATATACCAAACAGGATAATTTGTGAACAAACTGTTATATGTATCCTGTTTTAATAAACTAACAAAATATGCCAAATCTGGCCTCTTTGTGGGCACTTCCCCACAGTGCAAACTTCAGCACCGCATTAGGAAACAAGACAACTGGATTCCATGATCAAAGTTCCTGCCGATCTCCCAGTGGAGAGCGGTAGGTTGACCATAGGGGACATTTCCCCAGATCTGGGGTCTTCTTCTCAGCTTTCATGTGCAGAGAATTGTAACCAGCACTTCACCCACAGGTGTGTAGGTCTGGGGAGACTGTCTCAGTGACAATAGTCAACCCCTAGGAAACTAACACACAAAACCAGAATGCCAGTTCATTGTTTTATCTCCTCTGAGAGCTGTCAAAGTCTCCTGGACAGGAAAAAAAATTAACTGGCTGGTATGTTTTCGTGGGGTGGGAGGTGTGTGGGAGGATTAAGGGTTAAGCTATTTCTTACCAAGCACAGAAGGCAGTGTGATCTTAGCGACCAGCATCCTGAAGGTATGACAGCTTGGGGCACCCAGTCTCCATTCTGGGGACAGAACTGTTAAGAAAACTGGAATCCATGTGCGGCTTCTGCAGAAACGTTTTCCAGGTTCCCATGGGTTCCTGCTCCCTGAATGGGCAGTAGAATCAGTGGTTCTCATCATAATGTCCCTTGATGGACCATAGTGGTGGTCTCCTTTCCATCGCCTGACGTCATCCTTCTTTGCATCTTTCTCCAGTGTTCCATCGAGTGTGGGAGCGGGACACAGCAGAGGGAAGTGATTTGTGTCCGGAAGAACACAGATACCTTCGAAGTTCTGGATCCTTACGAATGTTCTTTCCTGGAGAAGCCCCCCAGCCAGCAATCCTGCCACCTCAAGCCCTGCGGAGCCAAGTGGTTTAACACAGAGTGGAGCATGGTGAGTCGTGGCAATCGCCGATGGCATGAGTGCATCACTCCTCTGCTTTCCTCCCTAGATGCCTCCAGGTCAGGGTGCTTCCCGCCTGGACTGCCAGGACTCTGACTCTTCCCTTTGTACCCATGCAGTGCTCCAAGAGCTGCCAGGGTGGCTTTCGGGTCCGAGAAGTACGGTGTCTCGCCGACGACATGACCCTAAGTAACCTCTGTGACTCTCAGCTGAAACCAGAAGAGAGAGAATCTTGCAACCCTCAGGACTGTGTCCCTGAAGTGGGTAAGTAGGGATTTCCGTCTTGGAGAAAAGATGTGTCTTTCTTAAGCTCTGTCCGGGTCTCTGGTGTGAAAGATGTCAAGCTTTTCTAGTGCTCTCTGTGACCTTGTGTGTAGTCATGGGGTTCAGAGGGTGAGTGCTTCTGGTATCATAAGTGCCATGGTTTAAGATGATCATGCGTCATGTGGATGACTGTCTAAACTACCCACCAAAAGACAGACTTCGGTATGAATGGACTAAAATGGCAATGCAGTCAAAGATATGTTTCTGTCATCCTTAAGGTCAAAGTTTTGATATTTCAGCTTTTTTTTTTTGTAGTTAGAGTCTTACTTTGTTGCCCAGGCTGGAATGCAGTGGCACAGTTATGGCTCACTACAACCTCAACTTCCTGGGCTCAGGGGATCCTTCAACCTCAGCTTTCCAAGTAACTGGGACTACAGGCACATGCCACCACTCCCAGCTAATTTTTTTTTCTTTTAGAGACAAAGTCTTGCTGTGTTGTCCAGGCTGGTCTTAAACACTGGACTCAAACAGACCTTGCACCTCAGCCTCCCAAAGTGCTGAAATTACAGGCACGAGTCACCATGCCTGACCAATGTTTCATTCTTAAGTGAAGCAGTGAGGACACAGTTCATTGAATTATTCTCTATACCTAATTCCAGTATATTGCTTAAAAGAAAAAGAAAACCGATAAGCTCTTGGTACACACTCCCATCTCTCAGGTAACAGACAGCAGGGCCAGAATAAAAAGACCCATCCACTGCCTTCCTCTCCCCCGTTGTCCAGGTTGCCCCTTGGACTCAGGGCATCTTTTCTGTTCTCTTCCGCTGTAGATGAGAACTGCAAGGACAAATACTACAACTGCAACGTGGTGGTCCAGGCGCGACTCTGTGTCTACAACTACTACAAGACTGCTTGCTGTGCATCCTGCACCCGCGTGGCCAATAGGCAGGCAGGCTTCCTGGGGAGCAGATAACACCCCTGCACTTCAGCAGCAGGGCCACATCACCTGCCCTCCACCGAGGTGGCTGGCTGCAGTGTGCCTGGCTGGCTGCTGCTCCCTGGCCTGGATGCCACCAGCCGACTTGGTCACCACCCCCACCTTTGGTAAAGTGTGCCACGGGGTCCCCAGGAGCCTTGTCCCAGGGTATTCGAACGCCACAGATTGTCCTTTAAGCATCACCGTGGACTGACAGTGCCTCCCTGAACCTGATACCTGCTAATGGTGCCCTCGGGAAGCCAGGCCCTGGGAAGAGCTTGGAGGCAGACAGGCCGCTGACTGAGCTGCCTTGACCCTGGCTCTGCTGGCCTTTCCAAACTTAGTGACCCCCTCAGAAAGTCCAGGAGGCAGCATGCCCATCCCAGAGCCCCACCAAGCCTCCCTGAGACGCGGGCATCCCTGTGACCTCAGCCTGGCTGTGCCTGTTTTCACTCTCAAAGATACTAGACTGTGTTCCTGCCTTATGACACAAATATCTCATATTAATATAGTGCTTTGTTGTTTAGCAGGTGTGTTCACAGACATTAGCTCATTAGCGGCTCACAGCATCCTGGAATGGGAAACAGGGGGTGCATTGCTATCCCACTGTACTGATGAGGAAACTGAGGCTCAACTCAGGTAACTGACCTGCCAGGTGTATTCAGTCCATTCAGTCACCACAGAGCCTTCACCCAATGGCCAAAAAGCAGCCTGGGTATGTCTGGGAGGGTTGGTGTGAAGGGTGTGGCTTCATTTCTGACCAAGAGACTAAGAAGTTTTCTAGAGTATGAACAAAGCCCAGGTCCTTGAATTCTTTCCTCTGGCCAAAGGTCAAGTCTTTTACCCCTGCCCCACTGTTCTGGGTGTCTGTTTCTATCTTCCCATCCCTGCAAAGTCACAGATCCTAGTTACAGGACTCGTTGCAGGTTTTGTTAAAACTCCATTCTTAGCAAACTCCCATGAGATGAGAAAGCCACTGGAGTGACCCAGCCATTGCCTGAAAAGCTAAGTTCATTTCCAGTGCTATTCTTCCCATGGAATCAGAGGCCCAGGACCCTCTGGCCATGAGCCTTCCCCCAGGGCAGAGCACACAGCTCACACCCTGGGCCTTCTCTCCCCAGCTCCTTACCACACGCTGCCCAGTGGAAAGTCTAGCCAACCTGTCCCTAAATCCTAAATCCTGCGTTGAGTTGGAAAGAGTCTCCCTTTAGTCTTCCTGGTTTCATCTGTGGATTTCTGTCTGTGGTCCTGCATCCCTCTCCTCCCCCATGACTCATAAAACCCATACCCCCCACCCCCCACCCCAGACTTGAGCACCAAGACCTGCATTAGTGCTGCTGACCTGGGCTAAGGAGCTCAATTCACCTCCCCTCAATTCATCTCCCCTCAGCTATTCAACTATCCAATTCCAGGGGTCTAAGGCCTATGGGGGGGTGGCATGCGTGTTGAAAGGTGGCCATCTGCAAAACCTGTTAAGAGAGGCAAACATATTTCTTCCATTAAGGAAAATATCAGACTAAACAAACTGTAAACTTGTAGAAAATTTCTCTTGCTTATGTCCTGGGCGTATGTCTCTCTTAAAGCAGGTCTGGGTTCTCAGCAAACTCAGTTTCTCCCATGAACTCTTTCACCTGTAAATCTGCCCATTGGATGATCCTTTGCAGCTTTCTGCAGCATTGCCGGACTGGTCTGACACCCTCCACTAGGTTTTTGGAAGCTTGGGCCTTCAGAATTTCTGTCTGGCCTTTGTGTGTGTGTCCTTCCAGCTTCTCCTCCTGGAGAGGCCCAGGTACCATTTCCCAAAAGCGTCCCCATCTCTCCTCATTCTTGTGTAATTCCAGCAGAGAAGCAGCATGGTACGGGCTTGGATCCCCAGACAGACCAAGCAAAAAGAGACCAGAGAGGCCAGACGTCTGGCCCGGTACTGATCCACACCCACTCTTTCCCTCTCTCCACCTGCTTCGCACCTTGTCACAAGGGGAGTTGTTCCTTTACGCCACTGCTCTCGGATCTTGCTGAACAAGCCAATCATTGGAAGGAATGCTTGGAAGAGGTTTTCTTTATATGCTGGGGGGCAGGGCAAGGTCAATGGGCAGAAGAGAGAAGGGCTGACTTTGACTCAAGGCCAGGGAATGTGTTCTAGCCAACAAAGCTGTCAACACAGGCCTGGCTGCCATACACCAGGGAGGTCTCCATATTGAAAGGGCTTTCTCTGTCAAGTGGGAGATACACATCCTGGTCCTTCCAGCTCAGGAATTCTCATGGCCAATCTGGTCCATGATGACTTCATATCTTTGATGCCTAAAGGTATTCTGTGGCTCCAGAATGTTATCTAATGGTTCTTTAAAAGGACAATGGTCAGCTGGGCTGGGTGCCTCAGCCTGTAATCCCACGCCTTTGGGAGGCTGAGGTGAGTGGATTGCTTGAACCCGCGGGTTCGAGACCCACCTGGGCAACTTGGTGAGACCTCATCTCTACAATAAATCAAAAATTAGCCGGGTGTGGTAACACGCGCCTGTAGTTCCGGCTACTTGGAAGGCTGAGGCGGAAGGATCACCGGAGCCCAGCAGGTTGAGGCTGCGGTGGCCGGGAGCGGCACTACACTCCAGTCTGGGCGACAGAGTGAGACTCCAACTCAAATAAATAAATAAATAAATAAAAGGACAATGGTCCTCCCGTGAGAATGACCAGCCTGCCAATTGTGCAATTAGGTAGGAGCAAATATACTGACCCTTGTCTTCAGGGGAAGGGGATACCTAAGCAGTTGAGCTGTTCTTGGAGTTCATTCATCTCTGGGAAGTTATAGATGACAAGAACAAGGATTATCAATGTATTGGAGACCCAATGTTTACTCCTCCCAGTTTCTTCTGTCCAGCATTCATCTGTCTGTCTCCCTGGCACAGCACATACCCTCGTGCTCCCAATATGCCTCTTTCTCAGGGCCCCATTATCTCACTCTTCCCCTAAAATCACCTCCTGTCTCCTTCTCGGTCTTCTCCATGTTCCCATACTGTGGAACTGAAATTTACAATTTAATACTGTCCTTTGTCCCTGTGTATCAGATTGCCTTGTTCCCTGCTCTGAATTTTAAAATCAGATAAATTAAAGCCATTCTATGTTTTCCTCACAAAAACCAGCAAGCTCCAAACAATAACAGTTTGCTGTTTTACTTCCACTTATCGGAAAAGGAAATTATGCCTCTTTTTTTTTGAGTTGGAGTCTCACTCCATTGCCCAGGTTGGAGTGCGGTGGTATACTCATGGCCACCCCAGCATTGACCTGCTGGGCTCTGATGATCCTTTTGCCTCAGCCTTCCAAGTAGCCAGAACTATAGGCGTGCACTACCACGCCCAGCTAATTTTTGATTTATTGTAGAGACAAGGTCTCACCAAGCTATCCGGTCTGGTCTTGAACCCGCAGATTCAAGCAATCCACTTGCCTCAGCCTCCCAAAGTGCTAGGATTACAGGCTGAGTCACCAAGCCTGGCCTGAAATCATGCCTCTTGCAGGCTAGACCAAGGCTTTTTAACACCGCCGACCTTTCCACCCTCGTGGTGACTTGCAGTTCTTGCCATAGAAAAGGGATAGTAGCACAAGAAATACAACATGAAAAAGCAAAACAACCTTGTAAACCTGGCCACTAGAGGTTGTCACCTCAGTTCCATCAAGGCAGGTTTAGTGCCCACTGCTCATAACCTGGTGGGGACCCCAAAGGATCAGGCAGCCTGTCCCCACGCTCCAGTAGCTGGGAACTAAAGTGTGTATGACAAGGGCTCTCAGAACTGTCCCTTGGCCTGGCCTCTCTGGCCCAGGGTTCTTGTGCTTTTGCTTTTTACTTTATTGTCTTGGGTATCTAACATCTTATTCCCAAAGTGTTTAGCATTCAACACTCTTTTTCCTTTAAAGAGAACAGCTATACAAAGGGATGATAGAGGGGAAACCCTAGCTTAATGTACTTACATCAATTGTGTGACAGAGAGAAGTCCAGGTATTACTAGTGTCTTTCTAAACCAGTGTCTTTCTTTTTCCATTAATAGAGTCATTTTAGAGTTGGAATATCAGTCTTCTAATGAGGAATAAGACATAAACATGAGTGGTAAAAAGAAACACAACTTCCCTTAAAATGGGCTAAATAATCTATTTCAGCCTGGCAGGTGGTGACCAGCCTTTGATCCTTACCATAAAAAAAATTTTAATATTTAGATGGGAAAATAGATGCCTTTCTCTTAAAATGTGTGAATGACATGAAGTTGAAGAGCTGATGGCTTAAGTGACAGGCTCTGCATCCAAAAAGATCAGGGAGATTAGAATAAAACTTGGATTTTAAGAATTTACCAGGAAGCAATATAAAACCCTATCTTTGGACTAAAACGAAAAACTATACAAGCACAAGGTAGGAGAGATGAAAGAATTTCAGATGACTGAGCTCAACATGAGTCAAGAAAGTGGGATATATTCACCTCAAAACAAACAAAACCCACAGACATTTAGGCCACATAAGGGGAAAACAGAAGCCACAGTCAGATCACATTATGTTCATGACCATCAGAACCACCACACTTTAAGAAGAATATTGATCATGTATAACATTCAAATGAGAATGCCCAATCCCAAAAAAGGGCGCAGACTATTAGCAACAGTGGAAATAACTTGACAAGCACATTGACCCTGGAAGAGAGACTTGGGCATGATGGGACCCATCTGAGGACCAGGAAGGGAAAGCTGCAGGGTGGCAGATTTTAGCTCTTGTGAAGGAACCAACCTTCTACAAGTTGGAGACTTCCAAAGGCAGAGAAACTCTGGTAGGTGGTGACCGACCCATCACTGGAGATGGCACCAGAGACCATTAAGCATCTAGCCAGGAAACACAAAGCTGGAGGTCCTTTCCCACTCTGACCTTTGGTGGTATAAGTAGAAGGGGTTTGAGTGATTGGTGTGGTCTGGGGTAGCAACTACACAGCACAAATACTTCCCATTTCTGACTTCTGCCACACTGCTAGCCATGTGGAGCCCAGTGCTGTACCCCTCCCCTGAGCCAAATGTGCCCTTCTATCTCAGAGGACCACTAATACCTTAGTCAGAACTACCTTGCCTGACCCTGCTTCACAGAAGAGTTATCGGTGCACCAGGTCACTTGCCATGATGGAGGCAGTGCTATGACTAGCCTAGGACCCTTTAAGTATCATCTCTCTTTCCGGCTCATGTGTCCCTGCACTTTTGCTGGGGCAAAGTGATTCTCTTCACCTTGAACCCCACTCCTGGTTCTTTTTAGTGTGTAATGGTGGGAAATGTCCATTGTGCTGTGGAAAATTGAACACAAGAGAGTGGAAACTTCTAGCCTACTTTCCCAGCATCTCCAGATACTGGACCTTTTGCCTCAGTGAGAGGAAATCCACATGTCACACAAACCAACACCCCTTGCCTTAACCCCGACCCCCACTGTTCAGTTGACAGAAGGATATACTTTATTATAACTTATTTTTTGTTCTCTGTAAATACAAGATGTTTATAGGAAATATGTATTCTGAACTCTATCTGCAGAATGAGTCACTACCCCAAAATAGTTCTATTATTTAGAATATGCTAATTTTAAAGGGACCTAATAGGTATTTATTTGCTTATGCGATCCATACTTGTATAAAATCATTTGATCATACTAACCTGGCTTCCTGGAATGTCACTCCACAATAATGACTTATCCTGAGTCCATGGTGACGGTCGTTTAGTATACTGGTTAGTCCAACTACTTGGGGTTTAAGATGGAATACAAATGACTCTGTTTTTCAACTTCTTCAGATGACTTTGTCCCTGAACTGGATTGCCACGTTTCCATCTTAAATATTGTTTCCTCATCTGATCTGCCTTCTCCCCATCTGTACACACTTGGAGAAGGACATGTGAGGGTCTGTCCCTTTTCTTCATCTTGCCTCCTTTGTAAGAACAACAGCCTCCGTTGTTCAAGGGACTTGGCTAGCACTGTGGTTGGGGTGGGCTCCGTTGTTCAAAGGGCTGAGACGGAAGGGGTAGTACTCAATGCTCTGACACCTCCATGTTCCTCATGGGACCTGCTGGGGCCAGGGCCTCCAGGTTGGTTTGTGAACCATAGAGCCAGGCGCGAGGAGCCCACTAAATACTCCATCGACTCCATGTCGCTCTTAGGGTGCTGAATTATCATGTAAGCAGGTGAAGGGTAGAAGGTGAATTGTGTACGTAAATGCAGTCTGTTTTCTCTTCAGCAAAAATGACAACTATTTTGTGTGACTAATTTATTTTTATTATTGTAAAAATACAATAAACTGGTTGGAATATCTGCTCTGTTAACATTTGTACTTTCTCTGGCCTTATTTGTATTCTGTTCACATTGCTTCAAATAGCCCTATCTAAAAAGAAGATTCAGACCCTGTAGGCTGGGCACAATAGCTCACTCCTGTAATCCCAACATTTTGGGAGGCAAAGACTAGAGGACTGCTTGAGCCCAGGAGATCGAGACCAGCCTGGGCAACACAGCATGACCTTATCTCTATTAAAAAATCAAAAAATGAGCTGAGCATGGTGGCGTGTGACTATAGTCCTGGCTACTCAGGAGTCTGAGGCGGGAGGATCACCAGAGTCCAGAAGGTGAAGGTTGCAGTGAGCTGTGATTGTGTCACTGCACTCCAGCCTGGGTGAGAGTGAGAACCCGACTCAAACAAAAGAATCGGGACATTTAGAGGTCAGCTGCTTGCCAGACATTGTTTTGGGTGCTCAAGGCAGAGGTGGGCCAACTAGAGAAACAGGACACACCTCCCATGTATCTCTTCAATCCTCCCCCAGGTAATTATGTTGTGCAGAAAAGGTTGCACACCTCTTTGTTGATCAGTGTGGCTCCATCTCCCAACCTGAATGAAGCCTCTTCCAACTTCCCTCAAGCTGACTTCACCTTGGTCTTGATTTTAGCAGCGTGTTTGACAGAATCTTTAATAAAGTGAACTATGACATAGACCATAATGCCACTGGAAAGTCATCTGGACTGAAGTCCCCCATGGAGCACCTGTGAGCCCTGGCCTCAACCTCATCCTATACAGCCATTCATTCATAATTCTCAGGTACTAACGATCAAATGTAAAAGACTCTCTTCCACCCTCCCATCCACCTTTTTTGCCTGGAAAACTTCCATTTAATCCCTTTGGTTTTGGTGGTGAAATCCATTTTACATAAAATTCACCATTTTCGCCACTTTCAAGGCAACAATTCAGTGGTGTTCAGGACACACCCGGTGTGGTGCAGCCACCAGAACAAAACTCCATTTATTCTTCAACACTTCAGTACAGGAGGCCACTGGGTGCACTAAACACTCTAAAATGCTTTCTTATTTACTCTTCATAGCAAATCTATGAAGTCAGAGTACGACCCTCTTTGATAGATGAGGATATCGACGCTCAGAAGCTCAGTGCTTACTAATCCTTGGTGGCACTAGGACTGCCCCTTCTCCTAGAACCCGAAGCTGTCTCTTTCCCAGCTCCATCCCCCTCTACCCCCTGGGGGCCTGGCATGTTGTAGGATCTCAGTTTATATTCATTCCAGTACCTCTCTTCACATCAATTCCAATCAATGGGCACCATTTGCAGAAGGACCACTGAAAAAGTCCAGCATTATTTAGTTGACCTAAGCTCAGGATGACCAGTGCCATCTTGGGCTGCATTTGAGTGGTTGCAGCCACTGCCAGAGGGAGGTGGTGACCCTGCCATGTGCTAGGATCACACTCAAGCTGGGATCCTCAGCCTCTGCTTCCAGAAACCACACATCATAAGGTTTACTGACCACGAGGAAAGAGATCAGAGGGCAGTGACCAGGATGGTGACCCAAATGGGAAGGGATATGGAGGGGAGACTTGTTTTTCACCTTTGGACATTTCAAGGACTGTCAGGGACAGAGGACAAGGACCTAGATACCTCCAGCAGACCATGGCAGGGAAGTGACAAGGAGTCAGAGATGATTGAAAAAATGAGACATTCCTGGCAACTGGAGATGCTTCCTGGTAGGAAAAGATACTTTAAGGGACAGTGAGACCCTAAAAAAATGACCAGGAACATCTGGGGAGAGGAAAAATGTGAATATGGCTGGTTGAGACGCAACATTGAATCCATGCAAGACCTCCTGGATGCGAGGATGGTGCTTGGTGTGTGGCCACACAGTGCTTGGCGGTGAAGGTCATGATGTCTGCAGTTTACTTTCACACGGGTCAGTGAAACTGAACACTGAGTGTGTGTATGTGTGTGTGTGTGTGTGTGTGTGTGTGTGTGTGTGTGTGTGTGTGTATGGGTATGGAGAGAGAGAGGGAGAGAAAACACAAAGAGGGCAAAATGCATTTTGGTGAATATTAGTGAACAAGATGTGGTGTTCACTCTACTTCTCTGAGGCTTGGAATTTTCTAGAATAAAGTCATGAGAGGTGGGAATAAAGTACAAAAGGGGCTAGTGAGAAGAACTAACATGTTTTACAGTGTCTCCCATATCTGCTTGATAAGAGTCACCCAGGGTGATCATTCAGACCCCCGACATGAGTGCCTTACCCAGGTGAGGGGGCAGGAATGGGTGTGGCCATCGGTCCTTGCCATCGTCAAGGCTGGAAAACCCTGATTTGTGGGACATCAGTATCCTGCAGGCTCCACACCCCTGGGGATGGCTCATTTCTTCACATGGTATCCCCAGGGCCATCCAAAATGGTCATCTTATTGGTCTTCTAGTTGGTCTGTCACCTCGCAGTTGGAATGATTTGCCAAGGGGGCCTCAGTTCTCCCTGTTGGCTGGGACCCAGGCTTCTCCCGCCATGTGGTCTCTTCACATGGTCTCTTCTCACAGCTGGATGAAGAAGAATATGCAGGAAGAAGCAAAGGGGAGTGGCTGGGTCTCTCAAGGCCGGGACTCACACGTCTCAGGCACCACACCTGCCTCTTTCCGTTGGTCAAAGCCAACAAGAACCCTGTGCATGGTCAGGGGAAGGAAAGGCATTGAGCCCTCAGCCTGCTCCTGCCCTTAAGTTCTGTTTGCTCTGTGAGGTATCTTCTGAACATGGACTGGTTCCCACCTCCCTCAGGGAGCAGGCTTGGGCCAAGGCTGGTCTCGAAAGGGTGTGCATGTTCCCAGTAACAAGTCATGGGATGCAGGTGGCCAGGCAAAGCTGAAAGCAATGTAGTCATCACGCCTGATCAATGTAGTCATACACACTGAATAGGAACCAGAATGATTAGCTAGATTACTTTGATCATACAGCTGCCTACTATACTGCCCCGAAAGGGTATGTTGCTATTCCTTACTAACTGGACACCATCGGAGCCTCCGGTAAGTTCTAGTAAACAAGTATCTCTCCCCACTGGACTTCACGTGACTCCTTTGGAATAAACATTACACACAAGCCCACTCAGATTTGGGATTTTGTGTTACAGTCTCAGAAATGGCCTCTTCTTTGGAATTTACTTTCTGACAACCTCCTTTATGCCTCCCTGGTCATAGCAGGTGTTCACTCACCCATTCATTCATTCATTCAAATAACAAATACTTATTGAGTGACTGTGTCTGATACTATGCTAGGCACTGAATATGCCACAGTCAACCAAATGGAATAATAAGACTGTTCTCCATTCTAATAAGAAAGACCAAAAATAAAGATGTAAAAAAGTGGCCGGGCTTGGTGGCTCAGCCTGTAATCCCGTGCCTTTGGGAGGCCGAGGTGAGTGGATTGCCTGAGTCTGCGGGTTCGAGACCCACCTGGACAACTTGGTGAGACCTCATCTCTACAATAAATCAAAAAAAAATTAGCTGGGCGTGGTAGTGCGCACCTGTAGTTCCTGGGTTAAACTATTAGTGTTGGAGGCCAGCCGAGAAATGCCATTTCAGTGAAAATGTTGACCTGTGAAAGTCCACTTTGCACCATGTAGCAAGAGCCATGAGGCTGAATGTGCTCTTTCTGTCATAATTCCAAGTCTGAGAATTCCTCCTGGGGAGAGAACTTCATAAAACGGTGTTTTTCAGGAGTCTCAAATTTTCAATAATAATTTTTTACTTTGTGTTTTCATTTTAATAATAATCTTTTTAAATAGGTGTGAACACACTCCACTGTTGACACCTTACAGCCCCATGCTGCCATGCTGGCACCAGAATCAGCCCTGGAATCAGGTGATCTTGCCTTTCATTGTCACCAGCAGAGCTAATGTGAGAAGAAGGCAGTGGTGTGGGCAGAGGAGACAGTCAAATTCACTGCCATCACCTGCCAAACCCTGAAGACCTTGCACCACGCTGTGAGGAGCAAGTGAGTTTCAGCAAAGCGTCATCCATCTGACCAGTATTGTTGGGTTTTACTCTGCGTGATGCAGCAGCCCCAAATCCAACAGGGTTTGTGCAGAATGTCCTTTACCTGTTCCAAAGATGTCACCGGAGTTCCAGCAGGGAAAGACATTGGTTTACTAGAACTTACAGGAGGCACCAATGGCGGCCGGTCGGTGGAGAAAGAATCTGTGAGACACTGCGCCTAGGAGAACAGCAGTTTCCTAGGCCAGCAAGTCAGTGACTCCAATTCCCATGTAGTGTTTACAATCACGTTGTTTACACGTGACGCCCACTTTGCACGCACCTTTGCTGTGTCACCTGTATCCCATGACCTGTTACTGGGAATATGCATACACTCTAGAGCCAGCAGCTGCTCCCCGGTGCAGCAGGAAAAAGACGATGTGGAGACAATGACCTCACACTCCCTTGATCCTGAAGTTGTGCTTGTATTTCATCAGCAATTCCATTTTGATTATACAGTTATATGAGAGTGATAATCCTACTTGCTTTTGTATTCATGAGACTATAATTACATAATTCAACATGGAGGCAGTGAAACAGTTACCGGAATAACAAATAGCTTGAAGCATCAGATGATTCCAAACAGCCTTTCTGATGCTCGGACTCCAAGCACCCGCTCAGAAAGGCTGGGTGTTTCTTGGCTGTAGGAAGGGACCGAGAAAGCTCAAGCTATGGCCAGTTATGACCTGATGGTCCACAGGGCTCCCCCATGAGAGGGCCCGATAGGGTGGTCCAGCCTGGATTCAGGAATGGTCCATTCTTTTGGTGGTGACAACACCATGGGGAGTGGAAGGCAGGTCTGTATCCAGAAAGTTTTCCAGCTCTCAGACTCAGGGAATACACCTTTTTTTAAAAAAATATCAGGGTCTCACTCAAGATGGAGTGCAGTGGTGTGATCACAGCTCACTGTAACCTTGACCTCCTGGGCTCAAGAGATCCACCTGCCCCAGCTCCCAAGTAGCTGGAATTACAGGCACATGCCACCACACCCAGCTTTTTTTTTTTTTTTTTTTTTTTTTTGTGGAGACAGGGTCTCACTATGTTGCCCAGGCTGGTCTTGAACTCCTGGTTTTAAGTGATCCTCCCACCTCGGCCTTCCAAGCTGCTAGAGCTACAGGTGTGAGGCACCACATCCAGCTTAAGAGCATCTCTTGATGGTCACTCCGACTCTGACAGGTGACTCTGGTCATCAGCTTCTCACACCTCCTCCCCCCACCTCTCCAGCACCCCTGCCTCTCAGGGCCTCATGAAACCTGGGGCCTGCTGAGTGAGATGTGTCCTTCCTGAACAAGCGAGCCATGCATGCCTAATCCTGTCACCTTCACACTCTCTTTTCCTACCCATAAAGTCCAACATGACAAAGATTCCCGACCATGCGTGACCGCAGAATCCCATCTCTGGATGGACAGCCCCCCACGCCTAGAGAGTTTGCCAGGATTGACCCCACAGTTGCCCCCAGGCTGAATTCAGCCAGTCTCCTTCCTGCTCACTGCTCCCAGGTCCTGGGGTCTGGTCTTGAGGCCACCGCTTCTAGAACACAGGAAAACCAAACTCTAGCCAGAAAGTCTGTCTCCAGCCATTTTGACAAACCATCTCAACCGTTCTCACAGGAACACAGGAAATTCAGAGACCATCTGCGGGAGTGCCCCCAAAAGGTATACACACTTTAAGCATGACATTCGCTCAAAGGATGGTGTTCATCAAATGAATGCTAGTGTCACCATGCGACAGGCAGGACAGTCAAAGAAAGTGACAGAAGCACAGTTGAGCCAATAATACACATTGACACCGTCATTCAATTTAACTTTAAAAAGTAACACATAGATGGCATCTCTTAAAATGTATATACGTTTTTTTGGGCACCCCTGTAGTTCACTTTTGAGGAGTATGATTCAACGAATCCCATATCTGTTTCCTGGCCATTTGTGATCTGCTGGGAGCTCTGACACTTTTGAACCACATGTCAGCACAAAGCATGAAATAGTTATTTATTTTTTGAGTCGGAGTCTCACTGCCACCCAGGTTGGAGTGCAGTGGCACACTCATGGCCACCGCAGCCTCGACCTGCTGGGCTCAGGTGATCCTTCTGCCTCAGGCTTTCAAGTAGCTGGAACTACAGGCATGCACCACTATGCCTAGCTAAGTTTTTTTATTTATTGCAGAGATGTGGGGATCTCACCAAGTTGTCCAGGCTGGTCTCGAACCCCTAGGTTCAGGCAATCCTCTTGCCTTGGTCTCCCAAAGTACTGGGATTACAGGTGTGAGCCATCTGCTCACCTAAAACGTATTCTTATGGGCGGAGACACCCCCCACCCACCCCCCGTGTTAGACAAGGGTCTCCTGACCACCACACAGCTGCTCTTTGGCGCTTTGGTAGAAAAAGCAAAGCTGCGCATAAGCCACTGTAGGTAACTGCCAGGATTAGTCAGGAGGAGTTTAAATCCTCCGCCTGTAGTTGCAAGTGAGTACTAGTCTAGTTTTTTCTTTTCTGCAATTTCAAAGAAATTCCCAAATGACTTTGGGAACGAACGGTCCATGGAGTGGGCAGAACTTTTCTCATGGAGGAATACCCCCATCTCGTGGTCATACTGGGTACTGCAAGTGGATCTAACTACCGTTAATTTCGTGTCCATTGGTACAAAACGTTCAATCTGGGAGAGAACTAAAGAGGTCACTTCAGTCCTCTGCCTCCACCTGGGTAAAACTGATTAGCTCTACTGTGTCCTCCTTGTAATAGGGAAAGAGATGAAGACATCTCCAAGGCCACCCAGCTAATGTTTGGTCTCGTACCCAAGGCTCCTGCAATTCTCATCTCTGTTTAGGAAGAGAAAACCTTTCTTCCAACAAAATCCAACCAAGAGACAAAGGCAGAGGTGCTGGTGAGGACAACAGAATGTTCCACCAACCCACCTCTTCACTGACACCTTGGAAACCACTGTCTTACACAGGGCTGCTTCTCTAGGTAGTGAACACACCATTGCAGAACCTGGGAAGATTCCTGGGAAGACAGCCATCTGCTCCCAGGGAACTCACTGCCACCACCAGTTTTGGTTTTGTTTATCAAAACACCTGCTCTTCCTAGCAGTGATCAGCCACTCTTCATTTCACACCTCCCAGAGAAATTCTCGGTTGCATTTTCTATTGCAAATCAATATTTTAAGCCTCTTTTGGCAGAATGAACGGCCACAAATGGTCACACGAGTGCTGGGCCTGTTCCTGGCTCTGACACGTGAGTTGTGGCTGGAGCCTGAGCCCAGGCCACCGGAGGCATCAAGGCATATCACCAGCCACAGGCTGCCAGGAGCCAGGACCAGCTTCCTTCTGGTCACTTAGTTGATCACTCAATAGTCACTAGCAGGCTCCCACCAGGAGTCAAGCCCTTCAAGGAGACAGACAAGATTTCTGGTCTCCTAAAGCTCACATGCTTGTTGGAAGAGACAGGCACAGAGAAACCAGCAGAGGAGAGAGAGCGTTTCTGACAGTGACTGGGATGCAGGGAGTAACGATAATGAGTCTGGCCTCGGAGTTGATCTTGACATGTGAGGAGGAGTCCATCAGGAAGAGGCTAAGGACATCCCAACCAAGCCAACCTCAGGTGTGGACAGGCAGAGGTGGCCCAGCCCACACCCTGCGCTTTTTCTCTCACCGGCAGGGGGAGCTGGTGCACGCACTGGCCAACCCAGCCCCAAGATAGCCCCGGACTGTGACAGCAGGCGGCATCGCCCCTCCCGCTGAGCTCTCCAGACCCTGCAGGGCGAGATAAGATGGTCAGGGTCGGCTTATGAGTGAGAACATGTGGTACTAAGATCTTTGTTTCTGTGGCAAATCACTGAGTATGCTAGACACTAAATCCATCCAAGTTGCTGCAAAGTTCATATGTTTGTCCTGTGAAATTTCAATCGTGAACAAAATTAGAGTTAAAAGGCCAGTGAGACCCATGCACCCATCACCCACATCAACAAACAGCAACTTCAGTTGTTTTCAGTTCTCCTTTCATTTGTTTATTTAAAAACAAAACAAAACTTCTTGCTGTAGTCTTTTTTTTTTTTTTTTTTTTTTTTTTTTAAGTTGGACTCTCACTCTGTTGCTCAGACTGGAGTGCAGTGGCCGCTCCTGGCCACCGCAGCCTCGACCTGTTGGGCTCCGGTGATCCTTCCGCCTCAGCCTTCCAAGTAGCTGAAACTACAGGTGCGCGCTGCCACAGCCGGCTGATTTTTTGATTTATTGTAGAGATGAGGTCTCGCCAAGTTGCCCAGGCGGGTCTCGAACCCTCGGGCTAAGGGAATCCACTCACCTCAGCCTCCCAAGGTGCAGGATTACAGGCTGAGCCACCAAGCCCGGCCTTTTTTTTTTTTTTTTAATTGGCCTTTTCATTCTGTCACCCAGGCCGCATAATCACAGCTCAGCACAGCCTTGATCTACTGGCTCAAGCGATACTTCCGCCTCAGACTCTCAAGTCGCTGGGACCACAGGAGTGCGCCATCATGCTTGACTACTTATTTGGGATTTTTTTTTGTAGAGACGAGGTCTTGATATGTTACCCAGGCTGGTCTCGAACTCTTGGGCTCAAGCGATCCTCCCGACTCGGTCTCTCAAATGCAGGGATTACAGGCGTGAACCACTGTGCCCAGCCAGCCTTAGTTTTTAAAAGCAAATCCAAGACACAGAATCACTTCTGCTGTGAATACTTCAGGGTGTGTCTCTAGGAAAGTCAGATGATTTTTTGTTAAATACAACCACAATACCATTGTCATGACAAACTAAACTAATAATAGCCCCTTAATGTATTTTCTCTGTGTTTGTTTTTAGACATTTTATTTTCAAAATAATCTCAGACTTCCAGAAAATTTATTCTGATGTCTTATTTGGGAATTCTACCTTAAGCTCATGTTCTGAGAATAAAATGATAGAACACAGATTTAGTAAGTCGGAAGTTACCTTTGAAAATAGACTATCAAATAGATAAATAATAGACCGTTTCTTATGCTGAGGAAACACAAAAGGTCAGCACTATTTCATATCAAACACTATGTTATATTAATAGAATAATAAGTTGAAATATATTAAATGAAATGTAATATCAACCAGAAAGCCTCTGACTTAACTATTCTGGGTGTTGTATATAAATGCCATCTTGTTATGGACTTCGCAAGCAACTTGAATGGATTTAGAGCCTATCATACTCAGTGATCTATCACAGAAACAAAGAACATGCTCTCACTCAGAAGTCGACCCTGAACATTTACCATACTATAAGAAAGGGAATGGCAGTAGCAGGATACTGCCCAGGTTGGGGGGCACACAGCATCAATAAGGGTACCGGTAGCATGTGATCTCAAACCAGGCCAATGATCTCAAACCAGGCCAAGCGGGGACCAAAGGGAGGCCCAAACTTTACCTGTATGATGTCCACTAGCATAACTAACCCTGAATTGTACCCCACATCTTTAAAATTAAAAACAAAATTTTAATGACAGCGCATCTGTGGTATTCTGCACCCCGTTATTTCATCATAACATTTTTTCATATAACCCCTGTTAATGGAAGAACATGCCATCTAGGAAATGTGCCATAACTTATACATTTAAAAATATATTTAGCTATTTCCAGTGCCTGTTACTGAAAGCAGTGTCCTGGCATATTGTGATGCAGAGTTTGTGTTTTTAAAATGTGAGTAAAGGCAGGTCTTAGAAACCCCTTTGGAGATGATAACAAAAAGAAGGGAGCAGCTTGCGTGAAGGCATGGCATGCTCTGGGTTGAGGGGTCCAGGAGACATGACCAGAGCACAAGGCAGGGGCACAGCCCAGGTTGGAATGACAGACAGCAGCCTGTCCATCCAGGACCCTCCTGTGCCACATGTCTAGGGAGAATGGCTTTGAGCAGATGCATTTCCTTTTTTTAATTATTTAATTTAATTTTAAAGATGTGGGGTACAATTCAGGATTAGGCATGCAAGTGGTCATCATATAGTTAAAGTTTGGGCCTCCCATTGGTCCCTACTTGGCCTGGTTCAAGATCACCCTTGTTGATGTTGTGTGTCCCCTGCCCCCCACCCCCTATAGTATCCTGCAACTGTCAATCCCTTTCTTATAGTATCATAGTAAATGTTTAGAGTCTGCTTATGAGTGAGAACATGTGGTACTCAGTTCTTTGTTTCTGTAATAGATCACTGAGTACGATAGACTCTAAATTCATTCAAGTTGGTGTGAAGCCCATATGTTTGTCCTTCTCTGTGGCTGCATAATATTCCATTGTACATATGTACCACATTTTTTTATCCAGTTCAGTTTCAATGGGCAACACGGTTGGTTCCATGTTTTTGCTATTGTGAATAGCGCTGCAGTAAACTTGAGCGTGCGGGTTTCTTTTTTGTAGAATGGTTTGAGTTCCTCCAGGTATATTTCCAGTAGGGGGATTGCTGGGTCATATGGAAGTCAATGTCTAGTTCTTTTAGAAATCGCCACACTGTTTTCCATAGAGGTTAAACTAGTTTCCATTCCCACCAGTGGTGTAGAAGCATTCCATTTCCGCTGCATCCTTGCCAGCATCTGTTGTTGTTTGTTTTATTAACGATGGCCATTCTTACTGGGGTTAAGTAGTATCTCAATGTGATTTTGATTTGATTTATCTGATGATGAGTGAGGCTGAGCACTTTTTCAGGTGTCTGTTGGCTGCCCACATGTCTTTTCTTTTTCTTTTTCTTTTTCTTTTGAGTTGGAGTCTCACTCCGTAGCCCAGGCTGGAATGCAGTGGCAGACTCACAGTCACCCCAGTGTCAACCTGCTGGGCTCCAGCAATCCTTCCACCTCAGCCTTCCAAGTAACCAGAACTACAGGCACATGCTACCATGCCCGGCTAATTTTTTTTTTATTTATCGTGGAGATGAGGTCTCACCATGTGGCCCAGGCTGGTCACGAACCGGCGGGCTTAGGCAATTCTCTCACCTCAGTCTCCCAACATGCTGGGATTACAGGCTTGAGCCACCGCGCCCGATCTCGTATGTCTTCTTTTGAGAAGTGTCTGTTCATGTCTTTTGCCCACTTTTTAATGGGACTGTTTTGTTTTCTTTCCTTCAGCACATTTGAGATCCTCGTAAATCCTGGATTTTAGGCCTTTGTCAGATACACAGTTGACAAATATTTTTTCCCATTCTATGCACCGTCTCCCCGCTGTCTTGATGGTTTCTTTCACTTTGCAGAAGCTTTTCAGTTTAATGAGGTCCCACTTGTCTATCTTATCAAGCAGATACATTTTCTAAAATTCTTTCTAAAGAACATATCCTTGGGCCAGGCACAGCGGATCACACCTGTCGTCCCAGCATGTTGGAAGGCCGAGGCCAGAGGATCACTTGAGCCCAGGAGTCTAAGGCTACAGTGAATTATGATGGCACCACTGCTCTCCAGCCTGGGCCACAGAGCAAGCCCTGGCTTCGGATATATATATCTCTCTCCTTCATCTCTGTGGAGAAGCACTGGGCATGTGGTACTCCAATTTAGCATTTTCACCAAAATAATAAATAGAGATAATAAAGAATGTCAGAAATCCCAGATTCCTTTAATATCAAAAGTCACAATGAAAAATATGCCAGCTGTTACGTTGGAACACTGCCCACCTAAACAGCTGGATCTGGGAAATGTCTACACATCCCTGCAGCTGTCATGATGTGGCCTGGGACCACAAGGAAAAAGTTCAACAGACCCAGGCAGTGATGGCTTTGTGCCAACTTGGTCATCTCATCTGGTCCTCCGTGGTCACATGACAGAGCCTCACCCCCCACATGTGCATTTGTGTGTACACACAGGCGGGGACACACACACACACACACACACACACACACACACACACACACAGATTCCCAATCATTCCCGGTACAGCCCCAGGGCTGGCCCATTAAACGTAAGCATGACGCTGGACATGGTGGTTCACACCTATCATGCCAGCACTTTGGGAGGTGGAAGCAAGAGGATAGCATGAGCCCAGGGGTTCAAAACCAGCCTGAGCAACTTGGGGAGACTTCATCTCTACAGTAAATCAAAATATGAGCTAGGCATGGTGGTGTACGCCTGTGGTTCCAGCTACTTGGAAGGCTGAGGCGGAAGGATAGCCTGAGCCCAGCAGGTTGAGGCTGTGGTGGCCATGAGTATGCCACTGCACTCCAGCCTGGGTGACAGAGTGAGACTCCAACTCAAAAAAAAAAAAAAAGAAAGAAAGAAAGCAAACATGGACAACGGGAAGTCCCTACAAGAAATCCTTAGTTTTTTCTGTAAATGTTATAATACTTTGAATTTAATAATCTGTATCTTATAGAAAAGCTGGGAAGAGAAATGCCAGTTTTGGGTTTTTTCTTTTTTTAATTGTAGAGACAGGGATCTTACTATGTTGCCCAGAACTGGTCTTGAGCTCCTGGCCTCAAGTGATCCTCCCATCTCACCTCCTAAAGTGCTGGGACTACAGGTGTGAGCCACCACACTCAACCAGAAATTCCACTACGAAAGTGACTTTCCATAGCCCAGAGTATCTGCTTTCTCCTTTTATCCCTCCTAGAGACAAAACGTATTTGGAGAAAGAGATTTTCTTTATTAAATGCATGAAAGTTTGTGTTTGTTTTATGATAGTCTCTTTTTTTTTCTCCCTTACCCTTGGATAGTTGCATTCTCTTGACATATAGACAGCCTGTCTGCCTGGATTTGGACCCCAGCTCTGTCAGTCACTAGCCGGGCAACATTGGGCAAGTTGCTAAACCTCCGTGATATCATTTTCATCTGTAAGACAAGGATAGTATTGAGGATGGCTATCTGATGGTATCATCTTGAGGATTTTTTTTTGAGTCGAGGTCTCACTCTGTGGCTGGAGTGCAGTGGCATGATCACGGGTCCTGGACTCAGGCCATCCTTCCACCTCAGCCTCCCGACTGCCTGGGACTACAGATGAGTGTCAACACACCCAGCTAATTTTTGATTTTTCGTAGAGATGAGGTTTCACTATGTTGCCTAGGCTGGCATCATGAGGATTAAATGAGTTTCTACATATGGACATTTAGAAATGTGTCTGACCCTTAACAATTTCTTAATAAATATTTCCTATTATTACTATAACTCATATTTATTTCTAGTTAATCAATGTCTTTTTTTTTTTTTTGAGTTGGAGTCCCTCTCTGTCACCCAGGCTGGAGTGCAGTGGCACACTCACAGCCACCCCAGTGTCAACCTGCTGGGCTCTGGTGATCCTTCCACCTCAGTCTTCCAAGTAGCTGGAACTACAGGCACATGCTACCATGCCCAGCTAACTTTTGATTTATTGTGGAGATGAGGTCTCACCAAGTTGCCCGGGCTGGCCTCAAACCCGCAGGGCTTGGGCAGTCCACTCGCCTCAGCCTCTCAAAGTGCTGGGATTACATGCTGAGCCACCGAGCCCAGCCGCCAATGTCTTTTAGAAACATCTTTATTATAATTATAATACATGTTCAGTATGAAACATTCAAACAGTTCAGAAAACTATAAAGAAAAAATAAAATAGTAAAATTCTCCTTCAGAGGAATTCTCTGTGGACACCTTGAACATCCTTCCAGATGGTTCCTGTGTCTGCACCCACGTGGAACCTTCCAGATGGTTCCTGAGTCTGCAACACAGGACACTGTGGATGATGCCTAAGGACCCTTGGGCTTCTCACAGACACTTGTCATAGGACTTGCTTCCTGTGTCTGTGAAAACAGACTCGATGGATCATTTTGTGGGAAGAAGAGGAGTAACAGGGCCTGTGGTCCTCAGCCAAGGGTGATTTTGCCCCCAGGTGACATGTGGCAAGGCCTGAAGACATTACTGGAGGAGGGAGGTGCCCTTGGCATCCAGTGGGTAGAGGCCAGAGACACTGTTAAACATCCCACAGTGCCCAGGACAGCCCCCACATGGCCACGAAGTATCCAGTCCAGAAAGTCAATAGCGCGGAGATCGGAAAATCCTGCCTCGGGTGGTTTCATTTCTAGGAGATAATATAGACCCAGTGGTGCCAAAAACACATTTTAAGCGATGCTATCTATGTATGACTTTTCAAAGTTGAATTGAATGACCGTAGCAATGTGTAGTGTGACGATCACTCAAAAGATGGCATTCATCAAATGAATGCTTGGCGTCACCAGGCGACAGGCGGGACCATCAGAGAAAATGGCAAAACACAATTGTCGTTCGAGGAGCACAAGACCATTTTGAAGTGGTATCGGAAGTTCGAGAAGGTTGTGGAAGGACAATGACAATGGAGGTGTGAGTACGGAACAGAACCTCCACATGCCTGACAACTGCACGCATTTGTGATGAGTTTGAGACACCTGGTCCTGTGTGATGCGCACCGGGGAAGACCCGGAGGCCTTGCACAGCAACAAGTCCTGCAGTTGTTCATGGTCTTTGGAAGTATCTGGACACTGATGGGAACCACCACGAGCACCTCTTGTGATTGCAGAAGTCACACATACCTTGTATTCATCTTTTGTTCTTGGGCTATGGTGAGGATTACAATTTTAATACAGTTTTTTCCTTTCTTACAATGTGTATACACATCTCTATTCTAACGAGGAGAGTCTGTCTGCTGTTACACCTGGGATGTGTGTACCTGTGGTTTAACTTTTAGAGTACTTTTGGTTTTCAAATAATGCCTGCCTCACGGCGCCCCCCCTGCCCCGGCTCCTCCAGGGGTCTTGTGGGTCCATCCAAGTCCCAGCGACTAAAGCGGTCACACCTGGTGCAGCAGGTGGGGGAACCCCTACAGGCTGCAGCTGTTGTGACAGCCAAGGCTCAGCTGACCGGCCCACCTGATGAAGAGGGAGGAAGAGAAGAGGGCATGAGCAACTTTGCTTTTTCACAAGCCAACAATCTCTTTCTTCACCACCATTTTCTGTGATGATTAGAAAGGTAATATTGATTTCAAATTAGCCATTCCCTTTTTCTAATAAAAATAACTTTTTTACCCTGATGATGACCGTAACACAGGCTTGTTGATAAACATTCAAATGAAATAGAGACATTTTGCTGTGGTGAGAATTTCTGCTGTGGAGTCTTTTTAAGAGATCTGTGGCCCAGGGCCAGGTGGCTCACACATGTAATCCCAGAGCTTTGGGAGGCCAAGGCAGGAGGATCACTTGAGCCCAGGAGTTTGAGACCAACCTAGGTAACAGAGCAAGACCCTCATCTCTACAAAAACAAAAAACCAGGTTTTTGTTGTTGTTGTTGTTTTTTGAGTTGGAGTCTCACTCTGTCGCCCAGACTGGAGTGCAGTGGCCGCTCCCGGCCACCACAGCCTCGGCCTACTGGGCTCCTGCCATCCTTCCGCCTCAGCCTTCCAAGTAGCCAGAATTACAGGCATGCGCTACCACGCCCGGCTGATTTTTTGATTTATTGTAGAGATGAGGTCTCGCTGCCCAGGCGGGTCTCGAACCCGCGGGCTCAGGCAATACATTCACCTCAGCCTCCCAAGCCCTGCTAAAACCAGTTTTTTAATTAGCCGAGTGTTTTGGCACACACATCTGTAGTTGCAGCTACTTGGAAGACTGAGGTGGAAGGATCACTTGAGCCCAGGAGTTCAAGGCTGTAGTGAGCTCCAGCTCAGGTGTCAGAGCAAGACTGTGTCTCAGAAATGAAAAAAACGGAAATGAAAAAAAAAGTTCTGCTGGAGCATTGAGAAGCCCACCTCTCAGTGTGCCCTGGAGGCAGGAGAAGCTAGCCTGGATATAGTCCCTGTCAGTCATCTTGGGCACAGAGGAGGAAGGGGGTGGCCCCAAGGTGGAACAGCATACTGAGAGGGTTGGAACAGACTGCTTTTTGTCTAGCTGTCTTCTAGGGCAGGACAGGCCTCCTGTTCTTTAAAATAGTTAAAGGGGACAGACTTTTCTAGCCAAGGGCTGGGAAAGCTGTGCAGGGGAATATCTGATGATTTCTAAATGTTATCTCAAAAAGAAAAGAAAGTGGCTTTGTTGAGAAACGGCCCGGAGTGTCTGCTCCAGGAGTGGAACCTTCCACTCCTGACTCTAGAAAAAGGCACCACTGATGCATTCAGGTCCTGTCAAGGAGAAAGGCATCCTATGACCTTTGACCAGAAAGCCCCCTGGGACACACAGAATCAAGCTATACCCGCCTGTTTGTCCATGACCAGCAAGTTTCCACAGAGACAAATAGAGAACCAGGACGCAGTGGCCACCATGGCCTCCACGATGAGGAGGATGCAGCTGAGTGTACTCGAATGTTGTCTACGATGGATATTTCACTAAAGTGACAGCAGGCAGCAGCCACGGAATTCGATCTTTTTTGACACTTACCTGGGATGGTTTCCTGGAGTGGAATTGCTGGGTCCGAGGTGTCAGAGCTTCAAAGGCAAGCTTCAGAGAAGGCAGAGACATTTGGGGTACAGTGGGGATGGGGTGCATTTTATTTTATTATTATTTATTATCTATTTATTATTTATTTATTTTATTATTATTTATTATCTATTTATTTATTTTGAGTCGGGGTCTCACTCTGTTGCCCAGGCTGGAGTGTGGTGGGGGTGGGGTGAGGAAAGAGGGGAGCACTTTATTATTTTATTTTTATTTATTTATTGATTTATTTGTTTATTTGAGTTGGGGTCTCACTCTGTTGCCCAGGCTGGAGTGCAGTGGCACAATCACGGCTCACTGCAGCCTCGACCTTCTGGGCTCAGGTGATCCTCCCTCTTCAGCCTCCCACGTAGACAGGACTACAGGTGTGTGCCACCACACCCAGCTAATTTTCTGATTTTTTTTTTTTTTTTTTGTAGAGATGAGGACTCACTATGTTGTCCAGGCTGGTCTCACACTCTGGGACTCAAGCCCTCTGAATGGGAGCGTTCTAAAAAAAGAAATCCTGGAAGAAGACTTGATCCCAGGACCCAATGTTGTGACCAAGGCTTGCTTCACCGCAGCTGCTGGAAGGGAGTGAGGCTGTCAGCCAGGCCAGCCTGATGGCAGGAGCCGCCCCCTCCTCCCTCTGGCAGGACCCAGGTCATGTCTCAGGCCCAGGACACAGCACCCTCTCGCATCGCGATGTTTGCAGACCATGGACACCTTGCCCCGCCTGCCCCAGGCCTCCTGGGAGTCAGAGGAAGTTGCTGACTTGTCCCCTGGGGGAATAATTGTCTTAGTTTTAAGGTGGCCTGTGGCGGCTTTGTCAGCAGATTCAGGGCTTTGGGCTGAGTAATCCTTTGGCGTCTGCCCCAGCAGCTGGTGATCACAGATCGGGGGCTGCTCCCCCCAGCCCTGGTCTGTGGGGCTCTGGTGTCCGGTCCCCTGCACTGCTCTGGGCTCTGGCCAACCTGACCTGCCAAAGCCCCGAGGGCCAGGCCCAGAGAGGCTTTCGGTGGCCCCACATGACAAAAACGTCCCAATAAACAGTCAGATCAGGGTCAAGCACCACGGGTGTCTTTTATTTAGATGGGGCTGGGACTTTTGTGTGCTTGGGTTTTTTCTTGTTTTTGTCATTCTGAGTCATACACATCCCCTACACAATCTAGGAAAATGTGGACCGGTTGGAACCCAGACTTCCTCTAAGTGCCTTGGGAGCCTCACACCCGGCTAACCTGACAAGCTAACGTTTTTCCCTGGAAACTTCCATCTGGACTCAGGAGAGAAAGTTGACCCAGAGAGGGGTTCAACATAAGGATAAGATCTTGGCCCTGGACAAGATCGCTCTAGAAGAAGCAGCGAACAGATGGGCTGGGAAGTCAGGGAAGGCAGCCTGGAGGAGGTGAGCCCAGAACAGGCCTTGAAGGATGGAAAAGGACCAGACGGATAAAGCTGGAGGGACCAGACCCGCAGGCTCAGCTGCTTCTCCTGGACCCGCGACCTCCTCAGAGAGAAGGAAAGCTCTCCACACCTCCCCTCTGCCTGCCCAGCCTCCTCCCCCCACCCACACGGAGTCACTTCCTTTCATCCCACACAACCCACGAGAGGACACCATCCTCCCCACCTCCCCATCCTACCCATTTTAGAGAGGGTGCAACAGAAAGCAGCGGGTGGAGTAACGCGCCCCAGTCACACGACCACAAAGCCAATCTGCAAGGAGGATGCTGGCCCCGGGGCTCCCCAACTCCTTCCAAGGACCCCTCTGCAGTCTGGGGTGGCCCCTCCCCTGTGTGCTCCGGCAACCAGCCCCTTAGACCTGCTCAGGTGTGTACCCGAGATGCAGGGGTGGGCAGGGTTCAAGTCTCACCTGCCTTACCCTTGACCCTCTCACCCCCAGGCTCTTTCTCCTCTGTTTCCCCTTTTTTTTGTTGTTATTGGAGTCTCACTCTGTCGCCCAGGTTGGAGTGCAGTGGCATGCTGCTCATGGCCACTGCAGCCTCAACCTGCTGGGCTCACGAGATCCTTCCACCTCAGCCTTTCAAGTAGCTGGGACTACAGGTACATGCCACCACACCCAGGTAACTTTTTCATTTATTGTGCAGACTGGTCTCGAACCCACGTACTCTGGCACTCCTCTCACCTTGGCCTCCCAAAGTACTGGGATTATAGGCGTGAGCCACAGTGCCTGGCCGCTATCTCCCATTTTAAAAGGAACTCCTCTTTCCCTAAAGTATTTTTCTGTAAATAGCTGCCTTGGCTGGGCAGGGTGACTCATGCCTGTTATTCTAACACTTGAGGAGGCCGAGGTTGGAGGATTGCTTTGAGCCCAGGAGTTCAAAACCAGCCTGAGCAACGTAGCAAGACCGCATCTCTACAAAAAAATTTGCTGGGCGTGGTGGGGTGCACCTGTGGCCCCAGCTACTGGGGAGGCTGAGGTGGGAGAATCGCTTGAGCCCAGGAGGTTGAGGCTATGGTAAGCTGTGATCGTGCTGCTGTGCTCCAGCCTGAGCAACAGAGTGAGACCCTGCCTCAAAAAAAAATGCCTTGACTGGGGAGAAAAACCTTGCCTTAATATTGCCTCAGCCCCCTCAACCCTGTCTCCATACCCAAAGCAAGGTCTCTGCTTCCGACTCCTCCCTCCCCAGCCCATGGGCTCTCCACTATGTCCAGCCTCTTTTTTTTCTTTTTTAAATTTTAGATTGGAGAGTATAAGTGCAGGTTTGTTACAGAGGTATACTACATGATGCTGAGGCTTGGCTCCTGTTGAACCCATCACACAAAATAGTGAATGTGGAACCCAATGAACAGGTTTTCAACCCTTGCCCCATTTCCTTCTCCCAGGTGCCTATCATTGGTGGGCTGGATAAAGAAAATGTGGTAGACCAGGCATTGTGGCCCATGTCTGTAATCCTAGCACTTTGGCTAGCTGTAGCAGGAGGATCGCTTGAGGTCAGGAGTTTGAGACCAGCCTGGGCAACAGAGGAAGACTCTATCTCTACCAAAGATTAAAAAAACAATAAAGAAAATGTGGTATGTATGTGTGTGTTATACACACACACACACACACACACACACACACACACACCATGGAATATTACGCAGCCATGAAAAAGCATGAAATCTTTTGCGGCTTCCTTCTGAATAGCTCCCCAAGGTCACCAGTTCTGCCTGCCGCTGATACCAGAGAAGGCTGTTTGGCTCATGCCTCTCCTTCCTAGAGCGTGTCCTGGTGCCAAGCAGGTGTTTGAGGTTCAGATGCAGTTTGAAAGCCCCCTCTCCATTCCCAGCCTCTCACCACTCAGTAGCTGTGTGGCTGATGCAAACGACTTCACCTCTCTGATTCAGTTTCCTCATCTGTGGGCAAGGTTAATAAGGGTGATGGCCCATGCACAGGGTTGCTGTGAAGTTTGAATATGATATTGAAAGCATTTGTGGAAGGACTCTTTCCGTTTGCCTTCTTGGTGACCCCGTGGGACACGTGTCATGGTGATGCCACCATCCTTGAATCCTCCCAGGACACTTTGACACCATCCCGAGCTTCCCTCTGAGTGGCTGACGCCCTTGGTCATCAACTTGTCCTCAGCTCAGTCTCCAGGGTCCAAGACCCTTGGCCTCAGCCTTAAGCACTTTTGTCCCTGCACGAGTTTGCTCCGGGGGACCCCCTAACCCCAGGGTTTCGGGTACCACCTCTGGGGACCAGCTGGCTTGGTGGCATGGAGTTGGGATCCATAGTGGAACTTGGGGGGGTCTGTGGGGAGCCTCTAGGGGCAGAGGCGCAGGCAGGGGTCTGATGTGGTTTTGGAAGTGTGACTGTGTGTGAATCGCCCAAGGGGGTACAACAGTCTGATGCGGCCGAGCCCTGGTGCACCGAGGTGGTAAGTCAAGGCACAGAGCTGTGTTCTGGAAGAACTGGGAGAGATGGGCTTCCAGGAAGGAGGGTGTGGCCAGTCAGGTTCGGGGGTGCCCTTGGCTGGGGTGCTGAGGTGGAGCTGGAGACCTCTTCAGGGGAGATTCCCAGGGGGCTTCCTTGCAGGGAGGGATGAGGACAGCGGAGAGGAGGGAAGGTGAGAGGGCCCAGCCCGGTGGCCTCGATCTTCTGAGGCTCCAGAAAGCGGATTACCTGGCAAAGCCCCTAGAGCTGACTTCCCAAATCCCCAATAGTGCTTCCCTGTCACAGTGAGGGTTAACCCCACTTACATAAGGGCCAGACCCCACCCCTGGCCCCTAACTCCATGATCCTTCCAGAAGCTTCCCCTGCCCCCTTCTCCTCGGGCTGTAAGGTTGGGGCAAGCCTGCCCCAGTCAGCCCCAGAGGTGGGCTCAGTTGGCCGAGGGTGGGGGGTCCATGGGGCAGCAGGTGAGTTGGGGGCAGAGGAGCAGGTAAGGGAACGGCTACTTTCTGAGTGTCCCCCATGATCTTGTGACCCTGAAGGGTAACCGCCCATCCTTGATGATGCTCTTACTGAGTACTAGGCTCTGAAACACATTTCCTGAATATGTTTGGTTTCCCCAAGGACACCACAAGACAGGTACTTTTTGTCATCCTTTTCTACAGAGGAAGAAACTGAAGTTCAGGCAGGTCAAGTCATTTGCTCAGGGACCCGTGTCTGGTCTGTGACAGAGAAGGGATCTGCATCTGGATTTGTCTCTGCTTTCTCCACTCTCCCCAGTAGGGCCTGGGACTCCATCTAAGGAGACATAGACTCTCCTCTCCTCCCCAAAGAGCCACCCCTGGGCCCAAGCTGGGAGGACTGGGCCTGGGGTCAGGGCAGGGAACCTGTCGGGAGAAAGAGGAAGGGACCGAGAGCCTGGGCCAGGCTCAGGATGGCTGTGTCCCCTCCCCTCCTCCTGTCATGCAGGTCCAGCTCCCAGGTGGAAAAGCACCTGCCACCCCCAGACCTGAAGGGAAACCCTCCAGGCAGGCCCTAGGCCCCCTCCTTCAGGCCAGCCTCAAATCCTCCATGGGACTTGTCGGAGAGCCTCCTCTGTGCGGGGCCTCTGGGGACTGCTAGCCTTCGAGGGGAGGCAGATCCTCAGTCGTGAGCCTCAAGCAGTCCCTCTTTGAGGGACTGGGGTGAGAACCACTGGGCTAGAGAGCTGGGTCTACCTAGGACCCAGGGGGAGCCACATGTAAGGACCCACCTGGCACTGGGACCCACAGGCACTGGCCTCACACTCTTGCCACAGACCCGCGCCAAACAGCTCAAAAAGATTAAGGCCCTTGGGGGAAGTGGGAGTCCCCACCTCCCTCCGAGAATTGGCATGGACAGGATAACAGGCTGAAGGGCCCTAGGGACACTGGGCTGCCCAGAACGGGTGTGGGGGCAGCAGCACTGACCGGCTCCGGGGGCACCTTGGTAACGCCACAGGTATGGCGGGTTGATCCCCTGTGGAGACAGTAAAGATTAAGAGGATCATAAATTGCGTCCTGCAGCCGCCCTGGGAGAAATCTCCTCAAGCCAGAGCCGCCGCTGCGAGGGGCTTCAGGAACTTGAAGCAGTGCTTGAGTTCAGACAGAGTTCAGGCAGGGAGGCAAGGTGGCACGGAGGCAGGAAAGAGAGGCAGAGACACACAGAGAGAGACAGACGGAGGAGAGATACAAAGACGCTGGGAGACTGCTGGGGAGAGGGAGAAGTCGAGATCGTAGAAGGATTGGGACACACACACAGAGACAGAGGCACAGAGACTGAGGCAGAGGCGGCTGGCTCAGCAACCCAGGAGGCCTCCCAGGAGGTGGCAGGCGGGCACAGCCCAGGACCTGGCCACAGCACCCATGAGCTCCACTGTGGCTGCTGCTGCACCTGCTGCGGGGTCTGCCTCCCGGAAGGAGTCTCCAGGCAGGTGGGGCCTCGGGGAGGACCCAACAGGTATGGCTTTGCCTGGAGTAGGGCCGGGGTCCTGCAGGGGAGGGGGCAGAGGCTTGCAGGGACCGTGCAAGGAGTCAGAGCCACTCAGCCCTTGCCCCGGGGGCTGCAGGTAAGAGGGGAGGGAGCCTGCTGACAAACCCAGAATCCCAGGAAGGCGGGGACCAGCAAAGCCAGGATGGGGCAGGAAGGAAGAGAGGCCCCCTTTGGGCTTATCGCCTAAAAGGCCCCTGGTGGTGTCGTTGGGAATGTCTTTGTGGGGCGATGGAGCCTGAAGCCACCTCCAGAGAAGGTTGGGAGTTGGGGCAGTGGAGGCAGGACTGAAAACTGGCCACTGGGTGTGGCGGGGGGCAGAAGCTGGAGGGCCATGTCATGTGGGATGCTTGCTTGCCAGATGGCATGTTTATGTGGGAGGGCGGGGCCGTCTGGAGGCTGGTGGGAGTGTGAACCCTGCCCCCCATCCCAGGTGTGGGCCCCTCGCTCCAGTGCCGAGTCTGCGGCGACAGTAGCAGCGGGAAGCACTATGGCATCTACGCCTGCAACGGCTGCAGCGGCTTCTTCAAGAGGAGCGTGCGGCGGAGGCTCATCTACAGGTGACAGAGGCCACCCTGAGGGAGGCCACCCTGCTGGGTTCCTGTCCCCCAGGGAGTGCGCCTGTGAGGGGTGGGGGCTGTTCAGGGTGGAAGGGGCTCCCGCAAAAGGGGCCACACCCACAGCCCAGGGCCTGCACGGGACACTGAGACCAGGGCTCCCCCTCGCCTGCAGGTGCCAGGTGGGCTCAGGGATGTGCCCAGTGGACAAGGCCCATCGCAACCAGTGCCAGGCCTGCCGGCTGAAGAAGTGCCTGCAGGCGGGCATGAACCAGGATGGTGAGTGGGGGGTGGGGCTGCCTGGAGGAGGTGACGGAGGAGATGGCACTGGGACGGTGTGGTGTCCTGACCCTCCCTGCTTCCCCAGCCGTGCAGAATGAGCGCCAGCCCCGAAGCACAGCCCAGGTCCGCCTGGACAGTGTGGAGCACGACGCTGAGTCCCGGCCTGAGCCCCTGGTGGCTCCCCCGGCCCCAGTGGGGTCCAGCCCACGGGGCCCCACACCCATGTCTGCAGCCAGAGCCCTGGGCCACCACTTCATGGCCAGCCTCATCACAGCTGAAACCTGTGCTAAGCTGGAGCCGGAGGACGGTGAGCAAGAGGGGGCCGAGGGCCAGGTTGGGGAGCCTCAGTTCCTGGGTCACAGTCGGACCTTGATCCTCACACCCGAGCCCTCCTTGCGGCCTCCACGGAGCTGGCACTGAGATCACAACCTCCTCCGACAGCTGATGAGAACATCGATGTCACCGGCAATGACCCTGAGTTTTCCCCGTCTCCGTACTCCTCTTCCTCCCCCTGCGGCCTGGACAGCATCCACGAGACGTCGGCGCGCCTGCTGTTCATGGCCGTCAAGTGGGCCAAGAACCTGCCCGTATTCTCCAGCCTGCCGTTCCGGGATCAGGTACCGTCAGGGCTGGCCCCGGGGGAGTTGGGCTGGGCTGGCGTCAGGTGGTCCCGAGAGTCAGCCAGATAGGAGCACCGTGCCAGTGTGAATGGAGATCCCACAGCTTGGATGGTGATGGCTGGGGACACGGTGACGGTTGGGGGTGCATGCTCAGTGGATGATGGCAGGCGTCATCATTACCTAGGAACTGATGATGGCCAGGGACCCCCCCGCCAGGCACTGGGGACTTGAAGGCAGGGCCTACAACTTCTTGGGTCTTCCTGCCTCCTAGAAGACCCTCAGGCCCCGTGTACATTCTGCAGGTGACGAGCAACCTGCACCCCCCAAACACGCATGGCTGACTTTAGACCCCTTGGAGCTCGCTTGCCTGTGACTCCAGGATTTGTGTTTCAGCCCAGCCTCTTGGCCACTGGACGCCCCTCTGGGCTTCTAATGGGCAAACAGATCCCTCATGAAAACCCTGGGGGTCTCAGCCCCTTGGCCAGCCTGTGTGTTTCGACAGAGCAACTCAAAAGAGTCAGGCCAAGTCTCTGAAGTATACCCATGGGGTGTGTCCCTGGGCCTGCCCAGCTTCCCAGGGCCCTGGGCTTTCCCACGTGTCCAGGTGCAGCTCTGATGGAACACGGAGAGTATGGGAGGGTGGCAGCAGGGCCAAATGGGGCCAAATCCCAGAGCCCTGGGCCCCTGGCTGATGTCAGGCAGAGTTTAGGAGAACATTCCTGGTCCCTGAGACAGCCCTTCCATTCCTAGGGGGCCTGAGCGAGTGGCAGAGGCTAAGCTAGAGAAGCTGGGTGTTAGCTGTCATACTCACACCCTCTCTGAGCACAGGTGATCCTGCTGGAAGAGGCATGGAGTGAACTCTTCCTCCTCGGAGCCATTCAGTGGTCTCTGCCTCTGGACAGCTGTCCCCTACTGGTGCCGCCTGAGGCTCCCGCGACCGGCAGCACTCAGGGCCGGCTCACACTGGCCAACATGGAGACGCGCATCTTGCGGGAGACCATCTCCCGGTTCCGGGCATTAGCGGTGGACCCCACGGAGTTCGCCTGCATGAAGGCGCTGGTCCTCTTCAAACCAGGTAGCCGAGGCTCAGGCCAGGCCCTCCCGAAGGCTGGCTGGGAGGAAACATCGGCATTCCGGAGACTTCTTCTGCCTCCCACTCTCCCTCCACCCCCCTGCCCCCCCACCCTGCATGTGTGTAGATGTATGCAAGCCTCTGGGGAGGGGGAGGGAGGAGCAGGTGGGCTGGGCTCCCTGTCCTGACACCCACCTCCTGGCTGATGGACAGGGCTGGGGCAGGCTCGGGAGGCCCGGGAGAGGAGCTCATGGTGCTGCCT
This sequence comes from Cephalopachus bancanus, assembly GCA_027257055.1. NCBI lineage: Eukaryota > Metazoa > Chordata > Mammalia > Primates > Tarsiidae > Cephalopachus > Cephalopachus bancanus. The sequence goes on along the minus strand of JAPVLO010000288.1, from coordinate 555,509 downwards.
CTCCCCAGAGACGCGGGGCCTGAAGGACCCAGAACATGTGGAAGCCCTGCAGGACCAGTCCCAGGTGATGCTGAACCAGCACAGCAAGGCCCACCACCCTGGCCAGCCTGTGAGGTGACGGGGCATATGCCCACCCACCTGTCTGTCCTTTCCCATCTCTACCCTCTGCCCGCCTTTCTGACACCATCTCAGGGCTCTACAGCTTAGATAGGACAAAGGTCTTGGTTCAGCCAGCACCAAGCCAGCCTCTACTGTGTGCCAGGCACAGGGCCAGGCCCCAGGAGCGGGGCCCAAACTGTGCAAAAAACAAAGCTGCTGTCTTCTGGGGACACCCAGCACAGGGACCACACTGAAGGCAGAAACTACCCTAGGCAGGTATGGAGGGTTATCTGGCGGAGGCAGAGAGCTCCCCCCCCGGTGTGGGGAAGGACAAAGCTGAATTTGGAGGGGCTTTGTGGAGGCAGGACTGGACTTGGAAGGGTTTAGAAGAGAAAACATCATCGACAAAGTGAGAGAGACAGGAAAGAATAGATGTATTCTTAGGACAAGAGTCCCATTAGAAGGTACAACAGTAAGAAGGTGTAAGGTTAAGCCAGAAAGTCTCCCTGGGACCAGCCTGCTCAGGGCTTTGAATGCCAGCCACAGGCCACATCTGACTTGGGAGGCAGAGGGGAGCCATGGCAGATTTTTGAACTGGAGATTGTCATACACAGGGTTGGGCCATATGCAGACTGGCATGGTAGTGAGTGCAGAGGATACTACCAGGGAGGGGACGGCAGCTCCTGCCACCCTCTAGGGGGTTCCACGGAGCTCTGATCTCTGGGCGCGACCATGGGGAGTAGAAGTGAGATGACAGACACAGGAGACCCTGGGAGTTGGAATGGGTCAGCCTCGGTGCTTAGGTAATGGTCAGGAATGAGGGAAGAAGAGCTCTTTGGGAGAGGAGTTATTAAGAAAATAAAAAGGAAAGTCAGGAGGAAGGATGGTTTTGCAAGAACACAGCGAGGTCTGTGGATGTACTGCGGGCATTCTGTCCACTTGCTTCCACCATGCCCGTCATGGCTAGGTTGAGGGGAGTAGCTGCAGCTGAATGTGGCAGAGGAGAGGGGACAGCAGCCAGTGCTCAGGGACTGCCTTGTCTGGGCCAGCTCCAGCAGGTACAGTGGAACTTTGGCTGGCTTGGACCCCCTGGCCTTCAAGGCCTCTGTGGCTGTTCTAGGTCATGTGGTCTCTATTCTCTCGGGGCTCCCAGCAGTTCTCTTTGGAGAAGGGAGTGGACATGGGCGTCCTCAGCTCACCTCTAGTCTGAGAAATGATCCCAAGGAGAAGAGGTCATTTCCCTTTAAGAAGAGTCAGAGTATACAAGGAAGATTTGTGCTGATTATGAGCTTAGGGAGAACAACCGCCCTGACTAGGACTTGACGTAACATCCCAAGAGTGGCCGTCACAGACACTCAGACACCATGTCTTCCTAGGCCAAGTTTCCATTGGGACCAGCTCCCAGTGATGTCCTGGCATATTGGCTATGCGTCAAAATTTCAAAATGCTGATTAAGATTTCCTAGGTTGGCCAGGTGCAGGGGCTCATGCCTGTAATCCCAGCGCTTTGGGATGCCAAGGTGGGAGGATGGCTTAAGGTCAGGAGTTAAAGACCAGCCTGGACAACATAGCCAGACCCAGTCTCTACAGAATAAAAATAAAATATACAGGTGTGGTAGCACATGCCTGTCATCCCAGCTACTCAGGAGGCTGAGGTGGGAGGATCACTTAAGCCCAGGAGTTCGAGGCTGCAGTGAGCTATGATCATAACACAGCACTCCAGCCTGGGCAACAGTGCAAGACCTTGCCTCCAATAATAATAATAATAATAATAATAATAATAATAATATTTCCTGTGTCACTACTTTAGTAGTTCATTGCTTACTGCAGGCAGAACTGAGTGTGAAGATAGTGGTTTAGGGTTCTCTAAGTCAGAATATTTCAGATTTTTAGAACTGCAGTACCCAGAAAGAAATACAAATTCCATCATAACCCAATATACACACACAGAAACTAAGTTCCACCAAATAATTTCTACACTTATTTTGTTCAGGTTACTCTGATATTTCTATTTCTTTTCTTTCTCTTTCCTTCTTCTTCTTCTTTTTTTTTTTTTTAGAAAAGGCTGATTGTGATACATTGAATTTAATTTCAGATCCCCTCAGTGGCTGGTACCTCCACTTTATAAAAAGTTTATCTAATTGACTTTACAGCTATTTCTTCTTCCCACTCCCTCAATCAGACAAACAGAAGTGGAAAGGTAGACGGGAGGGGGTTTTGACCACTCCATGTCACTCCCTTGGCCCCAGCAAGAGAAAGGAAGTCCTCAGGGCAGCAAAGGCTATTCTGCAGATCACTGAGTGGTGGGGGATCTTCCCAGAAATCCTCATGGTGGGCTGAGCATGGGGCTGTCCTGCTGTGGAGTGGCCTCCTTGACCTTGGGCTTTGACTTCGGCCATCAGGGAAGATTTGATCCCCCCATCACCTATCTCCTGGGGCTTCAACATCCACCTTTTGGTCACTGGGCATACCTGTTTTAACAAATTATTTAAAACTACAGTAATTTTTTTTTCTGAATAAGTATCTCAGCCACCAAAATTATCCTTCAACTTCAGAACGTTTTCAGAGCCTCCCATCATCCTAGGTAGTTTACAGATGAGAATTGTGAGAGTTTTTACTGCTATATATTCATATATAGATGACTGGGCAGGGTGGCTCACGCCTATAATCCCCCAGTACTTTGGGAGGCTGAGGCAGGAGGATCACTTGAAGCCAGGAGCTTGAGACCAGCCTGGGCAACCATAGAGAGACCCAAACAAACAAAAAAATAATTAGCTGGGCATGGTGGTGTGTGCCTATAGTCCCAGCTACTCGTGAAGCTGAGCCCAGGAGGTAGAGGCTGCTGTGAGCTATGATTGTGCCACTGTACTCCAGTCTGGGAAACAGAGCAAGATCCTGCCTCAAACAAACAAATATTTATCTATATGATTATAATCCTCATATATATGATTAATAATATATTCATATGCAGGTAATTCTTGACTTACCGTGGGATTATGTTCTGATAAACCCACTGTTTGGAATTTGAAAATGCATTTTCAGACATCACCCCATTGTAAGTCCTGAATGCTCCTCACTTTCTCACCATGGTAAAGTTGAACCAACTGTAAGATCAGTATAAAATAATTTCTCACTTTATAATCTTTACACATAACGAACGACATTTACTCCCCATTTTCGTTAACGCTCCTGAAGCAGTGGGGAGGCTCGCGATGGGGCATGGGGGTGGAGGCAGCTTCTCCAGGGAACCGGGCCCTTCCTGAAAATTCCCCAGCTGGTCCTGGGTCTTCTCCTCTCCTCTCTTCCTGCCCTGCCTTTCCTGGGAGAGCACCACCCCCCGGGACCCACGCTCAGATGCTGAGAATAAGACGAATACTGTCCTCTCGCCTGCCTAGGTTCGGGAAGCTGCTCCTCCTCCTCCCATCTTTGAGGTTTATCACTTCTGAACGCATCGAGCTCCTCTTTTTCCGCAAGACCATAGGGAATACACCGATGGAGAAGCTCCTTTGTGATATGTTCAAAAATTAGAGGGAATGGAAGTAAAATGCCCACCACCACACTGGAAACCAATCTATGAGGGCTCGGCATCCTCCTGCCCTTTGAACCCACAATCCCACATGTAGGTATTTGTACCTAGAAGAAATGTCCTCCAGACGATAGAGGAATATTCATAGCAGTTTTATTCATAAGAGTCCCCAACTGTACATTGATGGTAGAATGGATTAATACATTGGGGTGTATTCCTATAATGAAAAACAGCAATAAAAAAGAATGAATTACTGATGCATGTAAAACATGGATACATTTCACAGACATAACACTTGAATGAAAGCAGCCAGGCACAATTCCCTTTATGCAAAGCAAGAACCAGCGAGACTAACTGATGGTAATAGAAGTTGGCATAGTGGTTGCTTCTGGGTGGGGGATGGGTTAGGAAGGGGCCCAAGGATCCTTTTAGAGTACTGGGAACACTCCTCATTTTGATCTGGGCAGTGGCTTCCCAAATGTATTCATACAAAACAATTCATTGAGCTGTGCACTTAGGACTTGTGCATTTCACTGTATTTTGTTAGATCTCAATTAAAAAGTTAAAAAACAAAAACAGAAAATCCAGCGAGTATGGCCAAGACTCTCTCTTCAAGGACACTGAAGGAATGCAAGGTTTTAGGATTCCCCGTGGCTTCCATGCCACGTCAGAGTCCAGGTGTGATGCATTCAAGCTTGGGGGACAATCTCCTGTGGGACTCAACACCCAACTTCTCTGCCAACGTCACCCTGCCATCCCATGGTTCACCGTCTTCACCTTCCTCATCGGCGTAGGTCATAGGTCGAGGTGAGTTCCTTTCAGCGCAATCACTTTCCTTGAAAGGGCTCCCATCACTTCTTAGTTCTTTATGGAAAGGTGAAGCTCAGGCATGCCTTGTCCTTTTCAAACACAGACCCAGAAGACCCAGAAAATAGTTAAGTTTCAAAAGTTAATACATATCAGGCAATGTCTCCAGCAGGCAGTGGGCTGAGCACTTTCAAATTATGTACTCCTCAGATTAACTCTGAGGGACCAATCATCTCCATTTATAAGTCAAAAAACAGAGGCTTAGAGAGGACTCAGACCTTGGTGTGACTCAAGGCTGCTTAACTGACACTGCCTCCTCCCCATTCCCTCCTCCCCCTTGAGATCAGTTGAATAATTCGGCTGCGTTTTCTGCCTTCAGAGAGTAAGTGCTTGAAATTGAGAAGGAAAAGTTTATGTGAGAAATCTGAGACATCCCAGGGGTTCCCTGCCCTTTGGCCTTGTGTTTGATTTCCCTAGCTGATAGAGACAGCCTTGTCTGCTCTGGAAATGACAACAGCTAGGCTGGTGCCCAGAGAAGAGAGAGTATGGCAAATACTCCCATCTTAAGCCCTTTTTACTTCAGCATTCAAACACTTTGATGGCTGGGCACGGTGGCTCATGCCTGAAGTCCCAGCACTTTGGGAGGCTGAGGTGGGAGGTCCACTTGAGGCCAAGAATTTTAAGACCAGTGTGGACAACATGGTGAGATCCCATCTCTATTAAAAAAACAAAACAACTGACTGGGCATTGTTTCGGTCTGGGAGGCCAGGGTGGGAGGATTACCTGAGCCCAGGCATTCAAGACCAGCCTGGGCAACTTGGCGAGACTCTGTCTCTATAATAAATCAAAACATTAGCCAGGTGTGGTGGCATACGCCTGTATTTCCAGCTATTTAGGAGGCTGAGGTGGGAGACTCACCAGAGCCCAAAGGTAGAATGCTGCAGTGAGTTGTGATCGTGCGACTGCACTCCAGCCTGGTGACAGAGACCCAACTTAATAACAGACAGCCAAACAAACAAAAAAGATGAGATTCTCCATCCTCAGCATCAGAGTGGCCTTGGTAACTTGGGCCATCTAATGTCTATAAAGTCATTTTACTTTCTAATTTCCTATTCAAAGTTTTATCCACAAGATTTAAGGCCTAGACACAGACACCTCATCAAGAAATATGGTTGAAATATGGCCAAAGGAGCCCTGCACATTTATCTTATGGTCTGGCCTTTAAGGACATGCTGATGTTCACAGGTCAGGGTCTGAGATGTGTGAGCTTAGCACGTCGACATTGGGGAAAAGATGTAGGGCTCTCCAGGAGGAAGTCTTGGAGATGCAGAGAAGGCACATTGTCTGCTGGCAACCTGGCATCAATGCCACCCCTTCCCCCCTTCTAAGGGCTCTTCATTGCAGAGATGTCAGGAATTATATTTCCCAGAACTCCTTCCCCTTTGATTCACTAATGGAAGATATTCACATGAGATCTGGAAGGTACATAGAGAAGTCATTTTTCTCTGGAGAGAGTGCAGCCAGATTTGCGGGAAAGTGGATTTCACAGCAGCCTTCTGGCTAGCTCTCCTCGACAGTTGCAGTAGTTTCCAGGAAAGCTCTTGATAACTTGGGATTGGGGACTGAGATTTGTGTGACTTTGACTTTTTTTTTTTGAGTTGGAGTCTCACTCTGTCACTCCGGCTGGAGTGCAGTGGCACACTCACGGCCACTGCAGCCTTGACCTGCTAGGCTCAGGCGATCCTTCTGCCTCAGTCTTCCAGGTAGCTGGAACCACAGGCGTGCGCCACCAGGCCCAACTAGTTTTTTGGTTTATCGTAGAGATGAGGTCTCGCCAAGTTTCCCAGGCTGGTCTCGAACCCCTGGGCTCAGCCAATCCTCTCACCTCTGCCTCCCAAAGTGCTGGGATTACAGGCGTGAGCCACCGTGTCTGGCGACTTTGACTTTCTATTGAAGTTTCTCTGACCTCTGCTCCCCCAGTTCTTTTAATGTTTATGTGAGCTCCTAATTTCTGTACCAAGTCCATCACACCTGGAATACACCAAGTAGCTTCTGTTCTAACATAGTGCAGCTGTCAGTGTGTCCCCACATTTCTTGGGCCCTTTGTGGTAGCTTGGCCCCACTGAAATTCTAATGAGTAATGAATGGCTCTTTCAATGCATTTAGGGCCCTCGCTAGGAGAGGAGATAACTTGAAAGCTTTTTCATTGCCAGAAATATCTTTGGTTACCACAGAGGCAGTTCCTGTGGGCCTATGCGGAACTTTCTTTTCAACTAAAGCTGCAGTTTTCAGATTCACCACTTTTCCTTCACTGCTCCCAAGGGGGTATTTCAAGGTAGGAAGGGCAGGGGAAAACTCAAAGATGTTAGGAAGTGCTCATGCAAATGAATAAATGTACCTGACAGTGGAGCCCAGGTGTTGTGGATGACTGGTGTCCATCTGGTGGATATTCCTAGTTTTCCCACTACAATGCAAGTGCCACAAGGCAGGGATCTTTTTGTGTTTTCCTTTTGTTCACCAATGTACCAAAAGCACTTGTAGGTGTATTTGTTGAGGGAATGGATGGTACCTGGAAGGTACACACTCCTTGACTATGAGTCAGAGTTGCCTAAAAGATTCAAGTCATGTGCCTTATCTGCTTGCGTGGTTGTTACCCTGGCTCTAGGGCACTGTGCTGCTACCTAATCGAGAAGAAAAACAATTAAAAAACAAAACCAAACCCAAAGCTCTGGTCTTTTTATAACTTGCATCTCCTTCTACCTTTCTGTTCTCAGGTCTTCATAACCAAATTGACTACATTAACAAATTGAATACATTTGGCATTAGGGAAAAAATACCTACATTTGTGGGCTTTTTTTTTTTTTTATTTCGATATAGACCTAGTTTGACATTTGGGAACCACCGATCCTGTCCAATCCTCTCAACTGGAAGTACAAAGGACATTGCAAACTAAGTGCCCAGCATCTCACGTTAGGTCTGTCCGAGGCTCTAAGAGCAAGACAGGCGTGCTTCCTGCCTTGGGATTATGGCAAGTGTCTGCTGTGGATACTGAGCACTATTGTGAACACAAGACCTCTAACACAGCTCAGGGGGTCACAGCAAACTTCCCAGGACAACTGCACTTTACACTGAGATCTGAAGGGTAGTAGGAGCTATCCAGAGAAGGGCATCCGAGGAAGAGAATTGAATTCTAGATAGAAAAACTAACATCTGGTGGCAGATCAAGAATGACAAAGTGGGTTAAAATTCCTGTTCTATTGCAGCATGCTGTTCTGCCTTTCAGCAAAAGCCCTTCACCCTCTCTTGCTACTACTTCAAATTGCCATTCGAGGGGACCATCCCCAATGCAAATTTACTGTTCTTGCTGCCCATCTGGCCTTCAACTGAGTAAATGCATCCATTACAGAAAAACCAACATGTGAATCTCACCTTCACTTGAATTCGGTTGAGTTTCAACCACCACCACCTCTGCGCTTCATCAATTTTGAGGTGGATCCTTTCCTTAAAACGCTTCAGTGTAGCTAAGAAATCACTGCTGTTCCTTGGAGTTGGGTTAGATTAGGTTGGAGTGGGAGCCAGGATGGGCAGAAAACAAACCACACATATTGCTCCTGGAAGTTTTGTTTAATGAGCCACGGAGTGATATGTTCATCAAGCTGCTTTTGTGTAGCCACACAGTGCATATTTTGAGTTGACACAAATTGCACTTTATACAGGTGATGTCTTGCTCCCCCTCCCCCCAACAAACAGAAAGGAAATTTACAAAGTGCCTGTTGATTGCATCAGGAATGTAAGCAGTTCTGTGGGGGAGATAAATCATTCTTTTTATAGAATTATTCTATTAAACAGTAAAGTGATATTATATTTCACAGGATATGTCCTTTTACAATACATAATCTTTTAAAAATTTACACTTAGCATACTTATAAATTACTTTAAATTCATTAAAATAATATAATACTAATCTGTAGTTCACACCTTTCCCATAGTAAATACAAATACTTGGTTCAAAAGGTGCAACTTCTATATGAATTTCCAGGGCTGATAAATAGGCATTAAGTATGTATGGATAGCAAGGTGACAGGCCCATTGGTGGGGCTTTTTTGAAAACAGTTTCAACCAAGAGACCAACAAGACCTAATAGATTCATCTCCACAATCATCATTTTGCTGTTACCCTTTCAATACCAAATCAAACGTGGGAGTGGCTCCAGGGGAAAGTGATTAAAAGTCTTCTTGGGGTACATAAAAAGACAGAGGACTCCAATAAACACTAAGGAATTCTACTACCAAGGCCGACATGGTATTGGGGTACAGTGCTGGGGAGTTGTCACAATACTCTGGGGTGGACATAACACACCTGTCAATACAGAATGATGCACACCCACATGCAGCTCCCACCAAGGAAAAAGTCAGAGGAGGATGAGGAAAGCTGTCTGGACCATGTTTCTTTTTAAAATTAAAACTCTCTTAGCTTGGAACACATCCTGAGAATCTTTTCATCCCTCCAGTTCACCAAAGTGCTTGTGAAAGGTACACAATCATTAGTAACAGTTAAAGACACAGTCCACAGGCACTGAGGTGGGACTATACCCTTGCTGAACCACAGCTTTCAGACACTTATGAGACCCTCTGTCTTTGACAGTGAAAACCAGCCCACTGTGATGGAATGCAGAAGTCCTCACCAACCTCTCAACAGAGTAAGAGCTAGGGCAGGTTTCCAAAGCATAAGAGGGTGGGGGCTCCAGCATTCTGTCCCCTGACTCCTGACCCTTCTGACTCTCTCTCCACAAGACTCATGGTAGGAGGGCTGTATCTCCCTCTGTGTTTTCAGAAGCCCAGAGTGGGGAAATAATTTGAATGGCTGGAAGTACAAAGGACATTGCAAACTAAGCACATCACCTCCCTGAGTCCTGCCTGTATTTGCTGTTAATTTGCTCCAATCTGTGATGCAGAATGAGATCGCACTTCTCTGCTTCCATTATTTTCCATGATATGTATGCAATTACAGGGATACACTGGCTTTAATGGGCAGAACTCAAAGTCTAGGTTTTGTGTGGGGCCCAGAGTATGTCCTGTGACTAGAATGCTCTGCGCTGTGGAGCTTGGGTTCCACCTGTGGGACTGTCCCATCCCCACCCCCACCATGCAGAGATCAAAGCAAACAAACAAAAGAGAAGCACTAGGAAACCACTGGTTTGACACACATTCGAGTTCACTATCATCATCCTAAGTGACTGTCATGCAGCATCGCTTTGTGGTGACACACCTTGAACCACACACAGGACCAGCTAAGAACAGGTGGAGGAAGACAGAGCATTTGGTTCTGGAGGTTTTAAGAGTTATGGCTTTATCTCTTTCTTGGGCCGCCAGGCCTGTCATCCTGCGTAAACAAGGGCTTGCTCTCCTCCAGGGGAGGGCCCCACTCTTGCTCTCCATGCTTATAGCTTTGTGGATCGCTCCTCCCCACCACCCCCATCCTGGCAGCTTGTTAAATAACTACAAATCCACAAATCTAGTAACCGAAAAAACAAGTATTTCTTTATTTAACTTTATCCAAATTCAGGTTTCAGGTCCCTGAGAAAAATTATAAAGTCTCTTAACATCCATTACCTAGTTCCTATAAAGTGACTTATGTAAGTAGTTTCTTAACTGCCAAAAACTTACTTTGCCAAAACAATCAGATTTAGATGGAGAACATGTGCCAAGAGGTGTTCTCCAGGCCAATCTTCTAGGGAAAATCATCCAACAAGGGTAATCTTTTTTTTTTTTTTAAATATGGTATTGAACCAATATTCTGGAGCAAGTGGAAAATCCCAGTAAACGCCCCACAGTGCATTACTCTAAGAGAAGACTGAGACACAGATTGTGCAGGAACCACAGTTCCACTCTGACACAACCAAGTAGGGGTTTCCTTGAGGCAATTCTCCGAATTTTTAAAGGTTTAACAGTTATTACTCCTCAGAACAACATGAACAAGGTGGCAGACGACTGTGGGATATAAAACATAACTTGGACTCATTAACCATCATCATCCTGGAGATTTTAAAAGCTTCCTTTCCCTGGATAAATTCTGAAACCAAACCAGGGAGAGGCAAGACTCCTGCTACCTTTAGCTGCCACTCAGAATGATGCTCCAAGTCTGACCTCTGGGGCTGACCAATAACCACTGAGGCAGTGGCATGAGGTTTAGCGTTATGTAACAGGAGAGACTCTGCCTTAACAAAAGACTTAATAATTCCATAACTTAAAATCAAAGTCGTATGAAAAGGAAGAAAAACCAAAATACAGGTTATATAGGTAAAGGCTCTTTTTCAGAACAGTGCATGTCGTAGCTAAACAAGATGCATTTAGTAACTTTAAAAATAAACATTTCACATACTTATGTCAAAAAGGGGTATCATGTTTCATTTTTCATACATTATAAATAGCAAAAACAAATTTCTAATCCCACAAATGCGAAGACACTGGAAATGCTATTATAACCCAGGTGTACGAAGACCACCAAGTGGTGAAAAATGATGATTTTTCCTCAACCTAGGGATGAGTGACTATTACCCCCTTGTCCAGTGGCCCCTAATCTGTGGGAAGAAATTCCATGGGAAGGAGGAAAGCACAAGGTTAAAAAGAAATATGCCTACTATACATATATATTTACAGTAAACTTCAGTGGCCAGAATATTAACAAAAATAGCTTCAAGTAGTCCTTGATTTTTAAAAAAATCTATTTAATACTGATGGTCTGAGGAAAGAAAGATAAAAGTTAGATGGGTCACATGAAAATCCTTTTTATTTTTTGGCAGCTTTCTGTAACACTTATCCATGCAATGTTGTGTGTGAAGGTTTTTGGAGAGCTGATTAAATGGTCACACTATGTGTCTGAGTCTTTGATGGGAACCACCAGCAGAGGAAGAGGCTCAATGTGTTCTTCAGTTGAATCTATACAAAGAGAAAAGCCTGAACGGATTACGATGAAACCCTCATGTTTAGGGATTATCATGTCTCTGGGAAATTAAAAAAAAAATTGGAGGAATCTGACCCTAGGATCAGAAAACATGAGAAGAGAATGGCTACTGACACTTCAGCCCATGCAATATATTTGGAAGGAACTAAACAGGAGTTAAGCCAGCATTGATTATTATGACATCAAACATCATCAAAAAACAAAACATGTACTCTCTTTTTCATTGTATAACCAGACATCTGAGACACTATCTGATGGCTTAATGAAAACAATCACTTTTTTACTTTCTCCAGAATATAACATGGAATGTTTTTCAAAAATCTTAAAATAGAGGGCTTAGGCTTTTTGTTTATAAATCCTTGGGGAAAAAAATTATATTCCACCCCAGCTCTTAACTATCCCAAAATAAACCCAAAGGCTTTTGCTTTTGTAGTTAAGATCTATATGTTTTCTCCAACTGTCAGAAATCAGAGGGTCCCTCAGGCCCATAATATCTCCCCCAGTTCAACAGCCATCTCTGGGAGGAAGAAGAGGGTGGGGAGAGACGACTACAACTGACCAAGATCCCCAGGCCCTAGGTGGCTTTGTTTAGTGAAATCTCAACTCAAATACAGCAGCCAAGGCACAGCTGGCACCATCCCCAGCAGGTTTCAAAGAGGCCTTTCCACTTCCACAGGAGGCCCGGAATTCAGCACACAAGGTCCCAGCCATGTGCTTGGGCAAGAGGCAGGACCACCATCAGGATGGACTGTCGTGGACAAGGTTATGAGAAGAAGCCCCAAGGATGAGATGTGTTCAGCACTCTGTAGCCGTGAGGGGATACACACCTGCCAGTTCAGACCATAAACTCATTATTCCCAAAGAGCGCTAGCTGTTGGGTGGAGGTGCAGTCTGGGTCCACAGTTTTCCTGCGGCCAGACATTACTGTCCCCTCTGGGGTCTCTTTGGTTTTCTGAGGTGAGTTTTTCACATTCTTTAATTTTTGTCTGCCCTTTTCAGGGTTGAAGGTTCCCCTGCTGATGAACTGAGGCCTGTCTTCCAGGGATTTGGTCTGGCCCAATGGTCCTTCCATTCCCAGGACCTCACCAGCTGAGGCAGCTCGGTAGAATGGAGATTTGGAATAAATTTGAAATCGTTTTCTGGTCCCATGAGATGATGCAGTGCTAGACAGACATAAAGAGGAGCCTGAAGAGTCCACTGAATCTAATGAGTCCTGCTGCTTTTTTAGCTGCTTGCGCACCTTGCTTGAAGGTTCAGCCTTGCCAGTTCTCTTTAGGGAGCCAAGGGATAAGCTTCTCTCTAATGCAAAAAAGAGACTAAAGTTGTAAATGACAGTTCTCTCTAAAGCAAACCACCATGTAATAAGCAGATGTCACTGTTCACACATGAAATTGGATAGGATAAGATCTGGAGGGTCCGGGCTGACCTATTTTGCACAGTTATAACCTGAGAAGAGCTCAGTATCCATTTCTACTTATATCATTTCAGAATCATCCCCAAGGAAGTCTGTTGTTTGACTACACCTGCAGGAAAAGTCTAGAAGAGTCACTGTCATTTTTAAAACTTCCAGGATATATAGCAAGTTATATGTCTCCCTGAGGCATGCCACCCAGTTAAATACTTCCTTTGGTGTATAGTCCCAGTTCATTGGGGGGGCACAATTCCTGCCACCCACTCTTAGAAAATGGGTCATGGATCAGTAAAACAACACATATTGTGGTTACTGGCTTTTCTCTATGGTAAATACAGGACAAAACATTAAATTATCAAAAAAGTGTTATGTTGAAGGGTTGCTGATAAACAATTTATACAGAAGCTTCAAAAAGACCAGTGATTCCTGAGGACTTTGTTACTTTTCATCAAGATCAATGCATTCCTAAAAGGGACTTTGTCTTATCTTGAGAATCCTTATTCCTCTGTTGTCTCTGGTCCTCTATGCTCATTTACCTGATTTCTCAGAGACAGCACCTTCAGACTCCACATTCAAATTTTCTGAGCTATCAGCTGTCCCAATGGAGGCTTCAGACTCGAGGGTCTCATCGTCAGAGGCACGGGGTTCCAGGACAAGCATCTCAAATGTTAACTCCTCCCTTAAGACATAATCAAGAAATCCATTAGCATCTACAGGAAGGGAAGACAGAAAACGGGACAAAAAGATCTTCAATGACAGTCAGTAATCTAAGCAGCAAGTCATATTTTTTACTGTGTCCAACCAGTTGGTAAAAGGATCTGCCTGCCAAATGATGGTGAATGCTAAAACTATATAGAGCAAAGGATAAAACGGCAGAGCAAATTCAGACCAGTAACAGAGCTAAGGAAAGATGCAGCAGCTGTGAGATCTTTGAGCAAGATGAACTCTGGATTGATAATCAGGAAAGCAGGGTTCTCACCTCAGTCATAATTTCCAAAATGCACCGGGAGAGTCCTTTCCTCTCTCTGGACCTCAGCTTCTTTAACCACACACCAAAGAGATTAAACTAGGTAATCTCTAAGTTCCCTTGCAGCCCCTAAACTACTCCTGAGCTATTTTCCAAGTTTTACTAACTGGCTACAGACTGCGTCCTTCACCTTGGCCACAGAGGCCTCTCCAAACATGGATCTTTTCTGTCCTTTGAAGCTTATGCCTCCTTCAGCTCTGGGATTCTCTGTTCTTCATCACAGTCACCCACCTACCTTTCAATCATGCCCCTCATTCTCTATGGTCTTTGGTATTTGGCTCCTAATCTTGCTTTCTCACTGCTGCCTGACGTCAGCCTGATCATTTCAATTGGTATCTTTGTAAAAACTTACTTCAATACCCCACAATCAAAGTTCCTTTATGTCTGCATCTTCTAACAATCTTTTCCACCAATTTAAGCAACATTTTTTGATGGGTAGATCTGGAGCCTGTCATTACCTAAAACTGTACCCACTTTGAATCAAATACTCCACTTTGTCCACAACCTCTTTATCCTTCCATCTCTAACCTATCAGAGCCCTCTTAGCTTTACTACCTACCTTAGGATCCAAGGGCAAGCTTTCCAGGGTTGTCTCACTGGCAACCAATTACAAATGTCCCAAGCTGCGCACGTTTACACCCTGAGGTTTTCCTTGTACTTCTGCCTTTTTCTGGAAAGACTTTCCCCTTTCCCCTTCCTAGCCAATTCTTTTTGTTGTTGTTGTTGAGTTTTTTGAGTCTCACTTTGTCACCCAGGCTGGAGTGCTGTGGCACGCTCATGGCCACCGCAGCCTTGATCTGCTGGGCTCAGGTGATCCTACTGCCTCAGCCTTCCAAGTAGCTGGAACTACAGGCATGTGCCACCACGCCTGGCTAATTTTTTGATTTACTGTAGAGATGAGGTCTCACCAAGTTGCCCAGGCTGGTCTGGAACCTGTGGGCTCAGGCAATCCTCTCACCTCGGCTTCCCAAAGTGCTGGGATTATAGGTGTGAGCTGCTGCGCCCAGGCTCTAGCCAATTCTTATTCACCCTTCTATACCTCCAGTGCCATCTTCATCAAAGTTGATCACCTACAGCATAGCCCTTGATCAGTGCACACCCCCTTTACCGTATCATGTCTTCCACAGCTGCACTCCAGCTGCTTTTCCAGTTTGCCTAAATTCTAGAATCAATTCTGATGGACAAAAAGTATTTTAACAGTTTCATATCCCCTCATGAATCAAGTTCTCAGACCTAGGATCTGGGAACTCAAGAACAAAGACTTCCCCTTCAGACTTCTCAAGCAACATCAACATCAACCGGAACTAGTACATAGTCCCTCAGGGAGAACCATGGGGTGTTCATGTTATCCCATGGTGTAGTGTTACCCAAGCCCTGCCCTAGTGATGACAGAGAAAAAACAGCTTATTTGTCCCAATGTCTCTTTCCTAAATGGCAATCAGTTTCCCTACCCAGTATCCTAGCACCACTAGGGTTGCTGCCTTATCCTGACCATCCAGTTGCTGTTCCCATAGCCATAAAGACTTTTAGATGACTTTCCTTCATAGACTTGTGAATAATGTCTATTCTTGAAAAGGACTTCCTTAGCCTAGGATTTATTGATTTTGTGAAACAAATCTGTTCATGGAGGCTGGTTTCTGACCTGTTAGGGCTCCAGTACCTCATCTTGGCTCTCCACTATTACTGCCAGATGAATCCTAAGACTGACATGCCCTGTGGATACTGTGCCCTCCTCCCAGTCAGCCTCTCCAACCCAGATGGAGCAGCATCTTCTCTCCCAGCTCACGGAACTTCCTTCCCTGAGGGGACAATTTTCATACTGTTACCTGAGTACAGGCAACATGTTTTTGTCATTCCCACATCCCCATACTACTTGACACAGTGTCTGACACACAGGATATATTTAATATATAAGGAAAAAAAGAATTGAAGGGAAGAAACGATACAGGTAAGAACTAGTCTGCCACTCCTCCTGGATACTCACTTCTCCTTCTGCAGGTTCTCGATCTGCTCAGTCAGGACTCGCTCCTCCTGCTGCATGGCTGCTTGCTGCTGTTCTGTAATGTCGGTCTCCATGGCTGCCTCGCTAGTCAAGGTCTCTTCTGCAACATCAGACATGGAAGGCAACCGAACTGCAACAGGAGAGGACGGACTTGGATAGTTTCCTCGACGAATACGCCCCTTTCCCTGCAGAGAAAAATTCATGTTAGAAAGTAAGTTGAGCAACTGCATCAGTTTTACACTGTCCCTTCAGGATAACAAGTGTACTTCTGTCTTACCAGGTGAATGGTAAGAATAAATGGAAACATATGTGAGGCTTTTTAGTAAGATACCAATCATCTAACACATTTAATTTAAAATTAATTAACTCTTGCAAGACAACTAGGAAATGGACGCTTTGGTGGGTTACAGTGTTAAGAACCCACTGTGTACTGAGAAAAGATTCTTCTTTTAATCTAAGCTGCATCCACTCCAAACCAAATAGCCACACATAGATATTTAAGTTAATTAAAATTAAAGTAAAACTTTAGTTCTGCAACTATACTAGACACATTTTAAGTACTCAATAGCCACAGGTAGCTGGTGGTTAGTGAACAGTACAGATATAAAACATTTCCATCATCACAGAAAGTTCTGATGGACAACAGTGCTTTATAACTTTAACCCTGGAATGCACTCTCTCTCTAGGAAGACCATAAAATATGCTCTAAAGCTCAGTTTGTTAAAAAGAAAAAAAAAGTAGTCATTTATGTATCACAGAGTGAGATATATTTTTTCAAGAAACTTCTATTATTGAGATCACGGGGGGAGGTGGAAATCTCACCATTTTTTACTTTGGTTACTTTATGTATGACTTTTAGCTTCCTCTAATGGCAGGCTAAGTTTTTCAGATTAAATCTTCGGCTAAGAACAACTAGACCAAACATAAAAGTTCAATATATGGTTGAAGGCACTGAAGAGCTAACAAGGTAGACCAAGGAGAAGCTAGCCCACCACACAGTGCTAACATACATTTTAGAAAAGGCAGCTGAGAGTCTGAGCAGAGCTTCTCACAGGCTATCGCAGGGGCTGGCAAACTATGGTCCATGTGCCAAATCTAGCCTTGCATGTTTTGTAAATACAGCTTTACTGGAATAATTCATACTCATTAATTCACTCATTGTTTATGACTGCTTTGGTGAACAATGGCAGAGTTGATTGTTGAGACAAAAATTGGTCCACATAACTTAAACTATTTAGTATCTGGTCCTCTACAGAAAAAGTTTGCCAACCCCTAGGGTAGAGAATACAAGTTGAAGTCCAGACCCCACTCAAGGGTGTGGGTTGCTTCCTGGTAAAAACTTCATGACTGACTCTGGCATCCCCAAAGTCTGCATCCTAGACATAAGGGTAACCTGAAATTACAACAGTCCTTGCAGTTACTGTAGTCTAGCTTCAAGTCATCTGAATGGCCCAGGAAATTGTAATCCTTAAAACTGAATTAAAGGTCAAGCATGGTGGCTCAAACCTAAAATTCTAGCACTTTGGGAGGCCAAGGCAAGAAGATTGCCTAAACCCATGGGTTTGAGACCAGCTTGAATAACATGGCGAGACCTTGTCTCTACAATAAATCAAAAAATTAGCCGGGCGTGGTAGCACATGCCTGTAGTTCTGGCTACCTGGAAGGCTGAGGTGGAAGGATCTCCTGAGCCCAGCAGGTCGAGGCTGTGGTGGCAGTGAGCGTGCCACTGCACTCCAGCCTGTGCGACAGAGTGAGATGCCAACTCAAGAAAATAAAATTAAAAAAAACCCAAAAAAACCCCAAACCAAACCAAACCAAAAAACTGATTTAAAGTAGTCCCAGATTGCTTGTGCTTCAGGACTTGGCAGAAAAAAATGAAAATACTCACTGGAGGAAAGTAGCATCATTCTAGGTCTCAAAATATTTTATAAATCATTTTTCAAATACTCTGACACACAATCAAAGGTAACCAGGCACAGAAGGAGATAAGACTATGTAAATGAAAACTAGTACAGACAACAGAAAACAGAACCCCTCAATGACTCCAGATATTATGGCTATCAGACAGACTTAACATAACCATGCTAAAGTAGATAGGAAGACAGGTGAAGTTGTGGGCTGAAAGTTAGGTCTGAAGGGAAATCCAGAACCAAGCAGGAAGAAACAAAAGAATGGAAAAATTAATAAAAAGTAAAAGATAGAGAGTAAACAGTAAAGAGATCCACGATACGTTTAAATGGAATACTGAGAGAAGAGAGATACTGTAAAAGAAATATTGAAGAGAAATGGCAGAGCATTTACAAAAAGATAGATATTAAGAAAGCTTACAACCCCTAAAAAGATAAATGAGAAGTCTACACCTAGAGGTACAACTGCTATAAATCAAACACAAGAGAAAAACTTACAAGCAGTCAGAAAAAATAAATTATATGATAAAACGACTGTTATTAGACTCAACGTTTGTTTCTCAACATATATAATGAAAGGTAAATGATGAAATACTTTCAAGGTGATGAAAGGAAAAAGTATACTGTCAAACTATAATTTTATACATAGCAAAAATAAGTTTCAGGAATAAAGGTGAAATAAAGACATTTCAGACAGACTAAGAAGAGAATCTGCACCAGCAGACCTGCACTGAAGGAAATAATAAAAGGCAATAGAAGAAAAGAAGAAAAGTTGCAGGTGCAGGAAAAAACAAAAGACAATGAAAACAGTATGCATATGTAAGATCGACTATATAAAACATAATGATGATGATGATGATGTGCTGAATTGAAAATATACAGATAATTAAGATACATAACAACAAGAGCAACTAAGTCACATCACAGCTAAAATATATTAAAATACCTGCATTATCTGGGAAAAAGGTAAAAGCACCAATTAACAGACTTTGATAGGTCACAGATTGATGTTGTGATCTTTAGAATAGCTACTAAGAGAACAGTAAGAGTGTAAACTTTTGAAATAATAGAAGAAAAAATGGAATAATAAAAAGTCACAAGAAAAAGAGAAGAAAGAACAAAAAAAGGTAAGGAAGAAAAGAAAAAAGAAACATGTATCAGGTAGGACAAATAAAAAGCACACAACAAAATAGATTTTAAGCCTAAATATACTGGTAATTACATTAGATGTACATGGATTAAATGCTCCCATTAAATCTGAAGATTGTCAGACCATATTAAAAAAAGAAAATCTAACTATATGACGTGTATAAGGGATATATATATAATCACATAAGAATTCAGAAAGGCTCAAAGTCAAGAAATGGGAAAAGCAATGACATACCATGCCAATATACTAACCAAAGTTAGCTAGTGTAACTATATTAATTGTAGACAAAGTGAACTTTAAGGTAAGAAGTGTCACCTCTGATAAACAGATATTTCACAACGATAAAAGTTCAAATTATAAAGATATGACATTTCCAAATTTGTATGTACCTAAGAAATGGCTTCAAAAGAAGGAAATTAAAGTAAAATGTTGACAGAAATATTCAAAGAAATAGAAAAAACTAAAATCAGCACTCAGAGAGCAACTATGTACACGCAATCAGTAAAAAATATAGAACTGAACAAGTTAAGAAAAGCGAGCTAATAAAAATATAAAAACTGCAGTCTCTAACAACTACAAAGTGCTCATTATTTTAAAGCACACATAGCAAGACAACAAATTTACAAGGGTTGAAATAATTTACCTGACCATTAAAGTCATTTAAAATAAGTTTTCTGATACTGCAATTACAGAGAGAAAATTAAAAATTGCTACATATTCAGAAATTAAGAGATAGACTTCTAAGAAATCCATGGTTAAAGAAGAAATTGCAATGAAAATTAGGAAATATTTTGAACTAAATGATAATATGAAAACCTGTGCAATCTCTGTCTACCTTAAAGTTATAGCCTTAAATGCATATTTTAGAAAAGGTTAAAAATTAAAGATGTAAAAATACATTTCAGATCAAGAGCAACAAAACAAACTCCTCTCAAAGAAAAAAGAAATAAAGAGTAAAAAGTATTAGAAAAATGAGGATCAAGCAAAATGTAGCTCCTTGAAAGGACTAATAAAAATTTTAAAACCCTGGTAAGATTGATGAAGAAAAAAAGAGAAAAGTCACAGATAATCAAAGCTGAAAATAAAAAAGAGAACATCACTACAAATTCTGTAGACATGAAAAGGATAAAAGGCTACTATGGACAACTTTATGTCAATAAATCTAAAATTTCAGACAAAGAAATTTCTACAAAAATTTAACTAACATTATCATGAAGAAATTAAAAATATGAATATTAAATAAATAAAATCAATAAAACCTTTCCAAAAAGAAAACTCTAGGTCTAGAATTCATTGGCATGCAAGAAGAAATAAACAAATTCTTCTATGAGGGAAAAAAAGGACTATTCCTCAACTTATCCTTAGGCCAGCAAAACCTTGATAACAAAACATAGATACATTTAAAAAGAATTGTTACACAGTTAATTTTACTCATAAACACAAGAGGTACAAAAATCCTAAACAATATACATACTATGAATGGAACCAAGCACTATATTAAGAATATAAAATGTATAAATAAAACAAAACAAAATACATAAAAATTAAAAATACACAAAAAGTTAATTTGTTGTAGTAGTATAATGATGTTTAAATTCACTCAGTGTGATGTGTCATATCAATAAAAGAAAAATCTCATGAATACCTCAATACAGGCAGTAAAGACATTTCATAAAATTCAACATTACATCACATAACAATTCCTAGAAAACCTAGAAAAGAAGGGAACATGCTTAATCTCATAAAATGTCTACAAAAACTCTATAACAAATGTCATATTTAGTAGTAAAAGGTCAAAAGCTTTCCCTTTGAGACTGGGAACATGCCAATAATGATCACTATCAGAAATTCCATTCAACACTGTACTGGAAGTTCAAACTCATGTAGGAAAAATAAATTCAAAATTACAAGAATGGTGAAAGAATAAATGAAACCATCATTATTCATGAATGACGATACAAGTAGGAAATCCAAAACAACCCACAGAAAACAGCAGAATCAGTGAGTTCAGCAAAGTCTCTGAATACAAGGTAAAAAATACCCAAATCGACTATTTTTACATAATAAGCAACAGAAAATAAAATTTTATTTTTTTATTTTTTTGAGTTGGAGTCTCACTCTGTCGCCTAGACTGGAGTGCAGTGGCCGCTTCCGGCCACCGCAGCCTCGACCTGCTGGGCTCCTGCGATCCTTCCGCCTCAGCCTTCCAAGTAGCCGGAATTACAGGCATGCGCTACCACGCCCGGCTGATTTTTTGATTTATTGTAGAGATGAGGTCTCGCTGCCCAGGCGGGTCTCGAATCCGCGGGCTCAGGCAATTCACTCACCCCAGCCTCCCAAAGGCGCGGGATTACAGGCTGAGCCACCGAGCCCGGTTTATTTTTATTTTTTTTTTTGAGTTGGGAGTCTCACTCTGTCACCCAGACTGGAGTGCAGTGGCTGCTCCCGGCCACCGCTGCCTCGCTTGCAGGGCTCTGGCGATCCTTCCGCCTCAGACTTCCAAGTAGCTGGAACTACAGGCGCGCGCTACCACGCCCGGCTCATTTTTTGATTTATTGTAGAGATGAGGTCTCGCCAAGTTGCCCAGGCGGGTCTCGAACCCACGGGCTCAGACAATCCACTCACCTCAGCCTCCCAAACGTGCGGGATTACAGGCTGAGCCACCGTGCCCAGCTAATAAAATTTTAAAATAACACCTGTTATTCAAAATATATTAAATATCCAACAGTAATTCAAATTCAAACTAAAGATGTGTAAGATCTCATCATGCAAAACTATAAAACATTGAGGGGAACTAATGGTCTGTGTGAACAAAGAGAGTATATCTATCATGTTCATAGATGAAAAAAATCATTATTGTGAAAACATCAATTCTCCAGAAAGCAACCTACAGATTCAATGCAATCTCAGTAAAAATCCCGAGTATTTTTTGAACCTGATTCTATAATTAATATGGCAATATGAAGAGCCAAGACTAGCCAAAACACTACTGAAGAAGGCTGAATGACTTGCGCTACTAGATATTTTTTAGAAAGCTATAGTAATTAAAATAGTGGTGGTGTTGGTACAAAGACAGTCAAAATAAAGCTCCTAGAAACAGACCCACATATTGAAAGGCTCCTGACTTGTAACAAAAGGGAACCAAAGGGCATCATGGAAAGGATGCTTTTTAAATAAAAGGTGCTGGAAAACCAGATATCCACGAAGAAATACAAAAACTTGACCCTTATCTTATGGTATACTATGTTCAGAAATTGTCTCCAGCTAGACTGCATATCTAAATATGAAAGATAAAACAATAAAGCTTTTAGAAGAAAATAAAGATTATCTTCATAATCTCAGGAAGTAAAACATTTTTAAGCATGGCACAAAAAAAGTATTCACGCTAAAGAGTAACAGTGATAAAATCAGACTTCATTAAAATTAAGAACCTCTGCTTATCAAAAGACACTTTTAAGAGAGTAAAAAGCAAACCACAGCGTGGAAGCAGATATCTGCATCAGAAGTAACAATAAAGGGCTTGAACCTAGAATTCAGAAAGAATTCCTACAGATGGTCGGGAAAAAGGCAGACAACCCAATCTGAAAAATAGTCAAGAGCTCTGAACAGGTCCTTCACAGAAGAGGATATACAAATGGCCAGTATATTTTTACAATATGCTTATTA
Source organism: Cephalopachus bancanus (assembly GCA_027257055.1). Lineage (NCBI taxonomy): Eukaryota > Metazoa > Chordata > Mammalia > Primates > Tarsiidae > Cephalopachus > Cephalopachus bancanus. Next base: position 532,952 of record JAPVLO010000288.1, on the reverse strand, counting down.
AAGTCACAGCATTTACATTTAAAAATATGACCTCTCCATCAGAATGGCTAAAATTAAGGAATCTGGCAATACAAGTGGTAGGGAGGAAGCACAGCAACTGGGAACTCTTAAACATTGCTGGCATAGGACACCCATTTTGGTAGAAAGTTTGTCGTTATCCAGTAAAAACTGAAGATACATACATATATCCTGTAACCCAGCAATTCCACTTCTATGTATACCCCAATAAAAATACATGTATCTCTCTATCTAAATCATAATTCCCCAAAATACAACCCAAATGTCCAACAATACTAGACTACACAAATTGTGGTATATGCATACACTGGGATATACATAGGAATGAAAATGAGCTTCAACTAAACACAATATGGTACATCTTACACACATAAGGTTGGCTGAAGTAAGTCAGACATGAAATAATACATGTTATATGATTCCACTTACATAAAGCTCAAAAATAGGCAAAACAAAATATAATGTTCAGGGATACATACTTTGGAGGCAAGCAACAAAGAAAACAAATATTCATGTAAGAAAATCAGGTATTGTTTACCTTTTCAGGGAGAAAGAGGCTTGTGTTAGAAAGGGAAAGAAGAGAGCTTCTGGGGGTGCTGGCAATGTCCTATTTCTTCAGCTGGGGTGGTATGTGGATGCTCACATAATAATTCATTAAGCTGTATATTTATGTTTCTGTGCTTTTCTATATGTGTTGTATTTCACAATAGAAGATATTTTAAGAGTTCCTTTTCAAAGTTAGTTATTTACACAAGTATACTGGCATCCTTTGAAAATCATATGACATTAAATTGACAAAATTATGAAGTGATTTTTGTGAAGAATGTTGCTGTCTCAAATCAGAAACTGTTGACCCAGTGCAGGTTCTAAGGTGAGAGCTGAGGTGAGAGCTGTGGGTAGTTCTAAGGGCATTCAGGCCAAGGCATCCCAAGCTAAAACTTGCAAAATGGGATGAGAGCAGCAGGATTACAAGATTGCTACTTCACTTTTAGTTCTAAAACCAAGAAGTAAAAAAATGGCAAAAACCAGCTTCAAAACAGAAGATCAGTCTGCAAATTTAACAAAGGATGACTCAGAAGATGGCACTGTGGAATGGAAGCAGAGAATGGGGTTTGGAGTTAGCGTCAACACAGTGCTACAATCCAATATGATGGGTCAGAATCATATTATAAAAGCTTGGACATCATCCCATTCCATTTGATTTTGACTATTTATAATGAAGGCAAATAAAATAACTAAAACTTAATGTGATATAAAAGCCCCGAGGAGTTTGAAAAGTCTGAGTTTATTCCTAATATCTGCTTTCCAGTATTCAATAACAGTTGTCTTTGTTTAGTATTCACACTCTTACCTAGCCACCTGAGTACTTCCTCATAGGTTAGCTAAAAATTATTTAATAGAGCTGAAGAAAAATCTAACAAGTTCAACAGATCTTATCTCTTTTAAGAAGCATTAAACAAAGATGAAAAAAAGTTGAAACCTCTTACAGCCCAGAGTTCTCTTACAAAGATCAATGAAAGTAATTTTTGAAAAGTTGATTACATAGCACTTTTAGAAACAAAAGAAAATACTAATATTGTGTTTACAACGGTACATAAACTCCTATACCATACGTTTTTAACAGTGAATAGTAAAACCATTTGCAAATATATCAAATTATTATTATTATTATTATTTTGAAAGCAGGATTTATTGAGAGGATAGGAAAACTCCTACAGTGGGAGGGGACCCGAAGGGGTTGCCCTACATCAAATTATTAACAGTAGTTTTCTGAGTGAAAGAGTGTCCTTTGCTTTAAGCATAAATTTGTCTATTCAAGCATAAGGTGTGTTTCTCAGATCAATGTTCATTGCATATTCCCCTGCAGTAGTTTTATCCATAATGGGTTTTCTATAACCAGTGTATATGTCACACATTGAAAAAGGCAAGTATTTTCTGGGCATTCTTACAAATTTGACTTTGTGGGTCTCCCTGAAAAGGATCCGTGGATAACACTTTTAGATGTGGCTCATTTTTCACTGAGTAGCTAATCTGTATCCTACTTATTTATAGGAGATTCTCCTTATTTATTCAAGAAAATAAGGCTCTGAGATATTTTCTTATGATGTGTCATTTCCCTTTTACTTTGCTTATGGTCATTTTTGTCATGCAATAATATTTAATTTTTATATTGTATCTTTTAACCTTTCTTTCAATGCTTTTGTATAATAAAAAAGTCTTCTCTACAACCAAGATTATAATATGTATTTCTATTATAATAGAGATTTTATTAGTCTTGATTGATCAGACTATATGAATAATTTGTATTCCATTCTTTTTTTTTTGTTTTTTTGAGTTGTAGTCTTACTCCGTTGCCTAGGCTGGAGTACACTCACGGCCATCCCAGCGTCGACCTGCTGGGCTCCGGCGATCCTTCCACTTAAGCTTTCAAAGTAGTCACAACTACAGACGTGTGCTACCACGCTTCGCTAATTTTTGATTTATTGTAGAGATGAGGTTGTGCCAAGTTGTCCAGGGTGGTCTCGAACCCGTGGGCTCCCAAAGTGCTGGGATTACAGGCTAAGTCACTGAGCATGGCCTGTACTCAATTCTTAATGCCAAGTAATGAAAAAATATAAAGCCATATTGTAATCCTTTTTCTGAACAGTTATTCCAGTGACTTTCTGTCCTAAACTTTGGAGGCAACCTGTTTCTAAAATGAGAATATCAATTACAATTACCTTCAAATGTTGATAAGCATTAGGTCTAAAATCATACTAATTCACAATTTAGTATTAAACACAATATTCGGACTTACAATTCTTCACAGCACATTAACAAATTGATGAGAAACAGGTGGACTACTACTATCAAAAATGTCACAGATAAAGCACAATTTTGAGAGACAGCCATTATCAGGGAGCAACTTAAGACATTATTATGCCTACAGAGAACGAATTCTTCTCAGTTTGTACAGAAAAATAAACAAGAACTTAATTTCACTCCTTCAAAATGGGAGGAGGTAGGATTCTCTTCTCAAAAACATTTATTTTTTGAGTTGGTATCTTACTCTGTCACCTAGGCTGGAGTGCAGTGGCACAATAATCACAGCTCACCACAGTCTCAAGCTCCTGGGCTCATGAGATCCTTCCACCTCAATCTCTTGGGTAGCTGGGACTACAGATGCACATTACCACACTCAGCTAATTTGCTTTTATTTTTCATAGAGATGAGGTCTTGTTATGTTGTCCAGGCTGGTCTGGAACTCTTGGACTCCAGTAATCAATTCTCTTGCCTTGTACTCCCAAAGTGCTAGGATTACAGGTGTGAGCCACTGGACCCAGCCAAAAAACTGTGTTTTTAGAGCTCTAAAAAGGTACATTTATAAGATAGTTGATTTAAAACAATTTTTCTGAATTGTGCAAGTGAGATACTGGAACCACTGACTTGACAAAAGAGATGAATTTAATCACACTCAATTTCTTTCTTTCCTGCTTGATTTGAGCTTCTATTTTCCGAAGGTAAGTGTTCTTTAGCTTCCTGGTTAGCCACTTCTGGTCTCTTTTTCTTTTGCTCTCCTTTTCTCTTTTTGTTTGCATTTCCCCCCCTAAAGATTTATTCTCTTCTGCCACCTTTCATAGGTAGATTTCAACTTTGGCAGGAAGAGGTTTAGCCAATAACCTTGCTGACTTTCCGTTTTGCTCTTTCCTAATGGCCTTTTTAGCCAAGCTGAATTTCTGGGGTATTCTGGCAGTGTTAAGGTAGAGAGGTAGGGTGCTTGAGAGGCAGTGGGAACCTATGCAGAGGAAGACTGGCTGAGCTGGACTTCTAGTACTTTTATTTTGTATTTTTAGTCCTTGATTAATGTGATTTTTTTTCCTTCCCCACATGACTATTTATTTTTCCCACATCATTTATTAAATGCTAGACCCTTGAAATGACACTCACTTTAACATTTTAATAATCCTTTATTACTATTTTTTAAAGGATTTTCCTAGTTACCCTGCTTCTTTATTTTCTTCCTATAAACTTTAGTTTCAACCTGTAAAGGTTCCCACAATGTTCTTTTGCTATTTCCATTGAGATCACATTTGTAGGTAAAGCTTATGAAACTCTTTCCTTATCTGTACGAGAACTGATCTTTGGTCAATGTTCTAGCTCAGGACCCCTGGAAACCTGATAAAGGTAGAATGCAAATGATGTTACCAGGTGACATCACTTCTGGAAAAAGTTATCCTGACTGGTAAACTGCATCTGGAGAAGAAAAGGTAAGTAAATTGTAAATATCAGTATGAAGTCATATATTTGGACTTCTCTGAATGTAGTCTGTTGTAATTGGACATATCCCTTTGCAGAGACCCTAAAAACTATATCTATGGAGTTTTACAAGAAATATTGATTCCTGCACAGGGCATAAAACTAAGGCAGAATGATTCATCCATTGCATGTAGATTGTTATTCACTGTATCTGAGTTGTGACTTGAGGCCAAAGATAACTCCCTAGTGGTTTGTGGCAGCATGGACTGCTGCAAGGAGCCCCAGAAGAGGACGATCTCATGATGTCTGCTGGCATGCTGTGCTTCCCGTCCCACATCCTAAGTGAGTCTGATGCCAAGTGTGGCTAACAGTATTAGACTTATGAGTCTGAAAGTTTGACTAAGCCTTAAAAAAAATCCTCTCTCCCTCCTTAGCAGGCGTTGAAACAATACATAAATAGTTGGGGAAGAACTGACATCTTTATAAAATTTAGGCTTCCTTTCCAAATGCATTTGCTCATGTCTTCTTTTGTAACAGTTGAGGTTTTAAAGCTTTGTTTATACAAATCTTCCACATTTCTTGTTAAGTGTATTCCTTGTTATTTTATGTTGCTGTTTTGAGAGAGACAGAGAGAGAGAGAGAGAGAGAGAGAGAGAGAGAGAGAGAGAGAGGGAACATGCGCATACTATACAAATGGGTATTTTTTCTTCCATTATATTATCTAACTGGTTGTTTACATATATAAAAATTCTTAACTATTCATTGTACCCACGCTATTAAATTCTTACAATTTTTCATAATTTTTTAGTTTTTGATTTTCTTTAATTTTGCATGGAAATAGTGATAATTTTATGTCTTTTTTTTAAATTTTGTATTTTGAATTCCTTTTTCTTATCTAGTTTCATTAGCTAGTACCTACAGATCAATGTCAAATAACGATGGGGATAATAGATATACTTGCCTTTTCCTGATTTTAATTACCATACTTCCAGTACTCCCATATTAATTAAGCAAGATACTGATTTTTGGGTTATCAATTTTTATCATGCTAAAGAATTACAGATAGCCGGGCTCGATGGCTCAGCCTGTAATCCCGCGCCTTTGGGAGGCTGAGGTGAGTGGATTGCCTGAGCCCGCGGGTTCGAGACCTGCCTGGGCAGCGAGACCTCATCTCTACAATAAATCAAAAAATCAGCCGGGTGTGGTAGCACGCGCCTGTAGTTCCGGCTACTCGGAAGACTGAGGTGGAAGGATTGCCAGAGCCCTGCAGGTCGAGGCTGCGGTGGCCGGGAGCGGCCACTGCACTCCAGTCTGGGCGACAGAGTGAGACTCCAACTCAAAAAAAAAAAAAGAATTATAGATATTCTTTTTTTTTTTTTTTTTTTTTTTTTTGAGTTGGAGTCTCATTCTGTCACCCAGACTGGAGTGCAGTGGCACACTCCTGGCCACTGCAGCCTCGACCTGCTGGGCTCCGCCGATCCTTCTGCCTCAGCCTCCCGAGTAGCCAGAATTACAGGCATGCACTACCACGCCCGGCTAGTTTTTGATTGATTGTAGAGATGAGGTCTTGCCAAGTTGCCCAGGGGGGTCTCAAACCTGCGGACTCAGGCAATCCACTCACCTCAGCCTCCCAAAGCGCTGGGATTACAGGCTGAGCTACCAAGCCTGGCAGATATTCTATTTTAATAAGAATGTTTTTAAAAAGAATACCTACATAGTTATATCAAATGCCTTTTAAGTATCTATGAGGCTAATATGATTTTTCTCCACAGATGAACAAACACAGTGAATTACATTAATAGATATCCTAATATGGAATTATCCTTGCATTCCTAGGTTAAATCCTCCTAGGTCAAAGTTTCTGTTTATGGGCTACTGAATTCTGCTTATTGGTATTTAAAGTTAGATTTTTTTATTAATATTCATAGATGAGACAGTTCTACATTTATATATTAATTGCTTTATTTGTATAGTGTTTGTGTGTGTGTATATATATTTCACTACAACAAATACTGCTCTTATGGTTTTACAAATATTAACTCATTTAATCCTTTGAGTTTGTTACTATTTGCCAATTTATTGCTAAGAAAATTGAGGCACGGAGATTAAATAATTTGCTCACTCACAACAGCTAGTAAACTAAAATTGAGATTTAAAGCCAAAAGTTTAGTCCACAGTCCAAGCCTGGCTCTGCTGCCTTTAATATGCAGTTTTTATTAGCTTGCTTTCTTTTTTTGGGGTGTGGGCTGTGATCAATGCTAGACTATTTTCATAAAAGAAGATCTGTTTACTCTGCTTTGGGAACACCTTAAGTATATTGTAATTATGTCTTTAAAGAGTTGGTAAAATTTCTCTGTGAAACTGTTTATGTCTGGTATTCTTATGGGAGGAAGTGCTTAGACAACTTTTCAATCTCTTAAACTGATCTGTTTAAATTCTCTCTTCTGGAGGCAGTTTTAGTAAAGTATACTTTCCTATAGAACTTCATATTTTTTTGAGGTAAACAAAATTGCCATCCCACAAGAGGCTCCTGATCATTCTCATCTCTTGGTATCTGCATCCTTGCATGGTCCTTTCCCACATGGAGTAGGGGTGACCTGTGTGAGAAGTAACAATGTATGTCTTCTGAGAATAGAAGACACTGTGAGCTTCTACCTTGTTTTCTCCTGGCTCACTTGCTCTGGAAAAAGCCAGCCACCATGTCTTCAGGACATTCAAGTAGCCCTATGGAGAGGTCCATATGGTGAGGAACTAAGGTCTCCTGCCAACAGCAAGCACTAACAAGCCAGCAATATTAATAAATCATTCTGAAAGCAAATTGTGTAGCCCAAGTCAAGCCTTCAAATAACTGCAGTCTTGGACAACAAGCTGACTATAAGCTCATAAGAAACCATGCCAGAACCATTTAGATAAGCTGCTCCTGAATTCCTGACCCATAAAAACTATATGAGATAATAATCTTTATTGTTATTTGGTCATTAAACTTTTGGACAGTTTGTTATATAGCAATATGTAACTAATACAATAGTAGTCTTTTATATGACTTAATTTTCACCATTATTGATAATGCCTTATTTCTTATTTGGGAATTTGTACCATTTCCATTTTAACTTAGTAATTATGCTTCTCAAAGAACCAACTTTTTTTTTTTAGTTTCATCATTTTGTTATTTTCTCATTTATTTCCTGCTTTGAACTTCATTATTTCCTTCCTTCTGCTTTCCTTAAATTTATTTTATTATTGTATTTCTAACTTTTTTATTTAGCTGTTTGTTCTAAGTTTTCTTGTTTATAGGTTTTTTAAGGCAATAAAAATTTCTCTGATTACTGCTTTAGCCATATATCCCACAGATTCAGATATGTAGTGTTTTCACTGTAATTTTTCACAATAATTTTAGTTTAGGTTTCTTTTCTGCCTTTGAGATTTTTCATTCTTCTTGTGGCTTGACTTTTTCCCCCAGATGTTTTATTATTTTAAAATTTTTATTATGAAACATTTAAAAATTAAAGATAGCATAAAACTTAAACATAGAGTCTCAAAAATAGTAAAACAAGCACCCAGATTAAGAATTAGAACATCACCAATACCAATGAAGTGTTGTGGCCTAATTTTGAGAATATACTACCGGAAGCCCAAAATAGTCCATTCTTGCTTTGTGGGTAGAGAGTTCCATGTATCCACATTAGATCAACCAGTAATCATGCTACTGAAGTAGATTCACTTTATTTTATTTTTTGAGTTGGGGTCTCACTCTGTCACCCAGGCTGGAGTACAGTGACACTATCATGGTTCACTGCAGTCTCGACCTTTTGGGCTCAGGTAATCCTCCTTCCTCAGCCTCCTGAGCAGCTGGGACTACAGGTGTGCACTACCACACCTGGTTAATTTTTTGAATTTTTTGTAGAGATGAGGGCTCGCTATGTTGCCCAGGCTGTAGATTCACTTTAAACAATCTTTTTCTGGTACCAATTATTGCCTAATCATTAGGACATTCTGTGGATAGAAGTAATATTCCCATTTCACACCAACAGTCTGCCCAGCAATCTTAGTATCCTTTTCAATTACACTTATTGAGAACCTTAAAGAAGACCAGGAGAAAATTATTTTATAGTTGAAAAATAGTAACTAACATCAACTCTTATTCCCTATTATGCATTTAAAAATAAGATATAATACAGCACCAAAACGTACATTAAGCACTAAACTACCCATAATAAGAGACCCTGTGAGTCCTGGCTTTCTCTTCAATGGTTTTAGTATGTTTCAACACAAAACCTTAACTTAAGGTTTGCTTTCTGCACAGTTACATTTCCAAGTTTCTAGGGACTGTGAGCTACATAGCTTTTTTCACAATTAAATCTTGTATACTTTGTACTACCAGGTCTTTTCCCATCAGACTAAATCAAATTCATCCTTTAAAATCTAGCTCACATGTCACTTCTGCAGCCCTCCCCTGCACTCCCAGGCAGAATTAAATATTTCTTCCTTAGAACTCTCACCATATGTGACACATAGTAATGTCTGACCCATCTCTCCCTTCCTCTTTTTGGGACATGCTTTCTAACATCCACAAAATTCAATCACCTAATCATGTAGACTTGCCATTCTTTATCTAAGGGAGCCTATTATATAATTCTATTGTGTACTTTTTCTAAGGATGATATTCTGATACAGTTAGTCTAACTATTTGATTTGGGTCAGAATTCTGTGAGACAAGTCCATAACAGGTTTCCCAGACTGTAACAAAAATATTGGGTGTCAAATGCTTTAACATAGGGGATCTAAGTGACATCTGATTCAAAGAAATCCTCAGCTGGGCCTAACATTGCCATTTCTTCCTAAGGCTTAAGGAAATAACAATGAAGATGAGTAGGAGCTACACCACAGTGTTAAAATGAATAAGACCTATGAGGAGAGCTTTGATGTCTTCTGAATATGCTCTAAGGCTCATGATGAAGAAAGGATGCAGGAAGGAACATCAAGGCATGCCTGATGGGCACAAAGAAATTCAATACTATAAATCAAAGTAAGCTTCAATAGTTGAACAGTGGTGAAGTTAAAGAGAGACTCATGGTGGTAATGAATGAATAGATTGCACCACCCTAAAGAAACCTGATGACTAGTTAGAAAAACACAGACATTACCCTCATGCAGGGAGCCATGACACTTTATGAAGACCCAAAGAAAGCACATGTAAATAAGGTTTGCCTGTGGATTGAATGCATAAAGAGGAGGAATTGTGCACCATCTAGACAGAGCTGTATATGACTAGTTATAACACAAACTCAGAATCCTCATGAAGAAATTTTACCCAAAAATAGCACTTTGGGCCAAGATGGAAGATCACTGTTGAGTACCTTTTAAGTCACAAAAATAGGAAGGAATTAAATTATCAGACCACTTCCCAAGGAGCCTATCTTCCTGGTAAGGAGAGATCCTTCGTCCAAGGTTTTTTGAGAAGACTGGTTGTTTTGCATGGTATTATAATCAGGTATCCGGGCTTATTCAAAAATCATATCTCAATGCCTGCAGTTATGGTTCACCAGATAATGAAGATTAGTAAGCACTTTAAACATAGCCAGTACTTATACTTATGTTTGTATTTATACCTTGCATATGAAAAGGAATTACTCCCAGCAAACATTTCTGTACAGTGCAGTGAGCTGGTAATATGAGACATATTGTAGTGCAGTGGTTCTCAGAAGCCTATAGATGCCTGGTAGGGATGTGGTGACGTCCCCAAGACCATTTCAAAGAGTCTGCAATGTCAAAACTATTTCCAAAATTATACTAAGATGCTACTTGCCTTTTTCATATGTTGACATTTGTACTAATTGTGTACAACTGCCAGCACTTTTACATGAATCAAAGTAATGGTACCAAACTCTGCCAGTAGTCATCACATACTTTACTACTATGCATTTACAAGTTTAAAACAGTAGTACAAATTATTTTTATTAATTCTTAGTCATCAAATCCACTATTTTTTATTTTCTGTATGATGAAACAGAAAGAACTTTACATAAAGCACCTCTGCTACATACTTGTGGTTTTCTCAAGGAACACATGCTCATGGCTATCTCAAGACACAATGTAAACAATTTGCGCAATTGTTTGATTGCAACTTAAACTGGCTGCTTTATTCATGAAACAAAATTTATAATAGTTGACAAAGTATGATTATTCCGCTTGGGTATGTGGTATACATTTTCTTTGAAACTCTATGAAGAAAATCTGTTATTTCAAGTGAAATGAATAACCACATTTGTTATGGTAAGATTTCAAGCTTTCAAGCAAATATTAGAATTTTGGAAAACTTGTAACTATCCTGTGAGATTGACAGCTTCCCACATGGTATAAATGCCAATAGCCAGTGTTTAGCCAGAAGATGTAATCAAATCTTTAAGGGATTGCCAATGCCTACAGAAACGAGACAGGACCTAGCTCATTATCAACAGGGTAAATTGGAGCTACGACTCACCTTCACTTATCCTGACTGACTGACTGAACAGCATTGTTGGACAAGCAAGAAAAAGGACCGTGCCCTCAACACTAGGATATCATGCAGAATTCTGCCTCCCCTACCACTCCTTGTAGTCTCAACAACACAGGGAGAAAAGGTCAAGAAAGAGGAAGGGCAGAAGTACGTGACAAACAGAAATTACCCACCTACTCCCAGTATTTTAAGCCCCAGAATAAGGTCTAGTCTGCTCAAGAAAGAAGTGAAAAGAGCACTGGATTAAAATTATGACTGAAATTTTAATATGAAGAGAAGCGAGTCTTATACTGGAATGAGATTAGAATGTTTGAAAGCTATGGAATGGTGGCAAGATGCTGTTAAGATAGTTGATATCCACTAGGAAAGGAAAGTTTGACATGGTAGAGTTGAGAGGTAATTATAGACAAAAAGCAAAACTGATTTGTACTTACACTGCAACAAGCTAAGGCTTCTTAATGAAATGGTTATGCATGGATGCAAAGTGTCTGAAATTAGTTCTACACAGATTAGTATTCTTAGCCTTCCATCCATCCCTCCATTTCTTTTTTGTATAATCAAGGAAATTGAAGAAGGGCACCAGGAATGAGATCCTGGTATGAGCTCTCTTATACTATGCTATTTAAGTCTAGAACCAGTCCAAAAGTATGTTCACTCCTGTTTGTAAAAATCCTTAGTAGATAAAAGAACCATATTTCTATATCTGGGAGGACACCATCAAAGTCACAAATATGAACTGACAGATAAGCATTACTAATGATGGGAGATGATAAAAAATGATAATAAATAGTTTAAATAATAGAGGAGATTGCTGAGAACAAAGCTCATAAAGCAGAAATTAATTTGATACCTCAATGCTTTAAACTTTCATCTTTTAATGATTTCAACTAAAGAAGAAATCCAAAAGAAGGCTTATCAGACAAAGAGGAAAAGCCAGTATATTTTAAATGGATGCTGTTCAACTGCACAATACAGAGGGAAAAAAATGAAGGATCTAAAGAAAGAGATTAAGAAAAAAGTAAGTGAAAGCTGGTCAAGAAGTGGTACTTGAATTGGGGCTGAATATGGAGGATGGACAGGCATGAATGACAGACAGAGTGGAACAATTTCTGGATGAATGAGAGACAATAATGTAGAGTGGCTGTGACACATTACATTATTAATACATACCGAGACTGAACTGCGGGTAATGCTCATAAATCTAACTGCAATTAGTACAGGTTTCTGGATTAGGAGGGACATGAAAAGGAAAGCAGAAGGTTAGAATGCACATGTCATTGCCCCATTAGAAGAGAAAGTTTAATCTTTCAATGGACTGAATACATCCATCTTCTGCAGCATTGGCAAACAAGCATAGCTTGTCTATCTGCTTCGAAAAGTAGCTCTATAGCAAAAGTCTTTCCTCTTCCTATTTGGATGGCTGCTACTAAATTGGACCTCTCAGGTCCAATTTCCTGAAAATTCACAGTACAGAAAAGTTTAATTTTAAATGGGATTTCTAATTTCAATATCTGGGAAAAGATTTAGACAGTACCTTATAATGGGATTTATTTAATACATTTACTGCTATGCTTATGTTTGTTTTTAGAGAAGACCTTTCACTAATTTGATCAACAGACCTTTATTGAGCACTTATTCTGTGCCAGGTAGTTTAAATAGTAAAGAAAGAAACAGAGTTATTTTACTGCTAATCTAAGCATAAACTGTGAAGATATGGAGGAAGTATTGCTGGGCCCCTGGAAAAGTATAGGCATGACAATGGAGAAGCCTACTTCTCTTTAGAAATTTACTGGAGATCTGAAATGGGTGCTGATTACTATAATGTTATTTTAAAACTGAGAGGAAGGGTAGCAATAATTAAGCTTTAATGCAGCTGTAGTTCTCCGGTTACTCTAACCCTATTAATTATTGGTCATTGAGAACTGGAGTTATCTATACATAGGTCACTGGTTGCAGAGAAAGATATTAAATAGATTTTTCCAAACACTAAAACCTTAAAGAAATTTATTTGATAATAGTAGACTCAGATGGAATCCCATTTCCTTAAGAACCAAATGATTCAGTTCAAATTCAACTGCAAATGATTAAGTTCTCTATACCCCAGGAGTGTTGGCAGGACCACCAAAAGTAACATGGTTGAAGGTAGGAACAGACGGTGAAAGGAAGCAAAGAAAAATATTAGGACAGATATGTTTTCATGGAAAGGACATGAAAAGAAAACAGGGAAGATTGTTAAGCCACCAACATTTTACCCAAATACTTGATTTGAAAAATTCTACACATTCAATCATATGTATTCTGTACACACAACTGAGGAGAGCTAGTAGATTAAACATGAGGCATCTAAAGCACCCTGAGATTTGGTGATTTTTTTTTTTACTTGTTCCTTATGAAAAAGATTCTGAGAATAATCCTACTATACACCACAAATGCACATTTAAAAGCCCAAGAAGGTCCCCAATTCTCCCTGTGATTCCACGTCTTATATCTTACCATTGATCTACGAATTAGAGACAGCCTGGTCTTTGCCTTATTCTCAGCAAATTCCAGGCTACTGATATCTTTGAGACGAGCCTTATATTTATTCATTTGTTCCACAACAATCAGCTCCACACAGCTGAAATAGGAGAAAAGAGAGAAAGCTGTTAAGAGCTGAAGTAAATCAAATAAAGTATAGCATCCACAGACTGTTTTTCAGCCATGTGTGACAGACAGTTGAAGAATGAAGAAAAAATTAACATCCTTTACTTTATAAACTCAGTCAAGGTTTTGAATGGTGGTTCACAGCTTTGGCTGCACTTCAGAAACCACCTGAAGAGTGGTCACAAATCTCAATGCCTAGGCTACATCCCAGACCAATTAAATCAAACTCTGAAGATGGGATCCAAACACTGATTTTTTTTTTAAGGTTCCTCTTGCAGTCAAGATTAAGAAAGTAGAAGAGAATAAAGAAAGCAGAGAGTTAAAAAAATAAGTCCAGGTTGAAATACAGAAATATTAAAGTATTAAGACCAAAGGGGTCAGGCACAGTGGCTCACGCCTGTAATCCCAGCACTTTGAAAGGCTGAGATGTGTGGATTGCTTGAGTCCCGGAGTTCAAATCCAGCCTGGGCAACAGAGCAAAGCCTCATTTCTACAAAAAAATAAAAAAATTAGCTGGGCATGGTGGCATGTGACTGTAGTCCCAGCTACTCAGGATATTCAGGTGGAAGGATTGCCTGAACTCAGGAGGTCGAGAATGCTGTAAGCAGTGATGGTCGTGATTATGTCACTGCACTCCAGCCTGGGTGACAAAGTGAGACCCTGACACACACAAACAAACAAACAAACAAACAAACAAACAACCCCCCCAACCAAAAAACCAAAAACCCAAGGGGAATCAGAGCTGTAAGACCACAGTTAGACTAGACTATAGGAAGATATAAAGTGTACATAATTTGGTACAATGGAATTTTAAAATCTATTTAGAATCTATAAGCAGTCCTAAACAGTGACCAACAATTTTCCTAAAAACAACTGAACTTATGAAACCATCCACTGTGTTTAATATCTAGATAAAATGACTACACCAAGTCAATCAGAAGTCCCTGAGGTCTTGCAAAGCTTACGTGGTAGTCTTACTGATGTCCTGTACACTTTGCAGTGGGTCAGTGGTGTCAGGGCAGCGGAGAATGCAGGGTGCAAACACAATGGCCAAAGCATTAGCTGACATTCGATTAGTATCTTCCTGTAGAGCAATCCTAAGGAACAAAAGAAAACAAAAAACAAGTGAAAAGGGGATTCAAAAAGGGGGAATAGTAGAAAGGTGGGGCCAGCCTCAGTAGCTCAGCCTGTAATCCCAGCACTTTGGAAGGCTGAGGTGAGTGGATTGCCTGAACCTGCGGGTTTGAGACCAGCCTGGGCAACTTGACCAGACATCGTCTCTACAATAAATCAAAAATTAGCTGGGCATGGTAGTGCACGCCTATAGTTCTGGCTACTGGTAAGGCTGAGGTGGATGGATCGCCGGAGCCCAGCAGGTTGACGCTGGGGTGGCCGTGAGTGTGCCACTGCACTCTAGCCTGGGTGACAGCATGAGACTCCAACTCAAAAACAAAACAAACCAAAAATAAACAAATTTTTAAAAACCCAGATTTTTTTTTAAAAAAAGAAAAATGGGCAGAAGAGATGAGTGAAAGAAGGCAATGTAACATCAACTGTATAGTACTGGAAGGATATCCATGTTAGTTTAAGGAACTGCAGACTTTTCCCAGAGCTGTTTCTTCGCCTTTGGAAAATGTGCTTTCACTGTTACTTTCTGGAAGCAGTCAAGTTCAGCAGATAGCTTACTCAGGGACATTTGTGACCCACTGCTCAAGGCCAACATCACTAGATGAACATGTCTAAAAAATGCAGAGTAGAGGCTTTAAGGCATTTTTAGACAGTTATGTAAGACATCTAACCAAGAAAGTTGACATCTTCTCAACTATTTCTGATATTTACACACAGGGGAAGAGAGACTACTTCTCACACCTCTTTGGTCAATTAATTCCTGAACTTGAGCCAAGCCCCTCTATGAATTAGGTTACGTCAACAGATATACAACCGATCTAGTTCAAGAATTAGAGAACAGGCCTAGCTATGCAGTGCCACCATGAGGCTGAAGCTTATACATGGCTCAAATAAGGGCAGAGAAGCACCTGCCATGCAGTGCAACTCAGCTGGGGATTTCTGCTCCAAGGAATTCTAGCCACTTGCTTGAGACACTGACTTCATAAACACAAGAAAAAATATAAATAGTTGTCAGTTTTCTGAATGGAAAAGTTCTTTTATTTAGAATTACGCAAGAGAAACTACTAAGCATTCTCATGCTTCCTGAGGCTACCTGACTAGATGAAAGATGAGGCGTTCCAGTGTATTGAGATGAGTTCGGGAGAGCTGGTCAATCACAGAGTATACACCACGGATTGTCTCCTTCCTCTCTTGAAGGCCTAAAAACAGTAAGATCAGCAAATACGACTGAATATCCTCTCTTACATGCTTTATCTTCCTCCTGGACAAATACCACATAGTAAGGGAGGCTGGCTCTAGTGTTTTAGGTAAGGTAGTCGCACCCGTTTGGCAGGAGAAGAACAACTCATGGTGATTACTTAACGTTTGCAGATCTCTGTATTTGTAAGCATCACTTGAGTTGTCATCTACATCCCAGTAATCCTTACTTACAGCAAGAGGAGAGAGATGCTCTAGTTTTTCAGCCATGGTCTGGCAGACTGGTTTTCCATGAAAATCACCCAATTGTCACATAATTTATAAATCCTTCATAAATTTATAAATGTATACAGCCTAATACTAGTATTAGGCAGGGCTTCTCCAAAATCCTATATACCTGTAGCAGTGAGAAACTTAACTCCAAAACCTGTTAGGCCTGACATAAAAAAGCCAGCTTTACACAGAGTTCTTGTCTAGATTCACAATTTAAATAAATGTAAGTCTACCCATCAATCTTCGATTTATATTTTAATCTGTTTTATAACCCTAGTCTTTCAATCTCTTTGTAAGAAGCAACAAAGTGGCTTACTCAGAAAACTTTTAGGACACTGACATTTTAATGAGTCTCTAAAAAGCCAACATTTGAATAGGTGGCAGTACACTGGCAGTTTTGTACTGACTGTCAAAAGTTTACCTTTGGATCATAAGGAATAACCCCCTAGAGGATAGATTAATAATCTACACTGAACATGGTATTCCTTTCCCAAATGTAGGCTTTCCCTGTAACCCAGGAAGTCTGTGCTTACCCATAGCTCGAAGAAATTCCTCATAGAGTTCAAAGGTCATGAGTGGATTGGGCAAATCTCGAAGCCACTGTTTGAATACACTTGCAATGACGTGTATATTATAGTCATCTAGATTGACACTCTCAGCATCTATTTAGAGATAAGAGTTAGACAGCAAAGCCAAAACATGCAAAACAATTCAAATGATTCACTTTAGAAACTCCTTTAGAAACCATCACTTAAAAGGAAGCCTTCATGTTTCTCAGTCAAAATGACTAACTTCTACAATTTAAATTCCATGTTTTAGAACAGTGCTTTCACTTTGGTAAAGGAACGGTTCTTTTTTTTTTCTTTTGAGTTAGAGTCTCACTCTGTCACCCAGACTGGAGTGCAGTGGCTGCTCCCAGCCACCGCAGCCTCGACCTGCTGGGCTCTGGCGATCCTTCTGCCTCAGCCTTCCAAGTAACGGGAACTACAGGTGCATGCTACCACGCCCACCTAACTTTTTGATTTGTTGTAGAGATGAGGTCTCGTCAAGTTGCCCAGGCGGGTCTCAAACTCGTGGGCTCAGGCAATCCACTCACCTCAGCCTCCCAAAGCACGAAATTACAGTCTAAGCCACTGAGCCCGACTAGAAATGGTTCTTATTTGTCTTTGTTTATCAAATCTGTTATGGACTGACATGTGTAAAATGAAAGATCACATTTAGATGTTGAAGCATTGCTAAACTGCCATAAATGTTTCTAAATGCCCACTCTCCATTTCTGTACCTACCTTGTTGTGAATTTGCCCACAGACCATACTTCATAGCAATGGTTTAGAAGACAAGTGAAAAAATAAGCACAGAGGACATTTTCTAAAAGTAATGCTGATTTTAAGTCATTCTTAGAGATGAAAGGACAGTTGATAATTGAGCACCTTTCACTTATAAACTCCCTAAGGTTATACAGAGCAGATGATTGGAAGGATACAGGATGAATGATATTCACTTGTGTTGCTCCAAGGTAAAAGAGATAAAGTTAGCAGTTGCCTATAAACTGGAGTAACCCAAGTCAGTCTCTGATAGGCAGAAACCCCTGCTTGAGTTTTCCCAGTCATTTTCTGCTATTAGTTCCACACAAATAGATTTCTCACTGATTTGCTCATAAAAAAACAGCATTGTGGATAAGTCCTTGACCACACAAAGACAAGCTTTGCATTAAGTTTGGTTCAGAAAGATCTATTCCTTCCCAACAGTGGTAAAGAGTAGAAGTTGAGAATGAAAGAAAGTGAAACTACTGTCTAAATTCCAGGACTGACAGTAGAGCTCTACACAGACATGTGCTCAACTCACCAATGATCAGATTAAGTAGCTACATCATCAGTGTGGAGGTAGGCAAGAAGATGCACTGGAAAGAACACCGCTTGGAGTCAGAATAATAAAGAGAAATGGGAAATAGCTGAGATTATGAATTCAGAAGCTCTGGGGTTAAATCCCAACTTGGCCACTTACTGGTGATGAGTCTTTGGGCAAGATCCTCTATAAGCCTCAGTCCCTCTATCTGTAAATAGGGATAATAATATCCCTAATTCATAGGATTGTTATGAAGATTATTATAAAATCACTAGCACAGTGCCTTGCATTATCAACAGCTCGTTACTTAATTTTCCTGTACCTGAGTTTTCTTCCTTGTAAATTAGAGGTATCACGATCTTATCAAATTAGTAAAAAGATTAAATGAGATCTTTCACCAGTACAAATGATATACTCAATATATGTTTGCTGAATTGACCACATAAAACCAAAGACTTTTGAAAGTCACAAAATGATATAAACAAGCACTATAGAAAAGATTGCACTCTTCTGTCTGTAAGTAAAGAATCAACTTGTAATGAAAACTTTAGGAGGATGAAATGAGCTATTTAGATACAAGTTATTTGGTCATAATTTGGATGGCATTATCTTACCTGTATCTAAACCCTGTCGAAGCTCCTTGATCTTATTAGTTGAGCCAGACTTTCGGTAAATCCCTTCTGTATACAGTCCATGCATTTCAATGTAGTTTATAAGCTTTTCCACCACTAAAGGAACAGTTCGGTCTTCACTGGTCAAACGGGACAGTTCAACCCCAAACTGTCGAGATGACAGCTCTGGATCATACTAAATAGAAGAAAAGGGTTTATTTCTAAATGCACTGAAACATGTTTAACACATTCTCCAAGAGGGATAACTTTTAATTTCCCTAAAGTTTTGTAAGCATAGCTGTAAGACTTGAGAGAAGGAAATTATGGCTAGATAAGTATAAATGAGATATTAGTTTCAATCCTTTACCACATGGAACAGCCAAAAAAAAAAATAGTGGAGAAAAGAATGTGGCAAAAGGCTACTGCTTCTCTTCCTGTCAGAAATCTCTTGCCAAAAAGGTGGGAATTAGGTGTGGGAGAAGGGGGTTATGTTTTGTATGCAAACAGCTTGACCATTTACCAGATACCACTAGAAAATCTACTGAGTTTATGCAAATTAGAGTTGTTAATAATTTCTGAGGTAATTTTAAGAATGTTTTGCTGTTTATATAAACTTTATGAAAGTTTCACTAAAAACATATTTCATAACTAAAGGCAGAGACACACATAGACACTAGATCATTAATTAGTGTTACAGTCGATTTTTCTTGACCTTAATCTTGACTGGATCTAATATCATGTCTTATTAACCATAGGTTATATGACTGCAAAAGAACAACTTATTCTTAAGATTTTAAGTAATTTACAGAAAAAAAACTGCCAGCTGTTTCTCTGAAACTGAAAAATTTTTTTGGAAATTTTTTGGATTTATTTCCTTCTGTGCCATTTTCCTTCCCTAACAGGACACTGTACAGTTCACTTTCTCCTTCAACCTGCATCCAACCAGTTGTCAAGTTATTTTAATCAATCAGTACACCCTATTTTTTCTTTTCTGTTTTCAGTGACAGCACCCTAGTTCAAAACTCTATCACTGCCAAACTGGACTATTTCAACAGCTTCTAGACCACTTTTTCCAAATCCATTTTTTCCCTTTTAACATATTCTATAGTACATGTAGCCTACTTTACTATCCTCAAAACCTTTCAATGACTAATAGTATATATCAAAATAAAGTGCAAACCATCTTGAGTCTGACATTCAAGACCTTACTTGAACTAATAACTCTTTCTAGTCTTACATTCATACATTTGTTACTTATGTGGCTAGATACCAGGGAAACAAAATGAGGGAAGAGACAGTTCTCCTAAGAATAGCAGTGCTAGTGTGTGGAGATAAGTAAAATCATAAACAGATTTATTGAGAACTATAGAATCACAGAAAAGGATAACTCGATCAGGAGAGAGAGGGTTGGATAACAAACAACTAATGATCTCAAAAAGCCCTGATGTTTATCCTTAGTGTTTAGAAGCAAGTGGTACATAAGTAAAGAAAGCAAGAAAACTTTTCAGGCACAGGAAACACAGAACTAAAAATTGGCAAAGCAAAGCAACTAAGGGAAGTCATCAGAGAATTTTAAATAGGGAAATATATAATTAGCTTATTAGTTCCTATCAGTATTATCAGCATTATTTTGCATCATTCATCTATATACTCTGTATGCTAGCACACATTAGAGTATTAATTTCATATCTATTTTGAAGCATGTTAAGCTATCTTAAATTAACATCAGGCAACACCTTTAAAAGTATTTCTAAATCTGAGACAGAATAGAAAGGACACTTAATGTTGGAATATTTAGAGGATGCATGTCATTATAAAATTCTTGCACTGTCACTACATGAATTTGGGGAGCTTCTTTCTCATTTGCAACAGGAATAACAAACTTTTCTACCTCAGAGAGTTGTTGCAAATTATATTGATGGTACCTGATATATGAAAAATGCTCAATAAATTATCATAGAAATAAAACATAACAATGCTTGCTGCAATAATTAATTTTTAGCCAAATGTTTCACTGTTACTATGACACATACATGCACACACATAGTCAGTTTAAGTGTATGGCTCTCCCTATGGCAATAAAAATGCTATTGTGAAAGCAAAATAAATAAATAAATAAATAAATTACTTACGTTTAGTAATAAACTTAATAAATAAAGCAAATAAATAAAAACTTAATAAATAAAGCAAATAAATAAATAAATAAAGCAAAATAAATAAATAAATAACTTAAGTTTAGTAACTACTTATTAAACAAAATTTTAAAGAATCATTTTATTTGAAATTAAGTAATCTAACACAAGCATGCTAGAAAAGTTTCTTGAAATTAAGAAACAAATTAATCTTACTATATTCTACTGAAACAAATTTAAGTTTAATTCTGAGTTTTCTTTTTAAAGATGTTTTACGGGACTGGTGCGGTGGCTCAAGCCTGTAATCCCAGCACTTTGGTAGGGCAAGGTGAAAGGACTGCCTGAGCCCATGGGTTTGAGACCAGCCTGGGCAACTTGGTGAGACCTCATGTCTACAATAAATCAAAAAATTAGCCAGGCGCGATGGCGTGTGCCTGTAGTTCTGGCTACTTGGAAAGCTGAGGCTGAAGAATACAGCCTGGGTGAAGGAGTGAGAATCCGACTCAAAAAAAAAGACTCAGCCTGTAATCCCAACGCTTTGGGAGCCCAGGCTGTGGGCTGCCTCCCTGCTCTCTTGATGGTTTCTTTGGCTTTGCAGAAGCTTGTCAATTTAATGAGGTCCCACTTGTCTATCTTATCTCTTATGGCATGGGCACTTTGGGTTTTGATCAGGTATTGGTTGCCAGTTCCAACTTACATAAGATTGTCTCCTGCATTTTCTAAGATTCTTACAGTTTAGGTTTTACATTTAGGTCTGTGATCCATTTAGAGTTAATTTTTGTGTATGGGGATAGGTAGGGGTTCTGTTTCAATCTTCTGCATGTGGTCAGCCAGTTTTCCCAGTACCATTTACTGAATAGATTCTCCTTTCCCTAGTAGTGGGTGGTGGAGGCTTTGTTGAAGATGAGTTAGTTGAGAAAGTGAGGTTTTGCTTCTGAAATCTCAATTCTATTCCATTGGTCTATATGACTTTTCTTGTACCAATACCAGGTTGTTTTGATTATTGTAGCTTTATAATAAAGTTAAAAGTCTGGGAGTGTGATACCTCCTGCTTTGTTTTTTTGGGGTTTTTTTTTTGCTGAGGATTGTTTTGACTATTCTCGGATGTTTATGTTTCCATATGCACTCCTGTATTGCTTTTTCTAGGTCTGAAAAGAATGTTACTGGTAATTTGATGGGTATTGCATTAAACCTGTAGATTGTCTTAGGTAAAATGGACATCTTAACTAACAATGTTGATTCTTCCAATCCATGAGCATGGAATATTTTTCCACTTGTTTGTGTCATCTTGATTTCTTCAAGCAGTATTTTGTAGTTTTCATTGTAAAGGTCTTTCACATCTCTGGTTAGGAGGATTCCAAGGTATTTCATCTTTTTTTGTGTGTGTGGCTATTGTGAATGGAATTGTGCTTTTTATTTAGGTTTCTGTTTATTATTGGTGTATAGAAATGTGATTGTCTTTTGCACATTTAATTTATACCCTAAGACTTTGCCAAAGTCCTTTATCAATGCAAGCAGTTTTTTGGCAGATTCTCTTGGGTTTTCAAGGTATACAATCATATCGTCTGCAAAGAGAGGTAACTTGACTTCCTCTTTTCCTATTTGGATACCCCTGATTGTCTTCTCTTCTCTGATTGCTCTAGCTAGGACTTCCAAAACTATGCTGAACAGGAGGGGTGAGAGTGGGCATCCTTGTCTTGTTCCAATTTTCAGGGGAAATGGTTCCAATTTTTGTTTAGGAGTATGCCGGCTGTGGGTTTCTTGTAGATGGCTCTTATTGTTTTGAAGTATGTTCCACCTATGCCTAGATGTTCAAGGTTTTTTATCAAAAAGGGGTGCTGGATTTTATCAAAAGCTTTTTCTGCATCTAATGATATAATCATGTGGTTTTTGCTTTTACGTCTGCTGATGTAGTTAATTGCGTTTATGGTCTTATGAATGTTGAACCAGACTTGCATCCTGGGGATGAAGCCTACTTGGTCGTGATGGATGATTTTTGACTTGTGTTGTTGAATCCGGTTTGCTAGCATTTTGTTGAGAATTTTAGCATCTATGTTCATCAAAGATATTGGCCTGTAGTTCTCTTTCTTTGTTGAGTCTTTACCTGGCTTGGGTATCAATGTGACGTTAGCTTCATAAAATGATTTGGGGAGAGTCCATCTCTCTCAATTGCCTGGAATCTTTTCAATAGGATTGGTATCAGTTCCTCCTTGTATATTTTATAGAATTCTGCTGGAAAGTAATCTGGTCCAGGGCTTTTTTTGTAGGTAGTTTTCTTATGACATTGTCAACATCCTTGATTGTTATTCGTCTATTTAGGGTCTCAATTTCTTCTTGTTTAAACCTAGGGAGGTGTGTGATGTCAGAAAGTCCTCCATTTCCTTTATGTTTTCAAGTTTGTTTCCATATAATTTTACATAGTAGTCTCTGATAATCTTTTGTATTTCTTCAGGGTCAGTTGTGACTACATCTTTTGTGTTTCTGATTGAGTTTATGTGAACTTTTTCTATCTTTTTCTTCATCAGTTTGGTTAGGGGACCATCGATCTTGTTGATCCATTAAAAGAACCAGCTTTTTGCTTCGTTGATTTTTTTGTATTATCTTTTTGTCTTCTATGTCCTGGATTTGGGCTTTTATTTTGGTGATCTGGATTCTTCTTCTGAAGTTAGGGTTTTGTTGGTCTTGCTTTTCCAGCTTCCTTAAGTGACTTGCTAGGCTGTTAACTTGTGACTTTTCCATTTTCTTTATGTGTGTTTGTAAAAATATGAATTCTCTTACTACTGCTTTCATGGCATCCCAGAGGTTTTGGTAAGATGTTTCTTCATTTTAATTTGTTTCCAGATACCTTTTAATCTTTGCTTTGGTTTCATTGTTGACCCAGGAGTTGTTTAGCATCATACTGTTTAGTGTCCATGTCTTTGTGGTTTTTGAGGGAACTTTGTTGGTGTTGATATTTTTATTCTACTGTGATCTGAGATGGTGCATGGCAAAATTTCAACCTTATGAAATTTGTTTATGTTTGATTCATGGCCAATGATGTGGTCAATCTTGGAGTACGCTCCGTGTGGTGATGAGTAGAATGTATATTCTGTGGTCATTGGATGGAGTGCTCTGTAGATGTCAATTAAGTCCATCATTTGTTCAAGAGTGTCACTGAGGTTCCAGATTTCCTTGCTGATTTTTTGTCTTGATGATCTATTCAGGGTTGTGAGTGGGCTATTAAAGTCCCCGGTTATGACAGTGTTAGAGTCAATCTCTTTTTTAAGTTTGCCTAGAAGCTACTTTACAAATGCTGGTGCTCCTATGTTGGGTGCATATATGTTTAGGATGGATATTTCTTGTTGATGAATTGAGTCTTTTATCATTATATAGTGACCTTCTTCATCTTTTAAATTTTTAATAGCTAAAAAAGTATTTTGTCTGAGATCAAGATTGCAACTCCAGCTTTCTTTTGTCTTCCATTTGCCTGAAATTTTGCTTCCCATCCTCTTTGAGTCTGTGAGTATCCTTTCTGGTGAGATGAGTCACTTGGAGACAATATATTGTTGCCTCAACATATTTTATCCATTTTGCCATTCTATGCCTTTTCAGTGGTGCATTTAGTACATTCACATTCAGGTTAATTATTGAAATGTGAGAGTTTATCCCTGTCATGAAGTTCTTATACAGGTGTTGTTGTTCCTGTTTGTTGTTTCTTTTGATTTTTTGGTTGATTCTGTGTTTTCAATCTTTTTCCTGTACTCTTGTGAAGAATGTTGTTGTTCTTATTTCCCTTTCTTCTGTGTTTAATACTCTCTTAAGTGTTTCTTGTAGAGATGGTCTAGAGGCAGCGTAGGTTCTTAGGGATTGAATGTCTGGGATTTTAATTCTCCCTCACTGATGAAGCTTAGTTTAGCTGGGTAGGCTATTCTTGGTTGAAACTGATTATCTTTGAGAACTTTGAAGATTAGGCTCCAAGCTCTCCTAGCCTGAAGTGTTTCTGAAGATAAATCTGCTGCTATTCGAATTGGTCTTCTTTGGTAGGTGGTCTGACCTTTATCTCTTGTTGCCTTTAGGATTTTTCCTTTTATGCCTACGTTGTTTAGATGAACTATTATGTGTCTAGGAGTTGGTCTTCTCACTTGTTGTCTTGCAGGGGTTCTCTGAATCTCTTGTGTTTGAATGGTCGCATCACTGATCAGATGAGGGAAGTTTTCTTGAATAATTTCATGGAATGTTTGCTCTAGGGTGGCCTCTGTCTCTCTTTCTGCCTCAGGAAGTCCAATTACTCTTAGGTTTGGCCTCTTGAAGTAATTGCTCATCTCTTGAAGGTTTTGTTCTGTCTTCTTAAGTTTTTTTTCTGTTTTTGACAGTTTGAGTTAGTTCTATATTTTGGTCCTCAAGCTCTGAGATTCTGTCTTCTACTTAGCTAATTCTGCTTTCCATGCTTATCAGTTTGTTTATTTCACTAACAGTATTCTTTACTGCTGTTATCTCAGTTATCAACTCCTTCCTATTTGCCTCATCTCTCCTTAATTTTTGTTTTTTTGTTTTTTTTGTTTTTTTTTGAGTTGGAGTCTCACTCTGTCGCCCAGACTGGAGTGCAGTGGCTGCTCCCGGCCACCGTAGCCTCGACCTGCTGGGCTCCAGCGATCCTTCCGCCTCAGCCTTCTGAGTAGCTGGAATTACAGGCATGCACTACCATGCCTGGCTGATTTTTGATTTACTGTAGAGATGAGGTCTCACTGCCCAGGCGGGTCTCGAACCCGCGGGCTCAGGCAATCCACTCACCTCAGCCTCCCAAAGGTGCGGGATTACAGGCTGAGCCACGGAGCCCGGCTTCTCTCCTTAATTTTTTAATCTCTCTATTAATGTCTTGATATCTGGGTTTGTAGTTTGAGACCAGTCATTCTGGGGGCTCTTCATTGTTTGCGTTCCAAAATCTGTTTTCTCAGTGTCTGACCTTCCAGGGGTCTGTGAGAGACCCATATCCTTTTGGGTTTTCTTCATTTGTGTAGATTTTCCTCCTCCTCCCACTTCTCCCTCTCCCCCCTTCTTTAATTCTGTTTTTCAGGGATGATGGGGTTGCTTTTAGTTCTTTTTGCTCAATCTCCTATTCTTCCCTATGTGGATCCTCTGGCTTTGTTCATTTCTGAAGCTGGACTGTGGGTTGGGGACTGTACTTTTTGCAGTTTTGAGATTTAGTTGAGGGGTAAGCTGTGATTCAGAATCTATCTGCAGATCCCAGTATCCACCGACAGGTGTATGGGCACCCAGGAACCCACTTCCCACTGCTTTACAAGCGGTCCATCCAGGGGGGGTTTAGGTTTGCTCCCTGGAGATAAGAAAAAGGAAAATAATGGAAGAAGGAAGGGGGAGGTCAAGAGGAAGGTGAAGTGAGAGAAGAATAAGGGGGAAAACAGACAGTTAAGAAATGAAAAGAGACATGAAGGCAGAAAAAACAAAACAAAAACCTTAGAGTATACAGGTAATCACACAAAACACAATCCAACAAAATCCTGTCTATTGATATACTCTTCCCCTATACAAACAAGGAGTCTAAAGAATAGAAAGAAAAAAAATCAGTAAAATAACAAAAGCAAAGCAAGTATGAAAATTATCAAAACCAGAATGAAAGAGAGAAAAAAAAAAACTAAAACAAAAGGCGAACAAAAGTGAGCAAAACAGTCAAAAAATAAAAATAAAAACAAGGAATCAGACTGGCTCTGAGGTCCTTCCTGTATCTCCAAAGTCCCTTCAGCTCTGATCTCTAGGCACTCCCCGCTTCCCGCTCTCATTGTAGGCAGATAGGGTTACTCATAGCTTGGGTCAGTAGCCGCAGACCTACTTTGGGAGGGGGTGAGTCAGATCTGGGTTCACTCGGCTTGCTATCTGTCAGGCCTGCCACACAGATCTGAGTTGTCTGTGTCTGATTCAGCTTGGGGGAGGGGCTTTTGTCTCTCCTGGTTTGATGAGATTACCTTAGGCAACAAGTTAGAGGCTGCGGAGAGCTGGACGGGGCAATGCAAATCTCTGCCCAGTCCTGGGTCAAAGGAAATGGCTGCAGTCAGCGGTTCCTCACCGGACTTGGACTCCTCTTCAACTTTCCCGATCTTCTCTCTCCACTGATCAGATCTGAGGCTCCAGCTGATCCTTTACAACAGGTGATGGTGTGGGCCAGAGCCTGATTTTGCTGGCTATGCTCCAATCTCAGGGCGGTGGGGGCTTTCAGTCACCCTCAGAGGGGGGACCCGGGTGCATGCATCCGAGTTGCCTATCAGATGGACTTTCATGCTCCCACCAGCACCCACCCACTCACTCAGAGAGTCTTTATGAACACTTGTCTCCATGGAGACTCTTACACTCCAACCTGTCGGTGGCCATCTTAAGCTCCGCCCTCTTTTTAAAAAAACTTTAATTAACTAGAATGACACAGAATGCACTCTTTTGTCTCTAGTTTCTTTCACTCAACATTAAGTTTGCCAGTACCAATAGTTTAATCTCATTACTACAGTGTTCCACTCTACAAATATACCACAATTTATTTATCCATTCTACTGCTGACATTTAGGTTCCTTCCAGTTTGTGTATCTTTCACATAATAAACAATATTTTTAATCTATCTTTTGGCACAAATACATGGGTATATCTGTTGGGTATATATCTTGGAAGGGCACTGTTGAATCATGAGAAATTCTTATGCTTAAAAGGTTTAATAGATACCACCAAATAATGTAAGGAGTACTTAGACCAACCTACGTTCCCACCAGAAGTGCATGAAAGTTCTAGTTGTTCCACATCTTTGTTATGATGTTTTTCATTTTAGCCATTCTAGCGGTTGCAGAATATATCTGTCTTTTAATTTGTATTTCCCTGATGATTAGTGAACTTGGGCACCTTTTCTCATGTTTATTACTTAGAAATCCTCTTTTGTGAAGTGTCTGCTTAAGGCATTTGCTCAATTGTCTATAGAGTTGACTTTCTTTGTTACTGATTTGTAGATGCTTTTTATATATTGTAGATTTATATAGTGTAGATCTGAGCTCCCCACCTCTCTTCTATTCTGTGGTCTTTTTTGTTTGTTTAAATAAGGAATACGCTTTGAATTTTAGCCAATATTTTTCCTGTATTTACTGAAATGATCTTTTTTTTTCTTTTATTTGTACAAGGTGATGAACCATTGATTTTTGTATGACAAATCAACCATGCATTCATGGAATCAAAACCAATTTAATCATGAGATATTATCATTTTAATTAAAAAAAATTTTTTTTTTAGTCAAAGTCTCACTCTGTCACCCAGGATGGCGTGCAGTGGCATGCTCATGGCCACCACAGCCTTGACCTGCTGGGCTCGGGTGATCTTTCCACCTCAGCCTTCCAAGTAGCTGGAACTACAGGTGCATACCACCACACGAGGCTAATTTTTTGATTTATGGTAGAGACAAGGTCTCATCAAGTTGCCCAGGCTGGTCTTGAACCTCTGAGCTCAGGCAATCCTCTTGCCTTGGTCTCCCAAAGCGCTGAGATTACAGGCATGAACCACTGTGCCTGGCTGATAATATCATTTTTATAGATCATTGAATTCAAAGTACTAATATTTTGTTTAGGACTTTTACACCTATGCTTATGAGACAGACCTGCAATTTTCTGTTATTATAGTATCCCTTATGTTTGACTGCAAGGTTTCACTATCCTCATAAGCCAAGTTGGGAAAAAAGTTATAATGCATTATTTTATCATTTTCTGGAAGAGTTTGTAAAAGACCAGTGCTATTTCTTCCTTAAATACTTAGAAGTACTCAAATGGTGAAATCATCTGGGCCTGTGGGAATATTTTAAACTACAGATTCTATTTTAATAGATATATCCCTTCACATTTTCTAATTTTCTACTTTTTCTTGAGTTAGTCTAGCTAGGTTAAATAAATTTGAGCAATTGATCTACATTTTCAAATGTATTGGTATTAAGTTATCTTTAATAGTCTTTTTTCTTTTTAGTGTCTGCAGTGATATCCACATTTTTCTTCTCAATATTGACAATTTCTGTTTTTAAAAAATTCTTTTTCTTGGCCAGGCACAATGCTCATGCCTGTAATCCCAGCACTTTGGGAGACTGCAGCAGAGGACTGCTTGAGCCCAGAAGTTTGAGACCAGCCCGGGCAACATAGTGAAACCTCATCTCTATAAAAAAAAAAAAAAATTAGCTAGGCATGGTGATGTTTGCTTGCAGTCCCAACTACTTGGAGGGCTGAGGTGGAAAAATCACCTGAGCCCACGAAGTTGAGGCTGTGGTGGGCCGTGATTATTCCACTGCACTCTAGCCTGGATGGCAAAGCAAGACTCCAACATTGCCCCCTCCAATTTTCTTTCTTGATGATTTTTGCCCAAGTTTATCTATTTTCTTAATCTTTTCCAGTAGCCAAAATTTGGTTTCACAGATTTTCCTCTATTGTACAAATGCTTTTGATTTCATTTATTTCTTTATTATCACACTTCTTCTATTTGCTTTAGGTTTAACTTACTGGGATTCTGGTTTTTTTCCCCCCTACAATCATGAGCTGAAAGTTCAGATCATTGCCAGCCTTGCTCCTTCTAATGTATGCACTTAAAGCTATAAATTTTCTTCTTACCACAACTTTAACTGTACCCCACAATTTTGCTATCTCATACCTTTATTACCATTTAGTACAAAATGTTTTTCCATTTTCATTGTAATTTAGAAATACATGGTTTAACTTCTAAATAATTGAGAATTGTCTAGTTATCTTTTTGTTGACTTATAGCTTAAATTCATTATGGTCAAAGAATCTATCTTAATATTTTCAGTTCTTGAAATTTGTAGGCACTTGCTCTATAGCCCAGCATATGATCAATTTTATAAAACGTTTCATGAGCATTTAAAAAGGGTATGTATTCAGTAGTTGTGGAAAGCAGGGTTCAATATATGCCAATTACATCAAGTTTTTCATATCATTTGCATCCTATCTAAATTCCCGTCTGCTAGGTATCGAAGTTATAATATTAGAGCCTATAACCTTAAAATTTTTATACCTCCCTGACGGGTTGACCTTTTTATCATTATGAGACACCTTTATCTAAAGTAATGCCTCTTACCTTCAAGTATAATTTAGACTATCTTTCTATTGGTTAATCTTTACATGCTACATCTATTTCTATCCTTTTGCTTTCAACCTTTTTATATCTTTATATTTAAGTATGTGTCTTGTAAACAGTATATCACTGAGATTTTTCAGTTGATTTGACTTAGTCTTTTATTTGACATATTTACTCTTAATATTTAATGTAATCATCAATATATTTTAATTTGTATCTGTCAATCTGTTATTTATTTTCTCTTTGTCAATCTGTTTTATGTTTCTTTTTTCTCATTTCTTGCCTTTTTTACAAATCAAATCTTTTGTTTTTCCACATTATTACTTTGTTATATATTCTTTTACTACTTTTTTAGTGGTTACTTTGAAATTATAACAAACATCCATGACATTTTAAAGTCTAATACACTTTTAGTACTTTTACCACTTCTCAGATGACACATGGAGCTTAGAATAGTTCGTTTCCACTTGACCAACTGTTTTTTGTGTTGTTGTCATGCATTTTAATTCTATATACGCTTCAAGCCCCACAAGACATTATAATTATGTTTTCACAGTCAATAAACATTTATGTTTACATATATCATTTACTCTTTCCATTGTTCTTCATTCCCTCCTGCCTTTCTGTTTCCATCTGAGATCACTTTCCTTCTTTGAGAACTTTCTTAAGTATGTCTTTTAGTGTAGGTCTGCTGGTGACAAATTCTGAGTTTTTTGTCTGAAAATATGTTCACAACACTTTCATTTTTGAAGGGTATTTTCACCAGGTGCAGAATTCTGGGTTGGCTTTCTTTTATAACATGTAAAAGATGACAAACACTGTTTCGAGATTCTGTCATTTCTGTTCTGAAATCAGCCGTTGACCTTTTCATTACTGCTTTAGGCAATGTCTACCTCTTTCCCCTCGACTGCTTTCAAGAAAATTTCTTTTTCTTTTGCTTGGAGAATTGTATGTCTAGGTATGGTTTTCTTTGTATTGGCCCGACTTTAGGTTAAAAATGTTTCATGAACCTGTGACTTGATGTGTTGGCCATTATCTCTTAAAATGTCACTTCTGCCTTGTTCTTCCTCCTGTCTTCCTGGACTCTGACTACATACATTTAAGAACATTGCATTCTTTCCCCTATGTGTCTTGTGTTTCTGTACTTCTTCTGGATACTTCCACTAGCCTTTCAGTCCACCAATCTTCTGTTATGGCTATTGCTTTTCTTTTGAGTTTATAATTTTAACTACATTTTTTACTTCTAGAATTTCCATGTAGTACTTTTAAAAAAATATATTTAAATATATACAATTGTCCCTTGATATCCATGGGGAATTAGTTCCAGGATACCCCACTGATACCAAAATCCATGGATGCTCAAGTCCCTTATATAAAATGGTGTACCATATGTATATAACCCACACACTTTCTCCTGCATACTTCAAATCATTCCTAAATTACTTATAATGCCTAATACAATGCCTACATATCACTTCATTCATGCAGACTCAATGTAGTACTTAATATGTGACAAATTCAAGTTTTGCTTTTTGGAAGCTTGTGGAATTTTTTTATTCCCTAAATATTTTCAAGCTGCAGTTGGTTAAATTCACAAATATGGAACCTACGGATACAGAGAGCCAACTATACTTCAGTTTTTTGGTGACTATCTCCATTCTTTTATTATTTAAACATATTAACTTTTAAAATATGATAATTCAGTAATTGGGCTACCTATGAGTTTATTGATATTGCCCATTTGTTTTTCTCTTAGTCTCTTTTATGTCTGATACTATATATGAAAACATTTTAAAGGCTCTGGATGTCTTTAGGGAGGTTTCACCCTATTCTCTCTGGTGGGTGGTTTATTAGAATAAGGAATGGATTACCTTAATCCAATCAAGAATTGCCTCAAAGCTAGTTTGCAGTTTTTGTTAAACCCAGTCTAGCAATTTTTCACCTCCATTCCTAGGGTGTGGGCTCTTCAGAGGTCTTACTGAGAGTCTATGATATTGCCTAGGGTACCTCTCTTTGATAGAGGATATTGCAATTCTGATTTTTTTCTCCTTAGCACTGTGAGACTATAGAAATTTCTAATCTCCCTTTCTGATTTGCTTCTTTGACCTTTGCCTGTACAAAGAATTCAAAGAAATGCCTTGAGGGGAAAATCTCTGAGTTTCATGCCCAATTCTTAGTATGATTGAGTCATGGTCCCTAAAATTGTGTCAATTTCAAACTTCAATTTTTGTTTGCTATAGTCCTGTGAGATTGTTAGAAGCTCTGCTGGCTTCTCTGACTCTTAAATGTGGCCTCTGGCCAGAATATTGGTTTCTTGTTCTACAACAAACGTGAAAAACTCCCACTAAGAGAAAAGCATCTCACAGATATAGACTCACCACTCTGCATTCACTTCTCTCTAGTATCTAGTGCACTAAAGGTCCAGTTTGCCTGGACAGCTCCCTGATGCTTGCCAACAGACTTTTTTTGGACTGATCTGCTACAAGCTATTTCATTTTAACTGGAAGCAATTGTCTCAGTCACCTTAACTGTATTGTAAGTCCTGAGTCAAATTTCTCTCTGTACTTTGCCATTATTTCTAATTTGCAATGGATGCAAACTCTATACATGGGTTACAAAGAACATGCACACACATATAATAGCTCAGATTTGCATAGTATTATAACAAATTGTCAGCATATTATTAAAAATAAGAAAATGTAGTTAGACATAAAAGCCTAAACACTAAAAAAAAAGATGCTTAAAGTATCAAAGAGTACATGTTCAGAACCTTTTACCTTTCTAGTATACTAGTGTATTCTAGTGTACTCTAGTAGAAACATGTAAAAACTCCACCTAATGCTGGCAAATTTTGCTCTTCATGTTCAAATGTGTTCATCTTTAATTATAGCCTACCCCCTTAAGGACAATTCCTAGGGAGATTTATGAGTGTTAAAGGAAGTAGGAAAGCTCTAAAAGTGTTTTTCAAATTGTGGCTCAAGAAATTAATTTAGTAGCTCACATACAGTAAATATAAAATAGTTCTATGAAAATCAATTCAGTCATTTACATACATTCCCCTATATGTGTGTGCTGAATCTTGACACAAAATGTTATTTTTTACTGTGATTTGTGGTCAGAAAGTTTGAAAACCACTCTGTAAAACCATCTTAAGAAGCCTTGCTTTCTCTCCATAAGGCACAAAAGGTCAAGAGATCTGTGATATATTACTGATAGTTGGTCCCTTCTTACCTTTTTAGAACACTTGGCTGTGGTTTTCAGACAGCACTTCTTGTGGCAGGCATACTTGCATACTGAAAAACAGGTTAAGAATGTAGCATTTTTAGATGTCTGCACATCGATGATAACAACTTTTCAAACTTACAACTTCATTTTGTACTGAAGTTTTTTCTTTAACTTTCGGACTTCTGTAATATCATACATACTTTGTATTATAACCAAGAAGGATTTTAACCCATTCTAATTGGGGATAATGAAGTTGGAAAACATGCCTAAATTTCTAGCCACTGTCAATGAAAAGCCTTTATTCTTTCAAGAACTGCCTGTCCTGCCACACAGCTCCCTCAAATTCCAACAGCATACTTATCTATCTATCTTTGTGGTCTGATTCATAAATTAGTGTTCATGTTCTCCCAAATATATGCTCTATAACCTACTAAAATCCCAGAAATTCCTATGACAAATCATTCCTATGGGTAAGAAAAGCTTTACTATCAAAGACCCTGCCTGAAATGAAAACAAATTGGGCAGTACATTATGATATAAGAAAGGTCTTATTTATTATCTCTAATGGTATAGAATAGAGGTCTGAAGAACAAGAACATAAAGAATATCAGTTGTGATTGGGAAGATGAAATTAAAGGTTCAGAGCAAAAATAATTGATTAGGGTGGCAGATAACGGGATGGCTGGGCAGCTGATGAGCAGGAAGAGGGACACTAGAGATAGATACTGAGAACACAGCTGGCTTATGTCATTCTGCTACACCAGTTCTGGCTTCCGCATATCAACATCTCAATATTCTTTTTTGAGCTTTTAAAGTATAAATTGAAAGAATAAAGGCTTTTTCACTGACAGTGACTAGAAATTTTAGGCATGTTTTTCAACTTTATTATCCCCAATTAGAATGGTTTAAAATCCCTCTTGGTTATAATACAAAGTATATATGGTATGGTATTACAAGACCAAATAGGGGAGGACATGTCACTGTACTGGTGAAATCACCAGGATAATAAAAAAGAAAGTTAGTTAATTCTATTAAGAAATCAAATCAAACCAAGCCACCATAGTAATTATAAAGCAACTTCTTTCAACTTTCAGCTTCATGTTACAGAAGAAATTACTCTAAAACCGACAAGAATTAGACCTGCATTAAACAATCAAGTATATTTCAAACAACTTTCTATTTTTATTCTCATAACAATTTTTTAGACTACTGATAATAAAACAATACAAAAATGGTGTTGAACCATGGATCAAGTGAATATATCCAGGAATAATGGTGATTTTGCTATGGTGAACATTACTTTTATCCTTACTGTCAAGCTGGATCCAGATCTTTTTTCCTTATATTTTCTTCACTCAGTGCTAGCCTACTAGTAAAAGCAAAGCTTCACACAATTAATGATAGCACCAGAGTATACATATAGAATGAGTGGAAGCTAAAGGTCTACTATAAACCAGAACCAAGCTCATCTACAAAGACTTTCCTCTCACATTGTAGGATTTGTATATTCTGCTAAAAGGATTATAGTAGAAAAAGTACCTTTCATTTATCCATCCATCCATCCATCCATCCATCCATCCATCCATCCATCTGATAGGTCAATCTACCCAACATGTATTTATGACAATGTAATATGTGCCATAACTGCTCTAGACACTGGTGATACAGACAGACAGCTGGGTTTCTTGACCTTATAGAGCATTTTAGTGGGATAGACTGAAAAGCAAGTGAATATTTAATATAATTTGGGATGGTAATAAGTACCATAAAGACTATTAAATCTGAGTAAGGGGATAGAGAGTTTGGGAACAAGGTGGCATTTAAATAGGAGAGTAAGGAAAGAGCTCTCTGAGGAGGTAATGTACATACTGTAAGCATGAAATTCAAATATAAAGTCATGACAAAACCTGGGACAAGAGCATTTTCAGACAGAGTGAATAGCAAGTACAAGGCTCTCAGTTACCAAGTAACACCAAATGACCTGGTGTGTATAAGAGAATAGGGGAAGGGGAGTATATCAAGAGAATAGGGGAAGGGGAGTATAGCAAGAGATGAGGCTAAAAATTAGACCATGTAAGTTACTCCTTTATGTTTATGTTAAAGAAGATATGAGAAAACTCAAGGAAATGTAAATGTCAAATGGTTAAAAAAAAGTTCCTCAAAAAACCTCAAAGACCTATAATACTTACATTTGCAAACAGAGGCTCGGTCCATTATCCATATCAAAGAAGAACAGTATTCACAGTACGTAGGGATGCTATATTGGGTGGCCTTAAAGATGTGACCATTGTGCTCTTCCACCTGAAAAAAAAAATTAGCTATTTACATTAAAGCAAACATAGTAAATGCTGTCCTAACATAGTCAGCCAGTGGGAAATCCTTCAATCCCTTGCCATATCTTCTTTGGGCACTAATTCCAGAGAGACAAATGTGACCTTCTGAGAAATAAAATAAAAATAAAATATACGGTCCTTGTTTTCAAAAAGCTAACACTCTAGATAAACATGATCAAATTATATGAAAAACAGAAAGCAATGCAACAAACACATAACAGCTATCTGATATAACTCTAAGTCTGGATGTTAATTAGAAGCAGCAGTTCTCAAATTTCTTTTTGTATCCTCAGGAACCTTTCACACTATTAAAAATTACAGATGATCTCAGAGCTTATGCTTATATGAGTTATTCTTATTAATATTTACTAACTAGAAAAGCACCCTAAAAGCAGTGTTTTTCAAATTGTGGCTCATGAAATTAATTAATTAATTTTTAATTATTTTAAAATAAGTAATAAATATATTATACATTAACATAAACAACATTTTAATTAGAAACAACTACATCTTTAAGGTAAAAAAAAAATTAGTGGCAAAAGAAGTATTGTTTTACTTTTGTAAATCTCTCTCTTCAATGTCTGTATTAAAATTGTAAAAATCTTGGATTCTCACATCTACTTCTGCACTCAATCTGTTGCAATATGCAGTTTAGTTTGAAATATATGAAGAAAATTCAGCTTAATACAGATATGAAACTGAAACTGGTGGAATTTAAACAAATTTTTTTTTTTTAGATGGAGTCTCACTCTGTCGCCCAGGTCAGAGTACAACGGCATGACCACAGCTCATTGCTGCTTCGAAATCCTGGGCTCTTGTGAGCCTCCCTCCTCAGCCTCCTGAGTAGCAGGACTATAGGCATGTGCCACCATACCCAGCTAATCTTTTTTTTTTCATAGAGATGAGGTCTTGCTATGTTGCTCAGGCTTTTCTCAAACTCCTGGCCTCAAGAGATCCTCCCACCTTGGCCTCCCCAAGTGCTGGGATTACAGACATGAGCTGCCATGCCTGGCCAAATTTTTTAATTTGTATAAATTTAAGGAGTACAAGTATAATTTTGTTACATGCATAGATTACATAGTGATGAAATCAGGGCTTTCAGGGCATCCGTCTCTCAAATAAAGTACCTTGTACCCATTAATAATCTCTCATCATCCACCCCTCAGTCAGTGAATAAATACAAATATATATTGAGTTGGAGTCTTACTCTGTCGCCCAGGTTGGAATACAGTAGCATGCTCACAGCCACCCCAGCGTCAACCAATTGGGCTCTAGAGATCCTTCCGCCAAGGTGCCCAGGCTGGTCTTGAACCATGGGCTCAGGCAATCCACTCGCCTCAGCTTCCCAAAGTGCTGGGATTACAGGCTGTGCCACCGAGCCCGGCCATTAATATTTTTTAGCAGTCCTTTCAAATAATGATATTGCACCAAAGCTTTATGAAAGGTAACTTAAGTTTAATTTTAAAACCATGCCAATGAACTCTTCACATACAGTGACATTAAAATCTATTCTTCTGTATTTCATTAAAATTAAAATTTTAACCTACCAAGAAAAAAAATAAAAGCCACAGACTCAAAGTAAATACTTACAAATTATGTATCTGGAAAAATGACTTCTAACCAGAGTATATAAAGAAATGTTACAATCCAGTAATAAAATAACCCAATTCAAAAACGGGCAAAATATTGAGTAGACAGTTTATTAAAAAAGAAAAACAAATGACCTACAGGCACCTGAAAAAATGTTCAACATCATTAGTTATCAGGGAAATATAAATTAAAATCACAATGAGATAACTTTTCATACCCACTAGGATGCCTGTAACAAAAAAGATGGACAGTAACAGAGTTGGAAGAATGTGGATAGACTGGAACCCTTGGAGACTGCAGGTGGGACTCAAAAGCAGTGCAGTCACTTGGAAAAAAGTTTGGCAGTGTACAAAAACTTCAAACATGGAGTTACGATATGCTCCAGAAATTCAACACTCAGGTTTATACCCAAGAAGTCTGAAAATGTATGTCCACAAAAAAACTTGTGCACAAATGTTCATAATGGCAAAAATACATACTAGCCAAAAATACAAAACAACTCAAATGTCTATCAACTGATAAAAGGATAAATAAGGCTGGGTTTGATGGCTCAGCTGGTAATCCCAGCACATTGGGAGGCCGAGGCGAATGGACGGCCTGAGCCCGTGGGTTCGAGACCAGTCCAGGCACCTTGGCAAGACTTTGTCTCTACAATAAACCAAAAAATTAGCCAGGCACAGTAGCGTGCACCTGTAGTTCTGGCTACTTGGAAGGCTGAGGTGGAAGGATCACCAGAGCCTAGTAGGTCAACATTGGGGTGACCGTGAGTGTGCCACTGCACTCCAGTCTGGGCAATAGAGTGAGACTCCAACTCAAAAAAGAAAAAGAAAAAAAAAGGGATAAATAAAATGTGATATAACCATGCAATGGAATTCTATTCAGCATTAAAAAAAAAGACTGAACTATTGATAAACACAATGATATGGATG
The DNA here is from genome assembly GCA_027257055.1 of Cephalopachus bancanus. Classification (NCBI taxonomy): domain Eukaryota; kingdom Metazoa; phylum Chordata; class Mammalia; order Primates; family Tarsiidae; genus Cephalopachus; species Cephalopachus bancanus. The sequence continues at coordinate 495,203 of JAPVLO010000288.1, read as the reverse complement.
AAGCTCAAAAACATTAAACTAAAAAGATATACACAAAAACTATACATTGTATGGTGTCATTTACATAAGATGCCCACAAAAGGCAAGACAACAGAAACAGAGAGTAGAGCAGTAATGCCTGAGGCTGGTAAAGGGAAGAGACTGTAAACTGGCACAAAACAACCTTTGGGCATGATACAAATGCTCGAAAATTAAACTGAGGTGATGATGGGAAAACTGTGCGAATTTACTAAAATCAATGAATTGTAAATGTAAAAGGGGATATATTTTTGTGGTAAGTAAATCTACCTCAATGAAGCTGGCTTTCAATATCCATTGGTTTATTCTGTATTTTGAACATTTACCTATACATGATTTTATAGTATTACCCACTGATCACTTGAAAATATTGGTTCACTGTGTTGTTCAGTGCTTCCAAATGTTGACACATTTCACTATGCACTATCAGAAAGTCACACTTCTTTAACATTATCACCAATCTCATCAGAAAACTAATGGGAAGCTGCTAAGTATACTGTGGCAGACATAAGTTTTCCAAAATTTAATCATTACTTTAATGCTCAAACTTTACCACTGGTAACAAATTTTCACTTGTTTTCTTTGAAGTGACAGGGTCACTTTGTTCATTTTCAGAAAATCTTTGCCAACTACCAAAGTCTGAATGAGTAGTTTCAGTAAAAATTATGTTCTATGTGGAGAGAAACATGTTGCCACAAAAACTTGTACACAAATTTACATAGGATTACTCATAATAGACAAGGATTGGAAACAATTTAAATGTCCTTCGACTGATAAATGGATATATAAAATGTGGTATATTTATACAATAAAATATTTGTCCATGCAAAGGAGTGAGGTACTGATACATGCTACAATATGGATGAACCTTGAAAACATTATTTAACTGAAAGAGGGCAGACACAAAAGGCCACGTATGAAATGATTTTTTAAGAAAGTAGGATTTATTAAGACGACAGAAAAGCTCCCACAGTGGGAGGGGATCTGAAAGAGGTTGCCCAGTATGACTATTTTATCAATATAAAATGTCTAGAATAGGCAAATTCATAGAAACGGCAAGTAGATTAGTGATTGTCAGGAGCTGGGGGAAGAGAAAATGGGTGTGATTACTTAGAAGATATGGAGTTTCCTTTGGGGGTGATGTTCTGAAATTATATGGTGGCAATGCGTGCTCAACATAATAAATACGCTGAAACCTACTAAGTGTACACTTCATATGGTTTAAGTGGTTAAATAGTTAAAATTTTATGTTATATTAATTTTCTCTCCATTTTTTTAAAGGCTAGATAAGCTTGCAATACAATTGTACAACTAATTTTTTGAGATGACCATGTGTGGATACTGTATCCTTCTCATTTCATTACATAGAATATTAAAAAGATAAGAACTCAAGAATCAAAATTTAATCAAATTAATTATTTTTATTACTTCATCAAGGACTTTCTTAAGTGAAACTATCTTTGCTATTTTTCTTAAATCCCGAGTGTGTGACAGTGAAGGTAATAATGCCTTAGTGTAAAGACACTGTCTTGATTTGTGCTAACTTGTCAGCAGTTTCATCCATTCTGCGTTTGTGTCAACTCAATGACAAGGAAACTAATATCTCATTATTATAAAAAGAGTTTTGATCTCAGCAAAACCTCTGAAAGTGTCCTAGAAACCCTGCAGACTACACTTTGAAACAGGAGTTTATATGTGTCTACAAAAAGTATGGAAGGATATATACTATACTGCTAATTACAGTGATTAGCTATGCAGAGATAAAATACTCAGTAATAAATGTACTGGTGTGTGGTGGCATGCATCTGTAGTCCAGCTACCCATAAGGTTGAGGCAGGAGGACTGCTTGAGTCTAGTAGTGCGAGGCTAGCCTGAGCAACATAGTGAGACCCCATCTCTTAAATAAATAAATAAACATAATATTAAGACAAATTTTAAACCTGTATATAAAAAACTAGAAGCCGTCTTCAAGGACATAAAAATAGACTTAATTTAAAACCACAACAATGTCAGTTTTCTCTACATTAATTTATAAGCATAAGGTAATATAAAAAAAGTATTAATAGATCTTTTTCCCCTCAAACTAGACAAATTCTAAGTTCATATAGAAAAGTAACTAAGAATAGTCATAAATTTTCTGAAAAAGAAAAACAGTTAGAGAGAACTTAGCCCTGTCAAATATTAAAAAGTTAAAAGAGCTGGAATTAGCTCATGAATATTTAGATCAACCAATGTAACAGGATAAAAATATCCAAGCATAAAGGTGAATTTAGAATGTTAAAACGGGTGACTTCTCAAAGTTGATGAGTAAAGACAGACTTTAAAATAGATGATGTTGGTAGCCACTGATAACAGGCAAAACTAGATTCATACCTCATACTGCACATCAGCGTAACTCCATAAAGATCAGAATTTAAATGTAAAAAAAAATGACCTTTAAGTTATTAGAAGAAAAAAATTAAGAATTCCTTTATAACCTTGAAGTGGGGAAAGTCTATGACTCAAAATTCAGAAGCTATGAAAGAAAAGATTGGTTAAGATTAATTTCATAAAAATAAAGATCTACATGGCATATAACATCATAAGCTAAGTGAAAAGACAACAAACTAGAAGGACACATTTTCCACTTACATAACCAACAGAGGGTAATCCCTTTAATATACAAAGTTCCTAAAAACTGAGACGGATTAGACCAAAACCAATAGAAAAATGGGTAAATAACATAAACATACAGGTTGCAGGGGGAAAAAATGCAAACAGTATTGAAGCATAAGAAAAAATACTCAATCTCTTACCTGTCTATTTATCTATCTATCCATCCATCCATCTATCTAATCTATCATCTATCTGTCATCAATTATCTTACCTACCTATCCATCCATTCATATATTTATCTATCTACCTCAACAATAAAACTGTTCACTGAGTTTTGAAGGTTGTAATGTTATAAATTGTCTACCAAGTCATTCTAAACATTTCTAGTCATTTGCTATTTTAAGATAGTGAATTTTGCATGCAAAATTTTGTTTGATGTGGTTGTCTCTAGCTATATTGTTCTTCTGTCTAATGCATGATCTGACATCAGTCATGACTTCAAACTCTTTTATTAGTTTTCCATGTATTTTAATGTCTAAAACATTATTTATGAAGTTGAATCCTCTTTCAGCTTAGAGAAATCACATTGCGTTTTTTCACATTTATAATAATTTTTATATTGTAAAAACATGTCTGTATCATTGACCAATAAAAAAATTCAATAAGATATCCAATAGGAGGTCTTAAACAAACAAACAAACAAACAAAAAAGAAAAAATACTCAATCTCACTGATAATGTGAGAAAAGCAAGTTAAAATTGCATGGAGATACAACATTCCTCATCTATCAGACTGGCAAAAATCTACATATTTAGCAACTCACTCTGATGTGGTTGTCAGACACTTTCATATGTTATTGATGAAAGTACAAAATGAGATTATCCCTATTACAGGGAAATTAGGTAGTATTACTGAAATAGCAAATGACTCTATGACCCTATAATTCCAGTTCTAGCAATCCATCACATCTCCCCTTAGAGAACAGCAGAAGCCTAGAAGCAACCCAATGGCCCAGCAAGGAATGTTAGCCAGCTGTGAAAAAGATTTCTATGTGCAGCTATTGTGTTAGTTTCCCATTGCTGCTGCAACAAATTACCATAAACTTAGTGGCTTAAAACAACACCCATTTATTATGTGGCAGTTCAGTATGCCAGAAGTCTAACATAAGTCTCACCAGGCTAAAATCAGGTATCAGCAGGGCAAGTGTGCCTTTCTGGAGGCTCTAGGGAACAATCTGCTACCAATGTCATTCAGGTTGTTGGCAGAATTCAGTTCCAAGAGGCTGCAGGACTGAGGTCTCACTTTCTTGCTATTAGCAGGTAGTTGTTCTCCGCCTCTAAAGGTACTCCCATTCCCTGCAGTAACAACCCCCTCCCCCACTTTCTACATCTTCAAAGCTAGCAACAGTGGATTGAGTCCTTTTCAGGCTTGGAATTTCTCTGACTTCTACCTATCTCCCCTGCACCTTCTACTACCTCATCTCTCTGATTGACTCTTCTGCTTTCCCTCCAGCTTTTAAGGGCCTATGTGATTACATTGGGTTCTTCTGCATAACCCAAAATAAGCTCTTATATTAAAGTGAGTTGATAAGTAACCTTAATTCCATCTGTAAAGTCCCATCACAGCAGTACCTAGATTGTGAGTGGATGAATAACCAGGTGACAAGAACCTAGTGGGGAACTTCTACCCACCATAGACATAGAAGGATCTCCTGAATATACTGTTCAATGATAAAAGAAAGGCACAAAAGAGTACTATATTATTATCTAACAAGCTGTTTTGTGTGAGAAAGAATAGAAAATTAGCATATATAGTCTTATTTGCTTATATTGGATAAAGACACACTGGAAAGTTAAATAAGAAACAAACAAAAATTAACCTCTAGAGAACAAAGGGGGTGGAAATCAGACTTCTTAGTATATATACTTTTTAAAAGTTTGATAAAAATACACTAGAAAAATAAATATATCTTAAAAAATATTTTTAATCAATGCAGACTCAAATTATTTTATTCAATATACTATAATCTCTTACTCTGATTTAGTTTGGTGTTCAAATTGTCACAAGCTTAGCCAGTGAGATCTCCTCTGAGCTAAACATATAAGAAGGGGACGGTCGTTTTTTTTTGTTTTTGTTTTCTTATAAGTTTACAAATAAAGTTGATTAGAGAAAGAGGGGAGAAAAGAAAGGGAGATATGCCAGTTGGCATAGGTGAAAGAAACCTCCGGGGACACTCGTTTTTTTTTTTTTTTTTGAGTTGGAGTCTTACTCTGTCACCCAGACAGGAGTGCAATGGCCGCTTCCGGCCACCACAGCCTCGACCTGCTGGGCTCCAGTGATCCTTCCGCCTCAGCCTTCCAAGTAGCTGGAACTACAGGCGTGCACTACTACACCCGGCTAATTTTTGATTTGTTGTAGAGATGAGGTCTTGTCAAGTTGCACTCATTTTTATAGCAGAAATTCAACTAGTGAATATAGAATAAATGATGGAATTTTTAAAAACTCACTATTTAGTAATCATCATAGTAATAATTGATTCAGTCAAGAATCATCAAAGAATACCAAAACTAGTGGGTAAGAGTTTGAGAAGTAAGAGGGTATTTATTTACATGGTCTTAAGTATCTCCCCACAAGATACTAAATACTTACAAAAGAAAATAGCAACTTGCCTTTTTTTTAAAAAACATCCTTGCAGACATCAACCATAATGGGACAAACAGACAGCATATATCTCCTGATATCACACAATGAAAAAATACAGCATTTCTTTTATGGCATTCCATGCCAAAAATGCATAACCTGAATCTAATCATGAAAAAATCAGACAAACTCAAATCAAGAAACATCTATAAAACAACTGGCCCATATTTTTCAACAATGTCAATGTCATGAAAGCTAAATAGGCTGAATTAAGAGACTAAAAATGCATGATAAGCAAGTGCAACAATGATTTTGTTATAAAGGGACAATAAAGGGACAATCGGTAAAATCTAAATAAATCTGGGTTAAGGGATACAGGATTATTTGTACTTTTCTTGCAACTTTTCTGTAATGCTGCAATTATGTCAAAATAAGAAGAAAGGAAGGGAACAGATGGGGAGAGGAAGGGCAGAGAAAACACAAAGAAGTGATCCAGGACAGCGAGAGGATGATGACTGCTAGAACAAGAGAGCGGAGAACAATGAGAAACAGGACTGGACAGGAGTGTGCGGGGGACCATGAAGCTCTTTCTTTTTTTGAATTGAAGTCTCATTCTGTCATCCAGGCTGGGGTGCGGTGGCACGCTCACAGTCACCCCAGTGCCAATCTGCTGGGCTCCAGCGATCCTTCTGTCTCAGCCTTCCAAGTGGCTGGAACTACAGGCATGCATTACCACGACCGACTAATTTTTTTTTTTTAGTTTATTGTAGCGATGAGGTCTCACCAAGTTGCCCAGACTGTTCTCAAACCCATGGGCTCAGGCAATCCCCTCACCTTGGTCTCCCAAAGTGTTGGGATTACAGGCTTGAGCCACCTCGCCCGGCCCATGAAGCCCTTTCTAATCACTTAGTCAAATAAGTATTTGTGTCAGGAATTGGCATAAGCACCTGGTTGTGGAAAAGAATGCTAACTGCCTACTAATGTATATTCCTTCTTCCTCTAACACAGAATTCCCAAACTCTACCTGGGCACAAGACTGCCTATCTAAACTTTACTTCCCAGCTTCTTCTGCATCTATAAATGGCCACATGAGTAGTTCTGGGCAACGAAATGTGAACACAAGAGGTGAGAGCTACTTCCAAATCATGCCTGAAGTTTTGGGCTCTCTTGTCTTTTTCCTGTCCCTGCTGGCTATAACATGAAAATCAAGAAGATACTGAGACCCAAAGCAGTGATTTTGAAAGCATGTATTGGGAATAGCAGATGTAAAAGTTCCAAAGTACAAAGGAAGTACAAAGAAAGGAGAAATTAAATGTTTCTGCAGGAAAAAGATGTCACAGAAGACGGAATGAATGAGATGAAGACAGAATTAAACAAAAACGTAAAAAAAGAATGTATGTTTAGAGAATGGTAATTATTCCTGTTCAAGCTAGGGAATGTGCGAAAATAGCTTTTAAGACATTTTAGAGTTGTGTGTATGGGGTACACATGTACATATATTTGATAAAATAAAAAGCAATTTAAGAGATTTGGTACTGACATAAGAATAAACAGATCAATGAATAGCAGGTGGTAAAAGTTCCAAAGTACAAAGGAAGTACAAAGAAAGGAGTAATTAAATGTTTCTGCAGGAAAAAGATGTCACAGAAGACGGAATGAATGTTTGAGATGAAGACACAGAATTAAACAAAGACGTAAAAAAAGAATGTATGTTTAGGGAATGGTAATCATTCCTGTTCAAGCTAGGGAATATGCGAAAATAGTTTTTAAGACATTTTAGAGTTGTGTGTATGGGGTACACGTGTACATATATTTGATAAAATAAAAAGCAATTTAAGAGATTTGGTACTGACATAAGAATAAACAAATCAATGAATGAAAACAGAGACTACAAAATTAAATACAAATACATTTGGAATTGGAATCAAATCCAATATTGTCAGTCGTCCCTATGCATGGAGATTACTTCCAGGATCCCCTGTGGATACCAAGATCTGTAGATGCTGAAGCCCCTTATATAAAATGACATGGCAAATGCACATAACTCATGCATATTCACACATTCTATTTACTTACAATCATATCCAAATTATTCATAATACTAAATACAAGGCCTACAAATCACTTCTTTTGCATAGATTCACTCAATGGACAACAATTCAAGCTTGCTTTTTAGAACTTCATGGATTTTTTTTTCCCACATAGTTATGATCTGTGGTTCATTAAATTCACACATGAAGAATTCATGGATAGGGAAGTCCAGTCATCTTATAAAAAATGGTATTTCAGACTATTGAAAAAGAAATATATCACTCAACAGTCTTCAGCTAATTGATATGCTATTAAAGAAAAATAGCATAACCCCTTATCATACCCTTGATGCCTTGGTCCAGAACTTACTCTTAAGACTAAAATAAATTCCAGAATGATTAAAGATTTTTGTAGGAAAAAGATGAAATAATAAATGTTAGGAAAAAGTATGAAAAAAGGAAAAAAAATTAATAGTTATATAATAATTTATATAAGAAAGAAAAACCCAGTAGCATAAAAAAGAACCCAGGAATTAATATTTCTGTGATAAATAAACCAACTTATAAACAGTAACAAAATAATTCCACTTAGAATATCTGGAAAAAAAGAGGAGGATTATATATCTACACATACTTTTATGGGCTCATGGCATTTCTGGAACATCACCAAAAAAACTGGTAACAGTGGTTATCTCTGGGAAGAAGGGCTAGGAAAGAGGTTTACTTTATAATGACTATTATTTTAAATTATCATGGTTATATGACTTTCTTTTTTTAATTTTTAATTTTAAAGATGTGGGGTAAAATTCAGACAACCTTCTTAATTGAAAAAAATTAGCTAAAAATTTTAAAAGATGATGCTGACAAAACAGAACTAGACCAAGAATGCCATTAATCCCAACTACATGGCAGAAGAGTATTAGTATTATTTTCCTGAATAAATTAAGTAATCAACTAACTAAAAAAAATTTTCAAGAGAAGGAGGAAAGAAAAGAAAAAAAATCAACTCGTGGTTCATCCACCCTAGTCTCATATGGCTTTGCTCTATAGCATCTCAAAAATTCCCAGACATTAGCATCTCTTCTCATAGATAGGCTTATAATTGTAAATCACACAAATATTATTTTCTTCTACTGCTCTAATATTAAAGTTAATTTCATTAAAATTTTTATTAAAAATCACTTTATTCTGTAGCTAGAACAGAAGACTTGAAATGTTCCCAACACATAGAAACGATAAATACTCAAGGTGATGGACATCCCAAATACCTAGACTTGATCATTACACATTCTATGCATGCAAAATACATGTACTCCATAAATATGTAAAATAGCACATATCAATTTAAAATTACTTTATTCTGAATGGATATATTGCATGTACCTCATCAAAAAAGTAAATGGAAGTTTGTAAATGGAAGCAATGAAAAATAAGTCTTTCTTTTAGCTTTGGACCCCAATCATCTAGTTCCATTTTATAGAAATAATCACTGCTGTCAGTTACTTGTGTATACGCCCAGATATTATATGTGTGTTTATGTATGTAAGAGTACAGATGTAAAGATATTTTTAAGGTTTTTTTTTTTCTTTTTTAATACAAAGAGTAGCTTTCTTCTTTTTTTTTTTTTTTTTGAGTTGGAGTCTCACTCTGTCGCCCAGACTGGAGTGCAGTGGCCGCTCCCGGCCACTGCAGCCTCAACCTGCTGGGCTCCGGCGATTCTTCCAACTCAGCCTTCCAAGTAGCCGGAATTACAGGCATGCACTACCATGCCCGGCTGATTTTTTTATTTATTATAGAGATGAGGTCTCGCTGCCCAGGTGGGTCTTGAACCCGCGGGCTCAGGCAATCCACTCACCTCAGCTTCCCAAAGGCATGGGATTACAGGCTGAGCCACCGAGCCCGGCTAATAGTAGCTTTCTATACAGTATTTTGCTCCTTGCTCTTTTTACTTAACAAAACATCTTGGCAAATGTCTTCTTTTCCTTTAGTGTTAAGAACCATCTTATTATATAGATGTATCTAACTTATTTAACCACTCTATTTAGGTTGTTTTCAGTCTTCCTCTACTACAAAGAGAATAGAAAAAGAAATTTATCTCCTCTTCAGTAAAGAGTCTTGTACAAGTCAGTGTGAAAAAATGTGATTGATAAGCCTACTGGATAAATTCCTAGATATAGTATTGCTAAGTCAAAGTGATCTTTTTTTCCTTTAACATTTTAAAGGTTTCTAATATATCATTGCTAAAGTACATTTTCAAGAAGGTTATGCTAATTACACCCTATTTGTAGTATTGAAAAATCTATCTTTACTTAGCCTTCCAAACTAAAGGTAACTAATTTATTTTGAGCTTTGTCCATGGATAGAAAAAGTGGAAAAGTCACTATTATTTCATTTTAACTTGGCTGCTAACAAGATAAACATTTATTTGTGTTAACGTTACTTTCTTTGAATTGTACTTCTTACAGTCTCTGAAATGTAATAAAATAGTTGTTGAATAAAAACAATTGTTGAATAAATTGTCTATTCCTATTTTTTGCTCATTTTCATTTTGAGGTGTTGTTCTTTTCCTTATTTACATGAATAACTACTTTTATAAGACTTAAAGTGCTGAAAGTGCCTAAACATACCTGTTAATAACAGACCCTCTGCCTTCCCTCCCCTTGCTTTTGTATGAAATCTTATTTAATTTCAAAATAGTCCTTAGCAGTAGATGGCATTATTCCTGTCTTATAGATGAGGACATTGAGACTCAGAGATTAAGTTGTCCAAGGTTTTACAACTAGAAAATCCTACTTGGAGAACAAAATAAACGAGGCTAAAGGATTAGGCATACTACTTTCAGGATTCTGTGCCTGCGAAAAGGCAGAAACTTTTCAACAGGCAGATAATCTATACAAAGAATCAGATCACACTTTCAATACAGACAGTGGAAAAGCTACAAGCAAGGATCTAAAATATCTCAGAATTTTGGTTACAAGTGAGGAGGGATGATTTATAACCTGGATCTACTAGTAAGGTAGATCATAAATATCCTAGAATTAGAATTTGCTATTGGCTGGGGTAAATCCAGGTTTTGCAGGCCCTGAAGTTTAACATTTTCAGGGCAAAGTAAAGAAGATAGGAGGAGGAGGGGAAACAGCAAGTGGTGGCAGCAAATGAAGCTGAAACAGAGGGAACAAGGGGGAGAGGGAGAGTGGGAGGAAATGAATCTGAGAGGCAGTCACATTCAAGATCTTGTCAAGTCTTGTAGGAATGATAAGAACCTTAGGTTTTATTCTGAGAAACACTGAAAATCCCTAAAGAGTTCTGAGCAGAGGAAGGATATAATCAGAATTTTTTTTTCTTTTTTTTGAGTTGAAGTCTCACTCTGTCACCCAGACTGGAGTGCAGTGGCCGCTCCCAGCCACCGCAGCCTCGACCTGCTGGGCTCCGGCGATCCTTCCGCCTCAGTCTTCCAAGTAGCTGGAACTACAGATGCGTGCTACCACGTCCGGCTAACTTTTTTATTTATTGTAGAGATGAGGTCTCGCCAAGTTGCCCAGGCGGGTCTCGAACCCGCGGGCTCAGGCAATCCACTTACCTCAGCCTCCCAAAGTGCGGGATTACAGGCTGAGCCACCCAGCCGGGCTTAGGTTTTTGTTTTTAAAGAGTCACTATAGCTATTATGTAGAGAATTATAAAGGTTTTTGTTTTTAAAGAGTCACTATAGCTATTATGTAGAGAATTACAAAGGAGAAAGGTGTAAGAAGGCAGACCAGTATGAGACTATATACAGTGCCTTGGACTATCATGATAGCAGTGGAGGTGATATGAAATGGAGATGATATGAAATGTAAGAGATTTTTTGAAGATAGAGTCTTGATCAGACCCCTACCTTCTTTCCCAGCCACTCCTATATACACACAACACTGGAGCCAATCAAAGCTACTGGCTCAACAAACACATGTGTATATACTTTTTTCCACTGGCCAGATACTGCCTGTCTAAACCACTACTCACTTGCCAAGAATTAGCAAACATATTTTTTCTTCTATAAAGCATTCCTTCATTTTCTCTCTATACTTCAACAGCACTTTGTACTATAACTACTATAATATTTATCATATCTGACAGTAATAATTTTTAAAAATTTCTGCCTCCACTAATAAGATTATGCATTTCTTTTTTAGAAATTTTGGTTTTATTTTAAAGATGTGGGGTACAATTCAGATTAGGTATACAAGTGGTCATCATACAGGCAAAGTTTGGGCCTCCCTTTGGTTCCCACTTCGCCTGGTTTGAGATCAGATACTCTTATTGTTATTGTGTGCTCCCCCACATCTCTGGCAGTATGCAGAGGGTTTAATCTCATCCTTGTAATTACAGAAATTATCATAAATCACACAACAGCGATATATAATACAATAGATGAAAACATGAACAATGGTAAAACTTGCTCAAATGCTTTTGGAAATACGTTTTGAGTGGAAAGTACTTATATTTATTTATAAAATCCTAAATTTCATTTTCTTTAGAAGGGACAAAAAAACTCCTAAAGAGCTCCCTCCCCATCCTAGTTTTGAAAAGAAATCATTTTTTGTAGCTTTCATGAGTAACTAATTTCACTTTTCTGCCATTTTAGGAAGCCACCTTTGATAGCAAGTCCAGTCACTGAATTCAAGGCACATGTCATTCTACATTTTTGTAAAGATATATAAATGATTACTGCCTAGGTACCTGATAAACTTACTCCTTAAATATATCCACATAAATACATACTGTATGGAATATTTCAGACCACTGATCTGAAAATTTCTTTTTCCTAACATAAAAAATAGATTATAGCCGGGCTCAGTGGCTCAGCCTGTAATCCCGCGCCTTTGGGAGGCTGAGGAGAGTGGATCGCCTGAGCCCGCGGGTTCGAGACCCGCCTGGGCAGCGAGACCTCATCTCCACAATAAATAAAAAAATCAGCCGGGCGTGGTAGCGTGCGCCTATAATTCCGGCTACTCGGAAGGCTGAGGTGGAAGGATCGCTGGAGTCCAGCAGGTGAGGCTGCGGTGGCCGGGAGCGGCCACTGCACTCCAGTCTGGGCGACAGAGTGAGACTCCAACTCAAAAAAAAAAAAAAAAAAGATTATAACTTACCAAATCAGTTTCTTTTTTCCTTCTTTTCTTTCTTTCTGTTTTTGGCACCTGGTAGGGAGTAGAGAAAAATATAGAAACTGTGATAATAAGAACTAACGTACTTTCTTTCTTCTTTGCAAATGCTGAGATATTTGCTCAACAGGTAATAAAATAAGCAGCTCTTTATTTAAGAGGAACTCTGCAGTGCCCATCAGCAAATGTGAGAAAAATGTTTAAGTATGATAAAACATAATGAAAGTAATAGAATGGAGAGACACTTTAGAGATCATTCTCTTTTTAAACCTCAATTCTGCCCAGAAGTTATACCATATTAATTTGAATGATTATTTTATTTTAACCATTATTTAAATAATTATTTGTTTTAAACATTTTATTTCCCATAGTTTGGATCTAAAAAGTTATCACAGAGCTAAATATAAAAAGATATCATTTGGGACATAGCAAAGCCTTTTTACATACGAAATTTCCTGATAACCATAATACAGAACAATTTAAACCTAGTAATTTAAACTTATAAACAAAGGCAGTATAAGACTACTAAGAATCTTCCTCAGCATAAAATTAGGACCTTGGATTGTATTTAGAACAGAAAGACTTACAAGGACTTCTTTAAGTCTGACTATTTCAAAAATGATTTAAGAGGACTTGCAAATTTAAATACATATAAACTAAAATAACTAAAAATAAAATGGAACAAAATCTATACAAACTATTGATGGTATTCCTGATCTGAAGAGGTACCTAGTTATTTCATCTGGGTTACTGATGAGAAATACATTGAAAATTATGTCTAAGCTGGCTATCTTTTCTGTAATATGGATTTCATAATATTTATTTAATTGGGCTGAAGCAAGAATTAAGTAAAATACCTAACACCTAATACAATTCTTGAAAAATAAAAGGCACTAAAAAAATAAAGGCTAGCCGGGCTCGGTGGCTCAGCCTGTAATCCCGCGCCTTTGGGAGGCTGAGGTGAGTGGACTGCCTGAGTCCGCGGGTTCGAGACCCAACACACACACACACAAATAAAGTTTTAAAAAAGGCTATTATATTATACAGATTTCTGAAACACACATTTTCGTGAATCTTTTCGTGAATCCTAATTCAAGAGGAAATATGATCTGTGAGTCCTTGTGTAAAGGTCACTAGATGATACAATGAATCATATCTTTAATCATTCTTTTTCTTTTCCTTTTTTTTTTTTTTGAGTCGGAATCTTACTCTTCTGCCCAGGTTGGAGTGCAGTAGCATGCTCAGGGCCACTGCAGCCTCGACCTGCTGGGCTCAGGGGATCCTTCCATCTCAGCCTTCCAAGTAGCTGGAACTACAGGCATGCACTAGTATGCCCAGCTTATTTTTTAATTTATTGTAGAGATGAGGTCTCATCAAGTTGCCCAGGCTGGTATCAAACAGCTGAGTTCAGGCAATCTTCTCCCCTCGCCTCCTAAAGTGCTGGGATTACAGGCTTGACCCACCGCACCTGGCCTAATTATTAGTTTTCAAAAGAAAATTCAGGTACTGATCTCTATTTTAAAACTAAGAGTATAATCTCTTTTTTTATTTTTATTTTTCTCCTAATTCTGAAGAGTCAGCAAGAGTATATTTTGAGGGAACAACATTATGTTTAACTCAGTGAAGACTGTACTTATTGCAGAGAATTTTCTTTTTTTTTAGAAAGCAGAATTTATTGAGAGGACAGTAAAGCTCCCACAGTGGGAGGGGACCTGAAGGGGTTGCCCTGTTGCAGAGAATTTAGGAAATATAGCCTGATGAACTCTAAGTCTGAATGGAGTTTGGAGGATCTAAAGTCCCAAATAAACTCTTAAAAATAACTAACAATTAAATCCTTTTAGAAATAGAAATATATCACATTTACCTTTGTGACTGTGCATTCTGAAGTCTTAAATTCATTCATATATTCATCTAAAAACACCTTAAAAGTATTGACCCAAACTCTCACGGGAGATTCATGCCAATCACGCTGCTCAAGTCTCATGGTCTTTTCCAAAATCTGTTCAAATAGTGCATAGAGGTCTTTATACCGTATGCTTTTCCCATCATCCATCTAACAAGCAATAAGAGAAAAAAATGTAAGGTTTTCTGAAGAAATTCTTTAAATATAGGAGAATAATTAAACATGTACTGGATAGTATTTGGATTCAGATTAGGATCCTGATACTCTTTGTGATGATCATGCCCAGGAGGTCACGTGGTTGACTCCCATTCTAGTATGAACTAGATGCAGAATAAAACCTGCTAAGTTTTAGTAAAAGATCTAATAGTTTAAACCAAATAACAATTTGAAGAAATCCTGAAAGTTTTTCCCTTAAGTCTGTTTTTTAAATTTTATGCTATAAAGATGATAAGTAACCCTCTTAATTACTTACCTCCCTAGAAATGAATCTTGTTTAGACAGTTCTACTCTAAAATGGAAAGAATGAATACCTGGATCTTTGTCTAATGATATATTAGTTAACCTTTTTTATTATATTTTTCCAAAGAGTAATATACCCTGAGTAAAATCATATATCACTTGCAAAGAAATAGAAATGGAATTCCTTTTATTTAACTGAAATCTAGATTCTTTACTTTTTAAAAAAAGAGCTTTTAAGTGATCAAAAAGTATAATACACATTTAGAGTTTATTTCTCTTTCACCTCTTCAGACTGAGAGGTTGAGTGTTTTTGATCCAGGGTAGAAAACCACTATTAAGTTCTGCTTCATAATGTTGACTTTTCCTGTATAATTCAAAGTGTATTGGGTCATCCAACACCCACGAGTCCCAAACTAGGAAATAAAGGTATGAAGCAGGGAAAGAGGTGAAAGTGTTAAAAAGCTGGGTAGGACTGGAAAAATGTAGACAACTTTGTTCCTCCTCACACCTAGTAATTTGTTATAGGCTGATTACTTCTTTATTACAGCTTTAAAATTCCTGCTGTCTCAGACTGCATGGTTCCTACTTTTTGTTTTTGTTTTTTTTCTCTTTTTTTTTTTTTGAGTTGGAGTCTCAGTCGCCCAGACTGGAGTGCAGTGGCCACTCCTGGTCACCGCAGCCTCGACTTACTGGGCTCCAGTGATCCTTCTGCCTCAGCCTTCCAAGTAGTTGGAACTACAGGCATGCACCGCCACGCCCGGCTAATTTTTTGATTTATTGTGGAGATGAGGTCTTGCCAAGTTGCCCAGGCAGGTCTCGAACCCGCGGGCTCAGGCAATTCACTCACCACGGCCTCCCAAAGCGCGGGATTACAGGCTGAGCCACCGAGCCCAGCCGGTTCCTGCTTTTAAACAGCAAGACAACTTATGACGAAAAAAATATAAAAGTAGAATATACATGAAAAGGTTTTCCTGATTCTTCTTTTCATAGTAAAGAATATATTAAAGAAAAACCAATAAAGTATGAATTATTATTATTATTTTTTGAGTCGGAGTCTCACTCCGTCGCCCAGACTGGAGTGCAGTGTCACCCACGCTCCCGGCCACCACAGCTTCGACCTGTTGGACTCTAGCGATCCTTCTGCCTCAGTCTTCCAAGTAGCTGGAACTACAGGCGCACGCTACCACGCCCGGCTAATTTGTGATTTATTGTAGAGATGAGGTCTCGCCAAGTTGCCCAGGCGGGTCTCAAACCCATGGGCTCAGGCAATCCACTCACCTCAGCCTCCCAAAGTGCTGGGATTACAGGCTGAGCTACCAAGCCCGGCTTGAATTATTTTAATAAAATATTAATGCTTCTCTATTAACAATTATTATATACTTTAGCACCAAAAATACATTTTCTAAAATATGACCAATATCATGTGAAAGTATGGCAGAAGGTAAATTTCAAGGTGACATAAATCGATATGTAGAAATCAGTATCCATAAACTGCCTTAATTCTTTTGGAAAAAAATACACTAAGTCCATTTCACACATAGGTGAATCAGAAGTTAGAGCTTAGCAATTGAGCTAAAGGGATTATGAAAAGTTAAAATACTAGAAAGCCACTGGATAAAATGGAATCATACCCAAGATAGCCGAAGTCAATATCTTTTCTTTTTTAGATTAGAAAATACAGTTTATTTAGAAAGTAAATTAGAGAGAGAGAGAGAGAGAAAGAAAGAGGAGATTCACCTTCCCAGGATCGGGAAGGGGGCCAAAGCCAAGAAACATGGCGACAGTCATAGCTCAATGAGCACACCACCACACGAGAGTCTAGTAAGGCAATGGCCTACCCTTTTAAAAAATATTTTATTTTAAATATGGGGTGCAATTCAGGGTTAGGTATACAAATGCGAAGTCAATATCTTAAGATGAAAAAATACCCATGGAGAAAACACCACTCAAGGAAAGTCAAAAAAGCTACTAACCTAAAATCATTCAGTATACTTTTTCTTACCTATCCCTAAAACAAAAACAAGGAACTAGAGAAATCTCTTGTTAAACATGGCCTCTGTATTATCTTCTACAGCACTGTTGTATACATATTTCTACTTACCGCCAATGCAGATGAATAAAAGCTGAAAATATTCTGCCGAAATTCTTTCAAGGCTTTTTTAAATACAACATCCACTAATGTATCCTTCTTACTGTCTTCATTATCTAAGTCATTCATCTGGGAACAATAGAAAGAGTTTTTGTACACAATCAACTAACTCAAAAGAGGCCAATACAACAGTAGACATGTATTATCTCTTCAACAGTGACTGTCCTTAAAGTGAAAGCCAAGGTTACCATATGAGACCCAGGAAAAAGAATGAACAGATCCTCAAACAAGTACTACTAATAGGTAACTCCTAAGGCCCCTTCTCACATTGTATGATTCTATAGTTCTGTTACAAGGAAAACAACTCCAATGTGTAACAAGCTGTACCTAGCATATGAAATATACAAGACAAGTATAGCAAAATAGTAAAGTCTAAAACTTAAAATTCTGGTTAGTGCATACACTACCTCTTGCACCTTTCATGAAAAGAATATAACACCTAAGTTGAAACATACATAACCTTGATCTCTAGAGGGCATATCCTCATGTATAGAAGCATTTCACAGCTAAACCTGCTCAGAGGCCTAACTCAGCAAACAAAGTATACCTTTTTCAGAAGAAATTCATCCATGCTTTTTAAATCACTGGCACTTTCTATGATTTGGACAGAGTCATTTTGCCAATGCATAGAATCCAAGGCCACACTGCTGATCTTCACACTTCGTTTGCGCTTGGCCTTTGGAGAAGGCTCTTTGTTCTCTTTGAATTCCTTCCGGCAACTCCCAGGCAGTTCTGGGCTCAAAGGTGGTGTTGGGTGATGCTGAGCTAATTCTACAGTTCCAGACAGGGTACATAAATAGACACATTTTGAATAAGTATTGAAATCTCCACATGCTGCTTCTTCTTTTTTTTTAGTTGAGGGGTCTCACTCTGTCACCACCCAGGCTAGAATACAGTAACATGATCATGGCTCACCACAGCCTTAGTTTCCAGGGTTCAGGCGATCCTTCCAACAAGTAGTTGGGGCTACAGGCATGTGCCACTACAGACGGCTAATTTTAAAATTTCTTTTGGAGACACAAAGTCTCACTATGTTGCCCAGGCTGGTCTCTTGGGCTCAAGTGATCCTCTCCTTTCAGTCTCCCAAAGTGCTGGGATTGCAGGTGTGAGCCACTGTGCCTGACCCACATCCTTTTTTTTAAGACTGTTAAGTAAGTCATGGAAGGAAACATACGCAAATTACAAAAACAAAGTAACACTAATGTTTGAGGTTGGGCAGGTAGGCAATAGGTCTGGATTGCAAATTTGTACAGAAAACGTATTTAAGAATTACCATTTTTTAAAGGGAAATGCTATCATGTCTCCCAAGAAGCTAAGGTCTCATACTGAAAATCTGGCTGGAAGTACCTTGTAGAAGATCCATCTGTATCCCAAAGACCTCAGTCCCAAGGAAAAGAGGATATGACCATGGTACCACGTTAAATGCTATTAACCCAGTCATAACACTGCTACGTGTCTGAGAAAACATTCAGCTATATTTAAGTGCAATAAAACAGTGGAGTTTGGTAACTATTGTTATTTCTTTATTTTCAAGTGATAGTATCTGGTGATGGCCTGGCAACCTGTTAGGGAGCCAGGTAATTCAACTGACTTACTTCTGCCTGGGTCTCTTTAGTGTTCGGGATTTTCTCATACATCCTCCAAATGACTGTCTGAATTTCTCATAGAATTCCTGGAATAAACTGGCCTTGTACATAATATTGAGAAACAGAACAATTTTTCGCTGCAATTATTTATATGAGAAATAAGATTTCACATAGTTCATTACAATCTAGAACTAGACTGGATTTGCCAAAGCCCTATATGGAGTTTGACGAGAATGTTGATTTCTCTTTTCACATGTGCTGTTTTCCCAACGTATACTCGTTACCCTCTGTCCAATGGTAAATCCGAATTTTATCTTTTTAACTTTGATAATAAAATGTAGCTCCCTACATGCTAAATACCACCTCAGGCAGATATTGAGATAAACTAAATCTCAGCCATGACACCAGGATAAAGGATATAAAGATACAAGACACAATTATATTCAAACTGGCATCAACTGATTTTAATTCTGTTATATATATATAATATGTGTATATATATATATATATATATATATATATATATATATGTATGTATCTAATTACTTCATTTAGCAAAGCCAGTATCTATCTTATAATAAATAATGGTTACTAAAGAAATAGTCTATAATCCCATTTTAGCATTAAAAACAAAAGCTACCTTAATAAATTTTAAACCAGATATAAATTGAAAAGCTATAATCCTAACTTTTACATGTGTTCTTATGAAGTAAATACATGAAGTCTAATTAGAATACAAATTTTCAAATAAAGAGCTTTATACTTCTTATTCAGGAATTAGCAGTAAAGAATATTATTGTGGAAAATTAATTATTTAGAGTAATTACTGTCAACTAGACAAGATAAATTGATCACCTTAGTAACACAATGGTAGGGAATTCCAAGTTTTCCAATCTGAAACTGTAGCATCTACTTGACTTATTACTGGTTTTATCATATCCATGTGTCAACAGATAGGAGCAAAGCCATATGACAGGAAAACAGGGTTTTAACTAAATCTCCACTATGCTTTCTTCTAACAAACAGAGCTCCAGCTCATCCATTCCTATGTGAAGTTAATCAACTTTCTTCCTTGGCCCTCTATCTTACCCTAGATATAAAAGGATTGTGCCTCATTATTAACTGGGTCTATATCTGCTAAAAGATAACAGCTTTCTTCCTAGGATCTCTTTCTATTTTAGTCAATGCTGATATTTCACCCACTACCATAAACCCACTCATAAACCCATATTTCATACATTACCATAAACCCATCTCTGATGTACATCCCTGTTAACATCTTTACAAAGGAGCTAAAAACTTTCAGGCATGCCTGAGAAAAAGGCTTAGGAAGAAGAGGGTAATCTTTCAACTCTTTGCACTCGGATATCCCCTCTGAGGTGACATAGTAAATCTAGCAAATCATGTCCCCTTTCAGGGGACATGAAGAGACTGCTGGTCATTATATAGAACAAAGTTATGCAAGTTCAAGTTTTTAAAAATTTTATGTTTCTTTGAGGTTTTTCAATCAAACTGTACGAAAAAGCAAATAAAGAGATGATATGATTGATCAGTTGACAAGTAGTTTTCAGGAATCACAAATGCATCCTTCCACATCGTCTTTGAACAACAGACTGGACAATAAATTACATATTATTAGTGTGGCAGGAAAACAAGACTGCATTGTCTGCTCAAATAGAAAAATACCAGTTGGAAGATGTCCAACAAATTACTATTGCACAACATGCATCAATGAACCTACAATGCATGTGAGTGTTTTACATGTTACCACACACTAGAAAAATATAAGATATAAAATTTTGTTTTTTTCACAAATAAGTTTCTCAATGTCCAAAATTTCATTATAAGTCAAATAACATTACAATAAGATAATTGATTCCAACTCTATACTATTTAATATGAAGTGATTTGGTTTTTACTATTTTGTAAAAAAAAGTGTGGTTGAGTTGCTGGCAGGTGATTCACAAGATGTTTCCAAGAGCAAAGGGTTAATATTGGGATTACTAGAATTCTTGAAGAGTAAATAATTTTAGCATTTAGAAAGTTCAGTTTTCTCAACAGATGAACTGTTGGGTAATTTCAAGTGTATGTACATGCCCAAAAAGTTAAGAGCTACAGGACAGACTTAGTGGCTGGTGCTTGTAATTCTAGTGCTTTGGAAGACCAAGGCAGGAGGATCACTTGAGGCCAGGAATTCAAGACCAGCTTTGGCAACATAGTGAAACTCCATCTCTATAAAAAAATAGCCAGGCATAGTGGCACACATCTATAGTCCCAGTTACTGAGAAGGCTGAGAAGGGAGGATTGCTTGATCCCAGAAGTTTGAAGTTACATTAAGCTATAATCACCCTTCTGCACTCCAGCCTAGGCAACAGAGTGAGGCCTTATTTCTTTAAAAAAAAAAAAGTACTAAAAGCTATATCATAAAGTACCAGGCATCTGCTAGGTGCTGATGAATAGCAGGTACTTAATATACAATACAGTGGTTAAGAATGTAGAGTCTAGAGCTGGATTGTCTGGATCCAGATCTCAGGTTTTCCAGTTGCCATATATGGATATATAAATAACTTCTCTGTGCCTGAGTTTTCTCACTTATAAATTGGAAATAATAATCAAACCAACTCTCAAAAAACTGCTATGAGGACCAACTGAGTTAATAAATATACTTATTATAGTGCCTTATGTGTAATAAGCACTCAAATATTAGCTGCTGTTATTATTGCAATAATACATAGTTATTAAATGATGACTACATTTTTATAGGTTAGAAAACTAAGGTTAAACTAAGATTCATAATCTTTTTTTTTTTTGGAGACAAGGTATCACTGTCACCCCGGCTAGAGTGTACTGGCACAATTATGGCTTACCACAACCTCCTGAGTGCAAGTGATCCTTCCGCCTCAGACTCCTGAGTAGCTGGGACTATAGGCGTGCACCATCAAGCTCGGCTAATTAAAAAAATTTTTTTTGTAGAGGTGAGGTCTTGCTATGCTGCATAGGCTGGACTTGCACTCTTGAGCTCAAGCAATCTTCTTACTGCAGTGTCCCAAAGTGCCGGTATCACAGGCGTGAGCCACTGCACCCAGCTAGATTAATCATTTTTGAGATAGTTGTGTCATTTTTTTGCGACACCTTTTTCTGGAACTTTGATTACAGGCACAATATAACTTAACCTTTTAGTTAAAGGAAGGATTTTGCAATTTTGGTCCTATCTCAGAATATCTAACCAACAGGACTGCCATTATGAATAGCAAGCATTCAGAAAGAGTAAATACAAATTATGAAGACAAGCTCTACCCTTTGGCCATTTTTACCATCTTACCATCTGGACACTGATGAGCTGGGATCACATCTGAGCCCGCAAAGAATGCTGAAACTTCTGACTGGGCAGCAGGCTTCACTCTGGTAGTCTTCTTCTCCCCTTGTTTGCCTTTGGCCCAGAATCTCATCTTAGCTCTCTGAGGTCTGCTTAAAAAAATAAAGGTAAAAGTGGAAATCAGCATGTCCCAGTGATAATATCTGTATATCACTTTAAATTTTATAAACTTTTCGTGTATGTTAGCATATTTAACTTTCACATTTAAATGAAATGCATTTAATCTTCAATTTCGTGTTCAAACTTCACCTGGAAGGCAGAGTTTCCTCATGAATATACAAATAATAAGATCCAGAGAAGTTAAATAATTTCCCAAAATAAAGCAGGTATAAAACAGTGGAAGTAGGATTCCAACTCAGGTTTTCTCATCTCTAAACTGGTATCTTTCCATTCTTGTCCTCCATCTAGCTTGAATTTAGTATATACACAATTTAAAAACAAAGAATGGTTTTTAAAGAAATTGCAAATAATCCTCCCACTCTAAAAAATGTTAGTTTATATGCTTTTGTAATTGTCTTCTAGTCTTTATCCACAAGCATGCCAAATTTTTACATTACTGCTACCACGATGCAGACATAATTTAAATCTTTCTTCTCATCATTACATAATAATAGGTTTAATAATATTAATTTATATTCATGAGTTATCAATATTATTACTTACAACAGCCACTACTTATTTGATCTCTTATCTTATTCCAGGCATAGTGCTAAGTGCTGAGTGCTTATACAGTATTATCTTATTTAATTATAACATCTTTGCTTTTAACAAGTTACTATAAATATTTTCCATGTTAAAAAATAGAGATTTAAACATTAGATGACTTTCCCAAGGTTACACAGTTAGTGAATGACAGAGTTGAGAACCACATCTACTATTCCTTACTGCTTCTATTAGTACTTACTCTTTCATCATATAAATCAAGGAAGTACTTTGATATAACAACAGCTTGCATTTACTGACCATACATTATGTATTCTAACCCTGTACTCAGAGTTTTATTTGTACATTGTCTATTCATCTGTATGTTTATTTAATTAAAAAAATATTTGAGCATCAACTAGGTGACAAGTACTATGCCTTACATATGCATATGATGCCCCTAATTTTCACAACTACCATGATAAATAAGCATTATTATTCTTACTTTTACACAAGACCAAACTGAGGCTCAGAAGGCTGGTGCAAATGGAAGTTAAAATCAAGTCTATCTGGTTTTAAAGCCCATGCTCTTTTGTCCTTTCTTTTCTTAAAAAGCGATTATTAGCCGGGCTCAGTGGCTCAGCCTGTAATCCTGTGCCTTTGGGAGGCTGAGGTGAGTGGATTGCCTGAGCCTGCGGGTTCGAGACCTGCCTGGGCAGCGAGACCTCATCTCTACAATAAATCAAAAAATCAGCCGGGCATGGTAGCACGCGCCTGTAGTTCCAGCTACTTGGAAGGCTGAGGCAGAAGGATCACCGGAGCCCAGCAGGTCAAGGCTGCGGTGGCTGGGAGCGGCCACTGCACTCCAGTCTGGGTGACAGAGTGAGACTCCAACTCAAAAAAAAAAAATTAAAAAAAGCGATTATTACTGAACTTATATATTCATATATCAAAAAGAGAAATCGTTCTGTAAGACTTATTACAAACAACAGCATGCTCCTGTCATCCTCACCCCACTTTCTGCTCCTTAGGGGCAACCCTTTTGATTGAACTGATTCTTCTGACATTTAACATGCTTCTACTGCTATTATACCCATGACTACAGATAAGGATTACGCATGCTCCACCATGCCTGTCCTATCCTCATCACAAACATGGACTCCCAGATTTATACTGTACATTTAGCTAGATCAATATTCAGGATTTGCTTTTTAGTAATATTCAAACTGTATTTTTATTACATAAATAAGTCATAGTTGAGGTGTGTCTCTCCCTAAATGACTTACTTTATTCCAAAGGTTTTTAAAAATTTGCTCATGAAAATAATTTTTCATTTGCTCATTTTTCTACATACAATTCACTCCAAGTGTTCCCCCATTTGTGTGTATTTCATCTCAATATATTCAAACATATTAGGATCTCCATCAGTTTTATCTTCTTTCAGAAATCTCTCACAGTCTTCTAACCTGCTCCAGTTTGGAGTGTTTTCTCTAATGGCTTGCTTTGCAGCTGCCTTTGAAAAGTTACATTCATCATCATAATAGAGGTTCCTTTAGTCTTTTGTTTTATAAAGACCTCTTTTGGTATAGGTCTGTCTTTATCCATTATGTTGGGTACTCAGCAGGCCCTTCCAATCTGGAAATTACTAAGAACTTGCCTTTCTCCATTTTCTCACTTCTGCCTTCTCAGAACCCCTACTACTGGGTCTTCTGAACTAACCTTCTAATATTCCCATCCCTTCCATCTCTTCATCTTTTTGTTCAGCATTCTGAGTAATGTCCTCAACTTTCCTTCCAACTCTTCTGAGTTGCTCTTTTTATTATGAATGTTTCTCTTTCATGCACCCTGTTTGGTTTCACGAATGCAATTATATTTATTATGGAAAAAGTCTGTTGAGGGTTTTATTTTCTGTCTTGACATTTTCTGTCCCCCGCAGTTTGTTTCTTCCAAGCTGTATTTCATCTGTCAGTTTTGGTTTCTTCAAGATAAGGTATTTCCTCAAATGTATGGTGATCGCTGGTATCTGATTATAATTAAAAGTGGAGTTTTTAAAAAGCTGCTTGGAAGCTCTAGTGTGCATTGGCAAAGTTTGTAAACTATGGTCTTCCTTATAGGGTTATCTGGCTGGTTGATTTTGCAGGGAGAGCCCCTGACAGTAATATCAAGTCTTTCCTTAAGCCCTGGACAAAAGTCCCCCAAACTCTTTATATAAGTTGCTTAGAGGGTACAGGAAATGGGGGCACTGAGCAAGGAAAAAAGCTAGGGGATCTTAACATTCAATAGTCATTAAATCCCCTTGTTCCAAATATGTGCCCAGCCCTCAACTGTAAATCCAGAGGTCTTCCAGGGAGTAAATTTGCTTTCTGCTAGGAGATGCTGCTTTCTCAGCTTTATCCAATTGGTTTGGGATCCAGCGTTCTTCTATTAAAACATTTAAAATTTAAAGTCTATTTACTTTTTATATTTCACAATTATATAGCTGTCATCTTCACTTCTGGGGATTTTGTGGGCAGAAGATTCCTTTGTAGGTTTTGCCATGTTAGCAATTTTGGAGGAGAAAGTGGAAAATAAATATATATATTTACTCGATTCTTTCCTGGTATATGTTCTTCTACTATGTCATATCTTGTTTTTCAGTATTTGACTTCCAGTATTATCTGATCTGGATTTGGGTTACCTTAGATTATACCTCGATAGTCAGTGAGAAAGTGGTCTTTAATAGGGCTATAAAACAGAAACATTTTAACATAACCTTGAAGTTTTCTGTTAGAGTCCAAATGCTTATATAACACAATAAGAGACAAAAATATTCATCTGAAAAATAATTCGACAAGTTCTCTTAAAGACAACAGAATTATTTCCTGAAAGTCCTTTCCAGTTCCATTTCTAAAACATTCGGCTCAGAACAGAATCCAAGTCCAAAGCTGGAACATATTTTTAATTTTATCTGGTTGAATCCTCTTTTACAACAAAAGACCACAAGTCATATAATGATGTAGAGATCTTCCCCAAATCATACTGCTAAGCATAGAGGGAGATAAAGCCCACTATACCAAAGGGAACCAGTATATATCACCTCAAAATCTCTGACATAAATATTTTTGAGCTAAAGGTAATTAAAGAAGTGATGCAGAATAGTTCTCTTCCCGCCCCTAGTTGCCTAAAAGAGGGATATAAATTTGCAAAGGTGTTCTTCCCTTTCAATCTAGGACAAAAGTTAATCATTGGAAATAGCTGTAGACCCTCACGCTAGGGATAGCATCAGAGGAATCTACAAACTTCATTAGTTTCCCCATAAATCTACCCTCCCACAGTTTTTCCACCTTTAGAATCCTGAAACTGCTTATGTTTGTCTTGTCATTCTCTAAATTTTATTATTCTTTGTTGAAGACTATATATATATATTGAGTTGGGAGCTCACTCTGTTGCCCAGACCGAAGTGCAGTGGCATGATTATGGCTCACTACAGTCTCAAACTCCTGGGCTCAGGAGATCTTCTGTCTCAGACTCTCAAATAACTGGGACTATAGGCATGCGCCACTATGCCTGGTTAATTTTTTTTGTAGTGATGAGATCTCATTATGTTGCCCACACTGGTCTTAAACTCCTGGGCTCAAGCAACCACCCGTCTCGGCCTCCCAAAGTTTTGGGATTTACAGGCATGAGCCACTGCACTTGACCTATTGAAGACAATGTATAAACCAGACTCCTAACTCACTGCTTTGAGTTACTTTTGTCCTGCATGATGTGCGCTACACAAGTTAATAAACTTGCTTGTTTTTCTCCTGCTCATCTGTTTTTTGTTGCAAGAATCTTTCCTAACTATGAACTTAGGAGGGCTGAGGGAAAAAATTTTTTTCTCTCCTTCAATATATGTCTAAACTATGATGTGCCTGTCTACAGTAGATACTCAACATTTCTTGAAAATTGGTAAATGAATTTACTTTGAAAAGTGGCTTCTCTATTAATTATGGGTTTTTTTTAAAAAAAGGCTCTGTATTGAACTACAGTCAATTATTAAGTAAAATTATATTACTCCTACTCTGTGGATACATTATACCTTATATCCGAATCTGGAGCCTTCTGTCTCACTGCCAACTTCGTAATCTCTCCTTGAGACATAGTCTTATGAAGCTTTGCTTGTTCATCAACTGAAGAAAATCGCTGTGATGTCTGTAATAATTACATATGTGAAAGACTTTAAAGCCAAGTAAACATATAGGAGCACTGTAATTGAAACTCAGGTTATAGAATTGTTTAAGCTATCAAAAACCATACAAAAACATTCTTATTATTCAGAGATTCGTTGAATAGAACCTCCTGTAAACTCTATTAGCTTCCTAAAGGAAATAAGGAGCACTTAGTCAATGAAAACGCTGAACAGGATGCACTAATTCATATTTTCTTACAATTGAACAAAGAATCTCAAGTGGAAAGGTAAGAAAATAGTTAAAACCATTTAAAGATACAGACAAAAGATGCAAGATCTGATACATCTACTACGCTAAGTATTGTCCTTCAAACCTCTTATTTGTCCCAGAAGGCAGTTATTATTTTTATGGCTTAACTTGCTATTATAAATTTTTATATCCAGTCAAGAATTTAAAAGAGACAGAACACATGAAGATTAAAAAACAAAAAACAACAACTAAAGACCAAAGAATAAAGGTCATTATCATTACTAATGGTCTAAATTATAAACAATGTATAAGGCTACCAAACTGGAACCTGAATTTTAATTGGAAATTCTTATTTCATTTGTTTACAATATGCCTCTCTAAAGATAATTCCATTGTGAGGAAAGAATCTCTTGTTATCTATACAAGTCATTTCCTAATAATTCATTTTTCTATGGTTATAATATCCACTCTTTTGGTTTGTTTGACTATCTGCCTTACTGACAGAAAGAAAAATATATCCTGAGTTGTTAAGATTTAAAGAACAGACCTCTGCTTCTGGAAAAATTGGAGTAACAGGGACCTAGTTTACCATCTTTCCCCAAACAAAGAAAACCCAGACCAAATAATATGAAACAGTAGTTTCCAAGACAATGGACAGATATCTCTTAGAGATGGTAAACAAACGCCTGCTCCAACTTACTGCCTTGAGATAGTTTCTAGAGTATGAACCCAGAGAGGGGAACCCATGTCAAACCTGGAAGACTCCCTGAGTGGAATGCATGAAGCTAAAAGTCCAAGGTGACTAGAGACCAAAAGACAGAGTATGGAGAAGAGTGAGATGCACGAAGAAAGAACTCTAGAGATCTACAGAAGAGTCCCAATGAGTATTCAGCCTGAGTACTAATCAACACTTCTGTGTAAGAAAATGGCCCAAAACCAGGGAAAAGACCACTTGAAAGGATTAAAGGCAATAGTGCCCATTACTCACAAAAGGTCAGTAATAGTGCCGGTGTCAAAGACCTGGAATACATAACTTTATGATTCTCAAGGCACTGAGTGAAGTATACACAGGATCATGTCCCAGTACTTACGAATAATCAGCCCTAGACTGAATACTGTTTGACTCTAACACATCCTTTTTTTTTTTTAAAGGTACAGGGTCTTACTAGGCTGGAATGCAGTGGCTTACTGCAGCCTTGCACTCATGGGCTCAAGAGATCTTCCTAGCTCAGCCTCCCAATTAGCTGGACTTGCAGGCACACCACTGCACCAGGCCAATCAAAAAAACCTTTTTGTGAGATGGGAGTTTCACTATGTTGCCCAGGCTGGTCTTGGACTTCTGGTCTCAAGTGATCCTCCTGCTTCTGCCTTCTCCCAAGTAGCTGAGCTTATAGGCACGAGTCCACATTCCTGGCTCTTACTTTCTAGACCTATATGTAAATAAATCTGAAAAGTTACATAAAATTGAGAATTTCATAGGAAAAATCTGTTTACAAAAATTAACCCCATTAGATGGAAATTTTAAAAGACCAATTTACCTAAGAGAAACAGAGAAACTTATCAAGGAACTACACCACAAAGAAAGCACTAATCCCAGATGATTTCACAGGAAACTTCTGCCAAATCTTCAGAGAACAGATAGTTTTTTGGGGGGAATAAAATAATGTATATTCAACAGTGTGGCTGCTGTCTTAGGGCTGCCAATCCAAACCTCTTATGTAATAAACATGTTCCACACCAACCAGTTTTCTACCTTGTAAGACTCATCTCAAGATAACCCAGCCCAGGTCCTAAAACCTTATAAACACCCTCTCCTGAGTTCTCCCTTGTGAGACATTACTAAGACACAGCCAAGATGAGTTTTCCCTTACTGTAAAAAGCTAATAAACGTAGCCTTGCTTGATCAACAGGTTTTCCTGGACAGTCTTTTGTGGAGTAGACAGCAGAGAGACAGAAACCAACACAGATAAGGATTGGAGAGTATCTCAGAGAATAACACACAGAAATAGGAATATAAGAAATAACAGGAGTTTTGCAAGGATAACAAGAAATTTAGTTTCACCATGTTGGGAGGTAAAGAAGACAAATTCTGGAGAATTTGGGAGTCACATCCATGAGATGATTGCTTTAATTCTGGGGATGGTAGAACAAACTGCATGGAGAAAGTATAATGTTTCCTATACTAATCCTACAAATAAGGGAAAGAAATTCTTTTACTAACCTACTTACCATCCAGAAGACTGAGAGACTAAATAACTGTAGGAAAGCTACCTTAAAAATACTTCCTAGCAGAACATGTCATTCTTCTTGGGTAAATGCCAATACAGTGGGTATAAAAATGGAGTGAGAACAGCATACACAGACTAAACAGTTATTTAAAAATGGTGTTTAAAAATGCCAAAGTCACTAAGGAGGGAACTATTACACTTGTCTCCCCTCCCCAATAGCAGGTAACAACTGATTAATAATTAACAACTCAACAGGTAATGCTTATGAAATCCCCTTCAACTCATTTGTAAGTGTCTTTATCCCATTAGATGAGTTATTTCACAACTAAAAAGGTCAGATGGCCATTCCTTCCAAGATTTAATGACACACTTCAGAGTGATAGGATCAGCTTGTCCATATCCAAACAAAAAACAAAAAATTCAACTAAAATCAATGTGCCCAGAAAATCAAATTCATTTAAAATCCAGAAAGTATTTGTTTAGTAGATTCCATTTTGAAACAATCAATTTTCATCTTCATAATATCATATAATGTTAGAACACAGCATATTTTCAAGATAAACAACAGAGAAATACATTTTAAAATTGTTCCTACCCTTCCCACCCCCAACCCCAATAAATATCTATCAGCGTATTCTAGAAAGCAAAGCTTCTTCATGCACGTGTCCACCAGAAACAAGCACCACCACCTGTTCCTAAAATGGCTAGTGATGAAAGAGAAGGAAAAGAGAAGGCTGAAGAGGTGACTAACACACTGTGCAGGGAGTGCTCTATAACTACTTGCATGCAGTGACCGTCAAGCAGGTGAACAGAGGCTAGAACACTGAAAGGAGCTGAACACTCCAAGCAGAAAGCCCAACTTCCTGGTCATCTTAGTAAGAGTTCCCAGTGTGAAAGATTCTACCACCAAAAGGACTAAGGGTTGTTACAAAGGAAACTCTCAGAACAACAGCAGTTACAAATGCTAAATTCTTCACAAAGATAAATCTATGCACATTAGATAAAGCAGAACATTTCATTAAAATTAGTGTGCTCCATTACATAATTCCATATTTAACTACTACTCAAGTTCTTCACAAAAGATAAATCTATGCACACTAGATAAAGCAGAACATTTCATTAAAATTAGTGTGCTCCATTAAATAATTCCATATTTAACTACTATTTATATATTTCATTATTTGTAACTCAATTACAGGGCACCTCCAAAATGGAGTTAGTTTATTCTACAATGAAGAGAAGATCTTGGATCTAAATATGTATATTTCATTCCACTTCATCAGTGATAATGTTTTAGTTCATATTAAACATATAGGGTCTTATATGTGTACTTCTAGGACAACTTCAAAATGTAATTCTTTGCTTCTAATACATTCATAAATACACTTATACTTGTCAAGCCACATATATATCTGATTTTGAGAAGATGATAAAGTTATATTCTTAGCCAAAAACAGTGCAGCTTTATTCAAACATACTCCAATGCTATAATCTGTGATTAATACAAATTCAAATTATATATTAGTCTAGATTGATCCAGGAAAACACATTTTTACTCACTAAAAATTTTTTTTTTTGAGACAGAGTCTCACTCTGTCATGCAGGTTGGAGTACAGAGGCATAATCACAGCTCACCACAGCCTTGAACTCCTGGGCTCAGGCGATCCTTCTGCCTCAGTCTACTGAGTAGCTGGAGCTTCAGTTACATACCACCACACCCAGTTTTGTAAAAATGAGATTTTGTTATGTTGCCCAGCCTTGTCATAAACAATTTTTTAAAATCTGTGTTTACTTTCTATTACTGAAAATGGAGGAGGGAAGCAAATTTAAAAGCAACCCCCCCAAAAAAAACCCAAAAAGTAAAAGTGAATACCATTTCAGCTAAAAACTACTGGATTGTTTAACATATACCCTATTACTTAACCAGGGATCAGTAAACTACGGACACTAGCTACTGCCTTTTTCTGCAGTTTTATTATAGTCATGCCCATTTGTCTACTTATTATCTGTGGCTGCTTTAACACTATAGTGGCTGAGTTAAGTAGTTGCAACAGAGACTGCATGACCCACAAAGTCTAAAAATATTATCTGGCCCTTTACAGAAAAAAATGCAAGGGCCACTACACTTAGACCTTTTAAGATACATCAAAAAAAATTTCTACATTAGTGCTAAGTTAAATAACCTTAATTTTACCTAATTTATGATTTGTTATAGTGCCCTTTGAGTTCTAATAAATTAAGGTTTAGCTTAGTTGCTGTGTTCACTGAGTTTTCCCATGTACAAACCATTATATGGGAAGAAGCTGTGAAGGTTAGCTTTAGATTAGCGAAGACTATTCCCATCAGATTTGCTTGCTGTCTATTTTTCTTATATTGCTGTAAAATTACCATTTCGGAGTCACTGTGAGAGGCCTGACCCACGCTGGATGCAGGCCCTAGCTCAGAGTGAGAAGCTTGGTCAAGGGAGAGGAGGGGCTCAATTATGTCATCGTAATCATCTTCCTCTGTATCCCCCTCCCCATCGGCAAAAGTACCTCTAGTCAAGAAATCGGAGCGCGTCCGCGCCATTCGAGCTTTCTTTTTATGGGCCGGTCTGGCAACCTGCTTGACCAAATGATAAAACAAATAACACAACAATGTTTTGTTTTGTTTTGTTTGGAGATGACGCCAATGAGAGACTTCAGAGGCTCATGAATTTCCTGAAATATCCCTCCACCCCACAGTGACCCCAAAAGTGACAGGGATGACCAAAAAGAATTTATATACATTACTCTGCACAAGGAAAGGAATGGAAGCTAAATCTACCCTGTTCTCCCCAGCCAAGGATGTCATCCTTTACTGCCAAATTAGGTCAACAAAGTCACTTGCAAATTGTCTTTTCCTTAGCAACTGGGTTTTTAGGCACTTTTCCTGCCTGGAATATATCATCCTAATCACAACAGGCTTAGCTCATGGCTTCTTTCTCTAAAAACATTTGGGAATAATTGGATAGATGAGGTATTCTACTTACAAGAATAATAATTTCCAAAACAGTGTGCACCTATTTCACATAGAAGATAGATTTAAAAAGACCCAGTACTTACCTCTCCTTGGCCTGGCCCAGTTAACTTCACAGGTTTCCATGCTGGGTCATCTTCTTTACGGAGTTGAGGATTTCTACTATTTAAGGCTTCCTTGTTGACACTTTAAGTAGAACAATGGAATTATATTTAAATTCTCATCAGATATCTCATGGCAGCCAAGTTAAAGAAATCCAGCAAATCCCATAAATATTTTCAGATCTTACTCAATTCCCAAAACAGTAAGTCATATTTTTTTCTGCTTACCTAATTAATACTATTATCAAGAATCTACACATATGATTGAATTGCTAGAAGCCCTGTCCTGAAGATCACTGCATATATTTTACTACGATGACATATGTTTAAGAATAACAGCAGCAAAATTATTTCAAAAAATGAAGTGAGTTTGATGAATGAGAAAAGGAAAATAGAAAATCTCTAAATCTTTAGAATACTAGTCTTGGAAGAAACCTTTTCATCTAATCATTATAAAATAGCTGGTAAGCAGCTATGCAGTGAAAAGGATCTCATTATATGTTATATTGAGATGGTTCCTATGGTTAAAAAATTATCTTTCTGAAATATTCCTCTGTTGCTTTCATTCATTGTCTTAGTTTTAAAACTTGAAGTTGAACAGAATAAAATCATCACTGGCAGGATAAGAATTTGTAATCAAGCTAAAAGTATGTTCCAGACCATATAGATGTTAATAGTGTTAGCTTATAAAAACATAATTTTGCTTGAATAACTATATGATGACATTGCTTTATCATTAAATTCTGGGCAAAAATGGATATCAGGATCTGATGAAAATCTAAATAAAACCTATATTTTCATGGCCAAAATTAGCTATATTAACTCAATACCATGAGTCTTAAAATTTATCAACAACATATTGCTAATCTGTTCTCAGCAGGACTATAAGCTCCTTGAGAATCATATCTAATCTAGCACAGTGCTAGGTGAAAAGCAGACACTAACTTATAATACTAATTGGTAGATTAATAGCTCTTCCATTCAAAATTTTTCATTTTATTTTTATGAAAGAAAGTCTAGTGGCCATAAGAAGTCATCTTGTCATCTTGTCCTTTACCCCTATGCAATAATTCTTTTTTTTTTTTTTTTTGACTTGAAGTCTCACTCTGTCGCCCAGACTGGAGTACAGTGGCCACTCCCGGCCACCGCAGCCTTGACCTGCTGGGCTCCGGCGATCCTTCCGCCTCAGCCTTCCAAGTAGCTGGAACTACAGGCGAGCGCTACCACGCCCGGCGGATTTTTTTTATTTATTGTAGAGATGAGGTCTCGCTGCCCAGGTGGGTCTCGAACCCGCGGGCTCAGGCAATCCACTCACCTCAGCCTCCCAAAGGCGCGGGATTACAGGCTGAGCCACGGAGCCCGGCTGACAATGAAGTTTTCTACAAAACAGATTCACAGCTCTAACAGCTACTGTGTGTGTGTGTGTGTGTGTGTGTGTGTGTGTGTGTGTGTGTGTCTATACACACATATATCTTACATCACTAAATTTAATCAGAATGACAGGAATTATGTTGTTAATACTCTCTTATGGGCCTATATGCCACCTAGAACCTTTGAACTTCTGAGAAATCCATAGATTAATGGGCAGGAATGAGACTTCAAACTGTCACTAAGTTAAACTGCATTTCATAATACTGTAGAAATACTAAGTAGAAAAATAAAGCACTGATAGTCTCTTGCCCATATTTTCAAAGGGTTTCTCTAAAATCTGTATGCATTTTTAAAGCATGAAAGATTTCAATGCTCAGGATATATATAAAAGGAGAAAAATGGCTATTTTCATTGTTAATGTGATATTTGGTTTCTTTAGTCCTAAGATGCAGTCCTCCTTTCATTTCAACATTGATATTGTGCCACAAAAACTAAAAAATCCACTGTATACAAAGACGTAATACAAGTATCTTAAATTTTATCAAACTTGTTTTTATGTACCACTTTAAAAATGCTTTTCTCATAAAGACCATTAGTTTAAAAAACAGTATAAAGAACTTCCATTTATATGAAATATCTAAAGTAGTCAAACTCTTAGAAGCAAAAATGATGAATGATGGTTCCCAGGGGCTGGGCAGAAGGAAAGGGGAAATTTCAGTTTTATAGAATGAAAAAGTTCTAGAGATCTACTGCACAACAATGTGCATATAGTTAACACCACTGTACACCTAAAAATGATTAACATGACAAACTTTATGTTACGTATTTATCACACACACAAAAAGTATGAAGTAAGTGATGAAAACCATAATTAGGCCAACAGCTATGACAAAGCACATTAACTTCTTTAAAGCCTGACACTAGCAAGCTTGGACTGCTAAACCCCACATTTCTAGGGAAGCAGCATTTGCTGAATGCCTACTATATTTACAGGCACTGCACTGTCCTTCACCAATGCTTTCTCACTTAATGGAGAAGAACCAAGTACTCTGTTATATACGCTTTAGTCAGATCCCTAATGTGTTATTACTACATCCAATTTTAAGCGACTGGTGGAGTTAATAATTAGAGAATATTTTTACAAAGTGAAAATGGCCAATGTGAGTAGCCATGTTACAAAAATAGTTGGAGCAGAATAAGGCCACTTAGTAAAACACTTCAAGTTTCTCATTTATACATAAAAATAAACATTTCACTTACAGGGAATACTCTTTTTGTCCTTTGGTGTGAAGAAAATGGCCCTAGGATTTCCCTCTCTGGAAAGGTCATCAGATTTGTGGCTATAAGACTGGGTTGGTCTAAAGTGTTCTCTTTTTGAAATGCGATTATTAGAGAGTTTACAGGCTACATTCACTTGGTTGTTCATTCTGTCTGTCTTGGATAATTCTTTGCCAGTACTAGATTGGCATGGGTTTCCTTTTCTTTCAAACAACAAGGTGACAGGTCGGTCCTTTGGGGATAAGTGAGCAGAGGGACTGCCTTTTGGGGCAAGAGTTGGATTGTTCATAGTCACTGATGGGGAGCCCAGTACACTATGTTCTCCCTTATTTAGGGTATTTAAGCTAAGAAGAGAGGATGGCCTCTCTACTCTTTGCTTTGACTGATAGAAAGATGGTGCAAAGAAAGACTCCCCAGTTCGTGGCTTTTCAATTGTCTTGAAGGCTTTACGTTCCTTCTCTAAAATATCTGTTTGCTGGCGAATTTGTTCCATCATCTCTTTTTCCTTCTGCTGCTGCAACTGCTTTTGCCTTTCTTCCTTTTCAGTGTTTAGCTTTTCTAACTTCTTAAGCACAGGATTAGAAGACTCTGTATTCAAAGAAGGAACAACTGGATCTTCTCCTGAACAGTGGTATTTTCTATTTTCCTGGTTGATATCCAAAGTAAGAGCTGTCCCCACTGTGTCTTCACTTTCCATTAGTTTGTTTCTTTGGATACCTGGGTCTAGTTGGGAACTTGTTTTCAGTGGATCTTGTTGGGGAATATAAAAAAATGTAGGCAGACTACTTGAAATGAAGGAGTCTCTCAGTTGTGGTTTACAGGTAATAGATTCAGAACTGCAGACCAGCTTTTCCTTCATAGTTCCAGTCTTCAAATGCTCTGCAAAGCTAGTCTCAGTTGAGGCACTGACGGCACCGTCCTGTGAATCCAATTTTGGACTAGTAGATAGCTTAGGTGATGGCAACTGCAAGTCTCCTTCATCTAAAATTATGGACTCTGGTTTGCTCTTTTGGCTTTCCTCACAGTTCAGAAGTTCCAAGCTTCCTTGGGAGCTTTCACTATCAGGTGTACCCTGTGGAGACTGAAGGCCTTCTGGTATCAATTCCGCAGACCATCTACGTTCTTCTGAAGGAGATACACCACCAAGAGAACGAACTTTCAGCAATTCTAAGCTAAATATAGCTTGTTCTAGTTCTCTCATTCTCCGACTTTCTCTTTTAGCCCGGCCTACTTTTTTCTGCTGGAGATCCTCCAAGGACTTGGGTCTCTCTCTTACAATCATACCTTCCTGCAAATCCATACCACTTTGGCTTCTGGCTCTCTCCTGCCGCTTGTTTGGGGACTCCTTCGGACAGTCCACTGAACTTTCATGGTTAATTCGATTACTCTCTATCACAGATTTACATTCCTCTATGGCTTTCACTCTGTTGTCAAAGGAACAATCCTCCCATTCTGAAGGGTCTGAACCCTGAATTTCCAGAGCTCCATATCCCTTGATATTCACCAATCCAGGTTCTAGTTCTGTTTCTTTTGGCCTTTGTTCTTTTAAAGCTTTAAATCTATATAAAAACAGACACAATGGGTTATGGAAATCCTTTGGTTACCAATGGAGAGAACATATTTACTGAGACTTTAAGAAAAAATGGAAAGTTGCAAAAGCTTGTTATAATACCTAAGTACTTTTTAAACTAACTTGGACGCACATTTGATACTTTTCCTATTTCATGAGTCAGATAATATTTAATTAAGTATATTATTCCTAACTGGGCATTCCATTAAAAATATAAACTAACTCAGAAGTAAATCTCTCATTTTAATAACATCCTTATTTTATGATAAACCTTAAATGTGAAATTAAAGTTTCTGAAGATAAAAAATACTTGAATATTGCCAATTTTAAAAGATTCACCTAATGTAAAAGTTCATTCTTAGCAGTTATAATCATTGGCCATGTAGATTTTCAAACTGATTTACTTCAATAAACACTTAAATGTAAGTTCTACTATAGACCAGACAATGTGGGTTAAAATTGGTAGAAGTATAATCTAGGAAAAGATACATTGTATATAATAAATTCTAGTACAAACTAGACAAGTGTTAATGCTGAAGTATAAGCACAGTATTTGGGAAGAGAGAAAAAAGCAATTATTGTAGTAAGATTACCTTTGTCTTGCTCTGAATCCTCTACATGCTGACTGCAAAAGGATAATTTTGTTCCGTTGCTCTTGGTACCTCTTACTTTCCTTGTAGGCCTTCCATCTTGCCTGTATGCAGAGAGCAGCTGAGTGTCTGTGCCTATAGTGCTCTCTCCATCTCTGCTGGATGATGATGGCTGCAGCTCGCAGCTCCAAGTACCACTGCCTCTCTAAGTGAGCACGCCAGGAAGCTTGG
Source organism: Cephalopachus bancanus (assembly GCA_027257055.1). Taxonomy (NCBI): domain Eukaryota; kingdom Metazoa; phylum Chordata; class Mammalia; order Primates; family Tarsiidae; genus Cephalopachus; species Cephalopachus bancanus. The sequence goes on along the minus strand of JAPVLO010000288.1, from coordinate 457,901 downwards.
AGAAGAGCAGCTGCATTAGCCATAACAGCAACATCCTTTTGCACAGCTGTATCTCTGACTTGCTTCTGATTTAGGTAATTCCTCCAGAATCGCTGTGGGAAAAAAATATAATAGAAACTAGTTGTCATATCTTACACTGCATTTTCACAAATAAAAGAGAATTTCCTATGTCATAATTACAATTGAGTGACCCAGCAGCTAAACTGTTGGTAATTAAAAATAAAATTTTCTTTTCCAAATATGACTTAAAAGCTACTTTAAGTAATATAACCTTGATGAAGTTAATAACAAAACATAATTTGGTACTTTTGGATGCTCTTACCCTCTACAAATTAGTTTTAACAAATTTCATTATATTCTCTGCTACAATTTGTCAAAATATATTAATGGTTTGAGGTAACCCTGGCACACATTAAAAGATGAAGATACTAAATATTTTCTCACACAAATGAAAAAGATTTCCTGGAGAACAACCAATGATATAAATCAATGAGAGAGATAAGACAGATAAATGTGAAATAAGGGGCCTATCAACCAAAACGATGCCTATCAACAAGGTACATATAACTCTCAAATATTACTCCAAAAACTATTAAATAAAAATAACAACGTAAACAAAAATTAGGTATATAACTCCTCTGCCCCTACACATACCTCACAAGACATTATAGCTATAAATTCAATTTAACTTAAATTTAGTGCAGTCAATATTCATTACTACTTGACTTTTATGTGCTAGGTATTCTGCTGGGTGCTATGAGCATTTCAAAAGTGAGTAAGACACATTCTCATTACTGAAGTTTACCTTATGTAAATGCTTCACAGAATGTGAAACAGTTCTGTTTATTAAACAAAGGCCAAATAAACTGGGCAACTGCATGCAAAGAATCCTTTGCTTCTCACCTGGATAATAATAGATGCTTGCCTCAGATGGAGGAAATGCTGCCTACAAAGCAAGACCCTGAACCATCGCTGCAACAATATGATTCTGCGGAGCACCTCTCGGTGAAGCATATCTTGCAAGTGCTGTCGTTCCTGCTCCTTTAGGAACACCTAGCAAAGGGAAGAAAGATGGAGAATGTTGCTTAAGAAGGAATGAGAAATGTATTTCATGTATCATCCTTTCTGTGGTAAGCTTTCAGAGAAGAACACATATAGTAGCAGGCATATAAATGAAGTACTGATAAAATTTCTATTGATTTATACACAGCAATCAATTCTCAAATTGAAGAGGAGATATTAGAGTATGGAAGGTGAGCCTGCAGTGGTGTTGCACGTCTATAATCCCAGCTACTCAAAAGGCTAAAACAGGAAGATCACTTGAGCCCAGGAGTTTAACTCTAACCTGGGTAACACAGTGAGACCCAGTCTCTTCAACAAAAAAAAAAAAAAAAAGGAAAAGAAAGGAAGATATAAAGAAATGGCAAGGCGAGTTACTTGGGAGGCTGATGTGGAAGGATCACCTGAGCCCAGGAGGTTGGAGCTGCAGTGAGCTGTGATCATGCCACCCTACTCCAGCCTGGGTGACAGAGTAAGAAACCTCAACTCAAAAAGATAAGTTAGCCAGGTATGGTGCCACATGCCTCTACTCTTAGCTACACAGAAGCCTGAGGCAGGAGTATTGCTTGAGGCCAGGAGTTTGAGGTTGCAGTGAGCTATGATTGTCCCACTGCACTCTAGCCTGGATGAGAGTGAGATCTTGTTTCAAGAAAACAAGATAAAACAAAACACCAACAGTCAAAGATAAAGCAGACATGTTTCTCCGAAAACAGGATTTGCACTTCTTTAAGAGCAAGTAGATAATAAATATTCAAAGAGGAAAACAGTAAACTAATAAGGGCTAGAGACAAAAGTAAAACAAAGAGTTGGAAATAATAATAAAGGCATGCACAGAAAGAAAATGGAAAAATTAATCTTCATAAAAATATATTAAATAGTATGAAGCCACAATATGGAGGTTCTTTAAAAAGACAAAGACGTTTGAATTTACCGAGGAAGTAATCAGGCAGTTATTACTGAGCAGGAGACTGACATAAAGAAATAAGTATATTTACAATAATGATTTTAATATTATGGGTAGAGTAATTAAATGGAATGACAGACTAGAATCAGATGAGCAAGCTGTTTACTCTAAGACCAATGCAGATGAGCGGAGATAAGAAATAAAAATAAAATGAAAGCACTAGGAATAGAGAAAAGGGAAGAGAGAACTGTAAAAGGAAAAAAAAAAAAGAAAGAAAAGAAGCCAGGCTCGGTGGCTCAGCCTGTAATCCCGTGCCTTTGGGAGGCTGAGGTGAGTGGATTGCCTGAGCCTGCGGGTTTGAGACCCGCCTGGGCAGGCGAGACCTCATCTCTACAATAAATCAAAAAATTAGCTGGGCGTGGTAGCCCGCACCTGTAATTCCGGCTACTTGGAAGGCTGAGGCGGCGGAAGGATCGCCGGAGCCTAGCAGGTGGAGGCTGTGGTGGCCGGGAGTGGCCACTGCACTCCAGTATGGGCAACAGAGTGAGACTCCAACTCAAAAAAAAAAAGAAAAGAAAGAAAAGAAACAGAACTTTGCAAAATAAAGTGAAAGGTAAGCCAAAGATGATTACGTTTCTAGCCTGAGAAATTGAAAGAAGCAGGTAGCTGATAAGTTTAAGGGGAGTGGATGAATCTAGATATGGTCATGGTACACTAGGTTGGGACATTACAGTAGAAAAGTGAGAGACAGTTTTTAGGCAGTTAAAATTACAGTCAGAACTAGAGCAATAGGGTTAATACTGACTATATTATTAAATAAAAACCTTGGCCTGGTCAGGCACAGTGGCTCATGCCTGTCATCCCAGCACTTTGGGAGGAAGAGGCAAGGGGATTGCCCTGAGCCCAGGGATTTGAGACCAGCTTCAGACAACTTGACAAGACCTCATATCTACAATAAATCAAAAAATTAGTCAGGTGTGGTGGTACACACCTGTAGTCCCAGCAAATCAGGAGACTGAGGTAGAAGGATCACCTGATCTCAGCAGGTCGAAGCTGCAGCAGCCATGAGCATGCTACTGCACTCCAACATAGGTGGCAGAGTGAGACTCTGATTCAAAAAGAAAAAAAACCTTGGCCTAATAAATTTCCTTATAATAACTGATTCACCATCTTTTTAATAGACAATCTCATAGGCAAAGATTGTCATTATTTTAAAAAATAAATGCACTCAATTTTGACAAGGGCTGTCTTTATTATATTTACCATGGTTTTTCCAACTTGGTAATTATCTGGATTAAGATTTATTTTCCTGAAGAAATTCTGAATGTTAAGTTTAGATGGAATAATCTTTCGGGGCAGAAGCACATGGAAGTGGCTCACAAAATCCTGAAAAATGAAAAGAAAATATTGCAAAATCACAAGAGAAGTATGTGTAAACAAAATCCTAGACCAGCTAATTATCCTTTCATTAATCATTTTTCTCATTCTTTTAAACAGGGTAAAACCAAGGACATGTTTCTTAATTTAAAATATTACAAAGGTTAATTTGAAAAACGTAGGCAAGGAAGAAAGATATTGAGCTCTACATATTACATTATCAAGGGGGAATAGATGAAGAAAAGAAGGATGGAGGATAATTGTCCCTTACAAGAAAGCTTTATAAAAGACCAAAGAAAAAGTTATTTAACAAGAACCTAAAATTTTTAGCAGCAAAAAAAGTGAAGGTGGCAGCTATTATAGGGTATAAACTGAGAATAAAGTTTTCAGTTCCAGTTAGAGCAAAGACTTGCTCAGTTGCTGAAGAGCTTCAATTTCTATACCCACAGCAGCAGTAGCTGGTAAGAATAGCTGTCTTGCTGGCAGTTTCCTATGAACGAAAATCTTGCTGAGAAAACCTTAAGGGAAACCAAATGGAATCTTTTCTTTTGAGTAGGTAATTCTGATTGAACTATTTCAATTACTGGAGATCAGTGTGAAGAACTGTTATGTCATAAGTACACTTAGTATTAGCAAACATTCTGATCAAATGATAATAGCCAAGTACTGGATTCTATTACAACAAGCTTAATGAAGTTGTTGCTATTCTATGAAAGTGAATGGTCTGGACCTCTTTTCAATTCTGTTTGCAAAAGATGAAATGGAAAGGAAGAATTAAGAGAAATAAATAAGCCCCAAAGAAATACTAAGCTAGGCATGTAGAAATAATTTACTTGATTTGTCTATATATATAAATAGCACCATAAAAACATAACCTGGAAAGAATATTTGGAGCTGTATCCTGATTGGCGAATTCGAACTGTTTCCAGCATCCCAGTATATCGAAGCTGTCTAAGTACCAAAGCATCATTGAACCTTAAGGGCAGCTTGAAAAAAAGCAAATGGAAAAAGGATTAACCCAGAACAGTACTCTCCAAATTAACATCTATCTTATAAGCATGGCTAACTGTTGAGCATCCAGAGACTGAATGGAGGTTGTCTGGTTAAGATACAGCTAAACTGATAGGATAAGCTCACCTCTGAGCTGGTAGCTTCAGAAAAGTTCTACTGCCCAAATATAGGAAAAGGGGAGAAATGAAGCTTCCAGGTTTCTCTGGTGGTGGAGGGAAAAAAATCTTAAAAGCTCAAAAAGAAGATAGTCATACTCAAAGGCCACATAGTCTAATCACTACAAAATCTGTAACAAGATTAACCTATTTATATACAAAGTCAAGAGCTTCTGTACTTTTGTATTTCATTATGATTTTATCTATAATCTCACTAAGAAACTAACTGCCCCACTCTACCAGTGGCCTTTGTTAACTGAGAGCTGAAAGATTCTTCTTTTAATGACTAGCAGAAGTTAATTAAAAGTAGCTTATTTCCCTAAATACTTTTTGCTGATGATAGTGGTATAAAACATCAAAAAACAAAAAATTTCTGTACTTCTTCAGAATTAATCCCCTTATTATATAAGCACTAAGCACCAACAGAGGAGGCTAATGGGAGACAGTCACTTAACATCAGTCACAATACCCTATCATTCCTAGGTATCTCTGTAGGTATGTTTCTACACATTTAAGATACATTTGCAGCATCTGATATTTCTCCCTATTGCCTAAATAATATTTTCAATGACCATCTAAGGAAATCACAAACATTTTCTTATAGCAAGGTGAGGCATACTAGTTGTCAAGGAAAAAAAATCATCAAATGGGCAATTTGTGTTAAATAATAATAGCAGCTAACACTTATTTAGTACTTATGTGCCCTGAAATATTTTATTAGTTGAACTATTTGTATAGCAAGATCTCAATAATAGAAAGTTAAACTTCTACTTAGCTGTAAATAGAAGCTTCCTTTATAGTCAATATAAAAAAATAGCTAACATTTACTAAGCACTTATACAACAGTCAAGAATATTTTAAATACTTCACAGATATTAACGCATATATACTCAAAAAACAAAACATTATGAAAATGGTCCTATAAATACAGTATATTACTACACAGATGAAAATATTTAAGCCACAGAATAATCAAGTAACTTGTCTAAAGTCACAAAGTTTATAAATAGAGTTGCAGACTGCTTATTAAAAATTAAGAAAGCTGGGCTGGGCATGGTGGCTCATGCCTGTAATCCCTGCACTTTGGGAGGCTGAGGCAAGAGGATCACTTGAAGTCAGGAGTTCAAGACCAGTCTGGATGACTTAGTGAGACCTCTGTCTCTACAAAAAGTTTTTTTTTATAGCAGCTAGGCACAGTGGTGTGCACCTGAAGTCCTAGCTACTCAGAAAGTTGGGGCAGAAGGAATGCCTGAGCCCAGGAGTCTGAGGTTGCGGTGAACAATGATTGCGACACCACATTCCAGCTTGGGCAACAGGGTTTAAAAAAAAAGAAAAAAGAAAGTTGAACATAATTCCTCATATATTTAGTTGTTCGGCCTGGAAACTATTTTTTCCTATGATGAATATAAATAAAGATGACAAATATTTACACTTAATATATCTTGAAAAGCTCTCATTAGGAAAACTGTAATAGGAAAGACAAAGCACAGTATCTTCCTTAAGTAACAGAGACAAAACTCTCTGAACATGAAAAATGCTAAGCAATTGTTTTAAGAGGAATAGCTGATATCCAAACAGAGATTACTACCATAGGGTAAAAAGTTTCATAGAAGAAATTTTTTTTTTCTGATGCAACTTCAAGAGATATTTGCTTCTCAAATTCTAGGTGATGCTAAATTAAACTTACCACATTAACACCTTACAGGCAGGTAAATGTAGAAATTAGAAGAATATTCATCAAAAATGTTTATGAAATACAACTTTATTTATAAAAATTATAGATAGATCGTCCCCTCCACTTAGTCTCCTTAAAGTAACTTAAAGCTTGGTTTGAAGTAAGCTTAGTTATATGCTCTTATTTATAAGACTTTGCTACCTTTTCAGCATTAGAGCGAATGCATTTTACAAAATATGGTTCTGCTTGTCCAAGTGTCTCCATCAGTTTACTTAATGACACCTGCAATACAAAGAAATACAATTATCATATTCTCCCATTCCAAACTGGCAACAAATAATTTATAAGTTTAACTGGATAATGTTGGCAAATTATGCAAAAACTAGAGGTGTATATAGAAAGAGACTTGTTTCCGAAAAGGACATTGTGTATATTCCCATACTGGTTTAACTAAGGTTGATTAAGGATAAGGATGGTAGTTTAATCTTAAAGCTGATAGCCAGGAAATAGTAAATAAAACAGATATATTTCAGAATAATCTGAGTATAGAATAATTTGTTCACATTTCATGAAATAATTTTATTCAAACTCATGTATCCCAGAACAACTTTTAAGATCATCCACTAGCATACCTAATAAGGTAGTACTCCCTTGCTTTACTTTAAATGTCTATAGAATATGTAATGATGTCCTCTCTTTTATTTCTGAAAATGGTAATTTATACTTTCTCTCTTTTCTCCTGATTAGTCTGGCTAGAGGTTTATCAATTTTTTTGATCTACTCAAAGAACCAGCTTTTAGGTTTTATTGGTTTTTCTTTTTTTAATTTCATTGAATTATGCGGTTTTATTATTTCCTTTTTTCTGCTTACTGTGGCATATATATATATATATATATATATATATATATATATATATATATATATATATTTTTTTTTTTTTTAGTTAGAGTCTTGCTCTGTTACCAAGATGGGAGTGCAGTGGCATGATCACAGCTCATCATAATCTTTAACTCCTGGGCTCAGGTGATCTTTCTGCCTCAGCCTCGGGTGTAGCTAGGCCTACAAGAGCATGCCACCATGTCTAATTTTTTTTTTTTTTGTACACACAAATTCTTGCTATATTGTTCAGGTTGGTCTTGAACTTCTGAACTCCAGCAATCTTCCCATCTCAGCCTCCCAAAGTGTTGGGATTACAGGTGTGAGCCACCACACCTGCGTTTAATATAGTCTCATTTTTCTAGTTTACTATGGTAGAAACTTAGATTTTTGACTTGAGATCTTTCTTTTTTCCTAATAAAAACAACTTAATGCTGTATATTAACCTCAGAGCACTGCTTTAGCTGTACTACACAAATGTTAATACATCATTCCAATTAAAACACTTAAACAATTTCCTTCCTCTTTGGAAGACTGTTTTATATTTTATGAAATCAGGCACATTCAGGGTGGTATGGCTGTAGACTATTTTATATTTTCTAAATATTTGAGATTACTATGTTTCTTTGATTCGTTTGATTGAATTTTAGTCTAATTTCATTATGGTCCAATAAAACATTTTGTATGATTTTAACTCTCTTAAATTTGTTGAGGCTTGTTTCATGGCCTAGTTTATGATCTATACTGGAAAGTGTTTCATGGGTACTTGAAATGAATGTGTATTCTGTGGGTGTTGGCTGGGATATTCTATAAACTTCAATTAGCTCAAGTAGTTTAATAGTTCTGTTCAAGTTTTTCATACCTTTCTTATCCTATTGTCTACTTATCCTATTGATTATTGAGAGGTATACTGACGTCTCCAAACATAATTGTAGATTTGTCAGTTTTTCTTTTAATTTTATCAGTTTTTTTTTTTGCTCTGGTATTTAGAAACTCTGTTATTAGATGAACACATACTTAAGACTATTAACGTATTCTTGGTAAATTGTACTTTTTTATCATCTTAAGTATCTTTCTTTATCCCTGGTAATTTTCTATATTTTAAAGTCTGACATTACTATAGTCATTGTAGCTCTCTTTTGGTTAGTGTTTGCATGTTTCTTCTTTCTTTCTTTTTTTAACTAAAACCTTGTAGTATCCTCGTATTTAAAGGTTTCTTATAGACAGCATACACTTAGGTTTTCTTATTTCATCCAATTGGACTACATCCATTCCTTAATTGGACTGTTTCAAGTATTTACATAGGTAATTATTAGTATAGATATATTTAGATCTACCATTTCATTATTTATCTTCTGTTGTCCTATTTTGTTCCTCTCTTCCTCTTCCCTACTGCCTTTTTAAAATATAAGGGGGAACCCAAAAAACTGCATAATTATCTTTTTTTAGAGATGGGCCACTTGTAGTACAGGCTTCCCCTGCCAGGTAAGTGTTGGCCTCATTGGCATCAGTGTAGGAGCTAGCATTGTTGTAAGAGGCTGGGTTTGGCTTCAGTGAACTTTTTTTTGGAAATTCTGTCAATGTTTATTTCCTCTCTCATGATGGGTGATTTACAAGCAACCTGCTCACACTACCAAGTGTTCAGCAGTTTTGGACCCAAAATGGCAAGACCCCTGTGCCCCACCCTCCCTATTCACTTGATCTAGCCCTGAGCGACTTTTTTTTTTTGTTTCCCCAATGAAAGAAGTCCTCAAAGAGAAACGTTTTGCTGATGTGGAAAAGGTGAAACAAAAAATGACAGAATCACTAAAAGGCAGCAAAATGGACACATAAAAAAAGGCCAGGCTCGGTGGCTCAGCCTGTAATCCCAGCACTTTGGGAGGCCGAGGTGAGTGGATTGCCTGAGCCCGCGGGTTCGAGACCCGCCCAGGCAACTTGGCGAGACCTCATCTCTACCATAAACCAAAAAATTAGCTGGGTGTGGTAGCGCATGCCTGTAGTTCCAGCTACTTGGAAGGCGGAGGCGGAAGGATCCCTGGAGCCCAGCAGGTGGAGGCTGGGGTGGCTGGGAGCGGCCATTGCACTCCAGTCTGGGTGACAGAGTGAAACTCCAACTCAAAAAAAAAAAACTGCTTTGACCAGATGCAGTGGCTCAAGTCTATAATCCCAGCACTTTGGGAGGCTGAGGCGAGAAGATTGCCTGAGCCCATGGGTTCAGGCAACTTGGTGAGACCTCATCTCTACAATTAAAATAAATAAATAAATAAGTAAATAAATAAGTCAGCCAGGCGTGGTAGTGTGTGCCTGTAGTTCCGGCCACCTGGAAGGCTGAGAAGAAGGATTGCTGGAGCTCATCAGGTCGATGCTGGGTGGCTCTGAGCATGCCACGGCACTTCAGTCTGGGTGACGGAGTGAGACTCCAACTCAGAAAAAAAAAAAAAGAATAAATATATAATTTTATAAATAAATTCTGGGTTTTTTTTTTCAGTCCCCCATCATATGTCCAGAGAATAAATATCAGCTTAGTTTGATGTGGGTAATGACTAAATTCTTAGTTTCAGAGAGAACTAAAAGTAGGTTATTTTCTTCAAAGCAATGGGCCTTTACATAGGGAATTCCAATGTTTATGAAAAACAAGCTTAATGTATCCTACATTTTCAACTTACACCCAAAGTTAGAAAGGCTTGTTTAGGCCAGGGAAGCAAAAAAAGTTAGTTTCCATCACTTTAAGCATGGGAGTATGTTGACTAGTGACATAATGGGCAATGTATATCCCAGCAACTGGCGGACACCTGAGCAGCTGGGTGTGCCTGTCAGGGCAGGAGAGGCGCGCAGTTTACCAGCATGTTTCGGCAGATACAATAGCAACAGCATATACATGACCTATTATATCAAGAGAAAGCCAGAAAACTCCTTTTGAGGAACTAAGTAGAGATAGGGTGCTATGAAGGGGCCAGACTTCCACATATGGGTCCATGCATAAACAATGCACAGCTATTTGCTTTGTGATCAAGTTGCATTATCCCACTCATAACTTAAGGCTTTAACTACTTTGAAAGTTTGGTGGCAAAAGAGACTCATAAAAAACTAGCATTTGCTTACAGAAGACAAACTCTCAAAAGGGAATGTTTCAGAGTACAGTGTGGGTGGGAATTTATCAAAAGGTTGAAATAACATAGAAAATACAGTCTACCATACTGCTATTTATTTCTGTCAGTCTGATCTTTCTTTTTCATGTCTTTTTAACTGAGTATATTTTGTGTCCATTTTAGCTCTCTTATTACCTTATTAGCTGTAGCTCTATTTTTCTTTTTAAAGGCTTGCTCTAGATTTTTTACCTGTCCTTTATCACAGTCTATCTTCAACAATGTTATACTGTATTTGGTACAGTACAAAAACTTTACAACGGTATGCTTCTACTTAGCCCCTTACTTCTTTTGTGACACTTTTGACATACATTTTATTTCTACCCCACATTAGGCTATTATTTGTTTTCTACAGCCAATTATCTTTTTAAAAGAGAAAAGTATTTTTTAACATTTAGCTATATTTCTACCATTCTGGTACTATGCATGTTTAGTATGAATTCAGATTTTCATGTGATTGTCCCATCATTTTTCTACCACATTTAAAATTTCTGAAATTGTATATCTGTTGGCAACAAACTCTGTTGTTGCTGTTGTTGGTTTTTTTTTTTTGTCTTAAAAAGTCTCTATTGAGCAACCTTTTTCAAGTCCCCTCCCACTGTGGGGAGTTTTTCTGTCTTCTTAATAAATCCTACTTTCAAAAAAAGAAAGTCTCTAATATTCATTTTTAAAAGACATATTCACTATGCAGAGTGAATTCTATTTTTTTTTTCCTCTTTGGTCTTTTAAATATATTATGCTGTTGCTGTATGGCATTAATAGTTTCTGACAATCTTCATTTCATCACACATAAAGTCTTCTTTTCTCCCTCTGGTTATGTTTAAGATGCTCTCTTTTTAACCAGTATTAGAATTTGATCTGATGTGCCTTGGCGTGTTTTTGTTTGTTCTGATTGAGGTTTATTAAGATTCTTTGGTCTCTGCACTTATTTTTTCATCAAATCAGAAAATATTTTCATCATTTTCTTCAAATATGTTTTTCTGCAGCCTCCTCTCTTTTCTCTTCTTCTGAGATTCCAATTATACCTATGTTAGACCACTTGATACTGCCCACAAGTTACCAATGCTATTTTCATTTTCTTTACAATCTTTGTTGTTTTTCACTGGGCTTTATTTTAAACTAAATTTGACTTCAAATTCACTACTTCTGAACTGCCAAAGCCATGCTAATCTAATCTAGTTTATTTTTATTGTCAAATATTACATGTTTAATTTCAAAAAGTTCCATTTGAGTGTTTTTAATTTCTTCTTCTTTTGTTTTTTAACAGTACAAATGGCCCTTACTGGTTGCAAAGGAAAGTGGAATAGAGGAGAAGCTATGACAGCTCCATCTCTTGCGGAAGTATCCAGAAATTCTGTCATCGTCTTCCCATTTCATTCCCATCACATTCATGTTTTTTGTTATATCCTTTGGCATATTTAAAATATGTATAATAACTAGTTATATTTAAAAGATACTACCTACTATTTATGTCAGCACCACCATTTTAAGATGTTTCTAATGAATGACTTCTCCCACCCTGTTATGGGAATTTTTTTTTTCTCCTGACACTTCACATGCCTAGTAATTTCTGATTGAATGCTAGACACTGTGTTTTATGTAATTTGATTTTGTTGTATTCATTTAAAGAGGGACAGACATTTTTCCTATAATGCAGTTAAGTTACTTAGGATCAATGTGATTCTTTTAAGACTTGGTTTTAAGCTCTGTGAGGACAGGGCCAGAGCAGTCTTACATTAGGACTATTTCAGTCCCACTATTAAAGCAATGTCTTTCTGAAGACTCTACCTAATGTCCCATGTACCAACAGGTCATTCCACTCTGACTGGTGGGAACAGAACTACTCTAGTCCTATATAAACAACAGAAACTGTTAAGCCTACAGAATTCTGGTGGTTCTTTCTCTAATCTCATGAAATTTTCACCCATATATACAAAGACCAGTAGACTGCCATAGACTCAAGGAGAGCCCTAACAGAGTTCTAGCTCTGTTTTCATGCATCTTCCTCCTCTCCTTTACTCTGCCCCTGAAGTTCTAGCTGCCTCTACCTCTCTATTTCCATCTCTTCAGTTAGCTGACTACTGGCATTTGTTATGTTCCCTCTTGATATATAGCAAACTACCTTTAAGAGTTAACCTGGGTCTTTCCTTATTTAATTCCCTGGCTCAGAGTCCTGCAATGCTTTTAGTCTAATATCTGAAAACACATGACTCATAGCTTTTATCCAGTTTTCTGGTTGTTTATAGAAGAAGGACAATTCCTATATAAGTTAACCCTTTATGGGTTCTATGATTTCATTTTAATGAAAATAAATATTCAGAGGAAGGGCATGGAGTTAAAGACATCTGGGTGCCATCCATCTCTACAACTTGCAATTTCCTCACCTGTGTAAAATGAACAATAGTATTTATCTCCTAGAATGATTGGAGGAAAACTTAGATAATTCATATGTGTAAATTAAATGTGTGTAACTAATATGTGTAAAGGGCTTGGAAGACATAGTATATACTAGTCATAGTCATTATCTATGGATGGTAATAATTTTCTTTTTTTTTTTGCTCATCTGAATCTTCTAAATAATAAAAAATTAACATTACTTTTGCAATAATTTAACAATTTATTAGAGCTATTAAAGATGACCCTTTTTGCAAAAATTAAACATGATGCATGAATATAAATTAGGAATATCTGAATTTGGGGGATTTTAATACATATGATAAGATTGTGATGATAACTAAGTTTTTATTGCAGTAGCTACATGGTCCTCTTCAGATTAAAGAATAATTTTGGTATGTATGACATCTGTAAAAGATCTCAGGTAACAAAGCAAAGAATACTTAACAGCTTAAAAATTCTACCCTTCATAATCCAATACCCAGTTTACCAAATTACTTTTTGACCAGAATTTGGCTTCTCATGTTGATTTGCTAATCAAAGGGAAATATGCTAATAAACTAACAAGTCTATTTATGACTCATATTTATGTTGTATGTTAATAAACTTTGTACTGTATTACACAGCAGTGTGCATCCCCTAATACTGTTTTTCCCTCCTGTAATCCATTAATCTTTGCATTTCTAGTCTACAACATGATCAGTCAGTCTCTGGAATGTGAGTACAACAACAAGGTACAGACAGACTTGTCCAAATAATATCTCTCATTCTTTTTGCTTCCCAACAGAATGTCATTAACCCATAAGATTATTAATTGAACAGGATTTTTAAAATTCATGGCAAAGATATCACTGTACTCACTTCCCTTTCCTTTAAGCTTATTAGTACATGATGGGTTATTTGGCTCTTTGGTCTTGCTTTCTTTATCTCTGTATTTTCTTTTTAAAAGAGAAGACAGACCAGGCATGGTGGCTCATGCCTGCAATGCTAGCAATTTGGAGAAGCCCAGGTAGGAGGCTTGCTTGAGCCAGGAGTTCAAGACCAGCTTGAGCAAGATAGTAAGAGCTTCTCTCTACAAAAGAAATCAAACAATAAGCTGGGTGTGGTGGTGCACACTTGTAATCCCAGCTACTCAGGAGCCTGAGGCAGAAGATCACCTGAGCTCAGGAGGTCAAGGCTGTGGTGAGCTGTGATCATGCCACTACCCTACAGTGAGACTCTGACTCAAAAAAATTTAAAAAAGAGGGGGCTGGGGACGAGAAAGCATGTGCAAAAAATAACTTCACAGATTCAATTTTTCCATAGGTCTATGCTGAGAATTATCTAAAATAAAATGAAACTGGTAGTCCAAAATTTGAAGAACTATGCTTATAAAATAAGATAATACACAATGACATGTTAGTAGATAATGTATGCTCAAACATCCTGGCTGTAAAAGGAATAATAGAAAAGTGTCAACATGTATAAATACAACTACCATCAGTAAGGAAATGTTTATTTAACAGTAAACATTGTTTCTGGGATATAAACATATGCAAAGTATTATTTCCTACTAGATATTTTGCTTATTTTCATAAATATCAATCAAATGCACAGAACTTTGGAGAGATGATTTGAGAAAAATGGAAGAAGTAATTTAAAAAGTAACTTGAAAAGAGTATTCTAAAAATAACTTGCTTAGTTTATTACTGTCATGTTTATTTCCAAAAGCCAAAAAAAAAAAAGGAACTGGATTTCTGTTTATACAAAACTAAAATAAACATACACACAAAAATATCTACAGTCTTACTTAAATTCTGAAAGCAATAGCATGAGGACTAAGTAGAAAAAAACATACATGCATATATCATCATGCTAACAGTGACTTCACCTGGGTAGTAGGTTTAAAGGCGGGTTTTGTTTATAATATCAGTTTTCTGGTCCTTTCTCCTAACAGTGAAAATAATGAATTACTTTTTGGGATACTCACTATTCAAAAATATATGAATAAAAACAAAGGCACCTGACTTTTTTTCACTCTGGTACTTTTTTCTCAAAACGACCAGTAAAATATCACTTTTTTGTCACATGAATCATTTCCCATTCTTGCAGATCACTTTAACCTTTCAATGACAATCTGAAAGAAACAGATTCTTATTTGTTGTAAGTAAAATAGGAAATAACCTGAAACTGGGCGCTGATACTGGGAGGTTTTTTCTTCTTGTGCAAATGAAGAAGGGACTTGGTAATGCGATCCTGTAGAGTCAGTCTTGTCAGGTGTTTTAAAGAGTTTACTTCTAGCAAGTGCTGAAAAGGAAAAAATAATTTGTTCACATAAATTAATCTAAAAATAAGAAAAAATTTTCAGTCTGTTTTTATCCTATCCTATGCATGTGATCATTTTTCATCTTACATAACTAGTGATGAATATGGAAGACTGATATTCAACATTCATTCTATTCTCCTCTGCCTTTGTCTAGAAGCTAGAAAGCTAAAAAAGAAATTACATTTCCAAAACTCTTGCATCTAGAGTTGTGGATGTAATTTAAGTTCACCAATAAAATGCCTACACGTGAAACTAGGAAAGTATAACTGAGGCAGAGGCTCTGGCTACTAGTTCTGTTTCTGCCAGCAAAAATGCAAATAAGGTGTTTTACAGACATTTTCTCCATGGTCCCAGCATCCAGGCTGTGTGAATGTTCGGAGGCAGAGTGCAGAACATGTTGTCACCACAACTCTATAAAATGCAGCTTAGCTGAATTACAACACAGGCAGTATCTGCCTGGACACAGAGCTACACAGATAGCTTCCTGACCTCCTATTTTTCTGATTACAGCTGGGCTCAGTTCTACAATGTTATTTTAATACTTGGAAACTCTAAGGCTTCTAATGATTTTATAAGTGCCCAAGTTTTTTAATTAAGTCCCTTTCTACTTAAAAAATATCTACAGTAATTACTGTTATCTCCAACTGAATCCTGACTCATAGAGATAATAAATTAACTAACATGTCAGGTAATACCAGAGTGATAGGTATGCCGGGAACAGACACACAGAAGAAAACAGCACAGTCCCTATCAACCCTCATCCTGATTTACACTCTATAATCAAAGAAAGAAAATAAAAAACAATTAAAGTATACACAATAAGGATACTAAAAAAAAAACAAACCTGGGAGCTTTTCCCCCAATCATTCTTTTCTAAACCACACTATATTTATGGTAGTGAGTTTGTAAATAGAAAGAATATATCCACATAAATGTAAACTAATGTTATTTAAACGAGTAATAAAAGTCTTATTGTATGAGAAGTATAAGATTACATTAAAAACATGACAGATTTAAAATCCAGAAATATTAATTGTGACAATATAAACATTATAAAATAAAATCTTCCAAGTGGCAAAAATTCAACTCAAACAATTCAAATTAAGAAAAAATTGTTTCCAACAAATGAAAAAGGCTTATTATTTGTACTTAAAAATAATGTTTAAAAATTCTTAAAAAGATAAATACCACAATGACCCGAATAGGCAATTCTCAAGGCAAAAATGGCAAATAACAAAATCACAATCATTCAATGTCACTTGTATTTAAGAAAACATATAATTTATTTTAGAAGACATTTTCTGCATATCAGATTGGCAAACTCAATGAAGGCTGACCAAAGAAGAAATAAGCATACACTGACTATGTTCTCACAAATATAAGTTAGTATAACCTTCCTGAAAAGCCATATCACTTCTAGGTATTTATTCTTAGATTATCAAACAAAACCTCAGTGATTATGACAATGTACTTTAAAAAGTTAAATATTATGAACAGAGATACGTAATTAAATGGAATTATTTAAATAGAGTATGCTTCATTCACACCACAGAATTCAGCTCATAAAGATTCTGTAAACCTTATTTCTGACATGGGAAAATATCTACAAACACTATTGACTCCCTCCCCCCCAAAAAAATTTCATGTAAAACAAGGACACACATGAAAAATGGTACTTGTGCTAGATTTTGGAGAGTTGTTGCTTCATTTTTATTAGCACTTTTGACTTCTCACGAAGTTCATTGTATATTCATAAAAAATAATTTTCATATTGGTAAAGATTCAAGTCAAAGAATAATAGGGAATTATAGGTTATCCTTAAGTAAAAACAAACTTAAAATGATTCCCTTCTTAACCCACCCCACTTAAGAAACTATTGAGAAAAAGACCTTGGAAACAAAGTTTGAGTTTAAATGTTTGTCACTGTGTGAAAAAAGCACCATACGAACCATGGAAATAAAGTAACTATTAAAAAAATCATTTGCTGTAAAGGAGTTTATAGTAAAAGTTTTTTTTGTTTTTTGTTTTTTGTTTTTGAGTCGGAGTCCCACTCCGTCGCCCAGACTGGAGTGCAGTGGCTGCTCCCAGCCACCGCAACCTCGACCTGCTGGGCTCCAGTGATCCTTCTGCCTCAGCCGTGCAAGTAGCTGGAACTACAGGCACGCGCTACCACGCCCGGCTCATTTTTTGATTTATTGTAGAGATGAGGTCTCACCAAGTTGCCTAAGTGGGTCTCAAGCCCTTGGGCTCAGGCAATCCACTCACCTCAGCCTCCCAATGCGTGGGATTACAGGCTGAGCCACTGAGCCTGGCTAGTAAAAGTTTTAAAAAATATATACATTCATGCCTGCCTCAATGACTTTATTTTTTCATTTGCTCAGAACACTCTATAGCCAGACCTTCACAAGCCTTAGTTTTACTTGACACTGAATTTGTAGCTTAAATGCCACTTTCTCTGAAATTTCTTGTTTAAATACTGAAAAAAATAGCCCACTTCTATATAAATTACATGTTATTAAATGTTCCTCATTGCACATATCATCTAAATTATCTTTCCATTTATCTGCCAATTTTGTATATTGTCTTTTTCTTCTGTAAAAGATAACTTCCAAGTTAACAAGGATTCTTACTGTACTACTCATCTGAGTAATACCAATTTCTCGAAGTGTCTGGTACAAAGTAGGTATTCAATAAACATCAGTTTAAAATGAATAAATAAATGGTTAGCAACTAATGAATTTTGTGCAATACTCTCCTCAGCTACTGGACACCAGACCTCTGCCCATATACCTCACCATGACATGGTCAATCTGCAAATATCCACAGTGATTACTAAAGTTCAGGCTCAGTTGTAAGTGCTAGGAATACATTGCATTCAAGTACAGGCTATTAGGACATTAAAAGATAAATGATAATTCAAGAGTTACTAAGGTTTATGAAAAAGATAAAGTAGGACGATAGACCGTGAGGAAAAGGGGTATACAGTCATTTCCTTTCTTAGGGTTCTGTTCATAGTCTATTTTATTCCTTTCTTCGGAATAAACGGCTGAGTTTATTAAGTTTAATTAATCAGTTCATCCTTTTTTTTGAGTCAGAGTCTTACTCTGTCACTCATGGCTACTGCAGCCTTGAACTGCTGGGCTCAGGTGATCCTTCCACTTCAGCCTTCCAGGTAGCTGGAACTACAGGTGCATGCCACCATGCCTGGCTAATTTTTTTTTTTTGCTTTGATTTATTATACAGATGAGGTCTTGCCAAGTTGCTCAGGTTGATCTCAAACCCCAGGGCATAGGTAATCCTCTCATTTCCACCTCCCAAAGTGCTGAGATTATAGATATGAGCCACCACGTCTGGCCAGTTCATTCTTTTTTCAACAACTATGCACGGCCTGCTGTGCAAGATGCTGTAGACATAAAGATTAATAAGATATTCATGGCCGGGCTCGGTGGCTCAGCCTGCAATCCCATGCCTTTGGGAGGCTGAGGTGAGTGGAGTGCCTGAGCCCGCGGGTTCGAGACTGGCCTGGGCAGCGAGACCTCATCTCTACAATAAATCAAAAATTAGCTGGGCGTGGTAGCGCGTGCCTATAGTTCCAGTTACTTGGAAGGCTGAGGCAGAAGGATCGCCGGAGCCCAACAGTTCGAGGTCTGGGTGACAGAGTGAGACTCCAACTCAAAAAAAAAAAAAAATGATATTCATTAATATAGTTTGCATATTTATGTCCCCCAAAATTCACAAGTGGAAATCTAAACCCCACACTGTGATAGTATCAAGGACTGGGAAGTAGGTTATGAGGGCTTCGCCTTCATGAACTAGACTGGTACTCATAAAAGAGGCCTACAAGAGCTTGCTCACTCCTTTCCACATGTGAAAACACATCGAAGGTACCATCCATGAGGAATGGGCCATCATTAGACATCAAATCTGATGAAAACTTGATTTTGGACTTCCCATCCTCTAGCAAGATGAGCAATAAATTTCTGTCTTTTATAAATTAACAAGTTTAAAATACTTTGACATAGTAGCCAGAACAAATTAATGCATTTCTCATGTTGCTAAGAAGGACCAAAATGGGTAATAGAATTAACTTGAAGATTAGAGTCTAAGCAACTATAAAAATTTACTAGAGGAGTTACACACACTAAAATAACTTTGGGAGACAAGCAAGATATCAAAGTTAAAATATACAGCAGGGCAATGCAACTGTCACTACAAGAATGTAACTAAAAAAAAAGTCATTTCAGAAAAGTATATTTAATAGAAGTGACAGTTTCAAGTTATGAGGGAATAAATTCTAAGAGAAAAAGGGGAACGGAGCTATCACCTTGTAGAAGATGAGCCCATGAAAGCAGCCTCCTCATTTCAAGTGGAAGCTTGCCTGAAGCAACCTAGGCTAACCTGTTATCCAAAAGGAAACAGCTGTGTGTTACCTCAGAATAAATAAAGTAAGTGCTGTACATGAATAAAGTAAGTGCTGACTATGGCTCATGCGGTGGGTTTTGACACAAAGGCTCCCTGTAATGACAAGGATCCTGGACAATTCTGATTACTCTGGAAAACCCAACACAGATGCCATCCCTCCTGCCAACTCCCCTTCTAGCATTCCATCCTCCCTACCTCATCCCTACCTCTTAAATAGATCTTAGTCTGGGACTAAATTAGTGAGTTGAGGATGTTTGGCCTTCCACTGTAAACCCAAAAAATGCCTCAGGATCTTACCTAGCATGTGCAAACATTAGATATTTTGAATAAAAAATTATGCGTTAAAGGCAGGAAGACGTTTAAAAGACATATATTGGATGAAGTAAAAGGATCAGAAAGCTAATATGAATCTAAATTCCTTTTCCTCAATGATCTTTTTTCCAATAGTTTTATTGACACAAAATAAACTGTATACAGTACAAATTTTGACATATTTATGCAGCTGTGAAGCTATCACCACAATCAAGATCATGAACATGTCCATCACCTCTAATGTTTTCCTTGTTCCTCGTGCCCTTCTGCAGTTCCTCACTCTTCTCTAAACATTGCATGCTGCTTCCTGACAATCTCTAATCTACTTAGGTCCCCGTGTATTTTTGTTTTGTTTCTTTATCTTTTTTCAAATGACAAATTACAACTGCATATATTTATGGGGTACAATGTGATATTGTGATACATGTATTCATTGAGTAATGATTAAATCAGGCTAAATAACATATCCATCACCTCACACACTTATCATTTCTTTGTGATGAGATCATTTAAAATTCACTCATATAGCAATTTTAAAATCTGTAATACATTATCGTTGACCATACTCACCATGCTGTGCAAAAGATCACTCAAACTCATTCCTCCTGTCTAAATGAAACGCTTACCCTTTGATCAACATGGCTCCTTTCCTAGTCCACCCCTGTACCCCTAGCCTATGGAAACCAGGACTCCACTAACACTAAGAGTTTGACTTTTTGTTGTTGTTGTTGTTGTTATAGTTGAAAAAACTTTTACTTAAAAACAAAATATGACATTTGTTTCATTTTAATTAGCTTCACTAAGTAGCCAGTTGTTAGGTCCAGGGAAACACATTTGGATAAATTATCAAGCATTATATAATTTGTAATCACTCAATGTACTTATATCAGATAATTAATTTAGTGACTCCCTCCTTTCCAATTTCGGTGTCTTTTATTTCCTTCTCTTGTTTAACTGCTCTGGCTAGAATTCCCAGTATTATGTTGAATAAAGTGGTGAAAGTGGACATCTTTGTCTTATTCTAGGTAACAGAGAAAAAGCTTTGTTTTTCCACATTCAGTATAATGTTAGCTATGGATTTGTCATATGTGAGCCTTATTTTGTTGAGGTACATTTGTTCTGCATCTACTTTGCTGGGAGTTTTTATCATGATGCTATGTGAAATTTTATCAGTTGCTTTATCTGTATCTATTAAAATAATCATGATTTTTCTCCTTTATTCTGTCACTGTGCTGTATCATATTTATTGATTTGCACATTTTAAACCATGCTTGCATCCTGGGATGAATCATAATACATTTTCTTTTTAATGTACCATTGAATTTGGTTTCCTAGTATTTTGTTGTGGAGTTTTGTATCTATGTTCATCAGGAATGCTAGCATGTAGTTTTCTTTCTTGTTGTGTCTTTGCCTAGTCTTAGTATCAGAGCTTTGTAAAATAAGTTTGGAAGAATTTCCTCCTCTCCAATTTTTGGAAATAGTTTGAAAAGGATTGACATTATTCTTCTATAAATATTTGGTAGAATTGAGCAATGAAAGCATCATGTATTGGACTCTTCTTTGGTGGGAAACATTTTATTACTGATTCAAGCTTGTTAGTTATTACTGGTCTCTTCAGATATTGTATTTCTTCATGATTAAATTTTAATAGGTTGTATGCATCCAGGAATGTATTCATTTCTTCTAGGTTTTCCAAATTGCTGACTTATAGTTGTGAATAATAAGGTCTTAAGATCCTTTATATTTTTGTGGTATCAGTCATAATATCATTTTCTCATCTCTGATTTTATTTTAACCTTCACTATTTTTTAAATTTAGTCAAGCTAGAAGTTTGTTGATTGTTTACTTTTTAAAAAACAACTCTTCATTTCATTACTTTTACACATTTTTTAAGTCTCTATTTCATTTATATCTGCCCTGATCTTTATCCTTCCTTTTCTTCCACTAATTTTGAGTTTGGTTTGCTCTTGTTTTCCTAGTTCCTTGAGGAGCAATGCTAGGTGGTTTACTGGAGATCTTTCTAATTTATTGAGGTAGACATTTATTGCTATAAACTTCCATTTTACAACTGATTTTGCAGTATCCCACAGGTTTTGGTATGTTGTGTTTGCATTCTCACTTGTTTATAGAGAAATTTCTTAATTGTCTTTTTAATATGTTCTCTGGCCCACTCACAGTTCAGGAATATGTTTAATTTTCATGTATTTGTATAGTTTCCAAAGGACTTCCAATTATTGATTTCTAATTGTAGTCACAAAAGATACCTGACATTTCAGTCTTTTTTAATTTGTTGAGACTGCTTTGTAGCCCAACACATGACCTATGTGTTGATTTAAAAAAACATATTCTGCAACTGGTGGGGAAATGTCCATTAGATTCATTTGATTTACAGTGTGTTTTAACTTTGATGTCTCTTTGCTGATTTTGTGTCTGGATGCTCTATCCATTGCTGAAAGCAGGGTTGTTGACATCCCCTACAATTATTGTATTGTTACCTAGCTCTCTTTTAGATCTAATAATATTTGCTTTATATATCTAAAGGTGCTCTACTGTTACGTGCATATATTTTTCATAAGTTGTTAGATTTTTTACAGTTTTTGACTTGAAACCTATTTTAACTGATATAACTTTAGGTATTCCTGTTCTCTTCTGGTTTCTATTCGTGTAAGTATCATTTCCCATTCCTTCATTTTCAGTTTTTGTGCATCTTTTTTTATTTTTTATTTTTGAGTTGGAGTCTCACTCTGTCGCCCAGACTGGAGTGCAGTGGCCGCTCCCGGCCACCGCAACCTCGACCTGCTGGGCTCCAGAGATCCTTCCGCCTCAGTCTTCCAAATAGCTGGAACTATAGGCGCACGCTACCATGTCCGGCTAATTTTTTAATTTATTGTAGAGATGCGGTCTCGCCAAGTTGCCCAGGCGGGTCTCAAACCCGCGGGCTCAGGCAATCCACTCACCTCAGCCTCCCAAAGCACGGGATTACAGGCTGAGCCACCGAGCCTGGCAGTTTTTGTGCATCTTTACAGTATAATGAGTTTCTTAAAGGCAGCATATAGTTGGGTGTTATTTAATCATTCAATCAACCTATATTTTTTAAGTGGTGAATTTAACTCATTTGCATTCAAGGTCATTACTAATAGGTGAAGACTTACTCTTGCCATTTTGTTCATTGTTTAGCAGTTGTTTTACTTATCTTTCTGGTTTGCTGGTTTTCTAGTGTTAAACTTTTTTTCTTTTCTATTTTTTACTTATATATCAGCTATCATTTTGTTATTTTGGGTTTCTATGAGGCTTACATTAAAAATCTTTTATTTATAATAGGCTATTTTAAGCTGGTAACAACTTAACTTTGGTTGCATACAAATATCTTAGGACATGGCTGGGAGCAGCGGTTCACACCAGTAATCCCAGCAATCTGGGAGACTGAGGTGGGAAGACTGTTTGAGCCCAGGACTTCAAGACCAGCCTGGACAATATAGCAAGACCTTCTCCGTACAAATAAGGAATAAAGAAATTAGCCAGGTGTAGTAATGCCAACTTTGTTCTTTTTACCTAAGATGCTTTGGCTATTTGGGGTATTTTGCATATTCATGTGAGTTTCAGGACTGTTCTATTTATATGAAAAATGACAATGAAATTTTATAGAGATTGCATTGAATCTGCAAATCATTTTGGGTATTATAGAGATTTTAGCAACATTATTTTTTCCAATCCATGAACACAAGATATCACTCCATTTGTGTCACCTTCAATTTTTTTATCAATATAATTTTTTTGCATATAGATCTTCAACTTCTTTGATCAAATTTACACAAAATATTTTATATGTTTTTGATGCTATTGTAAACAGGATGGTTTCTTTAATATCTTTTTTGGCTAGTTCATTTTTAGTTTATAGAAACACTACAAATTTTTGTATGCTGATTTTTACTGAATTCAGGTATCAGTTCTAACAGCTTTATAATGAGGTCTTTAAAATTTTCTGCATAACATCATGCTGTTGGGGAACACAGACAGTATCACCTCTACTATTCTAGTATGGATGCCTTTTACCTCTTTTTAACATCTAATTCCTCTGGCTTGAACTTCGAGTAATATATTGAATAGAAGTGGTGACAGTGGGCATCCTTGCCTTGTTCATGATCTGAGAGGAAAAGCTTCCAACTCTTCACAAATGAGCATGATGTCAGCTGTGGGACTGTCCAATATGGCCTTTGTTATATTAAAGAACATCCTTTCTATACCAATTTGTAAGTCAGCATGACTTCACAGCATATCTTCTTACAGGCTATTGTGTTGCTTTTCTAATATTAAGTATATGTATACATACATAGATACATACATCACATGTATACATAATATACATTAGAATCTACAAGATACCACAATAAACAAAAAATAACTACATTTAATTTTAAAGACATACAAAGAGATAGGATTCCTATAAATGATTGAAATTATTTGTATATGCAACATATTCATGTTGGCTATGATATAAAGTTTAATGAGGAGTTATCCATTTGAGAATGAAAGGAATAGTGCAAGTAGCTAGACCCACAAGTGGCACTCACATACTAAGAGAATAAAGTGACAATGAAAGAAAGAAAGGAAAGGAAAGAAAAGAAGATTAACATATGCAGATGTTTGATAACAAATGTGGTAGCTTTCTTTTTCTTTGCATAATCTTTCCATAATAAAAACATAATTACAAACTACTCAAATTAATGCTCTTTGTGGTTTAAAACATATTCACCACTTTCAGAAATCATAGTGCATTAAAGTTTCTTTAAATTTTCTTGTTTTTGGAACTAGAGAATCATGGGGGAATAAATAAACATTCCTCAGTTCTTTTAAAATTTTCATATTAAGGTCATTAACAAGGTTACAAATGACAAGATTCCTTCTTTGGAAAGGTATAAGATAAACGCAGAGACTTTTCATCCTTTGGTAAATTCAAGAAGCAACTTTTGAAATGCTGTCTCTGCATACGCAATACACACGGTGGTAGGTAAATCACAGTCTGCTGGCCAAATCCTGCCCACTGGTTTTATATGATTTGTATGGGTAAAAAAAAGTTTAATGGCATGTGAAACATTATATTTAATTCAAATTTCAGTGTCCATAAACAAAGTTTTATTGGAATGCAGTCACACTCATTCAGTTACATATTGTCTATAGCTGCATTTGTACTACAATACCAGAGCCAAGTAGTCACAACAAACCATAGCCCAAAAAGATGATCTGTCTCTTTACAGAAAAATTTGGCTAACTTTTGTTAAAGATAATTAGGATTAGGTAAGCATAAATTCCTACATGATTTGTTAGGACTACCAGAATTAAAGGACAACTGTTGGATGTGAGGGTGATCTGGCTGCAACATTTGTCACCCCATTGATCACCAGAGTTGATTCGGCTGATCTGGCTGGTTAGGTGGGTATCCCCTTTCTCTCTCACCACTCCATGTGCATCCCTCCCAAAGCAGTGTGCTTGGTCGAAGAGGGCAACCATCCTCGCTAGAGGAGGACCATTCCTTGGTCAAGGGAACTTGAGTAGTTACACTTCCCTGCTAGAACCTCCAAACAAGTTCTAAAAGACAACTGCAGTAAAAATGGGAATCCTAAAAAGAGCTGACAGTTTTTTATTTCTCTAAAAGTACAGTCTATCAAAAAGCAGTAAAGAATAACCTCTATAATAGATAGATTCAAATAATTAAAAATTATTTAAAAATCAGGTTCAATTCAGAATTTGATCTTAACCTAGCTCAAGAAAAAATGAAAAGATCTTATGTAAAGAGGCAATACCTTAACAAAAATTCACATTTATACTGAGGAGCTATTAAAATCCTAGAAAATAGCATATATCACAAATAAATATCTACTATTAGGCTTAGTCACTTTAAAATAGCTAGTGTTATCTCTCAAATGAATTCTACTAAGTGCACACAATTAGCTACTACCTTGGTATTTCTTGTCTTTTATTCATAAAGATTATTTACATGAGTAATAAAAAAATGTATTAGTACACCAATTTTTTTTTTTTTTTTTGAGTTGGAGTCTCACTGTTGCCCAGACTGGAGTGTAGTGGCCACTCCCGGCCACCGCAGCCTCGACCTGCTGGGCTCCAGTACACCAATTTTAAAAAGAGTATTTTCTTTTTTTTTCTTTTTGAGCTGGAGTCTCACTCTGTCGCCCAGACTGGAGTGCAGTGGCACACTCCTGGCCACCACAGCCTCAACCTGCTGGGCTCCAGTGAATCTTCCGTCTCAGCCTTCCAAGTAGCCAGAACTACAGGTGCACGCTACCACACCTGGCTAACTTTTTTGATTTATTGTGGAGACGGGGTTCTCACCAAGTTGCCTGGGTGGCTCTCAAACCTGTGGGCTCAGGTACTCTACTCACCTCAGCCTCCCAAAGTGCTGGGATTACAGGCTGAGCCAACAAGCCCGGCCAAAAAGAGTATTTTCATAATACTCACCTTTGGAAGGGCAGGCTTCGATTTGAAGTTTTTGTTTCTCCTAGAAAGATAAATCATTCATTAAAAAAAATTACTGTAGAGATGAATGATTTCAAGGTCTCTACTGAAACAACAGATTATATACCCCCTTTCTAAGAATGCAGGCCCTCCATATGAAAACACCACCTGATTCAATCAAGCAGTCACCTTGGGAAAGAAGGGTACGCATAGAAAAAAAAATGGGGGGGAAGATACTTGCCTGTAATACAGGTATAAATAGATTTATGTCTGATGATTAGTAGTATTATGTTCTACATTAAAGCTATAGGTTCTTTTTTTACATCTACAGAAGACTTATTTATGTTATTTCAAGATGCCTAAATTTCATGAATTTTTTAAAAAATGTACTTTTCATGGGAAACTGCTAGGGAAGTGAGGGACACACCTCATCAACAAGGGCACCTGCATAATGATCATTTGTATGCCTAACTCTGAATTGTACCCCACATATTTAAAATAAAAAAAAATTTTTTTTAATGTACTTTTCATCAAAACATAATCTTCCACTTTTGGTAGTTAAAATTCCACTCTTCCACTCATTTCATTCTTATTCAGATCTCAATATCATACTTAAATCAAGTTATTTGTAATTTTATTTTAAAATTTGTTATGGCTTCAGAAAGAGGGGGAAAAGCTCAATGCTTTTGAATATGGCCTGGGAAGTTCAAAATACCTGGGCTAAAATCAAAAGTCTCTTACTTACTAAGGTATGATTTTAATATCTTTACCCTTGGTTTCATTATGTAATAATGTGAAATGAGGATGATAATA
This sequence comes from Cephalopachus bancanus, assembly GCA_027257055.1. Classification (NCBI taxonomy): domain Eukaryota; kingdom Metazoa; phylum Chordata; class Mammalia; order Primates; family Tarsiidae; genus Cephalopachus; species Cephalopachus bancanus. The sequence continues at coordinate 430,981 of JAPVLO010000288.1, read as the reverse complement.
CCACATACCACTTAAAGTTGCTGTGAAGATTAAATGAGTTAATGTACATTTCTGGAGTAGAGTAAGACCTACATAAATTAAGCCTATTAATATTATTAAGCAGTGATTTAGACAGGGATTAAGGAATCTAATTCAGTCACACCTCTAGCTACTGGCCAAAAATATGTTTGGGAAGTACCTGAAACATGTTAATGGTAATAACTAAAAATACCTTAATGGTTCAACAGCATGGCTATATCTATGTCCTCAAACCAGCCCTATGATCAGTTAATAAGAAATGAAAAGCTTGCAAAAGTGTAATATATCACTAAATATGATTCCATTCACCATATGTAGGGGATGTTCCTGCCCAATTTGTTAGGGCTACCAGAATTACAGGACAATTATGATAAAAACTGGAAATCCTCAAAAAAGCTAACAGTTTTTTCTTTCTCTGAAAATAGCATTTATCAAAGAGCAATAAAGAATCATTTCCATAATAAATATATCCAGCCACAACTATCCTGATAATCTGTGGTAGGAAAAGAAACAAAAAATATCAGCTTTATAATGCATGAGATCCATTGCTCGAAATACTACCTAAATATATTTGAGTCTTGTTTCAGTCAAAATTCTATCCATGAAAACAACACTTCACTATCTTCCCTCTTAATTTTTCAGCCAGAAATTTTAAACTAATCATAAAAAGGCACTCCACATTACTGATCAATACTGACGTGAGAATTCCATGGGCTCTTTCCAGGAGCTTGCTGCTAGCTGAATTAGCAAATATCCCTTCTTTATCAAGCAAGGAGGTGCTACTTGATAGTCTGCTCTGGCGAATCCCAGTTCTGCCACTCCAGGTAATATCAAATGTATCACTGTAAAACATATAGTGTAATTTGCTTTAGTTAATCAAGACTTCTCTAATTAACACTATATTGCTTAAATAAGTAAAATAAAACTTGAAATACTAAAGTCAAAATTTAGGGAAAAAATGCTAAACCAGCAAAAAATAACTTTATCAGAATGATTACTAACCAATTGCAACTCACCTTTTACTCATTCAGAACAAAAAATTTCTATAGATTCTGGCATATTCACATATAAATGTACATGTAGATGAGCACATCATGTAGCTGACATCTTTAAGTATACTGCGATTCAACAATCAGTAAATGACATAATGTATTATAATAACATAGCTTTCCTCTTTGTTAGATGTTAGAACTTTGAAATGCTACTGTAGGAATTTGTGATCTCAATAGGCCATCCCATCTTATAGAATATCTAATTTCCTCCTGAAAGGTCTCATTAACATACATGTTCACTATTCATACACTAAAGTTACCAAGCTCCTACTATGGAGCTCCTCTGGAGACATAGGAATAAACAAAACAGATAAAATTATCAGTGACTTTAATATAAGAGTAAATGAAGGGCTTTCCAGGTAAAGTTAGTAGTATCCAACAACAAATGAATGGATAAAGGAAATGTGGTATATATACACAATGGAACACTACTCAACCATAAAAAAGGAATAAAATCCTGTCACTTGGGCAACATGGATATACCTAGAGGACATTAAGTTAACTGAAAAAAGCAAGGCACAAATACTGCATGATCTCACTCATATAAAGAATCTAAAAATGTTGATAACAAAGAAGCAGTGAACAGAAAAATGGTTACCAGAGAAGCACTGGTTTAAAAAATTCTTTCCCAATCTTCAGCAATCACCACCCTGATAGGTCAGCAGCCATCAACATTGAGGCAAGACCCTCCACTAGCAAAAAGATTACAATTTACTGAAGGCTCAGATGCCCATTAGCATTTTTTAGCAATATAGTTTATTTATTGACTGATTGTTGGGGTCTCACTCTGTCATTCAGGCTGGAGTGCAGTGGCACAATTATGCTCACCATACCCTTGAGCTCCTGGACTCAGTTGATCCTTCTGCCTCAGTCTCCTGTGTAGGTGCATGCCACCAAACCCAGTTAATGTTTTATTTTTATTTTTTTTGAGTCAGGATCTCACTATGTTATCTCAATCTGCTGGGCTCAAACAATCCTCCCATCTGGGCTTCATACAAGTGATGGGATAATAGGTGTTAGCCACTGTATCTGGACAAAGTATTTTTAAATTAAGGTATGTACATTGTGATTGTGCCACTGGACTCCAGCCTGGGTGACAGAGTGAGACTCTGACAAAGAAAATGGGAAAATGGCTCATTTAAAGTTATTCTGGGAAAACATTTACAAAATTATATAGTCATTTTCCCAGACGTAACTGTAGACATGTTTTGTTAACACTAATATATTGTCATTTGTCTGTTCAATAACTTTTTAATGACTCTGTATTGCTTATTAAAAGAAGTCTACGTTCACTAGCCTCATGTGCAAGAGCTTCATAGCCCAAGCATTTTTTCCAACTGTAGACAAGTTTTATGAACTCAAACCTATTAACTTCTTATCATTTATATAAGCTAAAAAAAAAAAAAAAAAAAGACTAAAAGCTTTAAATGAAAAACAGGCCGGGCTTGGTGGCTCAGCATGTAATCCCAGCAATTTAGGAGGCCAAGGCAAGTGGATTGCCTGAGCCCACGGGTTCGCAACCAGTCCGGGCCACCTGGCGAGACTTCATCTCTACAATAAAATAAAAAATAGCTGGGTACGGTAGCCCGCGTCTGCAGTACCGGCTACGCAAGCTGAAGTGGAAGGATTGCTGAAGCCCAGAAGATCAACGCTATTGTGAGCGTGCGTGCCACTGCACTCCAGCCTGGGCGAAGGAGTGAGACTCCAACTCGGAACAAAAAAGAAATAAAAAAACAAAGCAAGTCTGACCTCCTTCATACTTTTTAAAGTCACAAAAATATTAATAAGAATGATTCCTATTACTATGTCTAGAAATCATTTTTTAATTAAAAAAAGAATGCTAGTTATTTCTTCTACATTTCTTTGACGCATAAACCATTCATACTTACTGTTGGTTTTTTTCATTTAGAGCATTCATGCCCTGAAGATCAGAAAGAGGTGTTCTGGGATTTTTCCGAGTTATACCTAGCAAAAAATAAAATAAAAAAAGAAAGAAGGCAGAAATTTTCAAAACAATGCTAAGAAACACTAAACATGAAACCACTTTTCTTAAGACAAATGAAATTAATGTACCTTAATAGTGAGCACTTGTTAAAAATGCCAAAAATGTCTATATAACAATATGAACCAAGTCCCATAACTCTTACTTACAAATCTTAGTTAACAATGAACCCAATTAGGAAATTTAATAATAAATTCTTTTATTTCTTCTTTCATTTAAACATTATCTTCAGGAAGTACAAAGGTGAATACAAGGGTGACTAGACTTAAGGTCTAAATGTGTGTAAGTTCATTTTTTATTTTGATATTTTAAAAATTTCTAATATAACCCTTTTGCATCATTTTTCAGCAATAAATTGCTGACATGGGATATAGATTTTAGAGATAAATTAACTTACAGATAAATACAGAGAATCAAAGATGACAAATTGCTTGCTTAAAAATTATCAATATTTAAAAATATAATTCTCTTCCAATCATGTAATAAACATGTAAGCTCTGGTAGCTATTAATTTTCATAACATACACACATACAAAAACGTCTAATATTGGCAAGATATATAGTAAAGAAAGAAGTAAAAGTATCTTTACTTGAGATGACATAATCTTATATGTAGAAAATCCTAAGAAATAAAAAAACAACTTGCATTAATAAATGGGTTCAGCAAAATTATAGAACACAAATCAATATACAAAAATTTGCTATATTTCAACAGCAACATTCTAAAAATGAAATTTTAAAAACAATTCCATTAATAATAGTATCAAAATAATACAAAAAGAATTTAGTCAAAAAGTAAAAATGTCTACACTGAACAAAACACCATTAAAAGACAATAAAAAGACCTAACTAAATGGAATGCTATCCATAACTCATGAATTGAGAAACATAATACTGTTAAGATGGCAATGCTCCCCAAATTGATCTACAGGTCAATACAATCTCTATTAAAATCTCAGCCCCCAATTTTTGCAGGAAAAAACAAGCTGTTCCTGACATTTATATGAAAATGCAGGGAATCCAGAATAGCTAAAACAATCTTGCAGAGAAAAACAAAGTTGGACAACTCACACTTCCTGATTTCAAAATTTACTATATAGTCATCGACAGTGTGGTACTGGTACAAAGAAAGGTAAATAGAGCAATGGAATAGAGTCTAGAAATAAGCTCTTACATTTATGATCAATTAATTTTTGACAAGGGTACAAAGACAATCCAGAAGAAAAAGAATGATCTTTCCAACAAATTGTGCTATAAAAACTACATATCCATGTGTAAAAGAATGAAGTTGGGTCAAATACCTATATTTAAGTGCTAACATAATAAAACTTAAAGCATAGGCTGCAAGTTGTGGCTCTTGCCTATAATCTCAGCTACTCAAAGGCTGAGGAGAAGGACTGTCTAAGGTCAGGAATTCAAGACCAGCCTGGAAAATACAGCAAGACACTATCAAAAAACTTTTTTTTCTTTTAATTAGCTAGGTGTGATGGCATGTACTTGTAGTCCCAGCTACTCAGAAGGCTGAGGCTGAGACCAGAAATTCAAGGCTGAAGTGAACTATGACTTCACTACTGTATCCCAACTGGGTGACAGAGCAAGACCCCATCTCTTAAAAAAGAAAACATAGGAGTAAGTCTTCTAGAAAATGAATTAGGCAATGGTTTCTTAGATATGACACCAAAACCACAAGCAATCAAAGAAAAAAAATAAACTGGACATAATAAAAATTAAGAATTTCTGATACTATGAGAAAAGAATTGGCAGTAGCAGGAAATGGCAGGGGGAGGGGAGGTAGAGGAGGGATTGGCAGTAGTGGGAATCTGTGAGGGGGGAGCACACCTCATCAACAAGCATACCTACATAACGAACATTTGTATACCTAATCCTGAATTGTACCCCACGTTTTAAAAATAAAATTAAAAAAAATAAGAGTTTCTCTGCTTCAAAGGACTCTACTATATCAAGAAAGTCAAAACGCAACCTCGCAGAATGGTAGAAATTATTTGCAAATCAAATATCTGCTAAGGAATTTGTATTTGGAATATAGCAAGAAAACTTACACCTCAGAAATAAAAAGACAATAACCTAACTTAAAAATGCAGAGAGAATTGAAATAAATATTTCTCCAAAGAAGTTAAATTAATAATAAGCACATGACAATATGCTCATCATCATCAGTCATCAGAGTTGCAAATCAAAACTATAGTTAGAAAACGCTTCACACTAGGATGGCTAGACTAAAAAACACAGGTAAGTACTGTCAAGGACCTGGAGAAATCAGAATCTTTGTATACCACTAAATAAAAAAATAATGCAATCACTTTGGAAAACAGTCTTTCTCATAAAAAAATTAAGCATGGTGTTACCATATGACCCAACAATTCCATTACTAGTTTATGTCTAAGAGAATTGAAGATATATGCCACACAAAAGTATACTGGAAATAAAATATACAACAAGCTAATCAGTACTTGGCAGGCTTTATTGTATATATTAGAATATACTTTTTGATTCTATTTCTTGTTTCTATTTCATGAACACCAATTATCCCTGTGACAGATTCTCACTTTCATAATCATCTCAGACCTTTCCTCAACATCAGTAATTCAATTTTCAGTTATGTTACCTCTATTTCTTGAGCTCATACAGGTGTTATTGTATGCCTCTGCTTATTTTATTAGCTCAAAAATCTATTATTAATATCACTAATATTTTACAGTTTTGTATTTGTCACTGCTTCACTTAATTCATGTTACTAAATTCTTCTATACTATGAAGTGCTCATAAGAAGTTCTTCTTTTGAGTATCTTCCCTACAAATAAAATAGAGTGGCTTTTTGAAATATTATTTGACTTCCTCATATCCTTTTATGTAATGATTTCTACATAAATTCCTAAATATTTTAAAAATAAGAGACCTAAGGAATAATATACTAAACACTCATGACTGATCACTCAGATTAAAAAAATGAAGCCCTGTGCACCCTCCTCCTTGATTCATTTCAAAATCATCAGATCCCCAAGAAATCTCACTTCTTGGAATTAGCAAATGAAGAACTTTAAAACAGGTTTCATAATTATGTTCAAGGACTTAAAGGAGAAAACGGTAGTAATGAGTTATCAGGAAATCTCAGAAGAGGAATGAAAACTGTAAAATATTCTGAAACTCATCACATACTGCTAAACATGAAAGTATGCAATCACTTTAAAAGTGATTTTAATTTTATAAATAAAAATTTCTGAAATGAAAACTTCACTCTATAGATTTAAGAGAGGACTGAAAATGGCACAATGAGCTTGAGACCAAATAAATAAAAATTATCCAGTGTAAAAAACAAAAATAGAAAAAAAATGAACAGAGTCTGGGCAATCCGTCAGATGATATCAAATATTCTAACAAGATGTAAGTAGAGTTTCAGAAAAAAAGAAATTATAGTAGTAAAATATTTTGAAATATTTTTCATATTAGCCAAAATTTTTCTAAATTTGGTGAAAAACAATGAGGCACAGGTCCAAAGGGTACAGGAAATCTGAAACAAAATAAATATAAATAATATCTAGGGACATTAGAGTCAAACTGCTGAAAAACCAAAAATAAAGAGAAAAAAGCAGCCAGAGGAAAAAGAGGTACACTACATATGAAGGAATGACAATAGGATGAAATCTGAGTTAATCATCACAAATAACTAAGGCCAAATGAAAATGGAACAACACCTTTAAGGTGCCACAAGTCTGATAGTTCCTAATGAAGTTACACATGTCTGTTTTATGAAACAACTTCACTCATCAGTGTTTACCCAAGGAATGAAAATATATGTCTACAAAATGAGTTTAACAAGAATGTTTATAGCAAGGTTCTTCACAACACCTCTAACAGTACACAATACTTAAATTGAACAAGAAATCAGTTAAACTAATTATATAAAATTATATACATTATATATCATATAAATTATATACAGTGTGTATATATGCAATTGTATGTACATACACAATGAAATACAATTGACCCACAAATGACTGACATAAGTATCATTATGTTGCATAACAGAATCAGAACATAAAATATATACTATCTGGCCTCATTTGTGAAAAATTTTTAGAAAAGGAAAAACTGACTTATAGTAACAAATCTTCATAGTAGTTACCTAAAGAAGGTGAGAAAATGTATGAGAGCAAGAACAAATTTTCTGATGAAACTTCTTCCCAATATTTTTAACCTCTTTTCATACTGTTTTAGGTTTGTCTCTTGTAATCGTACAACTAAATTTTGTTCATCTTTCTTAATTTCATAATCTGTTTTTTAACTGTTCAGTTTAGTCTATTTTAATTTATTGTTATTACTGATATATCTGGAATTTTTCCTGCTATCTAATTTTATGTGTTTTATTTAGCCTAATAATTGCATGCTTTTATCCTGTCTTCTACTGAATTGTTTTATTTGTACCTTGATTTCTTTCTTTAGCTTTGGAAATTTTAGATACTCTCCTGTTTGCCCAATATTAAATATTTAACATACTTATGAATTCTGAACTAAATTAACTATTTCTTTTCCTGAAAACTACAAGAAACTTCAAAATGTTTTAATTTAAGTCATGCCCTTCCCATTAGCAATATTTCTATTACCCAATATAATTTACATACATGCATTTACCAATTTCTTTATTAAATCATAAAATTTTCTACTAAGTTCATCTTCTGTCTTAGCTAAATCTTTTTAAAAATTCTAACAGTAAAAATCTGTTCAGATTACGATCCTGATTTATGGTTATTGTTCATATTTTCCTAATATATCTTTGTACTTCTTTTATTTTCATCATTTATGTAAGAATAGGTCATTTAAATTACTGAAAAAAACATTCTGAGAGTTTATTGGTGAGCTTAAGTCAGTTATATTCATTTTAAATAGTAGTATTTGTTTCTGGTATTTTGTTTCTTGTTTTTCATGTATCATTCCTTAAACTCATTTTTTTACCTTCTTGGTTTTCATTTGACAAAAGCTTCTCATGCTACTTTAAAATATAAAAAATTATCATTTTTGTTATTGGTGGTTGTCCTTAAGGCACACATTCAGTTTATTTACCAATACTGATTTTTTAAACTTAACCAATATCAATATTCTGCTAATCCAAGAGAAATACAGCTCCCTAACCTCCCAGCAGTTTTCACCAAAATACATGCCAGTTTCTTCTGCATTTGTTTTTGTCTATCATTTTCAAGCAGTAATTCTAATCATATGTCATATTTTATTTTGGATATTCTTAATTTCAAGGAAAAATCATCTCTTCTAGGTATTTATGACATATCAGGCTTCATGACATGTAATTAAACATTTTTATTGGGGTAAATATTTCATACAGTAAAATACATATATTTTAAGTTTACAGTTAAATAAGTTGACAAATGCATTTACCATATAACCATACCAAAGGAAGATACAGAACAGTTCCATCATTGCCAAAAGTTCCCTCTTGCCCTTTCTTAGACAATTCCCCACACTTACTCACCAGTCAAGGCAACCACTAACCTACTGTACGTAAAGATTGGTCTCCATTATATAGAATTTGATACAAATGTAATAAAACAGTATAATTTCTTCTGGGTAAGGCTTCACTTAGAATAACATTTAAAAGGTTCATTTATAAAAAGACTTTTTGAGAACATATGTTTTCATTTCTCAGATAAATACCTGGGACTGCAATTTAAAAAACATACTGAAAAAATATGCTTATCTTTATAAAACTGACAAGTTGTTTTCTAAAATAACTGTATTATTTGACATTGCCAATAGACTGTATAAGTGTTCCAGTTGCTCCACGTTCTTATCATCAATGAGTTTTTCAACTTCTTACATTTTTACCGGTATAGAAGGTGTTAATATGATCTCACTGTGATTCTCATTTGCATTTCCATAATGAATAATGAAGCTGAACACCTTTCATGACACTATGGCCATACACAAATCTTCTTTAGTGGAAGTGTATGCTAAAATCCTTTGCCTATTATTTTGTTTTCAAGTCCATTATCAGGTATCAATATTAAAAATTTTTACAGATATCATTTCCCAGGCTGTGGTATGTTTTTTGTTTTCTACTACTTTTTTTCAGTCTATGAACATTTTGTTTCTTTTTGTTACCTTATTGCACTGCCTATGATGTTTAATAAAATTTTGAGTGGCAAAAGCAGACATCCTTGCCTTGTTCTCAATGTTAGAAAAAAGTACTCAATCTTTTACCATTAAGAATGAAGTTGTAAGATTTTCATCCATATTCTTTATAGAGAAAGCTCTTCTCTATTCCTAGGCTGCTAAAATTTTTAATATGGGAATAAGCATGGTATTATGATAAACTTTTTCTCTATCTACTGAGATGATTATATGTGGCTTTTCTTTTTTAAATGGTTAACACAGTAAGTTAATTAACTTGATTGTCAAATCAACCTTTAATTCCTGGAATAAATTCCACTTAGCCTATATATATTATGCTTTAATATGTTGTTGATTTCAGCTAGATCTTATTTTGTTTAGGACTTTTATATCCATCATGGAGTTACATTGGTCTGGCATTTTCTTATAATTATTGTCTGGTTTGGGACCAGCAGAGTAATAATACTGGCCTCATGATTTGAATAGTGTTTCCTACTCCTGCATCTTTTGAGAGTTGAGGAGAACTGGCAGACTATTCCTTTCTTAAATAAAATTCACTACTGAATCTACGTGGGCCTAAGTTTTCTTATATATATGAGAAAATTTTCACTTATGAATTCAATATTGTAAGTATAGGATTATTAAGATTCTCTATATTTTCTTGAGTCAATTTTGATAACTGTTGATGTTCAAGGAATTTGTCTATCTCATATAACTTGAATTTATTGGTATAAATGTTCATAATCTCCCTACTAAACTTCTAACGTCTGCAGCATCTGCATCTGCTCTTTCATTCCAGATAATAGCTCTATGTCATCTTTTTCTTTATCAAAGTGACTATAAATGCACTGTCCAACACAGTAGGCATTAGTGACATATGGCTATATAAATTCATTAAATAAAATTAGAACTTCAGTTTCAGTTGCAGATACATTCCAGGTACTTTACAGGCACATGTGGCTTAAAGATACAGTGTTGGACAGTACAATTGAAGAACATTTCCACCAACACAGAAAGTTCTAGCACATAATGCTGGTCTAGAGATTTATCAATTTCACCATTTCTGACTTTGTTTTTCGTTTTTTCAAAAAACCAGCACTGTTTACTTTATTTATATCTTTCTACTTGTTTTGGATCTAATATGCTCTTTTCTCCCTCACTTATTAAAGTGTAAGCTTAAATAATTTATTATCTTACTTTTTTCCCTAATATAAGAATTTAAAGGTTGGTGTGGTGGCTCATGCCTGTAATCCCAGCACTTTGGGAGGCCCAGGTGGGAGAACTGCTTGAACCCATGAGTTCAAGACCAGCCTAGTCAACATAGCGAGACTTCATCTGTACAAAAAAATCAAAAAGTTGGCAAGACATGGTGTTGTACATCAACAGTCCCAGTTACTTGGAAGCCTGAGGCTGAAGGATGACCTGAGCCCAGGAGGTCAAGGCTGTGGTGAGCCATGATCGTGTCACTGCAGTCCAGCCTGGGTGACAGAGTGAGACCCTGTCTCCAAAAAAAAAAGGAAATTCAAATGATTATCAGAGATTACAATGCACAACTGTATGAAAAATAAACTCAAAAACCTAAAGGAAATGAAAAACTTTCTGGCACCACACAACCTTCCAAGGTTGAAACAAGAAGAACTTGAAACCCTAAACAAGCCAATAACAATCCAGGAAATTGACTCTGTCATAAGAAATCTGCATAAAAGTCCTAGACCATATAGTTTTTCAAGTTGAAGTCTACAAAACATGCAAGGAGGAGCTGAAGCCAATCTTATCAAAAGTATTCCGGGCAGTTGAGAAAGATGGAACTCTTTCCAAATCATTTTATGAAGCTAACATCACACTGATACCCAAACCTGGTAAAGACCCAACAAGAAAAGAGAATTACAGGCCAATCTACTCAATAAACACAGATGTAAAAATTCTCAACAGGAGTCTAGCAAATCAGGTCCAACAACGTACCTCAAAAATCATTCACCATGACTAAGTAGCTTCATTCCCAGGATGCAAGGCTGGTTCCACATCCACAAGACCATAAGTGTAATTCAATACATTAATAAATGTAAACACAAGAACAATATTATTATACTATTAGACACAGGAAAAGCTTTTGACAAAATCCAGCATACTTTCTTGATAAAAACTCTCACATACCTAAGCATAGAAGGAACATTCCTCAAAACAGCAAGAGGCATCTATGATAAATCCACAGCAAACACATTGCTCAATGAACAGAAGTTGGAAGCATTCCCCTGAAAATGGGAACAAGACATGGCTACCCACTCTCACCCATCCTATACAACATAGTGCTGCAAGTCCTTGCTAGAGCAATCAGGCAAGAAAAGGAAATAAGCATATCAAAATAGAAAAAGAGAAAGTTAAGCTATCAGTCTTTGCGGACAATATAATCCTATACCTTGAAAACCCAAGAGAGTCCATCAAAAACCTCCTTGCACTGATAAATGACTTGGTTAAAGTTTCAGGAAAACAAAATAAATGTGCAAAAGAGAGTTGCATTTCTATACATCGATAACAAACAGAGAACCAAATAAAAAGCACAATACCATTCACAATACCCCCACCCCCCCCCCACAAAATATCTTGGTATCTACCTAACCAGAGAAGTGAAAGACCTTTATAATGAGAATTACAAAACACTGCTCAAAGAAACCAAAGATGACATAAACAAATAGAAAAACATCCCTTGCTCATGAGTTGGAAGAATCAATATTGTCAAGATGTCCATCCTACCCAAGGCAATCTATAGATTCAATGCAATACCCATCAAATTACCAATATCATTCTTCTCAGACCTGGAAATGACAGCTCAGAAATTCTTATGGAAACAAAAAAGAGCACAAATAGTCAAAACAATCCTGAGCAATAGGAACAAAACAGGAGGTATCACATTTCCAGACATTAAACTTTACTATAAGGCTACAATAATAAAAAGCAGGCACAGAGATCAATGGAACAGGACAGAGATTCTGGAAGCAAAAATTCAATCCCTCAATCAACTCATCTTGGACAAAGCCATCAACAACCATGGGGAAGAGGAGACCTTATTTAGTAAATGGTGCTGGGAAAACTGGCTGATCACATGCAAAGAATGAAACAAGATCTCTACCTATCACCATATTAAAAAAAAAAAAAACAACTTTAAATGGATCGAAGACATAGATGTAAAATCTCAAACTATAAGAATCCTGAAAGAAAATGAAGGAAACCGTCTCATGCACATTGGAGTAGTCAATCAATTCTTGATCAAATTCCAAAAAGCAAATGCCATAAAAGATAAGATAAACAAGTGAAACCTCACCAAACTGAAAAGCTTTTGCACAGTGAAAGAAGCCACCAAGAGAGTAGAAAGACAATCCAAAGAATGGGAAAAAATCTTTGCTAATTGTGTATCTGACAAAGGCCTAACGTCCATGGTCTATGAGGAACCCAAACATGCTGAAAAGAAAAACAAACAGCTCTATTAAAAAATGGCCAGTGGACATGAATAGACACTTCTCAAAAGAAGACATACAAGCAGCCAACAGACACATGAAAAAATGCTAGCCTCACTAATCATCAAAAAAATGCAAATCAAAACCACACTGAGATACCACCTAACTCCAGTAAGGATAGCCATAGTTAATAAATCAAAAAACAACAGATACTGGGGCAGGTGCAGAGAAAAGGGGATGTTTCTACAATGTTGGTGGGAGTGCAAACTATGGAAAATAGTTTTGTGATTTCTAAAAGAACTAGATATTGACCTTCTGTATGATCCACCAATCCCCCTTCTGGTAATATACCCAGAGGAACATAAATTGTTTTACAAAAAAAAAAAAACACCTGCACACGCATGTTTATTGCAGCACAATTTACAATAGCAAAAACATGGAACCAACTGTGCTGCCCATCAATAGAGGGCTGGATAAAGATAATGTGGTACATATACACAATGGAATATTACACAGCCATAAAGAAGGACAAAAACATGAACTTTGCAGCAAATTAGATGCAGTTGGAGACAATCATATTTAATAATCTATCATAGAGACAAAGAACGAAGTATTACATGTTCTCACTTTTAAGTCGGACCTGAACATTAATCACAATAGCACAGGGAGAGATAGGCAATTGCAGGACACTGCCAGGTGGAGGAAGGAGAGGGGCACGTAACAGAAAGCATACCTGGTCCTAATCAGGGGAAGTAAGGACCAATTGGAGGCCTAAACTTCACCTGCATGTAGATTACTTATGCACCCAATTCTGACTTGTACCCAGCATCTCCATAATAAAATAAAGTTATAAAAAAAGATTTTAAAGCTATGTTTTCTTTTAAGTACTTTAGTTGTATTCTATAGTTGTAAGATGTTGTTTACATTATCAGAGCACAATACTTTCAAGTTGCCTGTATAAATTTTTCTTTGACTCATAATACATTTTCCCCCAAATATTTGAGGGTTTCCCAGATATGTGTTACTGATTTCCATTTTTATTTCATTTTGGTCAGATAATACACTTTAAATTTCCAATCGTTTGTATGGTCACAAAGATACCTGAGGGTCAGGGATATTAAAGTAGGCACTGGGCTCGGTGGCTCAGCCTGTAATCCCGCGCCTTGGGGAGGCTGAGGTGAGTGGATTGCCTGAGTTCGCAGGTTTGAGACCTGCCTGGGCAACTTGACGAGACCTCATCTCTACAATAAGTAAAAAATTAGCCGGGCATGGTAGTGCACACCTGTAGTTCCAGCTACTTGGAAGGCTGAGGCGGAAGGATTGCCAGAGCCCAGCAGGTGGAGGCTGTGGTGGCCGGGAGCAGCCACTGCACTCCAGTCTGGGCGACAGAGTGAGACTCCAACTCAAAAAAATAAACAAATAAATAAATAAATAAATAAAGTAGGCACTGTCAGTAAGGTGAGGGTACTGAGGTGGAGGAAGCCCACAGCCCTGGTAATTGCTGATCCTTCATCTTGTTGATGAATATCACATTCTCAATTGTTCTAAAGGCCAGAAGTATGGGTTCAAACTTAAGTGAGATTCTTCTATTCCACCCCTGACATACTTCCACCATCTGATTGTTTCTTCTTTCCAGGGCTCCTGACATTTCTAGAGGTGGAACAGTAGCTCTTGCTCCCCAAAACCTCAATTTCTTCCCATTTCTCAAATTTCTTCTCTGACACTTCTCAGAGAAGAGCCACTGTGGAGAGAAAGCAGGAGCACCAGAAATAGAAAGGAGGAGGAAGATCCACAATACCTTTGATGTCTTAATCTCGAAGGTCACACACTGTTATTCTGCCACATTAGTTTGTCAGAAGCAATTCACTATGTACAGCACATGGTTTTTGAAGGGAGGAGTATCAAATATATTTTAAAAGAAATTTAGAGAAGGAAAGAAAATATGCGTAGTCATCTATATTTTATACATAATTATTATTTATGGCTTCTTCATTCCTTGCATTAATTCATAGATAAGCAAATTAAAGTCCAGGGCCCACCCATATCAAATCCCACTGCTTGTTTTTGTATGACCTGGGAACTAAGAATGGTTTCTTCTTTTTTTTTTTTTTTTGAGTTGGAGTCTCACTCTGTTGCCCAGGCTGGAGTGCAGCGGCACACTCACAGTCACTGCAGCCTTGACCTGCTGGGCTCAGGCGATCCTTCTGACTCAGTCTTCCAAGTAGCTGAAACTACAGGCGTGCGCCACCACACCTGGCTGATTTTTCTTGATTTATTGTAGAGATGAAGTCTCGCAAAGTTGCCCAGACTGGTCTCAAATCCCTGGGCTGAGGCAATTCTCTTGCCTCCACGTCCCAAAGTACTGGGATTACAGGCATAAGCCACTGTGCCTGGCATCATTTTTTTTTTTAATAATTGAGAAAAAAATCATTTTTATAATGTGAAAAACAAATGAAATGTAACTATCAGTGCATAATAAAATTTTACTGGAATGTACCCATATTCATTTATTTATGTATTGTCTAATGCTCCATTCACAGAAGAGTAGAATGGTTTCAATAGAAAACATACTGACCCAC
Organism: Cephalopachus bancanus; assembly: GCA_027257055.1. Lineage (NCBI taxonomy): Eukaryota > Metazoa > Chordata > Mammalia > Primates > Tarsiidae > Cephalopachus > Cephalopachus bancanus. Next base: position 415,734 of record JAPVLO010000288.1, on the reverse strand, counting down.
AATGTCTAAAATATTTACTATTTGCCCTTTGCAGAAAAAGTATGTCAATTCCTACTATAGATCCAAGTTACCATTATAGAATAATTTCCCTTTAGTCTGTAGAACTTCTATTATCATTTCTCATATAGTACATGTTATGGTGACAAATTCTCTCAGATTCTGGCTATCTGAAAATGCCTTTACTTAGCCTTCACTTTTGAAGAATACTTTTGCTAAATGATATTTGAATATTATGGATAATAATAATACATCATAGCAACAATAGATGCTGGTATGTTCTTCTGAAGATTGTTAATCACTTGGACAGTTAATTTGTCTGGAACAAAACTGCAAATACAGAAATTCTGGCTGAAAGTTATTTTTATTTTTTCGGGTTTTTTTTTTTTTTTTACATTTTAAATACTACTTTGAATATCTTTTCATCTCCATTATATTTACTGAGAAGCCAGGTGTTAATAATATTATTCCAGCCGGGCTCAGTGGCTCAGCCTGTAATCCCGCGCCTTTGGGAGGCTGAGGTGAGTAGATTGCCTGAGCCCGCGGGTTCGAGACCCGCCTGGGCAGCGACACCTCACTTCTACAATAAATCAAAAAATTAGCCGGGCGTGGTAGCGCATGCCTGTAATTCCGGCTACTCGGAAGGCTGAGGCGGAAGGATCGCCCGGAGCCCGGCAGGTGGAGGCTGCGGTTGCCGGCAGCGGCCACTGCACTCCAGTCTGGGCGACAGAGTGAGACTCCAACTCAAAAAAAAATTATTCCTCTGCATTTAATATGCCATACTTTTTCTGGGCTGCTTTCAAGATTTTCTCTTTACCTTTGACATTCAGTAATTTGCCTATAATGTGCCTAGGTGTGGTTTTCTTTTATATTTATTCTGTTGGTGGTCACTGATTTTACTAGATCTGTAAGCTAGCGTTTTTATAACCAAATATGGAAGGTTTTCTGCTATTATCTCTTCAAATAATTTTCTGCCCCTTTATCTCTCATCTTCTGTGGGACCTTCAATTAAGGCAGACTTCAACATTCTCCTATACAAGCTATATACACAAGTAGAAAATTCCCTCAGTCAAAAGACAATAAACTTGTACCTACTGCAAGTTTGTTTTTCAAGAGTTATCTTATATTTGGTTTCCACTGCTTTTTTGACAGGGTTCTTGGGGAATTGCCTGCTGAGGATGCAGGCAGAGTTCATACTCTAAATTTTTAGCAGCTCTCTCAGTTCCAGGACTTTCCTCCTAAATTTCCAGTTGCTCTTACAATCTTCAACTTTGTCCTCTAATACTTTAAGCCAGTATGGTTGTGGTTTTCTATTTCTGGAGTTATGGGACTTGGGGAACTCCTTGTAAAAAAGGTATAGACTCACAATTCTTACCTATTGTTTTAAATACTTTAAGGAATAAACTTTTATCTGCTTTCTGCCTACTTGTTGTCTTTTTCCAGTACTATGAAATACTTAGTTATTTATAAGTTTTATCATTGTTACACATTGAGAGGGTTCATTTACCTCACCAACACACCATTAAAGCTGACAGTCCTCTGGTTTTTTAAGAACAAATTCCCACACTATCACAATGGTCTAAAACAAAACAAAGCAATACAAAACTACCATGTCCTTAACTTGAATTTATAATTTTACATATTATAAAATTTGTAATTTAATATATTTATATAATTAGTATATTGCTAATACTACAGTAGAAAATGAAACAAATTACATAAAAGAAAGGAAAAGCCCCAATGTGAACACACATAAATGCACAATTTCTTCATGGAGACTTAGTTAAAATTGGTACCTTTCTATTCTGGACTTACATACAGCTAGAATCAGATCTGAGGTTGTCAGGCTGAGAATCATGAAAAAAACAAAGCAAATAAACCACTTGCACCTACCTGTGGTAATAAAAATTAATTTAAACTTCTAAAAAATATTCATAGACTGTTTAAAATAATGTCCAATGGATTAAGAGACTTATAATAGGAAGACTATCAGAATGAGGATTTGTTGTATACCTTTTAGAAACAATAGCAATAATTAATAATGTTTATGTTCTCACTCATAAGTGGAACCTGAACATTTACCATAATGCTATAAGAAAGGGATTGGCAGCAGTGAGATACTGCCGGGGTCAGGAGGAAGGGACACAACATCAATAAGGGTACCTGATCTCAAACCAGGCAAAGTGGGGACCAAAGAGAGGTCCAAACTTTACCTGTACAATGACCATTTATATACCTAGCCCTGAATTGTACCCACATTCTTAAAATAAAATTTATAAAAAAAGAATAATATTTAAGGATGCTTTATTAAATGAAATACTTACCTTTGTTCTTTCTAAAACGAGAATATATTTTTAATATTTTTTCAAAATACATTACACATTTTCTTATACCAAAACAGCAAAAAGAGGAACTGAAAAAATAATTCTACTAATATTCTACTAATACTAGAAATCCTACTAATATTCTCCTTTCACTGACAATTGGATACTAAAATTTCGTGGAATTTTCAATCCAAAAACTGTGAAATTAACAAACTAATGGTAATTTATTAAAAATTAAAATTAAAAATTCAGAATGAATTACATAAGTAATTTAGGTCAGCAAATTGCTGAGTCAGGCTTTGAGTATTCTGAGGGATCCATTTATTTTCACAATAGCAGTAACCCAATAATTATAATCTCACAACAGGCAAAAGAACCAATTTTCATGCAGAATGAGTATAATAAATAAAGAGCAAGGGAGGAAATGGAGACCAAGGGCATCTTTTTACACCAATTTTATTTAAAAAAGCAAACATGAAAATTAAAAATAAATTGAATATTTTCTGGAAAAAAAAAGCAAACAAAAAAGAACAAGCACCATGATTCTGTTATTCTTCCTTAAGCCCAAACATTAATGTGGTGGTTTTGCTCTTAAAGAGACAAAGGAAAAGCTGGTTGAAGGACTGCAATCAGACTAAGGGGATTTACCAATGATATACAAAAGCAACATTGCTAATGCTGAAATTCAAGCATAAGCAAGCATAAAAATCAGTCAGATTTAGAACGAGGTATGAAGAAACATTTGGAAGTGCTGAATATATCATCTTGACTGCAGAGATAATTTCATGGGTGCCCACATATATAAAAACTTACCAAATTGTTCTCTTTGCATGCAGTTTTTTTCTTCAATTAACCTCAATAAAGCTTTTAAAAACGAGCAGGAAAAAAAAGCATTGCTCATTCCTACCCATCACTTGGCTACTTGAAATACAAATAAAGACTAATATAGTGACTGTAACCAAGTATAATTAACTACTCAATGATCATAGGCAAATAGAATGATCACCAAAGTTAAAAGAACAGGTTTATCAACATTTTCAAGAGAAAGATCTAAAGATTCAATAGAAATAGCCAGGAACTGCTCAGAAAATAACGGAGGTCATGCTGCCTATACCATCTATGTCCCACCCTGGTGTAGGATGCTCCTGGTTTCCATTTCCAAATGGATATGTGATAACACAGAGTTTATCAAGATTTGTAGCCTTACTGTACTTCTCTTCCTTGCATCTCTGCAGAATCTCTAAGCTCCTCTGGTGGACTGGGTGTTGGAGAAAGCTAAAACTATCCATACTTTTCAAAATTGCACATGGCGCTGTATCATCATGTCCTTAGGAAGAAAAAAAAAAAAGAAAAAAAAAGAAAAAAAAATGGAAAAAAGAAGAAGATATTATATAAGCCCAAACCAATAGAGAATCAAAGACAATGCTGCCAACTATCTTAAGAGTATTTAAAAATGTATCAAATAATAGAAGTTAAATGTGAATGATTTTTCTAATCAATTCGAGGAAACTACATAAAAATAGCAGGAAACAACAAAGGTCTTTTTCAGGGATTCAATGTGTCCTTTTTCAATACTCAAAGTATTGTGAGTTAACACCATACTAAAAATTTATAAATTAAAATATTAGCAAAATTTCAAAAACGATTTATTTGATCTAGTTTTTTTAAAATAGGCTCATTTTTATCAGGATTCAAATATAATTAGTATATAATTGGCAACACTGCAAGGAACACTGATGGAACCCCAAAGAGAAGTATACCCAAAACAATCTACTGAAAGTTAAACAAGTCTTTTACAAGTCCTGCAATTGACCACACTTGTAGGAATTTCAACAAGTGTGCCAAAGATGAAAGTGTGAAGAAAAGCACAATAGAGGAGGAAAACCCAGCAGCATTTCTGTGTTCATAAATTTAAAACTAAAGCGGAGAGTCTGAACCTCACTATCACTTCTTAGGAAAGTGTAACAGACAAATCAGCTACCCATGAGAGAGGGAAGAGAACACATTCAAGTAAAGATCAAAGCCCCAGATTAGTGCTTAAATTACTTGAGCAATAAAGGGGGCGGGTGGTGAGTACCACAAATATTAGCAATAAGTGAATTTAAAAGAGAATACAGGGTTTCCAGGCTTTGGGGTAGCTGTATATCATTTTCTCAGAGATCACCTCTAGAGTTAGGGCATAATATTCAAATCTAAATAAGCTTGTCTTAAAAAAAAAATGCCTAATTTAATAGTAGATAGAAGCAAATTAAGCAACATATTATCAGCAAAAGTTCTGTTAGTACATTTTACCATATAACTGGGAGTGACATACAAGAGAACAATCTATGAATTCTCAAAGTAGAATCATTTAAAAAGTTAAACAGAGGCAGAGTAATTCTGAGTTTTGTAGAGTATGTTTTAGTCTAATTCCCTAAACTAGATTTCTATATCCAGAAAATAAGTATCTATATATATATATATATCAAAGGAGAGGGAATATAATAATAATATCATGAATCAGATAATACTATACATAAAAACAGGGTTAAAAAAATGAATTTGAAGTTTTTTCATATCTAATAATAAGTAACTAAGCTAGTAAAATACTATAACATGAGCTCAATATGGAGAGCCAATAGTTGTAAATATTTCAAAAAGAGAAGTATAACCAAGCTTACCATCATTTCTTACTCAAAAAACATCTTGATAAAAATATTCTGTTCTCATTATTACCAGTAGTCACCTCTTGATAGGTAGCTTGGAGAAAGAATACTTAGGCATCAGACTACTCTGCACTTGGTTAGGCAATCAGTTGAGTGGGACCAGTTGAGAAAAAAACACCCAGTGAGTTTTACTCAAACTCCACCCAAATTGTAAATTTAAGACGTTATCACTTAACTATCACACTCTTCAACAGCTAATTTGATAATGTACTAGTCAGAAATAATTCAAGAAAATTATGTAAAACAGTATCTTACGTAAGAGTTCAGAATTTTATGAAATCATTCAACATTATTGCAGCTGCCATACTCTACTTTGCATTTGATCTAATTAACTGTGGCCATGCAGATACTAGGTACTCTTGTATCAGTGACTGCTTCGTGTCTCACCACCGTGGTTAGATTAGTCCTTTTAATCCTCTATCCTTTCTTTCATTCTGCTTTCTATGCCTTCTTTTTACTGTTAAGTATTTTGAACATTATTTTTGAGATGGTAATACTATTTCTAAATCCTAAAGTAATATTTCCCTTGTTTGTTGTGTATACTAACTCCTCATCAAAGTGGTTTGTTTCCTAGGATTGTTTATCTCTTCAAAGGGAGTAATTTTCTAAGAAATCTCATCAACTCTTAAAAGAGGTTTATTTTGCAACTGCTTATGCTAGTTCCTGGTCTAGGTTTGATGATAATTTCTTAGTTTAAGATTATGTACAAAATGCACAGTATAAATTCAGATTCCATATTTATCAATGATACAGGTATGAGGCATTCATTTTTTTAAAGGTAACTTTTTATTCTAAACCTTATCTAAGATCTAACATCAACTGTTAAGGTTCCTCCTGTTTCTCCTATCCAAGGCCAGTGGAGAGAACTTTTCATTATCTTTTCAGTGACAGAAAAGTCTCCGTTTTTTGAAGCTCCTGGACCATGTAAATGGGGCTCAATTCCAGCTCCAAAATATCCGTAAGACCTGAGGTCATCTCTCTGACCCTTTAATAGTTTCTGTAATGCCAACCCTCAGGCCTTAGGGCCATTTTTAAAGGATGTATTTCACAAACAGTAAAATCTACTGATCTTAAATTATCAGTTTTAAGTATCGGTTTGAGTATAAACAAACATTTATACACACCTGACTCAACATATAGAACATTTATATCAACCCAGTAAACTATTTTATCCTCAATTCCTATCAATACCACCCTTGTCCCTCACCCCACTAGAATGAATCAAGTTCTGATTTATGTCACTGTACAAGGGTAACACCCCCAAAACAGCATTTATTTGTTAAAAATGTGGCATTTATTCTTATATGTTTAAACTTCAGTGACCTTCAAAGTACTCTCCGTTGGATGAAGCTTATCGAGATGCTTTTTCCACTGCTCAAAAGTTTCGAACTCATCAGTTTTGAAACCTTTGAAGTACTTGTGCTATTTTTTTTTTCCACCTCTTACAAATCAGTTAACCATTTCCCTTTGAGAATTTTTTTTCCATTCAAAGAAACACAAAAAAGTCACTCAGGGCAAGATCAGGTGAATAGGGAGGATGGGCACAGGGGTCACGTCAGTTTTGGTCAAAAACTGCTGAACACTCAGCGTAGTGTGGGCAGGTGCACTCGTAAATCACCCTTCATGAAACAGGCAAATGTGTTGAAAGAATCTTAAAAAAAAATCACTGAAGCTGAATTCAACCTCTCATACCAAAGCTAATACACTGATGTCAATAGGTTCCTAGACAACTTAGTAGCAAAAGAAGCCTGTACTGTAAAGGATCCACCCTCCAAAAGATAGTACCCGTTTTCTGGGTGTCCCCTCATGCCTTACCTTGTTCTTAAACTAAATGAAATAATACAGCTAGGCTGGATGTGGTGGTTCATGCCTGTAATCTCAACACTGTGGGAGGCTGAGGAGGGACTGCATTGAATCTGTTGATAAAGTTGGGGTATGTTGCCACCTTAACTAGGTTAAATCTTCTAATGCATGAACACAGGGTATCTTTCCATTTATGCAGGGGTTTTTTGTTTTTTGTTTTTAAGTGGAAATGAGGTCTCACTATGTAGCCCAGGCTGCTCTTGAGCTCCTGGCCTTAAACTATCCTCCCACTTAGGTCTCCCAAAGTGCTGGGATAAAGGTGTGAACCACTACACCTGGCCTCATTTACTCAGGTATTCTTCAAGTTTTTTCAACAGTGTTTTGTGGTTTACAAGTCTTGCAACTCTTTTGCTGAATTTAGTCATACATATTTTATTCTTGTTGGTGTTCTTGTAAATGGAGTACCAATTTAATTTTATGTGCAGTTTGTTCATTGCTACAGTATAGAAATGCAACTGATTTTTGCATAATAATTGTGTGCCCTGCCACTATGCTGTCCCCACTTATTAGCTTTATTTTTTGTAGATTTCTTAGATGTTCTACATATAACATCATGTCAGTTGTGACCAAAATAGTTGCTTCCTTTCAAATTTGAAAGTCATTTGTTTCTTTTTCTTGCCTGACTGCCCTGGTCAGAACCTCCAGGACAATGCTAATAGAAGTGGTAAAAGTAGACATCTTGTCTTGTTCCTGATTTTAGGGAGGAAAGCAAAGCATTCAGTCTTTCACCATGAAGTATGATGTAAGCTTTGGGTCTGTCACAGATTTCCTTATCAGGCTGAGAAAGTTCCCTTCCATTTCTAGTTTGTTCAGGTTCTCACCATGAATAAGTGTCAGCTTGTATCAAATGTTTTTGTGTCTATGAGGGTGATCATGGGATTTTTATCTTTTATTAATGTGGTCTATTACACTGATTTTCCTAAGCTGAATCAATTTTGCATTCTAGGTAAATTCCACTAGGTCCTGGTGTATAATACTTTGTATCTGTTGCTAGATACCATTTGCTATAATTTTGTTGGACCGTGTATCCATATGCCCTACAAAATAAGATAAAAGATAACCTAGTTAAGGTGGCAACATACCCTATTTTTTGGCAAAATTTATGAAAGATTGGTATTATATTTTCTTTAAGTATTTGGAAGAATACAGCAGTGAATTTACTGGTCCTTGGCTTTTTTTTGTAGGAAGTTTTTCTTATTACTAATTCAGTCTCTTTCTTTGCTACAGCCCTATTCAGATTTTGTGTTTCTTCTGGAGTCAGTATTGGTTGTTTTGTGTCTAAGAATTTCTCCATTTCAACTAGGTTCTAATTTGTTGCCACATAACTATTCATAGTATTATATTTTTGTTACTTCCATAAATTCAGTAAAATTGTCCCTTCCCTATCATTACTTAAATTGGTAATCTGAATCTTCTATTTCCTGGTCAGTCAAGCTCAAAGTTTGTCAACTTTATCTTTTCAGAAAACCAACTTTTGGTTTATTTGTTTTCTATTTTCTGCTGTACTTATTTCAGATCTATTCCTCATTACATCCTTATTTCTGCTTGCTTTGCATTTAGTTTACTCTTTTTTTCTAAATTCTTAATGTAGGGCATTTAGCTTATTGAATTGAGATCTTTCTTCTTTCTTAATATAGGTGTTTAAAGTTGTAGACGTCCCTCTGAACACTGCTTTAGCTGCATCCCATACATTTTGGTGTATTGTTTTTTCCTCCATTCATCTCAAAGTATTTTCTAAAATCCACTGTAACTTCTTCTTTGAGTCATTAATTATTTGGAAGCATGCTGTTTAATTTTTGCATATTAAGATGCTTCTGTTCCTCTATTCTTTCATTACTGACTTCCTTTGTGTTAAATATTTTCTAGTATATTATTGTAATTTTCTTGTCATTTCTTTTACTACAAAATTATTTAGATTTTTTTTTGTTTTTCTTTTTGAGACAGGCTCTCACTCTCTCACCCAGGATAGAGTTCAGTGGTGTGATCATAGCTCACTGGAACCTCAAAATCCTAGGCTCAAGTGATCTTCCCAACTCAGCCTACTGAATAGCTGGGATTACAAATGTAAGCCTGTATTTTGTTAGTATACTAATGGTTGGTAAGGGAATTATAATTAACATCTTAATTTATAGAAACCTAGTCTGGATTAAAACCAACCTAATTTCAAAAGTATGTATAAACTTTTCTCCTATATAGCTCCATTCCCTCTTCTACACTTTTTGCTATTATTGTCATACAAACTACTTCTTTAAAATTGTATGTCCAAGTACCACAAGCCCAACATGCCCATGTAACAAACATGCACCAGCACCCCTTGAATCTAAAAGAAAAAATAATAATACAATGAAATTGTATATCCATCAACCAAGAATTATAATTATCACTTCATGCAATTGTCATTCAAATTAGACTGACTGGAGGAAAAAACAAAAGCATTACAAAGTGTAAAAAAACGCATTTATATATTGCCTTCTTGGAGCTGCCAGTAATGGTGCTCTTTATTTCTTTATGTACATTCAAGTTACTCTCTAGTGTCCTTTCATCTCAACTGTAACAACTTCCTCTGGTATTTCTTGTGGGGCAGAGTTGTTAGCAAAAAATTACTCAGAGTTTATTTTACTGGGAATGTCTTAATTTCAGCATCATTTTGAAGGACAGTTTTGCTGGTTACAGAACTCTGGATTGGCAGTGTTTTTCTTTTCTTTCAGCACTTCAAATGCCAGCCAACTACCTTCTTCCCAATGGATTCTGACAATAAATCAACTGTTAAATCTTCCTGAGGATCCTTTGTACATGAGGAGCTGCTTTTCTCTCACTGCTTTCAACATTCCCTTTGGGCTTTGGACAGATTAATTATGATGTATCTAAGTTAGGATTTCCTTGAACTGCCCCTGCTTAATATAGGTGTTTAAAGCTATAAATTTCCCTCTAAACATTCTTTAGCAGCATCCCATACATTTTGGTGTACAGAGCTTCTTGGGTGTGTGGATTAATTTTCTTTTATCAAATTTGAAGAGTTTATGCCCATTATCTCTTCGATATTGTTTTTACCCATTTCTCTTCTTACCTTCTCGACTCCCAGAAGTTAGTAAGCTTGATGGTGTCCAATGAGGCAATGTTCGTTTTTCATTTTTTTTCCTTTCTGTTCTTTAAGCTAGATAATATCAATTGATCTGCCTTCAAGTTCACTGACTGATTCTTTCTTTGGTCTGTCCTAATCTGCTGCTGAACTCTTCCAGGGAATTTTTTATTTCAGTGATTGTACTTTTTTTCAAATTATACTGGAAGGAATATAAGAGTTATGAAATATAATAATAATTTATACTGTCATTCATAATTAACTATGTATTGACATATTTACACTGATATGTAAATTTTTACTCTTTAATGATATTTCCTATTTCCCTTTAGTTCCTCAAACATAGTTGCCTTTAGATATTTGAACATATTTGAAATAGCTTAAAGTCTTCAGTAAGTTCAATGTCTGGCTTTCCTCAGGAACTTCCATTGATTCTTTTTCTCCTGTGTATAGGTCATACTTTCTTGTTTCTTTCTATGTGTCATATTTTGTTTAGTTAAACATTGGACATTCTAAATAATATGATGTGATAACTTTGGAAATCAGATTCTTCCTCATTCCCAAGGTTTGCTGTTGTTGCTATTTCTTATAGTTGTTTTTAAAAATCTTTCCTGAATCAATTCTGTAGAAGTCTCTGCTCAGTTATTTTAGTGGTCAGCTAATGACTGGACAAAGATATCCCATATGCCTAAAACAAGTAAGGCTCTCAGGTTTTGTTAAGAGTCACTGTGTGTGAGCTAAAACACATTTCCAAAACTTGGCTAAGCAGTTTATAACTGTGCCTAGGCTTTCACTTCCTGCGTGCACAAGGCCTCAAAGTTATCCAGAGGTGAGTGATCAGGACCTTGGTCTTCCTGACCAAGTACACAGCCCATACACTAGCCCATAAACATTACATAAGTCCCAGAGTCCTAAATATGTCTACATATGTGCATAGCCATCCAGATTCCCAGGCATAAACAGAAACTTTTCAAAGTCATTATGGAGAGCTCACTCCCCAGTTTTTCCTTTTAAGCATTTTGGTTATGCTACTGGTTGCCACAACTGTTATCTACTGAATCAGGCACCTGCAATGTTCAACAACTAATTTGTTTCTTTTTGACAATGCCCCTGGGATAAAGGCTGCTCCCAGTGCCAAACTCCAAGTCAGGTTAAACAGAACAATTTTGCAAGAAGGGTATTCAGGAAACTACCCAATGGGTTGAATGAAAATTCTCTGGGAATGGGGCTTGGAAGGAGTTCCAGTCCCTTCTACTCCCTCCAGTGGTTGCCACAGTGCTGATTTTGACCATGATTCCGGGGTGTTGGTTTTCTAGGTTACCATGGATCTGGAGAGGAAGGGATGTGAACAGCACATGTTATAAAGTCACAAAGTACACTGTTTTTTACTGATATTCAGCCCTTTTTCTTGTATAGATTCTTCCCAGGTTACTGTGAGCCTCTAATTTTCAGAGATCTGACAAAATTATTCTGACAATTTTTGCTAGTTTTTAAATTTTGGTGTAATTTATTATTATTTCTTTTTTTTATAGAGACGAGGCCTTACTATGTTGCCTAGGCTGGTCTTGAATTCCTGGGCTCAAGTAATCCTCTCACTCCCAGCCTCCTAAAGTGCTGGGTTTATAAGAGTGGGCCACCGTGCCTACCCTATTTGCTAGTATTCTCATTGCTCTTGAGGAAGAGAGAATTTTTGGAGGTCTTTATTTCACCAATTCACTGATGCTCACCCAAAAACCTTTATTCTTAATCGCCATGCTATAGTGCCCAATAAAAAAGTCATCTGTAAAAAATGGCCTGGTTTTTTTTCCCTTTTTTAACCAAAATCTATTTAAATCTCTTAAGTTCTGGGTAGAACTATGGACAGAGTACACAGAGATTCTAGCCTCCAAAACCATTTCAGAAAATAGATGAACATTAGAACCCTTCTATCATCTGCAGAAACAAATAAGAGCACATTAGACTATTGAATGGAATAGGGAAGCACATTACTCTACTGAGTGGAATAGGGAAGAGGATCAGGTTATATGAAAACCTATAAAACCTTCTATCTGCAGACACTATATAGATGGTTTCAGCTTCTCTCCCTGTAAATGGAAAAACTGAAAAATACTTTGAACCCTCTTGTTCATACCTCTTATCCCAATAGCATAGCTGAATTCCCTGTCTTTGACTTTTAGACTAATTTAAGTTCCTGTTTGGCTCTACTTTTATGTGACTCAAAAAAAAAAAAAAAGGCATCATTGTACTCAATTCTACATACTGTATAAATCATGGTCAAGTAATATTCTCTGCTATATCCTCTTCATGAGGGTTAAATAGTACCCCCCTGGTTCTTCTTTATTCAGAAGGAGGAAATCAGAGACAAGGTTGATAATTCAAATTGCACATCTGTTCTCCATTACCTCACTGCTGACCAGACAAATTATTACTGTTTTCCATTTCACCTCTCAGCAGGGTCAATATGTAGCTTCACTGAGACAGCCTATTTACACTAAGAACATTTTATTTTTTCCTACAGCCTAAGAACCATAACATACACCCTATCATTATAACAAGTTGTTCTTAAAACTAGCTGAATTACTTTTGATTTACAGGTCTTAACAATCGCATTATGTCCTTTCAGAAGTCTTTAAAAAAACAGTGAAAAATAAATTTTAATTAGATATTCTCAATTGTGCTCAGATGGCGTGATAAAAAGAATGTCAAGGAATTCCAGGGTTTTTGTTGTTGTTGTTCATCATCATCATAGTGTTTCTTCACAATTAACTAAAAGTCTGTTGAAGTTTTTTATAAACATAACCACAAAGCAAGTGAAATACACTGTAACTCTGCAAGTCCACATCTTCTTTCTTCATTGGAAGTATTACATTTGCCCTCTTATTCTCATTCAAGATCTAGACATGGTCACTTCACCTTCTTCATTCCATATTTTCTAATTAATATGTCTGCATAATATTTATGGCCATTATAAAAAAGTCTAGATCTACTATTTAAATCCAATATTTATGGCCATTATAAAAAAGTCTAGATCTACTATTTAAATCCAATTTCATAGTTAATTTATTAGTTTTCAATTTGCAATGCTACAATGTTCTAACTTTATGGTATCCTTTTATCCTAAACCCAGCAAAAGACAGTAGATGGCAAAAACAAATGCTAGAGTGAATACTAATATATTGTAAAAATATATCAAAATTAATACTTGCTTATTTCCAGAAACAAATCTGCTCAGTCAGCCTCAAAATGCAAACAAACCAGAGTTTTTCTTTTCCTTTAAAAAAGTAAAAATTTCCCACGGGTTCAAGACCCGCCTGGGCAGGCGAGACCTCATCTCTACAATAAAAATAAAAAAATTAGCTGGGTGTGGTAGCGTGCGCCTGTAATTCCGGTTACTCGGAAGTCTGAGGCGGAAGGATGGCTGGAGCCCAGCAGATCGAGGCTGCAACTCCATCTGGGCGACAGAGTGAGACTCCAACTCAAAAAAAAAAAAAAAAAGTAAAAATTTTAAACTTTATTCAAGGGAAAATTATGGGTGTTGGTAATGTTCTATTTCTTAGCCTAGGTAGTAGGTCCACGGATGTTTTTACTTTGTAATATTTCACTGAGCTATTTTTGCTTTGTGCACTTTTCTGTATGCATTTTCAAAAAGAGATTATTATATGGAAGCTCAGTACTAGTCAGAAAGAAACATTAGACAGGAAAACAAGAGGAATCTAGACTTTTATCAAGGAAGAGGAAATATAAGTTCAGTTTGTTTATCATTAATAACATTGCATGTCATTGTTCAAATTGATTATAATAGATATACAACTAGCTTTCACAGTTAATAGATTTAAATGTCAAAGAAAATACAGAAAATATGAATAGGGTGAATAAGCTTTGCAGAAAGTGACATACTTAATAGTAAATATAAATATATTCTTTTAGGCAGTCATGTAATAGCAGGATGTTTACCAATTTTGAGTGGTTCTGTCTACCAGAAGTTTGTTGTAATAAATAAGAAGGAAAAAAATGTCCTTAAAGTTGTTTCTAAAGATAATCTCTTAGATATCACTTTGTAAAAGGCAAAGAAGGTTTAAAATAGTCCTTTTATTTCTCCAATAAACTATAATTCTCCTTACCTACAAAGACCAGTTCATACACATTACAATCTAAAAAGTAGAAAGTGTGTTCAATATTTTGCCTTTCATTTTAGAAACACATCTCCCAAATATACTCATTCATAAAAATACTTAAAAGCTGAATTTAAAGTTTTACTGCTAGTACACATCCCAAAAAGCTATATGGGGGGATAAAAAAAATGGAATTTATTTATTAAAAACTGTGCATTTATTCTTACATGTTTAAACTTCAGTCACCTTCAAAGTACTCTGTTTGACGCAATACACCCGTTGAGACACTTTTTCTACTGCTCAAAACCCATCAATTTGGATGCCTTTGACTGTTTCTGCCATTTTTTTGTTTCACCTCTCCCACATCAGCAAGACATTTCCCTTGTAGGACTTTTGTCATCCAGGAAAACAAAACAGTAACTTGGAGCGATATCAAGAACAGAGAGGGTAAGGAACAGGGGTCATGCTATTTTTTGGTCAAAAACTGGTGAACACTCAGCGCAATGTGGGCAGGTATGCTCGTAAAACACCCATCATTAAATAGACAAACACGTTGAAAGAATCTCAAAAACAAAATTCACGGAAGCCAAATGCAGCCTCTCACAACAATGCTTACTGGTACACTGATGTTGATGGGTTCCTAGATCACTTACCTAGTGGGGGAAGCCTGTACTATAAGAGGCTTGCCCTCCAAAAAATAACTCCAGGTTTTTTGAGTCCCCCCTCGTAAGTCAGTCTGGGTGTCCTGAAAGCACAAGAGAGCCCTATCACGCTTTTACTGAAGGGCATAAATCTCAACGGCATATGTATCAGAAACTCCTTACTATGCTGCAATTACCTATCTAAGGCTGGAGCTACAGCAAACAACCATGTGCTTTCTAGTAGGCCAGAACTACTTATGAAGCTGCCCTCCACAGAATGCAAGATGAGATTTCATGACTAAAGGGGGAGGCACACAGAAAAAGTATCCTGCTTTATCTATTTCTACATCTCAAAGTGAAATCTAATGAACTGAGTAAGGGTAAAAGAAAAGAAAACGAACAGTTCATGAACAGATGCTTTACAGATGCTACCTGACTTTACCCTTGTGAATTTAAAGGCAGTAATAATTCTCTTCTACAGGCAATGAAAAACTGCTCATAGCCATAAATCAGTCAAGAGATGATACAACTGATTACAGAAGCAGGATTCCTTCCACTTTATCATACTTCCTCCATCCCAATTTTTCTTTCTCCTAACTTATGCTTTCACATTAGATTGTTTCATTTGTAGTAAAACAAACCATTGCATAGGAAAAAATAAAGATATCAAGATGAAATCCTAAATCATTAAATGATTATTATCACTTCACTATTTGTTCATATCAATGATTTACTGAGTGCCTACTACATACCAGGTACTTAGCACTCATTATTCCTGTCAGTATTAATTAATCAATCAAAATATGCCAACACATACCTAAACATACAATATTTACACTTAATCATACAAAGTTCACCCCATTCATCAGAGCTAAAACATGATCTTAGAGTATGTTAAAAAATAACAGAAGAAAATAAAAATTATTATTTTGACTTTACTCCCTGTGAAAAAGAAATAAAAAGAGTGAAAAGATGAAGCATGGTAGAATACTAATAACAACTGCTTACCAGTTTTTCTGTGAATGTGTCTTTTCCCAGCTTCTCTGAAAGCAACCATGGCTCTGAAGAAAGCTCGGAGAACTGCCCATCGGAAAACGGCTACAGGATCGATTCCAATCATCCCAGAAATAAACGCATTCTTGCTACTTCTCAGAAGAGCTACAATGTCTGGCCGCATATGATCTGTATTTTTTTCCCTGAAATCCTACATGAAAAAAGAACCAGTATTATCTCTAAAAGAAAAAACTATTAAAATCAAGATGATGGGTGGCATGCTTGAACAATGGTTGGATAATGACAACAGAAGCAACTTCTGTCCTGGGTAGTTAAGTGGACCATATGCCTTCTATGAAGTTTCATCCAACCCTAAAACTATTTAATACATGTAAATTAGAAAATTTTATTACAGCATGTTAAACTGGTCAAGGAGAGTCGCTCCAAAGAGGTATCACATACAACCACAAGAGAGTTGAATAACACAAAGGAGCCAGACATGAGAAAACCTGAAAGAGCAAGCAGAGGGAACACCTACTACCTATGGGTGGTGACGACTTGGGCAACTTAGAAACAATAGCAATAAAACCAAAAGCTGGAGCATCAGGGGAAAGGGTGAGAGTGATGGAAGATGAGGTAAATAACTAGGCTATAGTTTGTATTGTATTGGATTGTATTCAATTATAAAGGAAAGCCCTAGAAGGGTAATGACATGAGCCAACTGGTATTTTATGAGCAACATTGGTTGCAGCATAGGAAATGAATTATACAGAGACAGAATGGAAAAAAAGAAGATTAGATGTTATGATAAACCAGGTTAAGAGGTGACAGTGACTTGGAATAGGTTGGTGGCAATAGTACAAACAAAAAATAGTTATAATACTTGGGACATGTTTTGTAAGTCAAGGCAAAAAAAACCTGCTGATGGAGTAGGGTGTAGTGAGAGAACGAGAGAATTAGTTTACCACTTATATTTTAGGGTTGAGTAACTAGGTGGATAGAGATGCTGTATTCTGACATTGAGAAGACTAAAGAAAAAAAGATTTGGGGATAGGAAATTAAGATCAAGAGAACGGATTTGTCCCAGGGAAGTTTGAGACAGTGAGGATAGCAATAGTTGTGGGTGACATTTATTTAGAAGCTACTATGTGCTAGGTACTTCTTTAAGCATTTCACATGTATTATCTCAGTACATCTCATTTAATCCTCTGAACAATCCTTTGAGATATAAATGGTTATTCCTAATTTATAAATGAGTAAACTGTGCCAGAGAGAGGTGAAGTATTCTGGCCCTATCACATAACATGTGGAAGAGCAAGGATTCGAACACAGTCAAATAACTAAATGAATATAAGTCTGGGGCCCTAGGGAGATTTCAGAAAATATATTTGGATATTATCAGCATATAAACTTTTAAAGCTAAATAAGGGCAGTAAATCAGAAGAAACAACCATCTGCCAAAGAATAGGGGTTGGAGGAGATGGAACCCAAGAAAATGGGTTAAAATGTACCATATAAAGAGAGGCGAGGACAGTAGGCATACATCCCAGGAATAAGGGCCCAGAATTATATATACAGTACAGGCATGGACTATAATCTTACAACTATATTCTCATCAAAATGGAAGGATTAAAAATTTGGGCCGGGCTCAGTGGCTCAGCCTACAATCCCAGCGCTTTGGGAGGCCAAGGGGAGCGGATTACCTGAGCCCGTGGATTCGAGACCAACCTGGGTAACTTGGTAAGACCTCATCTCTACAATAAATAAAAAAAAAATTAACTGGGCATGATAGCACACGCCTGTAGTTCCAGCTACTTGGAAGGCTGAGGCGGAAGGATCACCAGAGTACAGCAGGTCGAGGCTGCAGTGGCCGAGAGCGGCCACTGCACTCCAGTCTCGGTGACAGAGTGAGACTCCAACTCAAAAAAAAAAAAAATGGTGAGTAAATCACCCCAAGTTGGTGCACCTTCACAGAATACCTCTAACTTAGAATTTCATGAGGAACATACCAAGTATAATATCATCTATCACCCGGGCTCAGTGGCTCAGCCTATAATCCCGCGCCTTTGGGAGACTGAGGTGAGTGGATTGCCTGAGCCCGCGGTTCAAGACCCGCCTGGGCAGCGAGACCTCATCTCTACAATAAATCAAAAAATCAGCCGGGCGTGGTAGCGCATGCCTGTAATTCCGGCTACTTGGAAGGCTGATGCAGAAGGATCGCCGGAGCCCAGCAGGTCGAGGCTGCGGTGGCCGGGAGCGGCCACTGCACTCCAGTCTGGGTGACAGAGTGAGACTCCAACTCAAAAAAATAAAAATAAAAAAATAAAAAATATCATCTATCCTTTTCAGCTTGGACTTAACTTACTACCTTTAGGGCTTTCCTTTCCTAATTCTTCTTTGTTCTCCTGAGAATTGAGGAAAAGGTGAAACAAGCCAGAAGTCTTGGTCCTTGGCTTGTCTTTAAATACCCTTAGAGAAAAAGTATGGATTATAAAGGAAAGTTTGACAAGGCATGGATTATAAAGGAAAGTTTGACAAATCATGCCTGTAATTCCAGCACTTTGAGAGGCAGAGGTGGGAAGATAGCTTGAACCCAGGAATTCAAGACTAGCCTATGCAACACAGCAAGTTCTTATTCCTACAAAAAAAAATTAGCCAGGTTTGGTGGCATATGTCTGTAGTCCCATATACTCAGGAGGCTGAGGCAGAAGGATTGCCTGAACCCAGAAGGTCAGGACTGTGGTCAGCTCTGATCGTGTACTGCACTCCAGCCTGGGTGACAGAGTGAGACCCTGACTCAAAACAAAACAAGCAAATAAAAAAGTTAGTAAAATTGAGTAAGAGTTTTCAAATCCAAATCACCACCACCACCATACTCAGATAATGCCTACTGATGGCAGACAAATTGTCAGGCACTAACTTACTCACTTTAAATAACTTACTTTTACTCAATTCTAACAATTACTCAATAAAGCAGATCCAACCAGAATCCATATATTTATTTATAAATAAACAGAGAGGTAAAGTAGCTTGCCAAGGGGCAAACAGATAATAAGTACCAGTGCAGGAATTGAAACACCAGTCTGCCCACTCCAAAGACTACTCCATCCTATTAATAACTATACTGTACAGCCTAAAAATCTAGAATTCGATCAGGCATGGTGTAATCCCAACACTTTGGGAGGCTGAGACAAGAGGACTGCCTGAGCCCAGAGGTTCGGGACCAGCCTGGCAACTTGGTGGGACCTTGTCTCTACAATAAATCTCACACACACACACACACACACACACACACACACACACACACACACACACACCTCTCTCTCTCTCTCTCTCTCTCACACACACACACACACACACACACACACACACACACACACACACACACACACACACACACACACACTAGCCAGGCATGGTGGCGTGCATCTACACTTCCAGCTACTTGGAAGGTTGAGGCGGAAGGATCACCTAAGCCAAGCAGGTCGAGGCTGTGGTGGTCATGAGCATGCCACTGCATTCCATGCTGGGTGACAAGAGTGAGACTCCAACTCAAAAAAAAATATCTAGAATTCTTTTTAAAGTTGACTGTCAAATATCAATAGTAACCAATGACCTTCATTTTACAAGTGAAATGGTCTGTCTTCTTCATAGTTCTAGATTTCTAAGTACATAATAAACTGACCACATCATTCTTGAAACTCTCTTTTGGTTTCCATAAAAAAAAAATACTTTTTTGTTTTTTACTTACCTCTTGTGCTGCCCTTCTAAGTCCCCACTGCTAGTTCATACTGGAAATTCAAATTGGGTTTGATAGTGTGTACTCATTTCTTTGCTCAATCCTCTTACAAGTGATCAGAATCATAGTTATGACTTTACATTAACACTGTCTATATGATGAGGCCCAAATATATTATTTCTAGCTCAGATCTTTCTTGTTATTTTTGAGATCCATTAATACATCTTAAAGGTATGTCAATATAAAAAGAATGTGTAAGACCAGTAGCACACCAGTAGTCTGGAAGCATTCACCAGTGAAACCATGTTGGCCTGGAATTTCCTTTGTGGCAATGTTTTAAACTACTAATTCAAATTATTTAAGTGATAAAATTTTCAGGTTTTCCTATTTTTTTCAGGTTTTAGCTTTTGTAAGATGTGTCTTAATCAAATTTATCTATTTTATGCTTTCAAATTTATTGCAAAATATATTCATATATATAGACAAAATATACTCAAATATATATCTATAATGCATGTAGTAAAGCTGTCTTTTTCAGTCCTGATATCTGTAATTTATGAATCTTTTCTATCATTATTTACCAATTATTTTTTATTTATATATTTTTTTTTTCCAAGGAAGTAATTTTTGGCTTTGTTGATTTCTTTATCCTATGTCTGCTTTATTACTTTGATTTCTGGTCTTATCTTTATTGTTCCCCTCCACTAATTACTTTGGTTGCGATTTACTGTTTTTTATCCTAGTTTCCTGAGATAAAAGCTCAGATAACTACTTTTTAACTTTTCTTTCTTTCTAATAGATGCATTTAAAGCTTATACATTTCCCTCTAATTACTACTTAAACTGCATCCTACAAATTTTGATATGCAATATTTACAGTAATGTTTGGAATAAAATATTATAATTATAAGTGACATACTGTGATTTCTTTTTTGACTCTTGGTTTATTCGGAGGAGTTTTGCACAATTTCTAAATATCCTATGATTGTCCAAGTATATCTTTATGATATGCCAATTAAGTTAGTCATTTAATAGTGCTGTTTTTATTGACCTTGTATCTGCTTGTTCTTTTAGGTAGTGAGAGATAAGTGTTAAAATCTATAGCTATAATTGTGGGCTTGCCTAGGTCTGCTTTTTGCTTTCCTTTTGTTTTACATATTCTGAATCAAAGTCATTAGGTACATACAACTTTTGGTGATTATGTCTTCCTGTAGAACAGGCCCTTTTTGTCATTAGAATACATACCACTGTCACTAGAAATACTTCTGGCCTTAAGGTCTACTTTGTATGACAATAATACAATTCCACCAGCTTTTATCCTTTCCCTATCCTTTAACTTTCAACACAAATGAATATCACAACAAGTATATATACTTTATAATCCCACATATAAAATTTAATAACAAGTAAATTAAGGATGATAAAAGTTAGAATAGTAGTTACCTCTGAGGGGAGACTGAGCTGGGAAGGGGCAAAAAGAAGTCCAAACACTAGATTTGTGCACTTCTTTCACCTCATAATATGCTCAAGTTTTTGTTTTACTTTTTAAACTATATTCTTAATTTTTGTTCTAAAATTCATTATTCCCTGTTTTATTTATCTAAGGCAATACTTCAATTCACCCAAAAGCTCTATCCAAAAGTCACTTAGTCACCTATAGTCTATCAATAAAAAAATCTGTGGATGGTACCTCCCAAATATATCTCATAATTATCTGGATCTCCCCAATCTCTAATGCCACTTCAAAGTTTACCTTTACATTTCACCTCAGTTTAAAAAAAAGAAAAAAGCTCTCTAATTGATCTCCCAGATTCCACACTCACCCTCTGCTGTCCATTTTCCCCAAAGCAATCAATGTGATTGTTTAAAAACACAAGTCACAGTCTCTGCTTAAAATATTTTCATAGGCCAGGAGTGGTGGCTCATGCGTGTAATCCCAGCACTTTTGGGAGGTGGGAGGATTGCTTGAGCCCAGAAGTTCAAGATCAGCCTGGGCCTCACAGTGAGATCTCATCTCAACAAAAACATTTTTTTAAATTAGCTAGGCGTGGTGGCATGTGTCTGTAGTCCCAGCTACTTGGGAGGCTGGATCCCTTCAGCCAAGGAGGTCGAGGCTGAGGTGAGCAGTTATCATGATGGTCATGCCACTTCACTCCATCCTGGGCAACAGAGTGAGACTCCAACTCAGAAAATAAATAAAATTTTTTCATTGTATCTCATAATAATTTTAATAAAAACCAAGCTCTTTTAACTTAGCCTAGAAGACCTAAATAACTGATCCACTGCTCATTACCTTAACCCGTTTCACATCACTCTCCTTTATTATAATCTAGCAGCACTAATGTATTTTCAACTATTTCAACATATCAAACTCTTTCCTATTCCATGATCTATAATGTTTGCCACCCTAACTCCCCGCCAAGGTAACATTTACTTCAGGTCATCTCAAAATTTAAGTTTCTTAGAGAGGTGTCATAAATCAACAAATTCAAAAATCATTATTTTACTACTTTCTCTCATTGAACTCATTTATTCATTTGTAGCACATAGTTCATTTATCTCTATATTACATATACACACAAATACATGTATACGTACTATGTATATAAATACATATGTATATGTAACAGGTATATACACAGAGTCAGAAACATGTCTGTCTAGTTTATCATCAGATCATTCCAAACACCAAGCACAAAGTCTGACACATGGTCTGTGTCCAGTAAATACTTCTTGAATAAATATATCAGTCAACGGATGAATAAATTATCTTAAGATACTTACTCAAGGCCCAGGAGGCAAGATATTTCTTAACTATTCTCTGTATCTTCACTGTCTTGCAGTGAAATTAAGTGCTTTACATGGCAGATATAAACATCAAATGGTTGAAGAGTGACAGATTCACCAATTAGAAACAAGAAATGGACAAGATTATGAAGATTCCCCTACACAGGAATTAGGAGTTTCAATACATTCATTAAAAGTGCAAGCTCACAAATACCTAATAATGCATGAAGACTCTGTCAAGACTTATGGGTACAGAGAAGGGAAAAATTCAACAAATTATGTGAATGAACAAGTGGATTTGAGATATATAGATGCTATCTATTCTTTCAGATCTAAAGTTATTAGAATGAACTGACATCAGGTTTATATGTAGGCAGAAACTAACTGCATTACTTAAGACAGTAATGTACTGAAAAGTAGAATCTGAATTTTAGTAATATCCTTATAAATGTCTCCAATTATTACTAATCAAGAGCCTCCACAAACTACAAAGTGGGTAGTGTGTCAGGATGAGTGACATTGTCAAAAACACACCTCTGCCCCAAAAGCATATTCAGTGAGAGATTTACTGACCTTTACCCCATATTTTACTTTTCCAGCATAATGTTTTATGATGAAAGCAGGCTCCATCACAGCTGGAAATTCGATGTAAGAATTCTCTTCATGTTGATGCTTAAACTTGTCTAGCAATGTTTGATTTGTAGCCTGAGGAAAGCTAAATTTAAAAAAAGAAAGAAAGAAAAAAATACTAAAGAAGGATGCAGTAGTTAGTATGACTATCTAAAAAGCACATTATAATTACATTGCCATCTAACACATTAACAAAATACAAAGAATTTTCACCTATATTTTCTAACCTGGTTCTCATAACAAGCTAAAAAAGTATGTATTACAAAGACTGGTGTTCCTGTTTTACAGTGAAGAATTAGAAGTTGTGAGTTGCTTATCCTTATACTCTAAGCAGCAGAACCAAGAAATTAACTAAAGTCATTAAATATTTAGCTTAGGCTGCATTGTTCTCCACTACTGTAAAACCCAAAGGAAAATAAAACCCAAATCATATGTTCTGTGGAGCCAAAAACTCCCAAATAAGGGAATAATCTCTCAATTTTCAAAGGTCCTTAAAAATCCATAAAAATTATTTGATTTCCTACTTCTTCATGCAAAAATAAGTAGTTTTCTTACCTACACCAATTACTACATATTTCCATATTATATCTATTATTATTACAAATATAAATGAGTTTGTACTCATTGACTATACTGATAGAGCATTTCATATCCAGGAATCATACAAATGACATCTATTAAATATTAACTGAATAATAGGAAATATAAAAATAAAAAAGCTGAGAAGAGGAAAAAACCACTAGTGGTTGTGAATAATGAAAAGATTCACATAGGACACAGGAAGCAATTGTAAGCTAGATGTTAAGAGTTTCAAACAGAGAAAATATCACTGACAGAAAAAGGAGAAACAAAGTATCTTTCAGAAAATAACTTAACAATGGCTGAAATAATGAAAATAATGTGACATAAAGTTGTAAAGATGCTTATTACAAATCTAATATGTAAAAATGATCCCAAAATTACAACAAAAATGGTTAATTACATAGCATGTACTGGAAATCGTAAAGAGAATGGCTCTTGGCATCAGAGAGTCATGGTTTGGGTTATCAGTTCTATCACTGACCTTGGGCAAGCTAGGTAACTTTTGAGAAGTAGTCTGCTAATACACGAATGAATACAATACCAGGAATCATAGTGAGAGAACCGTAATAGAGTATACCATAGACTTAGGTTAAGAGCATGCTGTAACCCAATAAATATGTAATCGGCTTGTGGACAATAGCACAGCCATTTTAGTTTTCTGCTTTAAAACATAACCTGTAGCTGTTTAAAGTTTCAGTTATGGGAAAAACTGCAAAGCTCCAGTTCAAGCTTCAACCCCTTCCCTTGACCTACTTTCCCCTTAGCAACAACCAATCAGGTGCCAGGGGAAAATCACCTAAAGTTTCCAAATGTCTCTGCAACTTCCCCAGCTAGTGGTCCAAGGTCAGCCCGAGTCAAGCTAGTCAATCCTCCACAATTAAGCTGACCACCAGAGGTTATTACCCAATTAAATGGTAACAAGACTGGAAAGTCCCCTCAAACTCCTCCTCCCTTTGTGTAAAAACATAAAAGGTGTCTGCTTAAGGAAGTCAGGGCCTCTGGGTGTACTCCACTGCGTCGGTTGTCGACAGAGGTCCAGGCTCGAGCTTGCAAAATAAAGACCCTCTTGAACTTTCATCGGATTTGGCTCTTGGTGGTCTCTCAGATTGAACTTTCGGCCACTACAATAGTACTAGTAGAACTAAGTAAGACTAGTAAAAATATCCAAAGCTAGTTGGAATCCCACAGGGATTACACAAATGTTATAAAGTTTATATTGATAAAACTACCATTCTCTTAGTCACCTTGGTATGCTTGCTTGCTTGCTTGCTTGATTGATTAATTTTGAGATGAGGTCTCACTCTTTAGTCCAAGCTGGAGTGCTGTGGCATGATAACATGGCAACCCCAACTTTCTGGGCTCAGGTGATCCTTCCACCTCAGTCTCCCAAGTAGCTGGGACTACAGGCATGGGCCACCAGGTCCAGGTAATTTTTAAACTTTCTGTAGAGACGAGGTTTCGTTATGTTGCCTAGGCTGGTCTCAGACTCCTGGGATCACGCAATCCCTCTTGCCCTGGCCTACCAAAGTGCTGGGATTGCTGGTGTGAACCACATGCCCAGCCCACCTTGGCCTGCTTTTCCATTAAAATACATCCCTTTCTCAAAATATCTCTACTGTCTAGCTCACTCCAAAACTCTAAAGCCACTCTAGAATGGATTATAATCCTTACAATTTCAGAGACTACAACAGCAGACTCTATAATACTCATCAATTATAATCTCTACCTTCTTTCAAGTCACTAAGGTTTATTACCAAAATAAATTTTCCTACAATAGTACTTTAATCATGTGCCCTTTACTAGAAAATGTATGGATCACCAAGGTAAAGAGACTGACTCCAAGTTCCTAAGCCTAGGCCAATCCAACCTCTGCAAATTTACCACTCACATAGCTTCTGTTATAGGTGGATGCTCACCTCATTGTTGTTAGGTAAGTGTTTCTCTTCTAATCCTCTGACTAACTGAAAATCTTATGATATATCTTCTTTCACTTTTAAATTGAGAACAAAATCTTCCAAAGGAAGAAGGACAGACACAAGAACAGTCTTTACTTGAAACCAGGAAAGGTGGAAAGGAAAGCTCTCTAAAGAGTCTGCATTCAACAGACATTTGTAGATACCTATTACATTATCAGGCAAAAGAGTACAGAACAGAAGCAAAACAGACATTATTGCTTATTTCAAAGCTCTTAATCTAGTATTTCCCAAAGGCTATTTGCAAGGGTAGTCTCAGAAGCACCACTGGGGCTTCCCAAACTATCAGTACCTGGACCCTACCTACTTTAATCAGGGTGATGACCTGGCATCAGTGCTATTTACAAATTCCCAAGGAAATTCTTATGAGCACACAAGATTCACAAAATGCTACCCTAAACAAATGCTCTAATCCTAACTTCAGTCACTCTCTGTTACAATGTAGATTCTGATTCAACAGATCTGGGGTAGAAGCCTGAGATTCTACATTTCTAACAAGCTTCAAGGTGGTCCACTGCTACTGTCAAAAGATGACACTTGGCGGCGTACAATAGCTCACACGTGTAATCCCAGCACTTTGGGAGGCCAAGGTGGGAGAATCACTTGAGCCCAAGTGTTCGAAAGCAGCCTAGGCAACACAGTGACAGCTCATCTCTACAAAAAAAATCCAAAAAGTAGCCGGGTGTGGTGCCACATGCCTGTAGTCCCAGCTACTCAGGAGGCTGAGGCAGAAAGATCCCTTAAGCCCAGGAGTAGAAGGCTGCAGTGAGCCATGATCGTGCCCTATACTCCAATCTGGGTGACAGAGTAAGACTCCGACAGAGTAAGAAAAGGAAAAATATGATGACACTTTGAGTGCTACAGGAAAGACTGCAACATTCCTAACATCCTGCTCATACATAACGCTGAGATTTTACTTATACCATTCCTCCTTCCCAAAGGAAATATTATATTCCACAGAATCTAGCTTAAATAACTTGTGTAAAATTATCCAGCCAATAAGTAGCAGAGACAAGACTATCCAAGATTTCTAACCTTAAACCCATGCACCTAGAGCACTGCAAACACGTTGCATAAAGTCGAAACACTACTAAGGATACAGTTCATATTATATATTCCCTATAGAAAAAAATATTTTTAGAGAAAAAAATACTTGATGTGAGTCCCAAAATAGTTCTTTGAAATGCAACTAATTTACTTTCAACCCATTTTTACACATAAATGCAGAGGAAAAATATTCCATGCCTTTTTATCATCTGAGATATTAAAGCATAGCATAGAAACTAAATGAGTTTAAGACATATTACCCCAAAATATGCACCTTTAGGATATTATTTTAAGCTGAAGGTACATAAGCAACAGCAGATTCAGGAAGGACTTCCGACCTCTTTTTTTCTACCTTAGACAGGCCATGAATTCCTACTGACAAAGATGTTCTCCCTATACTAGGAAGAGAAGAACACTTTAATCACCAGAGACTGGAAATTAACACTGAAATGGATCTGTACAAATTAATTTACTAAAATAATATTTATATTCTACCAACTTTTCCCAATGTCTCTCTTAGTCATTTCCCCACAATTTACTGCCCATGCATACCCCCAGATCCTTGTCTTGTCATTTATTCACACATTTATTTCTTTGTCTAAAAGATATATAGGTTTTCTGAGTGGACTGGATTAAAATTAAAAAGGTGGTACATATACATAATGAAATATTATGCAGTCATAAAGAAGAACAAAATTATGGACTTCACAGCAACTTGGATAGATTTAGAGTCTATCATGCTCAGTGATCCAACACAGAAACAAAGAACTGAGTACCACGTGTTCTCACTCATAAGTGGATCCTGAACATTTATCATAACACTGTAAGAAAGGGATTGGTAGTAGTGGGACACTGTGGGGTGGGGGGATAGTGTGGGCGACATAACATCAATAAGGGTACCTGATCCCAAACCAGGCAAAGTGAGGATCAATGGGAGACCCAAACTTCACCTGTACGATGATCATTTATGTACCTAATTCTGAATTGCTACATCTTTAAAATTAAAAAAAAAAAAGATATATAGGTTTTATGCTCTGATAACTTCTTGATGTCTTCATTTTTGTGTGAGGTGCCCCCGTACATGTAAAATTTTAATAAAACATGTTTTTCTTCTGTTAATCTGTCTATGATAGTTTAATTCTTAGGCACAGCTAGAGACCCTAAGAGGCAAGAGGAGAAATTTTTCCTCCCCTGTACAACAATGATAGTCCACTTACAAGGAGTGGTAATAACTACAGGATTGACTCATAAAGAGATGAAAAAAATAAGAGCTTATTAAAAATTTGTATGAAGGACTGAACATAGAAACATAATTGAAGAGATGATTAAAGGTTATTCATTCCAGTTTCTACCTACAATATCCTGACAGATGATGCAAAGTACCTACTATAACAGGAATTTGTATTAATTTTTGAGGCAGCTGTTCATCAACTCTAATGATTAAAAGTTATTTTATTGAGTCAAAATCTGTCTTCCTGAAATTTCTGGCCATATGGCTTAACCCCAAAAGCTTTTGGGCAATATCAAAGAGGTGAAATTTTCTTCACTGGGTTGCATCTATGTGAGATGGCAACTGGCCAGGAAAATATAGCGGTTATACAATAAGATGCGCATTCAATGAAATTTTGCTTAAAAAATGACAGGAGAAACATGAACCCCTTGCTCTATCTGCTTCCTCACTGACGTTTAAAAACACCTTGAGATACACAGCAGAGAATATCCTCATTTACCATCATCATCTCCTTTCTGCATACAAGGAAACTGAGGACCAAAGATAGTAAGATACTGGCCAAGAGTAGTTGTGATTTTATATACATATGCATACATACACACACACATATACATATATGTATATATACATATGTATATGTATATATTAGGGGGACCCAAAACCACAGTATTTATAAAAAATTGTGTACTTATTCTTACACATTTAAACTTCAGTCACCTTCTAAGTACTCTCCGTTTGATGCAATATACCTATCAAGAAGCTTTTTCCACTTCTCAAAACAGTTTTTGAACTCATCAATTTTGATGCTTTTTAGTGCTTCTACCATTTTTTGTTTCACCTCTTCTACATTGGCAAAATGTAGGACTTTTTTCTTCTACATTGGCAAAATGTAGGACTTGGAGGACTTTTTTCATCCAGAGCAACAACAACAAAAAAAGATGGGAGGACTTTTTTCATCAGGGAAACAAAAAACAAAGATGCTTGAGGGTGAGATTGGGTGAACAGGGAGGGTAGGGAATGGGCTTATGCTGTTTTTGGTCAAAAACTGGTGAACACAGCGCAATGTGGATAGGTGTGCTCATGTGGGCAGCTGTGCCTGTAAATCACCCATCATGAAATGGGCAAACATACTGAAAGTATCTGAAAATTAACTGAAGCCAAAGGCAGCCTCTCACAACAATGCTAGCTGGTACACTGATGCTGACAGGTTCCTAGAACACTTACCTAGCGGGAGAAGCCTGTACTATAAGGGGCTCACCCTCCAAAAGATAATTACAAGTTTTTTGGGGGGTCCCCTCATGTGTGCATCTGATATGGAGACCCACTATTGTTTGTCTATATTGCCACAGCCTCTAGAGGAGGGCATGGCAAATATTTGAGTGTTCCTCTCTTGCAGGTACCCACATTCCTGAGAGCTAACAAAAGGTATTGTTTCTGCTTCCCCTTATCTCCTATACATTCCCAATAAGTAACTTCAAAGAGAACTTAACTTCCCTGCAGACTGTGCCCAATTAATTGAGAAATGTAAATCCTCATTTATTCCCTTTTCTTAATAGTCACAGGTTTGTGTAACTTTTGAATCAATGTAATTATAAGTCTGGTGATTTGTACAATTTTTGCATATAACAACATATAATGATGTGTGATGTCTTAGGCCCCTTACTCTATGGCAAGCTTGATTAAGGCTTCTGCTGGGTGTTACTAATAAATATCTGTGAGATCCCTCTGGTAACTGGCACCAGGAAATGTGGATCATAAATGTCATTATTGACAAAATGTGGCTGTAACTTAGGTTCTAAACAATACTCTGCTAGTCACGTAGTCAATGTATCAATACCAACTACCCTGAACTTATAAAAGCGAATTGTAGTCGGGTACGGTGGCTCATGCCTGCAATCCCAGCACTTTGGGAGGCCTGAGCCCATGGGTTCAAGATCAGCCTAGGCAACATGGCAAGAGCTCATCTCTGCAATAAATCAAAAAATTAGCCTGGTATGGTACTGTATGCCTATAGTTCCAGCTACTTGGAAGGCTAAGGAGCCTGAGCCCAGCAAGTTGAGGATGGGCATGCCCTGCACTCCAGTCTGAGCGACAAAGTGAGACTATGACTCAAAAAAATTAAAAAATAAAAGCAAAGGGCAACCCCCTCGGGTCCCCTCCTACTGTAGGAGCTTTTCTGTCCTCTTAATAAATTCTACTGAAAGAAGGAAGGAAGGAAGGCAGGCAGGTAGGCAGGAAGGAAGCAAAGAAAGAAAGAAGGAAAGAAAGAAGGAAAAGAAAAGAAAGAAGTGGACTGTAAAACTTAAATAATGAGCAGAACCATTTTAGAAAGGGCTCAAGTCCGGCTCTGCTACCTGGATTCGAATTCAGAAATAAAACTCTTTCTACCAGTTCTCTTCCCCTTTGATTTATTATTATCAAGGGAGAGAAGTTGAGCATTACTTGGACCATAACATATCCATATATATGTATATGTTGGTTTTCGTCTATGGTTCCTGACTTATAAAATCCTATAGCCCTGGTTATAGTCTTCTGTTAGAATACTGGGGCACTTTAGGACTCAGAAGCAGGCCCCAGAAAACAATGTTTCTCTCTCTGACCTTCTCTTGTCCTCCTTTTACCTCTTGGCCAAGATCAAGTGAAGTATCTGTTCTTATCAGTTTTTAAAAATTCTAATGTGATTGTGGGTCAACAGACTCATTCCAGAGTGGGTCCTGCTCCATACTCCGGAGGAAGGAATGCTGCAGAGAGGTCAAGAAGAATCTGAACAGACAGGCCGTGCTGGGTTTCCCCACTCAGTCTATTAGTATGAGATCACACCCTTTTTATCCAATCACATTTCTACAAGGTTGTCAATCAAGT
The DNA here is from genome assembly GCA_027257055.1 of Cephalopachus bancanus. Taxonomy (NCBI): domain Eukaryota; kingdom Metazoa; phylum Chordata; class Mammalia; order Primates; family Tarsiidae; genus Cephalopachus; species Cephalopachus bancanus. The sequence goes on along the minus strand of JAPVLO010000288.1, from coordinate 385,170 downwards.
CTATGTAGTGAAGCCTCCACAAAAATCCAAAAGGACAGGGTGTGAAGAGCTTCCAGAGAGCTGAACACAAGGAGGTTTCTGGAGGTCGGTGTACCTATGGAGGACATGGAAGTTCCGTGTCCCTTCCCCCATACCTCGCCCTATACATCTCTTCGCTGTATCCTTTACAATACACCAATAAATTTAAGTGCTTCCCTAAATTCTATGAGCCATACCAGCAAATGAATCAAACCCAAACAGGAAGTCATGGGAACCCCAACTTGAAGCTAGTTAGTCAGAAGTTCCAGAGCCCTGGACTTGTGACTGGTGTCTGAAGTAGGGCAGGTGGCAGGTGGGAGTGGAATGGAGAAGGTAGGCCAATCCTAAGGACTAAGCCTTCAACCTGTGGGATCTGACGCTATCTTCAAGTATCATCAGAACTGAATTGGAGAACCCCACTGGTGTCCACTGTCTCATTGGTGTGGAAAAATCCATATACATTTGCTCACAGAAGTCTTCTGTGCCTATTGTTGCAATGTGAGAGAAGAGGAAAAATATGATTCTCTTGACCCAAACAATTGGTGTCAAGAGAAGTGAAATTTGTTAGAACAGCCCTGGCTCACTGAAACATGTGGTCTGGGAAAAGAAAGGATAAAAGGGTGGGGGATAAGGCACCTTTGATTCCTGAGTGGCCGGATGGTCAGTCACCCATAGAATGGAACCGCAGCTATGCAGTGCTCAGTTACTAAAGGGAATAGTTACCAGGAGAATTTAGAGATGGATACAACTCCCAGTGTGTTGGTTCACTGTATACATAAGGAAATACAAACTAATAAGAAAAAGGCAAAATATTCAAACCATTGGTTATTGATATCTATAACCAATGAAATTAAAAGAATGCTTAAAAAGAAAGAAAGAAAGAAAGAAAAAAAGAAAGAAAGAAAGAAAGAAAGAAAGAAAGAAAGAAAGAAAGAAAGAAAGAAAGAGAAAGAAAGGAGTGTGTGCTTCATTGGGCCTTGAAGCTGGAACAACCTCAGATATTGGTCTGTCTGAGCTCAGACTGCTAGCCTCAAAGCCACCTCCAACAGCAGAATTATGCAGGGAGAACAGAAATACCTATGTGACCTGTGGTTACCAAGAAGGTGGTCAATGTGATGGAAGGGCAAAAACAAGTAGCTACTGAAACCAGAGTACAGGGTGAATAAATTATTACTTTTTTCAGACTGGTATTATCAGCTTCCTAAGGAATCTTTTCTAAAATGGATAATGAGAGTGACTAATTTAGGGGCAGTCTATCTTTGGTTTCCAATGCTGTAGAAGAACATGTATGGGCTGGTGTAGGACACACGCCTCACTACTGAACAACAACAGATGGCTATACATGATCCAAATACAGAGGAGATTATTCCTGAAGAAATAGCCAGCTCAGTGGACTGGATAAAGCCCACTATCAGATCTGCTTACTCTGAAAAGGGGGACTGCTCAACTCTCCCTATAAATGCCAAGTGGAGCACCACAGACGAGGCAGATGACATGCCTCCCATGCAAGCCATAGAACTGGCTTTATGGTGACAGAAATATCCACTCTAGGAATATGCCTTTTACCCAAGTCATGATAAATGCTGTGATTAAGGGGCCCCTGCTACATGGGCACCACATATGATGCCACTTCTGTAGAACTGAACAACTTAGAGAAGCTTTGTCTAATTTGCTGTCTCAGTTTCCTCTCATGGGTCTTACAGCTGCTAATAAAAACATTAGATTAATTAACAAAAAAACGGTGAAAAGAAAAAGAGTTAATTCAGAGGACTCATCCCAGGAAGGTGGAAATTCTTAAAAGGTGAATAAAGAAACCATCAATGGGGTGAAACTAAGAGGTAAAAGAAAGGGGAGCATCATGGGACTCATCCTAACAGTGTGGAAATCTTTAGATGGTTATTAAGAAATGGGATGAGCCGGGCTCGGTGGTTCAGCCTGTAATCCCGCACCTTTGGGAGGCTGAGGTGAGTGAACTGCCCGAGCCCACAGGTTCGAGACCCGCCCGGGCAGGCGAGACCTCATCTCTACAGTAAAATCAAAAAATTGGCCGGGTGTGGTAGCACGCGCCTGTAATTCCGGCTACTCGGAAGGCTGAGGCGGAAGGATCGCCAGAGCCCGGCAGGTTGAGGCTGTGGTGGCCGGGAGCGGCCACTGCACTCCAGTCTGGGTGACAGAGTGAGACTCCAACTCAAAAAAAAAAAAAAAGAAGGTGTCTCCTTATCTGAAAGTTCTATGGGCATGAACAACGTATCTGACTGTAGGATGTTCCTCCTGCTTAGTACTGCAGATCTGTCTTGTAAGCAGTATTAATTGGACATGCTAAATGGTAAGACTGCCCAGGCCCACACATTGTAAATTACTTTGAGTGCAGGTGGGACAAATGCTCCATTTGGTAGCTCTTCTTAGAGTAATTCCTGGGGCAAAAGCTTGTGAGCAACTCCTATGGTCAACTAATGGGACTTTGGACTAGAGAATTTCCACTGGAGGGGCCTTTATTGCCTTGTTATGGGACTTTGACTAAAGTCACCCCTATTAATGAAGGGCATAAAATGATCTTAACACCTGAAATACCCACACAGTACTGGGTGATGACAAAAAAACACTCTAATGGGGATGTCACAGTGCCCAGATGAGTTCCATAAAACTCATATTTGGTCACAGAAATATCCTGTGCTGATTCTTTTGGTGTGAAAACAAAGAAAAAACATGGTTTGAGGGTTTTTCCAAAACAGTAGTTAATAGAGATGTGATACAAACCCTGAACTTCTGACTCTAACTGGCAAGTAGTACAGGAAAGCAATGTAGGTACTTCAAAGCACACGCTTATTAGTCAGAAATCCTTGGAGGGTTTGACTCTCAAGTCCACCATTTACTACCTATATGATCTTTTCTTGAATTATTTCTTAAACTTTTTTTGATTCTATAAAATACCTCAGACAAAAAGGACTGCTTATCATTCTATTATCAACCACAATGATTCTCAACACTGAATAAATATCAAAACCACCTATGAGGCTTTCCCAAATAAGGACATACCAGAGGTAAGTTATGCAAACAAAGTTAAGAACTATCAATGTTACAATTTTAGGAGAAATTGTGTGTGTGTGTGTGTGTGTGTGTGTGTGTGTGTGTGTGTATGTGTATCTAGATATATCTATATCTATATGTATATATACAGAGAGAGAGAGAGAGAGGGAGAATACACAACACACAATGCCAGAAACTTTACAAAACTCTGGACAAAATATCAAAGTATTTTTCACTTGTTTTAATAGCATTTAGATTAATGGAAATAGACTAGTGATAGAGCGGGTTAGAGTTACATTTGACTTAACTACTAGCAGTATCCTTTACCCCTATATTTTTCATTCTGTCATCTTACCTTCTATTTGTACGTAGCAATTCTGTATGTTTATAGCAAATTAATACGGTGTCATATAACTTACCATACAAAACAGGTTATTTTTGAGAGTAAGAGTTACTTTTAACACTTTGCACTCAGAGACATCTTGTGGGTCACCTACCAGCATCTCAACTGCACTTTTTTTCATGAAATAGTGAAAACAAATCACTTCATATTAAATAGTATAACACTGAAACCAATTATTTAATTGTAATGATATCTGGCTTATAATAGAATTTTGGACATTGAGGAACTTATTTATGACAAAAAAATCAAAATTTCATATCCTATATTTTTCTAATGAGTGAAATGATCACTGACATGCATTGCAGGTTCATTGATACATATTGTGCAATGGCAATTTGTTAGGCATCTTCCACCTGGTGGTTTTCTATTCAAGCAGATGGTGCAGTCTCGTTTTCTTCTTCCCACATTAATAATATGTAATTTATTGTCCAATCTGTTGTTCAGAAACGATGTGGAAGGATACAATTGTGATTCCTGAAAACCACTTCTCAACTGATCAAATCAGAAGCTTGACAAATTTCAAATGGGACATAAGTTTTTTCATTGCTTTTGGATGGAAAACTTCAAGAAAACATACATTTTTGAAAAATTTGCATACGTTTGTCCTGTATAATCATCAGTAATCTCTTATGTCCCCTCTTAGGGATTTGCTAGATTTACATCCAAGTGCAAAGGCTTAATAACTAAACTGGAAAGCAGACATAAACTTTAGATTGTCCCACGCATATCTGATATAGCAATCATACTATGATAGTAAATTCTCAATGTTTTCTATCCTAAGTTTAACAGGTATAATATTAAACTAGGAATCAGGTAAACTAATCTAATTTCTAAATATTTTTTACTAAAGAGTCATGAAAAACCCTAACAATCGCCTCATTTCAGTTTGCCAATTCTAGATATGCCAAAGTGTGTAAAAGAAATCTGGAAAAAATTACCAAAAAAATGAGTTCAAAGATAGTGAAATTCATCATATTTACCTAAAAACACACACATATTTTTTAAAATTGCATAAAGGAAACTTTGGCTCTTTATTTCATCACGTAAAAAAAGAAAGTTTAAATTTAAGAAGTCATGAAAAGTTTAAATGGATAATAACAAAATAGAAAATAAACATACTTACTTGCTTTCTTCATCCAAAAGATGAAGCAGTCCCGTTGGTTTTTTGCTAATAAGATTTATGCAACTAGTATTATCAATATAATCTATGTTGTGCCAGCTGATACCTTCAGTTCTATATTCCTCCTAAGAAAACCAAAAAACAAAACAACAATTTATTCATCTTGCAGAAAATAATATGTATACAATAATAGAGATTGAAAATCGTTTACCATGCTTGAAAGTCTAAGAGTTTTCTTTAAAAATCACCAATGCACACAATGAAAAGATGTATAATTACAGTGGTACAATCTTAATACAATGTATAATGGGTTATCTTTTAAAAGTATATGTAGTCAAATTTTTTGGTTCGAATCTGATTTCTGAGACCCACTGTAATCAAAATTTAGGGCTAGATTTGTTTCAGCTACATTATCTGATGACTCCACAAAATAAAAATATACAATGAAGCCTAAACTCTCCCACATGACTCTAAGCCATTAAAATGATTGCATTTGTAAGATCATTAACAATTAATTTATGAAACAGAATTTTTGGGAAAAGTAGTGATCAATGATATAAATAATATGGAATTTATATGCACTTAACTTTGGCAAAATAAAATCCTTGGAACAATTTTTTTTTAAAAAAAGAGTTTCAAATCCCAAGGTTAAAAAACTCAAAGTTTGGGTCTTGAGCAATTATTTAAGATTCTCTTTAAAAGCACCCATTTTTTCCCACTCCTTCTCTGTACTGGGAAATACTCTTTTATTCATTCTTGTGACGCTTTTACTTTTGAGACTGTTTTTTCAGAAAGATGTACCTAAGAATGTAAAGGAGATACATTTCTACACAAAATGATATATAGGCACCAAATAAAATATCTTGTTTGCGTCAAGGTTTTAGCATTCACTGATAATACCTGCACAAATCAATTGCAAATATAGTGGTTTTGCAAAACAGCCACGTGTAATGCTATCTTTCTTTGTGTATTCATTACTATCCTATAATGAAGAATGGACCCTAATATCACCTATAGTTACTCTAATTAGGAAAGGGAAATGCTTAATTCTTTCCTTTTAATATAACCATTTCAAGAGTAAAGTATTGTCATATACAGGTCACTCCCAAACAGTATAAAGAGTGTTTTTCCCCAGTTCTTTTTTGCAGCATGGATAATAAGCATACTAAATAGCACGAGCATATTATTTTTATAGGCATTACTAAAAATCCCAAAGTCCTCCTCCACCTCCTCTGAAAGACCAAACTCTTCTGCCCAAAACAGCTTCTAATATAGTTGATAAGCTTCCTTTTATAAATAATTATCTAAATGGAATCATATAATACATATTATTTTTGTCTGACTTTTTTTTTTATGTACCTAAAGACCATTCATTTCACCTGCTGTAGGACAGGGGCTGTGAAACAACCCACTCCTGTATGTAGTGCTTATAGCTGCTTTCTCAATGTAACAGGGGCATTGAAACACATGGTCCAAAAAGTCTAAAACACATATATAACTGGCCCTTTTTGAAAAAGTATACCCAATTCTGCTACAAAGTTTTAGTTCTAAAACTATAATATACAACAGAATAACACAAAGGACTTGGAAAAACACAGACTGTTGGGTACCATTCCCAGAATTTCTAAATAAGTAGGTATAGAATACTTAGAATTTTCATTTCTAAAATGTTTCCAGGTGATGCTGATACTAGTGGGAGGAGGGGAAGAACAAACACTTTGAAAAGCACTGCTGCAGCATATTCCTGTGTGTGTGTGTGTGTGTGTGTGTGTGTGTGTGTGTGTGTGTGTGTACTTATTCATCCATTCTACTATTGATAGACATTGCACTTATTTCTAATATGTGGTCATTAAAATGCCTTATGACCATTTCTGCACAAAACTTTTGGTGTACATTCATATATATTTTGAGAGTGAAAACACAGGATTATAAACTGCAAATATTTAACCACGGCAGATACTACCAAACTTTCTGAAGTACTTGCAACAATTTACATACTCACCACCAGTGTATGATAGTTTCCTTATCAACATACCTTTTCAATACCTGCTTTATCTGTCTTTAATTTTGGTCATTCTGAAGGATGCCTGGCAGTGTCTCACTGTGGTTTTACTTTTAGTTTCACTGGTGAATAATAAGGGAAAAACTTTTCCTACGTTTACTGTCCACTTGGACGTCCCCTTCTATGACATGACTGTGTTCATGGTAAATTCTTAGCTAACACTGCTGCCTTTATCTCAGTCTCAGGAAAAAAGTATTCAGTCTTCTCCACTAAGTATGATATTAACTACAGGTTCTGGTAAATGCCCTTTTTCAGGAAGATCCTTTCTATTCCTAATTTGCTAAGAGTTTGTTTAAAAAGGAAAAAAAAAACAGGAATGGATATGCAATTTTATCAAATGCTTTTTCTGTATCTACTGAGATAACCATGAGCTTTTTCCTTCTTTGTTAACAATGATTAAATTGCTTGATGCTTAAATGTAAAACATACTTGGAAAAAACTCCCCTTGATTCCAACGTACTATCTTTTTGTATATATTGTTAGATTTCATTTGCTACTTGTTTAAATTTTTTGTATCTATGTTTATTAGTGAAATTGGCCTATAATTTCCACTTCTAATAATATCCTTATAGATTTGGATATCAATATTACTCTGATCCCCTAAGATGTATTGAGAATTATCCTCCCTTTTTCCATTCCATGTACACGTTTATGTCAGACTGGAATTATCTGTTCTTTCAATGTTGATAGAATTCACCCGTGGAGCCATCTTGGCTATCAATGTACTTTTATGAAAAGGTTTTTAATCACATATCCAATTTATTTAGGTGACAGAATCAGATTTTCTATCTCATGTCAGTTTTGAAAAGCTCTTTTATTAATATCATTTGATAAGCCTACTTACTGACATAAAATTATAGAGTGTATTCCTCTTTTTAATATGTGCAGTATCCACAGTCATATCCTCTTTAGCAATGAAATTTTGGTTATTTATAGTCCCTTCTTTGTCTTTCTCCAAGGAATTTCTTGAGAAGTTCATCAGTGTTATTAATCCTTTTCCCATGATATGTTTGTTTTCACTTTTGTTTAATTTCCTCGTTTAACTTTATTATTTCCTTCTTTCGACTTTCTGTTGGTTTAGTTTGTTGACCTTTTTTTCAATTTGGTGAGAAGAATCACCCATTTTAAATGTTAAAATCTTAACAGCTATAAAATTTTCCTCTAAATACAGCTTTAAACATATCCTTATGGTTTCAATATGTAACATGTTCATTAAGTTCAATATATTTTCAATTTTTTCAACATCTAGGCTACTTAGTACACATTTCTTAATTTTTAATCATATAGTACCATCCAGTTATCTTTTACTTATCGCGTTCTGATATAATTTCAATGCAGTATTGAAATTTGTATCATTTCAATCCTTGGAAACCTGATCCTTGTTTTATGGTCCAATATATAAGCTTTGTAAATATTCCATGCAAACTTAAAAAAAAAAAAGGTGCATTCTGCAGTTACGGAGGCAGTCTTCTATGTGTGTCAATTATATATTTGATTTTCTACATCATTACTGATTATGTCTCAGGCTTCAGGTCAGAGAAACTAGAATTCTGATCAGAAAGGTAGTCAGAGACAGATGCCCTCCAAAGCACTCCTCCCACCCCATCCTCTAGATGCTTTAAACCTTCTATATCTTTATCAATTTCTAAATGTTTGTTCTATCATCTATTCGGCAAGATGCATTGAAACATGCTATTATAATTGCAAAATACATACATTTTTAGAATTATTAATTTTTGCTTTATATATTTTGAGGTTATATTATTATCAGGTTCCTATATTATCAGGTTCCTATAAATTTTAGATTCTACACTTCGTAAGGAAATGATTCTCTTACCATTATGAGATATTCCTCTTTATCTCTAGTAATGCTTAAAATATGATATTACTACAGCTACACCTGCTTTTTTTGTTAAGGTTTGCTAACACTTTTCCCAGCCTCTCTTATAAGCAGCAAACACATTAATTTTGTATTATATCCAGGCTGACAAATTGTAGCTTCTAGTTGGAGGAATTAACCCCTTGATGTTTAATATAATCACTATATTTGTGAGATTAAATCAGCCATCTTACTATTTGCTATTTGTCCTGCTTTCTTGGCATTTCTTTCATTCTTCTTTCTTGTTTTCTTTCGAATTGCTTGAGTTCTTTTTACTCTAACTTATCCGTTCTATTAACTTTAAAAAGTTGTATATTCTTTTACTATTCTTTGGCTACTCTAGAAATCATAATATGTATCCTTGACTTATCAATGCCTAACAGAAATAAAATCGTCTATAACCTAGCATTTTATGCAAAGATTTTAGAAAACTTTAAATTCCATTTTCTCTCTTCTTAACTTATATGCTATTGTTTGTATATATTTTAACTCTATCTAAACCATAACAGGTATTTTACCTTTGTCTAATTTAGTTAATATTCATTTAGTTCAACTATTTTAAATAATTTCCATTGCTCTGCATTTCTTCCTGTACCTCTGAGCTATAATCAGAAATAGTTTAGCTACTGCCTAAACAACATGCTTCAGTTCAAGGAAAATATCCCACTGTCTTCTACCTTCCACTGTCTCCATTGAAAAATTGACTGCCAGTCCTACTGTTGAATTTGTTAAGATGTCCCCAACCTTATGATTCAGCTTATGATTTTTCAACTTTACAATGGTGTGAAACCATCACAATTTCCATACACTTTGACTTTGGATCTTTTCCCAAGTTAGTGATATATAGTACATGAGATATTTAATACTCTATTATAAAACAGACTTTAAGTTAGATAATTTTGCCCAACGATAGATAATGTGAGTGTTCTGAGCACATTTAAGGTTGGCTAGATTAGGCTATGATGTTTGGTAGGTTAGGTGTATTATAAATGTATTCTTCACTTACTGTCAACTTACAATGGGTTTATTGGGATGCAACCCCATCCTAAGTCAAGGAACATTTTTACTGTTCTTTGTCCCTTTTGGCTGCTATTCAGATTTTGTTTCTTTTGTTTACTACACTTTTCTAGGTAGAACTGTCTTTGTATTTATTGTGATTTGAATTCTTACAGCTATTCAAATGTATGCTTGCTTGTTTTGACAGTTCTATACTATTCCCAACCATTATCTCTTCAAATGTGGCATCTATCCTATTCTATTTCTCTTATACACATCTCTCCAGAATTCCTATGGCACCTGTTAGACCTCTTCATTATGCTCTTACAAGTGTAAGTCTCGGCCAGGCTCGATGGCTCAGCCTGTAATCCCGCACTTTGGGAGGCCGAGGTGAGTGAATTGCCTGAGCCCGCAGGTTCGAGACCCGCCTGGGCAACTCGGCGAGACCTCACCTCTACAATAAATCAAAAAAATTAGCCAGGCATGGTAGTGTACGCCTGTAGTTCCAGCTACTTGGAAGGCTGAGGCGGAAGGATCGCCAGAGCCCAGCAGGTCGAGGCTGTGGTGGCCAGGAGCAGCCACTGCACTCCAGTCCAGGTGACTGAGTGAGACTCCAACTCAAAAAAAAAAAAAAAGTGTAAGACTCTTATATGTTTTATATTTCTTTTAAAATCTTCATTCATTAGGCCTAATATTTTCTTCCGGTCTAACTTCCAATTCATTACTTTTCTCTTAACCTGTATCTTAATTAATTAAAAACCATGTGTGTAATCCTAATTTCACTGTACTTTTTAGTTTGAGGCTAAGCTAAATTTCAGGTTTTAAAAAATAGTTCAGAGTCCTTTAATAAACATTGTTTTTTAAATTTTTAAACATTTATTGAAACCATAATTATTGTATGGGCCATGTCCGATAACATCATTATCTAGAGTCACTATGGTACTATTTTCTCATTTCTCTTGGTTTATATTCACATTGGCTTGCCTCCATGTATTTCTCTCTATCTTTTTGCTAGGTGCTAGATCTCATATATGAGAAATTATAGAGATAATTTTAGCAGTAAGATGATCTCTTCCTCCAGTGAAGGTTTTATTTGCTCTTGGCAGGTAGCTAAGAACACCAAAATGTCTACATTATTTTAACTTAATCAGGAACTGAGATGATTTTAGACTGGGCTTCAAATCCTATAATGCCTGATCTATTTTTGGTTCACCTTTACTTCTAAGATGTAACCCTTTTGGGAGTCTCTCTCTAAAGCCTTCAGGAGCTAAGACATATATCCTCCTTGCTTTTTTAATAGGGAGAAAACACTGCTCAGCTCCTCAAACCCTCAAGTCTAGCTCTTTTAGAATAAGAAACTCTCTACAATAATAGAGAGATGTCTCTAGGAACAAAAAGCAGCCCCACAATGCTAGATTCGCCTCCCTAAATTTTCTTTTTACAGTCTAAGCCCTGTAAACTTCATGTATTTTAAGGTACTCCAATGCTTTCAAGTATACGTTGTTCAGTTTTTTTGGTTGTTCTCCAAGGTAAGGTAAGCCAGAATTTTTTAGTCTGACATCAACAGAAGTAAGATGGACAAATTAAAACCCTGCTAGACTGTGAGCTCCTCAAATAAGATACCTGTACTCTACATTTTTTATCTTCACGGCTTGGCACACTGCCTGGCATATGACTGTTATTCAATTTACTGATGAATCAGTAATGTGAAGGCTAATTCTAAGTAAAGAAAAAAGAAGGCAGTAATACAAATGATAACAAAAAACTATAGTTAGTCATTTGTATCTGTAGGTTCCGCATTTGTGGATCCAACCAACCAGGTACCAAAAACATTCAGAAAAAAAAAAAAAAGCAATCAAAAATAATACAAATGAAAAAATAAAACAGTATAGCAACTATTTGCATAACATTCACACTGTATTAAGTATAATAATTGAGAGATGATTTAAAGAATATAGGAGAATATGTACCGTTTATATGCAAATACAATGCAATTTTATAAAACGAACTTCGGTACCGGTAATTTGGGTATTCTCGGGGAATCCTAAAACCAAACCCCCATGGATATTACGGCACAACTATACTTCCAAATCTCAGAAACCTCTTTTGGTCTGTCTCTAATTCCACATTATTGCTACCTCTACCTTGATTCAGGATTCAGAATCACTCACCCAGTCTAAGTCATGTGCCATATAATGACATTTTGGTCAAAGATGAATCACATATATGACAGTGGCCCCATAAGATAAAGGTGAAAAATTCATATTGTCCAGTGATGTCATGATGATCCTGACTTTGTGTGGGCCTAAGCTAAGGTGTGTGTCTGTGTCTTCGTTTTTAAGAAAAAAATTTAAAAAAGAAAAAAAATAAGTAAAACAGAAAAAAAGCTTATAGAATAAGAATATAAAGAGAGAAAATATTTTGTACAACTGTACAATGTGTTTGGGTTTTAAGTTAAGTGTTATTAGAAAAAGTTAAAAATTAAAAGTTTACAAAGTAAAAAAGTAGGCTATGGTTAATTTATTATTAAAAAAAAAAGAAAAAACTCAAATTTAGTGTAGCCTAAGTGTACAGTTATAAATCCACAGTACTGTGTGTACAGTAATGCCCTAGGCCTTCACATTTACCCATCACTCATTCACTGCATCACCCAGAGTAACTTTCAGTCCTGAAAGCTCCATTCATGGTCTAAGTGCCCTACATAAGTGTACCATTTTTTCTCTATTATACTGTATTTTTGGATTTTGGGTTTCTTTTTGTTTTTGTTTTCTTGAGACAGGGTCTGGCTGTGTAACACAGGCTGGAATGCAGTGGCACACTTATAGTGCACTCTAACCTTGAACTCCTGGGGCTCAAGTGATCCTCCCATCTCAGCCTCCTGAGTAAGTAGAACTACCAGCACTACCACCACACATTTTTTTTTCAGAGGGGTAGAGATGAAATCTTGCTATGTTACTAGGTTGGTCTCAAACTCCTGGCCTCAAAATGCATGTCTGTAGTTCCAGCTACCTGGAAGGCTGAGGACTGCCTGAGCTCAGCAGGTCAACACTAGGGTGGCCAAAAGTGTGCCGCTACACCCCAAGATGAGTTATGGAGTGAAACACCAACTCAAAAAAAAAAAAAAGGAGATTATAGATAGGATGGCAAAGAGGAATAAGGTTGATAAACCGTCCATAAATTACATCAAAGACATACCCACTAGGTCACAAAATACATAAGATAATACTGAGACTTGACACCAAAAATGTTACAACTTAGAATCGAAGTCTTCTAATCCATAATTCCACCACACTGTTCAAAACTACAACACAGTCGGGCTCGGTGGCTCAGCCTGTAATCCTGCACCTTTGGGAGGCTGAGGTGAGTGGATTGCCTGAGCTCACGGGTTCAAGACCCACCTGGGCAGCGAGACCTCATCTCTACAATAAATCAAAAAATCAGCCGGGCGTGGTAGCGCATGCCTGTGATTCCGGCTACTTGGAAGGCTGAGGCAGAAGGATCGCCGGAGCCCAGCAAGTCGAGGCTGCGGTGGCCAGAAGCGGCCACTGCACTCCAATCTGGGCGACAGAGTGAGACTCCAACTCAAAAAAAAAAAAAAACTACAACACTCAGGGTAGTAAGTATATGAGAATCACCTATCCCCCAAGTAGTTTTAAATACATTTTCTATAAACATTCAAGCTTTATTTTTATACAATGGTTATGGCCAAGGCATTTCTTCTGGCTCTTCATGTTCAATCTGAACTTCTAGAAAAGGGAAGAATAATTTTGTTTACAATAAGAGAACAGGTTTCTTCTTCAAAATCAATCTAACCAGTCTTCTGTTAAATGACCCACAGAGCAATTGATGGTTTGCTCTGTAAAATATACAACACGGACAAAAAAAATGCATTCTCTCACTCCTCCAACACATACCTATTTGCAAAAGATAAAATCTATTAATTTACTATGATCTAGTTCTTGACTGAGCCAAGAGACCTACATTGTAATCCCAGCTAGCTTCTGGTGAAAAGCAAAAATTACAACACTGGAGTGTTAAGGTTTGAATATTGGCTTTAGATATCACCTGTAAAATCAGAAGAGGAAAAAAAGTACAGCATGAAAAGTAATACCATATTAGTGTTAGCTAATATTTTAATAAATAATATCTTTTAATACTTCTAGCATAGCATCCAGCTGAAAGGTTATGCATTTAAAACTTTAAGCATTCATCAAGGTGGCCAGGACTAATACTTCTTTTGCTACTGTTAACCAACCATGATGCCTTTCTTTTAAACAAAATTTAGATTCTTAAAGCTAGGACAGAGGGCAATAAGTCCCGATGATGGGCTAACGTAAAACGAATGATATAAAAATTTTTTTCTCTCTGTTTTGTTTTGTAGTCCTGCTAGCTGTTGTAGTTTTTTGTTCATTCTCTGATCTGTACCACTTCCCTTCAGTTGGGTGTGATGAACCCTGTGCCTGCTATGTTCTCATATACAATCTCCACCTGCAACTGATTTCAAACTTAGTTTGGAGAAAAAGCCCACATTTCGTTTGACCTTGGCTTTAACCTAATAATTATCATAGAAACTGAAAGATCACTTTTTTAAATACTAACTCAATCAATCTTGAGATTCTCACAAAAAACAGTTACCCATCCTGGTCTCTCCACACTGTTCTATTTCTTTGTATCCACATTCTGTGTTGAGATTCTATTACTAAGTTCCTCTGTCTCATCCTAAAACTATGGTGACCCTCCATATCTGCAAGGGATTGGTTTCAGGTCCTTCTGTGGATACCAAATCTATGGATGCTCAAGTACCTTATATAAAATAGCTTAGTAGTCAGCCCTCCATATCCACAGGTTTATATCAGTGGTTTTGTATCTGCCATTGGTTGAATCATGGATGTGAAACCCAAGGCTATGAAAGGTCAACTGTACTTAGTATTACACAGTGACCAAGCCCATGGAAGAAATTAAAAACCATCACCAGCAAAAAAAAGAAAAAAAACCCCAAAACAAATGCACATATCTTTTCATTCAAAGGCGTACTCAAATAAGCACATATAAGCAAATCTATTTGAGGACTATCAACCCTACTATGACATGGCTCAAAACCTATGCTGATTTGTCACCTGCTTACAATGATACATGGACCACAATATCTGTAATGAAAGACAAGATTTAAAATGCTTATTATATTATGAATTAATTCAAAAAAATATGTAGGATGAGAAGACAAGGATAGACATATTTAGGTACTCACTTGTTCCAACTTAAAGATATGTTGATTGAAGTAGTGCTGTAAACGCTCATTAGCAAAATTAATACAGAACTGTTCAAAGCTATTATTTTCATAATCTTCAAACCCAAAAATATCAAGAACACCAATAGACAATGTCTGTAAAACAAGACATAATTTTGGTTAAAAAATGATGCTTAAATTTATTTAATGAGTAATATCTACAATATAAGTAACAAAATGCTCAACTCCTCTACAGCAGTGCAGAGGTGATTGTTTTTGGCTGATATTCAACCAAAATATACCATGAATGAAAAGTGCTTTAGTTCTCTTTATCATCATCCTTTTTTATCCTAATTATAAAAATATATCCAAAATTTTAATACACATAGTCCACGAATTACTTCACAGAATTGTACAAAGCAAGGGTAAAGGTCTTTCTTAATCTCAGAAATCCTTAAAACCCCTAACTGACAAATTCCTAAGATCCAAGTGGGAATGGAAACAATAGGCTATGGGGAAATCAAAATGTTATTTAAGGGAAGGATCAGGAGAGCTAGGTTATTCCAAGCTATGCCAAGAGGACCGTGTAATTTTTCCTGTTTTAACTTCTGTATCCCAATAAATGGAATGCTGTTTTAAGAACAAACTAATTCTGGGCACAGTAGCTCATGCATGTAAAACCAGTATTTTGAGAGGTCGAGGTAGGAAGATCACTTGAGCCCAGGAGTTCGAAACCAGCCTGGGCAACACAGCAAGACCCCATCTCAACAAAAAAAAATTGTAAATAGCCAAAGGTGGTGGTACACGCCTGTTGTCTTAGCTACTTGGGAGTCTGAGGCAGAAGGATCACTTGAGGCCAACCAGGAGTTCAAGGCTGCAGTGAGCTATGATCGCACCACTGCAATACAGCCTGGGCAAAAAAAAAAAAAAAAAAAGAAAAGAAAAAAAAAGAGCCAAACTAGTAAGTATATTTAAGCAGTCTCATGCAGGCTAGGGATGAAACTAGATATCAGAACATATGACTTCTTGGGTCTCACTCTGTTGCCCAGATTGGAGTGCAGTGGCTGCTGCCGGCCACCGCAGCCTCGACCTACTGGGCTCCGGCGATTCTTCCACCTCAGTCTTCCAAGTAGCTGGAACTACAGGCACACGCTACCACGCCCGGCTAATTTTTGATTTGTTGTAGAGATGAGGTCTTGTCAAGTTGCCCAGGCGGGTCTTGAACCCGCGGGCTCAGGCAATCCACTCACCTCGGCCTCCCAAAGTGCTGGGATTATGGGCTGAGCCACCGAGCCTGGCCAATGACTTCTTAAAGTTAAAAATTTTTATTAAAAAAAAGACAAAGTTTAAGATGTTGACTAACACTAAAAAGGACTGCAACAAAAGACAGCAATTTCTTCCTCCTCATCAATGCCTGTTTCTCTAAAGTCAGCAATATTCAAATCTTTTATCTGTTCAGTAGAATAGAAAATATAAATACTTATTCTTCTATTTCATGATATCTTACTTCTATAAATTCTTTCTCTAACTTCTTACTATGAAAAATAGAAATCTGGCTCTAATGCCTGCATATAAACACTTCTCACCACCAAAACCCACTCTTGAAATACAGTTGTATGACAATTTTAGTTAAAAAAATTTTTTTTCTCTACTAGTGCTAATATATATACAAGGCAAATTGATGTAAGGAGTGATAAATAGTAAGATATTATTTAAAATTCTGTATTAAGAGTATTTTGTTTAATTCTGCTAAGTCTAAGCCCTTCAGAAGAAAAATGAAAATAGTGCCCTTTAAAAATAAGTCAATTTGATAAATTAGACTGTAATTTACATTAGTTTTTATAACTCTGGGTTTACTTAAAATATAAAAAATTAATATAAGGGCAATTTTAAATTTAAGACAGTAGAATTAAATAATAAAGATGGCATTTCTAATCAGTCTGACAAGGTAGACTATTCCATAATGGCTCTTGAGAAAATAAAACTGGATTTGAACTGATCAAAGTTAAATTCCTAAAACCTGCCATGTTAAAAATAAATTCTAGTTGGGAAAAGGCTAGACATTTGCTTAAAGTGTGAGAATAAATATTTCATGATCTTGGGTAAACTAAATATATACAACCCAGGATTAAAAGTGAAAAAATTTACAGAATTAACTGTAAAAAATTTACCACAAAAGGGCACAAAAAAATAGCATAAACAAATCTGAAAAGTCCAGTAACTAAGAGAGAAAATATCTGCAATACATATCAAACCATAAGTCTCTACAATATCCACAACAAATGGCCTCTAACAAGGGTTTCAAAAAGACAAAATAAAAAACAAAATAACTCAAAGATACAAAGAAATAATAATACAGAGAATAAAATAAAGAAAACATGAAAAGATGCTTAACTTTCATCTATCATGGAAAAGAATTCAATAAAATGAGAGAGTTCCCATGATCAGATTAGGAGATGTAAATACTAGTAATATCCAGTGTTGGTAAAAGTATAGAGGAACAGACACTTTTAAACACTGCTGGCAGAAAAGTGTAGGGGAACAGACACCATCACACTGCTGGCAGAAGTATATGATCCTTTTTGGAAAGCAATTTAGCAGTAGCTACCAAATTTTTTAAATTTTTATATATATATTTTTTCTAAATCCAGCAATTTCATTTTTAGAATTTTATACTAGAGAAATATGCAAAAAGTAAAAAAAAATTTGTTACAGCACTGTTTATAACAATAAAATAAAAATAATATAATTTTAATGGATGAATTTATGGTACACATCACACTACAAATTAAAAAGTTTTAAAAAATAAGTCCAGATATATAATGATATAGAATATATTTCAAAAGATCCTAGGTTAAAAAATACAAGTTTAAAACAATACAGATAGTATGATTCTATTTACATTTTTAAAAAGCAGCTCTGAATATATCTTTGGAAGATAAAAATAAGAAAATACCAAGACATACAAAACAGTACTTCTCAACAGGATAATAACAGAAAAAGTACTGTTTACTTATTACTCTAAATAATTCTATATTTTTTAATTTCATGTATTAACCAGTTTATAAACACAGTTTTCAAAGAAAAATATAATTATCATCCAACATATTTTTACCTTGGTATTGTGCTCCAAATCTTTACTACTCAGAAGTGCATGATTAATTCGAAAAACTATCCAATCAAACAGGGCACTATATAGAGACTTAGCCATGGAGTTTCTCACTGTCACAGCCTGAAAAACAAGAAAAAGGGTTAAAAGTCCAAGTGGAAAGGACAATAGTATGATTAAGACACTATAACAAAGTGTGGTTTGCTCTAATTCAAGAAAGAAAATTTATTATCCTGAACTAAAAACCAATTTTTCTCTCAGTATAAATAACCTGTAATTGAGTTTTCTATATGTGCTCATTAATTTAGTCCAACTCAGGAAATCTAGGCTAAAACTATCATGAAGGATAAGAGAAACAAAATGTAGGTTACTCAGTTCAAAACATTTTCACTGAAAATTGGGGTATATATTTCCCCGAGGAAAGAAGGTATAATTGGAAGTTTACAAACAAATGACCTTGCCAGATAAAGCAGAATAAAATATTCTGAGCAGAGGAATAAATCTGTTAGTAAAAAGGCATTAGTATCTGTGGAATCCTAATCACACTCTTAAAACATACACATAATATAACTGCAATTATATTCCTAGTTGTCTTCAGCTTGTCATTCACAGAAACCTCTAGAATTACTCTATCCCCAGAGAGAGTAACAATTCCTTCATTATAGAGTCATAAAATTTATTTTTTCCTCATTTCAAGCTTTCTCCTGCTTATGGAAATTCCCTGTATTATCTGTTCAATTTTTCTGTAAGTCTAAAATTGTTCCAAATAATAAAGGCTATTAATTTTTAAAATTCACCACTTAAAAGCCATTTCAATTTACAATTTACAGGCCAATATCCCTGATGAACATACAACAAAAAATTCTCAACAAGATACTAGCAAATCAGATCTGATAACACATCTCAAGAATTATCCACCATGACCAAGTAGGCTTCATCCCCAGGATGCATGGCTGGTTCAACAACCACAAGACCATAAATGTAATTCAATACATTAACATATATAAAAACAACAAACACATAATTATATCATTAGATGCAGAAAAAGCTTTTTACAAAATCCAGCATCCTTTCTTGAAAAAAACCCTGGAACATCTAAGCATAGAGGGAACATATCTCAAAATACTAAGAGCCATCTATGATAAACCCACAGTCAATATATTGCTCAATAAACAGAAGCTGGGAGCATTCCCCCTGAAAATGGGAACAAGACAAGGTGGCTCACTCTCACCCCTCCTGTTCAACGTAGCATTGGAAGTTCTAGCTAGAGCAATCAGACAAGAGAAGGAAACTGGGGGTGTCCAAATACAAAAAGAGAAGTTAAGCTATCCCTCTTTGCTTTATGATATGATCCTACCCGTGGAAAACCCAAAGGAATCTGTCAAAAGCCTCCTAAGGATTTTGGCAACTCTCAGCGTACAAAATTAACGTGCAAAAGACACTCACATTCTCTTATACACCAACAACAAACAGGCAGAGAACCAAATTAAAAAGCACATTCTCATTCACAACAGCCACAGGAAAAAAAAAAAAGAAGAAGAAAAAATACCTTGGCATCTACCTAACCAGAGACAAGAAAAACCTTTACAATGAAAACTACAAAACACTGCTCAAAGAAATCAAAGATAGGCAACCCCCTTGGGTCCCCTCCCACTGTGGGAGCTTTTCTGTCCTCTCAATAAATTCGGAGGAGGAGGAGGAAGAGGAAGAGGAAGAAGAAGAAGAAATAATAAATAAATAAATAAATGAAGACACAAACAAATAGAAAAATATTCCATGCTCACAAATTGGAAGAATCAATATTGTTAAGATGTCCATCATACCCAAGGCAACCTATAGATTCAACACAATACCCATTAAATTCCCAACACCATTCTTAGACCTGGAAATGACAATACAGAAATTCATATGGAAACAAAAATAACCATGAATAGCTAAAACAATCCTCAGAAAAAGAAATAAAGCAGGAGGTATCACACTTTCAGACTTTAAACTTTATTAGAAGGCTACAATAATCAAAACAGCCTGGTATTGGTACAAGAACAGGCATGCAGACCAATGGAACAGGACAGTGATTCAAGATGCAAAATAATCAATCTCTCAAACAACTCATATTCGACAAAGCCTCCAACAACCACTGGGAAGAGAACCTCTTCAGTAAATGGTGCTGAGAAAACTGGCTGACCACATGCAGAAAAATGAAACAGGACCTCTATCTATCACCACACACAAAAATTAACTCTAAATGAATCAAAGGCCTAAACGTAAAACCTCAAACTAAAGAGTCTTAGAAAATGCAGGAGGCAACCAATTTCTGATCATAACCCCAAAAGCCTATGATATAAGTGATAAGATAGACAAGCAGGACCTCATCAAACTGAAAAGCTTTTTGAAAAGCAAAACAAACCATCAAGAGAGCAGGGAGACAGCCCACAGAATGGGAAAAAATATTTGCCAACTATATATCTGACAAAGGTCTAACATCCAGGATTTACAAGGAACTTAAACGTGTCAAAAGAAAAAAAACAAACAACCCTATTAAAAAGTGGGCAAAGGACATGAATACACAAGTCTCAAAAGAAGACATATAAGCAGCCAACAGATATATGAAAAAAATGCTCAGTCTCACTAGTCATCAAAGAAATGCAAATCAAAATTACACTGAGATAACACCTAATTCCAGTCAGGATGGCCATCATTAATAACTAAAAAAAAAAAAAAAAGATGCTGGAGAGGATGCAGAGAGAAGAAGAAAATGCTTCTACACTGTTGGTGGGAGTATAAATTAGTATAACCTCTCACAGTGTGGTGATTTCTAAAAGATCCAGAAATTGACCTTCCATATGACAACTCCCCTTCTGGGAATATACCCAGAGGAATTCAATTCATTCTACAAAAAAAGATACCTGTGTATGCATGTTATTGCAGCACTATCTACAATAGCAAAAACATGGAACCAAGTGTGCTGCCCATCGAAAGTGGACTGGATTAAAAAATGTGGTACAGGCCGGGGTTGGTGGATCACCCTGTAATCCCAGCACTTTGGGAGACCAAGGCGAGTGGACTGCCTGAGATCATGGGTTTGAGACTAGCCCAGGCAACTTGGCAAGACTTCGTCTCTACAATAAATCAAAAATTAGAAGGGCATGGTAGCACACGCCTGTAGTTCCAGCTACTTGGAAGGCTGAGGCAGGATAGACAGCATCCAGAAGGTTGACACTGGGGTGGCCATGAGTGTGCCACTGTGCCACTGCACTGCAGCCTGGGCAACAGAGTGAGACTCTAACTCAAAAAAAAGTGTGGTGCATACAGCATATACATGATGGAATATTATATGCTACATCAAATTTCTAGAATATTATATGCTACATCAAATATGGCCAAATATTACACAGCCATAGAGGACAAAATGATAAGCTTTAGAGTCTATCATACTCAGTGATCTAGCACAGAAACAAAGAACTGAGTATCACGTGTTCTCACTCATAAGTGGACCCTGAACATTTATCATAATACTACAAGAAAGGGATTGGCAGTAGTAGGTACTGTCAGGGGAAGGTGGGAGCACATAACATCAATAAGGGTACCTGATCCTAAACCAGGTGAAGTGAGGACCAATGGGAGGCCCTGACTTGTACCCCATGTCTTTAAAATAAAATATAAATTTACTCACAAAAACTAAACTTTCTCTTCAAAGAAAAAAGAGCTAGACTACCTTTCAATTCCAGTTTTTTACTTTTTCTAGCTGTACTATCATGATCAAGTTACTCAAACTTAGGCTACCACTTATACATCTATAAAACTGAGATAATACAACAACCTATCAGTAGTTGATGAATTAATTTCTGAATATAAAGGAAAAAATTAAAGTTTCAAGTTTCTACATAAAAAATAATTGCCTATATAGGAAAGAGAAGACTGGTATTAAATTCTCTACCTTCAAAACTAGAAACTTGAAAATAATTGGAAAATGTTTACAGGGTTCTGAGAGAAGAAGAAATGTGACCCTAAAATTCTATCCTTAGGCAAGTTAACAAAGCACAGTCATCCCTCAGAATCTTCAAGGGATTGGTTCCAGGGTCCCTTCCCTGCAAGGATAAAAAAAATCCATGGATAATCAAGTACTTTATGTTAATGGTGTAGTATTTGTATATAACTTACATACAATCTCCCGTATACTTTCACTCATCTCCAGATTACTTATAATACAATGCAATGTGCTATGTACTGTATTTTTAACTTGTATTATTTTATTGTTGTATTGTTATATTTTATTGTGGGTTTTTTTTTCCAAATTATCTTTGATCTGCAATTGATTTAATCCTCAGATGTGGAACCTGAGGATACAGAGGGCCAACTATCAAGAAAACCAACAGTAAAGCAGATGTATAGTAAAATATCATTCAGTTTTTTGACAGACAAGAAAAAAGGAATAAAGACAATCTGATCAAATTCGGCAAAAGTAGCCAGGCTCGGTGGCTCAGCCTGTAACCCCGCGCCTTTGGTAGGCTGAGGTGAGTGGATTGCCTGAGCCCGCGGGTTCGAGACCCACCTGGGCAGCGAGACCTCATCTCTACAATAAATTAAAAAAAAAAAAAATCAGGCGGGCGTGGTAGCGCATGCCTGTAATTCCGGCTACTTGGAAGGCTGAGGTGGAAGGATTGCCGGAGCCCAGAAGGTCGAGGCTGCGGTGGCCAGGAGCGGCCACTGCACTCCAGTCTGGGCGACAGAGTGAGACTCCAACTCAAAAAAAAAAAATTCGGCAAAAGTAAAACATTTTAAAACTAAATAAATAAGCATAAGACAAAAAATATGCACATGCATATTATTTATCACAATAAAATATATAAGTAGGCTTTTTTTAGTTAAAAGACTTTCAGATAAAGATAAAAACAAAAAACTACCTACAGCATTCACGGTTAATACAACGTACCATTGTCACAAAACACAATAGTCAAACAGAATCCAGATATACCAATATAATACTTATTTACCCCATAACTCTCAATTTTATATTCTCTGAAATGCAGTCCTGCCTATTATAGTTTAATCTCAATAAGCCCAAACATCAAGTACCATTTTATTACTCAAACAAGATTTCATTTAGTGCTTTCTATCTCACTGAAGGGTACCAATATTCTTACAGCAGTGTTAGCCAGAAACTTAGGACTTATTCTTGACATCTCATTTTTTTTCCTGGTTTCCCATTATTGAAGTCATAATTAGGTCTGTTAATCTGATCATCTAGTTTTTCTTCTTTTTAAATCCATCCATTTCTCCCTATCAGTATGCTGAGACTCTAGACAAAAGAAATATCTTTCTCCTCACTACTGCAGCCTCTCATCTCTCGACATACACTATTGCCTTCTGTGTTTGGCAGAATCCTAAGATGCCCTCCAAGACTCCCATCCCCTGGGATACAAGCTCTGTATAATCCCCTCCCTGTAAGTATGGGCAGAACTGAAAATACGATGAATTTTAGTCCCATAACAAGCTTATGTTATATGATAAAGGAGAAAAAATTTTGAAGATATGAGGACCCAAATCAGTTTATTGTTTTAATTAATCAAAGGAAGTGACTGGGGTGGGCCTGACTTAAACAAAGTTCTTCAAAAGGAATTGGAGTCCTGCTACCAGAAATTCTCCTGCTCACCTTGAAGAATCAAACTGCCATGTCCCGGGCAGGGCCACAAGGCAAGAAATGGCATCAGCCTCTAGTTGCTGAGAATGGCTCCTGATACCCAACAATAACAAAAAAACACAGGTATCTCAGTCCTACAACCACAAATAACTGAATCCTGCCAACCACTTGTAAACTTGAAAGAGAACCCCAAGCCACTAATTAGACTATAGCACTGATGGACATCTTGATTTCAGCCTGGTGAGACCTTGAGCAGAGGACCCAACTAACCCGTGTGCCCAGAAACATGGCCCATGGAAACTGTCAAGGTAATAAATCTGTGAAACAGCTCTGTTTACAGCTCTGTTATGACATCACTAAATTTGTTTAACAGCTGTAAAAAACTAATACACTCCTCCAAATGATTCGTTACATTGCTGCCAGAGTACTCCTTTAAAAAAAAAATCTGAGAAACTTTTTTTGCTTAAAATACTTTAAGAGCTTTCCATTGCTCTTCAGCTAAAATACTAAACCCCTTTAGGACTACTCTCCAACATACCCCTAATGTCTTGTACATTTCTAAGCATAAAAAGAGGTTTTAAAATATGTATTAAACAAATAAATAAATACACTTGACAAATGTAAATAAAAACAAAGCAGGGGATACAAAATAATCTCAGAAAGTTAAAAATGTAAATAAACACTGAAATTTTTTTGAAATAAAGATTTTAAAAGAAAATATAAAAGAATTGAATCTTCATATATAAGAAAGGCAAAATTCCTAAAAGATATGGCTTTTTTATTATTTAGAAAAAAGATCTCAGAGTGGGGGACAATTAAACATAACATAAGAAATGTGGACTTGGAGTTAGGAGTTGAGATAAATGAATCAATGTCAGCCTAAAAAACACTCTCTAGAATTCAATCATAATTTCTTCACCTCTGTGTCTTCTAATCTTCTAATTCCATATCCTTGGCTCACTTTTATAATAATTGTCAGTTTGATTTGTCATCACTTTCATAAAATTACTGCATAAAATAGTAGCTTTTCAATAATTTTCCTAGCCCTGTCCACCTAAGTAGTATAATAATAGCAACAAATCTCACCCGGGAGTCTCTGCATACAAGTGATATTTAAAGCCACTGGACTCAGTGAGATAACCTCAATAAAGACTGTTGAGAACAAAACACAGACTGTATTCTAGGGTACCCCACCTTTTAGAGGTCAAAAAGAAAAGAGGGCACAAGACTGCTGAGGAGTAGCCAACAAACAAGTTCACCAGAAAAAGTTCACCAGAAAAGTATGACATGCTGGAAGAAGATAACTGAAGAAACTGTCTAAGAAGGAATAATCAATTGGGTCAAATACTACTCATTGATAATTCTGCCTACCAGTTATCCATCCCCATCTACTGTAATGAAACTTAGGAACAGTGAAGAGATTAAGATCCTTGGAGAAAAATGCAAGCTACTGCTTACAATCACACTCAACTTTGATTTTTCAAATCAATGGAAAATTTAAAATTAAATTTCAAGAGCCTAGAAAATATTTCAATTAACACTTTTTCTTGTTGTCATTTGCATTTTATTAACAGAAAAAACACAAACCCAAACTTCTGAAATGTGCAGAATGCTTTGATTTCAAAGAAAATACATCATACCTCTGCCAGCTTGTATGGTAAAATAAGCTTTTCTCCCACTGTCACTGTCTTCCTTGTAACTAATGCTTCAAATAGCATCTCCTCTTTAACCTACAAAGCAGAAAAGCAAATTCAATATATAAGATTTATGACAATAGCCTGAATTATATTTTTAAAAAGTCAAATACAGGGAAAAAACCTTAATGAGACTAGTGAATATACAATAGAAAAAAAATACACTGGGCAATTTTAATACTGGCAAAAGTGGAATTTAAGTGCCCAGCTCACAAAAGAAAGAAAGGGCCAGGTGCAGTGGCCCACGTCTGTAATCCCAGCACTTTGGGAGGCCAAGGTGAGGATTGCCTGAGCCCAAGAGGAGAGGGAGAGGGGGGGAAAGAAGGGGAGATGGAGAGGAAGAAGGGGGATAGAAGGAGGTTAGAGGAGAGGGGAAGAGGAGGAGAGAAGAAGAGGAGGAGGGGGGAAAGGGGGATGGGGAGGGGGAGAGAGAGAGGAAGGGGGAGGAAGAGAGACAGTACACAAAACACAGGGTAAAAAGACAGATAGGTCTTTTTTTAACTTAAAGTTTGCTTTCTGATAACAGAAAAAAGTTTTGTTGTGCAGAATAGAGAAAATATAGAACAGTACAAAAAGCATTTTAGGATAATCAACCTGTAGATAAGGACTAAAGAGAGGAACAGTACTTCTTGAATTGTAGTAATATTCCAATGGACACTTACTTATGTTTTAAGATGTTTATTTTTATTCACAAATGATAAACTTTAAAATAAATTTGACGCTTCCTTTGTTCTCTCCCCAGTGGCAAATACTATAACAATTTTAACATATATAATTTCACTTCACATTTTTGTATTCTTACATATGCTATATTGTCAAATGTATTTAATGCTTACCTGTATGGTATTTTATGGCCCACAGGTTGAGATATAACCATGTTGATAATATATATCAAGTTTATTCATGTTAACTGATACATTGCATCCCTGCATATAAATATATACCACAATGTGAAATCCATTCTCCTATTTGTGGGCATTGACACTATTTACAATTTTGCATGATTAGAAAAGAAACTGCAGTGAGTATTCTCGCATATGAGTTCAAGAATTTCTGTGAAGAACCAATCTAAAAGTGAAATTACCAGGTTGTAGTGTACACATTTCCCTCTTTAAAGAATACCGCCAAACTCCTACATACAATTTTCACCAATTTGTGCTCTCAGCAGTAGCAGTGATAGTTGTCTATTTCTTCAAACCTGAACAACACTTCGTGTTATCAAACTTTTGAATTTGGTAATATTGATGGACACAAAATGATAAAAATAAGTACGTTTTATAAAAACATCCATACATAATAAAAATATAAGTCATAAAACTTTATGTAGAAAACAGACAAATTTATCAAGCAAAAAAGATTACATTATAAGGAGAGTATATGATTTATGACAGGTCAACCATTTTTTAAAGAATGATTTTGACCCTTATTAAATGAATACACAATTAGCAAATAAAACATGTTCTTTCAGAGCATTCACTGCTCAGTCAAGTTCCAAAAACTAGAAATAATTTGAGGCATGTTACCGTCACAAAATGCAATAAAACGAAAAAATGAACAACTGAGTTTAAATACAAAATACCAACTTTTTTATATACTTAAAATATCTGGAGAAACAAATATCAGATTACACAAAAAATGACAAAATTATGCTAAGAAAAAAATGTGACAAAATCCAAAGTTATATTGTGAGGTATATTTCTGCAGTTATTAAAAGTTAAAATTTAAAAATAAATTATCTATGCTGTAGATACAAGAAAATTTTTATAAGAAACAAACAAACATAAGCTAGCAACAATGTGAAGTAAAGGTCACTTCCATACACTTCAGGAAGAGTATAAATAGGTGTAGCCACTGTGGAAAGTAATTTGTCAGTAACAGTAAGGCTCAATATGTCTACATACATAATTCAAAAATTCTACTCCTTGGACTATACCCCAGAATAATTCTCACCCATGTTAACGAGGGGACATGTATAAGAATGCCTATGACAGTACTATCTATAAATTAAAAATTACAAACAACTTCAACATGAAGTGAAATGATGTATGTCAAAATTATAATAGTATTTGCCACTGGGGAGAGAGCAAATGAAGCGTCAAATTTATTTTAAAGTTTATCATTTGTGAATAAAAATAAACATTTAATACAATACAGAAAAAAGATAAATTACGTTTTGTTCATACAATGAATTTTATACAGCAGTTAAAAAGACAAATCTAGTCTATATAAATCAACTTTAAAATATCGGAAACATAATATGGAATGAAAAAGTTAAGTTTCAGAATGATAAAGTATAACATTTACATAAAGTCTGAAAATATACAAAAGAAAACAATATATCTTTATGAAAACATCTATCTCTATTGAAAATATAAAAACAAAAAATGAAAAACATCAAATTCATAAAAGTGGTTACCCCTGTTAGGGACAGAGTACACAGTGGGCTTCAATTACATGCAATATTTTATATTTGGTTGTGACTGTGAATACCTAAGTGTTGTTTAGGTTGTTTTCTATGCAATATTGCATACTAGAAATATATAATAGAGAAAAAAAGAAAATATGCTAAAGCATAAGAATATGTAATAAGTAAAATAGTATGTATCGAATAAATCTAAAGGCCGATTATTTAAAAACATGAAAGACAAGTCTCACAGAAATCAAGAGAAAAAATTAAGAAACACAAACAAAGCTAACACATAGAAAAACAAATTTTAAAGAATTAAAAGCAAATATTTATAAAAGACGCAATGCTAGTAAAGTTTAAACATTTAATACAATACATGATTTCCTAGAAAAACACAAATTATTAAAATAACTCAAGCTAAATTCTAAGCTGAAAAGAGTGGGAGGGTGAAAAACTACCCAGCATATTTTAGAGTTGTCTTAATGCTGGTGCTAAAACCTGACAAGACTGTACACAGATCTACACACACACACAACCCCAAAGCACACTACTCTTGTTCATTACATTTGGTAAGCATCCTAAAGTAAATATTACTGAATTCATAATATTTTAATCAGCTACCTCCATAATTAAAAAAAAATTACTAGATGTATACGCATATATAACTTTCAGAATATATATTTTTTTGAGTCAGAGTCTCACTCTGTCACCCAGGCTGGAGTGCAGTGGCACGATCATGGCCACTGCAGTCTAAATCTGCTGGGCTCAGACAATCGTTCCACCTCAGCCTTCCAAGTGGCTGGGACAACAGGCATGTGCCACCACGCCTGGCTACTTTTTTGATTTATTGTAAAGACAAGGTCTTGCCATGCTGCCCAGGCTGGTCTTGATTCTTGGGCTCAGGAAATCCTCCTACCTCGGCTTCATAAAGTGCTGGAATTACTGGCATGAGCTACTGCACCTGGCCTAGAGTTTTTAAATAATAATAAACTTTATTATTACACAACAAGGAACAATAGGTTCAATATAAAATTGACACAGTTTCTCAGATTTACCTAACTGAGAAACTGATATGTATGTTAAAAACCCATTCCTCACATTATTTCAAAAGATGTTAAAATGTACTCAAAATACACAAATTTGCTAAAAATTGAAGAGTTTTGGTAATGGTGATGGTTCTAATACCTCACAATAAAACATCCTCCACAATTACGCGCAATTAATCTATTGGAGCTTTTCATATATTTCAATAATTTCATAAGCATCCAAAGTCTTTAATAAACAAAAGACTCAAAACACAGCTGCCTAAAGTAACTACAAAATAATTAGAAAAAAATTGATAAAATTAAACCACTACTCATCAAAGAAATGCAAATAAAAACCACACTGATAACACCTACCTCCAGTCAGGATGGCCATCAACAATAACTCAAAAAACAACAGTTGCTGAAGAGGATGCAGGGAAAAGGGAACACTTCTACACTGTTGGTAGGAGGGCAAACTAGTACAGCCTCTGTGGAAAACAGTTTGGCAAGTCCTAAAAGATCTAAAAATCGACCTTCTGTACAACCCTTCAATCTCTCTTCTGGGAAAATACCTGGAGGAACTCAAATCACTCTATGAAAAAGATCCTGGACACACGTTTATTGCAGCGTTATTCATAACAGCAAAAACATGGAACCGACTGTGCTGCCCATGTAAAGAGGACTCAATTTTTAAAATGTGATATATATACACAATGGAATATTATGCAGCCATAAAGAAGGACAAAATTATGAACTTCACAGCAACTTAGATGGACTTAGAGTCTATAATACTTAGTGATCTATCACAGAAACAAAGAACTGAGTATCACGTTCTCACTCATAAGCAGACCTTGAACAATTTTCATTAATACTATGAGAAAAGGATTGTCAGTAGTGGGAAATGGCCGGGGGTGGGGTGGGGGGAGCGGAATTGGCAGTAGTGGGAAACTGCTAGGGAAGGGAGGGTATACCTCATGAACAAGGGAACCTGCATAATGAACATTTGTATACCTAACCCTGATTATACCCCACATCTTTAAAATTAAAAAAAAAAAAAATTGCCAGGCATGGTGGCTCAAGCCTGTAATTCCAGCACCTTGGGAGGCCAAGGTGAGCAGATTGCCTGAGCCCACCAGTTTGAGAACAGCCTGGGCAACTTGGCAAGATCTCCTCTCTACAATAAATCAAAAATTAGCCGGGCATGATAGCACGTGCCTATAGTTCCGGCTACTTGGAAGGCTGAGGCAGAAGGATCTCCTGAGCCCAGCAGGTCATTGGGGTGGCCATAAGGGTGCTACTGCATTCCGGCCTGGGCGGTGGAGTGAGATTACAACTCCAAAAAATAGACAGACAGATAGATATTTTTTTAAATTTAAAAAAAATTAAACCACTACTTTCAAAGCATTTGCTCTTCAAAACTAAATCTATATTTAACATTGAATTGGATTAATTTGGGAAGGAGATGAATTAAATTTAATCTTAACTAAAGAGTTGAAATTATATATATCTAAACCAGTCATTGTGTGTATCATTGAATTTTTATCTCAGTCAAAGCCTTAATAAGGTTGCAAGCATTATTATCAATCTTAACCAACCAGAGGCAAGTATTTTAAAAAAATACTTCTGGCCAGGTGCGGTGGCTCAAGCCTGTAATCTCAGTATTCTGGGAGGCTGAGGTGAGAGGATTGCCTGAGTCAGGGATTCAAGACCAGCCTGGGCAACTTGGTAAGACCCCGTCTCTACAATATATCAAAAAATTAGCTGGGCGTGGTAGTGCACACCTATAGTACCGGCTACTTGGAAGGCTGAGGCAGAAGGATCGCCTGAGCCCAGCAGGTCGACACTGGGGTGGCAGTAAGTATGCCACTGCACTCCAGCCTGGGTGATAGAGTAAGATTCCAACTTTAAAAAAATTTTTTCTTCCTAAAAGTTAACTATCAGTGAATACCAAGGAATCTTCTCTAGCTCCCAAACTTTAAAGCTTTCTTTCTACTTAATACTAAACCTCTGTCCTAGAATCAATTCAAACTATAGACAAGGAAGAATTTATGAAACTTAAGTTCAAAAGTGAGATTTACTATTACGCAGCCATAAAGAAGGACTAACATATGGACTTCACTGCAACTTGGATGGATTTAGAGTCTATCATACTCAGTGATCTATCACAGAAACAAAAAATAGAGTGCCATATGTTCTCACTCATAAGCAGAACCTGAACATTTACCATAATACTATAAGAAAGGGATTGGCAGTCATAGGATATTGCTGGAGTGGGGATGGAATGGGGGAGAACACAACATCAATAAGGGTACCTGATCTCAAACCAGGCAAAGTAGGGACCAAAGGGAGGCCCAAACTTTACCTGTATGGTGTCCACTTGTATGCCTAATCCTAAATTGTACCCCCATGTTTAAAATAAAACATTTTTAAAAAGAGAGAGATTTACTATCAAATTACATTTGCCATTAGTCAACTTTGATACTGGTCCCAATTCTCAGAACTGGATTTCTTTTTTTTAAGCCAATACTTGTTTCCTCTTTGAGTTGACTGAATTGCTCTTTGAGTTGACTGAATTCTTTCTCTTACCAAAGAAGAAATGCTACACTAGAAACATAAGCCTTGATGCTTGCCGAATGCCTGGACTTCTAAATAAGACCACTACCCACAATGCCTGTATTAACACCAAAGCTTGACTAAAATATCACTTGAAATACCTGACAAAAATACCATCTGTTCTCTGACCTTCATGATCTTCAAAACTAAGACCTTTAGATACCAGACTCCACTTTCTGGTAGAACTTCTTTCAAATGAGAATCTAGTTCCAATTAAGGGTCCTTCTCCTGCCCCTCTGCTAGGCTATCATTCCATTAAAGTTAATAAGTGATGCCCAATCATGCACAGAAAAAACAACACCGTGAGATTAGATAAATAAGAAAGAGATATCCACAGAGCACTGTAGGCTTACAATGAACACAAACTAGCAAAAAATTAACTTTGCGCTACAAAACCAAAACTAAATTATGCTAAGTAGAAGCAAATGGTCTGTGATAAGGAAGTCAGTTTAGACCACTTAAGATGAAATCCCATGAACCAAGATCTGAAAAATTAGTACTATTTTAATTGAAAAAGTAAGCTATTAATAATTACCAAAAACTGGAAACAACTAAGATAACCTTCAATAGGTGAATAAATGAAAAACTACAGTACATCCATATAACAGAATACTACCCAGTGCCAAAAAAGAAGTGAGCTATCAATCCATAGAAAGACATAAATGAATCTTAACTGAATACTGCTAAGTGAAACAAATCAGTCTGAAAAGGACACATACTGTATGATTCCAATTACATTACCTTTTGGAATGGGCAAATCAATGCATACAGTAAAAAAAATGAGTGGTTGGTAGGAGTTTGGGAGAAGTGGTTGAAGAGGTAAAGCACAGGATTTTTAGGCAGTGAAACTTCTGTATAACACTATAATGGCGGACACATGACTCTATGCATTTGTCAAAACCTTACATCACAAAAAAGTGAATCTTAACGTAAGCAAACTTTAAAAACTACCTAAGAGCCGGGCTCGGTGGCTCAGCCTGTAATCCCGCGCCTTTGGGAGGCTGAGGTGAGTGGATTGCCTGAACTCGAGGGTTCGAGACCCGCCTGGACAGCGAGACCTCATCTCTACAATAAATCAAAAAATCAGCCGGGCGTGGTAGCGCATGCCTGTAATTCCGGCTACTCAGAAGGCTGAGGCGGAAGGATCGCCGGAGCCCAGCAGGTGAGGCTGTGGTGGCCGGCAGCGGCCACTGCACTCCAGTCTGGACGACCGAGTGAGACTCTAACTCAAAAAAAACAACAACAAAAAACTACCTAAGAGATTGGAGGATTCCAGAAAGGAATATGGACTATGATAAGAGGATCAAACTGCATGACAAATATATGAAACAACTGTAACTTCAACAAAAGGAAATGGTGCAGATCTAAGTTAACTGTGAAAGTTAGTGAAGTCTGTAGGACAAAGGCAAAATGAATTTATACATAAGCACTGTACTCAGTTGATAAAGTCATTCCCCACAGGGGTATGTGTTAACAATATTCCTACTACTAAATATGTATGCTGGAATTGAACAATTAAGTAAAGGGATGCTGGAGGGTAGGAGAAAGGTTTCTTGTTGAAGCTGGATATTAGAGATATGTAGGGGAGAAGGCTAGAATGATCCATGTGGGAATGGATTACAGCTGGAGATATCAGTATGAACTCATGTTTAGCTTTATGCAGATGATCACATAAAGAAATATTTATAGATATGTGTATATATACAGGTTAATATACATAAATGCATTTCCTTGCTCTGTCAGATGAGAAGGCATGTAAGAAATGACCCCCTATTTAATGGGGTGAATCTGACAAGATGAGAGGTTAGCTCATAAAATATGAGAAATCATCGCTCCAGAAGGAAATAATAAGGTAATAAGGGACTTGATTAAACCCATGAAGAAAAAGAACAGTAGTACCATTTCTCTCCACTTACCCACATATGCCATCCTCAAATAAAATAACCTAACCAAAAATCTCAGAATGAAAAGAAATCCCAACTATAAAAAGAGAAAATTTAGCATAGGCTCAGGACATTATACTGTCTAGAGTGGAAATATTTCATCTATCCAGCAAATTGAGGGATTATGGATGTCTGGGGCAAGTGCAGGCAAGGGAAAAAACCCAAATCTTCTAAAGATTCTGGCATACTCAATAGAAAAGTAAGGCAGGTAGCCAGGAGCAGTGGCTAATGCCTGTAATCCCAGCACATTGGGAGGTGGAGGTGAGAGGACTGCTTGAGCCTAGGAGTTTAAGACTAGCCTGGGCAACTTGGCAAGACCTTGTTTCTACAATAAATAAAAATATTAGCCAAGCATGTTGGCACACACCTGTAGTTTCAGCTACCTGGAAGGCTAAAGCAGAAGGATCACCTGAGCCCAGCAAGTTGAGACTGTGGTGGTCCTGAGCATGCTACTGCACTCTAGACTAGGCAACAGAGTAAGACTCTGACTCAAAAAAAAAGTAAGGCAGGTATCAGGAGAAATTCCATCTTTTGGAAACACTATTTTAAAACAGTGTCTGGCCAGGAGCAGTGGCTCACACCTGTAATCCCAGTACTTTGGGAGGCAGAGGAGGGAAGATCACTAGAGGCCAGGAGTGCAAGACCAACCTGGGTCACATAGTGAAATCCTGTCTCTAAAAAAAAAGTACAAAATTTAGTCAGGCATTGTGGTGTGTGCCTGCAGTTCTACCTACTTGGGAGGCTGAGGCAGGAGGATCACTTGAGCCCAGCAGGTCAAGGTTGCAGTGAGCCGTGATCATGCCACTGCAATTCAGTCTGGGCAACAGAGCAAGATACTATCTCTAACAAAGTAGAAAAATAAATAAACAAAAATTGTCTAATAAAAATATATAAAACATAAACCCATTTATGCATACAAAACAGTTACACAAAATAAAAAATAAGTTACCCAGTATTTGAAATGACAATTGAAAATGTAATCACTCACTTCTAATAATTCTGAAACAATAGGCAGAACTTCAGGATTACAAATATCAATGGAGTCATCCCGGTATGTCTTCTTTTTATAACAAATATTACCCAAATGTAGTATTGCTGAGAGAAGTGAGAAAATCCTGTGAAAACAAAACCACAAATTATAGCATAGTCATATGCATTCTCAAAGCTCATTTCATTCTAAAATTCAACTAAAGCAAATTAACTAGTACAAATATCAAGTATTTAGTCTTTGGAAAAATAAGAAACATGAGAATAATTATAACTATAATGACTAAAATTCACTGTTTACTATGTGTCAGGCACTGCACAAAATGCTTTACCTGACCTTAAGTATTATACCATTTCTTAAGTAGTTGTTTCACAGGGATTTCTGCTACAGCCCAAATTTGCTGCAGTGTTTTAAAAAGTCCATGCCTTTCTAGGCCAGGTGTGGTAGCTCATGCCTGTAGTCCCTGTACTTTGGAAGGCTGTAGTGAGGGGACTGTTTGAGCCCAGGAGTTCAAAACCAGCCTAGGGAACATACCAAGACCTTGCCTCTACAAAAAATTATTTTTAATTTTTTCTTTTTCTTTTTTATTTTTATTTTTGAGTTGGAGTCTCACTCTGTTGCCCAGGCTGGAGTGCAGTGGCACACTCACTGCCACCCCAGCATCAACCGCCTGGGCTTCGGTGATCCTTCTGCCTCAGCCCTCCAAGTAGCCGGAACTACAGGCATGCTACCACACCCAGCTAACTTTTTCATTTATTGTAGAGACGAGGTCTCGTCAAGTTGTCTGGACTGGTCTTGAACCAGCAGGCTCAGGCAATCCACTCGCCTTGGCCTCCCAAAGTGCTGGGATTGCATGCTGAGCCACCACCCTGGCCAATTTTTTTCTTTTTAAAGTACATGCCTTTCTAAATGCTACTCCTCCTGTTTGGAATGCCTTGCCCCGTACTGTACTGATTTCAGATACACTGAATCAGAATCACCAAAAGAAAGATCCTGAATCTATTTTTTAAAATCAAGTATCTTAGGTGTTTTTTCAATTGTTAGTTATGTTTTTAAAATGCTTTCCACATCATATTAGGGTGTCTTTGGTAAATGCGTTTCGTAAAAAAAAAAAAAAAAGCATAAGTTTTAGTGGGGTATATCAATTAGTATCAGGCCTTTATTGTCAAACATCTTCATCTGTGCCCTCCCTTCACCTAAGTCAGAAAATATATGCCATCTGGTTAACAACCAATTCCGCTTGTGCTCTATATCCTGTCAACACCTGTTAACTCTGAAATCTTAAGTTACCAAGGATCTCCATATAGCTAAAAACACTATACAGGGGGTGCCCAAAAAATGTATGCACACTTTAAGTATGACGTTCGCTCAAAAGACGGCATTAATCAAATAAATGCTAGCATCACCATGCAACAGGCAGGACAATCAAAGAAAATGGTAGAGTGAACATCATACTACACTGCTACCTTAATTCAACTCAACTTCAAAAATATATACATATATAACATCTCTTAAAATATGCATACTTTTTTTGGTAACCCTGTATTTACGTTCTTAACTAATCTAACATCTCAGAGGCATTTAACACAGTTAAATATTTCATCTAAAAGCCTTTCCTCAATCTCCTTAAAGTCACACATCTTTGTGCCTTATTCAGTTATTTTCTTAAAATAAATATGGCCTGCTTGTGAAAATTTCACTATGTGTTTTCCTAATATTAGAGAGTATTCTAAACAAAACAAAGTTATTGCTTTAGGAACTTAATATACTTTTGAGAAGTATTAAATCAACATTTAATTTATAAATCTAATTTTTGAAATAATTTAAAAATTTTTACGGTTTTAATCATTCACATTACTCAAAGGAAATACATGTCTATTACAAAAGAATAACTCATAAAATTATCCTGAGTTAAACGATCGACTTCTGTATCAACTGAAACATTATTTAAAAACTAATGAAAGGCAAAAAACAAAACCACAAATTCATCAACCACTTTTTAAAAACTATTTTTAGTAAGATATGGTTGCTAATTACACTGTTTCAATATTTTGGATTCAATAATCAACACATCAGTGTTCTCACACAAAACATGTGATGCATAAGTATTTTTGTCAGCAATAATAAATGTTAAATAAACAATCTAAGGCAATCTTTTAAAAGACTTTGAAATATTAGTAAGAATCCTTGTTCTCAAAAAGCTTACAACCTTGCATTAGGAGATACCAATAAATAACTACACTAATGGGCACAATATCTTAAAATACAGAAGGAAGAAACAAAGCACAGTGAAAGAAAAGTTAATTAGGCCAGGCCCAGTGGCTCAGCCTGTAATCCCAGCACTTCAGGAGGCCGAGGCGAGTGGATTGCCCAAGCCCGGGGTTCGAGACCAGCCCAGGCAACTTGGTGAGACCTCATCTCTACAATAAAATAAAAAATAGACAGGCGTGGTAGCACACGTCTGTAGTTCCTGCTACTTGGAAGGCTGAGGCAGAAGGATCGCTGGAACCCAGAAAGCCGACGCTGGGGTGACCGTGAGAGTGCGTGCCATTGCACCCCAGCCTGGGCGAAGAAGTGAGACTCCAACTCAAAAAAACAAAAAACAAAACAAAAAGTTAATTAAAAGGCAGGACATGTGCCGGGTTCGGTGGCTCAGCCTGTAATCCCAGCGCTTTGGGAGGTTGAGGTAAGTGGATTGCCTGAGCCCACGGGTTTGAGACCTGCCTGGGCAACTTGGTGAGACCTCATCTCTACAATAAAATTTTAAAAAATTAGCTGGGCATGGTAGCGCATGCCTGTAGTTCCAGCTACTTGGAAGGCTGAGGCAGAAGGATCGCCAGAGCCCAGCAGGTCGAGGCTGCGGTGGCCAGGAGCAAGCCACTGCACTCCAGTCTGGATGACATAATGAGACTCCAACTTAAAAAAAAAAAAAGGCAGGACATGAAGAGTGCTCTAAAAAAGAATAGGTTTCAATTCGCCTATCAAATTTAAGGTTGTCTACAAGATTATGTTAAGAGAGATTCTGGGGTAGATCTATGTTCAATAGAAAAGAATATGATTTTTAGCAGAGCTTATCTGGAGAGGGGAGTGGCAGTATACATATGTCCTTTATCCAAAAAATTGAACATATCTGAATAAGTGGAAAAGAGATAAACATCATTCCAAATAAGAAAAATAGTTAACTGTTCAGAATACAACATAATGTTTTAGAGAACAAGACCAGTCCAGTTAAAACACAAAATTTTGTCAGGGAATATCTGAAGATAAAACCTGAGTATGGGGAAGGTCAAACTGAAGGCCAGGCTACTAGGAACACATTGTTTTCAGTAATTTTCAATACAGAATTCAGTCATATAGCCAGGCATGGTGAAGGATGCCTGTAGTCTCAGCTACTCAAGAGGCTGAGGTGGGAGGATTGCTGGAGCCCAGGAGTTCTAGATCAGCCTGGATTATAGTGAGCTCCCATCTCAAAAAAAAAAAACAACAAAATTAAATCATATCAGAAAGTGCAAAAGACAATCCCTTGGTGTATGAGAAGCAAACGTTTCCAACTTATGTTATCTAAAGAAAATTAAGTTTCACTATTATTTAACATATACACTCAGTTCATATGTCAACCAATCAGGTATCACAAGCAGTGAATGAGATATCCTAAGGGTAGAGACAAAGTAATACACAGTGAAATTGAGAGAGGTACTTTCATTTCAGTATATTGTAGTTTATTATCACCAATTGAATGAGTTTGCATATTTACATACTGTATTATTTGATTTTAATTAACTTCTCACAAAAAGATTCCAGCAAAGAACCCGCTAATTAAAAAGTCCTACCAGCCGGGCTCGGTGGCTCAGCCTATAATCCCAGCACTTTGGAAGGCTGAGGTGAGTGGATTGCCTGAGCCCGTGGGTTCGAGACCCGCCTGGGCAATTTGGTGAGACCACATCTCTACAATAAAATTTTTAAAAATTAGCTGAGCGTGGTAGTGCACGCCTGTAGTTCCAGCTACTTGGAAGGCTGAGGCGGAAGGATCGCCAGAGCCCAGGAGGTCGAGACTGCGGTGACTGGGAGCGGCCACTGCACTCCAGTCTGGGCGACAGAGTGAGACTCCAACTCAAAAAAAAAAGAAAAAGTCCTACCAATGATAGAAACACAAGCAACAAGAAAAAAGAACTGATATTCTCCTACTCCAAGTATGAGTTTATCAATCATGAGATTAAAAACTGACAGTATAGTTAGATCTGACATATTCATCAACACTACTTCTCCCTTGGAAAACAGTTACAAGTGACTATTTTTTTTTTTGGTGAGAGAAAAGGGTTGTATTTTTAAGTAATAATAATAATAATAATAATAATAATAAAGACAAAGGCCTAGCATGGTGGCTTGTGCCTGTATTCCCAGCACTTTGGGAGACTGAGGCAAGAAATGCCCTGACCCCAGGGGTTCAAAACCAACCTGGACAACATGGCAAGATCTCGTTTCTACAATAAACCAAAAAATTAGCTGGGCGTGGTGGCGCTTGCGTGTTGTCTGAGCTACCTGGAAGGCTGAGGCAAAAGGATCATCTGAGCCCAGCAGGTTGAGGGTGAGGTAGCCATGAGCGTGCCACACTGCACTCCAGCCTGGGTGACCGAGTGAGACTCCAAATTAAAAAAAAAAACAAAAAAACAGTAAGGGAGAGAAATCTTTCTTTCTTTTTTTGAGTTGGAATCTCACTCTGTTGCCCAGGCTGGAGTGCGGTGGCACACTCACTGCCATCCCAGTGTCGATCTGCTGGCTCAGCTCAGACGATCCTTCTGCCTCAGCCTTCCAAGTATCAGGAACTACAGTTGCATGTTATCACACCCGGCTAATTTTTTAGTTATTGTAGAAACGAGATCTCACCAATTTGTCTGGGCTGGTCTCGAACCTGCAGCTTCAGGCAATCCACTCGCCTCAGCCTCCCAAAGTACTGGGATTACTGGCTGAGCTACTAAGCCCGGTCGAAAATCTTTCAAAGACATATCATTTGTTCTCTACCAGGTGTATAAGATTACAATAAACAAACTCACTGTCTTCGTGTCTTGGGAAGAAATCCTACCATTTCCATGGCCAGTTGTAAGCGTTCAAAATCATGCCTCAAATCTTCTCCCTCCACTGTGAAGCAATCCTGCTTATTAAAAATAAAGAGAAAAAACCAGGATTAC
Source organism: Cephalopachus bancanus (assembly GCA_027257055.1). Classification (NCBI taxonomy): domain Eukaryota; kingdom Metazoa; phylum Chordata; class Mammalia; order Primates; family Tarsiidae; genus Cephalopachus; species Cephalopachus bancanus. The sequence goes on along the minus strand of JAPVLO010000288.1, from coordinate 345,832 downwards.
CTACTAAAAAATGTGGGCCATTCAGAAACAAAGAATTTAAGATAAGTACTCCTATGTGTAAGTGCAAATTAGACATGATGGAATATTTAGACATAGCCAAATCCATTAGACTTTGTATTTTACTTCAGGCATGCAAACCGAAAACACATACCTACCAAAATATCAGTCACTTACCTTTTTCTCCCTTTCACAATCACCAAGGCAAGGATCTCAAAAAGTAACTTAAGTAAGCAGTACTTATAAAGTATGCTGACACAAAGTTTGATTTTAAGTAGTTCTAAGGAGTTTTGGAAATTCAAAGCATCTAAGTGAGCTCAATTCCACAAGCAAATGTTATTTATTCAACAAATATTTAACGAGTGACTGCATGGGTAGCACTGAATAAAATCCTAGTAACACAAAAGTAAATTTTAGAAGAGGCAGTACTTTAGTTGAGAAGTAGAGCCTAGGTTTATGAATATAAAGAGGTTTATATTATATCTGTCTTAGATATATAAATAGTTGCTAGTGAAATAATATAGACAACATGATACTCAGGGAAAGAAAGAAGTATATGTGAAAGTATAAAAACATTCAGAAAAAACACACCACATGGATCAGTAAAAATAGTTGTGAATAGCCAGATAAGGTAACATGTGACTATAGCCCCAGCTACTTGAGAGGCTGAGATGGGAAGACTACTTGAACCCAGGAGTCTGAGACCAGCTTGAGTAACACAAACCAAACCCATTGGAAAGTGGGGGGGGGGGTTGTGGAGTACCAGATTCTAAAAAATACTACTTTTTGGATTGACAGTATTGGGAAACTGTGGAAGGACGTGGGGGGGGGAGGTGGGATTGATAGTAGTGGAAATCTGGGGAAGGGGGACACACCTCATCAACAAGAATACCTGCACAGTGAATATTTGTATACCTAACCCTGAAATGTACCCCACAATTTTAAAATTAAAAAATGTTTAAAGTTAAAAAATTTTAAATTAAAAAAAATAATAATAACTATCCACATAAGGGATTCTCATATACCTCAAGTTTTGAGAACTAATTAAACTATGTCACTCTAAAAAAAAAAATACACTTTTTTAGCATTAAACCTTGCATTACAGTTCTCAAAATAGTCAAACAATAACATGGTAGACATACTCTAAATCTTTAGAACAATAAGTGAGTAGTTAAATTCCTTTACTGTATGTTCTCACAGTCCCTTGGACTTTCAAAAACCACCTCACATTTGTATTTACTTTTTTAATGTCTATCTTCCTAGGAAATGGTCCATAAAGTACTCAATGAACTATATGAACTGCTACTGTCTTTTTCACTGCAGATCTGCAGCACGAAGTCAGTGCTAAGAACAAGTCATCACTGAAGTAAACATATAACTACTGAATGATACATAAATACAAATTGAGTGAAATAGTCCTTTTTGAGAAATAAAGTACTTATTTATTTTTTGAAAATATTTAATGAATATCTACTATATGTACAAAAAATGTTTTGGATAGTGTAAGAATAAGTTAATGACTAGATCTAAATATAAAGTCTAAAATTAAGTTTAAAAATTTAGATGCTGTTTTTAAAAGCATTTAAATTTTAAAAGTTTTAAAAGTATTTAAAATGTTTAAAGTTTAAATGCTATTAACAATATTTTCCTTCTCTAGATAGAAAGGTATACATGCATAATTTTAAATTTTAAATTCAGTACAAATTCTGAAAACCCAGCCGGGCTCGGTGGCTCAGCCTGTAATCCCGCGCCTTTGGGAGGCTGAGGTGAGTGGATTGCCTGAGCCCGCGGGTTCGAGACCCGCCTGGGCAGCGAGACCTCATCTCTACAATAAATCAAAAAATCAGCCGGGCGTGGTAGCGCATGCCTGTAATTCCAGCTACTTGGAAGGCTGAGGCGGAAGGATCGCCGGAGCCCAGCAGGTCGAGGCTGCGGTGGCCGGTAGCGGCCACTGCACTCTAGTCTGGGCGACAGAGTGAGACTCCAACTCAAAAAAAAAAAAAAAAAAAACAAATTCTGAAAACCCTATGCATTTAGTTTTCTAACTAAAATTTGTGGTAACTTTAAAGACATATTCTACGGGCATGTCAATGTTCTTCTCACTAAAATAAATTTTTTAACACATTCTTCTTTTACCTCTAGCAAAACTTTCTTTCTTTTTTCTTTTTTCTTGAGTTGGAGTCTCACTCTGTCAACCAGACTGGAGTGCAGTGGCTGCTCCCGGCCACCGCAGCCTCGACCTGCTGGGCTCCGGTGATCCTTCCGACTCAGCCTTCCAAGTAGCTGGAATTACAGGCATGTGCTACCATGCCCGGCTGATTTTTTTGATTTATTGTAGAGGTGAGGTCTCGCTGCCCAGGCGGGTCTCGAACCCGCGGGCTCAGGCAATCCACTCACCTCAGCCTCCCAAAGGCGTGGGATTACAGGCTGAGCCACAGAGCCCGGCACAAAACTTCCTTTAAAAGCTCTCTTGCTTCTCTTTCCCCCAAACCACAGTTCATTCATTTTATGATTCAGTAAACATTTTTTATAACAAACAAATGGGAAAAAAACATATGCCTCCACGTGTGGAAATTCAGTGACAGAGTAATGATTCTTATACAACTAATAGTGTTTTTATCTGCCCCAAAAGTGAATGAAACAAGTGATGTATCTAAAATACCAGGAAAGTACAGTGAAAGAGGCACTAAAATATAAATATATATTTGCTGTTATCCTTAATCAAATGTTTTTCAGAAATACAAAGTGTGGTCTCAGTGAACATCAAAATCATAATTTTTAAAAATGGAACTGATTCCCTTATCTATTTTCTCTGTTGACAACTATGGAAGAAAAAAACTAAGAATAGATTAAATCTACCAGCCCAGAAACACCCTTATGTTAATCTGGACCCCACTGGAAGCAGACCTTGATCCAGACCAAGATTAAAATACAAGTAGTAGGGAAAATAAAAGAAGAAAGAAAAACTAGACTATATAGGGTACACTGTGGAAATATCTACTACAGTGAATAAAAATAAGTTTAATTCCAAGGTTATCTTTGGTAAACAAATAAAACCCAGAGAGGTGAGGGAACTGCAGTGTTTATATACCATCTCCCATAGGCCATTGATTGAAGACTTCTAAAGATAAGGGCAGGAGGCTGTTAATTCCCAGTTCACTTCTGGATGGCACAAAGGCCTTTTGGGGTTCTGGAAAAAAAGCCTTCAGGCACCAAGATACATACAGGTCAACCACAGAACAACGAAATGGATGAGTTAACCATCAACTATTACAATCCCTTCCACTGAAAGAACACAGCTGATTTTTCTGTCTAGCTCTGCACAAGTTCGTCTTACTTGACAGCATGCTGCTGCACACCCCAACAAACACACCCCAACAAACACACCAAAATGCTCTTTCATGCTGTCAGGCCCCTGCAGGCCTTTGTATGGGATGAAGAGAACCCTTTCTCATTTATCAGTACCTAGGATAAGCCTAGCATGTAGTAGGCACTTAATGTGTGTGAAAGAGAGAAAATAAAAAGGTAGAGTCAAATTAGATATTTGTTTCTGTTGTTTATACTTCTTAAAATTGTGCTTGAAAAATTATACTCTTTATAACTACCAATGTATAGTACAGGAAATAAATCCGGACAATTGACTTTGAAGGTTAGTAAAGATGATAGATAGAGATCACTTAAGAAAAAAGAATAGGCCAAGCACAGTGGCTCAAGTCTGTAATCTCAGCACTTTGGGAGGCCGAGGTAAGAGAACTGTCTGAGCTCAGGGGTTCAAGACCAGCCTGGGCAACTTGGTGAGATCTCCTCTCCACAATAAATCAAAAAATTAGCCGGGCATGGCAGCGCACGCCAGTAGTTCCCTCTGCTTGGAAGGATCAATGGAGCCTAGCAGGTGAATGCTGGGGTGGCCGTGAGCATGCTACTGCACTCCAGCCTGGGCAACAGAGTGACACTTTGACTCAAAAAAAAAAAGGATATAGAGAACATTGGCTTGGCTAGAATTCCAGTCACGCTATTAACTGGCTTTACCACCATGGGAGCAACAGGCCTAATTTCTGAGCCAACGTTGCTTTTTTTTTTTTGAGTTGGAGTCTCACTCTGTTGCCCAGACTGGAGTGCAGTGGCTGCTCCCGGCCACCGCAGCCTCGACCTGCTGGGCTCCAGCGATCCTTCCGCCTCAGCCTTCCAAGTAGCCGGAATTACAGGCATGCACTACCACGCCTGGCTGATTTTTTGATTTATCGCAGAGATGAGGTCTCGCTGCCCAGGCGGGTCTCGAACCCGCGGGCTCAGGCAATCCTCTCACCTCAGCCTCCCAAAGGCGCAGGATTACAGGCTGAGCCACCGAGCCCGGCTTCAACGTTGCTTTTTATGTGAAAGGTAATCATACTATCACAAGGGGTTTTATAAGGATCAAATATAATATGGAGGTTACGTGCTTTTTAAATAGAAAAATCTATGCAGAAAAAGTTGTACAGCATGCAAAGACATCCTGTTAGACTGGCAGAGGCTAAGAAATAAAGCCAGAAAAACCACGTGTAAGGATATGACCACAAACTTACAAACTGAGAGGTGGAATATGGCAATAGAAGCCTTTATGCTGTAGAAATACTTAAACCAGAATGAATAAAAACATTATGGTTTCAAAGGAGCCTGCCCCTCAGAATCCCTGAAAGCACTGCAGCAGGTCTACCTCATGGGAAATGAGCTACCAGATATTTATAGATGTTTGGACTCTTGTAATAGTGACCAAGGTTGGAGCTGCGTCTCCACAGGATATTAGAGGTCAAATCCCTCTGCAACATGGTGGACATGACAATGTCCTGAGACTCACTGGTAACTATAGTGAAAACCCTACCTGATAGGTGGACGCTAAAAGTCTTGGTTCAGATAAATAAAAGAATTAGGTGAAACTGATCCTTTACATTAAAGTTACTCAGACCAACTTTAAGCACAACTACAGCAGTCATCAGTGAATATATTACCAGTATTTAATTCATCCTCCATATTTTATAACTGAAGAAACAAAGGCTGAGATGTTGTTAGCCACAGCAACAGAAATAAGAATAACTTATATTTGAATAGATTTTTACTATATGAAGAAGGTAAATTAGTACTTAATACTAATTACAACTAATACTAAATATCTTCTACATATCAGACACCATGACTGTTACTCAATATGTATAATCTCACTAAAGCTTTAAAACACAGGGAATAATTATATGTACATGTATAGGTGAGAAAACAGATTTATATGTTAAATAACTTCCAAAGGTCAAATATTTTGTAAGTAACAAATCTAGCTAAACTAGAATCTATCCAGTTCCAAATCCTTCCACGCAACACTACTATGCAACACTACTGTTTGAGCTTATTTTATAGGATAACCCTTACGTGAAGTTAAATCACCACACAAGGGCAACAAAAGATCCCTTATAAAAAGCAATTATCTTACTACAGGTCTCCTTGGGACCATTTATGCAATTTCATAAAATATATAAGTAATGCAGCACAACAGAACAGCCCTATAAGAACCCTAATTATAATGCTAGTTACAAAAGTTCTAATAACTCAAAGTTTAAATTGTCCTCAAACATACTATGAGAAAAAGCTAACAGGAAATAATAAACCAAAGGATTCTAAGACTGCTTGCTTTTATTAATGAGTATGAGAAAAAATAAAAATTAATCATATTTCAAACTATCACAGATATAAAAGTACAATAAACAAATAATGATGGTAAATATAATATTAAGGGAATAGGAGATTACAGCTACAAAGTTCTTCTAAAGGGAAAAGATGAGTAATGATTATTTTGGTGACAGCAGCAATGGTGGTAACAACATTTATTGTGTACTTATTACACATTACATACTCCATCAAGCTTTATAAGCACTGCCTAATTGAATACTCTTAAAACTTGAAGACCATTAATTAGAGGATGGGAACAAAACAAATAAGTGACACACTGTGGATCTCAAAACTACTAAGTGAATGAGCCAGTATTCAAGTCAGGTCAATCTACTTCAAGAGCACAAATTCTTAAGTATCACTTAGACTGTCTCAGAACAATAGTGGGTCAGTTCATAATTTCACTGCAAGCTCAAAACAGGCGATCAAGCCTTCAATTTGCAGTATGAGTCTGTAGTCCCCTACCTGATTTCCAATGGGGCATGGTCACTTGGTATAGTATGTGAACCAGGAAAAGGAAGAGCTTCTTAAGAACATCAAAGCAACTTAAAATTTTCTATTAAAATGTAACAGAATATATACATTTAAATGTCAAATGTTTATTCTCCGAAATATTAAATCTGAACCCAAAATTACTTGATTATGAAATGGTAATACAATTAAACCTTGTCTAAAGAAAAAAATTATTACCCATATATACGAATCCTTCTCAACTCTGAAATATATTAGTTTTGCAATTAGTTGAGTTTATAATCACATGCAGTGAGAATCAAAGTTGTGAGCCCTTAAAGCAAGGCCTAAGACATGTTTCCAGGAAGAATGTTTAATAAATTAATTCATTAGTTAATTAATATATAGGCAGACGCGTGTGTGTTTTCAGGCTTTTATATCTAACTTAATTGTAAACCTAAGGAAAATAAAAATATTTTCTGTGCTCTTTGGGTAGTTACAAATTTGTTCTTAATAATTGTAACAAATAAAACTAAATTTGGCCCGGCATGGTGGTTCATGCCTATAATCCCAACACTATGGGAGACTGAGGCAAGAGGATCACCTGACACCAGGAGTGCAACACCAGCCTGGGCAACACAGCAAGACTTCTCTTTTACTAATTAAAAAAAATAATAATAACAGGATAGGTGCAATGGCTCACACCTGTAATCCCAACACTTGGGAATACGAGACGAGGATTGTATGAGGCCAGGAGTTCAAGACCCACCTAGGCAACATAGTGAGACCTCGTCTCTACAAAAAAATCTAAAAATAAGCTGGGCACGGTGGCACATGCCTGTAGTCCAGCTACTCAGGAGGCTGAGACAGAAGTATCACCTGAGACTAGGAGGTTGAGGGAGTAATGAGCTATGATCGTATCACTGTACTCCAGCCTGCATAACAGTGAGACTCTGACTCAAAATAATAATAATAATAATAATAATAATAATAATAATAATAATAGATTTTTGTAAAGAATTCAAGCCAAATTTACCTATTCATTTTATATAACATCATATAACCCCTTTAATCACTCAATTTAAAACATAACAATAATCTTATTTACAAAAATTTCAATACTTAGTTTTTAGAAAATTTTATTAAGGCTATATAGCCTCTTGCTATATAAGAAAAAATATATATGCACTCATTGTGTTAAAAAAAAAACAACCACTGACATATGAAACAGAAAGAATGTAATTTTAAAAAATAAATAATAATTACTAATATTATGTGGGTAATGAAACTACTAAAAAACAATTTAAAAAATAAATATCAGAGGGAAAAAACTATAGCTCATACAGAGCCACATCAATACTGAATAAGGAATGCAATCAATTTATTGTTTGTCAAAATAAATATCAAATGTGGACTAAACAGTACCAACAAGAAAATATTTTAAAAAGTGAAATAACTGGTTTTTAATCAACAAACCATACAAAATAAAAATCAATCATTCAAAGAAATTACACACTGATTTATCTTGTTTCCTAGGCGTCCTTGTATTTCACCTGATTTTCATTCTGACTAAGTCTTGAGATGGATGCAAATGAGCAATGGGAGGACCCTTTAACAGGAACACAGAATATTTAGGTACTTGTACTGACCGGCTCAGAGTCATAGCAATAATCATCCCAGCTCTGTCTGAGGGGTTTCTTTGTTATCTGAAAGTAAGGTAGATTAGTTAGGGAGAAGTAACAGTTATCACGCTTTTCTAATGATCTGTTAGATGAAGTGTGTAGGTAGTAACTGCTGTTATCCAACGAAAAGTTATTTTGTATAGCAGCATATAAGAAATAAGTAAATACTCAAATTCTGGGAGATCATATACTATTCTGCCAAACCCATACATGCCATTGCCCAGTGACTGAAAGTTATATTAACTGCTGAGTCCCATATCTTGTGAATACTAACAGTATGACAAAAATATGTTATGGCCATTAACTGCAAAAATATCCAAGATAAAAAAACCACAAAACTCTGGACTTCTCTAATACTAACAACTATCAGCTCATTTATGGGAGATTACTACGTTATAAAAAACATATTTAATCACCCAAATATAATGCAAATAGTTTAAACAAAGGAAGAAAAAACTCAAAAGTCAAATTAGTAATTTTTAAAAATCTATTTAATCTACCTAGTAATGGGTAGCATTGCATCAGAAAGTGATAATTTTGAATAACTTTGAAATTCTCAATATTCTAATACAAAGTCAAATTTGTTTACATTAATATATGTAATGACGAAATTAAGAAATAGTAGTTACACAGCACACAATCTACCTTGGGAAAAGTTTAAGGTGCTATTTTCATAACCCTAAATGCACACTATAATCTTTGAGCCACCATCCAAAATGTAAATTTGCTGACAAAATCTGCATAATATTTGTATTATATTTTTAACTGCCATCAAGGAATTTCTTTCCATAGACATTACATCTTGCCACAAACAACTAAAAAATAAAGGAAGACAATTTATTAAATGATCTATCATAATAAGTTCATTAATACTGGCTTTAGAATTTTTGTTCATATAGGAATAATAAAATTAGAGAAACAAATATAATGAAAAGTTGTGAGAATTACTCCTTACTGTGAAAGTTTAGGGGTCATTTGATTTTGATGAATTTCATACTGAATGTTTAAGAAGACTGTTCACCGAATTAGAAAAATAGTCACACTGTAAGTCAGTATCATAATAGCACGCAAAGGGGTATGTGTGTTAGACTTCGAAACATGCAAATCAAGTTTCAAGCAAAGGACAAGCATTAATCATAAGTAACAACATCTTGTGGCTTATAAAAGGTAAGCACTTTGGTGTAAGTAAACCATTTTTCTTTATGGAAGTACCAATAAACAAACAGTTTATTATTATTTTCTCAAGAAGTCTCAAAAAACCCAAAAAGCATATCTATAATCTTTTAACATTTATATAAAGGTGGTAATAATTTTTTAATCTGAAAACTGTATCCTTAAATTTTTAGATTACATGTATGAAAATGCTAGCTAATATCCATTACTAGACTTGGGAAAGAAAGTACTAGGAAAAAAAGCCTTTTTCAGGAGCTAAAATGTGATAATGTTCTACTCTTCAAAATGCTTTTTATAAACTCTCACCTGATTGAGATAATGATATTCCTCTGGTTGTTTAAGGTGGAATGCTGATCTCTCTTCTTCACTTGCTCCTGCCAGGAGGTAATAGAATACATGATAGTTCCTGTTGGAAACAAAGAAATATGGCTTTATAAGGAGATGATTTATGGTTATCATTTAAAAGGGACAAAAAGCAAACAGTGATTAGTAAAATGTATCAGCTTTGCTTCATTTCTTAACATAAAAGTGATCAATTCAAAATTAAATATCACTACAAAATAGTATGTTTTTGATGCGGAATACAAAAGAGAGATGAAAACAGCAAACAAAGTTAGGATCTCTGAAAATTCCTCCACCAACTGGGCTTGGTGGCTCAGTCTGTATGCAATCCCAGCACTTTGGGAGGGCAAGGCGAGTGAATTGCCTGAGCCAGGCAACTTGGCAAGACCTTGTCTCTACAATAAATCAAAAAACTAGCCGGATGTGGTAGCGCACACACGTAGTTCTTGCTACTTGGAAGGGGAAGGCTGAGGCGGAAAGATCGCCAGAGCCCAGCCGATGGAGGCTGCGGTGGCCAGAAGTGTGCCACTGCCCTCCAGTCTGGGCAACAGAGTGGGACTCAAAAAAAAGAAAAAGAAAATTCTTCCATCAAACCAATGAGAAACATGGCCAATCTATTAGATTTAACTTTTTCAGAACTGCAGAAATTAAGCAAAAGTAGGCAACACCCTTGGGTCTCAGGTCCCCTTCCACTGTGGGAGCTTTACTGTCCTCTCTATAAATCTTGCTTTCTAAAAAAAAGAAAGAAAGAAATTAAGCAAAAGCTTGCAGCAACCCAGAGTGTTTACTCCAGAAAAACAGCTGACTCTCAATAAAAACAGCTTTGTGGGGGTGTTTTTTTTTGTTTGCTTTTTAGTTGGAGTCTCACTCTATCGCCGAGGCTGGGGTGCAGTGGCACGCTCACGGTCACTGCAGCCTCGACCTGCTGGGCTCACACGATCCTGCTGCCTCTGTCTTCCAAGTAGCTGAAACCACAGGTATGTGCCATCATGCCCAGCTGATTTTTTAAATTTATTTATTGTAGAGATGAGGTCTAGCCATGTTGCTCAGGCGGGTCTTGAACTCCTGAGCTCAGGTAATCCTCTCGCCTCAGCCTCCCAATGAGCCAGGATTACAGGCGTGAGCCACCATGCCTGGCTTGTGGTGTTTTAACCTACCCTATTCTATCACTTGTTCATCAATCCCACAGTAGCCCTGAAAATCAACAGCTTGCAATCACAGTGGACACCAGAAGCCTTACCAGAAAGATCAGAACAGGGTTCAAACTTGTTCAAAGCCTCATTCCCTAGGAAATACCATTATTTGAACTGCCTGGTGGTTCCCTGGAAGAAGCCACATTCAAAACTGACTTTACATGATCTGAATCAGAATTTGGACAAGGCAAAAATCCTTTCCCCAGAGGCATCTGTAGAAAACAATTTAGGCAACTATTGAACAGTCTGCTGCCTGAAGTGGGAGATAAATATTGAGGCAAACGATAGATTGACTAAAAAACTGAAAAGGAAAAGTTGGTGAATGTGACCTTACATGGGCTTTGAAAAGCTCCAATAAATTTCCTGGAAATCAGGCTGGGCTCTGTGGCTGTCTGTAATCCTGTACTTTGGGAGGCCGAGATGAGAGGATTACCTGAGCCCGCAGGTTCAAGACCAGCCCAGGCAACTTGGCAAGACCTCATCTTTACAATAAAAAAAATAGCCAGGTGTGGTAGCACGCATCTGTAGTTCTGGTTACTTGGAAGTCTGAGGCGGAAGGATCACTGGAGCCCAGCAAGTCAACGCTGGGGTGGCCATGAGTGTGCCACTGCACTCTAGCCAGGTGACGGAGTGAGACTCCAATTGGAAAAAAAAACAAAACTTCCTGGAAATCTAGAAGGCCATATGCATGCATGAGATTGTGCACATGCCCAGGGTTGAATGTGATCTCAAAAATAACCAGATGAAGTACTAAACTCCCAACTCTGGCTAATTTTGAAGGTCTGCACAAAGTAGAAGTAAAGGCTAAGACAGACTTGCAAAATGCCTACTTGAGTATTGAAGGCATGGCTCAATGTACGTAGAGAGTACAATGGCAAAGACTAGGAGACTTACTATTTCTAAGCATTTAAAGCAAGCTCTGTCCAATCATTACCTGAAAACTAAGCTAAACAATCAGATACTTCTTTGACCACACTAAAAAAAGAATATAGATGTTATAAAAGTAGTTTGGAAAAGTCACAAAATAATCAAATAGCATGAATAAAAACAACAATCACAAAACCTGGGAGAGGAAAAACTCATTTCCAGAGTTCCCCAAATTATATTTTTTAAATGTTCAGTTTTCAACAAAAAAGCATGAAACATGCAAAGAAACAAGAAAGTGTAGCCCTTAAAAAGAAGAAAAAACAATCACTGGTAATCATTCCTGAAATACCCTAGACATTAGATTTACCAGACAAGATTTTAATTAGCTATTTTAAATATGTTCAAAGACCTAAAGGAAGTCATATTCAATGAACTAAAGAAAAGTATGAGAACACTGTGTCACCAAATAGAGACTATCAGTAAATATATAGGGCTTACAAGAAAACATCAACAAGAAATTCTGAAAAATATAACTGAAATTAAAAAGTGTCTAGAAGAGCTTAGCAGCAGATAAGAATGGGTAGAAGAAAGAACAAGTGAGCCTGAAGAATCAACAAACTTGAAGATAGGTCAACTGAATCTAGTCTGAGAATGAAAAGTAAAACAAATGAAGGATAATGAACGGAGCCTCAGAGAACTGTGCAACACCATTAAAAAGATCAATACATGCATAATGAGATTCCAAGAGGAGACCATAAAAAGGGACATAAAAAATATTTTAAAAATAATTACCAAAAATGTTCCAAATTGATGGAAAACGTTAATCTGCACAACCAAGAAACTCAATGAACTCTAAGAAGGATAAACTCAAAGAGAGTCACAACTAGACAAAGCAAAACTGTTGAAAGATGAGGACAAAGAAAGAATTTTGAAAGCTCCAAAAGGGAAATGCCTCATCAAGGGATCCTAATATAAGATTAGCAGTTGATTTCTCATCAAGAACCACGGCAGAGATAACGTATTCAAAATGTTGACAGGAAACAAAATGTGAATCAAGAAGTATATATCCAGCAACACTATCTTTAAAATTAAAGGAGAAATTAAGACATTCCCAGATAAACAAAAACTAAGAGACTTCCTCACTAGCAGATGGAACCTACAAGAAATATTAAATGAAGTTTTTCTGGCTGAAATAAAATGACACTAGACAAAACTCAACTAAGGAACACTGGTAGGAGGAACTACATAGGTAAATATAAAATATAGCATAAATTTATTTTTATTTATAACACTTTTTTCTTCCTATTAGATTTGAAAAACTGCATAAAGCAATCATTATTAATCTGTACTGATGGATACACCATTGTAAAGATTTACATGACAATAACAACAGCACAAAGGAGCAGGAAAGGAACAGAACAACACAGAAGCAAAGTTTTTTGTATACCGCCAAAATTAAATTGTCATTAATCCAAACTACACTACTATAAATTAAGATACTAACTACAGTCCTCGGGGCAACTACTAAAAATAAACTAAAAAATAATAAAAGAAATGCCAACAAAAGTAAAATTGTACACTAGAAAATATCATTTAACACAAAAGGCAGAAATAGGAAAATAGAGATACAAAAACATCATAACACATATAGAAAACAAATAACAAAATGATATTCATAAATCCTACCTTATTAATAATTACATTAAGTATAAATGGTTAAATGCTGTAATCCAAAGGCAGATAACTAGTAGAATGGATAAGAACAAAACATATGACCCAACTACATGGTGTCTATAAGACAAAAGCTTTGGATTGAAAGACACTAATAGGTTAAAAATAAAAAGATGGGAAAAGATACCATGCAAACAGTAACCAAAGAAAGCTGGAATATCTATACCAATATCAGATAAAACACACTTTAACACAAAAAAATTGCTCCTAGAGCCAAAGAAGGTAATTTTATAATAACAAAGGGCCAATCTTTAAATGTGTATGTATCTAACTTTAAATATATATGTATCTAACAACAGAATCTCAAAATATGTGGAGCAAAAAGAACTTGATACAACTAAAGGAAGAAACAAACAATTCAACAAGAATACTAAAAGACTGCAATACCCTACTTTCAATAATAAACAAACCAACTAGACAGAAGATCAACAATGAAAAAGAGGAATTGAAAATTACTGCATACCAACTAAACCTAACATATATCTACAAAACACTCCAGCCAACAACAGGAGGATATACATTTTTTCAAGTCCACATGGAACATTATCCAGGACAGACCACATGTTAGATAGCAAAATAAGTCTTAATAAATTTGAGGAGACTAATATGACCCTTCAAATACTTAGCAATTAAATAATAAATCAATAACTGAAATTTCCAAAATTCACATATATATATGAAAATTCAACAATATACTCCTAAATAACCAACAGGTTATTTAGCAAAATTAGAAAATACTTTGACACACAAAAACAAAACAAATACACCAAAACACAGAAAACAGCTGAAGCAATGCTCAGAGGGGCTTTATACCTGGTACACTCATGTAAAAAAGAAGAAAAATCTCAAATCAATAATCTAACCATCAACTTTAAGAAACTAGAAAAATGAGCCCTGAACAACAGTCACATTAGCACAAGGGAGGGATGGCAGTCACTGAGCACTGATGGCAGGGGAGGGAGAGAAGGGCAAGGGGCACATGACAACACAAAGGGTACCTGGTCCACGAGGAGTGAGGGCCAGTTAGATGCCCAAACTTCACCTGCATGCAGCCTACTTACGTAGTTAATCCTCCACTTGTACCCCACAACTCTATAATAAAACAAAATAAAAAAGAAACTAGAAAAGAAAAGCAAACTAAACCCAAAAAAAGCAGAAACAAAGAAATAACAAGCATCAGAGCAGAATAAATGAAATGGGAAATGAGGGGGAGGAAAGAACATCAATGAAATCAAAGATTAGCTCTTTGAAAAGATCCACAAAATCAACAAACTTTTATCTGAACTGATGAGACAGATAGATACAGATAGACACAGAAAGAGACAGAGACTCAAATTCAGAAATGAAAGAAGAAGGAACATTACTACCAACCTTGCAGAAATAAAAATATTATAAGGAATACTATAAACAGATTTTTGGCAACGAATTAGACAACCTAGATGAAATGAATAAATTCATAGAAAGATTCAAACTACCAAGTCTCACTAAAGAAGAAACAAAGTCTGAACAGATCTATAATCAAGTGTTTGAATCAGTAATCAAAACTCTACAAAAATAAAAGCTCCGAACCAGATGGCTTTGCTGGTAAATTCTACTAAACACTTAAAAAATTAACCCAAGCCGGGCTCGGTGGCTCAGCCTGTAATCCCGCGCCTTTGGGAGGCTGAGGTGAGTGGATTGCCTGAGCCCGCGGGTTCGAGACCCGCCTGGGCAACTTGGCGAGACCTCATCTCTCCAATAAATCAAAAAATCAGCCGGGCGTGGTAGCGCATGCCTGTAATTCCGGCTACTCGGAAGGCTGAGGCGGAAGGATCGCCGGAGCCCAGCAGGTCGAGGCTGTGGTGGCCGGGAGTGGCCACTGCACTCCAGTCTGGGCGACAGAGTGAGACTTCAACTCAAAAAAAAAAAAATTAACCGAATCCATCACAAACTTTACCAAAAAAAGTATAGGAGAAGAGTTTCCATCTTATTCTATGAACCAGTATTATCTGAGACCAAAACCATCACAAGAAAACAAAATCATCGCATAATAATCTATATGAATATAGACAGTAGAATCCTCAACAAAATATTAGCAAACCAAACCCATGAACATATTATAATATTGTAAAATATATTGTACATATATGACATATTGTAATATACATAACTATAACATAGTAGTATATATATAAACACCTGCAAGTCAAATCCAGCAAGATAACAGAGAATCAGTTTTTAAGCTCTGGATCTTCAATTCTCATTCATTCTCAAAAACCATGGAAATAAGGCTTATATCCTCTCCATGTCACTAAAACGTGTCAGAAAAAATTACTAGTAACGTAGTACCACTGTCTGATGAATCCTGCAAGTGTTTATGAAGCTATTCTCTTCCTGAAATTCTATTCCCTTTGTGTTAAAACACCTCTAATTCAGATATCCTATTGCTTCTCTAGACACACACACACACACACACACACACACACTAACAAGAAAAGCCTAAGTTCTAGTACTCATCTTGCCAGTAATCCATTATGGTAAAGTGAGTTAGTAATTACTGAGTTTTTGTGTTTGCTTTTTTTTTTTTTTAGAAATTGGATAATTTTATTTCCTAAACATTGTCAAATTCACTTTTTAGCCTCATAAGAGGAGTTTTTTTTATATATAAGGATCAAGCTAAGCATTTTATAAATGTTATCTCATTTAATCCTCTCAACCATTCTAGGACAGTTTTTCATCTGTAAAATGGGAATAAATAACAAAGAAGTAGAAGTTAAGTGAGATGCCTAAGGCATATCCAAGATTTGAATGTAGGCCTGTTTAACCTCAAATTCTGGTTCTCAATTATTTTGTCTCACGTAGCATGAAGCAAACCATTAATTTACTTCTCTGATATTTGATTTCTTCATCTGAAGGATACCACATGTCATCTCTAAAGACCCATATACTGTACCTCAAACATTACAGTGGAATTAAGAGCTTTACAGAAAACTTTGCTCAAATTAGAGAACACCAGAAAACGGAAAACAGTCCAAAGATACACTGCTCACAAAGAACAATGAGATACTACTGAAAAGCGATCTTCCTGTTCTAATTGTTTGCCTAGAACTTAGGGCAACGGTTCTACATACTTGATAAAAACCTCCTCCTAGCAGGCTCCAAAAAACTGCAGGGTTCTACCCA
Source organism: Cephalopachus bancanus (assembly GCA_027257055.1). NCBI lineage: Eukaryota > Metazoa > Chordata > Mammalia > Primates > Tarsiidae > Cephalopachus > Cephalopachus bancanus. The sequence continues at coordinate 329,541 of JAPVLO010000288.1, read as the reverse complement.
TGTCAGAAATAGCAATTATAAATAAGGTATGCATGATGTGAACTGAATTAAAGGTCACAATAAACAATGAGCTTAAAAGTTAATCTGCATGTTACAAATGTTAGCCTCATCTAATTACACAAATAAAATATGTACCGTTCATTATGCTCTTGATAGACGAGTCTGGACTTCTCCAGTAGATATTTTTCAACATAAGCACTAAAAAAAAAGTAAAATCAGTTGATATGAATAATAAAGTTTAACACAAAGTAGATAAATATTTATTGAGGGATGTACCAAAGTATAAAAAATATTTGCCAAAACATTTCAAAACATTAACCTTTATGACTGTGTTATAGATACTGTTAGTGTTATCCATGTTAAATTGGCTTGGTCACAAGTCTTGCTTTTTCCTTTCAAAAAGCAAAATAAAGTCAGAAGTTCCAAAGTCAGAAGTTCCAAAGATGGTACACAAGAACCTCCAACATAGACTCAACATTCTTTCTACCCTAATATACTACTACACATCCTTCCAGACATTATACTTTGGTCAGACTATTGAATAAGGAATTAAAGATATACTTTGTTTCTATATATATTCATGCTATTGCCACAACCTAAAATCAATTTATTTAATACCTAATGATTTACTAATGATTTAATGGTATAGCCTATGGCTCCTAGGCTACAAACTTGTACAGCATGTTATTGTAAGGAATACTATAGGCAACTGTAACATGATGGCATTTGTATATCTAAATACAGTAAAAATATGGTATAAAAATCTCATGACTGGCTGGGTGTGGTGGCTCATGTCTGTAATCTCAGCACTTTGGGGGCCAAGGTCAGAGGATCACTTGAGCCCAGGAGTTCAAGATCAGCCTGGGGAACATAGTGAGACCTCATCTCTCCAAAAAAAAAAAAAAAAAAAAAGTTAGCTAGATGTGGTGACACATTTGTCTGTGGTCCCAGTTACTCAGGAGGCTGAGGCAAAAGGCTCACCTGAGCCTAGGAGGTCGACGGTATGGTAAACCGTGATTGTGCCACAGCATTCCAGTCTGGGAGACAGAGTGAGACTTCAACTCAAAACAAACCAACAAAGACAAACTCATGGGACTATTGTAGTATATGTGTCCATTGTTGACTGAAACATAAAACATCATTATGCAGCACATGACCATAGTTAGGTATAGATAGAGAATCAGACAGGCAAGTGGACGAGATCAAGAAGAGCTAATATATTCAGGGCCAGGAGAATGAACTTTATTTATCCTGAAAGTAATAAGAAACTGAATAATCAATTATATTGCTGATAATTTTATTCTTTTTTATCAAGATTGTAGCCTTCAAGTCTTCAATACTTCTTCCCCAAATAGAAACAATCAGCTAAGATCTCACTGGAGAGGGGCTTCTATAATCGGAAATGTAAAAGCTTTAAACTACAGAATCCAAATCACTTAGATCAAACCTTTTAGGGGGTCAAAATCTGACTCTTGAGCTATATTTCTCCCTGTTCTCTCCCACCTCACGTTCTATACTTCAGTCATTCCCAAAACACAGGCTACTCCCCCAAGCATGCTATTTACTCCTGACTGCATTGCTGATGTTCTCCCTTCACCTTCTAATTGCCTAGTCTATTCCCAGTCTCTGTCCTGTAAATTTCATTCCTTCATTAAAATGAAGCTCAAATATACCTTCCTTGCAAATCAATTGCTACTATCACCATCAGTAATTAAAATGTAGTACTTCTTCTGAATTACCATTACCACACCTCTAGTCTAAACTACTTTATTTTTACATTTTATTTATGTATTTGTTTATTTTGGAGACATGGTTTTGCTCTACCACACAAGCTTAAGCACAGTGGCATGATCATAGCTCGCTGCACCCTCAAACTCCTAGGCTCAAATGATCCTCCTGCCTCAGTTTCCCAAACAGTGGGACCACAGGAGTGTGCCACCACCCTTGGTTAATTCTTTAATGTTTTGCAGCAGTGAGGTCTCTCTAAGTGGTCTAGGCTGGTCTTAAACTTCTGGCCTCAAGTAATCTTCCCACTTTGGCCTCCTAAAGTGCTGACAATAGAGGCATGAGGCACCACACTCTAGCCTCTTGTCTAAACTCCCTTATCTGTCTAAAATGAGAGAAAGGAAATGAACATGATCTAATATTTAAAATTCTCACAACCACCCTGCATGGCAAATATTACTGCCCCTATTTTACAAGTGTAGAAACAATGCTCAAAGACATTAAGATCATACTGCTAGTAAAAAGTAAAACTTTGATTTTAACCCAAGTCTGTTTTAACAAAGGCTTATCTTTCAATTACAATTGCCTCACCCACTCCCATATCCCATATCTATGGGAGATATGTTCCAAGATGCCTGCAATCTAAACCAAGGATAGGACTGAACCCAATATATATTATGTTTTTTCCTATATATACATACCTTTGACAAAGTTTAATTTATAAATTAGGCACAGTAAGAGATTAACAACTAATCACGAAATAGAACCAGCTGGGCACAGTAGCTCATGCCTGTAATCCCAGAATTTTTGAAGGCAAGGGCAGGAAGACTGCTTTGAGCCCAGGAGTTCAAGACCAGCCTAGGCAAACAGCAAGATCTCAACCCTACAACAAAATAAAAAAATTAGTAGGGTGTTGTGGCACATGTCTGTAGTCCCAGGTACTTGGGAGACTAAGGCAGAAGGACCACCCAAGCCTGGGATGTTGAGGCTGTGGTAAACATGATCCTGCCACCATAGTCTAGCCTGGGTCACAGCATGAGACCCCAACTCAAAAAAATAGAACAATATATAGTAATAAAATTTATGTGGCCTCTCTCACTGTACTGTACTCACCTAGGTTTTGGTACCTAAAATTGCAGAAGGTGAAACCACAGATATACCAACACACTGCTTTTCCTAATCATCTCACTTTTCTTCCCTCCAATCCATGAGTTATACTTCTATAAGAGTTACCTACCTATAAACTAAGATATAATTATGTTTTTCCTCTACTTCCATTTGATCCTCATACTGAAGTACGTAGGCGTAAGCTGCCATTATGTCTCTCCGGATTGTTTTGTTTTTAATATATCAGCATTAAAAAAAAAGGGATAGGCCAGGTATGGTGACAGATTGCTGTAATCCCAGCACTCTGCGAGGCCAAGGCAAGAGGACTACTTGAGTCCAGGAGTTCAAAACCAGCCCAGACAACATAGCAAGATCTCCTATTTTTTTTAAATAAGTAAATAAAGGGATAGATAAACAAATATGCCAAAATGTTGTCATTGTTGAGCCTGAGTATAAGTCCCTTACACTATTTATTCTCATCTTTTGTACATATTTCAAACTTTTTATAACAAAAATTTAAAAAATCTGCTTTGCAGTATCAAAAGGATGATTACAAACATTAGAGCTTTAGTCACAAAAGATCACTGTGCCTATGCTCTGCAGTCACTGAACTTATTCAACTACACCAACTTCTTATCATAAAATCCCATTTATCCACCAATGCCAACACCTTAATTGATATGATTTCCTACTTCTTCCACTTAGCAAATTTCCAATATCCAACATAAAAATGACCTTTTTTGTGTGAAGTCCTTCAGGCACATAGTTCAATCACTGCACTTACTCATTGACTATAATAATCTTGTCTAAATAAATATCTGTCTTCCCAAAGAGACTATGAGAACTTTAATGCCAGAAAACACACCTACCTCTCATCTTTTTATATCCCCAGCAATTAGTACACTGTGTGGTACTCAAAATGAACTCCTTAAATACTTGCTTAACAAAAGAATAAAAATGTTCAGTATATACTTGTTAACTTGCAAATCAAGAATGTTTTTGCTCACTGATGTAAGAAAAGGTTTAACTTTTTTAATTAGTCATTTAACATATGAAAGCCTAAATTTCATTCATAAAATGGAAAAATAAATGTCTATCATTCCTAATTCACAAAATTTCTTCAGAATCAATAAACATAATAGTAATTTTTCCTTTTTTATTAACCTATATTTTAATTCAAAACATAATAATGCTTTGTAAGTTATAAAACAGTATATACAACTTAACCTGTTATCAACCTCTCCTACAGCACAATCATAAATACTAAGAACAGTCTGACAACTTGACCATATCCAACTTTTATTGGTAAAAGCACCAAACTTTAGCTTTGCAAACATGATTCTTCATAACCAGAAAAGAAATGAGCTATGAAATCTGCCACTGAAAAACTTACTCCTTTTGTTTTCATTGGTTTTGGGGTTCTGGTTGGGAGAGGAAGAATACACATAATATTTTCAGTCAAAATTTTTAAATGTAAATGCAGACATAAAGTAGTAAGACTCACACACAATTAAAATAGCATAAAAAAGAAAAATAGGCTGGGCTCCGTGGCTCAGCCTTTAATCCCAGCACTTTGGGAGCCCATGGGTTTGAGACCAGCCTGGGCAACTTGGCAAGACCTTGTCTCTACCATAAAATCAAAAATTGGCTGGGTATGGTAGCACATGCCTGTAGTTCCAGCTACTTGGAAGGCTGAGACAGAAGGATCGCCAGAGCCCAGCAGATCGACGCTTGGGTGGCCTTGAGTGTGCCACTGCATTCCAGCCTGGGCGACAGAGTGAGACTGCAACTCAAAAAAATGAATGAAAGAAAGAAAGAAAGAAAAGAAAAATAGAGATCAATCCCATGTATTAACAGGAATGCAAAATTCATGAATAAAAATTAGCAAACAACAAACAGAATACAACAACCAATTTATGTCTGTATGTGTATAAATATGTATGTGTGCGCGTGTTGATCAAGTGGGATTCTTTATCTAGGAAGGCAAAAAAAGTTCATTATTGGGGAAAAAATTACAACATTAATAGATTTCAGAAGGAAGACATGCTTTTTTCCATAGATATCAAAAAGGTCTTTGATGAAATTCAATACCCACCTAGAAAAAACAACACAGGAATTCATATGGAAACACAAACGTCCAAGAATAGCCAGAACAATCCTCAGCAAAAAAAAAAAAACAAAGCAGGTGGTATTACATTACCAGACTTCAAACTTTACTATAAAGCTAAAATCATCAAAACAGCGTGGTATTGGTATAGGAACAGGCATATAGATCAATGGAGTAGAATTGAGATTCCAGAAGCAAAACCTCAATTTCTCAACCAACTCATCTTCGACAAAGCCCCCACCACCTACCACTGGGGAGAGGAGAACCTATCCGGTAAATGGTGCTGGCAAAACTGGCTGATCACATGCAGAAGGTTGAAACAGGACCCCTATCTATCCCCATGCACAAAGGTTAACTCCAAATGGATCAGAGACCTAAATGTAAAACCTCAAACCATAAGAACCTTAGAAAAGGAAGGAAATACCCTCATGGAAATCGGAACTGGCATCCAATTCCTGAACAAAACCCGAAACCCACAGGTCATAAGAGAGAAGATAGACAAGTGGGACCTTATTAAACTGACAACCTTCTGCAAAGCCAAAGAAACCATCAAGAGAGCAGGGAGACAGCCTACAGACTGGGAAAAAGTATTTGCCAACTCCAGGTCTGACAAAGGCTTAACATCCTGGATCTACAAGGAACTCAAACGTGCTGAAAAGAAAAATACAAACAATCCCATTATAAAATGGGCAAAAGATATGAACAGGCACTTCACAAAAGAAAACATCCGAGCAGCCAACAAACACATGAAGAAATGCTCAACCTCACTAATCATCAGGGAGATGCAAATCAAAATCACACTGAGATACCACCTAACTCCAGTCAGAATGGCAATTATCAACAACTCAAAAAATAACAACTGCTGGAGAGGGTGTGGTGAAAAGGGAACACTTCTACACTGTTGGTGGGAGAGTAAACTAGTGCAACCTCTGTGGAAAGCAGTGTGGCGATTCCTAAAAGCTCTAAAAATCGACCTTCCATATGATCCCGCAATCCCCCTACTGGGAATATACCCTGAAGAACTCAAATCACTCTATAAAAAAGATACCTGCACACGTATGTTTATCACAGTGTTGTTCACAATAGCAAGAACCTGGAAACAACCATGCTGCCCATCAAAAGAGGACTGGATTAAAAAAATGTGGTACACATACACGATGGAATACTATGCAGCCATAAAAAAGAACAAAATCATGAATTTCACAGCAACCTGGATGGAACTAGAGTCTATAATACTGAGTGACCTCTCACAGAAACAAAGATCCGAGTATCATATGTTCTCACTCATATAATGGACCTTGAACACCCAATGTAATACTATAAGAAAATGACTAACGGTACTGGAAAACTATGGGGGGGATGGGATTAACAGTAGCAAATATCTGTCTGGGGACGGGAAAACACCTCTTATCAACAGGGTGCCTGAATGAAATGTAATTGTACACCTAACCCTTAACTGTACCCCACAAAACCATATTAAAAAATATTGATTAATAAAAAAAAGAAATTCAATACCCATTACAGATAAAAACACTCAAGAAAATTAAAATCAAAGCTTAATTGATGAACACGATAAAATGTCCTAAAGCCAGTATTTCACTTAGAGGAGAAAAAAAAAAGCATTCACATATAGGTCAGGAACAATATTATCATGGTTTTGGAAGTGAATCAGACAAGAAAAAAAAAAGAGTTATAAGAATTGAAGAATAAGATGATCTCTTTTTGCAAATAAGATAATTTACCTAAAAAAAAATAGTAAAACCAAACAGTAAAATAATTCAGTAAGATAACTAGATAAAACATTAATATAAAAATCAATAGACTTCATACATGTAAACAATACACTATTAAAAGATATATTACAAGAGAAAAATCACACTTAAAGTAACGAAAAAAATTAAAATGAAATGAGAATAAACTCAACAAGACATAGCAAAACAATGTATGGGATTGGCAGTTGAGGGAAACTGCTAGGGGAGGGAGGGGTATACCTCATCAACAAGGGTACTTGCATGATTAATGTTTGTATAACTAACCCTGAATTGTATCCCACATCTTTATAATAAATAACTGAATTAATTTAAATATATATATTCTTAAAAAGCACAAAAATATTAATTATCTCCCAAATCTACATACAAATTTAACATTAATCCAATAAAATCAAGCCATGGAAAGACATAAAGAAACCTTAAGTACATACTGCTAAGTTGAAAAAGCCAATCTGAAAAGACTATTGGCTGTATGATTTCAAATATATGACATTCTGGCAAAGGCAAAACTATGCAGAAAGCAAAAAGACCAGTAGTTGCCAGGGATGAGTGGGTACAAAGGGATAAACATGTAGAACACAGAGGATTTATTAGGGCATTGAAACTATCATGTATTATGCTGTAATGATGAATAGATGTCTTTCTATTGTTATTGAGTTGAGGTCTCACTCTGTTGCCCAAGTAGCATGTTCATGGCTCACCACACCCTCACAACCTCCTGGGCTCAAGCAGTCCTCTTACTTCGGACTCCTACTTCTGTCCACACCTCTTTTTTTTGGTGAGTTGTATAATTATTTCATTATATATTACAATGTAATAATAATAGAAATAAAGTACACAATAAATGTTATGTACTTGAATCATTCTGAAACCATCCCTCTACCCCAGTCCATGGAAAAATTGTCTTCCACAAAACTGGTCCCTGATGCCAACAAGGTTGGGGACAGCTGATACGGAGAAAAACAAATATAACAAATTGTTAACAATTAAAGCTAGGTAAAGGGTATATGAGTGCTATATTAGTTTTATAATTTTTCTGAGGTTTGAATTTTTCAAAAAGAAAAAAAAACTGGCAGAAAAAAATTTTAATGCAGACAATGTCTGCAAATGAACAATTCATAGTTTATAAAGGGGTAATGACAAAAATAAAGACATGCTCCAAAGCCAACTACTGCTAAGCAGCAGCACTTACCCAAGTACAGTGCCTGTTTCCTGGTAATTTACTTGGATAAACTTGCCAAAACGACTGGAATTGTTATTATGAGCTGTCTTTGCATTTCCAAAGGCCTGCAAAAATAAATGATTCTCATTAGTTTCTTTTTTTATAATGGTTTTGCCAGAGGGATGCTACTTAGGTAAGTTCAGAGATATAAAATGTTAAAGTGATGGTAAAAAGGCTTATATGTTCAGATTCATATTCACAGCACAGGTAAAGATCAAAGAAAGCAATAACAGAAAGAAACCAAATAGGCTCTATTTTATGCTATTCAGTAAAATGAGTCTTAATTTTATAAACTTAACACTCATTAAAGTTCAGATTTCTCGTTCACATTCCAGAGCTTAAAAAAAATTCTTAATAAACATATATTTACATATTTTTAAAATCTTACTAAACCAAAGTAACAAGGGGCTAGGAAAAGAATAATCACATAAAAATAACTACAATTTTAGAATAGTATAAATGAAATTAAGTTCCATATATTATACCTATTTAAAACAAAGCTACAGTACTCATTACAAAAGAACAGTAACTATAAGCTTCCTAAGTTGTTACCCAAAGTATGTACCTTGCAATAAAATATTGCCCAGGAATAAAAATGAACTAGTGATACAACCATATGCTAAGCAGAAGAAACCAGACACATAGTACATATTATATAACCCATTTATACAAAATTCTAGAAAAGGCAAAACAAGAGTAACAGAAAGCAGATCAGAAGCTGTCTGGGAACAAGAGTGGAATTGGGAAATGTCTACAAAGGGGCACAAGGATATTCCATAGCTCAGTTATACGATGGTGGTTACATGGGTACAAACATTTATCAAAACTCACAAAAACTTACACTTTTTTTTTTTTTGAATTGGAGTCTCACTCTGTCGCCCAGACTGGAGTGCCGTGGCCGCTCCCGGCCACCGCAATCTCGACCTGCTGGGCTCCGGCGATCCTTCCACTTCAGCCTTCCAAGTAGCTGGAACTACAGGTGGGCGCTACCATGCCCAGCTAGTTTTTTGATTTATTGTAGAGACGAGGTCTCACCAAGTTGCCCAGGCGGGTCTCAAACCCGCGGGTTCAGGCAATCCACTCACCTCAGCATCCCAAGGCACGGAATTACAGGCTGAGCCACCAAGCCCAGCTAAAAAAAACTTACACTTTAAATGTGTATACTTTATTGTAAGGTATATCTCAATATGACTCAATTAAGTGTATTAAGATTTAATTTTTTTGAAATGAAGTCACTGTTGTAGCCTAACCTATTCTTATAATTGAAGACACAAACGGGAAAAGACACAGTTAGAGATGATTCATTGCAGAGCTTTTTTTCTTCTACTATAATAATCTCCAGGGAATGGCATGACCTCTAACTCCAAAAACCTAAAACAGTCATTTACTGGCCATTCATGCTAAACAACACAGAGTACACACACAGATATGTGCACACACATATGTGGTTTATAATAACCCCTTTCAGTTGTTCAGATGCAAGCTAAAGCTTGACAACCACTGCTCTACTTATCAGCATGCACTTAAACTTCTGTGAAATTACATTTTATTGAGTATTCTTCTTCAGTGATAACAGCAAATGCAAAGATTCATGCAAATCTCCAGAAATACCCTTTATAATGTTTAGACTCAATTTAGGCTGGGCACAGTGGCTCATGCCTGTGATCCCAGCACTTTGGGAGGCCGAGGCAGGAGGACTGCTTGATCCCAGGAGTTTGAGACCAGTCTAGGCAACAGCAAGACCTCGTCTCTACCAAAAATTTAAAAATTAGCCAGTTAGGGTGGTGCATGCCTGTGGTCCCAGCTACTCAAGGACGCTGAAGTGGAAGGATCGCCTGAGCCCAGGAGATTGAGGCTGCAGCAAGCCATTATTATGCTATTGCACTCCAGCCTGGGCAATGGTGAGACCTTGACTCAAAAAAAAAAAAAGAAAAACTGAAACCTTTCTCTCTATAAGTAGAAAGAAAACACACATGTCTGCTCTCACCATTTCTATTTAACACTACACTTGATATCCTACCCAGGGTAATCACGCAGTGGCTCACACCTATAATCCCAGCACTTTGGGAGGCCGAGGTGAGAGAATTTCCTGAGCCCACGGGTTCGACACCAGCCTGGGCAACTTGGCGAGACTTCATCTCTACAATAAATCAAAAAATTAGCTGGGCGTGGTGGCACATGTCTATAGTTCTAGCTACTTGGAAGGCCGAGGCGGAAGGATCACTTGAGCCCAGCAGGTCAAGGCTGCAGTGGCTGGGAGCATGCCACTGCACTCCAGCCTGGGCAAAAGAGTAAGACTCCAACAAAAAAAAGAAAAAAGAAAAAAAGGCTGCCAAGTATAAGAGCCCACACCTGTAATCCCAGCACTTTGGAAGGCCAAGACAGGAGGTTCCTTAAGCCCAAGAGTTCAAGACAAGCCTGGACAACATAGTGAGACTTCATCTCCATAAAAAAAAAAAAAACCAGCTGGGCATAGAGGCACATGCCTGTAGTCCCAGCTACTTAGCAAGCTGAGGCACAAGGACTGCCTGAGCCCAGAAGGACTAGGCTGCAGAGAGCCATGATTGTCCCCATGCCCTCCAGCCTGGGCATCAAGAGTGAGACTCCAAATTTTAAAAAAAAGTAAAAGAAAAAGAAATGCAGATGAAATCATCTGAAGGAGTTTCCAGCAATTCAAGTAAAATTACTTCAATTCACAGATGGCATGGTCTTGTTTATAAAATAAAAAATGCTGAGAAATACATTTTTAAAACTTTTAAAGCAAATAACTCACGTTGGAGGTTATATACAGCAATATACAAAACTCAACTATAATATCTACTAGAAATAAACGAAATGCAATTAAGAAAAATAATTCTATACAGAGTAACATCAAAAAACTAAAACACAAGACTAACTTCACAAGAGAGGTGCACAGAGTATACAAGGAAAATTTTAAAATATTGATCAAAGAAATTTTAAAAGACCTAAATAAATGTAAATACAAGTCGGGCTCGGTGGCTCAGCCTGTAATACTGCACTTTGGGAGGCTGAGGTGAGTGGATTGCCTGAGCCTGCGGGTTCGAGACCCACCTGGGCAACTTGGCGAGACCTCATTTCTACAATAAATCAAAAAATTAGCCGGGTGTGGTAGCGTGCGCCTGTAGTTCCAGCTACTTGGAAGGCTGAGGCGGAAGGATCACTGGAGCCCAGCAGGTCGAGGCTGCGGTGGCTGGGAGCAGCCACTGCATTCCGGTCTGGGTGACAGAGTGAGATTCCAACTCAAAATAAATAAATAAATAAATAATAAATAAATGTCAATACAGCCTGTGTTCATGGGTAAGAAAATTAAATATTGTTACAATCTATAAATTCAATCACACTCTCAAACCTAAACTACCTTGAACAAATTAACAAGATAATCCTAAAATAAATATAAACATGTAAGGGACTCAAAATACCCAAAACAATCTTGAATAAATTTGAATAATTCACACTTTAGGATTTCAAAACTTACTACAAAGCTACAGTAATGAAGACCATGTAATACTGGCATACAGATAAACACAAATCAATGAACCACAACTCACATTCAGAAATAAACCCTAACAAGGATAGTCAGTTTATTTTCAACAAAGGTGAAAAAACAATTCAATGGGAATAAAATAGTCTTTTCGACATATGGACAGACACGCAAAAGAATGAAGCTGAACCCCTACCTCATATCATTTAAAAAAGTTAATTCAAAATGAATCAAGGACCAAAATGTAAGGGCTAACACAGTAAAACTCTTTGAAAAAATCATAAGTGTAAATCTTCATGATCTTGGACTTGGCAATAATTTCTTAATATGGCACCAAAACCAAATATAACAAAAGAAAAGTTGATAAACTGAACTTTATCAAAATGACAAACTTTTGTGCTTCAAAGGACACATTCAAGAGAGTGAAAAGACAGAGTGGGAGAAAAAATTTGCAAATAAAACAAAATATGCAATAAAACAACTGATATCCAGATATAAATTACTGAGTTCTTACAAACCAATAATAAAAAAGACAACTCAACATAAAAATGGGCAGTCAGGGATGGTGACTCACGCCTGTAATCCCAGCACTTTGGGAAACCACAGCAGGAAGACTGCTTGAGTCCAGGAGTTCGAGACCAGCCTGGGCAACATAGCGGGACCTTGTCTCTACAAAAAAATCAAAAAACTATCTGGGCATGGCAGCACATATCTGAAGTTCCAGTTACTTGGGAGGCTAAGGCTGGAGAATTGGTTGAGCCTATGAGCCTGAAGCTGTGGTGAGCCATGAGACTGCCACTACTATACTCTAGCCTGGGCAACAGAGTAAAATCCCAACTCCAAAAAAAAGCAAAGAAATTGAAAAAAAATTTATTCACAAAAGATATACAAATGGAAAACAAGCAAAAGAAAACATGCTAAATATCATTAGTCATTAGGGAAATGCAAATCAACACTAAAAACAAGGCCAGGCACAGCGGCTCATGCCTGTAATCCCAGCACTTTGGGAAGCCAAGGCTGGAGAATCACTTGAGCCCAGGAGTTTGAAGCTGAAATAAGTTGTGATCTCATACATCTGCTCTCCAGTCTGGGCAACAGAGTAAGACCCCAACTCAAAGAAAAAAAAAATGAGACAGCACTACAAACATACTAGGATGACTATAATCAATAACAAATGCTAGTGGGGAATGTGAAGAAATTGGAACACTTACACATTACTGGAATGTAAAACATGTGGCCATTTTGGAAGCTCCTCAAATGATTAAACATAGTTACCACGTAAGCCAGCAATTACTTCCAGGTATATATCCAAGAAGACAGAAAAGCTATGTCCTCACAGAATCGCTTACATGAATGGTCTTAACAGCATAATTCATATAGCCAAAAAAATGGAAACAACCCAAATATTTATCAACAGACGAATAAATGAACAAAATGTGGTATATTTAGACAATGAAATGTGATTCAGTCATAAAAAGACATAAAGTACTGATACATGCTACAATATGAACCTTAAAAACATTATACTAAGTGAAGGAAGTCAGATACAAAAGAAAACATACTGTATGATTCCAGTCACATGAAATACCCAGAACAGGTTAAGTCCATAGAGACAGAAAGGTAGACTGGTGGTTTGTAGGAACTGAGGGGTAGGTAGAATGGGAAATGACTGCATAAAGGGTATGGTGTTTTCTTTTGGAATAAAAATATGAAAGTGTTTTAGAACTAGACAGAGGCAGTGACTGTGAATGTACTAAATGCCACTGAAGTATACACTTTAAATAATTAATTTTGTATTATGTAAATTTCACCACAAAAAATAGTTTTAAAAAAGACAGAAGCCGGGCTCGGTGGCTCAGCCTGTAATCCCACGCCTTTGGGAGGCTGAGGTGAGTGGATTGCCTGAGCCCGCGGGTTCGAGACCTGCCTGGGCAGCGAGACCTCATCTCTACAATAAATAAAAAATCAGCCGGGCATGGTAGCGCATGCTTTTAATTCCGGCTACTTGGAAGGCTGAGGCAGAAGGATCGCCGGAGCCCAGCAGGTCAAGGCTGGGGTGACCGGGAGCGGCCACTGCACTCCAGTCTGGGCGACAGAGTGAGACTCCAACTCAAAAAAAAAAAAAAAAAAAAATAAAAGATAAATACAACAGGAAATATATGGGATTGATGGAAAAAAATAACAAAAAACAGACTCAAGTTTAACCATATCTGTAATTTAATCAAACGTAAATGGTTTAAACAGCCCAAGTAAAAGCCAGAGATAGTCATATTACATTAAAAAGACCCAATGATAAGTGGCCTACATATAGTTCTTTAAGCTGAAAGTAAAAGAAATAGAAAAAGGTATCTTGCTAATACTGATCAAAAGAAAATTAGAGTGGCAACATAAATATCAGACAACATAGATTTCAGAGCAAAAAATACTACCAAAAAGAGAGGGTTATTTTATAATGGGGAAAAAATGGCCAATTAATCAAAAGCTAGCACTTATCATCATAAATGTTTATGCACTTAACAAGAGAGCGGCACATACACAATTTAAAAACTGACAGAACTTAAAGGAGTAATGAACAAATCTGTCACAAGTATAGCTGGAGCTATGAATACCTATCTCTTAAAAACTGATATTATAAGTAGACAGAAAATCAGCAAGATGTATTAGACTTCAACAACACTACCAAATTGGCAAGATTGACATGTATAAAACACCCCACTGATTTAACAGCAGAATACACATTCTCAAGTGCACCAAGAATATTCACCAAGAAAGATTATATCTCAGGCTGTAAGTCTCAATAAATTTAAAGGAATTCAAGTTATGCAATGTTATGTTATCTAACCACAAAAGAATTAAGTTACAAATCCAGAAGAGATAAAAATCTACATATTTACAAATGTGGTTGAGTGCAGTAGCTCATGCCTGTAATCCTAGCACTTTGAAGCACAGAGGCAGGAGGATCACTTGAGCCCAGGAGTTAGAGACCAGCCTAGGCAACATGGTGAGAGACTTGTCTTAAAAAAAAAAAATCAAAAAACTAGCCCGGAGTGGTGGCACATGCCTGTAGTCCCAGGTACTCGGGAGGCTGAGGTGGAAGGACTGCTTGAGCCCAAGAGGTCAAGGCTGCAGTGAGCCATGATCATGCCACTGCACTCCAGCCAGGGCAATAGAGTGAGACCCTCAACTAAAAAAAAAAAAAAAAAAAAAATTAAAAATCTAAATATTGATAAACTAAACACAAATCTAAGGAATCCCACAGTTCAAAGAAGAAATTAAAAAAGGAAATCAGCAAACGGTTTGAACTAAATAAAAATGAAAACATATCAGAATTTGTGGGGTACCTAACTAGTACTTGAGAAAAAATTTATAGCATTAAATAATTATATCAGAAAAGAAGACTGGGCATGGTGGCTCATGCTTATAATCCCAGCCCTTTGGGAGGTGCCAAGACAGGAGGATGAGTTGCATCCAGGAGTTGGAGACCAGTTTGGACAACATAGCAAGACTCCATCTTTCTTTAAAAAACAAAACAAAACAGCTGGGCATGGTAGCATTCACCTGTCATCCTGACTACTTGGGTGGCTGAGGTAGGAGTATCATTTTATCCCAGGAGTTCAAGGCTGCAGTGAGCTATGATCATGCCACTGTACTCTAGACTTGGTGACAAGGTAATAGTCTGTCAAAAAAGAAAAGAAAAGAAAAAGGAAGAGAAGGAGGGAAGGAAGTATAAACAGTCAGAAAGAGGAAAAGAGGGGAAGGGGAGAGGAAAAAGGAAGCAGAAGGGAGGGAAGGATGATCTTTAAAAAAAGGAAAAAAAAAAATCAATGACCTCAGATACCACACTAAAAAACTAAAAGTGGACAAATGAAATGCAATGTAAACAAAAATAATAGAGATCAAAACTGAAATTGATGAAACACAAAACAGAAAAAAATCAGTGAAACCAAAAGCTGATACTTGAGAGAATAAGGAAATATTGCATAAAACTTTCCTGAAAGACACAAATTACCAAAGCATACTCAAGAAGAAATAGGTAACACGAATAGCTCTATATCTACTTTTAAAGTTGAAGCCAGGCACAGTGGCATGCACCAATAATCCCAGTGCTTTGGGAGATAAGTGGGAGGATTGCTTAAGGCCAGGAGTTCAAGACCAGCCAGGTGCACATAGCAAGACCTCATCTCCACAAAAAATTTAAAAATTCATCAGGTCTGGTGGCATATACATGTAATCCTTACTCAGGAGGCTGAGGCAAAAGGATCACTTGAACCCAGGAGTTCAAGGCTGCAGTTAGCTGTGATCATGCCACTGCACTCCAACCTAGGCTACAGAGTGAGACTGTCTCTAAAAAATAACATAGACAACTCAAGTAATTTTAAAAAATAAAAATTGAAACCTTGCTTAACCCTCATCCACAGAGAAAACACAGTCCCAGACGGCTTTATTAATAAATTCTAATCTGACAATAGAAAAAAATACCAGTTCTATACAAACTCTTCCAAAAACATAAGAAGGAAGACTTCATAACACATTCTGAGACCAGAATCATCCTGTTGTTAAAAAACAAGAAAGACATGAAAGAAAACAATGCCAGGAATGGTGGTGCACACTAGTAATCCCAGCTACTAGAGAGGCTGAGGCAAGAGCATTGCCTGAGCTCAGGAGTAAGAAACCAGCCTTGACATAGTAAGACCTTATCTCAAAAAAGAAAAAAGAAAACAATGTCCCTCATGATATAATTAACCACATTAACATTTTTTTAAAAATATGATCATCGCAATAGACACAGCAAAAGCCTTTGACAAAATCAATTTTGACATCCATTCCTGATAAAAACTCTAAGCAAACTAGGAACAGAAGGGACTGGCTTCAATGTGATAAAGAACATCTATACAAAACCAACAGCTATCATCACACTTACTGGTTAAAGACTGAATGCTTTCCCCTAAGATCAGAAACAAAACAAAGACGTCGATTTCACCACCTCTATTCAACATTGTAATGAAGTAGCCAGCGAAATCAGTTATGAAAAAAAAAGGACATCCAGATGGGAAAGTGGGAAATAAAGCTCTTTTTATCACAGACATGACTAACTATAATGGAAAATTAAATGGAATCTACAAAAAAGCTATGAAAACTAATATTTGAATCCAGTCAGCTCACAGAATAAAAGATCAATATGTAAATATCAGCTGCATATCTATATACTAGCAACGAACGATTGAAAATTTTAAAATACCATTTATAATAGCATTCCCCAAAATAGAGACACATCTTATGAAAGATATGAAAGATCTGTACATTGAAAACTATAAAAATATTGCTGAAAGAAATTAAAGAAGCCCTTAATAAATGCAAAAATAAACTTACTCATGGATCAGATGACTTAATACTGTTATTATGTCATTTCTCTCCCAAATTAAATGATAGATTTAACACAATTCCACCCAAAGTCCTAGAAGGCTTTTATGGGGAAATTGATAGTCTAGTTCAAAAATTCATATGAAAATGCAAAGCACAGGCCGGTTCGGTGGCTCAGCCTGTAATCCCAGCACTTTGGGAGGCCACAGTGGGAAGACTGCTTGAGCCCAGGAGTTTGAGGCCAGTCTGAGCAACATAGTGAGAACCTGTCTCTACAAAAAAAACAAGAAAAGCAGCTGGGCATGTTGGCACATGTCTGTAGTCTCAGCTACTCAGGAGGCTGAAATGGGATCACTTGAGTCCAGGAGATCAAGGCTGCAGTGAGCTGTGAACATGCCACTGTACTTCAGCCTGGGTGACAGAGCAAGATTTTGTCTCAAAAGAAAAAAAAAGTGAATAATAATAAAGTTGTGAAATGAAAACAATGTGGCACTGGCATAAAGATGGCTAAACAGATCAATGGAACAAAAGAGAGAATCCAGAAACCCACCTATAGATGGACAAATTATATTTTTTACACAAACACAAAGGCAATAAGGTGAAGAACGAACAGCCTTTCAAGAGAAGTTGCTGAAACAAGTGGATACTCGTAGGCAAGCATTAGGTCTACGCCTCTCACCATATACAACATTGAACTCAAAATGGATCACAGACCTAAATGCTAAACCTAAAACTATAAAACTACTACAAAAAAAAGAAGCAAAATCGTTGTAACCATGGGTTGGATAAGGTTATCTTAAACACAACACCAAAAGCACTATCTATAAAAGAAAAAAAATTCAGATAAACTGAATTATATCAAACTTAAGAGAGAGCTAAGTCTTGGAGAAAATGTCTGCAAAACATATATCTGATGTTGTGCATCACATAAAAGAATTTGTATGCAGCATACACAAAGAACTCTAAAAATCAACAATAAGAAAACAACTCAATCAAAAGTTGGGCAAAAGATTTTGGCAAGTTTTCACCAAAGAAGATACATGGATGTCAAAGAAACATCATTAGTTATTACAGAATGAAAACTAAAACCACAATGAGATACCACTACACACATATTAGAATGGTTAAATTACAAACAAATAACTATACCAAGGATACTGGAGTAAATGGAATTGTCATGCACTGGTGAGAATATAAAATGGTATATACAATCACTTTGGAAAAGTTGGTCAGTTTCTTAAAAAGTTAAACATACTCCTACAATATGATCTATTCATTCTACTCCTAGGTATTTATTGAATAAAAAGCATATGTCCATACAAAGACACGTGTCCTGAAATCACCATGCACTGAAGCACGGCATGATAAGCTACAACTCATATATCCATCAGCCAGTGAATGGATAAACAAACTATGATATACAATGGACTACTACTACTATAGCAACAAAAAGGAATGAACGATTGACACATGTAAGTTACAACATGGCTAACTGTCAAAATAATAATACCAAGTAAGAAAAGTCAAACATAATAGGGTATATACTATATAATTCCATTTGTATAAAACTGTAGAAAATACAAACTAATCTACAGTGACAGACCACGTATATGATTTCTTGTAGATGCCCCAGTTAGGAAAATGCGAGAGAGGGATTACAAACAGGTATTAGGAAACTTGGGATAATGGATATGTTCAGTATCTTGACTGTGGTGGTAGTTTCATAGGCATATACAAGAGGACCCCCAAAAATGGAATTATCTTTTGGAGGGTGGGTCCCCTGTAGTACAGGCTTCCCCTGCTAGGTAAGTGTTCCAGGAATGCATCGGCATCAGTGTACCAGCTAGCAGTGTTGTGAGAGGCTGCATTTGGCAGAAAGGTCCCAAGTTGTAGCATACAGGTGACTGGTTCTTCCACCATGACAATGCACCTGCCCACACTGTGCTGAGTGTTCAGCAGTTTTTGACCAAAAATGGCACAATCCCCATGCCCCACCCTCCCTATTCACCAGATCTAGCCCCAAGCAACTTTTTATTTATTTCCCCGCATGAAAAAAGTCCTCTTAGGCAAACGTTTTGTCAGTGTGGTGGAGATGAAACAAAAAATGGAAGTACTAAAAGGCCCCAACATTTCACGAGTTCAAAAACTGTTCTAAGCAGTGCAAAAAGTGTCTCGATAAGTGTACTTCATTACACAGAGAGTACTTTGAAGGTGACTAAAGTTTAAACATGAAAGAATAAATACATAATTTTTCATAAATAAATTACGGGTTGGTTTTTTTTTTTTTGGTCCCCACTCATATATTAAGTAAATTTGGGGGGCAGGAAGATGGAAAAGGAGCTTGCCTGATTCTCTCCATGCATTGACCTGATACTGAAGTACCTCCAGAAACAGTGCACGTCCCCCACCCACCCTGGGGTATAAAAAATAAAATTTAAATTTAAAAAAGTATTTCTATACACTTACCTCAAGTACTGGCCCAGCTCCAAGTATAATCTGTTCTACTCCACTAGCAAATCCTTTCTGACTGAGAGCAGTAAGGTGGTGAATAAGAAAGTTTGTGCTTTGAGTCTTTCCAGAACCACTCTCTCCTGAAATCACGATGCACTGATTCTTTTTGCGCTGAAGCATGGCATGATAAGCTACATCAGCCACAGCATAAATGTGGGGTTCAAGTTTTCCCAATTGGTGGTTATCATACATCTTGACATATTTGGGGTTATAAATAGGAAGAAACTTGAATGGGTTAATAACTATTAGAATACTGCTAACATAGGTATAAATTTTTTCATGTTTAAAGCGATTTCGTAGATTTTCTAAGAGAGTTTTCTCATTCAAATCAGGTAAGCTACATAAATCATCAAAGTCTTTCTGTTGCGGCTGTGGAAGGAAACCCCGTTCCATCATCCTGCGACGTTCTTCCGTTACCCGTAGCCATGACTGAAGGCTACCATAATGGATTGATCCATCAAGGTTTTTCTCTCTCAGAAGAAAGCGGTAGTCCTCTCCACTCAAGCGATTTTCCAGAGCCATTCGGGGCCACAACATCATTCGCTGAACTGGACAGTCTGTTGGATTGAGTATCCATTCTTCTCCACCAAATTCCTTTACCTCTGCTAGAACATAACATTTTGTTTTGTCAAGATGAAGTCTGTTTATAAGAGAGTCAATCACCTCAGCCGCTGTGGAGTTTTTTCTGGCAGGAATTGGACAGTAGATTGTCTCTTCTGAAATTGTCCCAGGATATATACGTAATGTATGTTCATTATCTTCAAAGCGTCGTCTTCCTCCATCATTTATATTCATATTGGATCCTGTCCCATCAGCATGGATAGTACATGTTCAAAATCATGCAAACCATTTTCTTGGCAAAAGAACTGTATCATAAAAGACATGAAAACAGAAGGAATATTACAGACTGCTTTTTGATGCTCAAGAAAGGTTTAAAAAATATGTTGATTACATCTACACAAACTCCTAACTCTTCTTTTAGTATAGGAACAGTCTTAAAAACAGTCTTCTGGGTCAGGGTTCTGTACATAGCAGAGCAGCTCCCCCACTGCGATCTTTTGAAAGTCAGCCCTCGACACATACACACACACAAAAAGTCTTGGCTGGGTGTGGTGGCTCACACCTGTAATCCTGGCTCACACCTGTAATCCCAGGACTTTGGGAAGCCAGGGTAGGAGGATTGTTTGAGCCCAGGAGTTTGAGACCAGCAGAGGCAACATAATGAAACCTCATCTCCACAAAAATTTTTTTTAAATAAAAAATTTGCAGGCATGGCAGCGCACACCTGTAGTCCCAGCTACTTGGGAGGTTGAGGCAGAAGGATCACCTAGAGCGCAGGAGGTCAAGGCTGCGGTGAGCCATAATTGTGCCCCTGAACTTCAGCCTGGGCAACAGAGGGAAAGTCCAACCGAATGAAAAAAAAACAAAAACAAAAACACATGTCTCATCAAGACTACGTAATATTAAGTTCCACTGTCCAAATCTGAACATTTTCTAAAATGGCAACTTGCCAAAAATAGATATTTCAATGTGCATTATATTAACAATTTAAAATCTACAGAGTACAAAGAAAAATTACCTTCCCCCAGCTATCGCAAATGTTTCCAAGATATCTGAAATTAGAATTAAGTTCTTTCCTTATACTTAACAAGTCCCGCTAAAGATTGTATTAAGATAGAAAAACCACATAAATCAAATCACCCTGCACCACAACTCTCTTAAGAATTAAGCAAAAACAAGAAACAATGCCATCAATGGAGCAAAAATTTTGTAAAATTCATTAAAAACAGTAAGAAGATGAAATTATAAAAACAGAAATTAAGCTAAATAAAGTTAAAACCAAGAAAACAATGAGAGAAATAGACTACAGAAGCAGACATATTTTCAAGGAATTCTGGGCTCTGACTCTCTTCCACAAAAAGATCCTGCCACAACTTGCTGAGCAAATTTGACAAAATTATATAACTAAGCACCAGTATAATTTTATTCAATCTACTTCTGTCCTTCATGCGCTACCACAGTGCTACTGTTCTACCTTTTCATTTAACCTATTCCATTCCTTACAAGTATTCTGTATATCTTTCTAATCGTTTCAAACTCAACATACAGCATACCACACTTATAGACAAATTATTTCAACTTATATACCTTACTGAAAAAATTGTGAGTTTCTTCAAATGGCTTCTCCAACTCAAAATTTATTCCTAGTTACATCTCTTCTATTTGTCCACTCCTATCTACAGAGAAAGTATGTCTCACCTCCTTCCCACGGCTAATAAAACCTATTTCTTATCATCTCCATTAGTAATTCGCCCCAACCAGAAAACCATTCTCATGTGCTATCAACCTATCCCTTTTTACTTATTTCATCCTTTAACATATAAAGATGATGTGATATTTTTTAAAAACATAAAAAATTCCTTGAGTTAATTTCCTTTTTTACTACTATATTTTTGTCAAAATCCTCTAATCAGGAAACTTTGTTTTTTTACCTTTTTACTAGATGATCTTTCAAACACAGAGAATATTACAGAATACATAAAAAGCAGTCATATATCTACCACTCACATTAAACAAATCTGAGAAGTACTACACTTACTCCAGATCATTTTATAAACAAACACTGGAAAAACAGTTAAACTCCTTCCTTTGTTCTGCAGAGATAATCACTATCCTGAGATTGGTATTGCTCCCATACATAACTTTACATTTTGTATGAAACTTTATGTTTTGTATGAGACCTGTGTGGGTAGCCATTTATATATAGCACTATTTTTAAAAAGAAGAAGGAGGAGGAGGAGAAGGAGAGAGAAATAGATAGGTTCATCCTAAGTTGCCCATGTTGGCCTTACAACTCCTGGGCTCAAGTAATCCTTCTGCCTCAGCTTCCAGAGTAGCTGAGTCTACAGGCATGTGCTATCGTGCCTGGCTCTCATTTTTTAACCTTTAAAATACAATGGTATCACTCTACACTTAATAACCTGCTTCTCAGCCAGAAGTGGTGACTGACACCTGTAATCCCAGAGCTTTGGAAGGTTGAGGTGGGGGGATCAGTTGAGGAGAAGAACTTGAGACCAACCTGGACAACATTGCAAGACCCTGGCTCTAAAAAAAAGTCTGCTTCTCACTTTGTTTTTTTTTTTTTTAGTTGGAGTCTCACTCTTTCGCCCAGACTGGAGTGAAGTGGCCGCTCTCGGCCACCGCAGCCTCGACCTGCTGGGCTCCGGCAATCTCTCCGCCTCAGCCTTCCAAGTAGCTGGAACTACAGGCATGCGCTACCACGCCTGGCTGATTCTCATTTTGACTTAATATTGTCTTTTCTTGTTTTCTTTTTTTTTTTTTGAGTTGAAGTCTCACTCTGTTGCCCAGACTGGAGTACAGTGGCCGCTCCCGGCCACCGCAGCCTCGACCTGCTGGGCTCCGGTGATCCTTCCGTCTCAGCCTTCCGAGTAGCCGGAATTACAGGCATGCGCTACCACACCCGGCTAATTTTTTGATTTATTGTAGAGATGAGGTCTCGCTGTCCAGGCGGGTCTCGAACCCACGGGCTCAGGCAATCCACTTACCTCAGCCTCCCAAAGATGCGGGATTACAGTCTGAGCCACCGAGCCCGGCTAATATTGTCTTTTCTATTTATAAATGCCGATACAGTTAAAGTTCATTAACTGCCAGATAATATCCCACTGTATGAGTCCACAGGGGATCATACCATTGATCCACAATTTATCAACCCACTGTTATTCTAGTGAACACCAGGACGTTCCCAATCACTATTTTTTGTTTGAGTCTCACTCTGTCACCCAGGCTGGAGAGCAGTAGCAAGCTCAAGGCCACCGCAGCCTCAACCTGCTGGGCTCAGGCGATCCTTCCGCTTCAGCCTTCCATGTAGCTGGAACCACAGGAGTGCACCATCATGCCCGGCTAATTTTTTGATTTATTGTAGAGACGAGGTCTCGCCATGTTGCTCAGGCTGGTCTCAAACACCTAAACTCAGGCAATCCTCTCGCCTCTGCCTCCCAAAGTGCTGGGATTACAGATGTGAGCCAATGTGCCAGCCTCCCAATCACTATTAAAACAATACTGCATTTGTCTTGCATGTTTCCTCATTTGGCTTTACTAGAATTTTTCTGGACTTCATATCTAAGAGTCAAATCGCCAACTTTTAGGCATCTTCAACTTTACTGGATATTAACAAAATAGTCTCCAAAATGGTTGTTCCAAATGACTATTTCACAACCAGTGTAGGAGAGTTCATATTTTTTCAATCTCCTTACCAAAAGTTAGTATTTGTCATATCTGAAGAGTGAAAAGGTATACCGTTACTTTAGTTTTTACATTTCCCTGATTACTAGTGAGGACGGGCAAACTTAATCCTCTCCTTTGCCATTTGGGCTATGTTGCTCATTCATATCCATTTACCTTTTTTACTAAGCTGTCTTTTCCTTATTGGTTTAAGTTTTTCATTATATTAATATGCTGGACATTAATCAGTCTTCAGTTAAATATTTGGCAAATGTCTCCTACCAATCAGTGGTTTATCTTTCTGTTCCATATATACTGCCTTTTATTGTAAAGAAATCTTTGTTTTTAACAGTCAAATTTATTGATCCTTTACTTCAGTAACAGTGAGGATACAACCTGAGCTAGCAGGTTCCTGATTTGATAGCTATTTTCTTCTCTTGAATCCCTAGGTATATGGTTCATATACACTGTGGCATCTGGCAGCGGTTAGCAACAAAGTTACTTCTTACAGCCAGGGAGGTTGTCCCCTGTACTACCCCAGGAGATCCACTGAGTAACTACCATCAGATCCCTAAAGTTGTAAAACATGCAGCCCTAGTACTAAACTCAGAAACATCTTTTTCAACAGAGGAGAGGAACCCCATCCTGGCCCATGGATTTCAACAATGAGCCCAACTCCATTATACCTCCGCATTACCTGAAAGTAGCCAAAACCTCAGTTGCTTTACCTGTAGACCCAGCAAGACCCACTTACCACATTATGTTCTACTCTCTCTAAAACATAGAAATGTTTATCTTTTTTTGAGCCTCATTCATATCAATTTAGTCTTTTCTTTTTGCTGTTTTATCAGTCATTTGCTCTGTTTTTAAAAAGGGGGTCGTCTCAAAACAATACTCACAAATCCATCTTGATGGCAAGCTTAGTCCTTGTGAACTGCTTGAAAAATCTACATTTGCAATTCCCAGGCATGGGCATTCATAAGAACCATCTGGGGAACTTTTTTTTTTTTTTGAGTTGGAATCTCACTCTGTCACCCAGACTGGAGTGCAGTGGCCGCTCCCGGCCAACGCAGCCTCAACCTGCTGGGCTCCGGCGATCCTTCCGCCTCAGCCTTCCAAGTAGCTGGAACTACAGGTGCATGCTACCACGCCCGGCTCATTTTGATTTATTGTAGAGATGAGGTCTTGCCAAGTTGCCCAGGTGGGTCACGAACCCGCGGGCTCAGGCAATCCATCCACCTCAGCCTCCCAAAGGCGGGGGATTACAGGCTGAGCCACCGAGCCCGACAGAACTTTTTAAAAATATACATTTCCAGGACCCAAAACAGTTCTGAGCTGAGAAAATCTAATCAATTCTCTCACTGCTGGACTAGGAAACAATATATAGGAATCACTGTACACACAAGTATTTGGAAACTCACTCTCTACTCCCTTACCACTCTTTCAACATAGCAAGCTACTGACAAGGCTCTGGAAAAGGTACCAAATCTCAGAGTTGCCAAATGCAAAGGCTTTTTCTCAGTCGTCATCTTAGCAAACCACACTATAGCATTTGACTATAA
This sequence comes from Cephalopachus bancanus, assembly GCA_027257055.1. NCBI lineage: Eukaryota > Metazoa > Chordata > Mammalia > Primates > Tarsiidae > Cephalopachus > Cephalopachus bancanus. The sequence goes on along the minus strand of JAPVLO010000288.1, from coordinate 304,430 downwards.
GGCAGCCAACTTCTCGTTCCTGAAAACAAGAACGAGAACTGCTCTCACATAAGTTTTCTTGTAATCTTCCCAACAGGTTTACTCTTACTGACTCACAGCACCTTTTCCATTACCTCACTTTAAAAGTAAAAAATACTCTCAACCTAGTGTTCTTCTACCTAGATGATTTATCCAGTACTCTGTAATTCATCCCTTTACCTGTTATCTATGGATGTTTTTGCCCTACAACAGGAGAACTGAGTAGCTGTGACAAAAACCACATGCTCTACAAAGCCAAAAATTTTTACTATATGGTCCTTTACAGAAAAAGTTTGCTGACTCCTGTTTTAGCATAACTTTCCAACCAATAGAGTGGAAAAAAACAGATTAATAAAAATAATCTCAAAAGAAGGTGGCTGGGTGTGCACAGTGGGCTCATGTCTGCAATCCCAGCACTTTGGGAGACCAAGGCAGGAAGACTGCTTGAAGTTAGGAGCTTGACACCAGTCTGAGCAACATAGCAAGATCCTGCCTCTACAAAAAATTTAAAAATTAGCCAGACCTGGTGGTACATACCTGTAGCTCTAGCTACTCAAGAGGCTGAGGCAGGAGGAATGCTTGAACCCAGGTGACAGAAGTAACAGTAAGGTATGACTGCACCACTGTGTTTCAGACTGGGCGACAGAGCAAGACCCTGCCTGTCTCCAAAAAAACTTTAATTAAAAAAAATTTTTTGTGTGTGCCAGGTACAGTGGCTCACGCCTGTAACCCAGCACTTTGGAAGGTGAAGACGAGAGGATTGCCTGAACTCAGGGGTTTAAGACCAGCCAGCAACATGACGAGACCTCATCTCTACAATAAATTTTTAAAAATTAGCTGGGTGGTTCCAGCTACTTGGAAGGCTGAGGCGAAAGAATCACCTGCCCAGCAGGTTAAGGCTGCGGTGGCTGTGAGCGTGCCACTGCACTCCAGCCTGGGTGACAGAGTGAGACTTCAATTCAAAAATAAATAAATAAATTTTTTTAAAAACAAAACAAGAAAGGAGAAGGTAAAGAAGTCAGAATAGGTGAACAAATGGAAAGTAAATACTAAGTTTTAAAACTAAATATAACAGTAACTGTAGTAAATGTAAATGCTCAAGTTAAAAGACAAACATTGCCAGATCAAATTTTTAAAATCCAACTATATGCTGTTTTCAACAGACACACATCCATGAGGATACAGAATGTGAAAGTTAAAAAAGGAGAAAAATGTCATGTAAATACTAGCCAAAAGAAAGTTGCTATAATCAAAATAACAAACAAAACAGTAAAATAATGCTGAATTACAGATCTCTTACATCCCTTTTAGCACTTCTATACTATTATTTTAGGTTTAGGCCCAAGACAAAAGCCTCTGGATATCACTGGTGACCTTGAAAAGAATTAGGAAATAGGAAAAGACTACAAGAATCTGAGACCAGCCAGGACAACATGGCAAGACCCCATCTCTAAAAAAATAAATAAATAAACTTTAAAAATAAATGTTTTAAAAAGAAATGAATTATTGTATAATACACTAGCATATCAGTTTAGCCCCAGTAAGTACTCTGTACCTTCTAGTGAAAGTACTGTTTTCCTTTGAAAAACTATTTATCCTTCCTTGTCATCTAACATAGTGAGTAGACTGACCTCATTCCCTAGATAAGGGAAAGGGAGATATTAATTGCGACTCAGGCCTGGTCAATCAATTTACTTCATTCCTAGTCTCAGTGGCTGATAACTGAGATTCTATACTGGAACTTTTGCTGCAATTATTGGGAAAGAAGTTTTTTGTTGTTGTTGTTGTTTTTAATAAACCAGGGCTGCTAAGCTAGAAAGTTATTCCCTGAGTCACTATGAGGTGGGTTTCTCTTTTCTACAATCAAAAGAATCCTCTATAATAGTTTGCATTTCCGTGAAATACTTTTGAGAAAAAGTTACCTCTTATCTAAATTCCTCATTTCCAAAAATGTCACAATGTAAACTCAAGAATCAAATACATTTGCGTTAACTTCTAGAATTTATTTCATTATCTTGCTATTTGCTATCCGAACATGGGGAACCAGATTCAAGTAAAGCAGTAACCTCTAACATCCAAGTTCACTATCCAAACTGAAGAATTAAGCAAACTGAGATAATGAGATATTTATCAAGTCCACCATGCAGAAATATGGAAAGAAATTTACGTCAAGTTTAAAAATGTAGAAAATTGTATATAAAAGGTATGCATTTATAAAAATGGATTAAAATAGCCGGGCTCGGTGGCTCAGCCTGTAATCCCGCACCTTTGGGAGGCTGAGGTGAGTGGATTGCCTGAGCCCGCGGGTTCGAGACCCGCCTGGGCAGCGAGACCTCATCTCTACAATAAACCAAAAATCAGCTGGGCATGGTAGCGCATGCCTGTAATTCAGGATACTTGGAAGGCTGAGGCGGAAGGATCACCGGAGCCCAGCAGGTCGAGGCTGCGGTGGCCGGGAGCGGCCACTGCACTCCAGTCTGGGCGACAGAGTGAGACTCCAACTCAAAAAATAAAAATAAAAAGGATTAAAATATTGGGCTTCTGGGAAATCTTCACTTTTTCCTTTTAAAGTTTTCACCAAAAGTAAGTTTGACATACATTACCTCATTTGAGCTGAACAGTAATTGTCCAAGACAAGGAATAAACTATTACCTTCCAAATCAGAAAACTAAGGCCTAAAGAGTAAAAGATCTATGAGAATTTACTTCACAATAAAGATGGCACTTCAAGCCAACAGAGGGAAAAAGAGGCTACCCAATAAACGATGTAAAGATAACTGACTGATAGTGTGAATAACATAAACAATGCAAAAATACATTACTAGCATCTATATATCAGACATTACTGCTATCATTCATAAAGAAAATTATTTAACATTCTTTTTATTCTCTATTTCAATGTAGTTACTTCAAAAGTATATGCTAACAGAGTGAAACAATGTGGTAAGACAGTTGCTGTGGTAATAGGGTGTGGTTCAGAACAGTCCAGCTTATGATGTTATTCACTGGACCTAGATAGAAAGGACTAATTATAGAGGAAAATTGCGGTGAAGAAAGAAAACAGGGAATACAAAGTTTCCTTTAAATTAAAGGCTCAGTTAAAGAGAAAAAAGTAACTAAAGATTTTTAATGCAGCGTTTTATGTACTGTATGTATAATAAAACTTACTTTTCAAAAATATGTATGAATGTTGCTTTTACTTTTTTATCAAGTTCTCAGGGTTATTTTCCAAGAGGGGGAAAAGTTATCCTTTCTCTTTATCCTATTGTATCTTAGGGATATACTGATAAATGTTAGTAAGTATGACCATACATTGCCATCCAGTAGTAAGAAAAGTAGAACTGAATCAAGCAAATGTATGTTTAAAAAAATAAAAAAATCTGGCCGGGCTTGGTGGCTCAGCCTGTAATCCCAGCACTTTGGGAGGCCAAGGCGAGAGGACTCCCTGAGCCCGCAGGTTCAAGACTAGCCTGGACAACTTGGCGAGACCTCATCTCTACAATAAATCAAAAATTAGCCAGGCATGGTAGCGCATACCTGAAGTTCCAGCTACTTGGAAGGTTAAGGTGGAAGAATCGCCAGAGTCCGGCAGGTCAACGCTGGGGTGGCCGTGAGTGTGCCACTGCACTCCAGCCTGGGTGACAGAGTGAAACTTCAATACAAAAAAAAAAATCTAACTTTACTGCTGGAAAAAATAACTCAAAGCAAAGGTCTCACAAGATATAAAGAAAGAAAAACACTATATCAAGGCAGATCCATTTAAAAAAACGTAACTGATTTGTTTATAGCTTTAAATATAATGAGGAAAAGAGCTAAACATTTTGAATCTATTTAGACTAATAACTAAGGAAAAGAGGTGTTCAAGACCTAATATTCATGTTTCTTCATTTTCTAGTGCTTACAATTACAGTGTTCCACCAATAAATACTGTATAGGCATTACCATACTAATGTAGAATCACACATGTAAACATATATGTAATTTATTTCAATATGCAAACATTTAGATTTTTAAACCTTGCAAACTATGCATTTAGTAGTGACTTTTTTCCCCCAAAAGCCTTCAAATGCTTTTTTGACAAATTCATTTCCTCCCTTTCCTAGGCACACAGCTAGACTTTATTTCTCAACCTTCCTTACAGTTACATGTGGTCACGGGACCAAGTTCTAGGCCAATGGTATGTGGAGCAGAGGTGATGCACACTTCCTCCATGCTGAGCCAATGAAAGTCCCTAAAAGGATCAACCTTTCCTAGTCTGCTGGAAGAAACGAGAGGATCCAGGGAAAAGCTCTAAGGTTTGAAATGATACAGAGCCACTAGATGGGAGGAGTCTGGGTTCCAAATAACCACATGGAGAAGTATGTCCACCATCACCCTGTGATACAAATGAGAAATAAACTCTAATTGTATAGAGTGGCTGATATTTAGAGGGTGCTTAGGTATAGTAGTGAGGTTACTCTGACTAACGCACTACTATAAAATTTGTCCAAATATCCTCCTGTAAAGAATCCTATACAGAAATTCCTCTTACAATGAATCCATTGTTCCAGCAGAATTCTACAAAACATACAAGGAGGAGCTGATACCAATCCTACTGAAAATATTCCAGGCAACTGAGAAAGATGGAACTCTCCCCAAAACATTTTATGAAGCTAACATCACATTGATACCCAAACCGGGTAAAGGTTCAACAAAGAAAGAGAACTAAAGGTCAATATCCTTGATGAACACAGAAGTTAAAATTCTCAACAAGATTCTGGCAAACCAGATCCAACAACACATCTCAAAAATCACCATGATCAATTAGGCTTCATCCCCAGGATGCAGGGCTGGTTCAACATCCACAAGATCATAAACGTAATTAAACACATCAACAGAAGTAAAGACAAAAACCATATGATTACATCATGAGATGTGAAAAAAGCTTTTGATAAAAATCCAGCACCCCTTCTTGATGAAAACCCTCGAACATCTAGGCATAGATGGAACATACGTAAGAGCCATCTACAAGACACCCACAGCCAGCATCCTCTAAACAGACAGAAATTGGAACCATTTCTCCTGAAAACCAGAACAAGACAAAGATGCCCACTCTCAACCCTCCTGGTTCAACATAGTATTGGAAGTCCTAGCTAGAGAAATCAGACAAGAGAAGGAAATCAGAGGTATCCAAATAGGAAAGAGGAAGTTAAGTTATCCCTCTTTGCAGACGACATGATTCTAGATCTCGAAAACCCAAGGGAATCTTCAAAAACTCCTTGCACTGATAAAGGACTTTGGCAAAGTCTCAGGTTATAAAATAAATGTGCAAAAGTCAGTTGCATTCCTATATACCAACAATAAACAAACAGAAACCCAAATAAAAAGCACAATTCCATTCACAATAGCCACACAAAAAATGAAATACCTTGGCATCTTTTTAATCAGAGAAGTCAAAGACCTTTACAACAAAAACTACACAACACTGTTCAAAGAAATCAAAGATGACACAAACAAATGGAAAAATATTCCATGCTCATGGATTGGAAGAATCAACATTGTTAAGATGTCCATCCTATCCAAGGTAATCTACAGATTTAACACAGTACCCCAATTAAATTACCAGCAGCATTCTTCTCAGACCTGGAAAAGACAATACAGGAATTCATATGGAAACATAAACAACCATGAATAGCCAAAACAACCAGCAAAAAAAAACAAAGTGGGAGGCATCAGGCTCCCAGACTTTAAGCTTTATTATAAAGTTACAATAATCCAAACAGACCGGCATTGGTACAAGAGCAGGTATATAGACCAATGGAACACGACAGAGATTCAAAATACAAAACTTCAATTTTTCAACCAACTCATCTTCGACAAAGCTTCTACCTCCAACCACTGGGGAGAGGAGAAGCTATTCAGTAAATGGTGCTGGGAAAACTGGCTAACCACATGCAGAAGATTAAAACAAGACCATACACAAAAGTCAACTCTAAATGGAACAAAGACCTAACTAAATGTAAACCTCAAACTATAAGAACTTTAGAAAATGCAAGAGACACCCTTATGGAGACAGGAACTGGCAACCAATTCCTGATCAAAATCCCAAGTGCCCATGCCATAAGAGATGAGATAGACAAGTGGGACCTCATCAAACTGACAAGCTTCTGCAAAGTCAAAGAAACCATCAAGAGAGCAGGGAGATAGCCCACAGACTGGGAAAAAATATTTGCTAACTGTATATCTGACAAAGGCCTAACATCTAGAATCTACAAGGAACTTAAGTGGGCCAAAAAGAAAAAAAAACAGCCCCACTACAAAATTGGGCAAAAGATATGAATAGGTACTTCTCAAAAGAAGACATACAAACAGCTAACAGATACACGAAAAACTGCTCAGCCTCACTAGTCATCAAAGAAATGCAAATTAAAACCACACTGAGATACCACCTAACTGCAATCAGGATGGCAATCATCAATAACTTAGATAACAGATGCTGGAGAGGATGCAGGGAAAAGGGAACACTTCTATACTGTTGGTGGGAATGTAAACTAGTTCAATCTCTGCGGAAAACAGTGTGGCGATTCCTAAAATATCTGAAAATCAACCTTCCACACAACCCCGAATCCCCCTACTGGGAATATACCCAGAGAAACTCAAATCACTCTATGAAAAAGATACCTGCATATGCAAGTTTATTGCAGCATTATTTACAATTGCAAAAACAAGGAACCAACTGTGCTGCCATCGAACGAGGACTGGATTAAAAAAAAAATGTAGTACATATACATGATGGACTATTACACAGCCATAAATAAGAACAAAATTATGAATTTTGCAGCAACTTGGATAGACTCAGTCTATAACACTGAGTGATCTATCACAGAAACAAAGAACTGAGTATCACATATTCTCATTCAGAACAACTATTGTAATACTATAAGAAAGGGATTGGCAGTAGTAGGAAAACGCCAGGGGAGGCCAAGGGCAGGATTGGCAGTAGTAGGAAACTGCCAGAGAAGGAAGAGGAACACCTCATCAACACAGGTACCCGCATAATGAACATTTGTATACCAACCCTGAACTGTACAACCACATATTCAAAATTAAAAAGAAAAAAAGAAATCCATCAGTAAGTACTTACTATAGGACTGCCTTTAAATTATATCCTGAATCTAACCACTCTTATCATGCCCAATCTTGCCACCCAGCTCAAGCCCACTATTATTCTCTCAGCTGAATTAGTAAAGCAGCATGATACCCTTACTTCTATCATTACTCGATTACTGCCTATTTTCCACAAAGGCAGCCACCATTTTTAAAATTAAATCAGATCATGCCACTCCTCTGTCCAAAACCTTCCATGGCTTAACACAATGAAATAAAACTGAAACTTCTGGCCAGGCTTGGTGGCTCAGCCTGTAATCCCAGTTCTTTGGGGGCTGAGGCAAGTTGATTGCCTGAGCCCATGGGTTCAAGACCACCCTGGACAACTTGGCGAGACCTCATCTCTACAATAAATCAAAAATCAGCTGGGTGTAGTAGTGCATGCCTGTAGTTCCAGCTACTTGAAAGGCTGAGGCGGAAGAATTGCCAGAGCCAGCAGGTCGACACTGGGATTGGCCATGAGTGTGTCACTGCACTCCAGCCTGGGCGACAAAGTGAGACTCCAACTCAAAAAAAACCCCAAAAAACTAAAACCTCTGATTGTGGTCTAAAAAATATCCCCTCAAATAGTTATTTCTCTCACTCAACTTCGCTCCAGTTTCAATGGTCTTTTTTCTAATCCTAAGCTTATTCCTGCTTCAGAAACTTTACACATACTTCCTGCTTCCTCTCTCTACCTGGACCTTCTATCACATTACTGAGTTCTCTGATCAAATATCAACTCCTCAAAAAGGCTTTTCTTTCCCTCCCCTATCTAAAATAACCCTCTATGCCTACCTTCCATCACTCTATTCCCCTTATATCCTGATTTATTTATATCAAAGAACTTGTTACACTACCTAAAACTGCATTGTTATTTGGCATGTTTTGTTTGTTTGTTTACTGTTTGACTTCCCCATTAGAAGGTAAATGGCATCATCTTTTTCATCATGGGTATCCACAGTTCAAGTTTATTTCTTGAAGGAATAAACAAATTCACATACACATTAATGTATTTTAACAATCATTTTTATTGCTTAAGGTAGTTATTTTGTTATATGTCACTAGTTTTTTTCCCTTTTCCTACTTTCTGATCTATTTTCGTGTATAATGTATATACATGGTTTGACTTTCTTTAAGAACTGTTTTCAACAATAATTTAAGAATGTCTGACTTTTAAAATGAGCATGTAATCAATGTCCTTTTCTAAGAAGGTAATCAGTGATGTGGATTTAGTAAGCATGCCTAGCAATATGGATAGAAGAATGGCCATTTCAGGGAGCATCTTTAACCTCAAGAATACTGCTAAACAAGAAAGTTTCCATAACTCTAGTAAAGGAGCAAAAAATAATAAGAAAAAGAAAAAAATTTAAAACCATGAAGAATAAGTGGTTATATTCATATATTAATAGTCACATAGTGGATTATTACTCAACAACAAAAAAGAACAAATTACTGATATCACACCAGCTAAAACACTGTGTTAAGCAAAAGAAGTCAGACACAAAAAGGACACAGATATAATTATATCAAGAACAGACAAAACTAAACTACAGGGACAGAAGTCAAAAAAATATAGGTGGGGTAGGGAAGAAGAGAGTGACCTAGAATAAAAGGGAATTCTCTGGGGTTGATGGAAATGTTCTATATCTTATTTTTGGTGATAGTAGACCAGTATACCATTTTCAAAACTCAAACTGAATACTTACGATCTCTGCATTTTATTGTATATTAATTAAACTGAGTTGTAAAACATACCACTACACATCTAGGAATAACTCTTCCTGAAGATATGTAAGATATGTAAGATCTCAAGAAGACCTAAATACATGGAGAAGTATACTATATCCAATCAACTGGTGCACTTAATATTATTAAGAAGTCAATTTTCCCCAAAACTGTCTATAATCCCAAACAAAATTCTAGTAGGTTTTGAACAAACTGACAAGCTGATTCTCTATGTATATTGGAAAATCTAACGGACCTATAGTAGCCAAGACAATCTAAAAGAACAACAAAGTTGGAACACTTATACTAGCAAATATCAAGATTTAGCATAGGCCAGGCTCGGTGGCTCAGCCTGTAATCCCAGCACTTTGGGAGGCCAAGGTGAGTGGACTGCCTGAGCCCATGAGTTCAAGACCAGCCAGGGAAACTTGGCACGACCTTGTCTATACAATAAATCCAAAATTAGCCAGGTATGGTAGCGCACACCTTAGTTCTGGCTACTTGGAAGGTTGAGGCGGAAGGATCACCAGAGTCTAGCAGGTCAATGCTGGGGGTGGCCGTGAGTGTGCCACAGCACTCCAGTCTGGGTGACGGAGTGAGACTCCAACTTAAAAAAAAAAAAAAAGATTTAGTATACAGACAAAAGAAAGACAATATAGTACTTGATACAAACAGACACAGAGAATCCAGAAACAGATCCCTATAGAATGATGTCCTAATTTTAAGCCTTTTTACTTGTATGTCCCCTCTGAGGGAACATCATAAATCTGGCAAACCACACAGATATCTCCTTTCAGGGGACATAAAGAGATTGCTGGTGATTATACAGCACAAACTTATGCAAGCGCAAATTTTTCAAAAATATACGTTTCCTTGAAGTTTTCCATTTGAAAACAATGAAAAACCTATATCTCATTTGAAATTTATCAAGTTTCCGATCAATCAGTTGAGAAGTGGTTCAAGAATCATGAGTATGTCCTTCCCCATTGTCTTCAAACAACAGGCTGGACACTATATCACAAATTATTAATGTGGGAGGAAGAAAATGAGACTTCATTGTCTGATCAAATAGAAAAACACCAAGTGGAAGGCATCCGACAAATTACTATTACACAACATGTATCAAGGAAACTGAAATGCATATCTATGACGATTACATAAATTACCACATTAGAAAAATATAAGATACAAAATTTTGGGAGATGGGCTCGGTGGCTCAGCCAGTAATCCCGCACTTTGGAAGGCTGAGGTGAGTGGATTGCCTGAGCCTGCAGGTTCGAGACCTGCCTGGACAACTTGGCGAGAACTCATCTCTACAATAAATCAAAAATTAGCTGGGCATGGTAGCGTGCGCCTGTAGTTCCAGCTACTTGGAAGGCTGAGGCGAAATGATTGCCAGATCCCAGCAGGTCAAGGCTGCATTGACTAAGAGCGGCCACTGCACTCCAGTCTGGGTGACAGAGTGAGACTCCAATTCAAAAAAAAAAAAAAAGATATGAAATTTTGATTAACTCAGTTATAAGCTAAATATCATTACAATAAGATAATTGGTTCCAACACTATACTATTTAATATGAAATGATTCGCTTTCATTATTTCATAAAAAAGGTCGAGTTGCTGGGAGGTGATCTATGAGATGTTTCCGAGTATAAAGGGTTAAACATAGATGTCACGGCTGGCCAGGGAGATGGCTCACACCTACAATCCCAGTGCTTTCAGAGGCTGAGGCAGAAGGACTGCTTGAGGCCAGTAGTTCGAGATGCCACTGCAACTCAGCATGGAGAAAGAATGTTTTTTAAGTCAATGGTACTGGACCAATAGCATATCTGAAGGAAATAATTCACAGACAAAAATTACTTTAAGATGGAACATAGACCATGAAAGGTAATAAAATAACACTTCTAGAATGGATCATATAAGAATATTTTCATGAACTCAGAATAGGCAAAGCTTCTTAAACAGAAAATAGAAAATAGTAACTACTAACCATAAAAGAAAAAAATGATTAACATGACTTTATTAAATTTAACTTCTGTTCAACAGACATCATTAAGTAAAAAGACAAGTCACAGATTAGAGGATAACTGCAATACACATATTCAACAAAAAATTTATAATTTTTTAATCTAAAAAGATAAGAAAATGAAAGTCCAATTTAAAACAAATTTTTTTAAAGATGTGGGGTACAATTCAGGGTTAGGCACACAAGTGTTCATTATGCAGGTACCCTTCTGATGAGGTGTGTCCCCCACTCCCTGCCAGAATCCCACTACTGCCAACCCCTCCTCCCTCCTGGCAATTTCCCACTACTGACAATCCTTTTCTCATAGTATTACAATAACTGTTCAAGGTTCATTTATGAGTGAGAGCATGTGATACTCAGCTCTTTGTTTCTGTGCTAGATCACTCGTACTATAGAATCTAAGTCCATCCAAGTTACTGTGAAGTTCATAATTTTGTTCTTCTTTACGGCTGTGTAATACTCCATTGTGCATATGTACCACATTTTTTTTATCCAGTCCTCTTTTGATGGACAGCATGGCTGTTTCCATGTTTTTGCTATTGTGAAGAATGCTGCAATAAACATGTGTATCTTTTTCAGAGTGGTTTGATTTCCTCTGGATATATTCCCAGTAGGAGGATTGTGAGGTCATTATGGGATGTTGATTTTTAGACCTTTTAGGAATTGTGAAACTGTTTTCCGCAGATGTTGTACTAGTTTACACTCCCACCAACAGTGTAGAAGTATTCCCTTTTCCCTGCATCCTCTCCAGCATGTTTTCTGAGTTATTGATGATGGCCATCCTGACTGCAGCTAGGTGGTGTCTGTGTGGTTTTAATTTGCATTTCTTTGGTGACTAATGAGGATGAGCCATTTTTCATGTATCTGTTGGCTGCTTGTATGTCTTCTTTTGAGACCTAACTATTCATATCTTTTGCCCAATTTGTAGTGGGGCTGTTTTTTTCTTTTTGGCCCACTTAAGTTCCTTGTAGATTCTAGATGTTAGGCCTTTGTCAGATATACAGTTAGCAAATATTTTTTCCCAGTCTGTGGGCTATCTCCCTGCTCTCTTGATGGTTTCTTTGACTTTGCAGAAGCTTGTTAGTTTGATGAGGTCCCACTTATCTATCTTATCTTTTACGGCTTGGGCACGTGGGATTTTGATCAGGAATTGGTCGCCAGTTCCCATCTCCATAAGGGTGTCTCCTGTATTCTCTAAGGTTCTTATAGTTTGAGGTTTTACATTTAGGTCTTTGATACATTTAGAGTTGACTTTTGTGTATGGTGATAGGTAGGGTCTTGTTTCAATCTTTTGCATGTGGTCAGCCAGTTTTCCCAGCACCATTTACTGAATAGCTTCTCTTCTCCCCAGTGGTTGGCGGTAGAGACTTTGCCATAGATGAGTTGGTTGAGAAACTGAGGTTTTGCATCTTGAATCTCTATCCTGTTCCACTGGTCTATACGCCTGTTCTTGTACCAATACCAAGCTGTTTTGATTATTGTAGCTTTATAATAGAGTTTAAAGTCTGGGAGTGTGATTCCTCCCACTTTGTTTCTTTTGTTGAAGATTGTTATGGCTATTCGTCGTCGTTTACATTTACATATGAGTTCCTGTATTATTGTTTCCAAGTCTGAGAAAAATGCTGCTGGTAATTTAATGGGTATTGTGTTAAATCTGTAGATTGCCTTGGGTATAAACTGACCTTTTGTTCTTCTACTCGGACACCATATGGAGACTAGACTATAACCAAAACACAAATCCTAAATAACTTAAAATCTCTCCCTACGAGATATATCTCCTTGTTTGCAAAATAAGATTCACTTTCTTGATGCATCAGAATAGTATGAATAAAGTACTTTCAAAGCTTCTGTGCTTGCATCCACTTAAGTAATAAAATTCCAGAAGCTTAAAAATGTTTACTCATTCTAATAAAAAATCTTTTAAGACTATAAAGAGCTTTACATTGTCTCACTCTGCACAACTTCTACTCTGTAGTAACTCCATCAAGTTTATTCATAAGTACAACACAAAGCATAGTTTAACAAAATAACAGATTTATTCTATAATTCTTTAGAATCCTTAATGAAAATGTAAAAATTCTATATGTAATAAAATCAAGAGTATATTTAAAATAAAAGAAAAAATTATAAATGATTATTTTCTAAGTCATTTATTCTGTAATTTCCTTTCACTAGTTCAATGTATTTGCCTACAATACTATCAAATCATCCTTCTACAGTTCTTATGAAAAGAAAACTTCCAGCAGTTTTCTTACTAGGCTCCCATTCTCTAAATAAAGGTATTAAGTAGCCAGGCTCGGTGGCTCAGCCTGTAATCCCGCGCCTTTAGGAGACTGAGGTGAGTGGACTGCCTGAACCCGCGGGTTCGAGATCTGCCTGGGCAGCAAGACCTCATCTCTACAATAAATCAAAAAATCAGCCAGGCGTAGTAGCGCATGCTTGTAATTCCGGCTACTTGGAAGGCCGAGGCGGAAGGATCACTGGAGCCCAGCAGGGCGAGGCTGTGGTGGCCAGAAGCGGCCACTGCACTCCAGTCTGGGCGACAGAGTGACACTCCAACTCAAAAAAATAAATAAATAAAGGTATTAAGTGAACATGCATTTAGTGACTCCTATGAGCTCAAGAATGTGCTACATCTCAGTAATACTTCACTTCTCAGAAATTCTGTAACATTATTTTACTCAGCTTTTTTAAAAAAAGCTTTTCTGCCGGGCTTGGTGGTTCAGCCTGTAATCCCACGCCTTTGTGAGGCTGAGGTGAGTGGACTGCCTGAGCCCGCGGGTTCGAGACCCGCCTGGGCAGCGAGACCTCTTCTCTACAATAAATCAAAAAATCAGCCAGGTGTGGTAGCGCATGCCTGTAATTCCGGCTACTTGGAAGGCTGAGGCGGAAGGATCGCCGTAGCCCAGCAGGTCGAGGCTGCGGTGGTCGGGAGCGGCCACTGGACTCCAGTCTGGGCAACAGAGTGAGACTCCAACTCAAAAAAAAAAAAAAAAAAAAAAAAAAAATCAGCCAGGCGTGGTAGCGCATGCCTGTAATTCCTCCAGCTACTCGGAAGGCTGAGGCGGAAGGATCGCCGGAGCCCAGCAGGCGAGGCTGCGGTGGCCGGGAGTGGCCACTGCACTCCAGTCTGGGCGACCAAATGAGACTCCAACTCAAAAAAAAAAAAAAATTTTTTTTAATAAAAATTAAATTTAAAAAGCTTTTCTTTATTGAGTATATATAGTTGGACTGTGCTGTGTGCTTTATATGCATTGCTACCTATAATAAGAAATATATGCTATTATGCACATTTCCAAATGAAGAAACTGATGCCATAAAGGTTACATGATGTTCCTAGGATAATATGGATGATTTGAGATTAGAAACTAGATCCCAATTTCTTAACCACTGTGCTACTCTTAGCACATAAGAACCAATATGATAATTAAAGATAATGAATAATAACTGCAGCAAACACTCATATAGCATTTACCGTATGCTTTAATATCACTTGTCTAAGGTTACAGGCTAGTACATGGCAGAGCAAAATGTGGACATCAGTAGTCTAGCCTTAGAAACAGGGCTCTAAACCACTATGCTACTTTGCCCTTACGAAACTACCTTATTATTGTCTTTGAGCTGGTAAGGTACATATCATATTTCCTTTATGACATCCTAAGCTCTTAGATTGCAAAGGCCAAGGTTTTGACCCCCTCAGCTGCAGCCTTAGGCTTTCACTGGCATAGAGATTAGTAAATAATAAGGGGAAGCCTGGACAATATTGTGTGACTTCATCTCTACAAAAAGTAAAAAAAATAAATTACCTGGGCATGGTGGCATGCACCTATACTCTAAGGTGTTCAGGAGGCTAAGGCAGAAAGAGAACTTGAATCCAGGAGTTAGAGGTTGCAGTGAGCTACGATCACACCACTATACTCCAGCCTGGGTGGCGGAGCAAAATTGTCTCTAATAATAATAACAAGGGGAGACTAGAAGATGCAATGGGGTCCTAAGGAAGCTTTCTTTGCAGTTGTAACACTTGGGCTTAGCCTTGTCACTGAACTCCGAAATTGTATATCTAATTGTTTAGCACATATTTGGCTGTCTCCTCTACTAATATATAGGCTTGTTGAGGGTATTTTTTTTTCTGCTATACAATATTTAGTACCTAAAAAAACCTCAAAAAATGTTTGTTGAATAAGTATGTGAAACTCTATTACAAAGTGTTGTACTTCACAATCCCTACTATCAGAAGAATCAATACATCAGGCATGGTGGCTCATGCCTATAATCCTAGCACTATGGGAGGTGGAGTGCAAGAGGACTGCCTGAGTCCAGGGGTTCAAGACCTGCAGGGCAACTTGGTAAGATCTCATCTCTACAGTAACTCAAAAACTTAGCTGGGCATGGTGGCACTTGCCTGTGGTTCCAGCTACTTGGAAGGCTGGGGTGGAAGGATCACCTGAGCCCAGGAGGTCAAGGCTACAGTGGCCATGATCGTGCCACTACACTCCAGGCTGGGCAACACAGTGAGACTCTGATTAAAAAAAAAAAAAAAAAAAAGAATCAATACAAGATATCCAGATCAAAGAGATTCTTAAGTAATTAAATTATTTGTGGTAAACCACTTATCAGGTTGTTGTAGCAGACAAAAGACTAGAAAAAGACAGTGATAACAGTAGAAACATATATTATTTACACCCAGCAGTAAACATGGAGCAAAGCAAAACAGAGCAGTGACTCTTTTTTTTTTAGAAAGCAGGATATATTGAGAGAATAGAAAAGCTCCAACAGTGGAAGGGGACCCAAGGACTCTTCTTTCTTATTTAACCTGCATACTCACAACTTTTTTTTTAATACATATTTTTTATTTTAAAATTGTGGGGTACTGTTAAGTGTTAGGTATACAAATATGCATTGTGCAGGTACCCTTGTTAATGAGGTGTGCCGCCCATCCCCAGACAGATATTGACTACCGTTAATCGCACCTCCCTTTCCTTCCCTGTCTCCCCCATAGTTTCCTGCCACTGTCAATCCTTTTCTTATAGTATTATGATAGTTGTTCAAGGTCCACTTATGAGTGAGAACATGTGATACTCAGACCTTTGTTTCTGTGAGAGATCGCTCAGTATTATAAACTCTAATTCCATCTAGGTTGCTGCAAAATTCATGATTTTGTTCTTTTTTATGGCTGTGTAATATTCCACCATGTATATGTACCACATTTTTTTAATCCAGTCCTCTTTTGATGGACAGCATGATTGATTCCATGATCTTGCTATTGTGAGCAATCCTGCGATAAACATACATGTGCAGGTATCTTTTTTGATCCCTTTGTTGTCTTTCATATTCTTTTAGGATACCTTTCAGCTGAGAACCTCTTTGACTTTCAATAAGAATAGGGAGGAAGGATTTCAATCTACAGGTTGATCTACTTATGACCTCCAGAAATATCTACACGTTTTCAAAGTCTTGTTGCCAACACAAATATACTCAATGACTATAAAATGTTGAGACTCAGCATCACTTTCCATATTCTTAAGCTCGTGTAACAGGAATATGGCACTTATTTGGGAGCACAACCTATGAATGTCTTTCAACTCTATTACTTCGTCTATGGAACACATGCTTCCACAGTGCAACATTTTTCAGGTACATAGTGGCTTTTCAGATATGCATATCCTTAGCCACATGAACAGTTTCACAAATATACTTTATAAACTCAGATTTGAATCCTCAATATACAATAAATGATTCTGAAGGGCTTGCAGAGTCATCTGAGAAGATCCTTTCAACAGACCACCTCTTGTCCACTCCCACAAACCCTTTAGGCTTTGACCTACTACATTTTTCATCTGCCCTGATTTGCTCACCTTTTAACAGTGATTATAATATTTTTTTTATTAACTACTGTTGCTTAATTCCTATTCCAGACAATCAACATTTGACTCTTCAACAAGTAAGCATCCTATGGAAAAGGAAGGAAGGAAGGAAGGAAGGAAGGAAGGAAGGAAGGGAGGGAGGGAGGGAGGGAGGGAGGGAGGGAGGGAGGGAGGGAGGGAGGGAGGAAGGAAGGATGGACCCAAGGAAACAAATGAACAAAGTAATTTTAGATAGTCATATATTATTTTTCTGTAAAGGGCCAGGCAGTAAATACTTTAGGCTTTGGGGGCCACATGAAGTCTCTGTTATGTATTTGCGTTGTGTTTTGTTTTGCACCCTTTTAGAAGTGTAAGAAGCATTTTTAGCTCTCAGACATACAAAGCCAGGCCACCTGCCAGATTTGGCCTGAGACCAGTAGTTTTCCTATCATTATCCTAGACGACTTAGGTATGCTATTTTAGTTATCAGTAGTACTCAGTGAAGATTCTTAGAGGTAGGAGAGGCCTAAAGGATTCATAGGAGCCAACTTTGCTAATACATGGAAGAAATGCTCAAAGCTAAGAGGAACAGGTAGTACAGAATGTCTAAATCAGAAACATAACTTGGCATGGTTGAGGAACAGAAAGGCTAGTATGGCTGAAGCCAAGTATACAAGGAAGATGATGAGAGATGAGGTCAGAGGTACAAAGGGGTCAGATTTTACAGTACATTACAGTCTGGGATTCTATTGTAAATATAATATTATTTCTTGTTTTTGTTTTATAACAGGGAATAATATAATCTGATTAATTTTTTAAAAAGACCACTCCATGGTGGCTCAAGCCTGTAATCCCAGCATTTTGGGAGGCCAAGGTGAGAGGACTGCCTGAGCCCGAGGGTTCAAGAATACTCTGGCCAACATGTTGAGACCTTTTCTCTACAATAAATCAAAAAATTAGCCAGGCTTGGTAGCGTGTGGCTCTAGTTCCAGCTACTTGGAAGGCTGAGGTGGAATGATCACCTGAGCCCAGCGGGAAGACGCTAGGGTGGCCATGAGTATGCCACTGTACTCCAGCCTGGGTGACAGAGTGAGACTCCAACTCAAAAAAAAAAAAAAAAAATAAGACCACTCCAATTACTTGAAAAACAAAAAAATTAAAGGAGGAAGGAAAGAGTAGTAGGGAGATCAATTAGTAGGTTGCTGCAGGCAGAGCAAAAGATAATGGTTGTTGTACAGAGTAGTAGCCATGGTGACAGATAAAAGTGCGTATATTCTGAACTCACTGATGGATTAGATGTTGGGACAAACACAACACCTAAGTTTACTTACTGAAAGCAACTGGGTAAATACTAAAATGGGATTGACTAGGAGAAAAGCAGGTTTGTTTATGGCCATTTGTTGGGTGTTGATTGTGTTGTTGTTGGAGGGGGAAATATGCTTTAGGTGCGTTTTTTTTTTGAGTTGGAGTTTCACTCTGTTGCTGAGAATAGAGTGCAGTGGCACGCTCCCGGCCACCGTAGCCTCAATCTGCTGGGCTCCGGCGATCCTACCGCCTCAGCCTTCCAAGTAACTGGAACTACAGGCGCACGCTACCATGCCCGGCTAATTTTTTTTTTAATTTATTGTAGAAATGAGGTCTCGCCAAGTTGCCCAGGCGGGTCTTGAACCTGCAGGCTCAGACAGTTCATTCACCTCGGCCTCCCAAAGTGAGGGATTACAGGCTGAGCCACCGAGCCCAGCTGGAAATATGTTTTAATATGTGTTTGGCTATATTTAATCTAAAATACTTATAGAACTTTCAAGTGGAAATACTGTATAAGCAATTAGATATACAACTCTGGAAGACAAAAGAGGAAAAGGCTAGAGATAATTCATATCTGGTAATCATCAGCATATGGATGGCATCTTAAGCAATCAAACTAGATGAACTCACATACAAAGAAACTGCAGGTATAGAAAAGGAACTATGGCAAAGCCCTGGGGTTACCAACTTTTAACAATCCAGGAGAGAAGGAAGAAGAGGCAAAAATAGAGCACTAATAGCTAAAAAACACACAGTAGTAACAGTAGCAGTAGTAATAATTAGTTAACTTCTTAGAGTACTTACTATGAGTCAAACTATTCATCTGAGTCATTAAATCTTTGAACTTTGTAGAGGCAAGCACTATAATCACTATTTTTTTTTAAATCTTAAAGATGTGGAGTACAATTCAGGGTTAGGTATACAAATGGTCATTGTACAGGTAAAGTTTGGGCCTCACTTTGGTCCCCACTTAAACTGGTTTGAGATCAGGGACACTTATTGATAAATTGTGCCCTACATCACACTCCCGCGCCTTTGGGAGGCTGGGGTGAGTGGATTGCCTGAGGCCACGGGTTCGAGACCGGCCTGGGCAGGCGAGACCTCATCTCTACCATAAATTTAAAAAAAAAAAAAAAAAATGAGCCGGGCGTGGTAGCGCACGCCTGTAGTTCCAGCTACTTGGAAGGCTGGGGTGGAAGGATCGCCGGAGCCCAGCAGGTCAAGGCTGCGGTGGCCGGGAGAGGCCACTGCACTCCAGTCTGGGCAACAGTGAGACTCCAACTCAAAAAAAAAAAAAAGAAACTGAAGAACAAAGGATAAAGAACCTACCCTAGATGACACATCTAAGCAGGGTAATATCACAGACAAATGAAGAGTCATAAAAGAGATGTATTTTAAGAAGCAACAAATGAAGTCAGGTAAGGACAGAGAAATAACCTATGAATTTGAAAACATGGAAATCATTTGTGACCATTTCTTGTACCTGATTTATTATTGAAACTGGTTGAGCTTTAGCATGTACCTCAATTTCCTCATGGGGCTAGTATGTTAGTGAAAGAGAAAAATAAGTTAATATATAAAAAGAACTTAACAATATCTGGCACATGGTAAGCAGTATGTAAGTGTTGGCAAGTATTATCATCATTATTACTGAATATTCTCTTATCTCCCTATGAGCTGACATCTTTCCCTTTAAAACTACTCATAATAATCTATTCTTACTATATCATCCTCTAATAATATGAATATTCAGGACATTATGGAAATATAACAAACCATTTCTTCTCAAAATTTGAAGCTAAGCCATTGTTTACCACCTTTCAAGTGTAACCTTCCACTAAGTTAACAAAATCACCTCTAAATATCATAAGCCAAAATCAACAACTTTTAATATTTGCCCCAGATACCTGAAAATCATGTATGTGGTTCCTGTAAAAAAGGATGACTCAGAAGAAATACTTACCTCAACCACCACCACAATCATTAGTGTTAATGGAACATCAAAAAAAATTACAATCAAGTAAAGTAATACCTTCTGCAACAGTCATTATATTTAGGCATACCGGCTCTTTGGAACAAAGAGCCATCATACTATTTTTTTATTCATATCTCAAGGGAATCTAACTTAAAATATATTTCATGAATGACCTCCTAAGAATTGAAAGAAGGCCGGGCACAGTGGCTCATGCCTGTAATCCCAGCACTTTGGGAGGCCGAGGCGAGAGAAATGCCTGAGCCCAGAGGTTTGAAACCAATCTGAGCAACTTGATAAGATCTCGTCTCTACAATAAATCAAAAAATTAGTCAGGTGTGGTAGCGCACACCTGTGGTTCCAGCTACCTGGAAGGCTGAGGTGGAAGGATGACCTGAGCCCGGCAGGTAGAGGCTGTGGTGGCCGTGAGCATGGGTGACAGAGTGAAACTCCAACTAAAAAAAAAAAAGAATTGAAAGAAGAAATTTAGATTAAAAAGAGACACACTTTGAAACAAACATAACTAAAACTTGAATTTACTGTTTAGCAATAGTTCAATATGGCAATGATTTTACAGCAAAAGCCCTTAGGGAGTTAAAAATAATCATAATAACCTAGCAGTGATATACAATAATCTTCTGATATATAGTAATTTGATATACAGTAATGTGGATAACTCTTACAGAGCTAATGTGTCTGCTGAGAAAGGAACCAATAGGGAATGCAAGTAATGACAAGTAATATGTAAATTTGGTATCACAGCCTAATGAAATTAAAAGACTTCACAAAATTCTGAAAAATTAGCTAAATAAAAGTAGCTGTGTGACCTGGGAGAAGTTCTTTTACTTCAAATATTATTCACTGGCATTTAAATGGTCTACTGCTGCGGTCAGCAAACTTCTTCTGTCAAGAGTAAGACAGTAAATATTTTCAGCTTTGCAAGTCGTATGGTCTCTGTCCCAACTACTCAACTCTTTTGTAGCATGAAAGCAGCTATAAACAAAAACTTATCCTCATATCATCTACCTTTTACTCATAAAAACTGAAGTCCAGAAAGAAACTAACTGATGGAAGGTTAGATCTGACTAGGCATTCCTGTGCTATAACAATAATAAATTAACCATATACCCTATAGTTTCTATCTTCAAAGGAAATGAGAAGGAAAACAAAGTTTAAGTCATCTCAGAAGGCCAGCAAATTTGTTCCTGGACACAACAGAATATTACCTTTTCAACCTGTACAAATCAAAAACTAATAAAATGAAATACTGAGAGTTATCTTTCAAATTAGAATATAAAAGGTCACAAGGAAGAATCACTCCTCTATTAAAAAAAAAAAAAAAAGCTAGGTAAACTATGAAATCAAATATTTAAAACCCTTAAAATAACCGAGTATTAAAAAAAAATTTTAATTCGATTCCAGACAAGGAAAAGCCCTTTCTAGGTAAATAGGTAAGTGACTATTTTCGATTCTAAGGTCATGGTGAAGCAAGAGTGAACAATCCTATAAACTGAAATTCAGAGAAGCCCTAGAAGCAAAACTAATCAACACAACCTAAAAATTTTTCCCCATGGAGCTTTCATAGAGAACTCATCAGTGTGCACTAATCTAGGGGTAGACTAGGAAGGCAAAGTGAAATGATCTGCACAGTGTAAAGCCAAGTGCAGAGCTATAAAGCAGAGAAAGATCTCTGTAATATAGCTATACTTAAATCTCAAGCTCCATTTAGAGTGAAGGCTGAATCCTCCCTTAAAAAACTAAAAACTAAAATAAGTTGTAGCCCAGCCCAGACATAACTCAATTCCACGTCAGAATTAATATTTTAGTTCCTAAGCCTTTTGGTCTGTGAGAAATTGGCATGCCTTTTTTCAGGAGGAAGCAGTCAGGAACTTCATTTTCGCTGCTCTTTTTACATATAATATTCACACATAATAATTACAGAATATTCAAAGAATCATGAAATGTGACCCATAGGCAAGAGAAAAAAGTCTAAACTAACCCACAGATGGCTGAGATTGAAATAAGCAAAGACTTCAAAATAAATCATATATAAGTCTGTAAGATCTTATATATAAATATATAATCTAAGATAGAGAAAAAAAGCTGTGTAATAATATATTTTGGTAGAGAAGAAGAAATTTGAAAAAAGAGCCAAAGAGAAGTTTTCAAATTAAAAAATACAATACTTGAAATGAAAAGTTCACAGAATAGATTTAACAACAACAAGACACAGAAAAAGGATCAATGAATCCAGAAAGATCAACAGGAATTATCTAAATTAAAATGAGGAAAAAAAGAACTAGACAAACAAAAAGAATCAGAGAGCCACAGACTTGTGAAGCAATATCAAACCACCTGAAAGGAGATGAAAAAGAGAAAGGGAAGGTAGAAGTATTTAAAGACAAACAGCAGAATTTTCCCCAAATTATATGACTTTATACACAGAGGATCCGAAGGAATAGGAAAACTAGTAAAACTAATAATTGAATTTCGCAAGTTCAAAAGATATAAGGTCAATATATACAAATCAAGTATATTTCTAAATACTATACTGAAACAATGGAAAATGAAATTTAAGAAACAATACCATTTATAATAGACTCAAAAACAACAAACTGGGGCAACCCCCTTGGGTCCAAGAAACAATACCATTTATAACAGACTCAAAAACAACAAACTGGGGCAACCCCCTTGGGTCCCCTCCCACTTTTCTGTCCTCTCAATAAATCTTGCTTTTAAGAAAAAAAACCTGCAGCAATAAAATAAACAAATAGAGGTGAAAGACCTCTAAACTGAAAACTATAAAACTGTGCTGAAAGACCTTAAAGGTAATCTCAATAAATGTAGAGATATACCATGTTCAATAAAATGAAAAGACAGTATTATAAAGAAGAAAATTTCCCCAAACTGATCTACTGATGCAACACAAGTCCAATCAAAATCCCAGCAAAGTTACTTGGTGAATATTGACAAATGTGATATAAAGTTTACATGGAAAAGTAAAAGACTTAGAATAGTCAATACAGTATTGAAGGAGAAAAACAAGGTCTGGCACTAGAAAGACTTCAAATTTACTATAAAACTAGAGTAAAAACAAGACAGGTGGTACTGGCAACACAGTACACAAATAGCTCAATGAAAGAGAAGAGTTCAGAAATAGATGCACACAGATACGGTCAACTGATCTTTGACAAAGAAACAAAGACAAGTAAATGGAGAAAGGATAGTCTTTTCAGCAAATGGTGCTGGAAACACCAGACAGCTATGTGGAGGGGAAAAATAATCTAGACACAGATCTTACCTCTTTCACAAAAATTAACTCAAAATGGAACACAGATCTGAGTGTAAAACCCAAAACTATTAAACTACTAGAAGATAGCACAGAAGGAAATCTTGGTAACCTAGGCTTGGTGATGACTTTTTAGATAATAACATTAAGCATTTAGAACTATCACCAACCAATGAGAGCACTCCCGGTCGATGAACAAAACATAATATGCTGGTTTCCATTCATTATATTGTTCTTATCAGTGGTATTTTGTTCTGACTATTGAAGGTAAGTTTGATTTGGAAAACTTCAATTGTTACTCCAGAACTGCAAAACAGTGAAAAACACTTATTTTCAAATACTATCTAAAGATAGTTCAGCTGATCCACCATCAACAAAATATATGCCATGGGTTGATTTTTCTACTTACATCTATGTCTGTGCTCATTTACCCAGTCATTCAGTCTCCCTTCTCTAATGATGGGCATTTTGCAAAGATAAAGCATTCCAAGGAGAATGATCAGAGAATAGAACATCCCTTACCAACTCACTCAAGAATAAATCCTGAAATGTTGTTCTCACTAGAATGATACACTGAACAACTCAGGTAGCAGTTTAAAATATTCATCAAATGTTGCCTTACTACCTAGAGTTAAGACAATGCAAAAAAATTATGGGTTGTTTCTAATCCTTCAAGATTTTGATCAGAGCAACATTACTTACTAAACAGTTGTCTTAAAAGTTTGCTTAGGTTTGATGCATTTTTCTTTTTGATTTATTTTGTTTGAGATTTGCTGAGTTTTTGGGTCTGTGGGCTTAAGTATTTATAAAGTATATGCTTATGTATTAATTTCCAAAATTATGTAATTTGGGGAAAATTCTATCATTTGTATTTAAATACACACTGTAACAGAAACTATATTGTACCAATAGCTTCAAGTGAGACTTTCAACAGTCTTACCTCTTTTGTTGAGTTGAGATAACAATGCTAAATTAATAACTTACTAAGTATACATGAATTGAAATTATGACTTTTATGTAAAATAAAAGTGCAACGTAATCATTATTGTACTGCAAAGGCAGCAATTTACAAATAACTTATTGGCCAACCAGTAAAATGTCAACTATTCTGAACTTTCAGAGAAGTTCTAAAAATTCATGTTTTCAATAAACTGAAACTTCAACTCTCTAAGCTTCTCTATGGATTAGATTTTTTCAAATACTCTGAATTAAATTATTTCTAAGACATATTTCTATAACGTTATGTCTTTTTAAGCAGGGAATACTGAATACAGCCTAGGCATTTCTTAAGCATTTGAAATCTCACAAATGTTAATTTTATGACACATTCATAGTCATAAAAACTACTGTTATGAGCAAAGTTGCCTTTCCCTATCTCAGTATCACCACATTGCTTAACTTTTAGTTTACAGACAAGCTTTTTATCCTGTCAGCCTAACAACCTATAAATGTTCCTGCTCCCATTTACTGTTTCTATGCAGTGTGAATGTGGGAACCACTTATTTGACCTGTCTAAAACAAAACTAAATAGTGTCTAAATAAAAGCCTGCAGAACTTTCATAGAAGTATAGAAATGTTACTCATATATTTTCACAAGGTTCACATTAACCATAAGAGATTTTTTTTTTGCAACGTACCGGGGGGACCCAAAAGAACCAGAAGTATCTGTTGGAGGGCGGGCCCCTTGTAGTATACTTGGAATTTGTTCCTCTGGATCAAATGTTTTTATCTGGAAGTTTTGAGAAGGCTATGTCATGATTTGCAGAAGAAATGTCCCGAGTTGCAACAAACAGGTGACTGGTTCTTTCACCATGACAACACACCTGCCCATACCAAACTGCATGTTTGGCAGTTTTTGACCAAAAAAATGGCACAACCCCTATCTCACCCTCCCTATTCACCCAATCTCACCCCCAAGTAACTTTTTTTTGTTTCCCCATATGAAACAAGTCCTCAAAGGGAAACATTTTGTTGATGTGGAATAGATGAAACAAATAATGGCAACAGCACCAATCATCATCAAAACTGATGAGTTCAAAAACTTTTAAGCAGTGGAAAATCAACTCCATAGGTGTACTGTGTCGGAGAGCACTTTGAAGGTGACTGAAGTTTAAACACGTAAGAATACACAATTTTTTAATAAACAAATTCTAGGTGTTCTTTTTTTTTTTCTGGAAACCCACTCATAATTTATGGGGAAAACATAGGCTTTACAGTTACAATCAGGGGTTCAGGTCTTACCTACTGCTAGCACTTATTAGCTGTGTAATCCTAGGGAAGTCAGTCATCTTCCTTAAATGTTTGCATCCCTGTTAAATCACCTAATTAAGTTGCTATGAGGTTAAACACAATACTATATATAAAAAACAATGATTCAAAGTGGGCGCACAATTTAAAAAATCAACGTTCATCCTCATTTTCATCTTTGATTCGCACAGCTAACACGGCAAATTTACTGAATTTTACAAACAGAATTTTCTATTTCTTTTTTGACTTTTTTTTATTTCTCAAGTATCTACATGGGATGTTAGCAGTCTTTGTCAAACAGCTTTTAAGTACTTTATTCCTTTCTTGTCCTCTGTAACTGAGACACTTCTTCATGGTCAAAACAGCAGAAATCCATAAGACTATACTGGGAAAATGGGAAAGAACGTACAAGCCTAAATGCTTACACTCCTAGGTCATAAATAAGCTTCCTAAAGTTAAAGTCTCTGTCTGCGACTTACTAGTAATTAATACAACTTTGTCCAAGCTACTCTATCCCTCTGAGCCTTAATTTCTTCACTGTCAAAAAAGAATGAAGATGTCCATCTCCAATAATATGGACAATTACTTAGAACAAAACTACCACTAAAATTCTCAAAACTAAATAAAATAAAAAATGTATGTTCTTAAAAGCGTCAAAGAGCTTTTAAGAATTATAAGCCCAAAACATAAGAGAGGGCAGTAATTCAAGAGGTAAGCGGAGCACCAGAGTCAAGTTAGCTCCTGACTGAAATTAAACTTGGGCTTTTGTTTTAAGTCTCACAATAATAGAAGCCAAGACTAGGGTCCAACCTTGGTGGTAGGTCTGATAGAGTAGGAGACCCTATACCATATGGCTGGAACCTGTAAAATAAGTCAAAGTAAACCAGTCCCAACCTAATCCATCCCCTAAGAACTGCAAGGGAAATTGCTCTGACATTGAGCAGAAAAGAAGGGGAAGAAAGGAGAGTTCCTGACAATTTTATTAACAGAGACAACAAACTTTTCCTGTAGGCTGGGAATGGTGGCTCACAGCTCTAATTCCAGCGCTTTGGGAGGCCAAGGCAAGAGGATCGCTTTGAGACCAGCCTTGACAACACAGCAAGGTCTCCTCTCCACAAAAAAACAAATTAGCGGGGTTTGATGACATGCACCTTTAGACCCAGCTTCTCAGAAGGCTGAGGCAGAAGGATCACCTCAGCCCAGGAGGTCAAGGCTGTGTGAGCTGTGATCAGGCCATCGCACTCCATCCTGGGTGACAGGACCTTGACTCAAAAAAAAAAATCTTTGTTTCTGAAAAAAGCCATATATAAATATTTTAGTCTTTGAAGGCTATATGATCTCTGTTGCAACCACTCAGTTCTGCTGCTGTAGCCAAAGGCAATAAATAAATTAATAAACATGGATATGTCAAATAAAACTTTATTTACAGGAATTAAAATTTGAATTTCATGTAATTTTCACATGTCACAAATTATTTTTTTTTCCCAACCATTAAAAAATGTAAAAACCATTCCTAGCTTACAGCCCTAACAAAAACAGGTGGAACAGGCCATAGTTCACCTTCAGCTAAAACAAGATACACCACCTTAACCACCATGATCCGACACCCATACACACACACATATCAGAAGCCCTAATTCACATCACCTAGGTGATATAATAAACCCCTGGCCATAAGCATCTAGAAGATACACGTGCAAATTCTACAAAGAATGCCCCAAGAAAAATGACCTAGCAAGAAAGAAACAAAGTACCATGATTGAGAGCATGCAAAGAGTAGAAGCACATGCAAAAATTTTAGAAACTGGAAATGATCACACAGGAGACAAAACAACTGCTTACTAATGTTTAAAGCAATAAATAAGCTTAAAGGGGCTGCATATCTGAAAGAGACAAGAACCACAAAAAATGACTTAGCAACTGTGAAGAAGTAGAAAATTTCTAAAATTGCAAAACGTAAAAGAAATTAAAAAATAAAATAGACTCATTGAAGAGAAAATTAGTGAATGAAAAAAACATATCTAAAGAAATTATCCAAAGTGAGAAAATCCAATATATACAGACACAAAGGTCAGCACAATAGCTAAGTCCACTGAGGGGGCTATGTTGACAAGGGCAAGGGCAAGATGAAGTAGGAAAGAAGTACTTCTGATTTGTTGGCCTGGGCAATGACAACACTAATATTTCATACTTTTCTTTAAACTGTACATTTTATGCACTCTCATGTGCACAGATGGTCTGCAACTTATGATGGTTCAACTTTTTTTTTTTTTTGAGTCAGAGTCTCACTCTGTTACCCAGGCTGGAGTGCAGTGGCTCACTCACCATCACCACAGCCTCAACCTACTGGGCTCTGGGGATCCTTCCACCTCAGTCTCCCAAGTAGCTGGAAATACAGGTACATGCCACCATCCTCGGCTAATTTTTTAATTTATTGTAGAGACGAGGTCTTGTCAAGTTGCCCAGGTTGGTTTCAAGACCCTGGACTCAGGCAATTCTCTCATCTCCACCTCCCAAAGTGCTGGGTTTACAGGCGTGAGCCACTGCACCTGGCCAGTGGTTCAACTTAAAATTTGTCGACTTTACCACAGTACAAAAGCAATACACATTCAGTAGAAACTGCACTTTGAATTTTGAATTTTTTTTATCTTTTCCCAGGCTGGCAATCTGCAGTATGACACTCCCTCACGATGCTGGGCCACAGCAGCAAGCAGCAGCTCTTACAGCATTAACAACTGATCCTCTACAGTGTACTGTGTTGCCAGATGATGTCTAATTGCTATCATAAGTGTTCTGAGCACATTTAAGTCAGGAAGGCTATGGTGGTCAGCAGGTTAGATGTAATAAGTGGATTTTCAACTTACTATATTTTAAACTTACGATGGGGTTACCAGAATGCAACCCCATTTTAAGTCAAGAAGCATCTGATATGACAAGGAAAAATACCAATGCATACAATTACTATGGTAATATAAGTAAATCTGGTACCTCGTATGCATTTTTTTTAATTCATGATGAGATTTTAAAAAGTTACCATAATTACATAAGTTTTTGTATCTTCTACAATGCTCACCACAGCAAGTTGGTCATGATAGGTGCCCAAATATTTTGATCAATAAATGAAACAAGCCGGGCTCGGAGGCTCAGCCTGTAATCCCGCGCCTTTGGGAGGCTGAGGTGAGTGGATTGCCTGAGCCCGCGGGTTCGAGACCCGCCTGGGCAGCGAGACCTCATCTCTACAATAAAAAAAAAAAATCAGCCGGGCGTGGTAGTGCATGCCTGTAATTCCAGCTACTCGTAAGGCTGAGGCGGAAGGATCGCCAGAGCCCAGCAGGTCGAGGCTGCGGTGGCCGGGAGCGGCCACTGCACTCCAGTCTGGGCGACAGAGTGAGACTCCAACTCAAAAAAGAAAAAAATTCCATTCAATCACTGGAGTTAAAGACAATTTAGATCCAAATGGTTAAGTTCTCTAACTTCCGATTTCCATTCTACAAGCCCCAGAGCTTGAATTCCTCGTATCCCAACAGATCCTCTGCCTGCTGCCTTTAGTATTTTCCTGATCTCTTACTCTTTTCACTCTTTCATCTTATCTGCCCTACTAGACTGCAAAAACTGCATTGAATGCTTGAAACCCTGTAATTTGAGAGAGTGAAGTAGAAAACAGGAAGAAGAAAGGTTAAAGTTAAGGGAAAATGGAGAGGAGAAGTTGTGGGAAAAACTAGAAAGGACAATGTAAGTAACACCCAAGACATCAGGTTTTTAGTTTCCACGCTTAAAGGAGACAGGAAGGGAAGTAAAGTGAAAGAAAGCAGACAAATCACTTCTTGTCCCTTCAGACCCAAGTACCATAAAACACAAAGTAAATTAGCATTCAGTGAGAGCCACAGTCTAATATTTAGGGGCAAGAATATTCCTTACAAAAATATATCTACTGTATTTTTCCTGAAACTCTTTTAACAACAAAGCCACCTCTGACTGTAAGGTTCTCTGGAACATCAACTCTTTTTCAATTACCTGAGGAATAAACATTATTTTTAATTTATTCAATATGTATTATTTATACATAGCTCAAAACACAAATATCCTTCAGGATCAAACTCATTAAATAAAATTATGGTACACCTACACAACAGAATATTATGTCTCCATAAAATAGAATGAGAAAGATCTTTATGTACTAATATGAAGTACTCTTCAGAATATATTAAGTGGGAAAAAAGAGGTACAGAATAGTATGGTAACTTTGATATATGAAAAGAGAACACATATATCTTATTTTTGAAAGAAAAAAAAATACTGGGGAGGCCGAGGCAGGTGGATCACTTGAGCCCAGGAGCTTGAGGCTGCGATGAGCCGTGATTATGCCACTGCACTCCAGTCTGGGCAACAAGTGAGACCCCCTAACTCAAAAGACAAAAAAAAAGAAAAAAAGAAAAGAAAAAATACTGGAATGATTAACCAAAGACTTACAAAAATGATTACTAAAGGGAAACAAGAAAACAGGATGGAAGAGATAAGGATGCAAATAAGATTCCCCAAGTGCAGTGGCTCATGCATGTAATCACAGCATGGCGGGAGGCCTGCTTGAGTCCAGGAGTTCAAGACCAGCCTGGGCAACATAGTATGACCTCATCTCTACAAAGAATCATAAAGCGGCTGTGTATGCCTGTAGTTGTGTATGCCTGTAGTCCTAGCTACTTGGAAGGTTAAGACAGAAGGCTGTTGTAAGCCAGGAAGTGTCACTGCACTCCAGCCTGGGCATCAGAGTGAGACCCCAACTCAAAAAAAAAAAAAAAAAGTGAAAAAAAGAAAAGAAGATTCCTAACCTTTTCCTTTGGGTTCTCCTTTTGAATTATGCTGCGTGTTTTACAAACTCAAAGAATAAAAAGAAGCTTAAAAACAAGGGAAGCAAACCCTAACATGAAAAATAAATGGACCTAACTAAATATCAAACTGATAACTATCACACTGAGAAAATACTGATTTCTAGTGACTTCTGAACATAGTACTCCTAGCAATAAATATACCCTTAGAGAAACACATTCTAAGGACAAAAAGAAGCAAAGAAATCTTGAATTTCACTGAATAGTTTTAACTTGCAACTAGTTTATATATACTGAGACTAAAAAACCAATATATCAACGTTAATAAAAAAATCAAAATTTTCAATGAAAAAGAGATTTAAAATAAAGCTAAAGTACCTTAGCAAACCAAAAGAAAAAAGAGGAGGTGGTGGAAGAAGTGGAGAAAACCTGTAATGTTAAATTAAAATTAAAATATGATATCAAACTTTTTCCCGAACTTCTGTCAAGACCTAGAAGGAGCATAGTTAGCATACAGAATTGGTTTCTAAATACAATCATCCACTATAAGGAGACAGAGCTCCTCAGAGAAATTGCTGATTACAAGTCTAAAGTCAAGGTATCTTGTAACCAAATGCAAAAAATCACTCAAAGACTAACGGGATCAGGCAAAAAGAACTCAGAAGCCTGCTGGAAGGCACTGCCAGTGTCCATGTTTGAGACAATTTGAGCATCAAAAAGAACAATGTCTGTAAACAACTGCAATACAATAAAATCCATGAGATCATTAAAAAACTCATTTGCCACCACTGTAAATGACTATTATACAACTCCTCACTCTGAACATTAGACAGGGAAAGAATTAAGCATTTACTCTGCCATTTTAGCAGGAACTGTAGTTCACTTCCAGGTGATAAAGGTTACAAAGCTCTTGTTAACTGTGGAATGACAGCTAATAAATGCAAAACAATTACAGAATTAGAAAAGTCACCATTTTTCAATACTCATTTAAAAGCCTAAAAGTCTGGCTGGGCTCGGTGGCTCAGCCTGAATATTGAATGGAATATTCGTATGGTTCCAAAGTATACAGTCCAATGGGTTATTGTGGGACTGATCACAGGCAGGAAAAATGTACTTTTACAAGGGAAGTGATATAGTAAACACCACCTTAAACTTCATCAAACTTAGATCACTAATAGTAGGACAAGATGTGCCTCTCACAGTAGACAACATTATATATAACATCACCTATAAAGTATTCTTGCCAAAGCTTTTAAATATGAATCTAATCAACCTTTAAAACAAAACTTCCAGTTCACAGGATATACAAAGACCAGAAAAACAAGTTAAACAATAACACACACTCACAAAATCAGATAACTCCGGAAAATAGGTCATTCTACAAGAGAAATTATTGGTCTCTTCAAAGAAATTTCAGTATCACAGGGAAGGGGAATGTGGGAAGAAACAGTTCTAGATCTCTTTTTAGTCTCTTTAGACTAAAAAGAGATAATCAAATGAAATACAAAAAATGTAACTGAATTCTGGTTTGAAAAAAATCATCTTACAGGACAATTGGGAAAATTAAAAATATAGACTGAATATTAAGTTATAGGGTAATTATTATTTATCTTAGGTGTGGTAATGGTGAAGAATGTGAAGAATATCTATTTCTTTTTTTTTTTCTTGAATCAGAGTCTCACTGTCAACTAGGCTGGAGTGCAGTGACCCATTCACCACCACCGCAGCCTCAGCCTTCCAAGTAGCTTCAACCACAGACATGTGCTACCATGACCGGCTAATTTTTTTATTTATTGTACAGACAAGGTCTCGCCATGTTGCTCAGACTGATCTCGAACCCCTGAGCTCAGGCAATCCTCTCACCTCCCAAAGTGCTGGGATTACAGGCATGAGCCACTGTGCCCATCAAGAAAATCTATTTCTTAGGAGACATATGCTGAAGTATTTTTGCAGTAAACTTGCCACAATACTTGCAACTTACTTTAAAAAGACTCAACAAAAATATATGCATAGAAAGATATGCATATTTTTGCTAGTAGAGATAGAGAATAAAGCTAATATGGATAGCATAATGTTAACTTCTGAATGTGGGTAGCAGATACACTCGTGTTCTTTGTTATGTTCTTTCAACTTTTCAATATTTTTAGAGTTTTTTATTATAAAAGAGTAGAAGAAGAAAGGAAGAGAACTAAAAGAAGGTAGAGTTGCAAAAGCAAATAAGGAAAAATATGATCTAAAAATCACTTATAAACATATGTCCACACAATCACCTGAAGAACTTCCTCCCTTACATTAAAAAAGATCCTGGCCAAAGAGCAGTAGCATATGCCTGTAGTACCAGCTATTTGGGAAGCTGAGGCAGGAGAATTGCTTCAGCCTAGGAGTCCAAGAACAGCCCAGGCAACATAGCAAGACCTCGTCTCTTTTTTTTATTTTTTTTGAGTTGGAGTCTTACTCCACCGTCCAGGCTGGAGTGCAGTGGCACGCTCATGGCCACCCCAGCGTTGACCTGCTAGGCTCCAGAGATCCTTCCGCTTCAACCTTCTTAGTAGCTGGAACTACAGAAGCGCTACCACGTCCTGCTAATTTTTGATTTATGGTTGAGACGAGGACTCGCCAAGTTGCCCGGGTTGGTCTCAAACCCGCAGACTCAGGCAATCCACTTGCCTCGGCCTCCAAAAGTGCTGGGATTACAGGCTGAGCCACCCCACCCAGCCTTATTTTATTTTTTAAGAGTCTTGGTAGGGTGTGGTGGCTCAGCCTGTAATTCCAGCACTTTGGGAGGCCGAGGTGAGAGGATTGCCTGGGCCCAGGGGTTCACAACCAGCCCAGGCAACATGATGAGACCTATTCTCTACACTAAATCACAAAAACTAGCTGGGCATGGTGGCGTGTATCTGTAGTTCCAGCTATTTGGAAGGTTGAGGTGGAAGAATTGCCTGAGTCCAGCAGGTGGATGCTGCGGTGGTCATTAGTGCGCCACTGCACTCCAGCCTGGGCGACAAGAGTGAGACTCAACTCAAAAGATAAATAAATAATAAAATAAAAATAAATTAATTAAAATAAAATAAGCCAGGTGCACTGACTCACAGCTGTAATCCCAGCACTTTGGGCCGAAGTGGAGGTGAGAGGATTGCCTGAGACCAGGGATTCAAGACCAGCCTGGGCAACATGGCAAGACCTCATCTTTAAAATAAAATTAAAAAAAAAGAGTTAGGCGTGGTAGTGCACATCTGTGGTTCAAACTACCTGGAAGGCTGAGCAGAAGGATCACCTGATCCCAGCAGGTCGAGGCTGTGGTGACTGTGATAGTGCCACTGTACTCCAGCCTGGGTGACAGAGTGAGACTCCTACCCAAAAAAAAAAAAAAATTCCAGAGATTACTCGGCCCACTATCATCTGATCAATAAAAGTAAACAGATTTCAAACAAATACTTAACACACTACAAATAGCAATAGTACTCAAATCTGTCAATGATTTAAGAAATGTTTGTCATTGGCAAACAACACATTTTGTTATGAGACCTCACACCGAATCTAAATACGTTCTAACATCCATTAATCTTATATACTGATATATCAAGAAAAGCATTTCCTTGAAAAAATTTAAAACCAAAATATCACATTTGAAAACAGTTAGAAGACTATCTTAATACTTCTATTAGCAACAAACTCTGATTAGCCATTATTTTAAAAAGCCATACAATGAAATTCCTAAAATTTGTGACATCATATTTAACGTAACAAGATACAGACATATTCAAGGGGAGAAAGGAAGACTTATTATCAACTACGTGTTTGATGCTTTACATAAAATGTTTAATGATAATCTTCTGAGGTAACTATTACCCCCACTTGAAAGTTGAACATGCTGAAGCTCAGAAATGTTAATTGACTTGCCCATAAACTACAATTCAAAAATGATGAGGCTGGAACTTGACTCTAGGTATGTTAGAAATTCAGGTTTGAAAATCCATATTCTTTCCAGCTAATTGGATTTACTGGATTTAAGGTTAACGGATAGAAAAATCTATTTAAGGAAAAAAAAGTTGTTTTTTTTTTAAAAACCTTTATATTCAAAGAGCTACATAATCTTAAAGTTTAAGAAAACTGAAAAAAGGACACTTTTAAATTACTGCTTGTTGTAAAAAAGATCCAACTTTCAACAAGCCAGCTGTCTATGACAGGACAGCTAGTCCTTTCCTCACCATACATGTAAAATTACACTCCAGTTGCCCGTTGGATGACCCCACGGCCAAAATATGCTAGCATCATAATTCACATTAAAACCCAGAGGCCAAACACTATTTGGAAAGCGCCTTACATGCTCACTATACCTATCCCAAGCATGTTTACCACTCAAAATTAACAGGCCATTTTTGGTAAATATACTTTGCTGTATCATATTATTTTCTGCCACTCTAAAAAGAAATTAAACTTATAAACAGGAAAACCTACCAAAATATAAACATCCCACAACTCAAGTTTAAAATATTAATATTATGTGATTTTGAATTTGTCTACTTCATTAAAATATGCCAAAATTGCTTCTATAACATAATTTATGTATGTTCTTCCTATAGGATCAAAATTCCAACAACTCTACCCCTTGTATGTCTAAAGATACACACAAAATATGTACACAAATTTATACGTTAAAGATTTTTCCCATTTAAAATTAAATTCGCGCCGGGCTTGGTGGCTCAGCCTGTAATCCCGCGCCTTTGGGAGGCTGAGGTGAGTGGATTGCCTGAGCCCGTGGGTTCGAGACCCGCCTGGGCAGCGAGACCTCATCTCTACAATAAATCAAAAAACCAGCCGGGCGTGGTAGCGCACGCCTGTAATTCCGGCTACTTGGAAGGCTGAGGCGGAAGGATCGCCGGAGCCCAGCAGGTTGAGGTTGCGGTGGCCGGAAGCGGCCACTGCACTCCAGTCTGGGCAACAGAGTGAGACTCCAACTCAAAAAAAAAAAAAAAAAAAAAAAAAATTAAATTCGCTATGAATTGGATTAGTGACTAGAAGAGGGTAGGAGGTAGCTTAGAGTTCTAGTAATAGTCTATCTTGATGTGAGTGTTAGTTATACTGGTGTGTTCACTTGTTGAAAATTCAATGAGCTGTACATTTATGACCTATGTACTTTTTATAATTTACAAAAAGCTTGTTTTTTATCTCAAATCTAAAAACCTGTCTTACTACAGAGCACTGATAGCATCCTTCTTACCAAGGAAATTAAAGCATAGTAGAGAACACAGTCAAGTAATTAAGCAACTTCATTAGAGAGCTGTGGTAGAAGTAATTACCATGTACTATAGGAGTACACAGGAGTGATAATGAACTTAACCTGAAACTTTCCTGAAAATTAAAGAGAAAAGTTTCCTGAAGAAGATAAAACCAAATTGAGTACTAAAGGTCTGATAGGAATTAGCCAAGGGAGAGTGGAAGCCAGGGAAACAGAACATCAAGTGAAAAGACAAGAAAGCAAGCACTTCATATGAGAGGAAGAATGAGAAAATTAAGAGTCAGATCATGAATCTAATATATGTACCAAGCTACAGTTTTAACTTTATCCTGAAAGCAATGAGAAAGCACTGAAGACCTTTCAATAGGAAAGGAGGTAATTAGATTTGTATTTGTACTATACACGTCAATTATGGCATGTGCCACATTCACAACCCCATTTGATGGGAAATTAGTCTGCATACTGTTCCATACTTTTCACCATTATGATCCTGCCCCCACACCCATATGTACATATAAATATATAGTTAACACTAAATGGCCAGGAGTGGTCACATAATCCAAGTACACAGGCTTGTTAGCAATCAGTGAGAAAGCAGGTAAGCCAAAGAAATTGTTTCTCGAGAATTCAAATCTGAAAATCCTAAGGAGAAGGAAGAGGAGTAACAGGAGCTGAGGTTAAAAGGAGAGTAGAGGCAAGATGTTGGCATAAGAGTCACACAGTAGTTATAAGGAGCAGAAACTAGAAATAAACAGAAGGTATGAGATTGGGGGGAAACTGGAGTAGAGAGAGAATAAAGTCAGAAAGAAAGAGTAGCTAAGATAGGTTAACAATGGAGCACTAGAGTGAAGTCTGTATTATGATTCCAGCTTTACTAGGTTCCTGTTCTTCTTGAGATCAAGTTGTTTAACTTTTTCTGGGTTCCCTTGTGCATATTTCCCTTCAATAAGCACTTCATTACTTAAGGTAACTTGAGTCTCTTCCTCGCAACTGAAAGAGCCTAACTAACTAATAGAGCGTTTCAGAACACTCACCAAGCAGCAGTGGAGAGAATGAACTTGGAGGACATGACAAAACAAGAGGCAGAAGATGGACAGCAAGAACACTTAGAAAGCATTGCTGAAGCCTAACAGACATTTGAGGTTAAAACAAGGCAGAGACAACAAAAATGAGGAATGACCTGAAATACCATGAGGGGGGAATGGGTAAGACTCAGTGAAGAAATGGATGTTGGTGATGAGGTGCAGAGTGGAGGACAATTTCCACGTTTCTGAAGCCTTCATGAGGAGACAGTGGTGTCATCAATCAAGACAGGAAATCAGAGGAAGACAAAATTTTGTTGCAGTTTCTGCTCCCCTACCCCCACTGTTTTGGGGGAAAGAGAGGCAGAAGAGTTTTGTTTCATAAAAGTTTGGATTGAAATGCTTGTGAAATGTGAATCCAAGTGGAGATGTCCATTAGGAAGTGCTTTACAGAGGTCTAGAACCAAGGCAAGAGCTTCTAGACTTAGGAATCAATACAGTAAGTTAATGTCATCGTTGTTTAAATGTCTGAAAAGTCTTTGACAAATACTGACTTCAAACTAAGTTAATATAACTAAAAATCATTCAAACTAAAAACCTTAATATTCTTGCCAAATCAGATTTTCAAACCTCTTGCACATCTTTGCAAATATTAAAGAACGGACGGGCAACCCCTTTGGGTCCCCTCCTGCTGTGGGAGCTTTTCTGTCCTCTCAATAAATCCTGCTTTAAAAAAAAAAAAAGACTAAACAAACTTTCACGTAGTATCCAAATGATTAGGAAAGATGAGATTATATGTTACTAATTTCTATTGAGGTTGTACTTTTAAATATACACACACACACATCTACATCATTTCCCTCATAAACTAAATATTACTAAATTAATTAAGGGAAAAAACTGTTAAAAAGTGATATATTAAACAGCGAATTTCACTGTTAATGTTTAAACTATAATAACAGGATTTTAAAAAATAACTCAATCATGTTATTAGTTTAGGCGTCCAACTCTACCTGTACTCAAAATGTTAGGTTTTCTGTCTTAAAACCTTTTCTCTTTTCATCTATATGATTTTTCCTCCAAAATCTATTACTACCAACCCAGAACTTGATACTGAGCTTCAGCCACAAATCCAGCTGCCTACTGACACCTACATCTGACAGAACTACAGTCACCCAAACTCAACACATCACAAACTGAACTCCTCTATCCCTCCTCCTTATCAAAATAAAAATAAAATCCAACTCCTCCTTTATGCAAATCACCCCACTGAGAGGCACAAGCCAGAAACCTAGATTTTATCCTCTATGAATCCTCTCCCAAACCCCAAATCCAATCAAATTACCAAGTCCTGTCAACTGCCAATACCCAAGTTCAGAACCACTTAGCATCATTTGCCTGGATTACCCTTGGACACTCCTGTCTTTAGCCTTTTTCTACTCTTCAATCCACCCTAATCACTGCAGCCAGAACGACTTTTTAAAAATGCAAATCTGATCATTTCAGTCCCTGGCTTTAAAATCCTTCAATTATCTGATATAACCATCATCAAAGCTAGCCACACTAAGGAAGCTCAGGTTCAACGAGAAGTTCAATTACACACTTTTTATAGGTTCAACACAAAACAATTATCAGAAAATTTTAAAATCACAAAAATATTTAAACATACATGAAACAACTGATACGTTGAAACAAAAAGCATGCAGCAGTTTGTAAAAGCAAAAAACTGAAAATAACCTCCAGTACACAAAAATGGAACATTATCCAGCCAGTAAATGAGGTACTTCCAAATGCATTTTTATTGAGTGATTTCTAGGATTTAGTATTATTAAGTGAAAACAACAAGCTATATTCAGAGTGTACAGTTTGCAACTATTTGGGTATGGTGTCTTCAAAATAGAAATCCTTTCCAAAGCCAGAAAATTGCTTAAGGCCAGGAGTTTGAGACCAGCCTGGGCAACACAGCAAGATCCTGTCTCTACAAAAAATAGAAAAATTAGGTAGGTGTGGTGGCATGCACCTGTAGTCCCAGCTACTCAGGAGAATTATTTGAGCCCAGGAGTTAGAGGCTGCAGTGAGCCACTGTACTCCAGCCTGGGCAAAGAGCAAGAACCTGTATTTAAAGAAACTGCATATTTGTATATTACATGTATATGCATAGGCTCATATATGCTAGAAATATCACAAAAAGGATACCCATGAAGCTGGATAGTGGTTGCCTTTAAAGAGGGAAATTAGAGCCAGGCTCGGTGGCTCAGCCTGTAATCCCACGCCTTTGGGAGGCTGAGGTGAGCGGACTGCCTGAGCCCACGTGTTCGAGACCCGCCTGGGCAACTTGGCGAGACCTCATCTCTACAATAAATAAAAAATGAGCCGGGTGTGGTAGCACGCGCCTGTAATTCTGGCTACTCGGAAGGCTGAGGCAGAAGGATCGCCCGAGCCCAGTGGGTCGAGGCTGCAGTGGCCAGGAGCAGCCACTGCACTCCAGTCTGCTCGGAGTGAAACTCCAACTCAAAAAAAAAAAAGGGAAATTAATGGTTGGAGGATAAAGGAGGAACAGAAACTTTTACTGCATACTCTTCCAAACCTTTTGATTCTTATCATTACCTGTAATTTTAATATGATTTTCTCTCTCCTCTGTCCACACACACACACAATAAAAATGTTTGAAGCAATGACTACAAAGACTTTTTTTTTGGGGGGGGGAGTTGGAGTCTCACCCTGTGGTCTCGGCTGGAGTGCAGTGGCACAATCATGGCTCACCGCAGCCTCCAACTTCTGAGCTCAGGCAATCCTTCCACTTCAGCCTCCGGAGTAGTTGGGACTAAAGATGCACATCACCAAGCCCAGCTAATTTTTTTTATCTTTTTGTAGAGACGAAGCCTCTCTATGTTGCCTAGGTTGGTCACAAACTCCTAGGCTCTCAAGCAATCCTCCCTCCCCAGCCTCCCAAAGTGCTGGGATCACAGGCATGAGCCACCACACCCGGCCTACAAAGACCTCTTTATATGTCATCCCTATACCAACGTTAAAATTATGCACTGATCACCTGATGTAACATTACATTTCCTTCTTGACAGCTCAGGATTTCAACTTCAACAAACATTTTATTCAACATTCTACTACTGTTGAGAAGGCTGTTGGTAATACCTCAGTGAAGACTGCATGATTTTTGTACTTCTTGCAGAAGCAAGACAGCAGCACCAGGTAGCAGCAAATTTATCATTAGATTGACACTGAAGTTTTCAGAGATTAAGAAAAGCCACAAACCCTATTTTTCTAGCAAATCCAAGAGCGTGAATCCAAAAAAGTCCCCCAGTATCTTTCAAAAACAGTGCACAATATTTGTGGAAATCGACAAGGAGATGAAGTATTACCAGGAGACACACTTACACCCATTAGCGTGTTGTGAGTTAATCCTTACAGAGCCCCTAAAATGTCAGATCTGGACGACCTCGCGCGTTCTACAGCAGACAAGACGAGGAGCAGGCTGTGAGAACTTATGATGGCACACACACACCCAGACCGGTGCTTCCCTACCATTCCCTCCCTCCTTTTTTTTACGCCTAAATCCTCCCAACGTGGGTCCCCATAGCCACACTGGCGGGAATACACTAGGCTAAGCAAACATCCCCTGGGATTTCAAGGCAAAGCCCTTTCAGCCAAAGAAAGGCTCACGACTGGGGAGAAGACAACTGGTTTGCTTGAGGAGGGGTC
Source organism: Cephalopachus bancanus (assembly GCA_027257055.1). NCBI lineage: Eukaryota > Metazoa > Chordata > Mammalia > Primates > Tarsiidae > Cephalopachus > Cephalopachus bancanus. Next base: position 264,080 of record JAPVLO010000288.1, on the reverse strand, counting down.
TGAGGGAGGCTGCGGCGGGGGGTGGGGGACAGGTCGGAGCCTGTGACGGTGTCCAGAGGATCTGACACCACATCTGCTGAGAGCAAGAGCACCAGAACTTGGGCTCTCTGGAAGCCGTGATGGGCAGGGGAAGAGCTACTCCGCTTGGCGATGAGGGGCTGGACAAGGGGGTCTACTCAGAAGGGACGGGGTGGGGACACCAGGGTTAGGGGCGGTGGAGAGAATTTGGTTCAGGAACCGGGATCGAGTCCGCTCGGGGTAGGATGCGCCGGAGTCCGGAGGCTCCATCAGGAGTCCTAAGAGAGTCGGAGGGGTTTTCGGGAGGTCTGCTGACAGGCTCGCAAGAGGCTGGAGGACCGGAATGGAGTCTGGCCGAAAGAGATACGAGGGGTGGCGTCCGCTGGGGATCCGGGGTCGCAATCGGGGGTATGGGAGGCTCGGGGCATACTAGCTCGCGGGGCGTCTCCGACGGGGCGGGGCGGAGCGGCCCTGTGGGAGCCAACGAGCGACACGGAGATTCGAGCCGGACCGGGCCGGGCTACAGGGCCGCGGGGCGCTTGGGCGGGTCTTACCTCGGGCTCCGCCGCGGTGGCCACCACGGCCCCCTCCTCTTCGGCGGAAGCGGCCTCCCGCCCTTGGCCCCAGGGTCAGGCCGGAGGAGGCAGCCGAGGCCGGGGCGGCCGAGGGTCGGACGGTTCCGGGAAGGTGGGCCCAGCCGCCTCAGGGTCCGGGCGAGCGGCCGCCGCGCACCCCCCGCCCTGTCAGAGAGACTCCGCCCGGCCTGGGCAGGCACATCCCCCGCCGCGCCCCGCCCTGGAAGCACGCGTTGGACCGCCGCCTCCGCCGCTACGGCGCTGCCTCCGCAGCTGCCTCTCGCTGTCCCGGCGGCACTGTACTCCCAGCAGCCACAGCCAACCGCCACCGCGTCCCTCGTCCGCTCCAGCCCGCGTGCCCGCGACCCCGCGCACGCGGCCCCGCCCCGCGCGGCTCCTCGGCTGCAGGCGAGCAGGCGCGCGCGCACTCACCTCCCACGCCCCCTACTGCCAAGCGCGGGTCGGCCCCGCCCGGCCCCGCCCCCGCACGTGACACCGCCAAAGCGTACCGCTTGCGCTTGCGCAGACACACCCCATTTCCTTAGCCCCGGGCGGCCCCGCCCAAACTTTTCTTCCTCGCCTTACGGCAGAGCTGGGAACTCGGCTTCAGATTCTCCCGCTACGGGAGAGAGATGTCGCAAGATTGGGGAAGCAAACTCTGGGTTTGCGACCGTAGCTCTCGCTTTCCGGCCAGTAGCGAGGTGACTGAAGGCTGGTTGGGGTGGTGAGGCCAGCGGCAGGTAAGAAGCCGCCTCCCCACTTCGGTTTGGCTCACTTCGTCCCGGCAGTGGACCACTTTCTCGCCCAGCGGACTCTGGCATCTCTGTGCCCCCTCCCTATTCTGGCTCTGGGTTCTCAGCTCCGCCCCTCACAGCCCCCGCCCTTTTTCGCACACGCACGCCCCCTCTTCCCCCTCCCCATTTGTCCCCGCCCCCGACCTCTGTTTCCAAGTCTCGGTTTCCATTCATTCCTCGGACTTTTTCACTGAGTGGTTTCCATGCCTTAAGTTCCAGAATGTCAGAAGCAAAGAAATAGTCCCAGCTTTTTGAAGTACTGTTATATAGGAGACGATGAGAGAATCCGCAGTGGTAGCACAATAAAATGATATAGAGAAATGAAAAGCAAGGATGCTCTCTGCACACAGAAGAGGGCCCCTGATTGTGTAGGAGGACGCGAGGAAACTCTTTCCAAGGTTACCTTCGGGTCATTCTTAAAGGACTATCAAAAGACTAGTGAGCATTACCTGGTCAAACGAGAGATGAGGCGAAAGCAGAGAGAATAATGGGTGCAAAGCACTTGACAGCCTGCAAGAGTAAAAAGTTAGGGAAGTAGAGTCAACCTGATGGAAACCATACGGGTGTAGTCTTCTTGTTAAAGAAGCATCGTCAGAAAGGGTCAGAGAAATGAGGAACGAGAATGTGGGCAGCAAGAATATTTTCTTTAACAGTGGGGGAATCGGGCAGAAAAAGTGCACTGTGGAGCAGAGAAGTGGACTATTCAAGGGAAGGGGGCTAATTTGTAAGATCAAGAGCACTAGTGGAACTCAATCGTGTATGCACATTGCAATCACTTGGGAAGCTTTTTTTTTTTTTTTTTACTAAATAAAACCAGTCCTGTTGTCCCACCCTAGACCAACTCAGTTCTAGGTAGTGCCAGGCATCAGTATTGTTTTAAAGCTCCCCAGGTGACTAATGCTGAGGGTTGAGACCCACTAAACTAGAGAAGGAAAAGTTGGAAAGGAGGTAAGGGCAGGAAGTTGAGGGAGCTGGCTGTGTGCCGTTACGATGGGGTCATTTGACGAGAAAAGAGAGAGATGGAATGAGAAGCTTGAGCAGAGTTAGACGACTTGGTTTTGTTTTGTTTTGTTTTTGAGTTAGAGTATCACTCTCAACCAGGCTGGAAGGCAGTAGCACAGTCCCGGCCACCGCAGCCTCCATCTGCCGGGCTCAGGCGTTTCTTCCACCTCAGCCTTCCAAATAGCTGGAACTACAGGAATGCACCATCATGCCCGGCTAATGTTTCGATTTATTGTAGAGATGAGGTTTCACCAAGTTGCCCAGGCCGGTCTCGAACCTGCAGGCTCAGGCAATCCTCTCACCTCAGCCTCCCAAAGTGCTGGGATTATAGGTGTGAGTCACCAGCCTGGCTAGATGCTTTGAATAACTGCTCTGGGAAATGGAAGAAGGAGCCACTCCTGCCTTTCCCTTCACCACTGTTCCATCCTCAGTCTTTGTAAGGTCCACCTCAGTTACTGCTCTCTTTCCCTTTCCCTTCCATCCAGGATTCATGGACATTGTCTCCACCCTTAAAGTGCAAAGACCTTTCCCCCTTCTATCCCCAAAATGACCAGAGTAAGCCAATTTATGAGATTCAGAGACCAACATCCATTCCTCTAGAGATTACTACACATATTGCCTTGTCAATTTAGAATGTCTTCTGTTATTCATTTCATCAGTCACTTAAGTTAGGAATGAGACATAAAGATATTTAAATTCAGCCCTATCAGTATTGAAAAGTGCAGTATTAAGGAAAACAGATCTTTAAACACAGAAGAATCCATTTGACAGGCAGAGAAGAAAGCTGCATAAGGTAAAGCCCAAGATGGTGCATGGCTGCTATTAACTAGGGTTAATCCCAAACCTGTCTATCTGCCTCCAGATAAAAGACAGTTATTGTTGTCTAGTATGGCTAGAGCATAGTATGGGGAGTAGGGGTGGAATGGAGATGAAGATGATAAAGTGGGTGTGAACAGATTATGAGGAGCCTTGAATTCCATGCTAAAGAGCTTAGATCATACACTATAAGCAGGCAGTATGTGTAAATAACAAAGATTCTTAACCTCTTTTACAGCATGAACCTCTTTGGCAGTCTGGCTTATAGATCTACTCTCAGAAAAATGTTCTGTAAATGTATAAAATAATATACATAGTAACATAAAGGAAACCACTATTTTTTAAAGTTTTTAAAATAAAACAAATGTGTGTTGTAGTTATATATGTATGTTTTATGCTTTAAATAACATCTGGTATCAGGTCTAATTACATAATTTTGAGGTAGTGATGAGTACAGATTATATTTTGAAATACCTGCAGCAACTTTAATGTGATATGAAAATGTCAGTTTATACTGGTGATAAATACATAGGGATTGCAATACTACTGTAGTTTATTGCATATACTTATTTAAGAAAATGCTAGATTTCAGCTAGATTATTGAAAATAAAGATTCAATTTTTTTTCCTAATCTAAATTCATGGAACCTGAAGTTCTAGCCACATCCTGGTCTTTGGATCCCAGGTTTAAAAATAATCCCAGTATAATGGTTTTAAGCAAGAGCATGACATCAAATCTGTGTTTCAGAGAGATGATAAAGCAGTGTTCACTTCCTAACCTCTCTGCTGGGTTGGAAAGATGACTTTTTTCTTCTGCTCCTCCTGATACTTCTGGGAGCAGCAACTAGTACTAACCTGCTGTTTCCTAACAACCAGGGCCTGCAGGGAGACTGAGCTGGTGAGTGTATATGTATGTAGGCATAATACTAGAAAATAAATCAGGAAGGTAGGTTGGGTCTGTTTTTGTGTTAAGCAGTGAATGCTAAGTTGTAATTTGTACTTAATTTGGTAGACAATTGGAAATGTTGTAAATTTTTGGATAGAATAATGTGATTAGAGTTCTGTTTGAAAAATTAATCTAGAATAATGTATTGGTTAGATTATCAGAAAAGAAGATAGGGATGAAGAGACTAGTCCAATAAATTAATTTTTTAAAGACTGGATCTTGAAGTGATGTCTAAAGAGTCTGCTAAATTACTTTATTTCCCCAGTGTGCTGATCAGTTTGAAAAAGCATAGATTGAAATAAACTACATACCTTTCAACAGGTATGCACACCCCAGTGTGGGGATCAGTGTGGGGGTCAGTTAACATTCTGTGTGGTCAAAAGTAGCGATCTCCAACCTTTTTGGCATCAGGTACCAGTTTGGTGGAAGACAGTTTTTCCACTGACCGGGAAGGGTGAAGGGTGCTTCCTGTAAATCCTCACTGCTAATGTTAATCTGTATTTGTGGCCACTCCCCAGCACTAGCATCACCACCTCAGCTCCGCCTCAGATCATCAGACATTAGATTTTCATAAGGAGCACGCAACCTGGATCCCTTACATGGTCAGTTCACAAATGAGACTCTAGTACTGCCAATGCCTTGACAGAAGGCAGAGCTCAGGTGCAAACGGTGAGGAGGGGGCAGTAAATACTGATGAAGCTTTGCTCACTCATCCGCCACTCACCTCCTGCTGTGAGACCTGGTTTCTAACAGACCACAGACCAGTATCGGTCCATGGTCCAGGTTTGGGGACCCCTGCCTGAAACCTCTTGGATGGGTAAAACACATTAGCAAACAAAAAGGAAAGTTCTCAAGGCCCAGGTAACTCATCTCCTTCAAAACTGATCAATATCAGACTATATAAAAATTTACTGCTCAAATCCCAACTGGTACCCAAATTATGTGCTTTTTAATCATATTTTAAAAATTGAACTTGGGGTCCAAGTATTACTAATCTAAATGAGTAATGTAAAATTAACTTCCAGAACCAGATTTCTCTGAAAGGCCACCATTGCTACCTTCTTCAACATGACTAGCCTATATGTACTTTCTGTCCATCAAACAATTGAAGGCTTTTTGGATAGTGATGTGTAGTTCAACACAGACTGAAAAATCAAATTTATATAGAGTTTGAGGTTCAGCTATCTGTTACCTTTTGATGGGGGAGGGGAAGGGGAGTCCATCTGAAAGCAGAGATAATACTTAAACTTATGAAATTCTTTTTAAGAATTTTTCTTACTTTCAGAAAATTTTAGAAAGTTCCTTTCTCTAGCTTCAAATTAAATGACTTCCTCTTCACAATCATGTTATAAAAGCAGTAGGTCATAGTCCTGATACCAAAAAAAAAATTAGTCCTAATTATAGTTATTATTTTGAGCATCTGTGGTATTGTTTGAAAACCTTAGGCAAAGTAATAAAACTCCTTTCCTGATGGCAAAGGAATAAAACTCTCAAAGTGGTGTAATAGGTTAATTTGTTCAAAACAAGAGCTTGGGGATTTCTAGCCTTAGTTGGCTCTTCATTTTCTTCGTACCATTGTTGCAGCAATTTGACACTTTACATTAGCAACCAAAATAAATAATTGCTAGAAATGTTTGACCATACTTAATAATATATAATTCAAACTTGATCAGATAACTCACAAGTATTCTTGTTAATTAACATTTAAAGACAAATTGCTAAGGCAGAAAGTTTTCTATAACTGAGTCCCATCAGACCCTGTTTTCCTATCAGCACAAGTACAGTCAAACATAAATTATTTCAATCATTCATTAGATATTTATTGAACCTCTACTATATGCCACACATATTTTTTAAACCCACTAATGAGCAATTTGTAATGACAACTTACCTCTTAACTGTCTGTGAGGCTGGGCATGGTGGCCCAAGCCTGTAATCCCAGCACTTTGGGAGGCCGAGGTGAGGGGATTGCCTGAGCCTGTGGGTTCAAGAACAACCTGAGCAACTTGGTGAGACCTTGTCTGTACAGTATATCAAAAAATTAGCTGGGCATGGTAGCATGCGCCTGTAGTTCCAGCTACTTGGAAAGCTGAGGTGGAAGGATCTCCAGAACTCAGCAGATCGATGCCGGGGTAACCGTGAGCATGCCACTGCACTCCAGCCTGGGCGATGGAGTGAGACTCCAACTCCAAAATAAAAAATAAAAAAACTATCTGTGAAAAAAAAATAACTTGCCAGGCTTTGAAATCTTTCTCCAACTCAAAACAAAAAGCTATCTGTGGAAAAACTATAACTTGCCAGGCTTTGAAATCTTTAGGACAAATAAGATTTAAAAATCATGGCTTTTTTGTGTTATTTGAAACTGTGTGTTTGCATATAACTGTCATGTGCTGGGCATAATGATTATGAAATTGGGTAGATTATGCCTTTAGTTTTACCATATCTTATCAGGTTTTATTACCATATGTACTAAAATAAAATTCTGTCTACTCCTTTATAAAATATTATTTTACCCAGACCTCGTATTAATTCTAATGACCTCTCCACACATGTCCTTTACCCATTATCATTTCATAGTTTGCAATTGTGTAAAATCACTTTAAAAATTTCAAGCAAAGCAAAATCAGTATAAGAAAACTTAGTATACACCAAGTTTTTATTAAGGAAAAAAACCATCCCACAATTATAGATAGATGGCTTGAGAAGTTGGAAATGGTAGACTGGGAATCAAATTATTTTCATGGTCAATGACATCTTAGTCATTGATAGCCATCCCTAATTACAGAGCAGTAAGTGGAGAACCTTGGTGTTAGAAGAAATCCTAAAAGATCACCTAGTCTAGCTCCCTGGCCCAAGGCAGGACCAAATGGAATTTATGGCAGTAGTGTTACCAGCTGTCATCATTGTGCCAAATGGTTTTTTAATTTGAGAGTTGAATTCCTCTTTTTGTGAAATACTGATGTTAGAAGATTGTTGTTTAAATTTGAGCTATTTATAAAATTGAGAGTATTTCTTATATTTATAACAATGTTGTGCTTTTATGAATTTTGCAAAATATATTTCACTTCTGTGTTTTGCTCAGGAAAAAATATTAAAACTTCTCCAGTTTATCAGGCACTGAAGATACAGAGATGGGTAAAATCTAATCTCTGTGCTCAAGAGAGTTAATAAATCTTGATGGTAATTTTTACATGCCACATTACACAAATCTCTGGGTGATTTAGGCTTAGCATTAAAAGGAAATGTTTAATTGGGGGGAAATTGAAACTCCCCCAAAAAGCCTTGAACTTCCTTCCTGAAAATATTTCTGCTTATGCTGCCATAAAAAAGTACTTTTGGTCTTGAATGTGATTCTTTTTGTGAAAGTGCAAGTGGAATCATACATTAGAAGTTGGACATAGTCTTCTAATTTTAGTAAACATCAAATTACTTTTAAATATTTGTGTTTGAGGGTTTATGGAAAAGAGATTAGACTTACTTTGTTTTTTTCAGAGGATAGAAGTAAGACTTGTAAGTTGAAGAAACGGACTTGTTTTAGGTCAGTGTAGGAGTGGGAAATGGTGCATCTTTTTTTTTTTCCTCCCAATATGGAAATTGTAGTTACTGGTTATGTGCTCATTATTAAAAGGGAGGAAAAAAAGCAGATAATATCAAAAGGTAGAAGGAAAAAAAGCAAAAAAGTATTAATCCTATTTTTTTAAAACTTTGTTTAAACTTTTGATAGATATTGTTACTGATATTTTTATTTATACTTTTATTATACACAAATTTTTACATAACCATCCTTTTCAAAGCATATCAAGAACATTTTTCTACATCAATTAATTTATATCTACAGCGTTCTATTCAGTGGCTGAAAACCATTCCATGGTATGGAAACCCTGTCATGTAATTAATTACCAGTTCTCTTTTGAACTCCAGCTTGTTTCCCATTTTTCTGTTACAAATATTGCTATGGTGACCATCTTGTTAAGTTTTTGCACACACCCTTGATGTCTTCCTTAAGATAAATTTCTAAAAGTGCAATTACATATGTATATTTCTTAAGAATTAAAATATAATGGCAGTCTCTTGAAGAAGCTTGCATTTGTTACACTCCTACCAAAATGTGAGTGCTCATTTTCCCATAGTCACCCAGCAATGCTGGTTGTTATTCGTTTTCTTCATTTTGCTAATTTGACAGGTAAAAAATTAAATCTTATTTTAACTTGCCTTTATTTAATTACTAGGAAAGTGTTAGTGTGTTTATTGGCCATTTGTATAAGTGTATTAACTTCTATTTTTGTTTTAGTTTGTTTGTTTGTTTGTTTGTTTTAGTCAGGGTCTCACTCTTTAGCCCAGACTGGAGTACAGTGGCATGATGATCACGAATCACCGCAGCTTTGACTTTCTGGGATCTGGTGATCCCTCCACCTCAGCCTCCTAGTAGGTGGGACTGCAGGCATGCACTGCCACACCCGGCTAATTTTTTTATGTTTTCGTAGAGATGAAGTCTTGCTATGTTGCCCAAACTGGTCTCGAACTCCTGGGCTCAAGCAGTCCTTCCACTTCAGCCTCCCAAAGTGCTGGAACTACAGGCATGAGCCACTGCGCCCAGCCTTAACTTCTATAATAATATTTTGTTTCACTTTTTAATATTTAAATTTTTATTCTAGCTAAAATATAATTTGATATGAGAAATGAGGTAGTACTCTAAACTTTATTATTCTAATCAAATGATTAACAAGTTGTGCCAATATCATTTATTTAAAAATCCGGCAAGCATATCCCCATATCCCATACTTAAACACACAGACAGTGAGGTATTAATAGATATTCTTCAAAAAATAAAAAAAGAAGAAAAAGAATTTCATTGCTAAATGAGTTTGGGAAATGATCAGACCAACAAAAATTAAATAAAAATTTTTATTGCCAAAGTTTTGCTAGCTTCTAATGTATTTACATGAATTATGAATGCATACTAAAGAGTTTTAGGACTTAGAATTTCCCTAACTGATTTAGTCATATAATATTATTTTCTTTCAAGAAATACCTATTAAAACCTATGGAACTGAGCTATACAATATAGTAGCTATTAGCCACATGTGGCTATTTAAATTTTAATAAAATTTAAAGAAATTAATACTCAGTTCTTCAGTCACACTGACCATACTTCAGCTGCTCAGGAGCCACATTTAACTAGGGACTGCGGTGCTAAATATTGCAGGTAAAGAATATTTCCTGTTGGAAATCCTGTTGGACGGTGCTGTTGTAGAACAGTGTTCAGTGGAACACACCAAAAACCCTGGAAGAATTCATGATTTCTCCTATTGATTTATCAGGCAAACGTGGGAACTACTGCACTATGAAAACAAACTCTCATTGATTTGTAATGGCTTCATCATCACTTTTGAAATGTCTAGTCTAAATATGGATTTGTTTTTGTATTCTATTAATTTATCTATTTCTGCTCCAGTACCACACAGCTAGTTGTAAGTCAGTCTCCTGTACCATTTTCCCTAAGAGCAGAAATGAAGAATTCTTGCATGGAGTAAGAAGTTAGACTGGAGAGAATTTTCAGTCCTAATATTGTAAATGTAAATATTTCTTTGTCAAACTCAATTTATATTAGGTTGAGATCTATGCTCCGTTATTCATTCTACAATTATTTATTGAGTACTGCCTGACAAGCACTATTTTAGGCCCTGGAGTTAAATTGGTAAACAAGGCAGACCGTGTCCCTTGTTCTCTTATTTTCATGGAGCTTGCATTCTTATTTTGGAGAGGGAGAGAGATAGATGAAAGAAATGGTAGATATTGGAAGAAGGAGAGAAAAGGAAGAGGGAGAGAGGGAAAGAATATTAACTGGTAACAAATAAATAAACTACCAGATAGTCATGAGTGCTATACAAAGAACTGAAATTCGAATGAATGATGCCCTCTTTATTTTCACTAGTCAGAGAAAACCTCCGTGAATAAGTGGCATTTAAACTGAGATCTACCCAACAGAAGGAACCATCCACTAGAAGGCCTAGGCACTACTAGTACACCAGCACTCCGGAGGGAGAAAGTATGGTGCGTCTCAGGAATAAAAACAAAGTCTGGGTGGCTGGGGCTTAGTGGGCAGAGGAGAGAGTAATAAGAGATGAGTTGGGACAAGTAGCTGGAGCCATGTTATCATGCAGGTTTTGTAATCTGGGGTATGGGGAATTTTCTTTTTTTCTGAGTATGATAATGAGCTACTAGAAGATCTTCAGCAGGGAACAGACATGACCTAACTTAAAGTTTTAAAGTTATTCTGATGGCTGTATGGAGAATTTACTAGAGGGATTAATAGTGGAAATAAGGAGCCCTGTTAGGCTAGATCAAGGAAAGAATGATGATCAACTTCACTAAGGTGTTAGTAGTGAAGATGGAAAGTGTTGGGCAGATTCAGAACATTTTAGGCTGTTAGAATAAGCAGGACTTGCTATCAATTGGGTGTGAGATGTGAAAACAACAGAATACTCTGGGAGGATGTCTGTATGTCATTATATAGTATTAGGTTCCATTTCCAGTCTGATATGTGCAAATTTGATTATGATTATGTGCAAACTTGGCACACATAAGACACCAATAAATATATTTTGACAAATTGAACAAATTTGCGTTAATAAATGTCTTGCTTTTGCACATATTTGAGCTACTAAAGCATAAGCTTGTGCTTATGCCTTTATTAATAAGAAAATCTGGATCCTCAGAATTAGGAGTTTATGTTACAAGCACTTCAGCTCTGGATAGTAATTAGACTGTTCTGCTGAAGTTTCCACGCCAGCAGAATAGACAGTGAAGCAGAGAAAAGTGCCTGCCACAGGTACAAAAAGCTTTCTGGGAATCTCATATTTTATTCTTAAATTTCATGCTGATTTTGCATTTTATGCTATAATATGTCCATGTTTATGTTAATAATTAAAACATTGTAAGTTACTGATTAAAATATTTTAAGTCAATGACTAAATCGTTGAGCTCTTTTTTCTAAAGCTGATCAAATTAAAGCTCTAGGAAGATGCACTGTGATTGGCTTGTGTTTGTTTGTTGATGTTTGTTTGTTGATACCTGCTGACACATAGTCATGTATTCATTTAGAGAAGCTTAGACCATGTCTCTGAACTTTTGCAGTTTGGTACAACTTGAAACAGTAGCCAAAGGGAGTGAAGAGGGAACTGCATTTAGAAACAATTAACTTTATAATGTTTACTTAAAATGAGCAGAATGGCTGCACTTTGTAATGTTTTTAAAAACCTAAATGAGGCTTTTTTTTCTTTATTGTAGAGACGAGATCTCACCATGTAGTCCAGGCTGGTCTCGAACCCGTGGGCTCAGATAATCCTCTCACCTCAGCCTCCCAAAGTGCTGGGATTATAGGCTTGAGCCACCGCACCTGGCCAAGGCTCTTTTTTTTTTTTTTTTTTTTTTGCTTTGGAGTCTCACTCTGTCACCCAGACTGGAGTGCAGTGGCCACTCCCGGCCACCGCAGCCTCGACCTGCTGGGCTCCGGCGATCCTTCCGCCTCAGCCTTCCAAGTAGCTGGAACTACAGGCGCGCGCTACCATACCCAGCTAATTTTTGTTTTATTGTAGAGATGAGGTCTTGCCAAGTTGCCCAGGCGCGTCTCGAACCCGTAGGCTCAGGCAATCCACTCACCTCGGCCTCCCAAAGTGCTGGGATTACAGGCTGAGCCACCGAGCCTGGCCAGCTCTTTTTTTTTTTTTTTTTTTTTTTTTTGAGTTAAGAGTCTCACTCTGTCGCCCAGACTGGAGTGCAGTGGCCACTCTCGGCCACCGCAGCCTCGACCCGCTGGGCTCCGGCGATCCTTCCACCTCAGCCTTCCAAGTAGCTGGAATTACAGGCATGCGCTACCACGCCCGGCTGATTTTTTGATTTATTGTAGAGATGAGGTCTCGCTGCCCAGGCGGGTCTCGAACTCGCAGGCTCAGGCAATCCACTCACCTCAGCCTCCCAAAGGCGCGGGATTACAGGCTGAGCCATCGAGCCCGGCTCTTTTTTTTTTTTTTAAAGGAACTCTTACTGAATAATTAGAGGAAAAAAGGAGTAAAGGTCACAATTCTGGAATATTATGTTTTCAGTGAAACTTATCTGGATTACTATTTCATTCAGTAGCCAACAGGCATGTTCCCCAGAAGTTATGAGAATTGCTGCATGCCATATAAAGTCCATTGTTAATTTAAGATCCTCATACTTTTAATCTCATAAAGTAAATTTTATACATATATAAAATAGACAATTTTTGTTTATAGCCACTTTAATTAGTATTTTTAAACATTTCCATTCATTAAAAATCCAGATTGATGCCAGGGGTTCAAGACCAACCTGGGAACTTGACAAGACCTTGTCTATACAATAAATTTTTTAAAAATTAGCCAGATACGGTGGTACACACCTGTAGTTCCCCTTTTTGAAAGGCTGAGACAGAAGGATTGCCTGAGCCCAGCAAGTCAAGACTGCCGTGACCATGAACATGCCACTGCACTCCAGCCTCAGCAACAGTAAGACTGACTCAAAAAAAAAAAAAAAAAAAACCAGACTGAAACAGCAGTAGCACCTCTAGTTAAAGGTTAGTTAATCCACCTGGAAACTGCTTTTAAGATATTTTAATAAATTTCTATTGCTGTATTCGAACTTGAAAAACTCTTAGAATCAATTCAACCTAAAAATTTGCTATGAGTTACATAACAAGGATCTAGAACAGCGATTGGCAGACTGTCTCTAAGAGGCCAGACAGTAAATATTTTAGGTTTTGCAGGCTATTCAGTTGTCTTTGTAGCTCAGAAGTAGCCATAAATGGTATGTAAGCAAATGAGCATAACTTTGTTCCAATAAAACTGCATTTACAAATACAGACAGTGGGCCAAATATAGTCTGCATGTCCGTTTCTGACCCTTGGATAGAAAATCAAATTTTTTAAATAGGATAAAAGGATTTAAAAATTGGCAGTGATTGGCCGGGCTTGGTGGCTCAGCCTGTAATCCCAGCACTTTGGGAGGCCAAGGCGAGTGGATTGCCTGAGTCCACGGGTTTGAGACTAGCCTGGGCAACTTGGAGAGGCCTTGTCTCTACGATAAAAAAAAAAATTAGCTAGGCATGGTAGCACACACCTGTAATTCTGGCTACTTGGAAGACTGAGGTGGAAGGATCGCTGGAGCCCAGCAGGTCGACGCTGGGGTAGCCGTGAGTGTGCCACTGCATTCCAGCCTGGGTGACAGAGTAAGACTAAAAAAAAAAAAAAAAAAATTGGCAATGATGAGAGCTTAAACTTCGAATCATGGAAGGCAGAGCCAGAGGAGACTTTCAGAAATCAATAACCTGGGTGCAGTGGCTCACACCTGTAATCCCCACACTTTGGCTCATCCAAGAGTTCAAGATCAGCCTGGGCAACAAAACGAGACTCCCATCTCTACAAAAGCTAGGAAAAAAAATTAGCTGGGCATAGTGACACATGCCTGTAGTCCTAGCTACTTGGGAGGCTGAGGCAGGAGGATTGCTTGAGCCCAGGAGTTTGAGACTGCAGTGAACCATGATCATGCCACTGTGCTCCAGCCTGGATGACAGAGCAAGACCCTGTCTCAAATAAAAATAAAAATCACAGAATAACTTGGAAATATCTTTAAAATAAAGGTGTTCAGACTCTACTTCCAGGTATAGAACATGTATGCTCTTTAAAATCCCCTTGAGCAATTCTGCTGTGCATCCCTGGCTAGAACCCCTGCTCATGTGGTCCAGACCCCTCAGTTTACAGATGGTAAACTGAAACCCAGAGGTTAAGTGACTTCTCTAGAATCAAACAATTCATCCACTATAGATTGGAACAGATACCCCCCACCTGATTCCCAGCCTAATGTGTTTTCTGCTAAACTAACAACCTCTTCCCTTCCAGCAGGTAACCAAAATGGCTCCTATTGAACTGTAAATTTCTCTTCTTGTTAGTTTTTATTACTTTTTAATTTAATTACTTTTTTATAACAAAAATATTCAAGCAGTATGCATTTTAAGGATTTGGGGATCAATTTGAAAAACTATGTCTTCTATTAAAATAAAGCCCCTTGTTTAGGAAGTGTTCTGTACTATGAATTCAATATCAGCTTCATTTAGTTACAGGAGTTGGAAGATTATACATGAAACCCTGTAATCCTGGGGTTTGTGTACACTGACAACACGTTAACATCATTGCTTCACTGTCAGGTTGAGAGAACAACTTTCCCTGGAATTAGCATTCGCTCTCCTTATGCCAAACATGACTTTGTGGTTTTATATAAAGGGACAAACAAGTGCTGTATCCTCAAGGCATTGTTAAGGTCCATTATTACCACCTCAGATACAGGGAACAGGGAAGGAGCCTAACTTTTTTTGAGAGCCTGCTGTATACCAGACAACATGCTGAGTGTTTTCACTCATATATTTGTGTAATAAATTACACAAAGCCCTATATGAGGGCATTATTACTATCTCATTGTGCAGGTGAGGAAAATGAGACCCAGAATGAGGATGAGTAACTTGCCCGGGGTCATGTGAATAGCAAGTGGCAAAGTCAGCCTAGATCCAAAGCTTTCAGCCTCAAAACATAGAGGTATAACAGGTTTTGTTGTTAAGTAACTGGAACCACAGGCGTGTACCACCATGTCTGGCTAATTTTTTTATTTATTGTAGAGACGAGAGCTCACCAAGTTGCCCAGGTCTTGAACCCTTGAACTCGGGCAATCCTCTCGCCTCTGCCTGCCAAAGTGCTGGGATTACAGGTGTGAGCCACCACACCCAACCTATAACAGGTTTTATAAGATTTTACAGAAGGGGGAACACAGCATCAGTAAGGGTACTTGATCTCAAACCAGGCAAAGTGGGGACCAAAGGGAGGCCCAGACTGTCTGTTCAATGTCCACTAGTGTACCTAATCCTGAATTGTATCCCACATCTTTAAAAGAAAAAAAATTTTTACAAATAGAACTATGAGGGAGGTGATTGTCTCCCAGTTTACTCACCTTTCTTGCTACTCCCCCAATCTTACCATCCACCAAGACCAAAGTCCACAAGTCTTTTGATTCTGAAGGAATTTACAGTTAACCAACAAAGCAACAGAGGAAAACAGACAAAGCACAAAACTAAAGAATAGGGATTAGTTACAGGGGATACAGATATCATAAGTGGCCTCATTTCTCTTTTTTTCCCTAATCTATATTTTCAGACTCCCCTCTTGAAATGTTTCATTCATTTAGTAAATGCGTATTGCACCTCAGATATGCCAGGTAAAGTGCTCAGTGTATAGAAAGGAAACATGACCACAGTGGCTACAGGTGACTCTTGGTTCTTTTGCCGGGTCCCCTTCTGTCTCCTATCCTCCCACTCCCCCTAACTGAAACCCTCAGACCCTTTCACAGTTTTTTCTTCTCCCTTATCCACCCTCCTCACCTATTGAGTCTTACAGATTATCTGTCTACAGTAACTATTTCTCTTTTCCTCTCTACCATTTCCCCCTTAGGTCATTACCTCCTACCTTTACTTTCAATAAAAAATCTAATCCATCTCTGTCTTCACTTTTTCTCCCTACCAGTTCTATTTGTTACAGCTGAATTGTTCATCTTCCCAAGCATTGGCCTAGCCATTAATGGCCCTCCATTTCCTCCAGTATAAATGCCAAGTTCCTTCACCTGGAATTCAGTCTGTCACCACTTCGCTCCTAATCATTTTCTTTTCTTTTCTTTTGAGTTGGAGTCTCATTCTGTCAACCAGACTGGAGGGTAGTGGCACGCTCCTGGCCACCACAGCCACGACCTACTGGGCTCAGGCGATCCTTCCACCTCAGCCTTCCAGGTAACTGGAACTACAGGCACACGCCACCATGCCCAGCTAATTTTTTGATTTATTGTACAGATGAGGTCTCACCAAGTTGCCCAGGCTGGTCTCGAACCCACGGACTCAGGCAATCCTCTCACCACGGCCAACCAAAGTGCTGGGATTATAGGCATGAGCCACCGCACTTGGACCCTAATCATTTTCTTCTTAACCCTCACCTACAACCCTACAACTCTCACTTCATTCCAGCCACTGGACTCCTTAAGGTTCTCTTCCCACCTACAAGCACTTTCCTTACCCCTCTGTCTTCTTTTTTTTTTTTTTTTTGAGTTGGAGTCTCACTGTCACCCAGACTGGAGGGCAGTGGCATGCTCTTGGCCACCGCAGCCTCGACTTGCTGGGCTTAGGCAATCCTTCCACCACAGCCTTTCAAGTAGCTGGAACTACAGGCGTGCACTGCCATGCCCAGCTTATTTATTTATTTATTGTAGAGGCTAGGTCTCACCAAGTTGCCCAGGCTGGTCTCCAACCCCCGGGCTCAGGCAATCCTCTTGCCTCAGCTTCCCAAAGTGCTGAGATTACAGGTTGAGCCACTGTGCCCTACCAGCTTGTCTTCTTATTGCCCTTCTCTGTGCGTTCACCTCAGCTGCCCTTCAAGAGCCCATTTTATGCCACTTTCCTGGAAACTTTTCCTGGTCTGAGTACTCCTTCCTTTTTACTCTCTTAGCCAGCAGTGATTGTCCCCTCTTCTGAATTTCCATACTTTTTTTTGGAGTTGGAGTCTCACTCTGTTGCCTAGACTGGAGTGCAGTGGCCGCTCCCGGCCACCGCAGCCTCGACCTGCTGGGCTCCGGCGATCCTTCCGCCTCAGCCTTCCAAGTAGCTGGAACTACAGGCACGCGCTACCACACCCAGCTAATTTTTTATTTATTGTAGAGATGAGGTCTCGCCAAGTTGCCCAGGCGGGTCTCGAACCGTGGGCTCAGGCAATCCACTCACCTCAGCCTCCCAAAGGCGCGGGATTACAGGCTGAGCCACCGAGCCCGGCTTCCATACATTTTATTTGTGCTGCTTATGGGTTTCTTATTTCTCTTGGCTGATAGGCCTCCTTATAAATCTTTGTGTCTCCCACAAAACCTAGTATTACGTGCTCAGTAGGTATCTACTGACTAAAGAATTGTATGTGTAGTATGTATTCATTATAACAGAATAGGTGTGAACTCAGTAAGGGTGGGAACTATGACTATTTCATTCTTGTTCTGTATTTCCAGTGCCTAGCACATAGGAAGAGAAAACATTTGTTAAATGAAATACATGACAGTTTCTAGCTACTGGATTATAAATTTCCTGATGGCATAATAGGTATCTAGAAATATGTTGTATTTTTTTTAACCTTAGTTACATATATTTCTCTTCTTTTTCTTTTTTTTTCTTTAGAGACAAGGTCTCACTCAGTTACCCAGCTGGAGTTTAGTGGCACAATCATAGCACAGTGCAGCCTCGAACTCCTGGGCTCAAGTGATCCTCCCACCTCAGCCTACCAAGTAGCTGGGAACACAAGCACATGCTACCACCACCAGCTTTTTTTTTTTTTAATAGATAATGGAGTCTCCCAGTTGCCCAAACTGCCCTCAAATTCCTGGCCTCAAGCAATACTCCTGCCTCAGCCTCCCAAAGCACTGGGATCGCAGGCATAATTTTGCAAAAGCCACCACACCCAGTCTGTTTCTTCATTTTATTTGACAAATACCCTATAATAAAGGTTATATATTAATATTCTCACTTTACAGAAGAGGAAATTGAGACTTAAAGAAATTAAGTAATTTATTCATGATCACACAGCCAATGAGTGACAATACTGAGTATAAAATTCAGGTCTTCAAATGTGAAGTTTAGAGTTTTTTTTCTTGGCCAGGGGTGACTTAGGCCAAGGGCTAATTGAGTTTTGTTTGCATTAGAATTTTTGGAGATAAACTGTTGCAGTCAGCCGGACTTGGGCTCGGTGGCTCAGCCTGTAATCCCACGCCTTTGGGAGGCTGAGGTGAGTGGATTGCCTGATCCTGCGGGTTCGAGACCCGCCTGGGCAGCAAGACCTCATCTCTACAATAAATCAAAAAATCAGCCAGGCATGGTAGCACATGCCTGTAATTCTGGCTACTCAGAAGGCTGAGGCGGAAGGATCGCTGGAGCCCAGCAGGCGAGGCTGCGGTGGCCGGGAGCAGCCACTGCACTCCAGTCTGGGCAACCGAGTGAGACTCCAACTCAAAAAAAAAAAAAAAAAGTTGCAGTCATGCTGTATGGAATAGAATTTGATCCTTGGTTAACATTTTCTCTATGTGCTTGATAATCTAAAGATCAGACAAAACACAAAAACTATCTCTTAAGAAAATCTTGGCTCTGCCTGTGGACGTCCCACCAAGGTGAGAGTTTAAGCACTTTTCTCCTTGTAAGCTCCTGTCCTAGCTGGGTTGGCTGTTAAGGTGTGCATATGATGAAGACAACACAGAGCAGGTGTCCAGGTATTTGCCAGGCTATATGATCTGGCACTCACCTCTGCATAGTATTCCTTGGAGGTGTTGGGGGAGCCTTGCTTGATACACATGCAGTCCTTCCCCTTCATATTCATATGCACTTAGAGCAGCTCACATCACCAAGCTGATCGCCTAGCCTCTAGCAAATTGCTTTTACTAGGTTCTTTATGCCCATTTGCCATCAGGCTAGAAATTAAGGGTCATTGTAGGAAACAGTCCTATCCATGTATTGCATCTTTTGTAGGGATTTCATGGGCACTATTTGTTATGACACATTGTGTCTTCTTTTATGAAAACTTCTTGGGAAAAAACTCTCTGATCTTAACACAAAGAATTATTTTACCTCTCCCGAGCAATTGCTTTGTTTTTACTTTATAGACATCGTGAATGTTTAACTTAACTCTCTCTGGTTAGCTGCCAAAAAGCTTAGAGCCAAATTTGTGGCCCACCCATAACAAATGTGCTCTCTGCCTTATTAACTTCATTCCTGGCTCCAGTTTATGTCTCTGCCCTAGTTATTGTTTTTTCCAGAAAAATCTTAATTCGTGCTGTCTTACTACATGGGTATTTTTTTCTCATAAACAGCAACATGAGTTCTGAAATAGTTCAGATGAGGATATACTGTGGACCCCAAACCACCTCAGATTCCTCTCCGTTACTTCATTTACTTCAGCTTTTTCTCTTTAGGGATATATTTGCTGTATTGTAGGGATTTTATTACATGGAAATGATTATATCATAAAATTTTATTATTTTAATAGTATAATCAAATGATAAATTAATTGGCTTAAGGACCAGAATTGATTCAATTGAAGCATAATTATGACCTCATCTTCTTTTTTTTTCTTTTTTTTTTTTAAGCAGTATTAATTGAGAAGACAGAAAAGCTTCCACAGTGGGAGGGGACCCGAGGGGGTTGCCTTCTAGCCTTGTCTTCTATAGCATTCTTACTGTTTTCTTACAGTGTGTTTCATTTTGAGCTTCCAATCTGCATATGACAGTTTATTGCTGTGTGATTTGTAGAAATATTGTGTACTGCAAGGTTAGTACATAACAGTTAACTCTCTGTTGAATCTGTTAGGCTCAAATATTATGTCATCTTCCATACCCATCAGACTTTTTGTTCTCTGTTAACACCCTACTTTGGATGATCACAAGCATATTAATCTCATCGTACCTCTTGCTTTCTGCTACTCTGTTAACCATTCTGTTCTTTGGACAAGATAATGGATATTTGTTTCTAAACCTCATTTGCTTTGATTGCTTTAGAGCTCTATCTGGATTTTCTGATTATCTTATTAATATCATCTAATTGATAACATTATTTGTACAATTTTTTAAACTCTTTTAGTACTGTCAAGTAAAATTAGTTGGTCTTCTCTACAGCTCTCTGAGGTTTGTAAGGCAGACATATGCCTTTTGTAGCAGATGACAAAAACAAGGACAGAATCATTTAAGTGACTACTCAAGCCAATGCCAGCAAATCAGTGGTAAAACTGGAGCTTGACCCGGTCTCCTGATTCATTTGCCATATACTACCTTTAAAAAGGAAAAGAATTTCTAATTCATAGACATTACATCATCTTTATCTTTTCCCTTGAGGTTAAAGATGGGAAATAGGTAACATCATATCAATCATGCTCATAGCTGGGCAGAAGCAGTAATGAATTTCATTTGTATTACTCTCATAGTTTCCTGTTCTTAAAATTACAGTTCCTTTTAACTACAACCCTAATTGCTGTCACGTTCCATTATGGAGGAAGGAAGAAATATTTTATCTTATTTCTTGAAAATTAATGTTGAAATGAAAACTATTTCCCTTAGTAATTAGAAATTATTTTATTTTGACTCTTTGAAATTCATCTTTAATATAAAAATAATTTGCTATTGTTGTCATGCACATTCATTAAAGAACCAAATAATATGGTTAATGCTATGGTGTTTGGTAAAACATTAACCATAGTTTTAACTAATCTCTGCATTTAAAGGGGGAAATTTTAAATTCATGTTTTCTGCTTAGAAAATTTCCAAAATTTTCATTCTAACTAATTGTTTCCATACAGCACGTAAGCTAGAATTTCTTACAATTACAGTTGATCCATGAACAAAGCAGGGGATAGAAGTGCCAACCTCCTGCACAGTTAAAAATTCTAGTATAACTTTTGACTCTCTAAAAGCATAACTACCAAGAGCCTACTGTTGACTGGAACCCTTACTGATAACACAGTCAATTAACACATTTTGTATGATATATGTATTACAATAAAGTAAGCTACAGAAAAGAACATGTTATTAAGAAAATCATAAGCCGGACTCGGTGGCTCAGCCTGTAATCCTGCGCCTTTGGGAGGCTGAGATGAGTGGATTGCCTGAGCCCGCGAGTTTGAGACCCGCCTGGGCAGCAAGACCTCATCTCTACAATAAATCAAAAAATCAGCCGGGCGTGGTAGCGCATGCCTGTAATTCCGGCTACTTGGAAGGCTGAAGCGGAAGGATCGCCGGAGCCCAGCAGGTCAAGGCTGCGGTGGCCGGGAGTGGCCACTGTACTCCAGTCTGGGCGACAGAATGAGACTCCAACTCAAAAAAGAAAATCATAAATGCTGGACACGGTGGCTCAAGTCTGTAATCCCAGCACTTTGGGAGACCGAGGTGAAAAGATTGCCTAAATTCAGGGGTTCTAGACCAGTCTGGGCAACTTGGTGAGACCTCGTCTCTACAAGAAATCAAAAAATAAGCCGGGCATGGTGGGGCATGCTTGTAGTTCCAGCTACTTGGAAGGCTGAAACAGAAGGTCGAGGCTGCAGTGGCCGAGAGCATGCCACTCCCCTCCAATCTGGGTTACAGAGTAAGACTCCAACTCAAAAAAAAAAAAAAAAGAAAATCATAAAGAAGAGAGAACCTATATACTGTTCATTAACTGGAAATGACATCCTAAAGGTCTTCATTCTCATCATGTTGAATAGGCTGAAGAGGAGGAGGAGAAAAAGGAGGAAGAGAAAGGGTTTGTCTTGCTGTCCTGGGTGGCAGAGGTGGAAAAAAATTCATGTACAAGTGACTCTACACAGATCAAATCCATGTTGTCCAAGGGCCAAGTGTCTTCTTTACCATAACCTTGTAAGAGTAGCTACTATTTTATAGCCCCATTTTATAGCCAGGTATTATATTCAACAGTAAATATTGTCTTCTGCCTCTCCTTCAGCTTCTGGAATTTCTGCAGCCCTGATCAGTACAAGATGGACCCTGTGGTCTTGAGTTACATGGACAGTCTACTGCGGCAATCGGATGTATCTCTATTGGATCCTCCAAGCTGGCTCAATGACCATATTATTGGGTTTGCCTTTGAGTACTTTGCCAACAATCAGTTTCATGACTACTCAGACCATGTCTGCTTCATCAGCCCTGAAGTCACCCAGTTCATCAAGTGCACTAGCAACCCAGCAGAGATCGCCATGTTCCTTGAGCCACTGGACCTCCCCCACAAGAGAGTTGTATTTTTAGCCATTAATGACAACTCTAACCATGCAGCCGGGGGAACCCACTGGAGTTTGTTGGTTTATCTCCAAGATAAAAATAGCTTTTTTCATTATGATTCCCATAGCAGGAGCAACTCAGTCCATGCAAAGCAGGTAGCAAAGAAACTGGAGGCTTTCTTAGGCAGCAAAGGAGACAAACTGGTCTTTGTGGAAGAGAAAGCCCCTGCTCAACAAAACAGCTACGACTGTGGGATGTACGTGATATGTAACACTGAGGCCTTGTGTCAGAACTTCTTCAGGCAGCAGACAGAATCACTGCTGCAGCTACTCACCCCTACATACATCACAAGAAAGAGGGAAGAGTGGAAAGATCTCATTGCCAGACTTGCTAAAAAGTAGCCGTGGAATACATTTGTGACTTTCGAAGTCTCCTCTTTTTGCCCTTTCCCGTTTGTTGGATGGCTGCAATCTCAGGCCTGAGGGAAGATGCCTGGTAGAGGAAGGCTTAGTATTCTTTTTTTTTTCCTAAAAGAGTATCGTCCTCTGCATTATCCTAATGGAAAGCTTCACCTTTGACTTGAGAGCAATATGTTCTGTGACTATGTCTTGAAATATACACCAAAACCTTACAACCAGTTTATCTGAACATTATTACATATGAGATTCAAGTAAGACTTTTCTTATTGGTATAAAATTAAATTCCATTTTCTCCCTTATACGCATTGACTTATACTGAAGAAGAAAAAGCAGTATTCTGAAAACAAATCAAGAATATATGCTGTGTAGAGGAATGCGAGGAAGAAAACTATAAAATAGAAGTAAAAACTTGTTGCACAGCCTACATAATTAAAGAGAGCAACCATCTGGAAGCAGATCAAGGCCTAAGTTCATTCAAGACCTAAATGTGAGAATCAATTCTTCAGTTGTGTGTGATAGCTCTTCCATTCACCATGAAAAGGCCTTCCCGGCTATCTGCATAACCTTTGCAGATACTTGATATAGATGATGGTAGCCTGTCTTCCTCCATCTGATTCCTGGAATGCTCGAAGAAAGGGGGAACCTCAAGTCACTTCATTAAAACCATTGTCTGTGGTGGACCTCTTAGCTTGCTCTCTGAGTTGGTCGACTTGCTACTCTGAACTGATAACAGCTTTTCTCTGCCTTATCTATTACCCGTGCACACAGCCCCTCCTTATAGCCAAAGTTCTTTGGTTCTAAAACTCATAGCTGATAACTTCCCAAGGTAGCCTGTTATTTCAGAAAAATATTTCTGCTTTCTAATAGTTACACCTTTTCCACTCTATCTTTAATCTGGCAGAACTGTTTTTAGTTATGTCATGGCGGTTTTGAGACTGTTATTGTACCTGAAACTTACAGACTTAGAGTTGGTTTGTTTTTGAAATAGAAAAGAAGAAAAGTGACCTTTCTCAACCCCTTCACCTAATTCAAAATACAGACATGTAATTTTTAAAATTTGAAACCAAGAGTAAAAAGAAATGCTATCCCTCAAAGAACAATGATGTGTTTCAATTGTTTCAAATAATTAACATCAAATGATATGCTGGGTACACACATACTGTTCCTAGTGAGAATGATTGCAATACATATGAGACTTGAAAACCAAAGATTAACTTCAGCCATGTCATTTATTTCAGCTACCTCGACAGCCTAACCCTGCCCTCAACCCTCATAGTCCAAAATAACCTGGCCACCCAGTGACCACAAAGGCAGTAACTTAGTTCCTTTAAGCCAGGAAGGGAAAACACAGGAAGAGTAAATAAGTACAGGTTATATAGCAGGTCTGAGTGAACGGAAGTTGAAACTAAAAGTCAAAGAGAAAACTACAAAAAAGTTTCCATTTCTAGCCAGTATGTTTTAGATTAAAAGGAGACCTAATGGAAGATGAGGCAGGAAAAAGATTAGGCACTGGCAATCAGCCATAGGGGTGACATGGGAAGGGGAGGCCAGCAAGAGGAGTGCCATCAGTTGCTGATAGGCTGCAAGTGTAGATAAAAATAAGAAAGCAGTATTAGTTCAGTGACTGTTGATTTAGGCAGTTAGTCTAGACTATGAAACAGCCAGATCCTCTCTGGGAAAAGTCATTTTTCTGATAATGTAAAATATGTTTATTGAAATGTCATAGTATCCAGTTTGAGGTAATGCATATGAGATGAGTCTTTCCTAACTCCCTAAGATTTGTCCCAGAAATATACATTTTGAACTAAACTAGTAAGTCATATCTATATATACACATACATACATATACACACACGTGTGTGTGTGTGTATATATATATGCATGTATGTATGGGTATATATATAATCTAAGGTCTCCTTTTTTTTTTTTATTCGAAGTCTCACTCTGTCGCCCAGGCTGGAGTGTAGTGGCATGCTCACGGCCATCACAGCCTCGATCTACTGGGCTCAGGCGATTCTTCCATCTCAGACTTTCCAAGTAGCTGGAACTACATGCATGCACCACCACGCCCAGCTAATTTTTTGATTTATTGTAGAGACGAGGTCTCGCCAAGTTGCCCTGGCTGGTCTCAAACCCCTAAGCTCAGGCAATCCTCTCTCCTCAGCTTCCCAAGGTGCTGGAATTACAGGCTTGAGCCACCATGACTGGCAGGTCTCCTTTTTAAATACATAGCCTGATTGGACTATGCCACAGGTTAGTCTCTTCCTATACAATTTTGAGTATGTCATTTGTAAATGCTAGCATTATAAATGACAGGAGAATTTAAGAGCTGACTTGTAGTATTTTACTAGGTACTATAATAGCCATTAAGTTATGCACCTGCTTGGCCATACACCATTCGTGTTACATGATACAAAATAGGAAAAGTCTTTTGCTAGTGTTGTGCTCCCTTCTCTCTTAAAGTCAAAAGGATCCATTATGCAAAGTTTATCTTCAAAATATTCAAAAAGAAAGCAGGTTATACAAAACTGGGTTAATCAGTTGTCAAACTGAACTACCTGCTTTCAGATATCCTGATGTATTGTCCTATAAGTATATGCATACTTGTCCAATCTGTGTCTCACTATGGTCTTCAGAAAGGTCACCATAAATAAACCCAGCTGTAGATGGTGGTTTAAAAAACATGTAAGTATCAGTGTGTTCTCTATTTAATACTGTTTAAACCACAAATATTTTCACCCCTTGGAAGGGTATACGATGGAGACCCCTCCCCCCCCAAAAAATGGAATTATTTTTTGGAGGGCAGGCCCCTTGTAGTAAAGGCTTCCACCACTAGGTAAGTGATCTAGGAACCCATCAGCATCAGTGTACTAGCAAGTGTTGTGAGAGACTGCATTCGGCTTTAGTGAATTTTTTTTTTTTTGGAGATTCTTACAACACGTTTGCCCATCACGTGATGGGTAATTTTTTTCCATCATGACAATGTACCTGCCCACATCACACTGAATGTTCAGCAGTTTTGACCAAAAATGGTAGGATCCCCATGCCCCACTCTCCCTCTTTATCCAGTCTCGCCCTGAGAGACTTCCCTCTTCAACTCCCCCATTTAAAAAGTTCTCAAAGGAAAGCATTTTGCCAATGTGGAAGAAGTAAAACGAAAGCAGAAGCACTGAAAGGCATCAAAATTGATAAGTTTAAAAACTGTTTTGGCCTGAGGTGAGTGGATTGCCTGAGCCTGCGGGTTCGAGCCCCGCCTGGGCAGCGAGACCTCATCTCTACAATAAATCAAAAAATCAGCCGGGCGTGGTAGCGCATGCCTGTAATTCCGGCTACTTGGAAGGCTGAGGCAGAAGGATCACTGGAACCCAACAGGTCGAGGCTGTGGTGGCTGGGAGCAGCCACTGCACTCCAGTCTGGACGACAGAGTGAGACTCCAACTCAAAAAAATAAAGCTGTTTTGAGGCTGAGCTCGGTGGCTCAGCCTGTAATCCCAGCACTTTGGGAGGCTGAGACGAGTGGATTGCCTGAGCCCACAGGTTTGAGACCAGCCCAGGCAACTTGGCGAGCCCTCATCTCTACGTTAAATCAAAAATTAGCCAGGTGTGGTAGTGTGCACATGTAGTTCCAGCTGTTTGGAAGACTGAGGCAGAAGGATGGCTGGAGCCCAGCAGGTTGATGCTGGGGTGGCCGTGAGCATGCCACTGCACTCCAGCCTGGGTGACGAAGTGGGGCTCCAACTCAGAAAAAAACAAGAACAACAACAAAAACTGTTTTGAACAGTGGAAAAAGCGTCTTGATAGGTGTATTGCCTCAAACGGAGGGTACTTTAAACTGAAGTTTAAACATGTAAGAATAAATACAAAATTTTTTATAAAATAAGTTCCATTTTTGGGGGGTTCCCCATGTGTATGTTAAAGTTTACAAGCACCAGTCCTAACTAGATCAGAATAATTTAAAAATCACAAATGGATTATATTTCTGATATGTACTTTATTATTTTCACTGTACTGTAATCTTTACTGTATCCATATTGTTCACATGTTTTAGTAATACACATTTTTTTGAAATGGCAAAGTATAATTCCTGAGTTACATGGTTATTTACTGATACTGAAAGTGCAGATTTTTTTTCCATATTTACAGAAATTTGCATGCTGTGATGTTAGAGTGTGAATATTTTAATCAAATCCAAGCTCTGTCTAGGAGATTCAGTAGCCTCCTCTGCAGAATGAAGATAGTAGTCTGTTTAGGCAGGTGCTATGAGGGTTAAGTATTACATGTAGAGTATATAATAGGCCCTACAATAAAATTTATTTCACTTCTGTCCTACTACTCAGTTCCATTTTAAGACTAACAACAAGTTTAAAAACTTAGTCTTACATTGCCATGCAGCTAAACAGCTATGTAAAAAATAGCTGATAAATACTGTCAGGTACAAAAGAAAAACTTATTCAAAGATAGTAAATAGCAACAACTAACCTTTATGTTACCCTATAATGTCCAGGGTACTTTATGCACACACGCGCGCACACACACACACACACACACACACACACACACACTCAAGTACCTTGCACATTATATATGTGCATCACATATATATTACTAGATATATAAAGTGCCTTGTACATTATTGAAGTTCCGCAGAAATATATATGTATATAATCTCATTTAATTCTCATGTCCTCATGTTTTAATAGGTACTGTTATTTCCATTTTATAGATGATAAACTCAAAGTTAGTCACATGGACTGTCTCTTCTCACACTTTCCATCTGGTCCTTGCTCCCTGTCCTAGAAAATGGTGGCACACTCCCATGCTTGAACATTTTAAATGTCCTCTAGCCACACTTTCTACATTTCATGTATTCAGCTGGTGTATTACAGAAAGCAATAATGAGAAATTGTGTCATTTAACCGCTAGGCAGCAGGACCTATACAACAACTGACTTTGTTCTATTAGGTCATATTTAGATCAACTCCTTGTGTCAATCTCCTGACCTAAGGCACTTTAAAAGTCCTACATTGTACTTTCTGTGTTAAATCACCTTCATGTATATGAAAGATGGAAAGTAGAACAAGAGCAGCAGGCTGGGGAATCTCTTTTTTAAAAAAGAGAGAGGACCTAAAGAAATTGCATCAAATAAGTGGGACTAGGCAAAGATGCTCTACACAAAAGTGGAAAAGCTGGTCACAAAGTTCCAAAATGAGGCTAAAATTCCATTAAGAAAAAGTCAAGCGCAAGTGCACTCAAATTTTTTTATGTAGGGAAAAACGTGTGAACATGTTCAAAACATTGAACATGTCAGAGTGTCAAAGGAAATGGTAGTCATCTTCAGTGTCAGTCATAGAGCAGAAGTTATTATTACTCGGGGAAAAAATTCATCTTACATCCCACAGTTTGCATCAAAAGACAAGATAAGAGCTGTTCCTGCATCTTTTGTATACATGTACCAAAACCAAGCAACCTGTATTTAGAAAAAAGCCCTTCCCAAGATGCAGACTCAGACAAGGAGCTCTCCACAGCCATGACCTCAGTCTTCCTTCCTCCATCGCACAAAGCACTCACCTCCATCCTCACTCTCCTGCTTTGAAGAGAAAACAAACCATCCTTCAACCTCCCTGATGCCAAATCTATGAACCTATCTATATCTGGACCTGTCTTTAAGCCTTAGCCTTCTTCACTTCTATTACGATGACCCTTAGAGCTAAGGCTAATCCCTCCATCTGTGCACAGGAACACTGTGCAGGCACTTTTGCTATACACACACCATCATCAGCTTCTCTACTGGCTCCTTTCCACCAGCATTTTTTTTTTTTTTTTTGAGTCTGAGTCTCACTGTCACCCAGGCTAGAGTGCAGTGGCATGCTCAGGACAACCGCAGCCTCAACCTGCTGGGCTTAGGTGATCCTTCCACCTCAGTCTTCCAAGTAGCTGGAACCACAGGTATGTGCCACCATGCCCGGCTAATTTTTTGATTTATTGTAGAGAGAGGTCTTCCCAAGTTGCCCAAGCTGGTCTTGAACCCCTGGACTTGGGCAATCCTCTCGCCTCCACCTCCCAGAGTGCTAGGATTATAGGCAAGAGCCACTGCACCTGGCTCCACCAGCATTTCATTGTGTAAAATCTCCCCTATCTTTGAAAATAAAAGTATCAGGTAACCCCCTCGGGTCCCCTCCTGCTCTGGGAGCTTTTCTGTCCTCTAAATAGATCCTGCTTTCTCAAAAATAAATAAATAAATAAAAACATGACCTGTGTCTCCCTCTAGATGCTGACCTTTCAATTCTCTTCACAGTCAGCTCTAAAGGATCTGTACTCAGTATCAGTTCCTCACTTCCCTCCCACTTTAATCTACCCCCACTACTCCACAAAACATTCTCAGTAAGCTTGCTAGTGGTTTTTATTTTATTAGGCCTCTTAGCAACTTCAAACCCTTCTTTTCAAACCACTGTTCATTTAACTGATGTGAGCCCTAGTTTTCCACTTATCTCATCACTCTTTCTTTTTTTTTTTTTGAGTTGGAGTCTCACTTTGTCACCCAGACTGGAGTGCAGTGGCACACTCCCGGTCACCGCAGCCTCGACCTGCTGGACTCTGGCGATCCTTCCACCTCAGCCTTCCAAGTAGCTGGAACTACAGGCGCGTGCTACCATGCCCGGCTAATTTTTTGATTTATTGTAGAGATGAGGTCTCGCCAAATTGCCCAGGCGGGTCTCGAACCCGCGGGCTCAGGCAATCCACTCACCTCAGCCTCCCAAAGCGCTGGGATTACAGGCTGAGCCACCGAGCCTGGCTTGATCACTCTTTCTTATGTGCCAGATTTTTCTCGATTTGCTGCAGCTTCTTAGAGTTTTGTCCCGTAAGCCCTCTTCTCTTCACTCTGTACATACTTCCTAGGCTCTCCCAGTCACTGCCAAGGCCAACAATGGATTTAGGCACTTGAGACCTATACTTCCCTTCTGAACTTGCCCCAACTTCAACCAGTATGCGCTTACCTGTCTACTGTACATCTTCACTCAGGTATTCATAGACTTCTCAAACCCAACAAACTCCAAGGCTCATCTCATCTTCCTTCATCAAACCTGCTTCATCAGTGTTCTCTGCCTCAAGAAATGGCCCCCTGGGCCCCCCAGTTTTAGCCAGAAATCTAGGTGTTGTCCTTGACTTTCCTCTCACATGTTTCACATCAATCAACCTCCTAGTCTTGCTGATTCTACGTCTTAAATATCCTTTAAATCCATGTATTTCTCTCCAGCGCCATTGCTCTAATCCAGACAACCATTACCTCTCATCTGAATTGCTACAAGTCTCTAAAGTCTGCCACATCCGGGCACAGTGGCTCACACCTGTAATCCCAGCACTTTAGGAGTCTGAGACCAGAGAATTGCCTGAGTCAAGGGGTTCAAGACCAGCCTGGGCAACTTGGCAAGACCTTGTCTCTACAAGAAATCAAAAAATTAGCCAGACATGGTGGCACGCGCCTGTAGTTCCAGCTACTTGGAAGACTGAGGTGGAAGGATCGCTTGAGCCCAGCAAGTTGGGGCTGCAGTGGCCATGAGTGTGCCACTACACTCCAACTTGGGCAACAGAGTGAGACTCCAACTCAAAAAAGAGTTCCGACCAGGCGCAGTGGCTCAAACCTGTAATCCCAGAACTTTGGGAGGTGGAGGCAAGAGGATTGCCTGGCCCAGGGGTTCGAGACCTGCCTGGGCAACTTGGCAAGACCTCATCTCTACAATAAATCAAAAAATTATTCAGCTGGGCTCGGTGGCTCAGTCTGTAATCCCAGCACTTTGGGAGGCCGAGGTGAGTAGATTGCCTGAGCCTGCGAGTTCGAGACCTTGACTCTACAATAAATCAAAAATTAGCCAGGCGTGGTAGCGCACACCTGTAGTTCCGGCTACTTGGAAGGCTGAGGCGGAAGGATCGCCTGAGCCCAGCAGGTCGAGGCTGCAGTGGCTGGGAGCGTGCCACTGCACTCCAGTCTAGGCAACAGAGTGAGACTCCAACTCAAAAAAAAAATTAACCGGATGTGGTAGCATGTGCCTATAGTTCCAGCTACTTGGAAGGCTGAGATTGGAAGGATCACCTGAGCCCAGCGGGTCGAGGCTGCAGTGGCCGTGAGTGTGCCACTGCCCGCTAGCCTAGGTGACAGAGTTAGACTCCAACTCAAAAAGAAAAAAAGTTCCACGTTTACTCATATTCTCCACCTCCACACCAGTTTCCATTCTGCCAGTA
Source organism: Cephalopachus bancanus (assembly GCA_027257055.1). Classification (NCBI taxonomy): domain Eukaryota; kingdom Metazoa; phylum Chordata; class Mammalia; order Primates; family Tarsiidae; genus Cephalopachus; species Cephalopachus bancanus. Next base: position 233,449 of record JAPVLO010000288.1, on the reverse strand, counting down.
TCTTTAATAAAGCTCCATATAATCTGGTCCCTCCTTGCTTTTCCTGCCTCTTTACAGGCCATATCACGCTCGCCTTAACTTTCTGAGCTCCAGCCCTGCAGGCCTTCTTTCAGTTCCTCCAACACACATTCTTTCTCCCCCTTCAAGCCTTCCCACTCACTGTTCTCCCCTGTGCTCTTTCCCATACTCCTCAACAGAGAACCTTCTGTGTGAGCTCTTCCTCAAGGAAATCTTCCCCAGTGCACCAGACTAGTTTGTTTTCCTTGTTTATTCCTTAGAATCAAATGACATATAATTTTTGGTGCTGTGTCCCTCTTTCTCACCAAACTGTAAGAGCCATGGAGGCCAGGGACCATATCTGACTTGTTCACTATTGAATCTCTGCTGTTTAATTTAGTGCCTGGCACATAGATGTCATTATTTGTTGAATGGATACATGACAATATAGACGCTGTTTATCAAAGAAAAAAACAGCCCATAATCCTTCCACAGCCTAGCAGTAGAATCTAAAATGCAACACTCATCAAGACAACTTTTCATATTTGCATAAGACCAAACTATTGAGGGGGATGAGAGTTGATGAACTTAAACAACCTGATGGAAAAAAGGGAACTCGTTAAACATGTAACTCTAAGTCATCTCTTCAACGTATCTGCTGATTTCTTAGAGATTTTCACATTTCACATAGTTATAATCCATGTGTAAGCACTATCTTAATTCTGCTTTTTACAAATCTCATCCTTTTTTTTTTTTTTTTTTGCGTTGGAGTCTCACTCTGTCACCCAGACTGGAGTGCAGCGGCCGCTCCCGGCCACCACAGCCTCAACCTGCTGGGCTGCAGCGATCCTTCTGCCTCAGCCTTCCGAGTAGCTGGAAGTACAGGCGCGCGCTACCACATCCGGCTCATTTTGATTTATTGTAGAGATGAGGTCTCGCCAAGTTGCCCAGGCAGGTCTCGAACCCTCAGGCTCAGGCAATCCACTCACCTCAGCCTCCCAAAGGCGCGGGATTACAGGCTGAGCCACCGAGCCCGGCTACAAATCTCATCCTTAATCATTGTTTATTGTCATGTTTAAGGGTAACTTGGGGTTACATCACATTAATAGACTGTGATTTCCTTAGCCATTTTCCCACTGTTGGGCTTTTTGGTCAGTTGTGATTTAAGGGTGTTATAAGGAGCAGTGCTGCAAACACTCTTTAGAAGTAACTTACTTCCAATTTTCTCCTTGAGGAATACAAAAGTGGAATTCAGACACCAAAACATATGAGCAGGCTGGGCACGGCGGCTTGAGCCTATAATCCCAGCACTTTGGGAGGCCAAGGTGAGAGGATTGCCTGAACCCAGGGGTTTGAAACCAGCCTAGGCAACTTGGTGTGACCTCTACAATAAATCAAAAAATTAGTGAGGCATGGTGGTGTGTGCGCCTGTAGTTCCAGCTACTTAGAAGGCTGAGGCGGTAAGATCGCCTGAGCACAGCAAGTTGAGGCTGCGGTGTCTATGAGCGTGTCACTGCACTCCAGCATGGGTGAAAAAGTGAGCCTCTGACTCAAAAAAAAAAAAGAACAATTTCTATCCTGTCATATAGATAGCCAGAGAATTATCTAAAAAGAAAGCTCACTATACAGTATCATTAAAATTGTTTAACATAAATAATATAAGCCTAGATCTAGTTCCATGCAACCTACTAACATTGGATTTTCTTTTTGCTTACATTTATTTCTTGATGTTTAACGGATAACTATTGTTCATTGAGCTCTTTCTATGTGTCAGGGACTTCTAAGGATCTGACATGAGTTTTCCTATTTCATAATCACCATAAACCTATGAGATAAATACTATTATTATTCCTCTTTTGGAGATGAGGAAACTAAGGCTTAGAGTTGCCCAAATTAAGTAAACTGAAGAGGTTTAATGGAGATGTAATGATTCTAGAACCTGTACTCTTAGCCACCATGCTATACTATCTCCTGGTTGTTTGCCAGTGTTTTTTTGTTTGTTTTATTTAACAAACAGGAAGGATTGCTATTTTTTTTGTTGTTTATTTGAGTTGGATTCTCACTCTGTCACCCAGACTGGAGTGCAGTGGCCGCTCCTGGCCACTGCAGCCTCGACCTGCTGGGCTCCGGCGATCCTTCTACCTCAGCCTTCCAAGTAGCTGGAACTACAGGTGTGCACTACCACACTCAGCTAATTTTTGATTTATTGTAGAGATGAGGTCTCGCCAAGTTGCCCGAGCAGGTCTCGAACCCATGGGCTCAGGTAATCCACTCACCTCGGCCTCCCAAAGCGCTGCGATTACAGGCTGAGCCACCGAGCCCGGCCTACTATTGTTAATAAAAAACTGATTGTAACCTTTCTTATTTCCAGGAGTATGGCACAATGTATTGTTAGCTTGTGTTCTTAAGATAAACACCTAAATGAACCATTTTGGTTAAGAAAGGTCAACTGAGCTGGGCACAGTGGCTCATGCTTATAATTCCAGCACTTTGAGAGGCTAAAGTGAGAGGATTGCTTGAAGTTAGGAGTTTCAGACCAGCCTGGGCAACAAAAGCAAGACACTGTCACTTCAAAAAGTTTTTTAAAAAAATAGCTGTTCATGGTGGCACACACCTGTAGTCCTAGCTACTTGGGAGGCTGAGGCAGGAGGATCACTTGAACCCAGGAGTTCAAGGGTACAGTGAGCTATGATTATACCACTGCACTCTAACCTGGGCGACAGAGTGAGACCCTGTCTCTATATTTTTTAAAAAAAGAAAGGTTAACTCCCAGAGTTTATCCTGTATAAGCCAGGAGGATACAAGATAGATCAGTTACTCCAAATAATAAAATGAAAGAAATTTGCATTTTCATTGGATGCCCTAGAGAAAGACAGTCCAAGGAAAGAAAGAAGTAGGGGGAGGTTGGTGAAGAGCACTGAGATGAGAAGCATTCCAGGAACATTGCAGAAAACAGAGGCCTGCTGGAGGACATGGCCCTCTAAGAAGTTCCCTACTGTAGTGGAGAATGACTGTTAGATTTCTGTAAGCAGTCATCTATGCATTCAGTCTGAGATTTTCTGCTTTGTGCTGTAGCCTTCTACTGACCCTAAACCTTTTGTGCAACTTGGATGCACCCAGCCCTCTTGGTGGTGGGTCACTTGGAGGAATGAAGGATGAGGCACGTCATGAGGTAAAAAGACAACAACCAGAGGAACAGGAGACACCAGACAAGCATTCTATATCATGTCTGGCCCAGGAGGCTCAGAAGCAACCTTGGAAACCCTTGGGGAAACTGAGGTCTCAGAACTTCCCACAGTGGTTGGAAATGGGCCTGGGGCCATTTTCGTGTTGAAAGAATGACCCCTAAATATTAAGTTACTTGGGGCTGGGTAGGTTGGAAATTGCTGGGTTACACTGAAGTAAGAACTTTTGTTGAACCACAGTAAAATAAATGTATTAGCAGCATGTGTCACAGCCTCTGCCTTGATGTGTGGAAACTTGTTTCCAGGATACCAGCATCCTCTGGCTTTCCTCCTTCCCCATCAGGCACTCCTTAGTTTCCTTTGCTAGTTCCTCCTTTTCTTCCTGATCTCATATTGACAGTGTGCCCTGGGAGTTGACCTTTCTTTTTTTTTTTTTAAAGAGATAGGATCATGCTCTATTCCCAGGCTGGAGTGCAGTGGCGTGATCATTGCTCACTGCAGCCTCAAACCCCTGGGCTCAAGCAGTCCTCCTGCCTCAGAGACAAATGAGCATGGCTGGGGGCCAGTAAACAAATGAGCATGGCTGGGGGCCTTTTTCTTTTTTTTTCCTGAGTTGGAGTCTCACTCTACCGCCCAGGTTGGAGTGCAGTGGCACGCTCACGGCCACCCCAGCATCGACCTGCTGAGCTCAGGTGATCCTTCCGCCTCAGCCTTCCAAGTAGCCAGAACTACAGGTGCACACTACCACGCCCGGATAATTTTCTGATTTATTGTAGAGACAAGGTCTCGCCAAGTTGCCCAGGCTGATCTCGAACTGTGGGCTCGGGTAATCCTTTCATCTCGGCCTCCCAAAGTGCTGGGATTACAGGCTTGAGTCACCGCGCCCAGCCAAAGCTACGTATTTTCAAAGAGCCAGGCAGCAGGCCGTACTGCACTGACTCCTGCTTTAGACAAAGACACATCTTGGGAAACCAGTTGTCTTCATTGACAGGCCAGACTCAACTGTCCACCCTACCAACTGCCAAAAACAAAATAGGAGGGTGGATGCAAGCCTAGCAGAATTACAGAGCAGTGGCATCTCTGCCTGCAGGCAGAATGGAGCATCCTTACCCAGTGTGGCCCTGGAGCAAGTGGTGGAATGGAGAGAAATCTCCTGGTATCAGCCACTTTCTTGCTAATGAGTCTTGAGCACATTATCTATAGTTTTGCAGTATCCTCTAGAGGTTTCTAATATGCAGAATGATCTACTTCTGAAGCCTCTTTTGTCTAGGTCATTAAGTCTTTGGCTCTGAGAATGAATTTCCTGTGGCAAGGAAACCATTTTTACTCGTATCAGCTATTCTTAAAGTCAATAAAATACTTGACTTTAAGAATACGAAAATACTTGCCAATATTCTGAGGTTCAGGCCCTAATTTCCTGCCATCTAGCCCAATGAGTCTCAATTAGAGGCTGCTGCCCGCCCCCCACCCCCCACTCATCACCGGGGGACATTTGACGATTTCTGGAGACATTTTTGGTTATCCCAACCAGGAGTGGGGTGCTACTGGCACCAGGTGAGCAGAGGCCAAGGTTGTGGCCAAGCACCCTACAATACACAAGCTAATCCCTGTAGCAAAGAATTCTCTAGCCCCAAATGTCAATAGCGTTGAGGTTGGGAAACCATGATCCAGACTATTCTACTGAATTTCTAATTTACCCTGTACTCCACTGCCAACCAACATTCCTAAACCATCGAATGTATCCATCACTCCTAAACTCCAGCACCTCCAGTGGCTCCTCACTCCCAGGGAAGATCAAGTCTCTTCTTCTCCTCCTGGCATGTCAACCCTGGGGGCTTTGCCCACTCACATATTCATCCTGCAGCAGGAACTCTGCTTCCCTGAGTTCTCATTCACACCACCATCCTTTCCTGATGTTACCGCCCAACAGGTATTTTGGGAGGATTCTCCCCACATCTTGCTTTGGATCCAGATCTTACTCATTCTTTGAAGCCCATGCATGCTGCATGCCCCAGGCCATTGAGTTCATCTGTACCACTTCCACTCGCCCTGACCCTCGGCTCACCATTCTCACACTATTTTATGGCTATTCTCTCTTTCTTGCATCCTCAGTAAGCTCCCCAAAGGGGTCCCTATTATATTCCTGGCCTTTGACTCTCAGTTTCTACAGTGTGAAGACTATATTGTTGTGTTGAGAGTCTCCTGTACTGAGAGTCAGATGAGATGATGAAATCACCTCATATAGGGCCACAGCAAATGACAGTGTTATGGAAGCATGCATTCAGGAGACCATAGGAAGTGCTTCCTAAGTTGTCTACATGTAGTGGAGAGAGCCTGCCATTCAGACCAGCCTGGTATTTGGAACTAACAGCAAAGAAAAACTTCCATCAGAAATCCTACACCAGTGAACATGCCTCCTCGCTAGACTGAGTCCAGAAGCAGTGGGTGTCACGTTTTCCCAAAGTGGTGCCTAAACCAACCTCACTGCCTTCAGCAAGTTAATGAACAGCTTGTGAATAACTCTTTGCCCACTCTGGCCCAATTTAGGGTCAACGGAATGAGACTCTGGCCCAATTTAGGCTGCCAACAGGATGAGAGAACACATGCTACACTCTGCCTTACTCTCCCCAAGGCTCCTGCTTTCAGCCACTGGAGTGTCTGATGTCCCTTAGAGCAGCCACGCCAGCGCATGGGGCCGCAGCAAAGGCCTGGCATTTCCCCAAGTGGAAGAGAGCCTCGTCTCAGCTCCAGTGCGGGGAGCTGTGAGTAGGAGCACGGCATTCCGAGCAGCCCAGGTTTGGCTCTGGGCCAGGCCCTGAGTGGCAAACAAGAAGGAACACATTCCGGGAAGGCAAGGAACCCTGCCAAGCGAAGGCGGCCTGGCAGGCAGGGCTTTGCTGCGCCAGGTGCCCCTGGCTCTGTGGAGGTCAGGCACGCTGAGGGATGAACTCGGGTTTCTTTGGATTATCATTTCAGAGGCTTAAACGCCTCCCTCCCTCTCACTCTCAGTGAACGACGCGTGTGCAACTGGTAAATTTTAAACCACTCCGCTCTGGAGACCAGCCAGGCTCTCTACATAAAGGCACGGGGCGGGCAAGAGCAGTTGCCATCACGAAATCACACTTGTCAGGAGCCGGGTTCCTGCAGTACTGGGCTTGATTGAGAGAAGATGCTCCTCGCCACAAGGGCAGGTCACGGGGAGAGCCTGGGATTTCTGCGCCCTAGAAGCTGAGCTCTTCACCCTTGACCTGCCATGGGAGCAGCCCAGGCGCGCGAACACTCGCACCCACACACCCCCTTCATACCTGCCGGTTCTGCCTTCCCACTGGCCAGACCTGGGCGAGCCTGGAGAGTCTTGGGAAGTACGATCCTTTCAGAATCACCGCAGGTCTTTCCCCAGGAGAGGAGGGAAGGGGCAGGGGGAAAGAGGGCTGAAGGGGAAGTGGGTAGCGCCGTTCTCTGGGGGGAAATGGCCACACAAGTCTGCCCGAAGATTCCCTTCTTCTGTTGGGTAAGAAGGTGCCCTGGATTCGGAAGGGCCCTGGGCCCGTTTACACCCAGCAAAGGGATGGCAGGGAACTTTCTCAGAAAAAAGGATCAAGTCTGCTACCCCGTTGGCTCCGCGTCTTGCTGGACTTTGCTGCCACCTAGTGGGTCAGTGGTCATCTCTTCCTCCTCAGAGAGAGAACCAGCCTTGGATGGAGTTAAGGACCTGGCCTCAGTCCAGTCCTGACTGGAGATCCCTCTCTGGTAAGTTTCTCTGTTCTTGGGCTCCCAGATTCTGTGCCCAGCAGCCAGGAGAGGGGAGCAGCATGAACTCCAGACCTCCCCAGTTTCGCAGGTGTCCTGATGCCATGGCAACTAGGTGGGAGGCCCCTGGCTCCTGGGAGTAGGGGTGGGGCGGTTTCTCATTCCCAACCATCTCTCCCTGACACCCCCATTCCTGAATGCCCTCTTCACTAGAGAGCCTGCCCCTCCCATAACCCCTCCTTCCTGGCTAAGGTCCATGTTGCAAAACTGAGGCTCTAGTATAATATATATTTCCTTCAGCTTCCTCAAATAAGCTCGTCCCTCTTATAAAGTTTGCTCATTGCAACTTAAAAATTATAAATGTACAATTATAGGCCTTCTCTGTAATGCTGCTGCTATGACCCAGTCCCTGGGAACAGTGGAAAGGGGCCATATTTTAACAGTTTTTATTGATTTCTCTAACTCCCTCAGAAGTCTGGACCTTATCATCCATATTTTTCTCTTCCTTCTATTCAGATGTTTGTTTCCTGTCACAAAGGAAAGCACTTGTTTTCAACAACCACCGATCCACCCTGCTAGCCCCAAACTTTCAGATCTGAGTTTCATTACCCACGGAGTATAAAAATTCAAACTCTTCCTTCTTACTCATGGGGGGAGACAGAAAAATCAAATCTAAACTCTTTTCCTGCCTACCCCACTGACCTATTTTTTAGTGGCACAGGGTCTCACTCTGCTGGCTAAGCTGGAGTGCAGTGGTGCAATCACAGGTCACTGTACCTTTGAACTCCAGGTCTCAAGCAATTCTCCAACTTCTGTCTTCTGAGTAGCTGGGACTATACAGGTGTGCGCCACCACACCCAGCTCATTTTTTAAATTTTATTTTTGTAGAGATGGGTCTGTATTACTCCTGGCCTCAAGTGAGCCTCAAGTGACCCTACTTCTTCTGTCTTCTGAGTAGCTGGGACGACTACAAGTGTGCACCACCACGCCCAGCTCATTTTCAAAATTTTTATTTTGTAGAGATGGGTTTATGTTACTCCTGGCCTCAAGTGATCCTCCCACCTTGACTTCCCAAAGTACTGGGACTAGAGATTTTTTTTTTCATTGTGACCTGGCAAGGTGGCTTATGCCTATAGTACCAGTTACGTGGGAGGCCAAGGCAGGAGGATCTGGGCAACAGAGCACAGGTGATCCTCTCACCTCAGCTTCCTGAGTAAGTGGGACTACAGATGTGTGCCACCATGTCCAGATTTTTTTTTTTTAGTTTTTTTGTAGAGATGAGATCTAGCTATGTTGCTAGAGCTGGTCTCCAACTCTTGGACTCAAGCAATCCTTCCCCTCCCCCTTCCAAAGTACTGGGATTACAGGTATGAGCCACCATACCCAGCCCCATCTTAACCATTTTTAAGTGTACAGTTCGGTAGTGTTAAGTACATTCACACTGTTGTGTAACCAATCTCCAGAACTCTTCATCTTGCAAAACTGAAACTCTGTATTCATTAAACAATAACTCCATTTTGCCCTCCCCTCACCTGGCAGGCACCATTCTGCTTTCTGTCTCAATGGTTCTGACTATCCTAAGTATTTTATATAAAAGGAATCATACAAGTGTTGGTCTTTGTGTGACTGGCTTATTTCACTTAGCATGTCTTCAAGGTTCATCCACGTTATAGCATGTGTAGAATTGTCTTCCTTCTCAAAGCTGAATAATACTCCACGGTATATATATGCCACATAATATGCCACATTTTCTTTCTTTTTTTCTTTTTTTTTTAAGCAGGATTTATTGAGAGGACAGAAAAGCTCCCACAGTGGGAGGGGACCTGAGAGGGTTGCCCACATTTTCATTCATCAATCCATGGAAGGACACGAGTTTCTTCTGTTTTTTGGTTATTGTACATAATGCATGCATACCCATGTTCAAGTATTCTTTGTTCTTTTTTAAGTCAGAGTTTCACTCTGTCACCCAAGTTGAAGTGCAGTGGCATGATCATGGCCACTGAGCTTCAACTTGCTGAGCTCAGGCAATCCTCCCGCCTCAGCCTTCCAAGTAGCCAAAACTATAGGTGTGCCCCACCACATCTGGCTAATTTTTAAATATTTATTGCAGAGACGAGATCTTGCCGAGTTGCCCAGGCTGATCTCGAACTCCTGGGCTCAGGCAATCCTCTGACTTCTACCTCCTAAAGTGCTGGGATTATAGGCATAAGCCACAGTACCCAGCCCTAAATATTTCTTGAAGATCCTACTTTCAGTTCTTTGGAATGTATCCTCAGAAGCCGAATTGGTGGATCTTCTCACCTCAGCTTCCTGAGTAGCTGGAATTCTGGTCATTCTGTTTTTAATTTTTTAAAGTAATCATCATACTGTTTAACACAGCAGCTATACCACTTGACATTCCCACCAACACTGTACAATGTCTTCACTCACCAACACTTAGTTTCTATTGCCTTGATAGTAGCCATCCTGATGGTGAACTGGTATCTCACTGTGGTTTTGATTGGTGTTTCCCTAGTGATCAGTAATGTTGAGCATCTCTTCACTGGTTAGTGGCCATTTGTACATCTTTGAGAAAAGTCTGTTCAAGTCCTTTGCCCACTTTTCAGTTGAGTTGCTCGATTTTCTGTGGTTGAATTGACCTCTCCAACCTCTTCTCATGTCACTCTCCCACCTCAGTTAGTGTCCCCGGATATTACCACGCAGACTAGCCCTGTTGCTTAGAAACACATGTGCCCTTCCCTGCCTTTTGCAGTCATTGATCCCTCTTCCAAAAAGGCCATTTCCCAGCTCCGTCCGTGATTGGCTCCTCACCCTTCAGGCACCAGCATGTCACGCCAGAGACTTTTCCTGACCACCCCACCCATCTAAGCCACCTCTTTCTCTCTCTCAAATCCCTGCTTCTTTTCTTCATGGAATGTAACTGCAATCTAAAATTACCTTGTTTATTTACATATTTACTTGGAATTGACATGGAATGTAAGGAAGTACCACTGGGACACAGACACGGCCTGACAAGTTCATGGCTATATGTCCAGTGCCCAGCCTAGTACCTGGCACACAGTCTCAGCTCCACAATACTTACTGAATGAGTGAATCACTACTAGAGGGAAGCATGCAGTGAGGAGTAAAGATAGCATGGCCCAAACTGGAACTTGTCCTTTCTGCCTCAGCTCTAAGCTATAGAAAAGGCCACAGGAGTGCCCTGGCTTTGAATTCCAAACGCTAATTTCTGAATCAGGACAGTGCCACTTGAGCCAAGGACATTGCTTTGGAGTTGCTCAAATGGAGACATATTCCCAGCCTCCACCCAACAGAGGCAGGAGGCTGTGGTGATTTGCTATGGCCATCCTCACCCTTCCCCATATGCCTGAGGTGTCAGTCAGCTCAGCTAACATCCTCTGAGGTCTGCAGAATACTTGGATTCTGGGAATGACCTGGATGCCATCAGTCTCCTTGGTGCTGAGGATGTCAGGGTGCCCTTAGTGAGTGGTCGAAGGATAAAAATGGAACTTCCATACCAGAGAACACTAGAAAAATCGGGGTTTTTTTTATTTTAAAATATTTTCAGAGGCTAAGGCCATGGTGGAACAACCCAAGGGTGGTTGAACCAAACTCTCAGGGAATTAGAGGAGCATCAGCCAGGGCAAGCAGGTATGTATAAAATATGCATCATATATAAATAAGCACAACAGAAGGGACAGTGGCCCCAGAGGACCAGGCCAGAGGACAAAAGGGAGGAACAGAGAGAGGGCCCTCCAGAGGGCCAGGCACACCCACACCTCTTAAAACCAGGGGCCCCATGTGCGCCTCCAAAGCCATCTACCCTCCAGCACAGCCCTTGCCTTCCTAAGCCTGGGGGTAGCTGGAGACCAGGATCCCCAGTGTCTTGGCATATCCACTCACGACTTGACTTAGTCTAGCAAGACTCCGAGAAGGGATTGGTTCTGTCTGCCTTTCAGCAAGGGGCAAGAAGAGTGCTTCCCTGAAAACATGGTGGGAAAGATTGATGAAGAGGGCTGGTTCCAAAATCAAGAAGGTGCCATGGGCCCAGAGGGGCACTGTGAGGGGGAGGGCGCAGTGAATGTCACCTGAGATGTAAGCATTTGGTGGAAGTCTGAGGGAGGTCAGGTCAGAGTTCTGGAGCACAGAGAAGCCTTTTGGAATAGAGAAGGGCCCGACAGAGGAGGAGGCATCTCCAAGAGGCTGGTGCTCAGCTTAACCCTAGAAACCGGATGGGGAGAGGATGCAGAGACTGCCAGGCTGAGCTCAGGGACTTGTCAGTGCCTCCAGTCCTCATTTGGGTTTGTCATAAATGGGACAATCCCAGCTCCACTGTAAAGAACTTCCACCTGGATGTCATCCCCTGGATAACTCTCAGTGTCTGAAGAGGGAAAACTGGCTATTGCTGATGCTACTAGCATCTTATCACCAGTTACTTTCCTGATACCTCAGGCCTCCTCACTAAGGCCCTTCCAGAACCTCCAAAGGCACTGTCTTAGCAGATGGAAGTCCAAGGGAGGTCAGGCCAGAGTTCTGGGGCACAGAGAAGCCTTTAGGAGTAGAGAAGACCCCGACAGAGGAGGAAGCATCACCAAGGCAAAACCATAACCATGTCCAACCTTCTCATCACCTGTCTCTCTCATGCCTAAATGTATCAGTCTCACCTCCTTGGCTGGTTCCTGCACTGTGTCAGGCCCACCTGAGACATGGAGAGCATCTTCCTCATAGAGAGCAGATCCCACAGAGAGGAGGGCCCTCTTCTACGGCCTGCAACACAGTGACTGCAGGTGACATGAGTGAGTTCTGCCCTGTGGTGGCCCAACAGCATCACACCTGGCTGCCCAGGTAAGCCTCCCTGACAGGCTATGGCTGGTCATGCCTGGGATCCAGGCAGGCAGGTGGGGAGTACCCAGCAAGGCCTCAAATCCAAGCTACCACCTTCCCATTCTCTACTTCCGTGGCCTGGGACATGTTGGAAATGTGTGGGCACACCAGGGCAAGACCCAGTACCAGGTTTGTGACCACAGAGATCAAAGACCCTGCTCCATATGTCTCACAAAAAAGTGGAAGTTGGGGACATGGCATTTGGGGACCTCTGTCTTTACAGCCCCTGTGAGCAGCATCTCCCCAGGTTCAGCCAGCCTCACAGAGAGGCTGTCACAGAGTCTTGTCCAGGAACACACAGCTTCATCTCTTTCTGGAAGCAGGCTAGGAGCCCTCGTCTCTGCACTCACGGTCCTCAGCAGGTCGCTGCCTGACCTGTGGGGTCCTGCTCCCCACAGGAGCACAGAATGTCAGGAGAAAGCGGGGCCCACCTGGTGGTCTGTGTTCTGGCCTCTGACCACACTGCTGGAGTGAGCCATGTGACGGTAAGGGAGCAGCCTTGAAAACATGGCCTTTGCCCTTTGAAGTGGCCTCCAGGGTTCTGCCTGTGTGCCAGAACTGTTTCCAAGGAGCAAGTTGAATTTTTTTCTCATTTAAGTGGTTGCTGAAGACTGGTATACAGAATTCCTCAGCTGGTTCCTGAAAAATCTGGCTTTTTGTTTGAGTCCAAAAACTGTAGACAGCAGTTACTTTGTAAGCAGGCACTTCAGATCACTCACAGAGGGAGGAGGAGTTGAGGGGAGGAGAAGGGATTGGGAATGCTTTCCTTCATACTCAGTCTCAGTATAGCAGCAGCATCGATGCGGGGGTGGGGGGGTGGGTCATTGGTGGAGACGTGGCACCCAGAGCATCCTCCTTGGAGTGAGGACAAAGGCCAAGTGGCTGTTACCTGCACACAGAAAAGATGCCTAGATCAGGGATGGGCCCTGAAGGGCCTGTGAAGCCTTTCTCACTGCCAAGTGGGCCAAGGTGTGATCTGTGTCCCCTGCACCCACCACCCAACCTTGTGGAGGACCATCAAGCCTCAAAACAGGACCCAGTCCAACCAGGCAGCCTGGTCTTTGGTTTTGGGGCCCTGTCCTCAACCCTCAATCCCAAAGGAATTAGGAAGAGAAAGACCCCACCTGTGCCCAGGGATCGGGCTTCCCCAGTTCAAGGAGCATAACTGCTGCTCTAGCCGGGAGATGCGGAATGCCAGGTAGGATGAGGACACGACCAAGAAGCAGATCCTGGAGAAGGAAGGAGAGAGGAGTTGGATATTTCTTCTAGAAAAAGGGCATTTATGCCAGGTGCAGTGGTTTACACCTGTAATCCCAGCACTTTGGGCGGTCAAGGCAGAAGGATTGCTTGAGCCCAGGAACTTGAGGCCAGCCTGGACAACATAGCAAGACCTCATCTCTACAAAAATAAAAAAATTAGCCAGGCATGTGCCTGTAGTCCCAGCTACTTGGGAGGCGGAAGTGGAAGGGTCGTCTGAGCCCAGGAGGTTGAGGCTGTGATGAGCTGTGATCCTGCCACTGCACTGCAGCATGAGGAACAGAGTGAGACCCTGACACAGAAAAGAAAAGAAAAGAAAAGAAAAGAAAAGAAAAGAAAAGAAAAAAAGGGCTTTTTTGGAAGCTCACCAGAATAGGGAGAATGAAACTACTTCTGCATTGGGAAGAATCAAAGAACCCTTTGTCCTGTAGCCATGTGGGTCTGGGCATGTTTCATCCCAGAAGCCACATAGGAGTCCTGAGATTCATCCCCATGGAGATGCCTCCACAGCGCAGCAGGAGCTCTGGGCCCTTCAGCTGAGCCCTGGAGGGAGCTCTGGTCAGACAGGGAGAGCTGTCATCCCACTCCCCTCTGACCAGCCTCCTTGGTCCTTCTTGTGCCCCCTCTCATGGTGGCAGGCCCATTCCCCCCACAGGTGCTGAGGTTGACAGTCAAAATGAGCCAGCAAGCCGGGCATGGCGGTTCATGCCTATAATCCCAGCACTTTCAGAGGCAGAGGTGAGAGGATTGCCTAAGCTCAGGGGTTCAAGATCAGTCTAGACAACTTGGTGAGACATTGTCTCTACTAGAAATAAAAAAATTAGCCATGTGTGGTGGTGCACACCTGTAGTTCCAGCTACTTGGAAGGCTGAGGCAGAAGGATCACCTGAGCCCAGCAGGTCGAGGCTGCAGTGGTCATGGGCAGGCCACTGCACTCCAGCCTGGGTGTCAGAGTGAGACTTCAACTCAAATAAATTAAAAAAAAAAAAAAAATATATATACATATATATATAAACCGGCCAGCAGAGCCAGAGGAAGCTGGGAAGCTAAGGGAAAGGCCAGGGGCTGACTGTGTGTGCAACTTCCCACCACGGTCCCAATGCTACTGCTCATCGAACATCAGACAAGGTTCCAGAAGTTGCCCTGGTAGTGGGCAGGGGGTCGGCCAGGCTTTTCCTATCAGTACTTCCTTTCCTCTATCAGACAGCCCTCTCCAATGTTGCTGGCCTGCCCTCTCCCAAATCCTCAGCAGCTCCATATCCGGCCCCTCCCCTTCGTGTAGCCTCAACCCTAAATTACAGGTTTCCAGAATAAACACTAGAGATCTTCCCTTACTGCAGAAGGCAGTGCCACGCAGCCTTCAGGCATCACCAAGAGCTTGAATGTGACTCAGAAGCTTCCGCCCGCTCTGGACAATAATCTCTCACACCCTAAGGCCCCTGTTCCAAACACGTAGACACCCAGGTGTGCCTGCCCCCTCCCCCAACGTGGTCACCTACAGCACGAAGAAGACTTTCAGGAGCCGGTAATCCCAGGGCCTCAGCTCCGGGTCCCCTCTGGGTTCCTCCTGCAACCTGTGGCCCTCATAGACAGCATTTTCTGCAATGGGAGAGTGGTTAGGTATCGTCCTGGGGCAGGCAGGACTCCCTCCCAGCATGGGCCCAGCCCGCCCACCCCTCCCTTGTTTTCTGAAGCTGCTTGAGCTCTTGACTTTCCTGTATGAATTTGGAGAAAGAAAGGATCAGCTCCCAGGAGCTCTGCCAGCTGGGGTGAGTACTCTTCACAGATCTGGGAGGAGAGAAAACCTGGCCTTTGCAAGCAGTTGCCACGGACAAAGACCCCTGAACTCACCAGATCTTGGAGGCTTCCTGGAGGGGAAGAAACTGTCTGTGGAGTCCACGGAAGCCTGAGGGATACAAGGGAGGTCATCTGGGAGGGACAGGGACCTAGAGACAGGGCACACTTTTCTCCACTTCATCTCGGGGATGAGGACTTCCTGCAGGAAAAACAGGAGAAGCTGTCTTACCATGGCCCTCGGGATCCCACTGGACCTGAGAGACCTACATCAGGTCTACCAGAGATTTTTCCAGATATTACCAGTATGGATGCCTAGCCAAGGATGGACACAGGTGGGGGAGGTGACAGTTGCCATAGCAACCAGAGTCTCTCCTGTGGGTTCCCTTGCTCTAACTAGCCACTCTGTCAGGAAACAATGTCTTTGAAGATAGTGTAGAACCACCATGTGATCCTATCTGTGCACCAATTCAGGTACATGCTCAGATCTGAGTCCACAAACGCTCAGCATGTCTCAGACAGGATAAGTCATAGCTCCTTCCACTCCAGGCCCTGACACTGAGCAAGTCACTGACCATGGCGGGGGGAACATAGGGTCCCCATCAACCAAATGGGAACATCGCCTTCTGTCCCCTGCATGGAATTATACATGCTGCATGCTTGGCAAAACACTTAATAGTCACTGAAGGAACCTTCAAACACCCTGGGGTCATTTCTATGCCATCCCTGCCCTAGAAACTCAGCACTGCCTTGCCAGGGCCCCAGCTGCCAAAGAAAATTCTCAGGACCTCAGCAAGTTGAAAATAAGTCTGTCTGGGTTCTACCATGGTGGCCCTCGGAGTGTTTCCCCAGGGACACCTCTATCCCCTAGAAGGCCCTCCTGACTCAGTCAAAGGAAAGAGGCTGATTACTGGCCCTGCGTCTGTCCAGGTATGGGATCCAACGGGGCTCGTATCCTGGGGTCTGGACTTCTATTCTGCTCGGGAAGTCGGCACATGTGCCGAGGACCTAGAGGCTCTGTGTGGTACAGAGTGTGGCAAGTTTAGGGGACCCCCAGCACACATGACCACTGGCCTGGCACCCTAGTTCTGCATCGTGGGTCCCGAGGGGCTGCGGGCACTCTCAGGACCAGCCTCACCCTTACCAGAGACTCGCACTCAGGCTCCTCTGGAAATTCTCTTACACTCAGACTCTTCTTGCTGGAAGGCTGAGGAGGGAAGGGAACAGTGTCACATGTCCATCTGAACAGGCACAATCAGACAAAGGGGGGCATTGGCACCCCAAGACGGTTTCACCTCCAGATAAGCTACTTTGTGTCGGGGAAACCCAGTTACCAGAGTTTGCAGGGGGCCCCTGCTTGATGCTGGAGCAGGGGACAAACCCCAGGCAATGGACTCCCCCATGCTGCTGCCTCACTTCCTCACCACGGGCCAGAGAGTTGGAAGGTGTGTTGCGAGGCAGCCAGAGGCTCTGTCTGTACACCAGAAGGTACAAGTAGGGCATGTATAGACAGACAGTCCCAACTCACAATGGACTGGCCTACAATGTTTTGATTTTACAATGGTATGAAATTGATACACGTTCAGTAGAAACTGTGCTTCAAGTTCCCATAGTTTCAGCACAGTGTTCAATAAGTTACACAAGATATTCATAGGCTTTGTGTTAGATGATTTTGCCCAACTGTTGGCTGATGCAAACGTCCAAGCATATTTAAGAGAGGCTAGGCTTAGCTACTGTTTTTGGTGGGGAAGGTGTACCTGGACGAAATGCATTTTTGATTTATGATATTTTCAATTATGATGAGTTTATTGAAACATACCCCATCATAAGTTGAGGAGGGCCAGGTATGGGGACTCACAACTGTGATCCCAGCACTTTGAGAAGCGGAGGCAAGAGGATTGCTTGAGCCCAGGAGTTTGAAACCAGCCTGGAAAACATAGCGAGACCTTGTCTCTATAAAAATTAAAAACTAGCCGGGCTCGGTGGCTCAGCCTGTAATCCTGCGCTTTGGGAGGCTGAGGTGAGTGGATTACCTGAGCCCGGGGTTCGAGACCTGCCTGGGCAACTTGGCAAGATCTCATCTCTACAATAAATCAAAAAATTAGTCAGGCATGGTAGCGTGTGCCTGTAGTTCCAGCTACTTGGAAGGCTGAGGCAGAAGGATTGCCGGAGCCCAGCAGGTCGAGGCTGCAGTGACCGGGAGTGGCCGCTGCACTCTAGTCTTGGCGACAGAGTGAGACTCCAAATCAAAAAATAAAAAAAAAAATTAAAATTAAAATTAAAAACTAAGCCAGGCATGGTGGCACATGGCTGTAGTCCCAGCTACTTGGGAGGGTGAGGCGGAAGGATTGCCTGAGCCCAGGAGGTTGAGACTGCAGTAAGTTGTGAGCATGCCACTGCACTCTAGCCTGCGTAAAAGAATGAGACCCTGACTAAAAAGTAAAAATAAAAATATGTAATAATAAGTCAAGGAGCATCTGTATATGGGGACACACAAGGGCCCACTAGCCTCAAAGAGGCACACACTGTCCAGGAACTGCATCTGATACACTGAACCTGTGCCCTTTACTCCCCTTCCCAGCCCCATTCCCTGGGCTGGAGAGATGGGCCCACCTCCCCATCACCCTTGTCCCAGACCTGCTCCAGGCCTGAGCAGCCTCCCTGTCCCAACTCCATACCTGTAGGTGGGTACAAACCCTCCTCAGCGTGTCATACACACTATCCCGGGACATCAGTGACACAAAGATATACTGGTACATGGAAAGAAAACAGAAGAGGGTGGGATGAGATGAGACCCCCCAGTAGGCCTACCGTGGACTGGGGACAGGCCCACAGGGATGCCAGGTTTTGAGAGCCAGCACAACCTCTGCCTAGGAATCTCTCCTCCAGCTTGTTACACGGTTGCAGGGTTGGGCAAAGCAAAGTACCAGGAGTGCTCCCAAGTCAGGCTGTGGGCTCCCAGGCCGGGACAGGGAGACTGATGGGAGTGCCAGTCCAGAGACTCACTGACCTTCTGGCTGGTGTTGGTGGTGATGGCCAGTCCATTGGGAAGGAGCCGCGCCACCTTGTGTTTTTTGATCATCTGCACAGACACCACGGGAATGACCACCTGAGAGGGAAGGGCAGGCTTCCCTCAGGACTTGCCCCCAAGGACGTGGTTCCTTTGCTCCTTGTATAGGACCCTGAACATAACATATCTGGCTGTGAGCCAAGCATGAACACCACGGAGAAGCCTGGTCCCACCTGCAGAAGTTATCCTCACCATCCTGCCCCAGGGGGGCAGTACTGTCCCTCTGGCCTCTCCCCGGGGGGGGGGGTTCCTGTTATCTTGGAGGCCAGGGTGGCTGCTCTGGTGAATCGCATCTCAGTGATGGAGCTCTCTGAGCTACTTAGCCACAATTATGTCTCCCTCTAAATGCAACAGCCCGTTCTGATGCTGAAAGCATTTCAGAGATATCCTGAGGCAGATTAATTTGCTGTGAACTATGCAGGCCAGTTCAGGCCAAATGTGGGGTCTAGTTGGAGTCCCTGTTTTGTTTTGTTTGTTTGTTTATTATTTTTTAGTCAGAGTCTCACTCTGTCACCCAGGTTGGAGTGCAGTGGCACACTCACGGCCACCGCAGCCTCAATCTGCTGGGCTTAGGTGATTCCTCCACCTCAGCCTTCCAAGTAGCTGGAATCATAGGCCCGTGCCACCATGCCTGGCTAATTTTTTTATGTATTGTAGAGATGAGGTCTTGCCACATTGTCCAGGCTGGTCTTGAACCCCTGAGCTCAGGCAGTCTTCTTGCCTCTGCCTCCCAAAGGGCTGGGATTATAGGCGTGAGCCACCTTTAGAAAGGGCAGGATTATTTCCCTGGACCCCGGGGGGAGGATGCCTCAC
The DNA here is from genome assembly GCA_027257055.1 of Cephalopachus bancanus. Taxonomy (NCBI): domain Eukaryota; kingdom Metazoa; phylum Chordata; class Mammalia; order Primates; family Tarsiidae; genus Cephalopachus; species Cephalopachus bancanus. Next base: position 214,699 of record JAPVLO010000288.1, on the reverse strand, counting down.
AGCTGCCTATCCAACCAGTGAAAGGTTTCACCAAGTGCCCGGCATACAGAAGGACAGGCATAGCATGAGGCGTGCCCACCGGTCAGGAGACAGGGGCCTCCCTGTGCCCTGGCAGCCCTTACCACTCAGTACTACCTTGATATCCTTGCCAAACAGGCCAGCATGGAAGCAGAGCCAGTTGGGGGAGATGTAAAGCCGGCCCTGGATAAGGAGGTCCTTCTGGAGGGCACAGGAGCACACTGGGAGGTCACAGAGAGAAAACCGCCATAAGCAAGTTTGACCCAGGAAGCCAGGGTCCCCACCCATGCTCAGGAGTCAAGTCCAACCTCAGGACCTGTCTTCCCCCTTTCCCACCCCAGGCCCCAAACAATCCATTCCCCCAGTACTGGCCAAGGGCCCTTCTCCTGACTGCCCCCACTCTGCCCACCAGACTGCTAGAAGGTTCTTCTTCCTCCATCCATGCCTCACAGGATCTGAGCAGGTTCCTCCCTAGTCTCCAAGCCTGGAGTCTCACTACCTCAGGCAGAACCCCTGGCCTTGCCCTGCCCTGGAGAGGAGGGCTTGACTATGCAAATGTCCCTACTTGCTCCATGAGAGGCCTGAGCAGGGAAGAACAATCATTGCTGAGCCCTGACACTTCCTCAAGAAAACCTTCATAAGGTCATTGCTTTGTTAAACTCTGGTGTATCCACATGGCTCTTTAAGCTATGGCCACCATGTTTCCTAGCTTTGGCCCCTTCCCCTACCTTGGGGAGGTGAATCTCCTTCTCTCCTTCTCTTTCTCTTTCTCTCTCTCTCTCTCTCTCTCTCTCTCTCTCTCTCTCTCTCTCTCTCTCTCTCTCTCTCTCTCTCCCCCCCTCTAATTTACTTTCTAAATAAACTATATTTTCCAATCTAAAAAAAAATAAAAGAAAATCTTCATAAATTCAACCCTATACCCCAAACCAGCCCTGTCTTCTTACACTTTTGGAGAGAAAAGAACCAGCCACATCCAAAGGGCTATGGGCTCCCACATCTAAGTTGGGACTGGGGGTCCACAGCAGAGGACCTGGGCCCTGGGCACCGGGTGTCGACTAGCTCCACTAGGAGATGCTCACCTTTGAGAAGCACCTCCTCCAGGGGGATGTCCTTGAACAGCCTGTGGTATTGCTGGTTGTATTTACTCAGTGGCGTCTGCAAACACCCGGGCTGCGTCTAAGACACCCGGGAGATCAGACCACCAAAGGCGCCCTACTCCAGCCACCAGGAAATCAGGCCACAGCCCCATCCCAACCCCCTGGGGACTCAGCACCAAGCAGCCAGTGGGTGTGGAGGGCCAAGTTCCAGTCACTGCTTGTCTCCTGGTGATGTTGGGACCTGTCAGGCAGCTTGTGACTGGGGGGACACAGCACTCCCACCCGGGAAGGGACGCCTACTCAGGGATCCTGGTTTCCGGGTGACAGGCCTGGTGGCCGAGGAGCCAAAAGTCACTGGATTCAGGCAGCCTGGGACCCCTTCCCCAAGGACAGGGAGAAGTCAGCTCCTGCACACTCACCCCTTCCCGGCCACACTTCTTTATATCTTCGCCCTTCAAGCCTTCTGAACAGTGCAGACTGCAAAGGAGACATTCCATTCCCGGGAGAGAGAACCCTTGAGGCCGGCCCATGCAGCCTCAGTGCCAATTCTGCCCTGGCTCTGAGCCAGAAGCTTGGGGCACAGATTGGAGACTAGGGCCATCCCCTAGGGGACACGGCAAAATGGCGAGGACAGGGAGCACATAGCTTATCCCTGATAGGATGGAGGGAGGGGTCACTGAGAGTCCCCTTCGCAGATGGGGAAACAGCGCTCCCTGGGGCTACGTTTGGAGCTGCCCGCCCTAGGTATCAGAGACCCTCTCCCATGTCTCTGGCCAAGGGGCAAGCAGAGGAGCAGGCAGCACAGGAACGGGGGGCCAGTGTGGGGAGTGGGTGAGATTCAGTGTCAGACTCAGCGCCAGGGCCTGCCCGTGGGCCACGATCCCGGCAGGCCGGCCCTCCTTGCCACCTCTTCCTGGTGGCACAGACTCAGCTGACCTGACAGAGGTAAGCAGCTGGGAGGGGGGCGTGGCACTGAAATGCAAACCTTTGCCCTGAACAGGTTAGCCTGAGGACAGGTGAATGGGGAGGAGGCTGGTAACCCAAGAAGCCTGGATGCTGCCAGGCCCCAGTGCACTGGGACAGGCCTGGGGGGTAGGAGGAAGAGGTCCTGGGGCAGCCCGTGCCAACCTCACAGACCCGCAGAGGGGCCTGGCTCAGCCCTGAGGTCCCCTTCGAATAGGTCACCTCCTGAGGGCTTCCCACCCCCATCTGGATGTGCTCTGCCTTGGAAGAGGGTCCTCACCTGGGGCCTGGGGATTCCTGGACTCTGTCTGGTTTCTCTGCGCAGGACACGGGGCTCTTAAGAGACGCTGTCTTCCCGTGCATTTGCTGGTTGCTAGGGAGAAACAGTCCACATCAGAAAGGAGGGCTCTATGGGGACATCTTGTCCACCAGCCCCACCATGCCCAGGGCGGCTGCCTCTGTTCCCCACCCAAGGCCCATCCTGATGTCCAACAGGAGGCTGAGGATAGCACGGTTCGCAGGCAGGCAACTTAGGGAGAGGTCCTCGGGCCCTGCCAGGGTAGGGAGCTTCTCACGGCATCTTTCCTGAAATCCTGAAGCCCAGTTTATGGCTGGGCTGGAAGGAAAGACTCTGACACCTGCATGTGCTGAAAGCAAAGGCTTCTGAGATACTGGGCAGCATTACGATCAACCATCCGAATCTGGGAAAGGACGCAGAGCCCAGAAGGCCTTATCAGAGCAGAGGAGCTGATGCACTGAGGATGTGAAGGTGGACTCGTCAGTCTGCAGCGAGCATGGCGAAGAGGGGAGGGGCTGCCCCATACCAGGAAGCGGCCTCAGCCACCTGGGACAGTCAGGACAGCTTGATCATGAGAGCCAAATCACCTCAAAAAATGTCATAGAGGCCAGGCACAATGGCTCATGCCTATAATCCCAGCACTTTGGGAGGCAGAAGCAAGAGAATTGCCTGAGCTCAGGGGTTCAAGACCAGCCTGAGCAACAGGATGAGACCTCGTCTCTATAATAAATCAAAAAATTAGCTGAGTGTGGTGGTATACGCCTGTAATCCCAGCAGTTTGGGAGGTCAAAGTGGGAGGATTGCTTGAGCCCAGGAGTTCACGACCAGCTTAGGCAATATAGCAAGACCTTGTCTCTACAAAAAAATAAAAAACGTAGCCAGGCATGGTGGCGCATGTCCCGCAACTCGGAGGCTAAGGTGGAAGGATCGCCTGAGCCCAGGAGGTCAAGGCTTCAGTGAGCCATGATTGTGCCACTACACTCCAGCCTGGGTGACAGAGTGAGTCCTCGACTCAAATAATAAAAAAAAAAAAACAATGTCCCAGAGAGAGGGCCCGGGAGGGAGAAGACCCTCTCTCCCTAGGCAGGTGGGCTCCCAGTTGCCTTTAAGTTCCTGCCTCCAACTAACAGCTCCAAAGAATAATTTCCCCCTTGCTGCCCCTCTGAGCTTGGAATCAAAGCCAAAGCAGTCAAATTAGCCCTGAATGAGTGGGTGCAGAGCTGACCAAGGAAGAGAGAGTGGCCAAGAAGGAGGGCCAAGCCAGGGCAGTGTGGTGGTCAGGAATAGGCAATAAGGTCAAGTCTCTCAGCAAGACCGGAACCTGGAACCCACAAGTCCCAGTGCTCAGTCACACTCGGACTGGGGTCATCCGAGTTCTCTTCTTCAAGAACAGAGTTATCAACTCAATCTAAGATCTACCAGGACCCTCAGGGATTGTTTAGTCTGACCCCCTTCCACCACACCATTGTACAGATTAGGAAACAGTCCCACCAAGGGAAAGGCTGTGCCCAGTGTGACACAGTGAAGCACCAGGGGACCTCACCCACAAAATCAGCCTAGCCACAGCCATGTGATCTGGTGACCTCTGTCTTTGACCTATAGAGGGTTTCATCACACACGTCAGTGTAGACCTATTGAATCTTGTGACATGACAGACTGTGCAAGTGATTTGACCCTTTGACTCTCAAAGCTAGTTTCTAGATTTTCTTTGGTTCCATCACATTTCACAGGGATTTTTTCCCTTTGATTTTTTTATACTCATAGAAATTATGAGAAACATCAAATATATATATATATAGAAGATAAAAATCAACCATAAGAAATAGTCCCCAAAACTCACTCAATGATAAAAACTCATGTATAAATGTATAACTTATGTAAATGGTTACATAGCACATAATTCGTATCTCCTACTTTTGTTGCTTAACATGATTTCATGACAGATGGGACAGATTCTCAGAAATGAAATCAGTGGACTGAGAATTAACACTTCTCCGGTTCTTTAGAGCTGCTTTCAAAATGCCTTTCTAGTAGAGTGCAGTGGCTCACGCCTGTAATCCCAGCACTTTGAGAGGCGGAGGTGAGAGGAATGCCTGAGCCCAGGGTTTCGAGACCAGCCTGGGCAACTTGGCAAGACCTTGTCTCTACAATAAATCAAAAAATTAACCAGGCATAGTGGTACACATCTGTAGTTCCAGCTACTTGGAAGGCTGAGGCAAAAGGATTGTCTGACCCAGCAGGTTGAGGCTGCGGTGGCTGTGAGCGTGCCACTGTACTCCAGCCTGGGCAACAGAGTAAGACTCTGACTCTAAAAATAAAAAATAAATGCCTTCCAGATGCTGGACCAATTCACCTAGCCATCTGCACCTTACAGGGATCCTACATCCCACATTCAAGCCCTTCTCTGGATATCATCTTTTTCTCTCCTTTGCAAATGTGATAGGTGAAACTATGTTGTCTTCATTTGTAGTTCTGCTTACTGGCAGATTGAACATTTTTCCCACTCGTTCATTCATTCATGACACAGGTTAGCATTCATAAGACAGGATCTTGTTCTGTTACCCATTTTATACAGTGGTGTGATCATAGCTCACTGCAGCCTTAAACTCCTAGGCTCAAGGGATCCTCCCACCTCAGCCTCCTGAGTAGCTAAATATGAATACATATATTAACCACTAGAATTTCATCTGTGAATTGTCTGTAAGAAGTTTTCTTCATTTATATAAATTCTTTATTGATAATATCAATCCTTAGTTTATTATTTTACAGATATTTTCCCCAGTTGGTCATTTATCTTAATTTTGTCTGTGGTATTTGTGCTGTGCTTATGTTTAATTACTGTGTGGTCAATTCTGTCCCTTCCATAGATCTGTTTCTCACTCGGTTTGATCCTGTCATAGGATGGGCCCCTAAAGTGTAGCTTGCATGTATAAGTCAAACTAATGAGCCACTACAGAGCTGGAGTCTTGCAGACCTGAGAAGGGAATGCGCTGGGCCACCAGAAAACAGAAGTGTGTGAGTTTAGTGCTAAAGAACACACCCTAGCCGGGCTCGGTGGCTCAGCCTATAATCCCACGCCTTGGGAGGCTGAGGTGAGTGGATTGCCCGAGCCCGCGGGTTCGAGACCCGCCTGGGCAGGGAGACCTCACCTCTACAATAAATCAAAAATCAGCCGGGCGTGGTAGCGCATGCCTGTAATTCCGGCTACTTGGAAGGCTGAGGCGGAAGGATCGCCGGAGCCCAGCAGGTCGAGGTTATGGCGGCCAGGAGCGGCCACTGCACTCCAGTCTGGGTGACAGAGTGAGACTCCAACTTAAAAAAAAAAAAAGAACACACCCTTCAGGCTGGCTGCAGTGGATCACACCTACAATCCAGCATTTGGAGGTTGAGGTGGGAGGATCGCTTGAGTCTAGGAGTTTGAGACCAGCCTGTGCAACATAACAAGACCCTGTCTCTACAAAAAATCAAAAAATTAGCTGGGTTGGTGGCGCGTGCCTGTAGTCCCAGTACTTTAGGAAGCTGAGGTGGAAGGATCACTTGAGTCTAGGAGGTCAAGGCTGCAGTGAGCTCCAGCCTGAGTAACAGAACAAACCCTGGCTCTAGAAATAATAAAATAAAATAAATACAAATAATAAAAGCGACTCCTTCACATGTGACCAACAAGATAGCTACCAGCCATCTCGTGCCCTTAGGCCAGTCCCTCCTGTCTCTCCTCTGATAATGCTGTTGTCCCTGAGACCCTGTCTGTAGCTCAGATGAGTAAACCCGCATTCATCTTCATTCAATCTTGAGAATTAGTCTTGTCTTTTCCCCATAGCATTTGCTGGTTTAGATGAATAAAAATCAAGCCATGGGAGCAATGCCACATGACAAGGACTGGGGTGGAGTGACTGGGACCATCCTCTAGCAGTACCAGGCAGGGGAACCCCCAGGGACCTACCGGCCTGACCCAGAGGACCAAGGAGAAGGCTTCAGGATCCTGGGGTCCAGCCGGATCCCCCTGCTGGTAGCTACTGTCCATCCCACCCAGAGACTATTTCTGGCGCCTCTCCCCTCTTATCCCAGCCCCGCCCAGACTGTGGCATTCAAATCAGGGGGCCTAAAATCCACAGCCATTTTCTGCAGTCAAAGCCACAAAAAATAGAATGACTGGGGCTGGAACAGGGAGAGGCAGCATTTTCTGGACATTAAAGAGAGCTCAGAAGACGGGAAAACTCAGAGAAGTCCCCTTCATCCCGTGGGACCAGTCCTGAGAAAGGCAGGCCAAGCCCTGTGTGGAAATAAACACAGGGCTCTGATCACTCCGTAAGCCCAAGGAGCTGCAGGGAGGGGAGGGGTGGCCAGTGGCGGTGAGACACAGATGACAGGCGAGGAGGGAGGCAGGGAGTTGGCACCCGGAGAGGCAGGAGTCCAGCACACCAAGCTCTGTTGCCAGGCAGACACTCCTAGATGTGTCCCCCCCCTCCCCGCCATACCACATGCCCTCCTGGGCTTCAGACTCCACCATCCTTCCATCAGCCTCAGATCATCCCCAGCCTAGGAGAAAGGCTGCACACCCCCCACTGGTCCCCAAGAGAAATGCTGTACCCCACCTACCGGTCCCCAAGAAAAAGGCTGTACCTCCCCCAACAGTCCCCAAGAGAAAGGCTGCATCCCCTCCACTGCTTCCCAAGACAAAGGCTGCACAAATCCTCCAGTCCCCAAGAGAAAGGCTGCACCTCCCCTTAGCGGTCCTCAAGAGAAAGGCCATATCCCCCTACTGGTCCCCAAGAGAAAAGCTGCACCTCCCCCATCAGTCCCCAAGAGAAAGGCTGCACCCTATCCCATCGGTCCCCAAGGGAAAGGCTGTACCCCACCACCGGTCCCCAAAAGAAAGGCTCCAGCTGGGCTCGGTGGCTCAGCCTGTAATCCCGCACTTTTGGGAGGCTGAGGTAAGTGGATTGCCTGAGCCCGCGGGTTCGAGACCCGCCTGGGCAGCGAAACCTCATCTCTACAATAAATCAAAAATTAGCCGGGTGTGGTAGTGCGCGCCTGTAGTTTCAGCTACTTGGAAGGCTGAGGCGGAAGGATCGCAGGAGCCCAAGGCTGTGGTGGCCGGGAGCGGCCACTGCACTCCAATCTGGACGACAGAGTGAGACTCCAACTCAAAAAAAAAAAAAAAAAGAAAGAAAGGCTCCAACCCCCCCACTGGTCCCCAAGAGAAAGGCTGCATCCCTCCCACTGGTCCTCAAGAAAAAGGATGCACCCCCCCATGGTCCCCAAGTGAAAGGCCGCACCCCTCCCCACTGGTCCCCAGGAGAAAGGCTGCACCTCTCCCACGGATTTCCAAGAGAAAGGCTGCACCCACCCCACCAGACCCCAAGAGAAAGGGCACCCCCCCATCAGTCCCCAAGAGAAAGACTGTCCCCCCTCCACCGGTCCAAGAGAAAGGTTGCACCTCCCCAAGCCAGAATTCAACTCATCTTCTCCCCTCCCCCACACCCTCCAGTCAACCCCAGAAACCAATCGTTTCTCTCCAGTCCTGTTATACTACGCAAGCCCCGCCACTATCCCCTTTCTCCTGGGTGCTGCTACAGAACCCTGGTTAACCCTCCAGCCAAGCTGGGCGTGCTGCCCTCCCCTGCACACAGGCCGCCCCTTCCCAATGTGGGTACCACCCCTTTTCAATGTGCACACTGGCAGTGGGGGCCTAGATCTAATCCTGCCTCTCTCCTGCTGACATTCTTTAGTCCCCAGCACTTCCTCAGCTGGCCTCCCAGACCTCCCTGCCTCCCTTTCCAACTTCATCCCCTTCCAGGCAGCACAGTCCTTAGCTTCCCTACCATGGCCACCTTTCACACCTGCATTCCTCACCCACTTACCTGGAATCCCCTCCCATGCTCATCTACCTGGGGAGTTCTTGGTCATCAGTTCAAATGTCACTTCTTCCAGGAAGCCTTCCCTGGTTTTCTCCAGCAGAATGGTTCCCTTCTCTGTGGTCCTTTCTTGCATGCTGTCCCAGCATTTGCCACACCAGACTGTGCTTGTCTGTTTACGCATCTGTCTCCCCTAGTTGACTCTGAGCTCCAGCAGGGGTGTGTCTTAAACATCTGTCATCTGTGTACCTCTGCACAGAGCCGGCACTCAGTGTTTGCAACATAAACACATGAAGGAAGGAGAGGCAGAGAGAGATAATGGCACCCTAAAAAGCAGGAGAAGAGAAAAAACGAGGCAGTAAAAGTGCGGAGGGGCACAGAGAATGACTGACACCTGCAGGAGAGGAGGAGGACAACCTGGCCTGGCCCTTCCCTCAGGAGTCCTGGCTCAGCACGTAAGACATACAACCCACGCGGGAGGCTGATCAAAGAGAAGCCGTGGGTGGTGGAAGGCATGCAGAAGAGAACAGAGTGCTTGGCCGGGAGGGGGTGCTTGGGTGAGAGCACAGACTGCTCCCTTCTGTGCCCACTGAGAGCTGCACTCTCCAGGGGAGGGGGCCATACCCAAGTCACACCCCCAGCTCACCCAGCCCCCTTCCTAACCACAGGGCAAACCTCCCTGAGGCTCACCCAAGCCTCTGGCAGGAGCAGAGGTTCCAGCGGCTGATCTTGAAGTGGAGACTCCGCCAGGCTTGGCAGCCTGAGCCAGCTGGGCCTGCATGCTCACAAGTGGGGCCTTCACCACAGCTGGAGTGGGGTGGCCTCCCTGGGCGCCTCCTCCCCCAAAGAGGCAACCGCATTCTCCCAAGTTGACTTCTGGTGGCCATCTGAGATAATAGGCACCCTGTGGGGAGCTGCTGGCCCTTCTCAAGGCCAGGGACGGCTCCACCCTCTGCTGCCAGCCAGGACGCTAGGCCCCAGTGAGCTCCAAGGAGACACCTGGAAACAACACTGTTCTCTAACAGAAAAGCACATCGCAGCAGCACGGCCCTGAGTGTAAGCCCAGGACCCACAGAAACAGCCGTCCAGGGACAGGAAGCCATGTGGACACCTGTCCCAGATGGAACTCAGAAACGTGGCTCAGAGCCGGGACCTGGGGTTCCCTGCCCTGTTGCTGCTCCAGACCCCTCAGGTCCCCCCAGCCCTTCCTCACCTCCTCCTTTACAGAAAGAAGAGCTCACTCTCCTGTTAGCCCCCAAGTGTTGGCTGGGTACACAATAGAACCACCCACAGTGCTTAAAAAAAAGTAGGCAGGCCAGCCAGTGCAGTAGCTCAGGCCGGTAATCCCAGCACCTTGGGAGGTGGAGGCAAGAGGATTGCCTGAGCCCAGGGGTTCAAGATCAGCCTTTCTTTTTTTTTTTTTTTTGAATAGGAGTCTCATTCCATCGCCCAGGCTGGAGTGCAGTGGCACGCTCACGGCCACCCCAGAGTCAACCTGCTGGACTCCTGCGATCCTTCCACCTCAGTCTTCCAAGTAGCCAAAACTACAGGTGTGCGCTACTGCACCGGCTAATTTTTTTATTTATTGTAGAGATGAGGTCTCACCAAGTTGCCCAGGCGGGTCTCAAACCCACAGGCTCAGGCAATCCACTCACCTCGGCCTCCCAAAGTGCTGGGATTACAGGCTGAACCACCGAGCCCAGTCAAGAGTTTAGGAGTTTAAAACCAGCCGGGACAATATAGCGAGGCTGTGTCTCTACAAAAATAAAAATAAAAAAATTAACCAGGCATGGTGGCACACACCTGTAGTCCCAGTTACTCAAGAGGCTAAGGCGGAAGGTTGACAAAGTAAGACTCCGATCCAATAAACAAATAAATACAATTTTAAAATATATAAAAAATTTAAAAAACCAAAGAAGTGATGCCCTGCTTCAGACCCATTAAATCAGAATCTCTGGGAATAGCATTTCAGTAACTATATATTTCTTAAGTTGTTATTGAAGCATAATTGACATATAGTAAAGTGTCCCTAAAGTAAGTGTACAATTCAGTGCATTTCACAAGCAGACACACACGTGGGAGCCAGCCCCCCAAATTCCCTCCTGCTCCTTCTAGTTTCACTGCCCCAGTCAGCTTTTTCCTTAACCCTCACCCCAACTCCTTCTCACCCTAAAGATAACTAGCATCCTGACTCCCAACAACAGATTGCCTTTGCTTCTTTTGGGACTTCATATGGACAAAATCATACCATATGCACTTTTATGTGGCTGCTCTTGGCAATGAGTTTGAAAGAACCGTCCACTGTGTTGTGTATAATTGTCAACGTGCATTTTCACTACTGTTTAAAATTCCTTTGTATGGCTATATTACAGTTTATTCATTTTATCTTTTTTTTTTTTTTTGAGACAGTCTCACTGTCACCCAGGCTGGCGTGCAGTGGCACCATTACAATATGGCTCGCCTGCAGCCTTGAACTCCTGGGCTCAAGCAATCCTCCTGCCTCAGCCTCCCAAGTAGCTGGGACTACAAGTGTGTACCACCAGACCTAGCTCCTTTTTAAACAATTTTTGTAGAGATAAGGTCTCACTGTGTTGCCCAGGCTGGTCTTGAATTCCTGGCTTCAAGTGATTCTCTTGCCTTAGCCTCCCAAAGTACTGGGATTACAGGCATAAGACACCTATTCACTTTACTGTTTTTATTTTTAAGTCTGGGTCTCACTCTGTCACTCAAACTGGAGTGCAGCGGCACACTCATCATTCACTGCAGCCTCAAACTCCTGGGCTCAGGGGATCCTTTCACCTTAGTCTCCTGAGTAGCTGGGATTACAGGTGTGAGCCACCACGCCCAACCTATTCATTTTACTATTGATGGGCATTTGGGCAGTTTCCAGTTTTTGCCTATTATAAAAGTGCTATGAAAACTCTAGCGCCGGTCTTGTGACACAAGCATTCGCCTGTGTGGGTAAACACTTAGGGCTGGAATTGCTGGGTCACAGGGCAGGTGTGTGTTTAGCTTTAGGCTTTTCAATGCTCCCAGGTGATTTAAAACCTGCAGCCAATGTTAGGAAACCACTGGAAGAATCCAACCCCTGCCCCTCCTTCCTTTGTGGCTCAGAAGGAGCAACATACCTCCTCCCTTCCAGGGCCAATCTGCTGCCCAGGTTCTGGGCCTGAGGCCCTGCCCATCCTGAGTTTCAAGAATGTCCTTGGCAGAGGAGTGAGTCCCATCGTGAATACAGACTTCTCTGTCTGCTGAGGGCACAGAACCCATTTCCTAGGTTGTACCGAGGAAGTGACAAGTCCCACTGCCTACGTGGCAGAGGCCAGCTCTGAACCACACTGTGTCCTTCCCAAGAGCCTCCCTAGCTCCCCCAGGGGCACAGTCCTGACACACAGCTCAGAAACTGGGTGACGAGACCTCTCCTGACGGCAAACTAGCACAATGTGGGTAGTCACGCTCTTCGTCAACACGCTGAAACTTGCAGATAAAAAGTAATTTCCAGCCGGGCTCGGTGGCTCAGCCTGTAATCCCGTGCCTTTGGGAGGCTGAGGTGAGTGGATTGCCTGAGCCCGCGGGTTCGAGACCCACCTGGGCAGCGAGACCTCATCTCTACAATAAATCAAAAATCAGCCGGGTGTGGTAGCGCGTGCCTGTAATTCCGGCTACTCGGAAGGCTGAGGCGGAAGGATCGCCGGAGCCCAGCAGGCGAGGCTGCGGTGGCCGGAAGCGGCCACTGCACTCCAGTCTGGGCGACAGAGTGAGACTCCAACTCAAAAAAAAAAAAAAAGTAATTTCCTTCTTTTGCAAAAATAATCCCATGGCTGCTGTCTTGCATTTTTTTAAGTTGCACCTCACATTTTATTCCCTAAGCTGACATTCTGTATTTAGGACACCTGTGTTGTCCTTTCCACTGACGAGGCATGGAAGAAAGTCTCGTAATCAAATCCCATACTAAGTGTAAGGGTGAGGGGCTGCCAGGCCAGCTGTCCCACCCAGCTCCCCTCAAAGGACTCAGGGAGGGACAGGCCATGGCACAGTCACAATCCCTGCTGCCCCTGGAGAGATGGGCTCTGGGAACACCAGGCCAGGAGTGGGTATGGTTTCCCTTTACGACCTGGGGCAGCTTTGAGATGAAGGTGGATGTAGAGGGCCAGATCCCCTTCTTCCCAAGTGACCTGGCTACCGCCTGTGGAATCACGGTGTGCTCCAGACCCAGCCAGAACCCTCATAAGCTGACCAGCAGCCTCTTTATTTTTATTTATTTATTTTTGAGTCGAGGTCTCTCTCTGATGCTCAAGCTGGAGCACAGTGACACGATCACTGCAGCCTCAAACTCTTGGACTCAAGTGATCCCTTCCACTTCAGCCGCTTGAGCAGCTGGGATTACAAGCATGTGCCATCATGCCTGGCTAAGTTTTTTATTTTTTTATAGGGCCAAGGTCTTGCTGTGCTATGTAGGCTGGTCTAGAACTCCTGGGTTTAAACGATCCTCCCACCTTGGTCTCTCAAAGTGCTGGGACTTCAGGCATGAGCCACCTCGCCCAGCAGCCTCCTTGGTGTGAAAAGAGGAGCTAACCCATCAGATTCCCTTTCGAAAGATTCTTTTTTTTTTTTTTGAGTTGGAGTCTCACTCTGTCGCCCAGACTGGAGTGCAGTGGACACTCCCGGCCACTGCAGCCTCCACCCACTGGGCTCCGGCGATCCTTCCGCCTCAGCCTTCCAAGTAGCTGGAATTACAGGCATGCGTTACCATGCCTGGCTGATTTTTTGATTTATTGTAGAGATGAGGTCTTGCCGAGTTGCCCAGGCGGGTCTTGAACCCGCGGGCTCAGGCAATCCACTCACTCGAAAGATTTCTAGCTGGGAAATCCAAGATGAGGAGGTGCATCGCCAAGAGTGAATGGGAAAGTGAGTGGCAGGATGTAAGCTGCAGGTGTGACAACTCTGCCCTGAGAGAGGGAGCAGAGTGCAGAGAGAAGGGTGATGGGGGGAGACCACAGGCCAGGGGCTCAGTCTGAGAGGGAGCAAAGCGGGGACCTACTTCCCTCAGAGGCTGGTTAATTTCCAGTGCTGCTTCCAGTGCCCAGACAAGCTCAAAGACCACACACCAGGGCACACACCAGTGATGCCACTTAGGCCATCAACGTGGCACAGTGAGTGCTGCCTACACTTCACGGGTGGAGAACGGAGGCCCAGCTGGGTCCAGTGGACTGTCCATACAGTCATTAACGTCATTTGTCCAATGAGCCTTGAGGACCATTCTGGAGAATGTTCAAGCCCCAGTAGCCCAGGGAGCCCCATGTATTCCTTGGGTGGCCCCTGGAGAGAAGGGATCTGGCTCATGGTCCCTCTGGTCCTGAGTTCAGCTCCAGTTCTACAAGGGAGATGGCATCATTCTATTATGCAGATGAGAAAACAGGCCCAGAAAGGTAAAGCACCTTGCTCCTGACCATGTAACTAGAAAGTGGCAGAGTTCTGCTTCATGCTCCAGCCTGGCGGACAGTGTAGACACTGCCAGGAGGCTGAAGGCCCCAGAATTCTGCCACTCCTGTGGCTTTCTCCGGCTGCAAGGCCCAGCTCCGGCTTCCCCCAAAGGCCCAGCAGTAGGGGTATCTTGGGCTGAGATGACCATGCAGGGCCACTCTGGGAAGTTTCCTGGATCTGACCTCCCCCACCCCGACTTTCTCTCCCCTGTTCAAAGAACTAAACACACTGGCAGAGCTAGTGGCTCTCAGGAGTCAGTGTGGGCAGGCCCAGCCCTCCGAGGGTGGCTGCATCCAGACTGAACAAGGACCCCTTTGAGCTGTGGTGCTCCCACGAGCTCCTTCTACCTACAGAGATCCCTGGAATCCCTGGGCCTCCCATCCTGTGAGGGCCGGGCAAGCAAGAGCAGGGCAGGCCCAGCCCCCACCCACGGCTGCTGGCGTGATGCCCGCCACCCCGTCTCTGGTCAGCCTAGCCCTTAGCTGCTCAGAGGCCTGCACTGCCCAGTGATGGGCCCCGAGCTCCCTCTCCCCTGCTCCCCAACTTCTCCACCCAGACTTGGGCTCTCTCCCCACACCAGGAAAGCCCAGCTCTTCTTAGGGTTGGAATTCAGATCAGGCTGTCCAGGCTCAGCAGGGTGAGGGTGGGGGTGGAGGATGCAGATGAGCCTCCCCTCCAGCTCTGCCTGGGCCCTGCTTGGCTGCCTGCTCCTGCCCAGGACAGCCACCTCGCAGCCACCCCACCCCCATCCCTCCTCCCCCCTCCCTGTGTCCACACTCTGTCACTGCCTGTGGACGTGGCCGCCCCCCCACCACACTGTGTCTAATTCATCTAATTCTGCACCTCACACAGCTTCAGGAATGCAGTACGCGCTCAATAGCTGTTTACTGACTAAATAAATGCTCCCTACCGAGGGGCTCCTCTGTACCATCTGTGCAGAAGCCCTGGGCCCTTGGGGTACATACGCAAGACCTGGAGAGACAGTAGCTCACTGGGGGCTGCTCCAGGCCCCCCCGACCCTCTGGGTGACTCTCAGTCACCTCCTCTGAGTTTGTACCTCTAAAAATATGGCAAAAATCTACCCTGACCTGCAGATCTTCAGGGCTGCTGTAAGGATCTGTGAGAAGTCACGGCCCAGTCTGGTGGGGGGGTGGGGCGGGTGAGGGGCTCCCGTAGCCCTGCCCATTGAGCTGCACCTCCCCCGCCAGTGCCATGGAAAGTTGAGTCAGCCTCACACTCCATCATGTCCTCGAAGGACACCTGGAGGTGTATTCCCCATGGGAAGTGAAAATGGGGGTACCCCTGGGCCCCAACGGCACCCAAAAAGCTCCGTCGGTTCCCTCTGTGTCTGACTCTTCTGGACCCACAGCCCAGGGAATGGGCCAAAGCAAAGCCTGCCTTGTACCTGAGCCGCACCCTGGGATGGCCTCCCTCCCTCACGGCCCTGAGGCTCCGCCTCTGCTCAGGCCCAGCCACACTCAAGACCCCTCCCTCGCTTCTCCTCCCTCTGCCAGTTTGAAAGCCAGCATTGCTGCCCCCTCTCCTGCCCAGAGCTCACAGGCCTGAAGACCCAGAGCAGTCACCAGGGAGACGGATAGGGACAAACAGTTGAAACCGGGAATAGCCAGGATTTCCTGCAAGGCCCAGGCCAGACCACAGGGCAGGCAAGGGGCTCTGCACAGGAGGCTCTGCACAGGAGGTCCTGCTGGTTGCGACCTCACCCCTCGAGCCCGCTGCCACAGCAGCATCTATCTGAGCTGGCATCCCTGGGCCCGGGGATAGATGCTTTTCCTTGGCAGGCCACTTGAGGCCTTGGCCATTTCCAGACAAGAAGCTGGTCATTCAGGTCTAAAAACAGACTTGCATTCATTAAGGAACAGAGCACCCCTGTGCTCCCAGCAGCCACTCTCTGGCCAGGTCTGCTGAGGGGACGGCCTGCAGACAGCCTCAGCCGCTCAGATGCCCCCACCAGGGCTGCAAAGGGATGTGGCCACTCTGGGGACAAGTCAGCTCTGTCTGTCCATGAAGACCATCCCAATACCCCAGCCACCCAAGGACACCCACGTCAGAATCGCTCTGTGCACCCACCAGGCTCTTCTCAGGACCACAGGCAAGTTGACAAGGCAGAAGTAAGTGGGGGGTGGGGGCAGGAAGACAGGGGCACCACCCGGAGCCACTTCTGAATGCTGAGGGCTCTCGAGGAAGCCGTTCTCTCTTCCTGGGTCTATTACTCCTCTGCAAAGGGACACAAAAGCCACAGTCCAGGGGAGACAATGGATGTCATCTGGGAAAAGCAGAGGCCAGGAACTAGGGGAACTGCCACTGGCTCCCTGTAGTCCTGGGAGAGGCTGGCAGGAGCACGAACTGTGGGCCGCTCTGCCTTCCTTTACAAACACCAACCAAATGGCTGCTGTTGGCTCAGCTCCCTGGGAGTGCAGCGGATACCAGGCGGGGTGGGGCAAGGTGCGATCCCCAAAATGCCGGGTGGGAGAGGCAGACATGAAACAAATATTTACATAAACCACCACATAATTATAACTGTAATGTATGCTGGGAGGGAAAAACACGGGTCCCGGGAGGACCTCTGTTAGGGAGTCCTGGCTCAACCACAGAGAGCAGGAAGACTCTCCTGAAGCAGCAGCAGTCTTCAAGCTGCTATCCAGAGGATGCCAGCCAGATGGAAGAGGGGGTGCTGGGGAGGAGGCACTGTAGCTGGAGAGGAGTCATTTAGAGGGGTTGTCATGTACAAAGGCCCTGAGACCAGAGGTGTGTGTGGCATGTGTAAGGAAGGTAATTAGAGCTACTGGGTCTGGAGGCAGAGGTGAGGAGTGACACGGTGAATAATCAGCCTGGAGAGGTCAGCAAGGCCAGATCACACAGGGCCTGCAGGCCTTGGGAAGAGCTGTAGTAATTATCTTAAAAACAATAGGGAGCCAGTGAAGGGATTTCAGCTGGGAAGTGGACCATGTCAAACTTGTGTGTTTAAAAGATAATGGTAAGCCGGGCTCGGTGGCTCAGCCTGGGAGGCTTTGGGAGGCTGAGATGAGTGGATTGCCTGAGCTCGCAGGTTCGAGACCCGCCTGGGCAGTGAGACCTCATCTCTACAATAAATAAAAAAAATCAGCCGGGCGTGGTAGCGCATGCCTGTAATTCCGGCTACTCGGAAGGCTGAGGCGGAAGGATCGCCGGAGCCCGGCAGGTCGAGGCTGCAGTGGCCAGGAGCAGCCACTGCACTCCAGTCTGGGTGACCGAGTGAGACTCCAACTCAACAAAAAAAAAAAAAAAAGATAACGGTGGCCCAGCACAGTGGCTCACACCTCTAATCCCAGCATTCTGGGAGGCTGAAGCATGAGGATCTGGGCTCAGAAGTTTGAGACCAGCCTGGGCAACATAGCAAGACCTTGCCTCTATTAAAAAAAAAAAATTAGGTGAGGGTGGTGGTGCACACCCACAGTCCCAGCTACTTGGGAGGCTCAGGTGAGAGGATCACCTCCTGAGTAGCAGGGACTACAGGCACATACCACCACACCTGGCTATTTTATTTATTTGTAGTGATGAGGTCTTGCTATATTGCCCAAGCTGATTTCGAACTCCTGGCCTCAAGCGATCCTCCCGCCTTGTCCTCTCAAAAGTGGTAGGATTACAGTTGTGGTCAAGTTCTTGAACATGTGAGAGAAACATTGAAGTGGAAATGTCAAGGTATTTATGACTAAGGAGATCAGATGAAAGGTCCAGGTTGCCAGGCGTCATGGCTCATGACTGTAATTCCCACACTTTGGGAGGCAGAGGCAAGAGGATTACCTGAGTCCAGGGGTTTGAGACCAGCCTGGCAACTTGGTGAGAACCCGTCTCTATAATAAATCAAAAAATTAGCTGGGCATGGTGACACATGCCTGTAGTCTCAGCCACTCGAGAGGCTGAGGGGGAAGGATCGCCTGAGCCGAGTAGGTTGAGGCTGCGGCGGCCGTGAGCATGCCACTGCCCTCCAGCCTGGGTGACAGGGTGAGACTTCAACTTAAAAAAAAAAAAAAAGCCGGGCTCGGTGGCTCAGCCTGTAATCCCGCGCCTTTGGGAGGCTGAGGTGAGTGTATTGCCTGAGCCTGCGGGTTCGAGACCCGCCTGGGCAGCAAGACCTCATCTCTACAATAAATCAGAAAATCAGCCGAGTGTGGTAGCGCATGCCTGTAATTACGGCTACTTGGAAGGCTGAGGCGGAAGGATTGCCTGAGCCCAGCAGGTTGAAGCTGCGGTGGCCGGGAGTGGCCACTGCACTCCAGTCTAGGCGACAGAGTGAGACTCCAACACAAAAAAAAATAAAAAAAGAAGAAGAAGAAGAAAGGTCCAGGCTGGAGGGATACACTTCTGAGTTCCAGGTCCACAGATGAGAACAGAAGCTGGTCAGATCCCCCAGGGAATGTTGGGACACAAACAAGAGAAGCAGTCAACAAGAATGCCAAGACCTATGGGAGAAAGAAGAGCCTTTTCAACAAATGATGCTGGGATAACTGAATAGCCACATGCAGAAGAATAAGGCTGGACTCTTACTTCACACTGTACGAAAACTAACTCAAAACTCTTAGAAGAAAACAGAAGTGTACATCTTCATGATTGATTAGGCAACGATCTCTTAGGTGTAACACCAAAAGTATAATAAGCAGAAGAAAAACATATACATTAGCTCTCACCAAAATTAGAAGCTTCCACAAAAGTAAAATAACCCACAGAATGGGGGAAAACACTTGCAAATCATAGGTCTGGGTAAGGGACTAGTATCCAGAATATATAAAGAATGCTTATAGCCGGGCTCAGTGGCTCAGCCTGTAATCCCACGCCTTTGGGAGGCTGAGGTGAGTGGATTGCCTGAGCCCGCGGGTTCGAGGCCCGCCTGGGCAGGCGAGACCTCATCTCTAAAATAAATCAAAAAATCAGCCAGGCGTGGTAGCGCGCGCCTGTAATTTCGGCTACTCGGAAGGCTGAGGCGGAAGGATCGCCGGAGCCCAGCAGGTCGAGGCTGTGGTGGCCGGGAGCGGCCACTGCACTTCAGTCTGGGCGACAGAGTGAGACTCCAACTCAAAAAAAAAAAAAGAATGCTTATAACCTTGAGGACATTTTGCTAAGTGAAATAAGCCAGTCACACAAAAACATACTATATGAGCCCACTTACGAGGTCCAACAATTAGGTTCGTGAACCATCCTAGAAAGAGTGCTCCATACCTCATGGCCGAATCTCATTATGGTCACATTTGAAGTACTCCCCTTGGGAGGTGATTCACCCACGCTAATGCCCAGTACACCCATCAAAGCAATTTTGGAACTCTTTTTCTGGAATGGCCATCAGAGCCATCATCGGTTCTTTGTTGAGGTCTAACAATTAAGTTTGTGAAGGTGCCACCGAGCGCTTACATTGGCAGCACTGTACAAATAACTGAATTGGAGCACCCTCCCTACTCACCCGATCTGGTCCCCAGTGACTTTTATCTTTACCCAAAGATAAAGAAAATATTGAAAGGAAGACATCTGATGACATTCAGGCCATCAAGGGTAACACGATGATGGCTCTGATGGCCATTCCAGAAAAAGAGTTCCAAAATTGCTTTGATGGGTGGACTAGGTGCTGGCGTTGGTGCATAGTCTCACAAGGGGAGTCCTTCGAAGGTGACCCTAGTGAGATTCAGCAATGAGGGATGCAGCACTTTTTCTAGGATGTGTTTGTGAACCTAATTGTCAGACCTTGTATATGAAGTATCCCAAGTAAGTAAACAAGTTCATAGAAACAAAGTGGAATGGTGGTTGGCGGGCCTGGGAGGCAGGGAAAAGCAGGACTTGTTCAATGGGTTTTGAGTTTCAGTTTTGCAAGATAAAAAAGTTCTTGAGTTGGTCACACAACAATGTGAATATATTTAAGACTCCTGAAGTGCACACTTACAAATGAGTAAGATGGTCAGCTTTACATTATGTGGGTGTTTTATTAACCACAATTAAAATTTTAAAAAACTTTTATAACTTAACAATAAAAAAGACAAATAACCCAATTTAAAATGTAAAATGAAGCTAGGTTCAGTGGCTCAGCCTGTAATCCCGCGCTTTGGGAGGCTGAAGTGAGTGGATTGCCTGAGCCCCGCGGGTTCGAGACCCACCTGGGCAACTTGGTGAGACCTCATCTCTACAATAAATCAAAAAATCAGCCAGGCATGGTAGCGCGTGCCTGTAATTCCGGCTACTTGGAAGGCTGAGGAGGAAGGATCGCCGACGCCCAGTGGGTTGAGGCTGCAGTGGCCAGGAGCAGCCACTGCACTCCAGTCTAGGCGAAAGAGTGAGACTCCAACTCAAAAAAAAAAAAAAATGTAAAATGAACACATTTGAACAAACATTTCTCCAAAGAAAATATTAAGTGCCCAATAAGCACCTGAAAAGATGTTTAACATCATCAGTCATCTGGGAAATGTAAATCAAAACCACAATGAGATACCACTTCACACCTACCGGGGAGCTATGATCAATGCCAGGTGGCTGTGGGGGAGCTGGAACCCTTACTTGCTGTGGTGGGAATGCAGAGTGGTGCAGCTGTTTGGAAAACAATTTGGTGGTTCCTCAGGGAGTTAAACACAGAGTTACCATAGGATCCAGGAATTCCACCCTAGGTGTGCACCCAAGAGGATCAAAAAGGTCAGCCGGGTGAGGTGGCTCACACCTGTAATCCTAGCACTTTGGGAGGTCAAGGTGGGAGGACTGCTTGAGCCCAGGAGTTTGAGACCAGCCTGGGCAATATAGTGAGACCTTGTCTCTACAAGAAAATCAAAAAATTAGCTATTCAGGAGGCTGAGGAGGGAGGATCACCCAAATGCAAGCAGTTGAGGCTAACAAAAAATATAAACAACCCAAACACCCGTGACCTGATGGATAGGTAAACATGGAACCCTAATTCAAACACAAAAGAATGGAAGCACTGATACAGTCTACAGCATGCATGAGCCTTAAAAACAGTACGCTCAGTGAAAGAAGCCAGCCCCAAAAGACCACACAGTGTACAGGCAATTCCCCCAAAGAGACAATTCCAGACAGCTGGAAGATAGACTCATTGCCTGGGCTAGGGAAAGAGGAAATGAAGGACTTCTAATGGTGTAGGGAGTTTCATTTTGAGAAGATGAAAGTGTTCTGGAATTAGTGATGATGATTGCACAACTCTGTCACTATACTAAACACCACTAAACTGTACACTTTAAAAAGGTAAATTTTGGGGGGTGGGGGTTAAAAAAAGGTGAGTTTCATGGTGTGTGAATTGTAGCTCAACGATGTTGGGGGGGTGGAGAAAAGGAGAGAAAAGTCTGGGATCTGAAGGAGCATGAGGCTTAAAGGCTGGAGGAGGAAGAGGGGAGTTTAGGAGCGAGTGGCCCAAGAATTAGAAGGAAACCAGGTGTCTAGGCAGTCAAGGTGGTGGCTCCCACCTGTAATCCCAGTGCTTTGGGAAGCCAAGGAGGGAGGATCACTTGAGGCCAGGAGTTGGAGACCAGCCTGGAAAGCTTAGTGAGATCCAGACTCTACTTAAAATTAAAAATAAAATAAAATAAGGGCAAGGTAGGTGTTGAAGTTTGCTGAGGCAGGACAAAAAGGCAGTGACTGAATTGAGCTCCGTCGACTAAGTAACTTCAGCCAGGACAACTTTGGGCGGTAGTGGGGGAGGGGGGTCTGTTCTCCTTCCTTCCTGCATGCTGGTGACTGCATCCCTGGGATGGACAGTGAGGACAGGCCTCTGTCCACAAGCGAGGACACCGGGTCACAAGTCAGCTCAGCGCCACACCCCACCCCCGCCCCCCTCCTCCAGAAAAGACCACGGAGATTCTGGGGACAGACAAGAGACGGCAGGCGCCTTTCGCCCCGGTCCCGGAGAGGGACTGTCTCAGCCGCGGGGGCAGGGGGAGCCGCCCGGTCACCATCCCCCAGCCCCCCTCACCTGCGGCCCGCACAGGCAGAACCACCAGCCGGTTGTCCGCGCCTTCTTGGAAAGGCCGGGGAAGCCCCGGGTCCCTGGCCCGGCGACGGCGGCCCCACCCGGAATGCCAGCCCCACACTTTGTGGCTCCGAGGCGGCGCCTGCGGCTGTCGGATCCCGCCCGCCCGGCCCCGGCGGACCCTGGTGGGGGCTGTTGGTCCCCAGGCGTCCGAGGCAGGGGCGCGGGAGGGGGCGCGGTAGCCCCGGGAAGGGAGCCTGGCCCGTCCAGCCCCTCCTGGGCCACCGAAGGGGGTGCCCCCCCGGGGTCTGGCTCCGCGCCCCCCGCCCCCCGCCCCCCGCAATCTCCCCTAGCTCGGCTCCTCCGAGCGGTGTTCAGATTCCAGACTATGCCCGAGTCTTCGGGAGCCTGAGAGTCCTGGGCCCTCCTCTAGGGAGGACCCCAGACTGCCTGACTGAGGGAAGCTCCCTAGGAACGCCTGCTCTGACCACTAGTAATCAACATTATTCCGGAGGTTCTAACCATTGCACAAAGGCGAGAAAAATAAATAATAGGTGTATATATTAAAAAGAGGGAAGGGCGCGGTGGCTCGCGCCTGTAATCCCAGCACTTTGGGAGGCCAAGGTGGAAGAATCGTTTGAGCCCAAGAGTTCAAAACTAGTCTGGGCAACATAGTGAGACCCCCCCACCCCACGCCCCATGTTTACAAAAAATAAAAAAATTAGGTGGGTGTGGTGGCGTGTGCCTGTAATCCCAGCTACTCGGGAGACTGAGGTGGAAGGATGGATTGAGCCCAGCAGGTCGAGGCTGTGGTGGCTGTTGTGCCACTACACGCCAGCCTGGGCGACAGAGTGAGACTTCGACTCCAAAAAAAAAATTAAATTAAACTTTTGTACATTAAAATGTATATGGGTCGTGCACAGTGACTCACACCTACAATCCCAGCACTTTGGGAGGCCGAAGTGAGAGAACTGCCTGCGTCCACAGGTTCGAGATCAGCCTAGGCAACTTGGCGAGACCTTGTCTGTACAATAAATCAAAAAATTAGTCAGGCATGGTAGAGCACGCCTGTAGTTCCGGTTACTTGGAAGGCTGAGGCAGAAGGATCACCTGAACCCAGCAAGTCCACATTGGGGTGACGGTGAACGTACTACTGCACTCCAGCCTGGGTGACACTGAGACACCGACTCAAAAAAAAAAAAAAAGAAATGCAAAGCCTTTAATCCAACAACTCCGTTGTAAGAAAACAAATGGACAAGTAGGCAAAAATGTATATCCATAGGGTTAACAATTATGGAGAAAAAAGCAGAAATACCAAAACAGTAGTTTATCAGTAGAATGGATTACTATGCAATTGACTAAAAGAACAGGGTACAGTTCCTATGTGTGCTGATATGGAAAAAAGCCCAGCATGTATTGCTTAAGTGAAGAGTAGGTACAGATCAGTACATGTGATATAATCTATTTACAAAACTTAAAAATCTTTACTTAAGATTATACCTCAAACAATAAGGATGATACCCATGGGGAATTATGGGGTGATTTTCACCATGTATATACTTTGTTTTATTTGATCTTATTCTAACAGGTATGTAGTGCTTTTAAAATAAAATAAGCTATTTTAAAATAAAAGTTGAAATACTTTTTATTACTTAATTGATTTCAAATGCTTAAAAGTTAATACTATCTAATATTGATCGACATATTGGTGAATGGGACATTTCAAACACTACTCTGTGGTACTGCAGTATAAAAAAGGCACATATGTAGATACCTGTCAGACTCGTAAGTTCCATTTCTAACAATTTAGTGTTAGGAAGTAACTGGACACAAACTTGAATGCATGGTAGCAATGCTCACTAAAGTGTAGTTAGAAGGAAAAAAAGGAAATAATATAAACGTCCATCAATAGGGCACCAATTATGATTTATTCATGGACCAGAAGACTATGTAGCCTTTAGAAATTATATTTATCTGGCTGGCGGGGCGGCTCACACCTGCAGTCCCAGCACTTTGAGAGGCTGAGGCAGGAGGATTGCTTGAGCCCAGGAGTTCAAGATCAATCTGGGCAACATAGCAAGACTTCAACTCTGCGTAAAAATGTAAAATTATCTGGCATGGTGCTGTATACCTGCAGTCCCAGCTACTTGAGAGGCTGAGGAAGGAGTTTCACTTGACCAGAATCACCTGACCAGAAGGTCGAGGCTATAATGAGCCATGACTGTACTACTGCTCTCCAGCCTGGGTGACAGTAAGACCCCCAACTCAAAAAAATAAAATTATGATTATCAATATGCATTTATTAAAACATTAAAATAAGTCTATTTTAATCTGGAAGGATAGCATTATATAGCAGTGGAAAAGCATTATATAGAACAACACACACAAGCCAGGCTCAATGACTCAGCCTGTAATTCCAGCAATTTGGGAGACCGAGGCAAGTGGATTGCCTGAGCCCATGGGTTCAAGACCCGCCCGGGCAACTTGGTGAGAACCCGTCTCTACAACAAATCAAAAACTAGCCGGGCATGAAAGCGCGTGCCTGTAGTTCCAGCTACTTGGAAGGCTGAGGTGGAAGGATTGCCAGAGCCCAGCAGGACAAGTCTGCGGTGGCTGGAAGTGGCCACTGCACTCCAGCCTGGGTAACAGAGTGAGACTCCAACTCAAAAAAATAAATAAATAAAACACACACAATAAAATATATGTAGGAGGGTGCTCACTGAGGTTCTAACAATGTTTTTCTTCTTTATTTTATTTTTTATCTTCTGTATATTTGACCTAAAATTTACAATCAACAATGTATTTTCATTAGATGAAAAGAATTTTTAAAAAGAGGAAAGAGGCTGGGCATAGTAGCTCACACTTGTACTCCCAGGACTTTGGGAGGCTGAGGAGAGAGGATTGCCTGAGCCCAGGGGCTGGAGACCAGCCTGGGCAACTTGGCGAGACCTTGTCTCTACAGCACATAAAAAAAATTAAAGCCGGGCTCGGTGGCTCAGCCTGTAATCCCGCGCCTTTGGGAGGCTGAGGTGAGTGGATTGCCTGAGCCTGCGGGTTCGAGACCCGCCTGGGCAGCGAGACCTCATCTCTACAATAAAGCAAAAAATCAGCCGGGCGTGGTAGCGCGTGTCTGTAATTCTGGCTACTCGGAAGGCTGAGGCGGAAGGATCGCCGGAGCCCAGCAGGTCGAGGCTGCGGTGGCCGGAAGCGGCCACTGCACTCCAGTCTGGGCGACAGAGTGAGACTGCAAGTCATAAAAAAAAAAAAAAAAAAAAATTAGCTGGACGTGGTGGAGCATGCCTGTAGTTCCAGCTACTTGGAAGGTTGAGGTAGAGACTGCAGTGAGCTGTGATTGTGCCACTGCCCTCCAGCCTAGGCCACAGAGTAAGACCCCAACTCAGAAAAAAAAAAGTAGCTACTTGAAAGGCTGAGGCGAAAGAATCACCTGAGCCCAGCAGGTCGAGGCTGCGGCCATGAGCGTGCCACAGCACTCCAGCCTGGGCGACAGAGTGAGACTCCAACGGGGGAAAAAAAAAAAAAGGAAGGAAGGAGGGAAAGAGGGGAAGAAAGAAAGATTCGAGTGGGTGAAAAAAGATGGAAATGTAATTAGGCAACAAGAATTTAAAAATGTGTGTCTACATGTGAATATCATGTATTCGGCATGTCACTGCAGCACCGACTCTTAGAAAGTTCTTTCCAATACTCAGATGGGCCTCCTTTTATCTAGTGACCCTTCACTGAGGAATGAACATTTGTCATCACGCTCCTTCCTTGATAAAGCTGGATCTCACTGCTGGAGTAACCAGGACAAAGTCCAGGCCATGACTCTTTCTCCTCTTGGGTCTCACTGCAAGATGCCTGAGCTTTCCCATGTTCTGCTGATGCATGGGGCCAGTTGGTTATTTCCATACCTCCCATGTTTTCTTCCATCATTATGGAACAGGAGGAACATCTATTGCAAATCACATCTTTCTAGGCTCCAGGCTAGGGCTGCCCAGGAGGTCTGTTAGCTCTTGGGATTTTAGACAAAATTGTCAGATTCGAATAAAGAGGTATATTTCAGGGAAGAGAGCATTTCACTTATTAGATTCTCAGTGTACCCTATGATCCCAAATGACAGAAACCACTCCTTTAAAATAATCTGCTCCCTGGAGAAATGACTGATTCCAGATCCGAGGCAGGAAACGCACAGATAAGGCTAAAACATGTAATCACACAGAAACCAAGGAAGCCATCAAAGATAGGAGCCATGACACAAAGACTCAGGAGCTGACTTAACAGATGGGACAATCTGAGCATCAGTTAGAATGCTGTCTACAGTGGAGCAAGACACCACAAATATGCTTAGATCCAGTACAGCATAGTAATACACAAATGACTCATTGGTCACCTTTGGTGGATACCAGGGACCCATCCCATGATTGTGAAAACTAGAAACTGAAAAGAAATAGTCAAGTATTTATTCCGAGCCGGGTTCAGTGGCTCAGCCTGTAATCCCGCGCCTTTGGGAGGCTGAGGTGAGTGGATTGCCTGAGCCCGTGGGTTCGAGACCCGCCTGGGTAACTTGGTGAGACCTCATCTCTACAATAAATAAAAAACTAGCCAGGCATGGTAGCGCGCGCCTGTAGTTCCAGCTACTTGGAAGGCTGAGGTGGAAGGATTGCCAGAGCCCAGTAGGTTGAGGCTGCGGTGGCCGGAAGCGGCTACTGCACTCCAGTCTGGGCGACAGAGTGAGACTCCAACTCAAAAAAAAAAAAAAAAAGTATTTATTCTGTCTTTCCAGTGCTAGCTATGTAACCAAAAAGTTGAAGAGAAGATATTTCTTTTTGCTGAAAGAGGCCAGTTTATAAATGAAAAAAGACTGATAAGATTAGACTAAGCCGGGCTCGGTGGCTCAGCCTGTAATCCCGCGCCTTTGGGAGGCTGAGGTGAGTGGATTGCCTGAGCCCGCGGGTTCAAGACCCGCTTGGGCAGCGAGACCTCATCTCTACAATAAATCAAAAAAATCAGCCGGGTGTGGTAGCGCGCGCCTGTAATTCCGGCTACTCGGAAGGCTGAGGAGGAAGGATTGCCAGAGCCCAGCAGGTCGAGGCTGCGGTGGCCGGAAGCGGCCACTGCACTCCAGTCTGGGTGACAGAGTGAGACTCCAACTCAAAAAAAAAAAAAAAAAAAGATTAGACTAATGCCATTTTTCAATTCCTAATGAGATAACGGGTCTACATTTAATCGTCAGTGGCTGCTAACATTCCCCAAGGAGAAATAGTCAGATATGTGCTTTGTGAAGTGCACGATACCACCCAAATCTGACCAAGAATCTAGATCCAACTCTCAATTTATAGTAAGTATAGGAATCAAAGGAACAGTTTAAACAACATCAACAAACCAGAAAATGGTACAGGAAAAATGACTCCATTTTAAAACAAGTAATTTGCAAGGGGAAAATAAAATAAATGAAAGGGAACCTACAAATAAAAAGAGATCAGCCGGGCTTGGTGGCTCAGCCTGTAATTCCAGCGCTTTGGGAGGCTGAGGTGAGTGGATTGCCTGAGCCCATGGGTTCGAGACCCGCCTGGGCAACTTGGCGAGACCTCATCTCTACAATGAATCAAAAAATCAGCCGGGCGTGGTAGCATGTGCCTGTAGTTCCAGCTACTTGGAAGGCTGAGGCGGAAGGATCGCCGGGGCCCAGCGGTCAAGGCTGAGGAGGCCGGGAGTGGCCACTGCATTCCAGCCTGGGCAACGACTGAGAGTCCAACTCAAAAAAAACAAAAAAAGAAGGAAAAGTAATTCATGCTAGATTCAATTATTATTATTATTATTATTATTATTATTATTATTTGAGTTGGAGTCTCACTCTGTCACCCAGACTGGAATACGGTGGCCGCTCCTAGTCACTGCAGCTTCCACCTGCAAGACCTCATCTCTACAATAAATCAAAAAATCAGCCGGGCGTGGTAGCGCCTGCCTGTAATTCCGGCTACTCGGAAGGCTGAGGCGGAAGGATCGCCGGAGCCCAGCAGGTCGAGGCTGCAGTGGCCGGAAGCGGCCACTGCACTCCAGTCTGGGCGACAGAGTGAGACTCCAACTCAAAAAAAAAAAATTTTTTTTTTAATTAGGAAGAACTGTCCAGAAATTTTACTTTAAAATAACTGATACCTCAGAATTGATATTTATATTAGGCACACTTCATTGCTAAACAAGTTGAAAATGTTTACATATATATATATATATATATATATATATATATATATTTTTTTTTTTTTTTTAGTCAGAGCCTCACTCCCACCCAGGCTGGAGGGCACTGCCACACTCACGGCCACCACAGCCTCGACCTGCTGGGCTCAGGTGATCCTTTCACCTTGGCCTTCCAAGGAGCTGGAACCACAGGCATGCGACGCCATGCCTGGATGACTTTTTGTAGAGATGAAGTCTCATCATGATACTCAGGCTGATCTTGAACCCCTGAGCTCAGACTATCCTCTCACCTCGGCCTCCCAAAGTGCTGGGATTACAGGTGTCAGTCACTGCGCACGATCTCTGTATCTCTATGATCTCTTTTTTTATTTTTATTTATTTATTTATTTATTTATTTACTTTTAAGTTGGAGTCTCACTCCATTGCCCAGACTGGAGTGCAGTGGCCACTCTCGGCCTCCGCAGCCTTGACCTGCTGGGCTCCGGCGATCCTTCTGCCTCAGCCTTCCAAGTAGCTGGAACTACAGGTACACGCTAACACGCCCGGTTAGTTTTTGCTTGTTTGTTTGTTTTTTGATTTATTGTAAAGACGAGGTCTCACCAAGTTGCCTAGGCAGGTCTTGAACCCGTGGGCTCAGGCAATCCACTCAGCTCGGCCTCCCCAAGTGCTGGAATTACAGGCTGAGCCACCGAGCCCGGCCAAATTAATTCTTTAGTGCTATTTCAGGTTAAAAATAATAGTGCCAGCCAGATACTGTTTAAAAATTAACAATGTAATGTCAAAATCACTGAGGAAACACTCATTTAGGACAAGGATTTAAGATTGGTTCAACTGCCACAGTTTACAAAAACACTCCTCCAGCCCTAAATTATGACCAAACATTTAGAAACCAATAAAAATGCATAGTTGTGGGGGAGAGGAGGGAAAGAAAGCAGTTTCTCCAGTAGTGGCTGAAATTCTTGAGAACAATGCTTTCTCTTCGGAATTCCTGCCCTAAGAGGCAGGTGCACCTCTGGGAGGCTGTTCCTTCTTAATTACACAGGAAGCTCCAGTCCCAGAGGTTTCTGCCCTCCCCTCCTCCTTCCTTTCCCACAACAGTGAACAGTTGGGGAATTAATCAAACTTCAAAGGTTGGTGATAACAGGTGGTGACAGATCAATGTTCCACAGCCCAGATGAATAGCAGAACAGTGGCTGGGACTGACTTCTTGTCCAATCTACACTTGCATCAAAGATGGCTGCAGATTTGGGGGAAGCGATAGTCACTTCTCAGGAAAGGAGAAAAACAAATGACTCTCCAGTGTTCAGACACACCGGACACCAGAGTGGAATGCTGTCTGTGCTTAACTATGTGGGCTTTCATAGCAAAGGGGAAATCATGAAAAGAAAGGAAACACCTTCAGAAAGTGAGGAGGAAACTTGCCAGTTAGCAGACTCACTGACCGACTGCACACAGAAAGCCTCCCTGTAGGGAGCCTGCAGTCTAGTCTCCTTACCTTAAGGTAAAGCAGGCCCAGAGAGCAGACTCATCCCAAGTCACAGCAAAATCAGACCAGCATGAGGCTTGGAACTCACTTCTGATTCCCAGAGTGAGGCTCTTCACACCGGTCTGATAAGCATGGTATGCGGCACTCAAGGGCCAAAGCAGCAGCTCACCCAGGTTAGGGATGGGGTGGGACCACCCAAGCAGGCACTGAGAGCTTCAGGGAAGCTGGCTGGCATTGACCCACCTCGGATACTGCCGCCTTCAACCTCAGGGGCTCATGGGAGCATCCTAAGTGGATGAATCAGCACACAGGTCTCTGGTCTGTACTAAAGCTTTGAAGATTTGCCTCAGGTCAGAAATTTGAAAGCAACCACCATCATCAGGGTGTGGCTGGAGCCTGGGCGGCTCCTCTGGGTTATTCAGAAAATTCCCCCAAGGGAAATTGAGAAGGAGAACAGCAATTTGGCCCTAGCAGAAACTCTCCTGGGAGCTCAGTGGCCACCTCAGGACCTGCCCATTTGCCCCAGAGATGCCCACTGAGGCTACCCTCAATGTCTATCAAACTATGGCCTCAGCCAGGCACGGTGGCTCATGCCTGTAATCCCAGCTCTTTGGGAGGCCGAGGTGAGAGGATTGCCTGAGCTCATGGGTTTGAGACCAGCCTGGGCAACTTGGCAAGACCTCATCTCTACAATAAACCAAAAAATTAGCTGGGTATGGTGGCGCATGACTGTAGTTCCAGCTACTTGGAAGGCTGAGGTGGAAAGATCACCTGAACCCATAGGTCAAGGCTGCGGTGGCCGTGAGCGTGCCACTGCACTCCAGCCTGGGTAACAGAGTGTGTGTGACTCCAACTAAAAAAAATAAAAAAACTATGGCCTCATACCTAAAGGTGTCTCAGCATGGACCACACTAGACTCCAGTCAACCTGATCTGAAGACTGTGGAGGGGACATACTGGTCCCCTCACTGAAGAATGTGAGGGACACCTTCCCTCTATCCCACCTCTCTCAGCAAGGCAATAAGCCTTTGCTGTGAAAGGAGCCAGATTTCAGCGCAGGCTTAGAGGTGTACGTGGGGCGGAGACATCACAGCTTTTCAGGGCAAACTTTCTCATTCTGTGGGAGCCTGACCCTTGCAAGGAGGGGCACCTTTGAACAATCATGCATGGTGAGGGAGGGAGCAAGCCAAGCAGAGAGGGGCTGGGTGGCGTCTCACAAGTAGCTTTGAGCACTGGGCAGAGGGAGCCCCCTAGGAGTCCACACCCCGGTGTGTCCCTGCCGATTTGGGCACAGGGCTCACACAGTCACCCTGCCTGCCCCAGCGCTCGCTGGTCAGGGATGCCAGGCTGTCCCCCAGAGCTCAGACTGTGCGGCTTGGGACCTGGACAGGAACAGAAATTTACAGCTTCCCCCCAAATAATCTCACTCCCCAGCACTCCAAGACCTCAGAGAGCAGAAGGCACGATTCTTGATGTCACCTGCAACGCCACCTCCTGTCTTTCCTGCCTCCTTACCCCTTCCTCAGCTGCAAGAACTTTCCTTCCTCCCAGGGCGACTTTGGACCGGACCTCGAGGCTCGGAGACCCGCCCCAGCCCGCCCGACGGAGACAGGCCAGGAGCACGGGCGCGGCCGAGTCGTGCTGGGGCAGCTCCGAGTTGCCTCCCGGGCAGCCGCGGGCCGCTACAAGCGCAGATCCGGCGGGGAGAGGAGAGGGGCTGATCCTCTGGGGGCCGCAGGGATGCGCCAGTCTTTGGGTGGGAGGGCAGCCCATCAGGACTGGGGGGGCGATACAGCCGGGAATGAATGAATGAATGAATGCATGAGTGAATGAATGAACAGCGATGGTGACGGGGTGGGAGATGGACCATGGGAGGCGTCCCGAGCCGGGTGCCCTCCCTGGCCGTCCCTAGTCCTCCAGGTGGCGGCGCAGACTCGGCCGAGACACCCTGTCCCCGGGTGACCACTTCGCAGCCCCCGGGGACGTCCGCGCCACGCAGCTCTGGAGTGGAGTTCGCGTTCCGGGGGCCGGGAAGCGCCTGCCCCGAGGGCAGAGTCCCCCGAGGCGCCGCGGCCCCCGAGCCGCCCCGTCCCGCGCGGGGAAGTCCCCAGCCCGACCCCGGGCCGCAGCTACTTACCTGCCCGCCTCGGCAGCCTCTGCCCGGCTCAGAGCCGTCATCTCCGCGCCTCCGCCGAGCGCCCAGACAGCGCGGCCAGGCAGAGCGCCCGCCGGGCCCCGCCCGCCCCGAGGCCCCGCCCCCGCCCGCCCATTGGCTGCCCGCGCGGGACGGGCCCAGCCCATTGGCCAGTCCTGTCCCGCCAGGGTGCCCAGGTGGGGCCCAAGCTCGGAGAGGCTCCCGGCGCTCGGTCCCCAGACTAGGAGGTCCCGGAGGCCAGGGCCTGGGGCGGCGCCTCCTGTTCCTCACTTCGGGGATCTTGTGTCCCTTCCGGGCTCTTCTGTTCTCTTGGTCTTGGAGCTCTGATTCCCGCCCCCTCCAGCCCCTCCCAGCACTGAGCCCCAGGGAAGTTTCAATTTCACCGGAGAAGCAGGGTGCAAATGACGGTCGACCAGAGGGGACTCTGAACAGGATAGTTGGCCAGCCAGGTCCCCACCACGAGCCCGGGAGCCAGGACGCTCCCTCGCACTCTTGCCAGAGTTGTTAACTTCGCAGTGTCCCCAAGGAAATAAGCTCTTGGAGTCTGTGGAGGGACGGAAAGTGGGAAGGGAAGCAGTTCAGCCCAGGGTGTGACATGAACCGGGCTGACCTGGCTGGCAAGAATGAGCCCAAAGGTTCCAGACCCCATCAGGTCACTTGGTTTTTGGGAGTGGTCAGGAGATGGGGGAGGCTCAGGCCAGATTCAGTCCCATCCCCAACCCTCTTCCCAAACCACTCTGGCACTGCTGTGTCCCATCAGCAAACAGGCTCCAAGGGAAGCCTATGCCCACAGCATAGCTTTCAGGAACTGGAAGCTGAACCCTATCCAGCGCTGGGAGAAGAATGAGTAGGCAGGGGTTCAGCCTACAGTTCCCTTAAGGGATCCTTTGCAGGAAAACAAAATGGGAGGGAAGCCAGGGCCACTTTACTCCTTGGGTTGGGGTGGTTATCCCTGCCCCCTTCTGTCTTTGGTCCACATAAGCCATTAAAACTCCTCAGCTGCAGCAGCTTTCAGACGCAGAGCACTGAAGAACCCTCAGCTACCCTCACTATGAAGGTGGCCAGGACAGCAAGCGACCTTATAGCACCACAGGACCCACTGCGCAGCATGAGGCTGTGGCCATGTTCACCCAACTCAGGCCAGGGTTCAACCTCCCCTCATCCCCAGAAGAAAAGAGAGGAAACAGGTGCTTCAGCTGTTGTTTATTGACATACAGGTAGGCTCTATAGCAACAGGCCTGGAGGCAGCTGCAGTGGTGGGGAACGTGGAAGTGGAGGGTGGAGTGTTTGTCTGCAGCGACAGCTGAGTGGAGTGCGGGAACAGGAGGGACAACGCACAAGGTGGGGAGGCCGAGCGGGTTGGGGAAGCAAGTAAGGCCAGGGCCAGAATCTGCTTCAACTGGAACCACTGTCCCATGCCCCAAGACCCTACTCTTGCTGGCTGTCTCCAGAACCCAAGCCAGGA
Source organism: Cephalopachus bancanus (assembly GCA_027257055.1). Classification (NCBI taxonomy): domain Eukaryota; kingdom Metazoa; phylum Chordata; class Mammalia; order Primates; family Tarsiidae; genus Cephalopachus; species Cephalopachus bancanus. Next base: position 181,736 of record JAPVLO010000288.1, on the reverse strand, counting down.
CTGGGAGTTCTCTGGGAATCCGTTTTCTACAGGAACTGAACAGAGTACACAAAGGAGAGGGAGCTGGCGCCCTCTGGCCACAGGCTCTGGGGACCTCCAGTCCTGCCTCCACACCCATCCCATGCCTGGGTGGGACCCACACAATGGGCCAGGCTCTGGGCCATCCCACCTGAGCAGGGTCTACAACAGCCATGTTTCACAGAGACGTTCCTCTTCTTCCCTGGTGTCCCAGCCCACCAAGTGCCACACTACAGCCCACAGTGAGCTCTACAAGCGCTGCTGGCCTAATGGATGGGTTGGGGGAGGGGAGCGGGATAGGGGCTGGAGGGGCTCAGGGTCTATCACGGCACAGGCACTACACGCATGGTGTTGGTGAAGCCAGAGCCAGGGCGCCACCCAGTCAGCACAATGACCACATCTCCCTTCTTGAAGAAGCCTCGGGCCTTGCCTGGAGAAAAAGAAAAGAGGTCTGTGAGTGAAGGCCAAGCCAGGCAGGCAGGCACTCGGACAGCAGCTGGCCATTACTTCCCCACACCACAAGGTGGCGCCTGCCTCACAGCCAGGCAAAGGGGAGAAGGGAAGCCGAGATTTCCTCATCACTCAGATGGCAGAGTTGGCAGGGACCTTTGGACACGGCTCACTTTACCATCTAGAGGGTGGAGAGCCTCGTCCAAGGTCAGCGCTAGCTGCTTCCTCTCATCCCATGACATTCCACCTTCTTCAGGAACAGAGGCCACATCAGCACAGAAATATGTGTGTGCCACTCTGGGAAGGAGTTCTAGCCAATTTTATTAAAAAGCAAGCAAAATCCTCAGTAATGGGCAGATGCTAAAGAATGGACAATTCTTCTTTGGGCCCTGACTAGAAGAGAATGAGGAGGGGGGCTGAGCCGAGGGGATTCAGAGAGAACATTCCCAGCAGGGGAGAGGAGCTGTGGGCTGGGCTTCTTCTCCCTAGAGTATGTACGTTCCCCTTTCTATTCCCTGAACTTTCAGGGTCCCAGAAAGGCCAGTGCTCAAGTGCCGCTCCTCCCCCCAGGGTCTCATTCCCAGCCACATACCAACATTCATGGCAAAGTTCACCCGGAGGTCCACATCCTCAGCCCAGGCCTCCTGGACTGGATCCTTGCACAGCACAGGGAAGATGCCACGGTACAGGTGGGCCTGGCGAGCTGTCTGGGGATTCCGTGTCACAGCAATGATGGGGGCGCGTGGGCGGTATCTGGACACCTGGTGAGCAGACCTGAGATGGACAGGGGGACAGGCAGAAGAGACCATCACACAGGGTCCAGGAGCCTTCCGGGAAGCACCGGGGCCTTCAGCAACAGTTCACCCTCTGATCTGGTTCCCTAGGCCACTGCAACGCCTGCTCCCCAGGACCCCTGAGGTCAGGAGCCGCCTCCCTTGGCTGGGGTGCCCACCCTTTTGCATCTTCCACAGATGCTTTGCTGTCATTTCCCCCACCTCTTCCCACAGACCAGGGCCCAGTATCACCCACCCTGACCCAGCACAGCCAGTCTCACCCGCTCACCCCACAGGGCCCATGGTTGGCAGAAGCCCTCCCACACCCTGAACTCTGACACAGAGGGTGCCAACCTCGCCAGCACCCATTCCTCTTGCTGCCAGTGATGGCTACAAGCCATGTAGCAGGTGAACAGCACCTGACCCTCGACATCTGAACACTAAAAGAGCCGACCAGCCTCCTGGGAACCAATGACACCAGACTTCCTTTGTTGTACCCTCTCCCCATCCAGCATGGCCCCCAGGTCCCTGAAACCGTCCCAGCATCTGAGCATCTGAGAGAGGCTTCGAAATCTAGGTGCTACCCAGGAGGCAGAACAGGAGACCTCCCGTGGTGGAAGCAGCTCTGTCAAGGGTCCTCTGAAGGGACCTCTTGAAGACCCCTCTGCCAGGTGCCTCCTTGACCCTGACATTGCACATGTGTAGCTGCAGACGAGTCTCAGGCAAACTGGGTCCCAGAAGGCGAGCTGTGAGGACACTGAACAGGTGTCAGAGAAACTTAAGTCACGTCACAGCAGAGCGTACCCTGCGCCTCGGGCCTGGCCTTCATACAAGGTCTCAGAGGGAAGCAGCTGCTGAAGCAGGACCAGCTGAGTGAAATCCCAGAAGACCAGAGCTTAAAAATAGCAGACCTTTTCACAAAGGTCAACCCTCACAGCCAAAGCTGTTTAGCCAACAGCGGAAGGCAAAAGTCCTCTACTGAGGGCATCTCACAGGGCCTGTCCTGGTCCTACAGCAGCCCCTCTGCTGCCCCTCTCTTCTGAGACACCCTTGCTGCCCTGTGGGCAGGGATGAGGAGCACTCTCTCAGACTAAGAGTGAACTCAATGTCCCAGGCAGAAAAGGAGTCCCAAGATGGAGGCCACGTATAAGCTGGGCAGTCTTCGGTCTGGCCTGGCAGCCCCATAGCACCTCTCCTGGGCCAGAACTCACTTGTCTTTAGGGCTCAAAGACAGACAGGGGTCAGTGTACCAAATGGGGTCACAGTGAACAGCATTAATTTCCCAAATTGAATTAGAAAAACTTTTTTTTTGAGTTGGAGTCTCACTCTGTCGCCCAGACTGGAGTGTAGTGGCCGTTCCTGGCCACCACAGCCTCAACCTATTGGGCTCCGGCGATTCTTCTGCCTCAGCCTTCCAAGTAGCAGGAACTACAGGCGCGCGCTACCACGCCCAGCTAATTTTTTTATTTTTATTGTAGAGATGAGGTCTCACTCAGTTGCCCAGGCGGGTCTCAAACCTGCGGGCTCAGGCAATCCACTCACCTCAGGCTCCCAAAGCACGGGATTACAGGCTGAGCCACCAAGCCCAGCTAGAAGAACTTTTTAAGAGATAAGGTCTCACTGTGTCAGCCAGGCTAACATGCAGGTAGCATGATCATAGCTCACTGTAGTCTCGGCCTCCTGGGCTCAAGTGATCCTCCTGCTTCAGCCTTCTGGGTAGCTGGGACTACAGGGGCGTGCCACCATGGCTGGTTAATTTTATATTTGTTCTGTAGATACTGGGTCTTGCAATGCTGCCCAGGCTGTTCTTGAACTCCTGGTCTCAAGACATCCTCTAGCCTTGGTCTCCCAAAGTGCCAAGATTACAGGCGCAAGGCACTGTACTAGGCCCCAGACTGAATTCTTATATATTTTTGAGTCGGAGTCTTACTCTGTTGCCCAGGCTGGAGTGCATTAGCATGCTCACAGCCACCGCAGCCTCAACCTGCTGGGCCCCAGGTGATCCTCTGCCTTAGCCTTCCAAGTAGCTGAAACTACAGGCGCGTGCCACCACACCCAGCTAATTTTTTTTATTTTTATGGTATAGAGGAGGTCTCACCAAGTTGCCCAGGCTGGTCTCAAACCCCTGGACTCAGGCAATCCACTCACCTCAGCCTCCCAAAGCGTGGGATTACAGACTGAGCCACCGAGCCCGGCTCAGATTGAATTCTTAAGGAGCACATAGTAACTGGGATAAGCAGAAGTGGTTGTCTTTCACTATTTTAGAGGCCCAGCTCTGAAGTACCATCTAGCCACTGGTAGGCAGCAGACCTATCCAATGTCCCACAGTAAGGTGCCAGGATAAACTTGCTTTTGATCCAAACAGTCTGCACGCCTTTAGAATGCTGCCAAATCCTCAGGCCCAGGGAAGGGTCTCTGCTCTTCCCCTGCAGGTCCAGGTGGCAGGCAGAGGGCTTACCTCAGCTCAGCACCACCCGACAGGGTTCAGTGCACTGCTCCCAGGACCCCCAGGGAGAGATGCCACCGAGCAGCCACCTCCAGGGAGCCGCTGGCGCCTCCTACCTGCCAGACTTGGTGAGGACGATTATGGCCCCACTGCAGCACTTGAAGGAGGCCTCCACGGCGCCGACCGCAGCGGCTTCTGTGGGGTCGCTGGTAATGGGCGCCAGGCGGCGCAGTTCTTCAAATAACTGCAAGTGGTAGATGGCAGCCTCTGCCTCACGTGCAATCTAGGGAGCAACAGCCGTCCAGAGGGACGAGGGGGACAGAGCTTGTCAGCACTTTGTCACAAAGGGAGGGGGAGGGGGAGAGTCACCTGGACAGCTGGTGAGGAACGTGGCCCCGGGACAAAGGCCAAGAGGAGCCTAATCACTGGAGAGTCTGAGTTGACCCAAGATCAAGACTACAGGAACCAGTCCCTCACCAGGTGCCTGTGACACCTGCTTGTGCCTACTGAGTAAGGACCCTTGGGTCTCGCCCTGTCATGACCTCTCTGGCTGTCTTCCTGCAGATGAGAAAGGAGGCTCTGTCTCAGGCCCCGGAGCAGGGCTGGGCCTGGCTGTCTTCTCCTAGAGCGGCCGGAGCAAGAGACTGGTTATCCTGTAGTGTTACCTGCTCTCGGGGCCCTACCTGCCAGACTCCGTGAGAACTATCAAAGCTGCCGCTAAACACTTATAGGAAGCCTCCACGCTGCCCATGGCCATGGCTTCCATGAGGTCTGTGGAGTGACTTGAGGCTCGCACAAGTTCTTCAAACAGCTTGCGGTGGAACATGGCTGCCTCAGCCTCACGAGCTATCTGCAAGGTTTAGGGGAAAGGGGCAAGGAAGAGGGAAGGAGGAGGAGGAGAAAACAGACACAACACATGGAAGACAGAACGGGGAATTAATCAGAGAGGAAAGTCACTTAGGTTAATTGGCTAAATCTGTCCTTGAGGCAGACACAGAGGCAGGTGGTAGAAGTCCAAGTGCCTTAGGAGGTGCCACCAGCGCCAATATAAGGGAAATCAACTCTTTTCCATTCTAGATGTTTCTTGACCAGGGGTGGAGGGAGAAAATATGGCAGCAGGCTCTAGTAGCCCAGGCTGGGCCCACACGACTCCCTGGCAGAGGACTTGGCCACGCTACCTCATGACACAGCTCACAGGCAGGAGCAGGCCCTCCCTCCTCACATGGCTGTCTGGTGGCAGCAGGGCCCCCTTGTAGTGAGCGCTGCTTGGCTTCAGACACAGGAATACTGAACCTTTCCAGTAGCCTGCCATGGAAATGGACTGGCAGTGCTGGAAAGCTGGGTTCAAAGCCAAAGCTACATAGCATCACAGGGTTCGACACAGGCGAACGGACAGCTTTGGCTAACGTGTAAAAAGCACACTGAACAGCCATGTGAAGAGGCAGGTGCCCGCGGGCGCATGCAGACACATTTAATAAGACATTTGATTACAATCTAAAGATTAAGACAGTTATGAGAAAGCCACTGAGTTATTTACAGACCATCTGCTCTGGTAAGACCAAGAATGAGAAAGGAAACTTAAGCTTGAAGAATTACAATGCAGTCACTGGCACCATAGGGAACAGTGGGTGAGGAGAATCAGCCGTACCACCTTATGAATTTGCCAGTAGAAGCAGATGTGTGGCAGGATGTACCAATTAAAGGCATTCTTTCTATAAGAATGGATGCATGCAGCCCAGAGGTCAGGAACAGAGCCATACCTGGTACTGCTCTTAGTTACAGGTCATTAACTGCATCAGTTAGACACCGGAGAGCAGTGAACAGTTAGGAGAAGCTGTCGGCCAGTGTTAACCAAGAACACAGAAAGCAGAGGCTTGTGCCACCGGGGAGACAGTGACAGCCTGGCCAGACCCATAGCTTATCTTCTGAGCAGTGCCATGCAGTTTGAGCTTTGCAGTGCTAAGGTGTCCGTCCATGGAAAGACCAGGGGATGGAGGCAAGGACAAGGAGTTCAGAACCTAGAGCTGGAATCTCAGCCTCTGACTCCAGCACAGGCTCCAAGTAGAGACCCGTCCTCATCTCCTGCTAGACGAACACGAGGTAGGAGGGAAGACTGGCTTTGGAGTCACCAGACTGGATTCAAACCCAGGCTTTGTTGGCTGTGTAACCCTCATCAACAAACTGAAGTCATGGGAATCATGAAGGTTACATCCAGGTACACAGGGACTCAGCAGACATTCAATAACAGCAGCAGGGAATGCTGAATGCCAACGCTATCATTACATGTATCTCATCTAATCCAATTTACAGATAGATCTAGAGAGACTAAGTGACTTACCCAAAGGCACAGAAAAGTCTCCACATTTTGTGGGGTTTCATGGCTCAGTAAATTAAGTCAAGGTCAGCCCCCCCCACCTCTGAGGTCACAACTAAGCAAGGGAATTAAAGAGGGGACATGTGAGGAGACCCAGAAGGGCAGCCACTCTAGGGGTGACTGGTTCAAGATGCACTATCTTCTGGGAGAGAAAAAGCATCTTCCCACCACGGGGCAGTTGTGAGAATGTGCCAGGAGCACCTAGGCATAAGCACACTACAACAGGGTGATGTGTCAGTTGGGGCCAGGTCACACACGAGACCCTGGGGAAAAAGGGACTGGTCTCCATTGATTTCATTATGGGGAAAACCACCCACAGTCCAGAGGCAGCCTTAGTCAAATGCAAACTCAGCCCACCACTGAAAAAGCATTTAATATAAATGACACGTTTTCTTTGGAAGCTGTTTAAGCCCACTAGTAGGATACACAGTAAAAAGGGAAGACAGGCTAGCTCAGTTTGTTGTTGTTGTTGTTGTTATTTTAAATTTGGAGGCTTGTGAGGGCTGGGGTCACACTAAGGGCTGGGGTGGGGGGGTCTTCTGCTGCCTGGAAAGGGAACAGAAAGGCTAAAGAAAAACCATCTCAGGGTAAAGGGCAAGTTATGAAAACTGACTTAAGACTACTAGGAGAAAGCAAATTGACCAGACCTGGGTAACCCTGACCCCTGAATCTCTGAGCTAACTGCAGTAAGCTCAAGAGAGAACAGACATGGCAGAGGGACTGAGTCTCCAAGCCCAAGAGGCAGTCAGGCAGGGGGACAGGGCCAAGCTGGGTGAGACTGAAGACTAGCTTCCAGGGGAGATGGGAGAGAAAGGGCCACCAGGACCCTTCCAGTTGCTTTTGGTCCCCAGCCTGCCAGGGCCAGCCACCCTGGGGTGACCCAAGGACACAGCAAAGCAGATCCCACCCGCTGCAGGCACCATGCACAGCCAGTTCAGTCAGCTCAGCACAGGCAACAGCCCCCAGGGCAGGTCCAGAGCAGGTCCAGAACCCCATGAGGGAACTTCGCCTGGGGGACATGTGGGAACTGAATTGGGAGCGGGAGCCGCAGGTCCTTTTCAGAAAGGGCCAGAGGGCCTCAGGACCTCTGACGTCCAGAGAAGAGGTAGACACGTGGCACCTGGTGACTACACAAGGCCCCAGGACTTAAGCCAAGGGAGGGATTTGCTACCTTGAAGTCAGAAGTGAATTAGGTGATGTCTGACGGAGAAGGATGCCTCCAGACATGAGGAAACAGGTGGGTGTGGGCAGGGAAGGCAGAACAGGAACAAAAAAAACTCCAAAAACCAAAAAAACAATTAAGAGACACTGCACACACCCCTCCTCCCTCCTGGTGTTGTGACGTGGGCTGTGAGTAAGAGGCAGAAGTAGTGTGCCAGCTGGCCTCCACCCAGCACCAGCCTGCCTCTGACCCTGGAACTCACCAGGTGCTGCATGCGAACAGCCTCCAGAGGGTAGTCGCCTTTGGCTGTCTCTCCAGACAGCATGATGCAGTCAGCTCCGTCCAGGACCGCGTTGGCCACGTCACTGCCCTCGGCCCGGGTGGGGCGGGGCTTCTTGATCATGCTCTCCAGCATCTGGGAGAAGACAGAGCATTGGTGAAATGTAGTGTGGGGTGTTCAGAGACAAATGACAGCTGAGCTCAGTGGCTCAGCCTGTAATCCTGCACTCTGGGAGGCTGAGGTGAGTGGACTGCCTGAGCCCGCGGATTCGAGACCCGCCTGCGCAACTTGGCAAGACCTCATCTCTACAATAAATTAAAAAAAAAAAAAATTAGCTGGGTGTGGTAGCGCAGGCCTGTAGTTCTAGTTACTTGGAATGCTGAGGCGGAAGGATCACCAGAGCCCAGCAGGTCGAGAGCAGCCACCGCACTCCAGTCTGGGTGACAGAGTGAGACTCCAGCTCAAAACAAACAAACAAAAAAAACCCAGAGACATATGACTGCAAACTGATGCTCGGATGTTGTGCAGGTGTAGTGTGGCTTTGTGTAGGTGCACGGGGGAAGGGTGTGTGTGTGTGTGTGTGTGTGTGTGTGTGTGTGTGTGTGTGTTACGTGGGACAGGGCCGTGTGTGTGTGTGTGTGTGTGTGCGTGTGCGTGTGTGTGTGTGTGTTACGTGGGACAGGGCCACAGGAAAGGAATAGACCAGACAGTCACCAAAGCTCTCCTGTGCAAGCATGGGAACATGCACAGGAGAACATGGGGAGGGACACATGCCTGTGTGGCACAGATGACAGGCTTCCCAGCACGGTTGCACCGCCCAATCATCATTTTCTGAGCAAGGAAGACCTTCTCTGCAGGAATCTCAATGCCTAGATCACCACGGGCCACCATGATTCCATCGCTGGCCTCTAGGATTTCATCAAACCTAATGGGAAAAGTGGGGGAGAGGGAGGCAGAGAGAGACAGTGAGAAACACAGAGGTTAGACAGAACAGGGGCTGCAAATACAGTGACAGACAGGAGGTTTGCGTGGGATTCTCTAACTCAGACGTCCTTGTGCCGGACAGCCATCCATGACATTGTGGAGAGGGCAGGGCATTCCAGCTACCTTAGCCCCCCAGAATGGGCCAGTAATTCTGCCTGCTGGGCCATTTCAATACCAAGAGGGGAAGAAAGCAGAGGTGACAAGGGCTCCCCCAGAGTCCCACAAGCTCCTCCTCTCCATGTGCACTTCACGGGCTCCATGCATCTCTCTCCACCTCTACTCTCCCACCACACTTCCAAGGAAGAAAGGGAGTCAAGGCCTGCTGAATACTTCTAGCACCAAGATCCCTGGACTCCCCTAAACAAGGACGCACAAGGACTGTCCCCCCAGGTGGCTCTGCCTGGCCCTGGGACCGAGGTCAGCTAGCACCCATGGCTCATGAAGTGGCAAAGCGGAGGACCCAGGCCACCTGGCACAAAGGACATCTACACAGAACCAAGGACAGTAAAACCACAAAAGCAGGTGTACAGGATGCTCCCCCACCCTCCTGAGCATACCACTACCCACCCCCCCACAAGTAGGTCTGAGGTTTTAGCACCGAGCTGTATTTCTAGGAAGTCAAAGAGGAACACGTGTTGCCACACCGGCCACACACAATGGGCTCCACCCCATGAGCACTCGGAGACAGGGGAGCTGAAGGGGCAACTTGAACATGGAGAGCCACATGCGTCCCTCTGGATCCTGACAGAGTCAGCAGGCTCACTGAGCCAGCTGCTTTTCAAGTGGGGACCAGGCAGCTTGAGTTTCAGCACGGACCAGACCCTGTGCCTCTTCATGGCTCCCCAGAGGGCCAAGAAGACCCCCTTCCTAAGAGACTGCTGGCTTCTTCCTCAGCACCCCCATTTCAGGTAGTGACAGGAGAAGAGGAGGATAGTCCCTGACCCTGTGAGGAGCGACCCTGGTCTCCCCAAAGCTGGTCCCAGGCCCAGGGAAAAATGTCAAGCTGTTGGCATGTCAATCACCAGGAAGCCTTCTCTGTTTTTGGTTTTTAAAGACAAGTGCTTTTAATAAGTGTGGTTTAAAGCCAGGCTCAGTGGCTCAGCCTGTAATCCCACACCTTTGGGAGGCTGAGGTGAGTGGATTGCCTGAGCCTGCGGGTTCAAGATCCACCTGGGCAACTTGGCGAGACCTCATCTCTACAATAAATCAAAAAATGAGCCGGGCGTGGTAGCGCGTGCCTGTAGTTCCAGCTACTTGCACGGCTGAGGCAGAAGGATCACTGGAGCCCAGCAGGTCGAGGCTGCGGTGGCTGGGAGCAGCCACTGCACTCCAGTCTGTGTGACAGAGTGAGACTCCAACTCAAACAAACAAACAAAATAAATAAGTGTGGTTTAAAAAAAACTTTACAGGATGATACATGGCTTTATAAAATAAAGGTATTTCTAAGCAAAAAAAAAAGTGTGCTTTAAAAAAAACTTCACAGAATGATTCATGGCTTTTTAAAATAAAGGTATTTCTAAGCAAAAAAAAAAAAAAAAGTGGTTTAAAGACAAGTGTGGCTGGGCATGGTGGCTCATGCCTGTAATCCCAGCACTTTGGGAAGCTAAGGTGAGAGAATTGCCCGAGTCCACGGGTTTGAGACCAGCCTGGCTCCTTGGCGAGACCTCGTCTCTAAGTCAATCAAAAAATTAGAGGGTGGGGGCAAGATTGGTAGTAGTAGGAAACTGCAGGGGGGAGAGCGGAGAGGGGGATGCCTCATCAACAAGGGTACCCGCATAATGAACATTTGTATACCTAAACCTGAACTGTACCCCACATTTTAAAAAAATAGCTACTTGGAAGGCTGAGGCAGAAACATCATCTGAGCTGAGCAGGTCGATGCTGGGGTGGCTGTGAGCATGCCACTGCACTCTAGCCTGGGCGACAGTGAGACTCCGACTCAAATAAATAAAGACAAGTGTCTCCTACTCTGCTGAGACACTGATTCCATGAGTCTGGAACAGGCTTGGGAGTCTGTACTCTGATGCGCGAGCACCAGATTTGGGGGTCAGGCACTCATGGGACACACCCTGCCCTTCAGAAGGCTGGAACTGGGCTGGGGGCGATGGGGACCCACCTCCGAACGCCCTCATGATTCTCGATTTTGCTGATGATCTTAATGTTTTTTCCTTTCTCTCCTAGGACCTTCCTGACCTCATGGACATCAGATGCCTTGCGGATGAATGACGCAAACACCATGTCCACATCCTGCTCCACTCCAAACTTCAGGTCTTGAATGTCCTTCTCTGACACGGCAGGGAGGTCCACAGCAGCCCCGGGAAGGTTCACTCCCTTCTTGCTGCCCAAGGAGCCACCATTTTCCACCTCAGTCACCAGGAAGTCAGCACCTGTGTGGGAAGGATTCAGTCAGGGAGGCCGAGCAGGAAGCACAGTCCTCAGCAAGAAGCAGGCACCTCTCCCAGGTACTGTGAGCCGGGAGGATGCACAGTGGGGTGCTGGAGCCACACCAGAGTTCAAATCCCAGCTCCACTAACTGCGTAACCCTGGGCAAGCCCACTAACCTCTTTGTACCTCAGTTTCCTCACCTGAAAATAAGGATAATTAAGATTGCTTTAAGGCTGGGCACAGGGGTACATGCCTATAATCCAAGCACTCTGGAAGGGGAGGTAGGAGGATTGCTTGAGGCCAGGAGTTTGAGACCAGCCTGGGCAACATAGGGAGAACTTATCTCTACAAAAAAATTAAAAAATAAGCGAGATGTAGTGGCACATGCCTGTAGTCCCAGCTTCTCAGGAAGAGATGGGGAAAGGGAGGCAGGAGAATCGCCCAAGCCCAGGAGTTTGAAACTGTGATGAGCTGTGATCATGCTACTGTACTCCAGCCTGGGCAGTAGAGTGAGACCTCCAACTTAAAAAAAAAAAGGATTGCTTTAAAATTTAAAATTGGGCCGGGTTTGGTGGCTCAGCCTGTAATCCCAGCACTTTGGGAGGCCAAGATGAGTGGATTGCCTGAGCCCACGGGTTTTAGACCAGCCCAGGCAACTTGGTGAGACCTCATGTCTACAATAAAATCAAAATATTAGCCAGGCATGGTAGTGTATGCCTGTAGTTACAGCTACTTGGAAGCCTGAGGTGGAAGATCACCGGAGTCCAGCAGGTGGAAGCTGGGGTGGCCGCGAGCGTGCTACTGTACTCCAGCCTGGGTGACGCAGTGAGACTCCAACTCAAAAAAAAAAAATTTTAAATTGAGCAGTTACAGTAGCTCACACCTGTAATCCCAGAACTTTGGGAGGCCAAGGCAGGAGGCCAAGAGTTCAAAATCAATCTTGGCAACACAGTAAGACATTGTACAGTAAGACATTGTCTCTACAAAAATAAAATTTTAAAAAATTAAGGCCAGGCTCAGTGGCTCAGCCTGTAACCCCAGCACTTTGGGAGGCCAAGATGAGTGGACTGCCTGAGCCCGCAGGTTTGAGACCTGCCCGGGCAACTTGGCAAAACTTCATCTGTACAATAAATCAAAAACTAGCCAGGTGCGGTAGCACGCACCTGTAGTTCCAGCTACTTGGAAGGCTGAGGCAGAAGGATTGCCAGAACATAGCAGGTCGAGGCTGGGCGACAGAGTGAGACTCTAACTCAAAAAGAAAAAGAAAAAAATTAAAATAAATCACGTAAAATTTTAGAATAGTGCTTGGCACTTGAAGCATTAGCTACCTGGCCGAGCACAGTGGCTCACATTTAATCCCAGCAATTCCGGGGGCTGAGGCAAGAGGACTGCCTGAGCTAAGGGGTTCAAGACCAATCTGAGCTACCTGGAAGGCTGAGGCAGAAGGATTGCTTGAGACCAGCAGGATGAGGCTGCAGTGGCCATGAGCCTTCCTGTGCACTCCAGCCTGGGCGACGGAGTGAGACTCTGACTCAAAAAATATATGTATTAGCTATCATCCCAGGCACATGGCAGTCCAGAAGCAAGCAGAGAAGGAAAAGGAGTTAGGATGGAAACAAATTTCCTATATTTTCCAGAGTCAGAAGAGCATGATCAGGTTGTCCTAATGACCCTTTCTGAGGATAAATGAGTTATAAAAGGAATTCCTGAGAACACAGAGACTCATCCTTGCCACCAGCCAACCAAGTTTCCCATCTTCCTGATGTCAAGAAGTACCCGAGCTGGGAGAAGGTCTCGCCCGTCAGGTCCGACTCCCGCATGTACCTTTCTCCTTTACCAGCAGGGAGATGAGCCCATCGTCCACGTAGATCTTACTGCCCACCTCCACCACCCTGCAGATGTTCTTGTAGTCCAGCCACAGGATGTTCTCGTCACACTTCTCCATGTAGGCGTTGTCCAGTGTGATCTTGAGCGTGGCACCCTTCTTCAGCTCCACCTCCGCAGTGCCGCTCTAGGGACCAGACGAAGCGTCCACACCCGAGAAGTCAGTGTTCCCACCACCCCCACAGGGATGAAAAACCCTCCCCACCAAGGAGCCATGCTCAGGTCACAGCTACAACTCAGTAAGCATCTGCCTCGGGAATAAATACTCTTATTCTCTAACTTAGAATACTTTAAGAAAATGCCCAAGAGAAACTACAATGTTTCAGGAATGCTATTTCATGATGGGGGAAAAGATACAGAGAAATGACTCCCTAAAGTTAGACAGACTTGGAAATTTTTTTTTTTTTGAGTCGGGACCTCACTCCGCCACCCAGGCTGCAGTGCAATGTGCATGATCAAGGCTCACTGCAACCTCAACCTCCTGGGCTGAGGCAGTCCTTCAGTCTCAGCCTCCCAAGTAGAGGAGACTACAGGTGCATGCCACCATGCCTGGCTAGTCTTTTTGTAGAGATGAGGTCCCGCTATGTTGCCCAGGCTAGTCTCGAACTCCTGTGCTCAAGTCATCCTCTTGCCTTGGCCACCCAAAGTGCTAGAATTACAAGTGTGAGCCACCATGCCTGGCTGGAAGGTTTTAGAGTAATAAAAGGTCACTTTGTGGTAGATCTCCCAGCAAAGTAGATGAATCAACATTTTTTTTTTACAGTGATGAATAATCCTCACTAGTTGACCTCAACTCTGAAACATGGCATCGGACAAGGCAGGCTCCGTCTCAGGACATGCTGCCTCCCGGGGTTCCCCTAGCTTCTCCCCAGGATACTCACGCCCTTGATGAGCCCAGTTCGGATCTCAGGTCCCTTCGTGTCAAGAGCCACAGCAACCGGCCGGTAGAGAATGGGGTCAGAAGCAAAGCTTTCCGTGGCTGCACGCACATTCTTGATGGTCTCTGCATGGTACTAAGAGAAAGGAAGAAAGGTGACCCATGTCCTCCCATAGCAAGCTCCAGCTCCTATTCCCCTGCCCAGAGCCGAAGTTGACCACACAGGACAGGCCTGTGGGTAATGTTCCAGACCTTAATCACTGTCCTCCGACCTCACGCCATCCTCGCACCACTTGATGCCACCTCTTCAGCTTCCACCCACTTCTGCCACAGCACTAACCACACTAGAGGCAAATCATAGGAACGTTCGGTGGATTATTGCCACCGAAACCCATCAAATGCATGTGTGTAAACATGACTCATCATAAAAAAGGCTGTGTCCCTTCTGCTGTTTTCTTTTTCCCTAGGACTCATAAGACACCCTCAGCAAATAAAGCAGATACCTGGGGCAGAAAAACCTAAGACCTGTGTTTGGACAAGGCTGGCTGGGCCATCAGTGTCAGACTCTGATAGACGTGGTCATTCTGTGCTTTCCCTCTATTGATTCCAACTACAATTCAAACTCCACGTTATTGACTTAAGTGAACAGTGGCCCAAGCTAAACAACCCATCGTGAAGGTCGTGTGGACCTGGTCTTCTCAGTTCTGAGTCTGAACAGTCAGTGGAAGTGGGCCAGGGCGAGGCGGCCACAACACCCTTCTCAGAAGAACTTCCCTCCCCTTCACTGTTCCTCACTTGCAACTGGCTTCAACCTTCTCTCTCAAGCCCTTTCTCTGCTCTGTTTGCCTTCACTGTTTGTTTAAGAAGAGACTGACAGTCAAGATAGTAGGTCCAAACAACTCTTAGCAAGTGTAATCAATATGACATTGCTGATAATGGGGCAGCTCATTCAGCACTTTTCAGGCCTTGTCCTTTAACCGCCACTGTCCAGGAAGGCAGTGCTCCAGGCAGGCCTGTTGCTCACAGGAGGCTAAAGGCAGCTGGAGCCAGCGCTGAACCTCCAGGCACAGCACTGCCCGCAGCTTGAGTCTGATAATCTTCAGCTTCTAATTCACGCATATTCTGTATAATGGAGGCATATTCCATAATGAAAAACCAGTGGCTTCCTTTTTTTAAATAGAGGTCCTTATTACAAACTACAAAATTTCTTTTCTATTGCTGACTTGACACATAAATAAAACAAAAACAACATAGAACAGATTAAGAATATAAATTTTTTAAAGGGATGGGTGGTGTAGAACACAGTCAAATGCCTTTTAACGTGGAGTTGACGTGAGGAGTAAGAGAATCGCCAATACTCAGAACACGGTCAAGCACACAGTAATTTTTTTTTTTTTTTTTCTCAGTTGGAGTCTCACTCTGTCACCCAGACTGGAGTGCAGTGGCCGCTCCCGGCCACCACAGCCTCGACCTGCTGGGCTCCGGCGATCCTTCCGCCTCAGCCTTCCAAGTAGCCGGAATTACAGGCGCACGCTACCACGCCCGGCTAATTTTTTTAAAAAAATTTATTGTAGAGATGAGGTCTCGCTGCCCAGGCGGGTCTCGAACCCATGGGCTCAGGCAATCCACTCACCTCAGCCTCCCAAGTTAATTTTTTTTTTTTTGAATTGGAGTCTCACTCTGTCACCGATCCTTCCACCTCAGCATTCCAGGTAGCTGGAACTACAGGCAAGCAATACACACTTGGCTAATTTTTTTTGATTTATTGTAGAGAATAGGTCTCGTCGAGTTGCCTGGGTTGGTCTCAAACCCACGGCTCAAGCAATCCACTTGCCTTGGCCTCCCAAAGTGCTAGGATTACAGGCTGAGCCACCAAGCCTGGCCCACATGGTAATTTTTAGTAAAAGTTACCTATTATACCATCTTGTACTACACTGACTATTTATGGAACTCTGTGTCCCTAGAATAGGATTCCTGTGCTGGATCTGGAATATTAATTCTTAACTATGATTTCTGCATCTTTCTAAGTGAGACTGGTCTAGTGCACTAATCTTTAGAACTAATCTGTTTGGTTTTACTACTGTCCTCGTCTGATCATAAGATCAAGGTATGCTGGTCTCAAATAACACAGTGGGAAGATTTCTATACTTCTAGAACACAAGAAAGAATTCAACCGAATGTTGAAGGGGAGATGGGATTAGCCATTAAAATCATTTGGACTTGAGTGATGTGGGAGGGGCTAGTCTTGGGAGGTCTCATTTCAGCTCATTTTGTCCTGCCCACCATCCCACCTCCTCTTGCATCTAGCACGAGGTCCCAGAGAGGCCCTAGGAATGTGCTGGGGTGCCATCAAGTGTTCGAAGATGAGACAGATACCACAGTCACTTTTTCAACATCTTAGGATTATAGGTCTTATCTCAGCTTCTATCTCTTAGCTTTTTTACGTTGCCTTAGAAAACAGTCTAAACAAGGGTACCAGCATAATCAACGTCTGTATACCTAACCCTGAATTGTACCCCACATCTTTATAATTAAAACAAAAAAAAAGAAAGAAAACAGTCTATTTCATCTGTATTTACAGGACTGTTATAGATCTTTCTTGACTTTTGAAATCCCTTCTCATGGAAAGAAAATACTCCCTTTTCTATTCATGCCCGTATTCTTTTTTCCCCTAGTTCATGAGCCACTTAATAAATGTATTTAATGTTAAGCAAGCAAACACATAGATACCTACTTTGAAAATCTGAGTAAGTATTATACTCAAAGAACATAGTACCATATATTCTCACTCACAAGTGAACCTTAAACAATTATCATAATACTATAAGAAAGGGATTGGCAGTAGCAAGAGAGGGGGGGTGGGATTGGCAGTTGAGGGTAACTGCCAGGGGAGGGAGAGGCACACCTCATAAACAAGGGTACCTGCATAATGAACATGTATATACCTAACCTGAATTGTACCCCACATCTTTAAAAAATATATTTAAAAAAAAAGAAAATCTGAATAATGCAGAATTGTGTAGCATAAAAGACAAACTCTCAAGTCATCTCTATTCTCTAGTTCCAGATCTCGCTTCTAGGACAACGTCTTTCTTTTTATTTATATTTTATTTTCAAGACGTGTGGTACAATTCAGGACTAGGTAATACAAGTAGATATCATATAGGTAAAGTTTGGGCCTCCCATTGGTCCCCACTTTGCCTGGCTTGAGATCAGTTACCCCATGCTTGTATTCCTGACCAAACCTTCCAGGTTTCATGATTTTCCCCACAAAGAAACAGCTCTTCATTTAGCCAGACATGGTGGCTCACGTCTGTAATCCCAGCACTCTGGTAGGCGGAGGTAAGAGGACTGCCTGAGCCTAGGGGTTCAAGACTAGTCTGAGCAACTTGGCAAGACCTTGTCTCTACAATTTAAAAAAAAAAAAATAGCCAGGCATGGGCACATGCATGTAGTTGCAGCTACTTGGAAGGATAAAGCAGAAGGATCACCTAAGCCCAGCAGCTCAAGGCTGTGTTGGCCGTGAACATGCCACTGTACTCCAGCCTGGGCAACAGAGTGAGACTCCAACTCAAAAAACAAAACAAAGTTGTTCACTTAATTTGTCAAATTTATTTTCTCTTAAGCTATGCTTTTACAAAATCAATTCCTTTTCTTCACCTTTTTTTTTTTAAAGACAGGGTCTTGCTGTGTTGACCAGGCTGGTCTCAAATTCCTGGGCTGAAGGGATCCTTCTGCCTCAGCCTCCCAAGTAGCCGGGACTACAGGCATGTGCCATCACACCAGGCTCTATTTTGTATTCCTTGTATTCTTAAATATTTGTTTCATTTTCCTTGAGATTTTTGCTTTCTAGAATAAGTACATTTAAGTCTCTTAAGTTTTCTTGATTACGAACTACACTTTAGACTTTGTTCTTAAGTTCCATTACAAAATTGTCAGAATGTGTTTGTGTAATTTGTACTTTATGGAACTTGAGGTTTTTTTTTTTTGAGTTGGAGTCTCACTCGGTCACCCAGACTGGAGTGCAGTGGCTGCTCCCGGCCACCGCAGCCTCGCCTGCTGGGCTCCGGTGATCCTTCCACTTCAGTCTTCCGAGTAGCCGGAATTACAGGCATGTGCTACTACGCCCGGCTGATTTTTTGATTTATTGTAGAGATGAGGTCTCGCTGCCCAGGTGGGTCCCAAACCCGCGGGCTCAGGCAATCCACTCACCTCAGCCTCCCAAAGGCGTGGGATTACAGGCTGAGCCACCGAGCCCGGCGAGGTTTTTTTTTTTTGGTAGGTTAACATATTTCTGTAGAAATGAGTGTTTTAAATACATTTGCATTATCGATCGTGGAGATGTAAAAGCATACATTATAAACATACCAATTTGATTATTAGGTATTATATTATTCAAATCTTCTGTATAATATATTGTCTTTCACAGTAGCTTGTTATCAAGTACTGAAGAGTTCTGTCCATCAATGCTGTCCTTATGGAAGACTCTAAATTTAGGTTGTTTAAAAGTCAGTATTTTGGCCAACATGGCATTATGGAACAAGAACAAATCTTGACAAAAGTGGAGGCTAAAGTCTCATTGCCAAAGCTGTTAAAACATCAGACGCAGACAGTAGACGTCCCTCTGTCAGAGTAAGAGAAGGAAATCTCAATGTTCTGCTCAGAAGAGTATTTAAAATCATCAAGAACTGGAAAAGTGAGGCCCTAGTCAAAGTTGCATATGAAACAAGAGCTCTGACATACAGGCCTGCTTACATTACAATATTAGAATAACTTCAGATCAGTGACAACCTCATCTCAGGCTAAAACCTCAAAATAAATCCACAAGAGGGACATTTTTTAAAAATCCCAATTCTAATCTGGGAATAAGAGTTAAAGCACAGATAATCTCCCAAATGCTTCTTGTAGTTTAAAAAGTCAAACTGCACGCCAGCCCCCACCCAGCAGGTGCAGCGTATACCACTTACCCTAGCCGTGTCGGGGCTGCTGCCTGGTATTATTTTACAGGATGGAAGGAACCACAAAGCCTAGTTAAAGGTCAGTTTCTTAAAAATCTATTTCTGCTCCTTCCCCTGCACACAGCAGACTCCAGCAGCAGGAATCAATAGTGAAGTGATCTGACTGCTGTCTTTAACTCTCTCGTTCAGCTAAGCTGACACTTGCGGTAATTCTTGGTGACCCTAGCTTTGGAAAACTATAAAATTTTCCAAAAATTACAGGGACATGTCTCGACCTGCCTGAGGGTGCCTTGGACTTGGTCAGACCCTCATGACATTTCGTGGCTGCTGACAGCCGAGCCATAGACTGTTTATGAACACAGGAATCTATGATGAAGAGTCTCATGTTTCCAGAAAGGAGGAATCCACCTCTTAGACTGCACTCCCTGAGGCTTTATTTTTAGCCCAAACTTAATACCAACCTTCAAATGCCAGAGGGCAACCCCTCACCACTTGACCTTAGAGGGTAGGGCTTTCTTTCCCCTGAATAGGAAGCACAGGTCCAGAGAGGGCAAAGTTGGCCCCTTCCATGACTCCTCCATCAGCGCCAGTGTGAAATCCCATGGTCTACAGGAAACCTATGATCAAGCCCGACAGTCCCTCAGGGAGCCCCACCCCAGAAGGGGTTTGTTCTAAACCAGGGAACAGAGGCAGGAATGGAGCCACCACTTGGTCCACAGGTCAAGTCAGCTAATAGAATCCCAGGTAAATACACTCCTACCAGGCTCCCGAGGAGCAGTTCTGACTTTATTTGAATGTACCAGACCCCTGCAAGGGAATTACATGCCAGATCAAGTCCATACATTAGGTTTGGTCCTTAACTTGCAATGGTGGGTACTCCTGTCCTGGACCTGCCCAGTAGTCTCGGGTCTAAACTTGGCTTTCAGTTCACCAAGGCAACATGAGTTGCTGCAGGAGTGTCAAGTACTGTGCCCAGGACATTGAAGGCACAAAGGGGCTTCCACACCTTCCTTGTGACAGCCAATGGCACATGTATGTGGGAGAATCAGGGTCAGTGACAAAGGAGTTATTCTTCGCTTTGCTTAAGGAGCCTTGGCTGCTCGAGGTGTCAGGAAAAGAGGGAAGGAGGGTGGGGACGGACTAGGAGAGACAAAATTCCACTGACTGAACCCAGACTCATACCTGCCTGGTGCACTGTGGCTAGACAAACACACTACCCTCCCTGTTTCCTACAGGCCCTCCTGGCGGCCACACTGTCTAGTCAAGGCTTACCTCGTGAGTTCCATGGGAGAAGTTCAGACGAGCCACATTCATTCCAGACTTAATCATCTCCTTCAACATGTCCACTGATCGGGAAGCTGGGCCTATTAGAAAAAGGTTCAAAGCCACGCTGGTAATTACTCAAAGTAGGAAAAACACTGTATGTTTGTTTAAGTTTAAAGAATTCTTTTTTTTTTTTTGAGTTGGAGTCTCACTCAGTCACCCAGACCGGAGTGCAGTGGCCGCTCCCGGCCACTGCAGCCTCAACCTGCTAGGCTCCGGTGATCCTTCCGACTCAGCCTTCCAAGCAGCTGGAACTACAGGCATGCGCTGCCATGCCTGGCTAATTTTTTTGATTTATTGTAGAGATGAGGTCTTGCCAAGTTGCCCAGGCAGGTCTCGAACCCGCGGGCTCAGGCAATTCACACACCTCGGCATCCCAAGGAGCGGGATTACAGGCTGAGCCACTGAGCCCGGCCAAGAATTCTTGATAATTTATTTTTCCCCTAAACTTTTCCCTCCTCCAAATAGTTTAAGTCTTTCAAAAGTACACAGAAGCCTATTTTGTTGACTTAAGGGGAGACACCCCCCTGATTTCATTCATGTTCTGAAAGGCTCTCTCTCACCCTATCAGAAAGCCTAGAGTTGGCCAGCCCTCTTTGTCCTTAATGAAGCATCTTGGTTGCACAGAGCATGTTAGAAAGATCTTTCCAGGTCTGTGAGATGCTCCTACAAAGACCTGCTAAAGAAGACATCCTCAGGCTGGGTACAGTGGCTCACACCTTTAATCCCAGCACTTTGGGAGGCTGAGGTGAGAGGACTGCCTGAGCCCATGGGTTTAAAACCAGCCTGGGCAACTTGGCAAAACCTCATTTCTACAATTAAAAAAAAAAAAAATTAGCTGGGTGTGGTGGCGTATGCCTGTAGTTCCAGCTACTTGGAAGGCTAAGGCAGAAGAATCATCTGAGTCCAGCAAGTCAAGGCTGCAGTTGTTACGAGCGTGCTACTGCACTCCAGCCTGGGTGATAGAGTGAGACTCCAACTCAAAAAAATAAAAAAAAAGAAGAGAAGACGACATCCTCTAAATTTTGCCTACAGCAGAAAACTCAAAGCGCACCAAGGCTTTGCTGCAACTTCCTACGACCTAGGTTCTCTAAGAATCCGTGCAGCATCCTACATAGCACCTAGGTTTGCCAGAACATTTATTTGGTCTCTTCAGGAGAGAAATGGTCCCACCCACATGGAGCCCCTGTGTGAGGGAGGGGCCACACCCACTCACCGATGGTGCAGATGATGCCAGTGTTCCGGGCTGTGATGGGTGGTGAGTCGATGTCCAGGCGGCACATATGTTCCAGGAACGTGTCAGCCATGGCCGCGTGCAGCTGCTGGGTCTGAATGAAGGCAGTGCCGGCTTCGCTATGGGGCTTTGCCATGGTTTCTGAGGTCCTGGGTGCAGGGAGGTCGAAGACAGAGCAATCAGACTGAGAAGCACTTCATACAGCACTTGGCACAGAAACCTGGTTCCTGCTTACACATTAACTCAATAAGCACTCTTTGTGCCCAGGCCACAGGGAAGCCAGACACGCTCCAGTGATGTGGGATCTACTCACACCGGGCAGAGGGCTCACGTGACCATGAAGGATGGAAAGGCCCTCGACGCATATGTTAAGACCCACCACCCAATGCGTGTGCTTCCCCAGCCTCCACTGAAGCAGCCTCTCCCGTTGGGCTAACATCTGCCTTGACAGCTTTCCCACCAACCTGTAAGTAACACCACTAACAGGTACCAGAGGAGCTGCCACAAAAGCAAGTCGTAACCAGTCTTCCAGCAACGCAGACCACTGACTCACAGCTGAGTACTGTGCAAGTCCAGGTTTTTGTATCCCCGGCTGTGTCAAAGCCACACATTGCTGCCCCCACACTGCATCCTTACAATCCTCACCCAGACCCAAGGTGACTCCCCTGAATGCAGGGTCTTCCCTCTCGGGAATCTGCACCCAAAACCACATCCATGTCTGGTCAGGAGAACTTTAAGGACACACAGAGCAATTTGCACCCAAGGAAGGATAATGCAAGGGCACGCATGTGGGTCTAAAATTATTCCAACGACATTCACAGGACTGATGCACCATGAGGACATTAAAGTTGCTAGTCTAATCTTTTCCCCCAATTGGTTTTTCATACACCAGTCTGACTTACTTTCTTAGCCTGACAGGTACGCCACTACTCCGTGACCCCAACCATCTGTTCCAGGTAATTAACCAGCCCGGGTCGCAACCCCGACAACTGCCCTGACCTTTGCTTTCTTCCTACTGACTTACAACTAAACTCGGCCTATTAGCTGACTAGAGGCAAAGACTCAGGAGAGGTTTCCAGACAGGCAGGCAGTGTGTGAGGAACCCTCAGGTAAGGTGTGAACCAGAAGCTCAATGCCTTCTCAACCCTTTCTCAAGTTCTCAGACCAAGAGACTCCTAAAACCCTGGAGCCTGGCCAGGCACAGTGGTTCATGACTATAATCCCAGCACTTTGGGAGGCCAAAGTAAGAAGACTGCCTGAGCCCATGTCTCTGTAATAAATAAATTTTAAAAAGTCAGGCATGGTGGCACATGCCTGTAGTTTCAGCTACTTGGAATGTTGAGGAGGATGGATCACCTGAGCCCAGCAGACAGAGGCTGCGGAAGCCAAGAGTATGCCACTGCTCTCCAGCCTGGGTGATAGAGTGAGACACCAACTCAAAAATATAAATACATACATACATACCCTGGAGCCTAGACACCTCAGTCATGGCTCAGGAACGAGTACCCCTTCAGCCCCACCCCACCTGCTCTTAAATCTCAGGCCCCCAAATCAAGGCATCCCACACATATGACCTTGACTCCTTTACCTTCTCCATCATCCCTGACTTTGTGGCCTCTCTGGTGGCTCAAGTGGAACATGTATCTAAACCATCTCTGTCACCTTCCAAGAAGGCCTGGAGCCTTGGGAGCAGTGGTTAACAACCTGTCCGCTTTGAAAAACTGATGGCAGCCAGGCTCGGTGACTCACCCTGTAATCCCGCACTTTTGGGAGGCTGAGGTGAGTGGACTGCCTGAGCCCGCGGGTTTGAGACCTGCCTGGGCAACTTGGCGAGACCTCATCTCTACAATAAAAAAAAAAAAAAAAAAAAAATAGCCGGGCATGGTAGCGCGCGCCTGTAGTTCCAGCTACTTGGAAGGCTGAGGCGGAAGGATCGCTGGAGCCCAGCAGGTCGAGGTTCCAGTGGCCAGGAGCGGCCACTGCACTCCAGTCTGGGTGACAGAGTGAGACTCCAACTCAAAAAAAAAAAAAAAAAGAAAAGAAAAACTAATGGCTGCAAGTCTCGAGTACAGAATCTGAAATTTCCAACACGGGAAAATAAGATACTGGCCAACTACCTCACACGGCAAACACACATTTCCCAACTCTCTAATACCACTAGGTACCAAAATGAAAAAAATCAGTCCTCTCTTCCAGGACCTAGATATGGTTTTGTATCTCCTAGTGCCTGAGATTTGGAGGCACTCCAGTGCTTATTAATGACCTCTCAATCAAACTCAATAGCTCTTTGTCAGAATCAAAGTTATACCTCTGCTCTCCTTTCCGGAGATCTAAGGAACCTCTAAACTGACAGATGGCCAGGGAAGCCAGGGCCCCTTCACCTGCACTCATGGTTGAGGTAGGGTGCGCATACCTTCAGACCTTCCAGCTGAACCCTCTGGCTGTTAAGGGAACATTTCTGGGAGACCCCACATCAATCAGGCCAACACAAATGCCTTTTATGGCCTCGAGGAGGAAGAAATGTATGGGGATTCTGTTATGTACTAATTCCACTCTTCTCAAAACCATCAAGGCTGGGTACAGAGGCTCATGTCTGTAATCCCAGCACCTTGGGAGGTCAAGGTGGGAGGATCGCTTGAGCCCAGGAGTTTAAGAGAAGCCTGGGCAACATAGCAAGATCTCATCTCTATAAAAAAAAAAATAAAGAAGCTGGGTGCAGTGGCTCATGCCTGTAGTTCCAGCACTTTGGGAGGCTGATGTGGGAGGATCACTTAAGTTCAGGAATTCAAGACCATCCTGGGCAACATAGTGAGACCTCATGTCTACATAAATACATAAATAAATAAATAAAAAGCCAGGCACAGTGGCTCGAGCCTGTAATCCCAGCACTTTGGGAGGCTGAAGTGAGAGGACTGACTGAGCCCTGGGGTTCACGACCCAACTGGGCAACTTGGTGAGACCTTGTTTCTACAATAAATCAAAAAGTTAGCCAGGCATGGTGCCTATAGTTCCAGCTACTTGGAAGGTTGAGGTGGAAGGATCACCTGAGCCCAGCAGATCAAGGCTGCGGTAGCCGTAAACATGCCACTGCACTCCAGAGCCTGGGCAATAGAGCGAGAGACTCCAACTCAAAAAAAAAAAAAAAAAAAAAACCCAACACCATCACCAAAAACCTACTACCAGCTGGCTCTTTAGACCAGGGGCATTAGGGTCTCCTTGCAAAACCCTGGCTGGGGCCACTGATGACCAGGTCATACCTTTGGTTCTCTGGGCCTGGGCTTCCGGTGACATAATGCTCTCTTTTTGGCTCAGGGTGGCTCCTTGGCCCCACTTGCAAAGACCGCTCAGAGCTGAATAAGGTTTGCCCCGGAGAGCTGTACAAGAATTAAGGCAAAAGCTGAGTGTAACCAGAGCTCTTTGGAGTAATGGGAAAATTACCTGAATAACCAGGCATCTGCCAGCAGCTGCTCCGAGACTCAGCTATGCTATGGAGAGAAACACCTAAGTATCCCCTGAAAACACCCAGAGACTGTTAACAGAAATTCACAGATAAAGGTAGGACTCTCACTGGCTCCTCTATGGTGCTTCATCCTTCCCCCCAACACCTCAAGATTAAACCTGGGGGGAGGAGACACCAAATTAAACATACCTCAAATAACTAAAATGTTGCCAGGCTTGGTGGCTCAGCCTGTAATCCCAGCACTTTGGGAGGCCGAGGTGAGTGGATTGCCTGAGCCCGCGGGTTCAAGACCTGCCCGGGCAACTTGGCGAGACCTCATCTCTACAATAAATCAAAAAATTAGCTGGGCGTGGTAGCGCGCACCTGTAGTTCCAGCTACCTGGAAGGCTGAGGCGGAAGGATCGCCGGAGCCCAGCAGGTCGAGGTTGTGGTGGCCGGGAGCGGCCACTGCACTCCAGTCTAGGAGACACAGTGAGACTCCAACTCAAAAAAAAAAAAAAATAAAAAAGAACGAAAATGTTACACACCAAAATGTTAACACTACATTGTCTGGGTGGTAGGATTACAGGACTATTTTTTTCTTCTCTTTATTAACAAATTCACTAACATAAAATACTTTTGTAATAAGAAAAAATGTATTAGAAAAAAATGTATTTGCAAGCATCCTGTAAAATTGTTGGGAGGAATTAAAATGAATTGTGAAGCCCCCAGTGGCTTAGGAAAGTCAACCTCAACCCATTCAGAACTTCAGAGCGGGGGTAGGGAGGAGGCCACAGGCGATTCCATGCCCAAATCCTGAAGACATCTTTTCCTGTCTAGTATGTCCCCTGAGCTTCACAGCAAAACCTTTGTGCTGATGCGCTGGTTCAGAAGGGACCAGGAGATGCCACCAGCAACAGATGCAGTCATACTGCCCTCCAACACAAACCCTATTTCACCATCTTGAACTAAATCTGATGTCTACAGCTCTAATGTTCTGCTATTAAGTACAAAACTGACAAATAAAAATATGTTTAGTATTTCAGTGGACTTATACACCAGCCATCAAAATAAGCTTGCCTGTCAGCAAGACCATCCAGACCTCTCCAAGACAAGACCTCATGTGTCTGTAAAGCCCCCTACACTAAGTCCGACAAGTCCTGCCTCATTTCCAGGTCACCAACTGGTCTCTCTCCCCTCAGGCTGTCCTGGAGCCTCCCTTGCAGGGAGGGCAAGTCTCCTGCTGTCCCCAAGGTCCTCTGCAAGCTTTCTCTCCCCAGCACAAGCTGCCCATCCCCCCAACCACCACAGTTGGCTGTGTGGAGAACACCCCCTGCCCAGGAAGCAGAAGACCCAGCCCCAGTTTCTCAGGGTGGGTCACCGGGAAGGGCTCCCTCCCCTCATGCCAGTCACCCAGACAGCACCTGCCAGGACTTGCGGCCCGACCCATGCCAGGCTGACTCACTACTGTGTCCTCCTCCAAGGGAGGCAGACATGCAGAGCCAATCTCCAGCCAGCAGCGGAAACCTGGCACAACCCCTGGCAGCAGTGCACACCATGCCCAGGGGCAGGAGCCTTATTCCTGAGCCTGAGTCCCTGCAGCAGGAGCCTCCCCACAGCCATGTCTCCTCTGCGAGAAAGGAGACACTGCCTGGGGCCTGAGCCAGGGCTGATAGGCAGTCACAGCTCAGCCCCAGGAGCCTCTGCTCTGCCCTTCCTTCATCTCAGGTGACTTGTGGTTCTTTTTTCAAAAGTCCATATCTTGCTATGTTCTCCAGGCTAGTCTAGAACTCCTAGGTTCAAGCAATCCTCTGGCCTCGGCCTCCTGAGTAGCTGGGGTGTGTATCCCCACGCCGGGTTCTAGCTATGTCTACTTGTTTCCTTTGTGCCAGACAATTCTCTGGCCATTCTTCAGAAACCAAAGGAGGCAAAAAAATCAAATAACAAACACTCAATGCTCCACTTCTTAGGGCCAGTACTACCAAGACATGCTGGGCAAGAGTGACGCTTCACTCCACCAAGTCTACCTTCCACAAAGGTCCTAACAAGCCAGTCTGGCCTGTGAGTCTGCATCCCCACAAGCCAGTTCTCTGGACCAGTTCTGCTCTGATACCAACCTCGTCACACAGACCAATTCTCTGGTGACAGTACCTGATGCCCACTTTCGCCCTCCAACCTTGCTGGTTCTGACATCCATTTGCTACCTACATGGTTCATGTGGCCAAGCCTGGGACCCTGCAGTAGCAAGAAAGTCTGTCGAATCTCAACTCTTCAGAAGGCCCACAGGGAAGTCTGCATCCTGCATCCTAACACGCCAACAGTGGGGTCAGCCTGCTCTCCAGGAACTCGCTTCCTCAACAATGGAAATAGAATTTTCCAAGACAAGTTCAAATGAGACCACAGCAGAAACATGACCGAAATGGGTGGTGGGCCAGCAGATCCTGAGGAGGTCTGGAGTAGATGCTGCTCATCCCAGAGACACAGAAGAGTAATGACAGCAGCATATTTGCATGGGGGGTGGGGCTCAGAGGATAAGATCTTTTAGCTAAGAGATCTGGGTCTAAAGCCCACTCACCTGAGCAGGCCCCATTACAGAGAGCAATCTGGTGTCACCAGGCTACACAGAACAAAAGGAACCTGCATGTAGGTTCAGATAAAATTCCCTTACTAAGATAAATAAATAAATATTAAAAAGCCATATATATATATATATATATATATATATATATATATATATATATTCTCAAACTAGAGCGCAGAACCAAAAGCCGATGCTAAGCTGGCCAATCCCCCAAAAGACCACTTAGCTTCTGGAGAAGAAGTCCTGGGTCCAAGAATGCGCACGTCCTCCGATGCCAAGAATTTCCTGGTTTTACACCACCCACATGCCCGGAGCGGAGAACCAGTCTTAGCCTGAAGGAGGAAGTTTGGATGAAGCATTTGCTGTCTTGGGACCTGGGGCCTCCTTACTAGGATTAGAAGTGGGGCAGTGCTTCTGAGGATGATATCAGAAGCACCACGGGGACTGGGAACCTGATTTAGGGTGCAAGTCAGGTGCAGCCTGTTAAGTGAGGCCTTGGCCCAGCACGCACTGAGGGAGCAGCACTGCATCCCAGTCAGGGGATGGAGGAGGAAAGGCAGGCAGTGCCAGTTCCCCAAAAGCACTGACCCAATTAAGAGGCCTGGTCTTCTTTGTACAGCAGCTTTTACAGGTTTGCTTCTATTCTGCTTTGTTTTGAATGAAAGAAGAGAAAAAATAAATCTGCATCTCCACCACCCAGAACTGACCATTATAACATAGAGCCACATTTTCTTTAAACTTTCTAAAAATAAAAATGAGAATGACAACTTCATACATAGTTCATTTTTCCTCCATCCCTGGGCGCCTCCAAACCTCCCCACTCCCATCATGAATGTTTTGACACATGAATTTTGTATCCTTCTAGTTCATTTCTATGTATCTCTATACTGAACCCTATGGCAAAAATAAATACAATAAAATGTCTGCCCACCTGATAGGTGATATTTGTTAGTCTGCTCATCTAATGTTAATAACTAAAACGGGCTATCAGAATGATTCAAAGGTTTACAAAGTCCCTACCTTCCCTGCCTCTTAACTCAATCAAAACCCCAGGGAGTCTGGCAGATGTGCCACGACTGATGCTGCTGATGGGGGGCAATTCTTTTTCACTCATTACTGGAGACAGGGAGTCACCAGTTGTTTAAAGCCCAAAAATACAATCTGTGGGTTGGTTAAGATGTTTGGAAGGAACAGGCTCCATGCAAATAATTATGCAGGCAGAGTTCAGCGAGGAGCTAAGCTGGTCCATGCGGCAGTGGCACCGGCAGTAACCCTACTAGTCTCACCCGCCCATCTTGGCATCTCCCCCACCGCAGCCCTGCCTGCTTCCCAGCACCGTCTGTGGGTGTCTGCAAAGAGGCTTAGGGCGCCCCAGGAGCTCTGCCTACAGACAGAAGTGGGGAAGGCAGCCCCAGAGGTCGCTGAGGGTACTGCAGCCCGGGGCCCTCCTACGTGCAGACTGGCACAACCGCGCCTGGGGGGGCGGGGCCTCACAGCACTGCTTGGTGGCCTCACCAGCCCCCCTCCTCCCACCTCTGAGTTGAGCAGCCATCCCAGGATTCCAAAAGGCCCACCCCGGCTCACCTTCCCCCAAACAGCTTAACAAAGCCCCAAGTAATCAGACTACTCCATTATCCAGTCTAAATCTGGCTCCCGGTGAAAAATGCAAGCTCCCAGGAGATTACTGTGACATTAAAACCCATTCACCTGGGTCCCTTAGCTCTATTCCTACCTATACCAAAACCGAGCCTTTTAAAAATTTCATTTGTTTTCTTTAAACACCCTGATCTGTCAATACACTGAAAGAATCAATGCTTAAAGGGACAACTCAAAAGTCCTGTAAGATCTTTTACCAAAAAAAAAAATCACTCAAATGTCTCACAAAGACCCTCACCAAGATTGCAGAGAAGTGACTCACAGGGGCGACCCACTCTTGCAGTAAACCAGTTAATTGGGATTTGACTGTGGACATTTGAAATGACTCAGAAATACAGTTCCCCTGAACTGAGTCATCTTCCTCTACCTTGGGCTCAGCCTCAGCTCTTGGCCAAGATAACACATTCTGACTTGTCTTCATAAAAGCTGAAGCAAGATAAATTAAAACCCAAATCAAGTGAATGTGGACGGTAAGAGCTCCATTTATTACGCTTCCCACCCACAGCCACTTCCTCATTTCTTCCATTGCCTCAGTATTAAGAAACCAACAGCTTTAAGAAATAAAATGGTTTTTCCTGTGACCCCACATCAATGTCACAACATTCAAGCACAGAAGCAACTCCCATAAGGTGCTGTTTGAGAGTCACAGCTACCAAATGTGCCAAGTCACTAGGGTGTAGTTTTTTTTTTAAAGAGCAAATAATGCTTGGTGTTAAACTACAAATTCAACACTGAAATTATTTACAACTAATGCAAAGCTTAAAATGAAAACAGCTGTGCTGGAAGAGAATAACTACATCCATCTACTGCAGCTCAAGTCCAGTAACTCACAAATGTGTTCAAGGACATTCTTTTAAATCGCCATTATTCGTGTCCCACAAGACACTGCCATGCCCACCACAGAAGGCTCAGGAAGCATGGACAGTAGCCCCTGGGCACAGGGTTCTGCAGCTCCACACCTAGGCTCTTAGGGTGGGACAGAGAACCTGATGACCTGGACTAACCACGTTTCTCTCAGCCGAGACATTTCCAATGTGGGAGATGCATGCTTCGTTCCCTGACTCACTGAAAGGGAAGAGGGGACTTTGAAAGCCTGCAAGAACCGCAAGGCCATTTCCCCCACTCACCCGGTGAAGAGAACTCTCTGGAAAGCGGATAAACTGAAAGCTTGAGTCATCTTCCCCACAGAGCCTCCCTCTCCCCAACAGACCTGGTGGTGAGTGCGTTACCCCTCCCCACAGAACAGCCTCGGCAGCACAAACAGCAAGCAGCTCGGGCCACCAGGGGGCAAATTATTTGCTAACAATGCAGCAGCAGGGAGTCTTGACCTAGGTCCCTCTAGTACCTCAGAGTGGCCACACCCTTAGTGCGGCCAAAAGGGGACCCCAGGGTGCCAATCCCAACCCTACCAGGAACAGTCAAGGACTGGCCCATGAGTTAGTTCAGCTGGTGTCCAGAAAGTTTGTTTCCACCCTTCTAGGGAAACACCAAAGGCCTAAGTCATCCCCCTCGTTACCTGTTTTGTCTAGAGGTCCTGGAAGACCCAAGAACCCCTGTTGCAAGTGAGAGTTGCAAAGTAATAGTTACAGTTACTTGGTAACACTGTATCAGAATCCCTGAGGGTACTGGTTTCCAGGAGAAGTGTGGTGTTTAGAGAGCCTGACTTCCAAAGATGAAGGAAGCTGTTTGGATCTAGTAGGAAAAAGATTTACTAAGAAGCTAAGACCTTCATATCCAGCTGTGGATTCAGTCACTGTGCCTAGGGACCAAAGGACTACACTCATTTGAAGGCACTGCCTCTGGACATCTCACCAAAGATTGCACACTGCACTGAGTATGCACCACAGGAACACGTGGACATGGATCCTTTCAACAATCACCAGGAAAATGTGACTCCCAGAGCTCACATAAGACACTGAGGTCCAGAGGCTGAACTCCCTCAATCGGTAGTTTCAAATCTGATTCTAAAAGCCTTTCCAACTTGTCAGCCTCTGTCCATCTGGGCTTCACAGTCAGGCTCACTCTACCCACACCAGCAGGCTCAGTGTCCTGGGTGTGGAGTCCTGGTGCCTTCCTGCTCCTTCAAGCCCGGCACGATCGCCCCCCAGGGACACCTCGGGCTTCCTGTCCTCCACCCTCAAGCGTGTGCCTTCCTCAGAGCACTCACCAGTCACACACTTCGTGTCCATTCTATAACTCAAAGGTGAACTCTGCGGGCTATGGCGGGTCTAGTCACCTGTCTCCAACCCCCTCCCCCAAGCAGCCCCGGACCCACGCCGTTTTTATGGAGTGAACGTGACAGATTTCCTGCTCCCCAACCCCACCCACACTGGGGCCTCCGCGTTCTGCCATCGGAGCGCATCTGTTCGGAACGTGAAGCAGAGGCGGGAAGCGCAGCGAACGCCTGGACTTCAGGAGGCCTCTTCGATGCCTGCGGAGGCCTCCCTGACCCGTTACGCGACCTCAAGGGCAGTCACGAGTGCGGGCCGCTCCGTGCAGCCCCGCGGGATGAGACGAGTGACCCTCAAAGGGGACGCAGCGTCGCGGTCACCCTGCAGGGGCCGGGTGAGCTCGAGGGCCCCGCATCAAGTCCGGGGTCAACACGCAGGCCCGCGCCTCAGGGGCAGCCGCCCCTTCTTCCTGATGCGGGGAAGGCCAAGGTTACATAACCCTCGGATGCGCCCCGGCATCCCACCGGCGCACGACACACGGCACTGGAGTGGTGGCCACTGCCCGCGCTCCCCGAGCCCCAGCAGGGTCCGAGACTGCCGGGGGCCTGTGATGGAGAAGGGGGACAGGACTGCAACGGGAGACCAAGGGGGAAGTCGCCGGACGTGACCAGACCGCGAGGGAGGGGCAGGGACCAGGTCGGCGGGAAGGAGGAAGGGGATGGGGAGGAGGAGGGGAGGGGGAGGGGGAGGGGGAGGGGCGAGGAGGGGGAGGGGAGGAGCGAGGAGGAGGGGGATCCGGAGGAGCGGACGTGACCGAGCAGCACGGAACGGGAGGGGCAGGAACCCGGGCATGAATCGGGGAAGAGGTGGCGCGAGGGGCGAGGGACGCGGGAAGAGTGGACGATCCGAATGGAGGATGCGCGGGGGAGAGACCCGGAGGAGTTTCAAGATTACAACGAGGGCATCAAAATGAGGGGGGCACGCGCAGGCTTAGGATGAGGGGGCGACAGGCTAATATTAACGGGGGAGGAAAATGAGCGGGGGGGTGAAGGAGAGGGAAATAAGCAGGAAACAATCGGGGGGAAATTAAGAGAAGGAATGCGAGGACGGAACCTGAAAGAGCAGAACGGGAGAGGATGGGACCAGAACGAGGGGAAGGACCGCGCTGGCCCCGCCAGACACGGGCGCTGAGCACCCTGGAAGCGCAGGCCCCGGGCGCACGCAGCCCCCCCCCAGCCTCCGGGGTTCCGAGACGCCCCGGCTCCCGCGCCGCCCGCGGCGGGTCCCCGGAGCAGACGGGCCGGACGCCGCGCTAGCAGGACAGGGGACCCCGGGGGACGGCCCGGCCTGCGCGCCGCTCACCTCCGGCGTGGCCCGGCTCAAAAGACGCTGCAAGAGGAGAGAGAGCGCTGGCCCGGGATGCGTCGCTCCAATGCTGGAAGAGGCGTCCCCGCCTCAAGGTTATCCTGTGCGGGGCCGCAATCCCTCCGCCGCCCCGCCCCCCGCCCAATCCCGGCTCCCGCCCGGCCGGGCCCGCCCCTCGCGTCCCCGCCGGGCGCGGCCCCCTGCGGCAGGAAGGGCGGCGGGGGCGGAGCGCGCCGTCAGGTCGCCCCTTGCGGGGACTACGTTCCGTGGCGGAGGGACACGGGACGAGTCGCGGCAAGACTCGTCCTGGCGGCCAATGGGGGAGCGGGGAGACAGCGGGGCCCGCCCCCGGGCGCCGAGGCTCTCCTTTTCTCCCTCCCAGACCCCCCCGGCGCCCGGGCCACCTGTGGCCGCCGACTCGGGCTGCCGGACGCGGCGTCCTCCCGGCCCTCGGCCCGGGCGCCCCAGCTGGCCGGGCCTCCCGAGCAGGCCCAGGTTGGGGGGTCCCCGGCCCCGCCCTGCGGCTCTCCTCCTCCGGGCGCCTGCCCCAGCGCACCCTCGAGACGGTGGCGAACGGGAAGGCGGGGGAGCTGGCGCCTCGGGGTGGCTGGGCCCGACCGCCTTGGAGGGGCTCCGGCCCTTGAGCGGGTAGGAAGAACTGGGGGGGCGGGGTGTGCCCGCAGCGGGCGCGCGGGTCCCTTTTGTTCTTAGCATTTGCACGGTCCCAGGGCCGCGGCACAATGAAGGACGGGCTGGGGCCACGAGAATACGCGACAGGGCCTGGCATCCCGCGCAGCGAGTGCCTGCGAGCCGAAAGCGAGCGGGAGGTATTCGCGTTAGTGCAGCCCTGACCATCTGGAAATACGCCAGGGCCGGCCGTCCACGCAGGTGTCGCTTCTGTTTTTGACCTAATCGTATATTTAAATCAACATTGTCGGAGATTGTCTTTGTTTTTCCGATTTTCCACTAATTAGCCAACAACCAGCGACGGGATCAATTAAACGGCTGTTATCTCTTGCCTTCGTTCTGCCAAGTTTTGAGAGCGGATACAATGTTGCCGCATTCAGAATATGAAGACAGGTCTCTTCGGTTCCTTCTTCTTCTCCTGGCAGATGAGACCACATGGGTGTGACCTGCGCAGGCTGAATCACAGGCCTTCATTCGCTTCCTGTTGGCTCAGATAAGCTGGGAGGAGAAACTGGCAGCCAAAAGTAAATTTCTGCTTAAAGTCAAATCTCAATGTCTTCTGAAAGTTTTTCTGGTCCCTTTACTTGTAGGTGGGAAGTGAATGCTTGATTATGAAGGTGGGTAAAGATCATGAAGTGTTGAGAGGGAAGAAAAGCCATGCCCCCAGGGGAGAGTCAGGTTTCTCCCATCTAGAGAAAGAGGGATGACATGGATGGCCCAGCCCTCTCTGGTCCCAGAGCTCTGGTCCTGGAGCTGAGGACAAACTAAGGACATGGTACACGGCAGCAATCTGGCCAGTGCTGGAAGACGTTGTATTTTAAAGTTAAATCTAGACGTTTCCAAGATTAAAATCACTTGTATTAAACTGAAGAATAGGTAGCAAACTATTGCCTTTCAGTAGTGAAAATGTGGATTTAAGGTATTTTTTTGCTGAGAAGCAGCATACTATACAGAGCATGCTTGGACTCCATTGTAAGTATCTTAGTTCCAACTCCACTCGCTAGGCCAATGGCCATATCGTGCAATTTAAGGTGTAGGAATCTAGTTCCTTAAAATTGAGGACAATTCCTGCTTCACACGGTGGAGTTTGATCAGATGGTGTATGTGACTGAGACCAGCAGTGAATCCAGTAGGCATTCTCTTGGGGAGTTGACTAGTCCTAGAGGGCCGTCCTTGTGGGATATTATGACATACACATACATATTGGTTATAATGTTGGGGTGCTTTAAGCCTCAGGAAGTAGTCTCTCATCCTCCTGCCCTCCTCTCACCTGCTCCTTTTTCTCCCCAAGGCAGGAATCTTCCCCCACCCTTCTGTCTGGGAGCTGGCTATAAAGTTTGTTTTTAAGTCGGGGTCTCACTCTGTTGCCCAGACTGGCTAAAATTGATCCTCCCGCCTTGGCCCCCCAAAGTGCTGAGGTTATGATGTTGAGCCACCAAGCCCAGCCTTAAAGAAGTTCTTTTACCTACCTCTTCTGATTGTAGGTCATAAGACCCCTGTTTCTCCATACCTTGGAGACAGGAATACTGGCCAGGCCTTACAGTCTAGTTGTATTCAATTAGACCCTT
Organism: Cephalopachus bancanus; assembly: GCA_027257055.1. Lineage (NCBI taxonomy): Eukaryota > Metazoa > Chordata > Mammalia > Primates > Tarsiidae > Cephalopachus > Cephalopachus bancanus. The sequence continues at coordinate 147,121 of JAPVLO010000288.1, read as the reverse complement.
TTTGTCCAAGCACATTTTTACCTGGTTGTCGATCATGCCTACCCAACAAAGTCTCTATAATAGGGCCAAGAAGAGAGGGTTCAGGGAGCTTCCAGACAGCTGAACACACAGAGGTTCCTGGAGGGTGGCACACCCCTTTCCCCATATGTCACCCTATGCATCTCTTCACTGCGTTTGTAATATACTTTAGAAGGCACCGGTAAACCTAAGTGTTGCCCTGAGTTCTGTGGGCCACTCTAGCAAATTAGCTAAACCCAGAGGGAATTGTGAGAACCCCAACTTGAATCAGGTCAGACAGAAGCTCCAGAGGGGCCTGGACTTGCAACTGGTGTCTGAAGCAGGTGCTGTTGTGGGGCCTGAGCCCTCTGCCTGGGGGATCTGAGGCTGCCTCCAGCTAGATAGTGTCAGAATTGGAGGACACCCAGCTGGTGTCTGCAGCAGAATTGCTTGGTGAGAGAGGAACCCCACCCTCACATATGGCTACAGAAATCTGTTGATAGTTGGGATGGTGTGAGAATAGAAAGTGGTCTGAGTTGGCTTTTCCACAAACATCTTGTGGTCCGTACCAGAACATCTTCCTGAACTCAAGCTTGCCCTCTGGATCATTATGCCTTTGACCCAGTAACAAGTAACCCCCAAGCACAGAAAACGGTTGCTGAGGGAGGACATAGCTCCTGGAGTCAGCCGTTCCACTGTGTTCGCTGGCCTGGTCAGGATGGGTGGGGAACTGCTAAGTTCAGTGGACTGGGGTGTCAGTAAGGTGAGGCTGCTGTTTTCTGCTTGGATTATTGACCACAGAATCTGTTGTAGCTTAATGGTTTAATTCTCTCAAGCCACGTGGAGTCCCTGGGGGTGGGGAGGGGGATGTGTGTCAGCAAACCATACTGGAGCCTTTTAAAGACAAACTTTGGCCCTGGTGAAGAGGGTGAGATTACAGGTGTTGCCATCCATTGTGTGACTTCTTAGCCTCTACCTGAAGCAGCAGTGTTCTCTCTCAGGACAATACAGATTTCCAGGGCAACCCACAGCCCCCGAATGTCAGATTCAAAGCAGACATACAGTACTCTGGACTTCATCTGTCCTTTCTAGAGCCTGACCAAGTGGAATTTTAAATTTATTCTATTCCTTCCCTCCAACTCCTACAATCTATTCAGCCTACCAGGGTAGCATATCACAGTTCCCCCGGATAAATCCTGGAAGAGAAAGCTGGCCTTTGGAATGAGGGATGACGAGGTAACAGTTGTGTGGAAAGAGAAGGCTTCACGGAGAGGGAGACATCTGAGCTAGGCTTGGAGATGGGTTAGGTTAGAGATGGTCGTGGGAGGGCCCTTCCAGGAACGGTGAACAAATCCTCAATTGTTTTCTGAATGCAACTGTGTATGTAGGTTCCCTGACTCCTGCAGAAGTCCTCAGCACTCAGAAGAAGGAGGGAGGCGCTCAAGGAGTCCTTGGTCACTCCACACCGGAAGTACTGCCTCAGCCAAGGTGACCGTCAGCCAATGTAACCTTCAGCAATCCTTTTCTAGCCCAGAATGGTAGGGCTCACTGGACCAAGCCTCCTTAATGTGCTCTAATCCTATCCACGAAGCCACTCCCTCAGAGGCCCTGGGCTTGGGCTCCCTAAGATACACTTGGAACTGCAGGCCGATCCTATCCCCCAAGTCACCTGCCTGGCTGTCCTCCAGCACTTTGCATCCCAAGGAGATGGGAGCATCCTGACACAGGATGGTTTGGGGGCGTCCATTGAGATTTGGAAGAGCCAGAAGGCATCAGTGAAGAGTAGATCCAGCACACCTCCCAGGAGCCCTCCTGCCGCAGTCCCAGGGGACTGCTTTCCCTGGCACCATTGTCCCCTCGCCACCTGTGTCTGCCCTTGCTCTCCAGCAGCTGGCTCACCTGACCCACTTAGCCCAGGACAGCTAGGATGATGAAGACTTTGGTAAAATAATTTTTGTGGGCAATGCTTTAACTTAAAGAATGGCACCTCTTTAAGGTAAGGAGAGGTATGAAAAATCTGGGAAAGTCCTGTACTCCAAAGGGGCCAGTGTTCCTTCAAACCATCCTGGGAGAGGAAGGCTCCAGGGAACCTGTGTGACCCATGAAGCCTCCCATCCACCCCCAAATTGCTCCCAAAAGCTGAGACATTCCTCCAACCTCCATCTCGGAATCCATCCTGTGAGAAGCCAGTAAGAAGCCCAGTAATGACTCAGCACCAGCCTCTTTTCCCCTCTCCCCACCGGCCAGAACCAAGCAGGCTCCTCCCCGATGGATGGCCACATCCTCGCCACAGACTGAGTCATGGTCACACCCTGCCTGGATGGAAAATTACCAGGAGGGAAGGGGAAGGTTAAACTCGAGGAGTTTTTGATTTCTTGATCCAGCAATCATAGCCATGTGTGCTCTACCTGGAACTAAGAACATAGCTCTTTTCGTGACCCTAGCCTGAAGCAAGCAAGCCCACCACCAGATGAAGTGAGGCTGCTTCAGCCCAGGACTGTGTAAAAGGTGGGAGGCCACTGTCAACCTGTGGGGGCAGAATGTGTCACTGCCTTGCCCTGAGGGATGATGTCTTGTGGTTCACACAGGGGAAGGGGTGGCTCACATGGCGGGGAGGGGCGGTGGGAGGACTCCCTCAGGCCCCACCCAGCAAGGTTCCCTGCAAGGAAGGCATTGGGCTTGTGGGGTTTCAATTGTTTAATTAAAATAACATACTTGCCGGGCTCGGTGGCTCAGCCTGTAATCCCAGCACTTTGGGAGGCCGAGGTGAGTGGATTGCCTGAGCCTGCGGGTTCGAGACTCACCTGGGCAACTTGGTGAGACCCCATCTCTACACTAAATCAAAAATTAGCCAGGCGTGGTAGCGTGCGCCTGTAGTTCCAGCTACTTGGAAGGCTGAGGCGGAAGGATCGCCAGAGCCCAGCAGGTCGAGGCTGCAGTGGCCGGGAGCGGCCACTGTACTCCAGTCTGGGCGACACAGTGAGACTCCAACTCAAAAAAAAAAATTTACTTCACATATGTCTCAAATTTTATAAGATATTATTATCTGTGGCTTTCAAACTTCTTAGACTCAAAAAGTCCTGTTGCTTTTCTGTAGAACACTGTGAAATGGTATTTAACTTCACTACAATTTTACTGGCAAAAAAACACCATCATTATGCATATACTGTTTATTTATTTATTTTTTGAGTTAGAGTCTCACTCTGTTGCCCAGACTGGAGTGCAGTGGCCGCTCCCAGCCACTGCAGCCTCGACCTGCTGGGCTCCGGCGATCCTTCTGCTTCAGCATTCCAAGGAGCTGGAACTACAGGCATGCACTACCATGCCCAGCTAATTTTTATTTATTTTTTTATTGTAGAGATGAGGTCTCGCCAAGTTGCCCAGGCGGGTCTCGAACCTGCGGGCTCAGGCAATCCATTCACCTCAGCCTCCCAAAGCGGGGGATTACAGGCTGAGTCACCGAGCCCAGCTGCATATACTATTTAAAAAGAGGAGACACCCATGGGTGGGCTCAGCTACTGAGTTTTTCTGATGATCCACATGATTTGTTCCTTCCTCTCATCCTGTCCCTCTGGTACTTGCTATATCAGATGCCAGTGATGGAGGAATTATAAGAAATGCCTACAACTGAGCTAATCTGTTAACAATTTCTGAAACTGAACAGGAATGCTGTTATACCATTTCTGGTCACACACTTAGGTTCAGCTGCTGGAACAGCAATAGGAACAGCTGGAGAACCTCTAGCGAATCAGTAGCTGACAGCTTAGGTTCTGGAGCTGGGCAGATCTGGCTAAAACCCACCACTGCCACTAACCAGCTGAGACCTCAGGAACATTACTTAAACTCTCTGAAGGAAACCTATCTTCCAGCTTTGTTGTCAGGATTAAATGAAAGCATAAGTGTAGAGTCTGCAAGAACTGTATAGCAAAGAACAAGAAAAGCTTCTGCCCATCATCACTGTGGAATGTGACCAGCTACTTATCCTCTGTGCCTCTTTCAATACATATAGAAAGTTCGTAATACAAAGCACATAGTAAGCAACCCCAAGTGTTAGCAAATACTAAAGTGCTCAGCATGATGCCCAGCACCTATCTAGTAAGAACTAAAAAAAATGTTCACTATCTTCAATACTACAGATGGGCTGCAAGAGTTCTCCCAGGGGCAGGAATATCAGTGAGAGTGGGCTCAGTAATGGGTCATTTATTTAGCAGAGGTTTTCTCCTAGACCTGACAACAGAATGGCAGGAGTGAGCCTGAGGATACTTACAGAGTCAGAACGTACTGGTCTTGATCAAGAAGGGGTGACAGAGCTTAAGAAACAGCTCCAACTCAACAAACAAAAAAAAAAAGAAACAGCTCCTAGGGAAATGGACCTTAAGCATCGTGCTTGTGGCTGGATGTGGTGGCCCATGCCTGTAATCCCAGCACTTTGGGAGGCCGAGGAGAGAGGATTGCCTGAACCCAGGAGCTCGAGACCTGCCTGGACAACATGGCAAGACCTCATCTCTACAAAATATTTTTTAAAAATAGCCAGGTGTGGTAGCGTGTACCTGCAGTCTCAGCCACTTGGGAGGTTGAGGCGGAAGGATTGCCTGAGCCCAGCAGGTGGAGGCTGTGGCAGTCATGATCTGCCACTGCACTCCAGCCCAGGTGACAGAGTGAGACTCTAACAAAACAAAAGAATGGTACTTGTAATTAGCCAGGCATGGTGGGGCACATATACAGTCCCAGCTACCTGGGAGGCTGAGGCTGAAAAGGATCATCTGTGTCCAGGTCAAAGCTGTGGTGAGCCAAGAGTATGCCACTGTACTCCAGCCTGGGTGAGTGAAACTCTGACTCAAAAAAAAAAAAACAAAACAGGTCATGCATGTTAAACAGGTCAGGAACTACAAAACAGAGTAAGGTATCCAGTTAAGAAGGCACCACTAAAGTCTGTTTAACATAACAACAGACAGTAAGTAGTCTAGGGTGGGCTCTGTAAACCAAGAAGCTGTAACAAAATGAAAAGCCTTCCCTTGAAAAGTCAGCCTCATTTAATGTTTTGTATTTTCATTTTTAAATCCCTTCTTCTCTTCATTAATATTTCATACAATGTTTGGAAATGTCCAACTGTCTCAGCTGTTTGGAGCTTAGGATTTGGGGTGCAAGGAGCACAGCCTGAAAGGCCAGCAGAAGGGCCACAGTGGGAATTTCAACAGGGAGAAGATGGAATTCACTGGAACAATTAAGTCTCCTAGAAACAGCTGTTGCTTTCACCACCTTGCTAACCTCAGAGATTGGTTTGTTTGTTTTTGGAGACAGTGATTGATTCACTGTCACCCAGGCTGGAGTGCAGTGGCACACTCACAGCTCACTGCAGCCTTGAATGCTTGGGAGCAATCCTCCAGCCTCAGCTTTCTGAGTAGCTGGTATTACAGGTGCGCACAACCACATGCAGCCAAATTGTTTATTTTTTATAGAGATGGGGTCTGGACATGTTGCCCAGGCTGCTCTAACTCCTGGCCTCAAGCAATCCTCCTGCCTTGGCCTCCCAAAGTGCTAGGATTACAGGCATGGGCCACTGCGCCCTACCCTTAAATCTTGACCGTCATCAGAGGTATTGGAAAGAATTACCTTTTAGCTTTTTGGAGGGTGGACCCCTTATAGTATACTTGAAATGTATTCCTCTGGATCAAATGGTCAACCAAAGTTTTTATCTGAAGTTTTGAGAAGGTTGATCATGATTTGCAGAAGAAATGTCCCAAGTTGATGCAAACAGGTGACTGGTTCTTCCACCATGACAACACACCTGCCTACACCATGCTAAGTGTTTGGCAGTTTTTGACCAAAAATGCCATGACCCCATGCCCCACCCTGCCTACTCATCCAGTCTCTCTGTGAGCGACTTTTTTCTTTGTTTTCGCAGATGAAAAAAGTCCTCGAAGGGAAACATTTTGTCTTGTGGAAAAGATGAAACACAAAATGGCAGAAGCATTAAAAGGCATCAAAAACTGTTTTGAGCAGTGGAAAAAAAGCGCCTCAATAGGTGTATTGCATCAGAGAGTACTCTGAAGGTGGCTGAAATTTAAACATGTAAGAATAGACAATTTTTTTTTTTTTTTGAGTTGGAGTCTCACTCTATCACCCAGACTGGCGTACAGTGGCCACTCCCGGCCACCATAGCCTCGACCTGTTGGGCTCCAGCGATCCTTCTGCTCAGCCTTCCAAGTAGCTGGAACTAAAGGAGTGCGCTACCACGCCCGGCCAATTTTTTTTATTTATTGTAGCGATGAGGTCTCACCAAGTTGCCCAGGTGGGTCTCGAACCTACGGGCTCAGGCAATCCACTCACCTCAGCCTCCCAAAGTGCAGGATTACAGGCTGAGCCACCAAGCCCGGTTGGACAATTTTTTTGTTTGCTTGTTTGTTTTGAGTTGGAGTCTCACTCCATCACCCAGACTGGAGTGCAGTGGCACGCCCCCGGTCCACCGCAGCCTTGACCTGCTGGGCTCTGCGATCCTTCTGCCTCAGCCTTCCAAGTAGCTGGAACTACAGGTGTGCACTATCACACCCGGCTAATTTTTGATTTATTGTAGAGATAAGGTCTCACCAAGTTACCCGGGTGGGTCTAAGTAAATTCTGTTTCTTTGGGGTCCCCCCCATATATCCTCAGTCTGTTTCACCTGCATTACTGGTAAGTTTCCCTTTACTCCACTGATTAAAAACCTGAGAGAGCTGTAGTACGCTATACTAAATGGACTCGGCTTTGATTTGATGCAGCACACACAGTCCAGGCCACAGGATTTTCCACTCTCCCCACCCCCAAGTGGGGGCCTGGGGTAGGTGCTGAGCCAAGGCTAGTCAGACCACAGTGATCGTATCCAGTCCACAGCACCTTCCATTTTATTGTTTTATTTACAAACAGAGTGAAGTCAACTGGGAAAGTCAGGGGTTGGAGTCAGTCTGGGCCATCCAAATGTGGAGTGGTTCCTGGGTCAAGCTGCAGCGTGAAGGCCACTTCCTCTATCCTTTTCCTGCCCCTCAGTAATGGCCCCTTGATCCCTCAGGCCAGCCTCACTTGCTGCACCTGAGCCCTTTTATGAGGGCATATGGATCCTGGGTGAACGGGGTGGTACGAGGGCTGATTTCCCCTCAGTTTGTGTAAACCTGAGTTCCGATCACACGCATGATTTCCTTCTGGATCTTGGGGTCCTGAGTATTAATGTTGGCATCGCCCACCTGACCATCCTCATATCTGCCAAAGATAGGACAAGTGTGAGCACAAGAGGGAAAACTCCACCAAACTAACATCAGTCAGCAGAACTATACTTCAAGGTGTGGTCATTCCATCCTAGAGGTCAAACCCTTTCTTGCTACTCTGCAGAGAGGAAGAGGTTCAGCTTTTCTGGCTTCCTCTAGACAGACCTCCATAATCTATACACATTCCCATCATTCAGTGGGAAAGCCCCAGCATTAGCTGCACTCAGATGGCCAGGGACATGTCTCAGACAGCAGAAGCAGACTTTCCTAAGGAGCCACACCCCCACCCTCACTCCTTAAATAACCCCAGGGTCCTTCCTAGACTTACACAAAGAAGAACCGTGTGCAGACGTGGTCGGATACAGGGCACACCCAGATGTTCCCATGCTTCTGGAGGTCCTTAGATGTAATCACTGGGAGGGAGGGGACCAGGAGTCACAGATGCAAAACAAAGAGTTCAGGCAGAGGAGGAAAGCTATGATACTTCAACATCACCCCTGGCCAGATCATGTGTCAAAGTTGCATAAAAAATAAAGATTGGGGACCCAGAACAACAGGACATGGGTGAGGCACGTACCTTCACAAAGTGCTATACAGTTGAGATTCCGACTCTGCAGGAACCTTGACTGAATGGATCGGGTCTGGAAGAGAAGGAGGCGGGGAGAACAGAGCCAGGCAGACAGTTATGGCCTTCCCTAGAGAAGCTAGTCAGCTGGTGAGGATCAGGGACATCCTGGGCTCCCAGCAACCCCCAATTTTGCTTTCCCATACTCAGTCTGGATGGGGTCACAGTTTCTATCTTTACATTTTCATATAAACTCAGTCTCTGCCTCATATGACTGAGGCCATATACGACTCCAGGTCATATACGACTGAGGCCATATACGACTTCTGGTCAGAACATATTTGATTCCTTTAAATGATCTTCATGTGATCCCTACCCCCAGCTGTTTCCCCACCTGCCTCTGCAAACTAAATTAGCCCCAGGGGAAGGTCCTGATTCATTAGAGCAACTAATACCTGGGGGATGGTATTCATCCTGTTATATCTCTGGACCAGCTCATCCTTGGAGGGCATCCTGTGCTGTCCTTTTCCCATTCCTGTCACAGAACAACAAACCCAATTCACTCATCCATTTCTCAACCAAGTATTTACTGAAGTGCCTACTGTGTGCCAGCACTGAGTTGGACACTTGGTAAAACAGTGGAGAATAAAACTAACAAGATCTTTGCCCCCACAGAATTTAGTCTGCTGGAAATTACAGGCAAGGAACAAGTAGTTACACACAGTATGATAAGGGTTGTGATGGGAAGATCATAAAACATTGTGTAAGCCAGAGGGAACTAGCTCAGCCAAGGGGTGAAGAAGGCATCCTGGTGGCCGCTAGACTGTAAACTACAGGATTAGGAAGAGTTAATTACATGAAGAGGGGAGTGTTCTGGACAGAAGTCATAGGATGTGGCAGACCTGGCAGAGAGAGAAGGTAGTATGCCTCCATTTGTATAGAGACCAGTCAATGGCAGAGCAGTGGTGAGACGCGATGTGGAAGAGGTGAGCAGAGGTCAAATCAAGCAGGCCTGAAGGCCGAATTAAGGCAACTGGAGTTTATCCTTGGAACAGCAGAGAACCACTGAAGGGTTCTAAGATAGGGGAGGAACAGTGAACTAAGCAGGAATGAGGAACCAGGAGAGTGGGACAACATCACCTCAGTATCAAGTGTCAGGCTGAGTGAGATGAGCAGAGAAGAAACCAGCAGAAGAAACCAGTCTCCAAGTTACATCAAAAACCCAACCAGTCATTCAAGAGAACAGGAGAAAGCATGGTGGTTAAGGGACAAATGACTTTCCACAGGTTATCACAATGGCAACTACTGTGAAGAATTCTACGTCCCTCAAGTCTTCCCAAACGTGCGAATGAAGTACCAGTCCCCTCTAGCTTCCACAGATCTAAATCCATAAACCCTCTGCCATCCATCCCCCATGGAATAACCAGTCCTGTTTATACCATTATACTCAGCCTGAACTTTCCTTACTTTGATGTGAACAGTGCTTGTGTGTCCTTCCTCCCAATTCTGTTTGACTTGAGGACAGGATTACAGTCTGTACTCAGCTTTATCACAGGCCCAGTTTTACCATAGCTAGGGACATGAGTGTGTGTGTGTGTGTATGAAAGAGGGAGACAGATGGAGGTGGAGATGATAGCATTATAGGCCACAGCACTCTCACCACTCTACACTGGAACTTTCTATTATTGTCAACTCCACTGTGCTTCAATTCTTGGTTTTGTGATAGCCACCGTATAAAGGTAGAGCAATAACTGTCAAATTGGCATTCCTTACTGCTCAGGCTGTTATCATGCACTTACACTGAAATCTCATGACAGATTTGGGGATGAACACAGAGCCTCAAGGTTTGAACTGCCTATATTTTTCTCATACAGGACAGACACCCTCTGTTTCCACCTTAATTATTAGCTCAACTAGGTTCAGCTCTCCATTTAAACATCATGACTTATCACTTGGGTGTATCCGTGACAAGGCTCCAAGTGAAATTCCCATTCAGATTCTACTTCAGAGGAGGTAGACAAGAGGATAAGAAAGAACTATCTATTGCACTGTCTTTTCCACACTGACCCAATGATCTTCTGTTTCCTGAGACCAGACCTGGAGACCAAGGTGGACAGATTAATCCCCAGATGCTCGTGTCCTGAGTATGCACTTATCAGAAATCCCTAAACAGTACTAACAAACAGAAGCCATTAACTATCCCTTTTCTCACTGTCCCTCGTTTCAACCTGCACACTACAGCCAAGTCACTGGAGGCTCCACTAAGTATATGAATGTCATGTGCACTAGCCCCCACCCTGAGGAATAAAAAACAGAAAATCAAAGCATAACGGGAAAAAAAAAATACAAGACAGCTGGTCAAATGCTCCAGTAATCACAGTAAGTGGACAGACATGTGTGCACATCCCCCCACCTGCCATTACAGAGATTCTCAGGTATCTACAAATATACGAGACCCTCAGAGACCCAGTCATTCAAGCAAAGTCTGCCTTGTCAGTCTAGTACAGTGGCAAGAACACTGGACTAGAAGTCAGAAGACCTAGATTCCAGTCCTAGCTCTGCTCCTCACAGCTGTGTGATCATGAGAAAGTCATTTAACTTTCCTGTGTATCAGCCTTCTTATCTGTAAGGTAGTACATAACTGGACTAGATGAGCTCTAACTCCAGTAGCAAAATCCTATGGAATTTTATGTGTAGTCAATCACCCTTTGAGAGAGGGAGAGGAATGGTGACTATGTTTTTATATAATCAGTGAAGTGATGCAAAAAGACAAGAATAGAGACTCCTGGCTCCATTTGGAAACCAAGGTATTCAGGCACTTGGTAGTTACAAAAAAAAAAGGCTGGTGGGAGAAGAGGGAAAGAAAAGGAAGGAATGAGGGAAAACAGAAAGGAGGAATCGTGTGGGCATCAAGATTCCGGAGCATCTTACTAAGTAATAGGAGCTTAATCAGAGGGATGTTTAAGCTGGGACAAAAAGGAAAACCAAAGAATCCAGGCAAAGAAACCAAAGAGACTACCCCAACCCCACCCCCACTTTCAACCCCAGGCACACAGTAAGATTCATACACACATTCAATAAACATTTATTGGGCACCCACCCTGTGTGACTTGATCATAACTTTTGTTTCATGACACATTATCTTTTTTTTTTTTTTTTTTTGAGTTGGAGTCTCACTCTGTCGCCCAGACTGGAGTGCAGTGGCCGCTCCCGGCCACTGCAACCCCGACCTGCTGGGCTCCGGCGATCCTTCTGCCTCAGCCTTCCAAGTAGCCAGAATTACAGGCATGCGCTTCCACACCCGGCTGATTTTTTGATTTATTGTAGAGATGAGGTCTCGCTGCCCAGGCGGGTCTCGAACCCGCGGGCTCAGGCAATCCACTCACCTCAGCCTCCCAAAGGCGCGGGATTACAGGCTGAGCCACAGAGCCCGGCTCACATTATCATTTTTAACAGGACAACGAATACCTTGAGACTCAGCCCAAGAACTAAATCCAAGAACGAAAGCGTTACCAGTGACTTCTATCTAACAATCTGGCTCCCTTTGGGAGGTAACCACTTACTTCTCAAATAAGTTGAGAGGAAGCTTATTATTCCTTTGCTTTTTTCGCCTTTTCTTTAGTTTTATCAAGTACACACACACATATATGCCTAAATAATGTTTCAGTTTAGTTACCTTTGAAAAATATAAAAAGACATCATACAGGATACAGTTCTTTGGAACTTTTTTTTTTTTTTTTTAATTGTAGAGATGAGGTCTCGGCAAGTTGCCCAGGTGGGTCTCGAACCTGCGGGCTCAGGCAATTCACTCACCTCGGCCTCCCAAAGCGTGGGATTACAGGCTAAGCCACCGAGCCCGCCAAGGGACTTGCTTTTTTTTAAACTGAAAATATTACTAAGATGTTTCTGTATTGTTGCCTACCGGTAATATTTGTTCATTTTCATGCTGAATAATAATATGTTGTGAAACTATATCAAAATGTATTTAGCAATTATCCTGATGATGAGCATTTGAGATGACTCCAAGATCTGTTGCTGCAAACAGTCCTGCTTTGAACATTCCTGTACAAATCTCTGGGTGCGTATCTACAGGAATGAAAATGCTGGGTCACAGGGTTAAGCTGCTTAGGTGTATGAAATAACACTAATTTAGATCACCATAGGCAATAAAAGTGATGCTGTTCATCCATAACTTTTGGTACAAACAGAAGTATTATCAGATGTCTTAATTTTTGCCAATTCAAATGTGTACTAAATGGTCACTGGTCTTAATGTTACTTCCCTACAAATAAAGGTTTAACAGTTTGTAGTTTTGTTTTTTTTTTGGACATTTCTTCAGTGAAATGCCTATCCATGTCATTTGCCTGTGTTTCTTTTAGGTTGTCTTTTTTTTTTTTAATGATTTGTAAGAATTTTAAAAATTCTTTTTTTTTTTTTTTTTTTTTGAGTTGGAGTCTCAATCTGTCACACAGGCGGGACTGCAGTGGCACGGTCATGGCCACCACAGCCTTGACCTGCTGGGCTCAGGTGATCTTTCTGTCTCAGCCTTTCAAGTAGCAGGAAATATAGGCATGCACCACCACACCTGGCTAATTTTTTGGTTTATTGTAGAGATGAGGTCTCACCAAGTTTCCCAGGCTGGTCTTGAACCCATGGGCTCAGACAATCTTCTCACCTCAGCCTCCCAAAGTACTGGGATTATAGGCATGAGTCACTGTGCCTGACTTCTTTTTCTTTTTTTTTTTTTGAGTTGGGATCTCATTGTACCGTAGCCCAGGCTACAGTGCAGTGACATGATCACGGCCCACTGCAGTCTTGAACTCCCGAGCTCAAGTAATCCTCCCTCCTCAGCCTCCTGAATAGGTGGGACTACAGGTGTGCACCACCACACCCAGCTAATTTTTTAATTTTTTTTTTTTTGAGCTGGGGTGCAGTGGCACATTCACGGCTACCACAGCCTCGACCTGCTGGGCTCATCCCATCCACCTCAGTCTCCTGAGTAGCTGGAACTACAGGTGCATGCCACCACACCTGACTAATATTTCTGACTTATTGTAGGCAGAGATGAGGTCTATGTTGCCCAAACTGACCTCAAACTCCTGAGCTCAGGTGATTCTCTTGCCTCAGCCTTCCAAAGTGCTGGGATAAAAGATGTGAGCCACAGCACCTGGCCCCCTTTTTCTTCTTAATCAATCTAACCAAGGTTTATCTGCTTTGCTAGTTCTTTAAAAGAATTAACCTTTTGGCTTTTTTGGACCTATCCATTATACTTATTTTAATTTAATTTATTTCAGTTCTTATCTATATTATCTCCTTTCTTCTACTTTGTTTGGCTTACTCTGCTCCTTTGTTTTTGTTTTGTTTATTGTTTTGTCTTTTTAGTTCTTTGGTTGTGACACTAGATTTTCTTATCTTTGTAACAGTTAAATTATTGCAGAATACTAAATAACAAAGTAGAAAGAATCCAGTACAAGACTGGGCACAGTGGCTCACATCCCCAATCTCAGCATTTTGAGAGGCCAAGGCAGGAGAACTGCTGGAGCCCAGGAATTCAAGTTCAATCCAGGCAACATAGCAACACCTTGTCTCTACAAAAAAATAAAAAACTTAGTCAGGCATGGTGGCGCGTGCCTGTAATCCCAGCTACTCAGGAGGCTGAGGTGGAAGGATCACCTGAGCCCAGGAGGTCGAAGCTGCTATAGGCTGTGCTTATCCAGACCTCTGTCCCTCCATCTACCTTTTCCTTCATTCAAATGACCAGGTGACAGAGTAAGACTCTGACTTAAAAAAAAAAAAAACAGCACCCAAGAATCCAGCACAATCCTCTTCGTGTGGTAAACATGCAACTACATGATGCCTATACCTTATACAGAGATTACATTAAGCAAGAACAAAAGCAGAATGAAAAGGAACTAAAACAAGAAGCAGACAGAGAGAGCTCTAAGTCAGTTTCCTTTTCTGAGCTAGATTCTTCCCGATTAGAATCTAGATCCCGTACATGTTTTAGAATAAAATGCTTCTCCTGCATTTAATGTAATCAATATAACAGTATAAGGTTATAGACAGTTTAAGTTTTATTTTTCATTTTTATTTACTCTTTTTTTTGAGTCAGGGTCTTGCTCTATAACCGAGACTGGAAAGCCATGGCATGATCATGGCTTACCACAACCTCGACTTCCCAGGCTCAGGTGATCCTTCTGTCTCAGACTCCTGAGTAGCTGGGACTACAAGCCACCATGCCCGGTTAGTTTTTTTATTATTTGTAGAGACAAGGTCTGGCTATGTTGCCCAGATTGGTCTCAAATTCCTGGTCTCAAGCAATTCTCCTGCCTCGGCGTCCCAAAGTACTGGGATTACAGGTGTGAGCCACTGCACCCGTCCATACAATTTAAATTTTAAAAGATGGTTGACAAAAAACAACATCTCCAGAAATATAAACCAACAGAACTCAAGCTTTCAGATGTATTCACACATAAACTCACATGCATACATGTACACAAACACAATCTATATTTGCCAATACCACAAAATGTGGTCTTGTTATCTCTCAGCTATTCCTCAACCCATTTCTAGGATCAAGCTCTTACAATGAATAAAACCACCATTTCAGAGAATTAAAAACCATCATTTAAAAAAATAACTAACCTCACATTGTGAAGAATCTGAATTTTTAATGAGAAAATGTAGAGAGACAGACTATGTATCCATGACTGGGGATAGAGCTGACATAGACCAAGTATCCATGACGAGAGAGGAAGAGACAGCACAGATCATGTGTTCACAAACGGATGCAATGTCAATAGGTGGCCAAAGAATGATTCTTACCTGAGTATCCAAAGGAAATACTGGAGATGGGGCTCAGGTAGATGCCTTTGCCATAGGCTGCTCCATGCAGCTTGCAGGGAAACACCAGGATGAGCAATATGAGCCTGGGCCCTCCTGTGACTATATCAGGCAGCCACAAGGCTTATCCAGACCTCTGTCCCTCCATCTACCTTCTCCTTCATTCAAATGACTCTAGGTATCTACTCTTGAAAAGGTGATTGGCTGAAAAGTGAATGCAGGTTGACCTGCTTGCCTATGAGATTCTATGCCTTGGAGAGCAGGGAGTGGCAGAGCTACTAAGTCAGTCTCTCGGCGTCCTCGTTCCTGTCCCCAGGACTTGGTATATAGGCAGACTCCAAAAAAGAGGAACTACAGAGGAGGCAAGCCAGAAGGAGGGAAAAGACCCATTCCCTGGAGTCTTTTGGGACAAAGAACCAAGTCTCCTGTATCAACTCTATGAGTGAACAGCCACATACATTGAAAAGCTTAATTAGGTAAATTAATCACAGTAGCTGCAATTAGCAATTCCCTATTTCTTCCTACAGGTACATTCCCATTCCCAAAACCACCAAAAATCACAGTCTGAGGTCAAATATACAACAGTCACATTCATTCCATGCATCCGGTTCCAAGCTCCTCTCTAGGGAAGTCCCCAAGAAATGCTAGGCCTGAGGACGCTGAGGCAAAAACAGCAGCGATCTCTAGAGCAGCCTTCCCCAAAACTGTGTGGGGCGGGGGGGGGAGGGAAGAAAGGGGAAAGGCGTACAGCCTCACCTGCAGTTTGGTGTAGGATGCATTGACCAGTCCATTGCGCAGGATTGAATGCCAGTTCTCAATGTGGGACCCACTGTAAGGCAGGGTAGAATACATGTCTCCTCACAGTGTGAGGTTCCCAGGAGCACTTCTAAGACTGCCATTCCCACCCATTCTCACCCACACAGGACATGAAGATGGACAGAGACACCTGGTGATGGACACACACATGGACATCATCACAGGCACACCATCTGTGTGTGTGTGGTTAAACCCTAGACCTTTATTTTCAGTCTCATTCTCTCTTTGTGCTTCAGTTGATCCCATCCTAAATCCTCAACTGCAGGTTCAGTATTTTCATTTGCCTAGTCTCCTGATATTTCAAATTCAACAAATTCATCTCAATCTCAATAAGCTTATCACTGATATCAAATGTGGCTTTTAGTTCTGACTTCAAGTTCTGGTTTAAGCAAAGGATACTACCACTTCTTACAAGTTACCTTTAATGCCTCTCTTTCTTTTTTCTTTCAGCTCCCACAATTGGGCATAAATGTGGGATTTTCTCTCAAAGTAGTTTTCAGATCTATCTCCTCTAATCTGTTCCTTTAACCACATCTTTTTACATGTGCCATTACTCTTCAACTACATCATACAGACCATGTCATCTGAACCATTTCTGTCCTCTACAGCACCTACCATATAACATCCAATAAACATCTGCTGACTGGGTGATGGATGCAGGTAACACAAAATCATATACCTTCCCACCCCTCCCCCCACTGCCAGTCCCCAGCCTCCTCACTGGAAGGCAAAGGTGCTGCCGTAGAGCTTCTTGGCGGTCCGGAACCGAGCCTCCTTGGCAGGAGGGCTGCTCAGCAGGAGGAACTGGTGTGAGGTGTGCATGAACTTCAGCTGCTGCCCACGGTGGGGGTGGGATCAGGAAAACAGAGCAGAAATCGAGATCAGGGAGGGAAGGGTTGGGGACAGGGAAGAAAACCAAGCTTGCACTGACTCCACACAAGGGAAACACATGAAGGCCCACAGGTTACGTTGATGGACAGAGCCAACTAGGCAGATCTAGGACAATATGGCTAGCTGGCTTACAGCCCCTCCCTGCCCCTCACCAGAAATGTAAGGCATTTAGAGAAAGAATGATCACTTACCCTGCTGAGAGGTAGTTTGACAATGTGTGACCTGTTGCTGGAGATGATCCTGGGAAGAAACAGAGAAAAAACAAGATAGAATAATCACTTGATGAGGCTATCCCAAACAAGCAGCCTTCCTCTGACCTTGGGAGAACAAGCAAGGATTCCTGGGCTGTCTGAATTGTTGAAAATGTCCAGGTCGCTATCTGGATAATCCCTGTGGATGAAAATATTTATGTGTAAAAATGTAAGAAGGAAGCTACTGACCAGAGATCAGCTAGTTACCGGGGAGTTAAAACAGTGCAAGAAAGAAAGGGATGGGAGGTAGACTGCTACAACTAGGGAGAGAAAAGGATAGAATGAAAACAACACAAGAGGTCATCCACAAGGAATAAATACACAGAAAGGAGAAGTCTCATTAGGATGGTGACAACTTATACCTGGGACTTAGACTCAAAACTGGGAATAGAAGCCTGAAGGCCAGAGGGGAAGGGGGTTTACAACACAAAGGGTACCTGGTCCTATACCAGAGGATTGAGGGCCAGATGGGGGCCCAAACTTCTCCTGCACACAGTACTTGTATAGTTAATCCTTACTTGTACTCCACATCTCTACAATAACATAAATAAAATAAGAAGCCTGAAGGCTTTCAGGGATGGGGAGGAGAGGAGAGAAAGTTACTGCCTAGTCTGGAGAAAGAAACAGAAGGAAATAGAATGACCTTCCTGAGGAGTCAGGAACAGACTGGGCAGTATATAGGCTGAACTCAGAGGGCAGGAGAAAACAAAAAGGCATAAAGCACTGTAGGTTCAGTGAGAGAACACTCTCTCCTGCAGTTGTCACAGTCAGTCTGATTTTTGTGCCTTATCCATGTACTTGTAAAGCCATTGCACTGATGTCAAAGGCTGACTGGGAAGAGGAAGGCATGCTAGAAGAGGAAAGCAATGTCAGAAAAACAAGAGAGATCATGGTCAGGGAGGGAGCACAGTCGGGAACAGGCAAAGTCTTCGTTAGGAGAAGGGAATACCAAGAGGGTCTCAAGGTCTAGACATCCACCATCAACAGGGAAGGCCTGAGAGGAAGAGGGGCTGGTAGGGGGAGACAGAGCTCTCTGGATGCAGGAAACTTGCTTGAAATGAACACTGTTAATGCCTACATGCAAGAGATACTCAGAACCTACTGGTGACTACAGTTAATAACAATGACTGTATTTTTTGAAAATCGTTGAAAGAATAGATTTTAAATATTTTCACTACATATTTCTCATGTATGTGAGATTATATATGTTAATCAGCTCTACTGAGCTACTTCACAATGTACACATTTCGAAACATCATATTGTACATAGTAAACATAATTTTTGTTAATATAAAAAATAAGTGAAGAAGATAAACAAACCCAGTGGGAAACATGGACACCTAAAGAGAACTTGAGAAATACTTTCAGAATTTGTGGGCCCCTGGTAGGATCTGAGTTCTTGTCAAGGCAAGGAGTTCAATAGCATACCAAGAAAAAGCAGTCATACTGCCTGTGACCTTGGGAAGGAGGCTGAAACCGCCTCTATAAGAAAGTGTAGGCTCTATGCCTGATGCTTCTCTCCCTCCCTGTGCCCCGGGCAGGATGAGCCATTCTGTTCATACCACTGCAGGAGAGGATGGGCCAGGGGATCCAACTTGTCCATTTGCTTCTTGATTTCCAGGTATGAGCCCTGTAAGACAATGGCCATGAGGTTATCTTCCAGGAGAGAGGGGAGCCCTCCCA
The DNA here is from genome assembly GCA_027257055.1 of Cephalopachus bancanus. Classification (NCBI taxonomy): domain Eukaryota; kingdom Metazoa; phylum Chordata; class Mammalia; order Primates; family Tarsiidae; genus Cephalopachus; species Cephalopachus bancanus. The sequence goes on along the minus strand of JAPVLO010000288.1, from coordinate 128,837 downwards.
CTTTCCACAAGCTGACTATCAGGGCCCAGGGCAGGGCAGGCACCAAAGGCCACACGGAGGAAAGAGGAGATGGGATCCCCCCCTCAAGGAGCCCAAATCGGGTTGGGAAGACTCATAAATAAATGAAAATGAACAAAGATGCTCACAAAACAACATGCAGGTGGGTCTCCCTCATTTTATGCAATTCCTACAGCCCTAAAAAGTTGACTGTAAATCAAAAAACAAATAAAATCAATGTCCCAGAATGATAAGGCTAAGGAATCCTGTGGTATATTTTTACACAAAGCAGAGTCCTTCTGACAAGTAAATCATCCCTCCTAGGTGGATCTGATGTGTTCATCTGAACTGTGATTTATAGGATTTGCTGAGAAGAGGCCCACCTGTGAATGTGAGCACAAATGAATGTCTATTCATGCAGAATTGCAGACGAGGGGTGGGGAAGTCTGGTGAGGGACAGCCTTGAGTCAAAGGATGGTCTCTGCTCCATGTGGCTGCCCCACCCCTAGAAGGACAAAAGATGTAGGCCCCTGGGTCTAGTTTCTTACCCCCAAGCCCCCCTCCTCACCCTTCCAACCCTGGACAGAGGCCTTTCCCTCACTTCTCTAATTTCCTAAGAGTTATGGGAAAACATTAAATATGAACAACTCATAACAGAATTAGCAGTAAAGGTTGAGACATTAAGAGTGAAGAGAATAAAGAGGAATAACAGGGCTAACAAAACAGAGCACAAGAACTGGGAAGGTAAGAGAGGGAAGACTACAAAAATTACAGTGAGGAATCTGAGTGGCTTCCCTACATCTTCACCCCACTCCCACAAAATACAAACAGAATAGGACACTTGGCCAGGCAGGCAGAGGAGGGGACAGACAGAAGGCAGAGTACCTGGGTCATCTCCCGAATGGACATCACGCTATCCAGAGCTTTCTGAAGCCGCTCATAATTCTTCTTCTGTGGAGAACCAATGGGAAGAGAAGAGCCAGATGAAGAAAAGTGGAGAGCAAGATGTGACGAAAAGGAGAGCTAGATATACAAAATGAGTCCAGGGCCAAGGAAACAGAGTGGCATGCCATGGAAAGCACACAGACAGTTGTAACATCAGACAGTTCTGGAGTCACATGCCAGTTTTCCTTTGCCAGCAGTGTGTAACAGGACAAGTTACCCTGACCTTTTGGCACCTTCGCAGCCCTATTTACAAATTAAGATACCAATTCCTACCATCTCACAGAGATGTTCTGAGGATTAAATAACACATAAAGAACTTAGTATAGTGCCTGATATGTAGTAATGACAGCAATAGTGAGATACTATGCTAAGTACTTGTGATGGTTAATGTTATGTGTCAACTTGACTAGGCTATGGGATGCCCAGACATTTGTCAACTCTTATTTCTGGCTGTGTCTGTGAGGATATTTCTGGTTGAGATTTGAGTCAGTAGACTGAATAAAAGAGACTGTCCTCCCTAATGTGGAAGGGCCTCATCCAATCAACTGAGGACCTGAATAGAACAAAAGCCCCCCCTCTTCAAATAACAAAGAAGGCACTCCTCCTGCCTGACTGTTGAGCTGGATTATCAGCCTTTTCCTGCTTTTGGATTCTTGAGCCTGCAGGTTTTTGGCCTGGAACTTATACCACTGACTCTCCTGGGCTTCAGGCCTCTGGTCCAGGACTGGAACTTACCACGGGCTCGCCTGGGTCTGCAGCTTGCCAACTGTGGATGTTGAGACTTCTCAGCCTCCACAATCACACAGGTAATTCCTTATAATAAGCCTCTTTCTGTCACTCCCTCTCTATACATATCTTCTATTGGTTCTGCTTCTCTGAAGAATCCTAATAAATGAGTTCACATATATCATCTCTCATTTGTATAACAGTCTGCAAAATAAATATTACCCCTTTTTTACAGCTGAGGTAGCAGAACCTCAAATGGAATCCAGGTCTGTCTGGCTCCAAAACCTATATTCTTCCTTATCACTGTATAACAAATATTAATTCTTCTCCCTTTCCTGTGACAAACTCAGTTGTTTATTCACTGAAAGAGCTAAATCCTAGAGTTCAAGAGTTCTGTCCCTTATTCCAAGCTCTGTGTACACTGAAATGACAGTCCAGTCGCCCACTATCTCTTACCATTTCTGCTCCTTAGCAGTGACTTTCTCCCCGAGTAACTTATACCTTAGGATTAAAGGCCAGGGTCTTGGGATCAGTGGGGTCCACCACAGAGGGATAAGGCTCAAAGATGATGCTCTTTCTAGGGGACTCCAAAGCTGCCCTACACATGGCTACCAGCAGATCCACCACCTGTGGGGACAGGAGAAAAAGGGGGATCAATGATTTCCCAGCACTGGGCACCACACAGTATCCAGCATTTCTCCCTGTTCATCTTGTAAAAAGCAAATATGTTTATGGATTCTAAATTAGAAAATACAAGCTCATAAGAATGCAAGTCATACTGAAATGACTAAAAAGAGATAAAAATCATCCCCTTACCCCCAAACAAATCTCACTGCTTACAGGCAACTACTGATAAGTCTGATATGTACCTTTCTAGATATTTTTTCCTAAGGAAAGAGTTATTTGCTTACATAGGCAATTTTCCAACACATACTGTTGTATTTGCTTTATTTATTTATTTACTGATTTATTTATTTTTAGGGAAAGGGTCTTGCTCTGTCGCCCAGGTTGAGTGCAGTGGGATGATTATAGCTCACCACAGCCCTGACCTCCTGGGCTCAAGTGATCCTTCCACTTCAGCCTCCAAATAGCTGGGACTATAGGCATGCACCACCATGCCTAATTATTTTTTATTTTTGGTAGAGACAGGGTCTTGCAATGCTGTCTAGGCTGTGTATTGCTTTTTTGTATAACTATATTACAATTTTCCATCCATAAATAATAGCTATATAGTATTTCCATTGTAAGGAAATAATTTAACTGGAATCCCTACAGATGGGGTTGTATCCATTTTTTATCTTACAAATGATACTACAGTGACTATTCTTACTCTGAAAGCATTTTTGGAGGTTGATTCCAAAGGGTGAAATTGCTGGATTCCACTGACTTTCTTTTTTTTTGAGTTGGAGTCTCACTCTGTTGCCCAGGCTGGAGTGCAGTGGCACGCTCCCAGCCACCACAGTCTCGACCTGCTGGGCTCCAGCGATCCTTCTGCCTCAGTCTTCCAAGTAGCCAGATCTACAGGTGCATGCTACCACGCCTGGCTAGTTTTTGCTTTATTGTAGAGACAAGGTCTCACCAAGTTGCCTGGGTGGGTCTCAAACCCATGGGCTCAGGCAATCCACTCGCCTCAGTCTCCCAAAGTGCTGGGATTACAGACTGAGCCACCGAGCCCGGCCTACACTGACTTTCTTAAGCCCAGTTCCCAGCCACTTTCCCCTCTTCCATACCTCTGCTCCAGTAGCCACCTCCTCTGCAGCTCCAGACATGACCCCAAGTGTGTAGAAGGAGAAGACACACAGCTCACGCGTGCAGACAGCTGGCTGAATGGACAGTAAACAGAAGGCTATGGGATGAGTGTGCAAGAAGGAAGTGCAGGGAGAGCAGGAAAGCCCTGACCTCAGACCACTCTAGGACAAAGCAGGAATCAGGAGAAAACCATCAATAGTCTTAATTAAAAGCCTTCTTGATGAGTTTGAGTTTTAATACTGTCTCCTCTACAAAGCCTTCCCTCATCTTCCTAGATGGTCAGATGCTCAGAAGAGACTGAGTTTTCACAACAATGCTCATCTCTTCTACATGCATAACATACAAAAGCAATTATTCCTAGAATCTAGGGAAGTATGGACAGAATTCTGCCTTTACCAGAGACCCTGGAAGAAAGGCCTAAAGGAGAGATGAAGAGTGAAGGGGACTTGGCCAAGGAAGAGGGTCACAGAGCAGGGACCTCTACCTTGAGCATGGACCCATTCTGGAAGACATGCTGCTCATCACACACCACACAGTACTCATTCAGAGTTGGAATCCTCTGCTCTGCATACTTCATGATCTGGAGAGAGAACAGATTCTAAGCCTCTGGGGAAGGACAGGCACAGACAGATATGGGAAATAATTTGAGCTTTTTTTCTAGCTACCTTCCCAGCCTTGTGCCTAACTAAGGTAGGATCTATTGGGCTTAGTTAAAGCAATGCTCTGACGGCAGAGCTAAGGCTGTATAGTATAGTAAAACTAAGACCAGTCATGAACTTTGACTTAGGTTAACATCTCATCTCGAAGACTTAATACCATATATAACTTTGGGCAAGTCAATATGAGCCTTGGTTTCTTCATGTATAAAGTAGAACATTATTCACCTCTTTGGGTATTACAAGAAATGAGATTGTTTCCATGAAAGTATTTTATAAACATAAAACAGGTTCTAATCAAACTATTAACAGTAGCTGTGGTAGTTACCAGCTGTCCATTTAGGACAGGAGAGTTTCAGTCTGTAATAAGTTGGCAGAAGGTCCTGAAAAGCCATTTCAACTGCCTAGAATAAGCCAGTTCACTGGTCACAACAGACACAACTCTGAGTTGGGAAGATGGCACAAATCCAGAGCTCATGCAGCAATATCCTAAAGTTTGTTGTTTTTTTGTTTTTGTTTTCACTCTGCCACCCAGGTTGCAGTACAGCTACATGATCCTGGCTCACTTGCAGCCTCAACCTCCTGGGCTCCAGTGATCCTCCTGCCTCAGCCTCCCGAGTAGCTAGGACTACAGTCACCCACCACTAGGCCCAGCTAATTTTTAAATATTTTGTAGAGATGAAGTCTTGTTATGTTGCCCAGGCTGGTCTTGAACTCCTGGGCTCAAGTAATTCTCCTGTCTTGGCTTCCCAGGGTACTGGGATTATAGGTGTGAGTCACTACATCTGGCCCTAAAGTGCTTTTTTTGATATCTATCTTATAGCTTTTGTGTATAAGTCAGGTTGTTTCCATTTCACATGCCTTTGGGCTGGTAATGGGACATGCAAGGAGTTTTACTCATTCATTTAATGCAGATTTGTTGAATGCCTATTATGTACCCAGCTCTATGAAAGGTCTCCTTGACTATGCAATAATATAAAAGACTGTCCTCTCAGATACCTGAACTCCAATTGAGGAAACATATTGTATATGGCACATAGGTGTATGTGTCGTATGAAACAAAAAAGATCATAGGAGTGCAGTGAGGGGAGAGATCACTTCAGTTCATGAGTGGGAATAATGGTGATTTTATAGAAAAGGTGGCATCTGAGCCTTGATGGCAACAGGTAGACACGGGGAGGAAAGCGGTAGAGGGAATGACCTGAACAAAAGCACAGAGATGCAAGAAGTGGAAGCATGTCCAGGGAGTAAAGAAATTTTAATTTAAAAAGAAGCAAGTGACCAGCATGGCTGAGCAGTGAAAGAGGTCTGTAAGTAAAAATGAAGACCCCTGAGCAAGGGACACTGGGAATCATAGGAAAATGAGTATCAATCCCTTTCTCATCTTGACACCCACACACTTAAAATGCACAGTGCTTCATGTGGCAGTTGATCATATTCGCCTGTGTCTCTTCCCAGGAGTGCTGTAAGCTCCCTGAGGCTGGGAATCAGGCCTTCTTTCCTCCTAACCACTCAACGCTTAGTACAACTCTGGGAGAAAAGCAACTCCGAAAATATTTGACTGAGGAGCTGGGAGATGTTAAGGGACCAGATGGGTCAGACAAGAGGGAGAGGCTTAGGAATGACACTTTGGACTTGATTACCTGGACGAGGAATCCATACTCCAGAGTGGGGATGTTCTTACAGTGACCACTGACCTGTTGAGAGTAAAAATACAGACCCCCATGAGCCTCCTAAGAAGCTGGGGCCTAGACAGACCTCACTCACTCATCCTTTATGTAAAACACAGTACCTAGCTCATGGTATATAACTGATGCATACTGATCTTTCTTCCTTTCATATAAATCTATGCTGATCTTTCTTTCTTTCACTTCAGATTCTCCTAAAGTAGCTAAGCCCTAGTTCAGATGGGCCTAAGTAATCCCAAAGCTGGAGAGGAGGCCTTCAGACTTTTTGCCAAAGTTTCTGGAAAAGGGCTCACCTGTCCTTAACCCTCTTCAAAGCAGGCAGATAAGATGAGTACAGCAACTAAAGGCCTAACCACTACCCAATACAAGATGTAGCTTCTCCTAGGAATGCCCATCTCCAACCTCTCTTCCTCGTGGTCTACTATCAGAAAACCTTGTCAGATGGTTTACAAATACGTTTCCAACTATTACAAAATGTGTGCCATTCTTCTTATTCATGGCATGTACTCTGGTTTAACTTATGATGCCTAGACAACCATACCTCCCTCCCCATTTTGAGAGGCTATACTCCCACAATTCCACTCCCTCCCTCCTGATGCCCAAGTCAAACCCTCCTCAGCCCATGTACCAAAGGAGAGGTCCGTGCTGGGGGAGGGAGGCCCACGTGCTGAGGGCACAGGAGACCTGCCTGGGGGCTGGGAGGGTAGCCAAACACCTCCACTTTGGGATTCTTCATGGTGCAGGAGATGGAACGGTTCATGAGGCGCCCGACTCGAAGCTCTGGCACACCCAGTTTGCCTTTCAGCATGGAGTCCTGTATGATAGGGAAACTGGGAGACCTGGACAGAGAGAGCAAAGAGAAGTAATTAAACTGGGGATTCAGTTTGAGCCCTGGAAGGCACTAGGCTCGAAATCCAAAGCCAAAGAGAGACAAACACATATCTGAAGAAATATCCACTGGATGTGAAGCACTGTCAACATAAGCAGATCATACATCTGAATTGATTTTTATGTCATTATCTGTGTATTCCTCAAACTGGGAAATAGAGGGTGAGCAGAAGCAGAGCACAGGTCACTATGGCATCTAGGCCAGTATGGAATGATCCCTCGGAGAGGTTGCTTGTTTCATTTACTCAGAGTGTGAGTGTGTGAGTGAGTGTGCATGAGAGATTAAATGCTAAACTTGCTAGTAAAGAAGCAGCTATGCCCAAAGAGCTTAAAGTGACTGTCTGACTGTCAACAATGGTGCCTGGGAAGTTACAAATCTGGCTTGGCACCCGCCTTCAGGAATTTCAGAAGGCATCAGAGGGGAAAAGTGTAGCTCTAGGGTCAAAGAATGGAGCAACATTTATTTCCAGAACCTGGTTGGCCATCTCTCATCAGCTGGGGATGCCCCCACACCCACCTTTTTGATGATCTAAACATACCTCTTGTATCCCCTCCCTAGGTTCTCTGAATTCTGTCTCTCTCGCTACTAACACCACTCACATGGTCTTGTTCCCCGTGTGTCCCTACCTTTCTACTCCTGACCTGATGTTAACACCTTATCCTTTATGTAAAACATGGTACCTAGCTCATGATATGCAATTGGAGAAATGTATATTGATCTTTCTTTCTTTTTTTTAGCCCTCATCCTTATTCCCCACTGTAAGGAGTTATTTACTCCAGGGACTTACTTGGGAATAGGTGAGAAGATGCTGAGGCCAGCTCGGAACTTCTTGATTGTACCACTTGCCTTGAACCAACTGTGCCTCTTCTCCTGCTGGGTCTTCAAGAAATCGTTGCTCAGATGTTTCCATTGTTGGGATGTGAACATACACAGAATCCTAAAGGATCAGAGAGAACAAACTTAGGCAAGATTAGGCAGAGGTCAAAAAATAAGGATGAACAGAGGCAACTAATCTAAAATTCACACTCAGAGATTGCAAAGTTAGTTGTGATAGGGAGTGTGTACCTGAAGACTGCCTGATGATGACCTCAGCACATGGAAATATACTGCTCTAAGGGGCACGGGCCTAGTGGACCAGAAAAATTCCGAAATGTCTTACTTTTAGAGGTAGATCTCAAATGTGAGCCTTTAAAGGCTGGGAACCTCGAAATCTATTGTCAAGAATGACTATACAGTCCTTGATCAGTTCTCTCCAGCATTATGCTAAGCTACTGTACTAAATCTTTTCTTTTCTTTTCTTTTTTTTGAGTTGGAGTCTCACTCTGTCACCCAGACTGGAGTGCAGTGGCCGCTCCCGGCCACCGCAGCCTCGACCTGCTGGGCTCCGGCGTTCTTCCATTTCAGCCTTTCAAGTAGCTGGAACTACAGGCGTGCGCTACCACGCCCGGCTCATTTTTTGATTTATTGTAGAGATGAGTTCTCGCCAAGTTGCCTAGGTGGGTCTCGAACCTGCCGACTCAGACAATCCACTTACCTCAATCTCCCAAAGCACAGGATTACAGGTTGAGCCACCGAGCCCGGCTCCATTCTAAATCTTTACCACCTTCTTTAAGCTACTAACTTCACCTACAAACTGATAGCTTCTTTCCCCTCTTAATAGAGACTCAGCTCCCTTAATTTTCCAACCCTACTACAAAATCAATTTCTATTCCGCTCTTACCTCCATCCTTCCATTCTCTGGGGACAAGGTGACTCTCCTATTCAGAGTAATCCCTTTATTTATGCTCTAGATTTCAGCCTCATCTTGCCTCATTGAAGACTTTGGTATGGCAACTGTCCCCCTCTCCTGTTAGTTCCTTTCCCCAAACCTACAATTTCACCCTTCTGCAATTCGCCTCTCCCTCTTTCCTCCCATCCTCATTCAAATTTCTCAATCTACCCTCACTGGTTTTACTTTGTTGCCAACCACTCACTTCTCAGCTTTCTGTGTTTTGGTTTCTACTTTCACCATTCCACTACAGTTGCTCTTACCCTGATGCTAAGTCCATCAGAAACATCTTGGTTCTCCATGTTATCTTCCCTGGCACTCGGCCCTCCTGGCACAACCACTCCTCCCTTGTCTTCTGTGCCAACATTCTCTTTCTACCCTTCTCTGATCTACCTGTAGTGTTTCTTCTTCCTCTGCCTACCCTGTTGGTGTCTCGGGTATCTTGCCTGGGTGTTCTAGGGTGTTTTGCCCTTGATGCTATTTTCTTTTCATTCTATCGTGCTCTCCTTTGGCAACCTCACGCTCACTGGTCATAATTTCCATACACATACTGACACATATCTTCAACCCTAACCTTGCCTGTAGGTATCGAATTGATCATTGACTATCTCCACCTGCATATTCCAAAATTTCCTTTAAACCACATGTCTAAACTGAAACTAATCATCTAGCTTCAACCCACAAACTTGCTCCTCTTCTTATCTCCCTATTTACATTGGTGTTATCACAATTTACCCAGACATCTCAGCTGGAAACCTAAGAGTAATTTTCTGCTCTTCCTTGGCCTTTATGACCATACCCAACATATCCAAAACAGTCTTCAAGTCTTACTGATTTTATATCTCTCAAATCTCTCTAATCTGACTCTCAACTCTATTCTCACTATGGTCAGTCACACTTTAGCTCAGGCCTTTAATATCTCATGTCTGGTTTCTACAAAAGTCTACTAAACTAGTTCTGATCTCTTGTCTCATCTCCTCCTACTCATTTTGTATAATGCTACCTGAAAGGTTTCTCTAGCACTAAGCCTGACTATGTCCTTTGCCTAAACCCTTCAATGTTGTCACTGCCTACAGGATAAAAGGCCAAGATCCTCTCTGATTTGAACTCCTCCCTATTCCCTGGCTTTGGTTCCTACCACTCTCCTCTTGCATTTTACCAGCAATATTTAACTACTTAAAACTCCTTCCATACGCACTGTGACTATGTGACTATGCCCCTGCCAATATTATTGTCTGTCTACACAGACAATTCTTATCCATCCTTGAAAATCACTAATCATCTCTTTTTCATTCTTTCATTCATAGCCCTCTACCTTCTACCAGACTAAGTCACTCCTTCCTCTGTGTTCTTTCTAAACCTTACTTATTCATTCATATTACAGTATGTATCAGCTGAGGGTGGTGGCTCATGCCTGTAAGCCCAGCACTTTGGGAGGCCAAGGCAGAAGGATTGCTTGAGCTGAGGAATTCGACACCAGCCTGGGCAACATAGCAAGACTTTGTCTCTACAAAAAAAATTAAAAATTAACTGGGCATGGTAGTGCACGCCTGTAGTCCTGCTACTTGAGAGGCTGAGGCAGAAGGATCACCCAAGCCCAGGAAGTTAAGGCAGGCGGAAGTGAGCCATGGCCATGCTACTGAACTCCAGGCTGGGTGACAAAGTAAGACCCCCAATTAATATGTATCCATTGAACTATATTTGGAACTTCATTGAGGGTAGAAAATGTGCTTCATTTCTTTTGTGTAACAAATACTTAGCATAATGCTCAACACACTCAATAAATGAAAACTGTCTGCATTCCTGGAGCCTCACTCTGAGGAAACCAGAGGAGAAATGTGAATGGCATGACTCTGATCCCAGGATTGCACTTTCCCTCAAATGTTAAGTAGTGACAAGCCTCTCTTTTCATTTCCAGGAAGTCTCAAGTTCTGACACCCAAGAACCATAAATTCCGCCTCCGCAACCATAAATATGGCTCCCAAATTTATTTTAGCTTTTCCTGGTCTATTTCAAAAAGACATTTTTGGAAGGAAACATGCCATCCAAGGCTCTGCCTGTCCATCCACATATGTCCACCTCTCTTTCTCTCAAATGTCCATGAGGAGAAAAGATCAAAGCTCTTACTTTTTCAACTGAAGGCCCAGCCCAAACCCTTCCTTATTCGACGGCTGGAAAACCTCAATTGATGGTTCTGCAAAGAGAAGAAAAGACTCCTAGTAGGTACATATCTCTACCTTCCTGGGATTCCAAAGCCACAGTTCAGTGGAATAGCATCCTTAGATTCCAAACCCAGTAGCTGCTGGGTACTCTAAACAACAATGGTGAAGGAAGAAAACATTTGAGGCAGAGGTAGATTCTAGAAGCTGTCTAGTTAATTTTTAATATCCTCAGTAGGATATTGAGGAGAGGGAGAGAAATAAAATATATCTTGGAACAAGAGAAAACAATGTCATTAACCAAGAAGGCCTTTAGGGAATGACTATCAGGAGACAGGAATAAAGATACCAGTGGCAGGAAACTACAAAGCCCCTACCAGTGGCCTACAGATTGAGCCCAAGGTCCTTTTCCTAATTTTTCTCTGCCGAAGTTAACTGAGGACTTTGGATTAGACCACACTCAGAGCACTCATTTGCCCAAAGTCCCTGTCTTTACCTGGTCCATCAAGGTACTGGGAGAGAGAAAATCTCAGCCTCAATACAATAGGTTCCGTCCGGAGGACCTTCCAGGCTGTAGAGACTTCCTCCTAAAGAATAAGGGAAACAGTTTCCAGTTTAGCAACACAGAAAATGGACTTAAAGATTCCCCTTTATGACACACACATGCACATGACAGTACACACCACTGTCTGCTGATGGTCTAGGAAAGACAGAGATGAAGAATATGTGCTCCAAATACAGCACTCAGGAACAAGACTCCTGGCCTACATGACAAATTCCACAAGTCCAGCTAGACATGTTGTTGGCAGGTACTAGCCCCACTTACATCGAGGAAGCTGATGTTGATGTGGAGGTCAATGTCCACGTCATCGATAGTTCCATATTCTCTACAGAGGTACAGGCAACCACAAGTGAGACTCATCAAGGGATAAAAAAGGGAACAGAGACTGAAGTGGAAGGAAAACTGAGCCCAGGGAAAGGGGGCGGCAAGGATAGAAGGCAGTTTTGTACCCAGGGTCTTAGCTACATCCTTAAGTCAGAAGCCTTTCTTACCTGAAAGGTGAAACTACTGGCCTAGAGAGATCCAGGATACAAGGCAATTTGTGTAAGATAAGTGTCCTTCCTTTCTAATTCTCTACTGTCAGCCAAGTATTCTGATGTATTCTCAACAATTTCTACCATTAAGTTCATAATTTATCCCACTATCACACCATAAAAAGAAAAACCTCTAGCCTTGTAACAAATCAGAAAAGTGGCTTGCTCCCTGATATCCCTGAAGCAGAGCCCCACCTGATGGACACAGAGTTCTCGCTGTAGATCTCCTTCACGGCTTCAATGTCTGCATCGAGCTGCGGGTGTCGATACAGGTCAGCTGCACAGCTCCCCTGAGACAGCAGAAAAAATAAGGGTGGAAGAGAGGGACAGAAGAAGGGAGATGCAGGGAAGAAGAGAGATGATTAAAAAAGAACATGAAGAGACACCAGGAACAGAAGAATCAGACAGCAGCAGTACAGGAGAAGTGAAAGCCACTGACATAAAGGGGTTCTTGGTGGTGACCCTAGCAAGGGATTTCATTGACAGGCAAGTCTCCCTCCCATCAACACCAAGTTTCACAGACCAAATGTAGGCTTTGCTTGAGGAGTTCACATCCTCAAGTTTCCAGTTTTTCCTCTAAGACCTTAACCAGGATACTCAGGTAAACTTTCTATGATAACTCAGAACAAACTGAAGAGTACATATTTTAACACAGATTGGTCTCAGATTGGTTCTATTTGAAGAGCATTCTGAGAATGCAAGCTTTTTTTTTTTGGTCAGGGTCTCACTCTGCTGCCCAGACTGGAGTGCAATGGCATGGTCATTACTTATGAATTCCTGTGTTGAAGGGATCTATCCCCATTGGCCTCCTGGGTAGCTGGGACTACAAGTGTGCACCCACCACACCCAGCTAATTTTTCTATTTTTTTGTAGAGACGGAGTCTCACTATGTTGCCCAGACTGGTCTTAAACTCCTGGGCTCAAGCAATCCTCCTGCCTCAGTCTCCCAAAGTGCTGGGATTACAGGCATTTCTGCTCAGGATTGTGCCCTGGACAGTTGATAACATTAAGCAATCACTAGCAGAATGATCTTCTAAGATTCATTTCCCTAATAAATGAAACTATCTTCATTAACTAATGAGAGAAGAGTCAGAAAACAATTATTTCAACTAAGAACATATGGGTAGTCTCCATATACAAAGGATGCAATTTGCCCCGGAGGATGTATGAGTCCCAGACACAAGCCAGGACATGGGATCAGCTCTGACAAGACCATGCTAGACCACACCAACATTACATCCCATCTCTTCTATGCTCCAGAACCACCTCTTTCACTTCTGATGTATTCAGAGAGAAGCACCTATCTAGACCACCCACCATGGGTCTTGGGGGATGTAACCTCACCTGAACTCCATAGAGAAATTCCTCTGATTCATTATCTCCCTCCGAATCATCATCATTCCAGAACTGGCCTTTGATGTCCTAATGATGAGAAATAAGGATACCAATCTTTGTTAGGTCTCTATTATTCCAGGAAGGGTGTGGGGTGACATTATGGGAAAAGGTCCTTGGCAACAAAATAACTGAGACCCTAATCTCTTTACACCTTTCACCTCACCCTTTGAGAATCTCAGTCTCTTCCTGAATCTGATCATATCCATGGCCTAGCTCTAACTTGGGAGGTTAACATTAGGAATTTTGGAAATTCCTAATGGAGATTATTAAAGAAAACATTAGGAAATTTTGAAAACATTAGGGAATTTTGGGCTTCTTAAGTCTCAGTACAAGCGATGAGGCTCTGGTAGTGAGTGGGGGAGAGATGCAAAAGACTTCAATGTCAAGGTTGCTTCTTAAGCATGTCTGGGTTCTAATACAAGCCTGCCTCTTCTAGGATAATTATCCAAGGCAGCCACAAGCATACATGTTTTGTCTCACCACTCCTTTTCTATTCCTTAAAGTACTTAACTCTCTCCGTCTTTCCCAAGAAAACCCACCCACACACACGCCAAGTAATACTGTTTCTGAGCCCCTTTTCTTTGTTTTAACTTCAAATAGCCACTCTACCTTCCAAAGGGTGGGAGGGAAATCTCACCCTAACAAATGAAACAACCCCCACTGAGTGAGATCTGCACTTTGTCTCATCTGACCTTTGGGCAACAGTTGGAGAGATAGGTAGTCAGTTCTCACCATTGGGTCAGTGAGTCACACACACTCTCAAGTCAGTGCTAGGCAGCACCCCTCCATACCACCAGCTGAACCCAGGCCAACGAGATGGGCATTTAGGAGGCCACAAGGGAGACAAGGGAGGAGTGATGTCAGGGGCAACTGGAGATCTGCTGGGGATGGCAGGCTCTGCTGTGGTGTGACTGTCCTGTGGAAAGCAGACAACAACTGGTTTCACCACTCCTTAACAGTTGGGTGACACAGACACCATACTTATGAATATACTTTTATTGTACATATATACAGATACTGCACATAGAGACATGCTTGCAAGCATATACACACATACTATATGTATATGTATGTGTATATGCAAAGAACTAGTTATTTGAAGATAATTAGCCACGAAAGAGTTACACAAACATAAGATGCTGCTACTCCATTTAAACTGGAAAGCTGGGATTGGACCAAGTCCCTTCTCTAGTTTTGGGGGTGGGGGGTTTGAGTTGGAGTCTCACTCTATCTCACCAAGGCTGAAGTGCAGTGAAACACTCATGGCCACTGCAGCCTCAACCTTCCAAGTAGCTGGAACTACAGGTGTGCCTCCACACCCGGCCAATCTTTTTATTTATTGTAGAGATGAGATCTCACCATGTTGCCCAGGCTGGTCTCAAACCCACGGGCTCAGACAATCCTCTTGCCTCTGCTTCCCCAAAGTGCCTGGATTACAGATGTGAGCCACTGCATCTGCCCCTCCTTTAATTCACAATGCCACTACAACTCCTGAAATCGAAAGCAATGGTGGCAGGACCTGCAGCTTGTGCTGTCTAGTCAGTTCAATCTGGAACATTCTTCAGAGTACCAACTCCCACCAGAGTCAAGAACCAGAATCAGATTCTTTCTAGACTCTTTACTCCTAGCTATTTCTCCATATTGAACCATTATCTCTTTTTAAACACCAGTATTACTAGAAGCCATTATCTGGCAATTATGCTAACTTAAGAAGTCCTCAACAATACCTAATATCCTCTGGCCATCATAGTCTGAGTGTCATCATCAAAATAATGCCCTGGTGATTTTGGAACCTATCCTCCAGATAAAAATGCAATAATGATCCCAACAAATGCTTAAAAAATACTTAACCTCTAGCTCTTTACATACAATTCCCCTGCTTTCATCTAATCCTGCAGACACCTAACCCTATACTGCAACTGTTAGCCCCACTAACGCTTCCATATACAGCAGGAAGGAAAAAACCTCACCTGTCAAAGGTTTTAATGGCAGAGGACGGCAAAGCTCCTCTATGAGCAGGCGAAGCTTTCTGTTGCTCTCTCAAGCAGGTCACTGGCTCTGCATACACCTCATGCTAATCCACTCCAACCTCAGAGAAGATCTTAGTCTCTAACACAGTTCTACTGAACTTTGGGTTTCTAGATGAGTGGTTTTCTGCTAGGGATAGTGGACCTGCAGCATCAGTACCACCAGGGAATCTGTTAGAAATGCAAGTTCTCAGGGCCCCTCCTAAGCCCTACGGAATTAGAAACTCCATGGATGTGGCCCACTAATCTGCATTTTTAAAAAGTCTACCAAGTTATTCTAATGCATGATAAAATCTGATGCAGATAAAATCTGTTCTAGATCCTTGTGTGTTCAAGGACCTGTGGTCTGCTCCTTAGATACCAACTTAAGTCTGGTAACTGCCGCTGTATGGTGACATAATGCACAATGCCAGGGCAAAGTTAGCATAGCAGTCTTTCAGCTGATAGTGCTGCCAGACACATCAGAAACAATATACAAAAGGAAATCACAACTGAGGTTCTCAGAGATGAAATGACCTGATATCTGAGCTCTGCTTTAAAATACTACCCTGGGCCGGGCCTGGTGGCTCAGTCTGTAATCCCAGCACTTTGGAAGGCCAAGGCGAGTGGACTGCCTGAGCCCGAGGGTTCAAGACCAGCCCCGGCACCTTGGCAAGACCTCGCCTTTACAAATTAAAAAAAAAAAAAATTAGCCAGACGTGGTAGCATGTGCCTGTAGTTCCAGCTACTTGGAAGGTTGAGGCGGAAGGATTGCCGGAGCCCAGCAGGTCGATGCTGGGGTGGCCTTGAGTGTGCCACTGCACTCCAGCTTGGGTAACAGAGTGAGACTCCAACTCACAAAAAAATAAATAAAATAAAAGAGTACTCTGGCACATACACAAAGAAAAAGTGTGGAAGGTAATGGAATAGATGGAATAAATATGGCAAAATGTTGATTACTGATGAAGCCCAGTAACGTGTACATGAGGGTTTCTTATACTCCCCACTTTTGTGTATAGTTGTAAATGTTCATAATAAAAAGTTTTTAACAATTAGAAGCTACTTTAACAGGAGTTCTCCCTAGAAAGTCAACTCTAAATATTAACAGTCAGATTATTCAAGATTCCACGATTGCCTCACAGCTTTTCTTCAAACACATCAAGTATGTTCACACCAGAGTCTCTGTCCCTGCTGTATCCCCTGCTTAGAATGCAGTTCACCCAGATATCCACCTGCTTTGCTCCTTCACTCTTTCAGATCTCTGCTCAAAGGTCACCTTGAACATCCTGTATAAAATGACAACACTCCAACATGCACACACTGGTACTCTCTCTCTCCCTTCCCTGCTTTATTTTTTTCCACAGCACTTACCATGTTCTAACATACAACATGTTTCTCTGCCATCAGAATGGAAGTTGTGAGATTTTGATTGCTTCCATGGTCTATATTCACAGCCCCTTAACACATTTCTTGAATGAGTGAATGAATGAATGAACTCTCTGCTGGATACTTAAGCCAAATGGGAGATAACTACAAGGACCCAAATACTTCTACACTTAGACAAAATCATACAAAAATGATTTTAAAAAGGAAAACTTCATTCACCTTCAAGAGCAGCTGAGAACCAGAATATGAAGATTTGGAGCTAGTTTCGTGAGATTTGAAAGTAAACAGTCAAGTGCTGATCTGGATGGAGTAAAGAGGGAGACACGAATGTCCAGCCTGGGTTGTCTCGAGGTGAGCGGTAGGATGATGGTGGCGGAGGCCAGAAATACCAACTTTTTCAAGGTCTTTGTCGCTGTAGAAGTCAAGAAAATTTTAGCCTCTCTCCAAGGGCTGGTGCTGCTTGGTTTCTGTTGCTATCACAAGGAGAGAAGGGTAGATAAGAAGGGGTTTTTCTTGTTCAGGGAAGAGACAGTTCAGAGAATGCAAGCTTTTCCAAACCAGAACACTTTAGTGAAAACTGTTTACTCTCAATACCCTTTTGTCTAGAGAAATGGAGAGTGGGTTTAAAAGGTGAAGAACAGGAAAAGGCGAGTGATGGGTCATAGGATTTACAGAATCATAGAAATTCTTTTTTTTTTGAGTTGGAGTCTCACTCTGTTGCCCAGACTGGAGTGCAGTGGTACGCTCCTGGTCATGGCAGCCTCGACCTGCTGGGCTCCTGCGATCCTTCAGCCTCAGCCTTCCAAGTAGCTAAACTACAGCTACCATGCCCAGCTAATTTTTTATTTATTTATTGTAGAGGAGATCTTGCCAAGTTGCCTGGGTAGGTCTCTAACCCGCAGGCTCAGGCCATCCATTCGCCTTGGTCTCCCTAAGTGCTGGGATTACAGGCTGAGCCACCAAGTCCAGCCAGAATCACAGACATTCTAAAGAATAAGCCTGAAAGGTGGCCTAGCTCAAAGTTTTCATGTTATACATAGAATACTCAAGCCTAAGGAGGTCAAGCAACATAAAGTTAGGAGCATAATGGAATGGGACTTAAGGACACTTGGCAGGTCCTAATTACATCTGATCTTTACTGTGATGTGGTTGTAACTAATTAAGGCAGTTGTTAATGAATTAAGCAAGAAAGACCTTGCTGATCTAAATGAGGTAAAGAAAAAGGAACCTTTCAAAAGAAAGCTGGGCCAAAGGCAGACATGAAGAGTGCCCAGAGGGGGTGTTGTTAAACTCAGTGTTTAGTCTGGGTGATGGCAGCTAACACAGAAAGCTTCATGAATTTGCAGGGGAAGGGGCCAAATGTAAATAAAGCCCCAAGTATAGATCACAAAGGTCTTTCCCTAGGTCCACAGGAGCTACTCAGCGTGTGACAACAGTTTATTCAAAGAAGCCGCCGATCTCAACGTCTGCGTTCTGCATTTGGCTCCGGCTCTGTGGTCCTGGGAGAGAAGGTTACCCGGCTCCACGCCACCGAACAAAGGGTGCAGGGAAGAACCTCGAAGGGGCGACTCCCGCAGGCCGGCGCTGCACGGGGGACCCCTCGTAGAGAGAGGATGGGGCCGACCCCGAAAACACTCCCTGCCACCCGCGCTTCCAGGACAGGCCCTGCGGCCTCTTTTGGGAAAGCGGTTGCATCTCTTCTCCGGGGTTCCCCGGAGACCCCAAAGACACCCCGCACCTGCCTCCCCGGGGAAGCAGCTCTGCGCCGGATCGGGGCCGCCAGCCGCCGGACCTGAGCGAAGCCCGTCAAGCCCAGGAGGGCCCCTCCCCGAGCCAGCTGATCCAAGCCCCTCACTTCACCCACCCCGGCCGAGGTGGGGTGGGCCCCGAACCCCTCCCGCCCGGCCGCCCCGCCCAGTCCCCATGACAGCTGCCCCCCAAGCCAGCCTCGCGCGTGTACTCACGGCGACCCCGGGCCGCGCGCGGCCGCCGCGGAGGGGACTAGCGGCCCGGGACGCCCCGCGGGGGCGGAGCGGCAAGTCCCAAAGGGGGGGGGGCCGGGCCGGGTAGGCGAGGTCGCGCACCCCACGCCTCGTCGTTCCGTCACGAGCGCGCTGAGCCACTCTGCGCATGATCGCGCGGCGACACCATGATCACGTGGCTCATTCGCTCCCAACAGCCACGCGGCCTGAGTCCCGGAGCGCAGTCGGCGCCGCCGCCGCCAGCCGTGGGGCGCATGCGCGGCAGTCGCCAATTGGGCGGGATTGCGCCGTGACTCGGGGAGGGTGCATAGAGAAAGAAGAGAGACGCGCGGAGGGTCTGCCAAAGGAGAGTATTTGCTCTATCGCCTCGTGTGGTTGGGAGGAATGAGCAGGGAGGCAACCCACGTTGCTTTGTATACTGTGAGGGAGCCCCCTCGCCAGAGGCAGGAGCCTACAGGTAGAGATTGGGAGGGGACTCCAGGACTCCCTGGTTCAAAAATGAGAGTCAGACACCTCAGTGTTTTTCAACACTTATATTTGACTTACTTGCTCCCCTGGTACCTGCGGTGTGCTGGAAAGCACCCTGGCCTTCTAGTCAAGCCACCTGGGTTCAAAGCTTGGTTTCCCAATGGGTACACACGGACATACAGAGTGGGATGAATAACGGACGTTGGAGACTGCAAAAGGCGGGGAGGTAGGAGGAGAGTGGGGGCTGAAAGATACCTGTTTGTACAATATACACTAAAAGCCCAGATGTCCACTATGCAATATGTGCTTGTAGGAAACCTGTACTTGTGCCCCTAAATCTATAAAAAAAATTTTTTTTAAAGAAAAGGCTTAATTTTAGTATTCATTGATTGTGTATCCTTACACAAAGACTTCCACTTTCTGGGTCTTAGTTTTCTCATATTTGAAATGGAGACAAAAATACCTGTTTCATGAAAATGTTGTGGCAAGAATGAAATGAAGTAGTACTGGATTGAACCACATGAAATTTGTAGGATATAAACAAATACTGCAATTTCATATGATTCCAACTAATCCTTGTAAAGTAACCAGCAGAGATGAACTAGGAAGATGTCCATAAATGGAAGCTGAAATTGTGGATAACAGCCCTAGACATGGCCAGACCTCCTTCATCCTTATCAGTCTTGGGTGTTCATGTGCCCCTCTTTTCCATCAGCACTAATGAGAAAGGACTTCTCTTAGGGCTCTTCTCCTTCCTCACTCCCTGTTTGTAGCTGGACGTGAGGCACACAAGGAAGGTTTTGGCCTGAGTGATATAAGCACATGTCACATCTACCTATCCTGAACTGGCCTCAGAATGTTTTATGTTTACACATCTCAGCCTCTCCTTTCTGACTCCTTTGCTTTTTGATGCCCCCCTCTGCTCACCTTGCCACCTGTCTCAGTATTAGTTTGTTACACCCATTGCATGTAATAACCAAAAAAATCAAGGGATATAGTCTCAGTTTCAGAATGTAAAAGTTCAGAGTCACTGGGAAAGGAGTTGGCCCTGCTTCTAAAACAGCTTACCATCAAGGGTCCCATACCAGCTTTTGAGGGCCATGCATGTATGGGAGTGTGTTTGAACACAAGCCCTTCGGGTAACCACGGGGAGCTGTCCCATGAGTGACATGTCAAACTCCAGTATTCAATGACCTGGAGGATTCTGCCTCCCCAGCCCCTCCCATCTCATTCCACCAACTCTTCCATTCATTGTGAATCTCAGCTGCTTCACGGTTTTTCAGTATCTTCCTGGCTTCATTTCCTTCCAACTCAGCCCAGATCCTTAGGTCAGTCACTTTCATCACATTTTTGTTAATATGCTTGCCCCTTCTCTTTAAAGATCATACTCTTGCTTAAAATGTAAACCCAGTTCTTCTCTGTGTAGAAAGGGAACATTGTGTTACTTAATGGGTTTATTTATACAGAGCCTTCGTTGCCGACTGTAATCCAGCCATCCACGCCAGTCTGTTTTGAGGTGGCAATAGCACAAGGGAAGATGAACTTTCCCTGTTTGTTTACCTCTTTTCGTTGGCTGTATCTGATGACGGTATAAGATGTTCTTAATAAAGTTTTATGTTCTTTTTGAAACGTGCAGGTTAAAAAAAAAAAAGATCATACTCTTGGATCATTCCAGCCAACTACCTTCTCTACTCTCCCATCCTAAACCAGGATAAAGGAAATCACCCAATCCTGCAGACTTGAACTTGTGGGTGGACACTGGTTTAGGCTAGTCCAGCCCAAGAGCCCTATTCCGTGGGAATCATATTTTCCACACTCACTCCAGATCCACAGGCCTCAGGGCACGTTTGTCTTGTGTGACTCCTGTCCCTGGCCGCAGTTTATTGAACTGTGAGTGAATTCCTGATCCAAGCTGTGAGAAGCAGGTGCTCTCTCCTGAGAATCTGGGATTAGAGCTAAGAGATAGGATTCTAACTCAATGGGCTTCCTAAGCAGAAGAGACATAGACTCAGAAGCTATGGTACATCTACCCCCCATCTACTATGACGAATGAGAAAAGGAAAAAGACCATCTGGGGATAGAAAATGAAGCATGGAAAGGCAGGACCAGAAATGGTGAGACTACTCTCTGGTTCCTGACAGCTTTCCAGGCATTTTCTTTGATTTCTTTTCTTTTCTTTTCTTTTTTTTTCTTTCTTTCTTTCTTTTTTTTTTTTTTTTTGGAGTTGGAGTCTCACTCCGACACCCAGACTGGAGTGCAGTGGCACAATCATGATTCACCACAGTCTTGACGTCCTGGGCTCAGGTGATCCTTCTGCTTCAGCCTCCTGAGTAGCTGGGACTACAGTCACAAAGTTTGCCTGTTAATCCTGTGACCCACCTAGTGCCCTTTCAACAAATGCTTCTGTTTAAACCAGCCTGAGTGACACACAGTGGTAGACCCGAACTCCCAAATCAGTATCTCCATCCCATATTTCTGGATTTCAAGTTGCCTTTAGACAAGTTGCCTTTTGGACAACTCCACTTGGATGTCTCACACACTCATCTTCTTCTCACCTTGCATTTGTTTCATGTTCCTAGCTTAGTAAATGTCACCTATGACTTTTTCAGCCTGAACCCTGAGAAAGAAACATCTTAGACTTCTCCCATTCTCATTCAAGTGGAACCTATTTGACCTGATAAACATCTTAATTTTACCTCTCAGTACATCTCAAGTCAGTCTTTCCTTTATAGTTCTACTCCTCCTCACCAGAACCATCACAGTAGCCCCCTAAATAGACTCCTTATCAAGTATCTACTTCTTCAATCTATTCTCCACTTTGGTGCTTATGGCATTTTTTAAATTTTTTGTTTATTTTTAATTTTGAATCGATGTCTCTCTCTGTCACCCAGGCCAAAGTGCAGTGGCACAATCACAGTTACCACAGCTTCGACCCCCTAGGCTCCATCTCAGCCTCCCATTTCAGCTTCCTGAGTATCTGGAGCTACAGGTGTGCATCACCACACCCAGCTTATTTTTAATTTTTTTGGAGACAAGGTCTTGCTATGTTGCCTAGGCTGGTCTCGAACTCCTGGGCTCAAGCAATCATCCCACCTTGGTCTCCCAAAGTACTGAGATTATAGGCGTGAGCCACCACATCCAGCTGGGATTCTTCTAAAACCTAAATCTGATCATACCACTCCTACATAAAAACACTTCGATGGCCCCCTGTTACCCTTTAGAATAAAACTTACACCTTTTGTACGAATATTGCCCCTACATGGTTCTCACCACCCACCTCACGAGCATCCTACACTTCAGTCAGGCATTCTTGCAGGTCTTTATATGCCATAAGCACTTACTGGGGCTGCAGCCACCATACCACTTCTTCCTCCTGCCCCCCTTCTGCCCCACAGAGATGGATACACGACCCATCAGGCGAGGCAAAGGATGCCATCACCCTGACCAAAGTGATTAGTTCAAGTATGGGTTTGTGACCCAAGAAGAGCCAATCATACATATCCCCTCAAAGCTCTCTTGCTGTTAAGGCCAGTGTGCTAAGAGGATATGAGATTGAAGCTCTTGGCATCCAGCTCTCACTGCCACATGGAGAAAGTGTGTCTGTGACATGGCAGTGAGTGGAACCAAGGGATAAAGAGAAGCAGAGTGGCTGGGCATGGTGACTCATGCCTATAATCCTAGCACTTTGGGAGGCCGAGGCAAGAGGATTGCTTGAGCCCAGGAATTTGACACCAGCCTGGGCAACATAGTAAGACCTGAATCTCTACAATAAATAAAGACATCAATCTCTACAATAAATAATTAGGGTGTGGTTGCATGTGTCTGTAATCCCAGCTACTTGGGAGGCTGAGGTGGAAGGATCATCTGAGCCTAAGAGGTTGAGGCTGCAGTGAGCTGTGATTGTCCACTGCACTCTAGCCTGAGTGACAGAGAGAGACCCAGACAAAGGAAGGGAGGGAGGGGAAAAAAGGAGGAGAGAGAGAGAGAGAGAGAACGGAAAGAAGGAAGAAAGAGGGAAGGAGGGAGGAAGGGAGGGAAGAAAAAAGCAGAGTCCTGAGAAATGGAATGAGACACCTGATGGTGTCTCATTTATTTGAGCCCCTGAATTCAGCATCGCCTGAGGTAAGTAATACCATTACACCTTTCACTTCCCTTCTTGCTTGAGCTGGTTTGTGCTGCTTCCTCTAATTTATAATTAAATCAGTCCTAATGCAGAATGGAATGAAGTGTTCAATTGGTGGAACTGATGTGAGAGGGAGGTGGGAGACCTGATCATACCCACTTGGCTGAGAAACTGGAAATTCCTTTGATTTGGCATCAGATCAGCTGGTGAAGTGTACCTCTATTTTATCTCCAGTCTCAAGTCATGCCTCCCTCAAAGTGGAACTCTCAAGGATGCACTGGAAAAAATGTCTGGATGTTGGAGCAGGCTGACTCTTCTTGAGATTTTCAAGAAGCTTCTGCAGTTCAACTTTCCTCCATGCTGGCAGGATCAGAACTGGATGCAGCTTTGTGTAAAGTTGCTTCTCCTGCCTTTGCTCCACAATCCAGCCCACCAAGTATCAGAGCATCACGACCTCACAGAGTATAAAAGCCAAATTCTCTTCCCCAAGATCAAGTGAACGAGAACAAAGGCACAGAGATGGGAGGTCCAAGCAGGAGACACTGGAGTTTAGGGCCTGGGAAGTCTCAGGAAAAAAGGGGGGACATCTGATCCTCCAAGACATACCTGAATACTTCCCTTTCCCCTTAAATTAAACAAGATGCACTCAGCTTGGAATTCAGACAGCATTGGGAGTTCTGGTGCCTGAGGACTTGGCCTGTGGCCCCAGGGGGAGAGCGTGGGGTGTACTGGCACAAACCTCACTCACCATCTTGGATACCCAGGGCCACCTCCTTCTTTCCCAGTCAGCACTGCCTATGCCAAGCAGCCCTTCCACTTCCACATCTGTGGCAGAAGTGACTTCCCTAGCAGCCGCCCAGGGGTAAATAATGCCACGGAAAAGTGCAGGGGCATTAGCTTCCTGTCAGGGGCACCTAGGCTGATGGAGAACAGGAGATGAGTGGGCAACAGATGGATTACCTCCCTCTCAAGCCTCCCCTGCTTGCTCCTCACAGCTCATGGGGAGCTGTGACTGGTGCAGCAATGTGTGGTCTGACATTGCCTCCGCCTCTTCTCCCCTCTCTGGCCTAGACTTCCACCTCCCCCCAAAATGTCATTACTTGCCTCCAACTCTGCTTTCTAGAATGCTTGGGTTAAGACTCAAAGATCCAACAAAGCCCAGTACTACTAGGGTGACAGAAAGGTCCTGAAGACACAACTGATTTTTCCTACTCAAATGCAGGGTATCTAGCCCAGACTGCGGGCTTCCTCTCAGGTCACTGGGTCAGGCCATTTCTGAACTTCTCCCCAGGAACTGAGGGTCATTCTATGGGCTCTCTTTGAGGTTCCTGGCATTTTCTGCCAAACACCTAAAATATCCCTTGGGAAAAGCCAGACTCAGGCTCACAGCCTGTTCTGCCTTCCAGATTTCGTGCTCTTAGGCAGCCAGAGGGCAGGAGACCAGAGACTGGAAGTTCAAAGTCACCTCTACACATGGCCAGTCAAAGGCTTTGGTCAGCCCAGGCTTCTAGAGAGCAGAGGACACTGTAATAGCTGTGATTGGACTGGGTGCAATGGCTCATGTCGGTAATCCCAGCACTTTGGGAGACGGAGGCAGGAGACTCGCTTGAGCCCAGGAGTTGGAGACCAGCCTAGGCAACATAGCGGGACCTCATCTCTACAAAAAATAAAAATTTAGCCGGGTGTGGTGGCACTTGCCTGTAGTCCCAGCCACTTGGGAGGCTGAGGTGGAAAGATCATCTGAGCCCAGGAGGTTAAGGCTGCAATGAACCATGATTGTGCTGAAAGTACAGTGTGGTAAGTCACCGTGCCTGGCTTTTTGTCTTGCTTTTCAGACAGGATCTTATTATGTTGCTGAGGCTGATCTCGAACTCCTCAGCTCAAAGGATCTTCCCATCTCAGCATCCCGAGTAGCTGAGATTATAGGCACCACCATGCCTGGCACTCAGTAGGATTTTTTTTTTTTTTGAGTCAGAGTTTCACTCTGTTGCCCAGGCTGGAACACAGTGACACACTCACAGCCACCCCAGAGTCGTCGTGCTGGGCTCAGGCGATCCTTCTGCCTCAACCTTCCAAGTAGCCAGAACTTCTCGCCTCAGTCTCCCAAGGACACCCTGGGATTTTAAAGCCAGAACTAGCCAGGTGCAGTGGCTCACACCTGTAATCCCAGCACTTTGGGAGAACGAGGCGAGAGGATTGCCTGAGCTCAGGGGTTTGAGACCAGCCTGGGCAACTTGGAGAGACCATGTCTCTACAATAAACCAAAAATTAGTTGAGTGTGGTAGCGCATGCCTGTAGTTCCAGATACTTGGAAGGCTGAGGCAGAAGTATCACCTGAGCCCAGCAGATCAAGTCTGCAGTGGTTGTAAGCGTGCCACTGCACTCCAGCTTGGACAACAGAGTGAGACTCTGACTCAAAAAACAAAACAAAACAAAATTAAAGTTAGAACTAGTGAGGCCAACATATAGAAAGAAGCAGAGGCAAGAGATGGAGGCACTATCATTTAAACCTCAAGATCCAGCCATGCTGGAAGACAGATAAATCTTTTGACTTATCAGTTATGTAAGTCAATTAATTTCTTATGGGCCTAAACATGTTTGAGGTGGGTTTTGGAAACTTGCAACTGAAAAGGTTCTGAATACTACATGAACACATAGAGACACAAACACCATGTTCAAGCTCATCAGACATTATACAAGTCTTTCATGATCTTAACAGGGTCAGCAAACTTTTTATCTAAAAGACAAGATAAATATTTTAGCTTTGTGGGCTGAATAGGGCCTCTGTTTCTTCATTTTGCTTTGTTTTGACATCCGTTCAAAATGTAAAAACCAGCCGGGCGTGGTGGCTCATGCCTATAATCCCAGCACTTTGAGAGAGGATTGCCTGAGCCCAGGGTTCGAGACCAGCCTGGGCAACTTGACGAGACCTCATCTCTACAATAAATAAAAAAAAAATTAGCTGGGCGTGGTGGTACGTGCCTGTAGTTCCAGCTACTTGGAAGGCTGAGATGGAAGGAATGCCTGAGCCCAGCAGGTCGAGGCTGCGGTGGCCGTGAGTGTGCCACTGCACTCCAGCCTGGGCGATAGAGTGAGACTTAGACTCAAACAAACAAACAAAAAAATGTAAAAACCATTCTCAGTTTGTAGGTCATACAAAAATAGACCACAGGCCAGATTTGGCCCAAAAGCCAGTTTGCCAACTCTTGATCTAGACCATGCCACCTCTTTGGAGTCACACAGTCAGTAGGTCCCAGCCTACACCCTTAAATACAAAGCAAACTATCTAAAATGCCATTTTTGTTCAAGCATCTTGACATGCCTGGGGAGTGGTAGGTTTAGTAGAGTCACAGTGGGAAAAGGGTCTTGTCTTGTACCTGCTGTCTAACACGTGATAGGCACTGAATAAATGGTAACTGTTATTTCTTGGTAAAAAGATTATTTTTCAAAATGATGCAGCTGTCTAAACAGCTTTGTCCAAATGTCCCAGTGCATCCTCGAAGACCCTTCCCCCACCCACCCCTACTCCTCCTTTTTTTAGTTAGAGTCTTACTCTGCCACCCAAGCTGGAGTGCAGTGGCACAATCATGGCTCACCCCAGCCTATATCTCCTAGGTTCAGGTGATCCTTCCACCTCAGCCTTCTGAGGAACTGGGACTACAGGGGCATGCCACCATGCCTAGTTACTTTTGCTTTGTGTGTGTGTGTGTGTGTGTGTGTGTGTGTGTGTGTGTGTGTTTGTGTGTGTGTGTGTAGAGATGAAGACTTACTCTGTTGCCCAGGCTGTTCTCCAACTCCTGGGCTCAGGCAATCCTCTTGCCTTGGCCTCCCAAAGTGCTACCACACCCGGCCCCTCCCCTCCTTTATCTCCTTCAGGCCTTTTTCAGACCTCCCCCACCAGCAAAGGCTGAATGAGTTACTCTCCTCCTTGCGAGTACAGACTCTGTGTGGCCCTCCATTGTGACTGTGTTATGGGTCTCTCCCTTTTGCCCTGAGTACTTGGAGTGTACCTAGCACAGTGCTTAGCACCCAGCCCTGAAGGACCCGGTGCCCCTACATGAATATCAGTCTGAATGTGCAGGCACTCCATATCTCTCTGTGTCTCGGGTGGTTGGGCTGTGTGTTAGCATTGTGCTGGTGTCTACACACCCTCAGCACTTTCCTGTCTCAGCTGGAAACTGTGAATGTACACTGCACCTCACCTGCTCATGCTATTGCCATGTTTACTCTTAATTCCCATTCCCTCCAAAAACGAGTCAAAGACAGAGGAACATGTGGGAACAAGTTTTCTTAGAAACTGTCACGAAGGAGGAACCCTCCAGCCCATATCCTTTACTATCTGATATAACATCAGATCAGAGGCCTCCGGCCACAGCGACCTCTGGGGATTGAAGTGACTCCACACAGCCGGGCCTCAGACTCAGCTGATTCATGTCTGTGGGATGGAGGGGAAATTATCCTCCTAGGAAAAAGATGTGCGAGGCCCCCAGGCCCAGGAAAGGCTGACCAAGGCAAGGTGAGTCACGGTGTTCTAAGCTGAATCTTTTGCCCATCTCACAGAAGCAGGCAGGAAGCACCACCATTGATCAGCTTTATATGGCACCCACTGTGTACAACAGACAGACAAAGACAGACGGACAGAGCACACACCACTTCTAAGCTGAACATTGCTCACCAACTAGAAGCACCTTGGATAAGCACATGAGACACTCTTGCATAGGAAAGATGTACTTTGTAAAGGAATGAAGAAGTATTTTGGCAAAACATCTACTTCCCTCCCAGGTCCAGGGTAAAGAGGGACCTCTAATTCTGAGGCTTCTACATATTGAAAATTACCCCCTTCTTAATGGCAGTATATACAGTAGCAAACCTTCCAAATCTGTTGTCATGGCCTTCTACAAATATCCTGGATCTACTTACGGGTGGGCAAACTTAGACTAAGAGAGAGAAGGTGGCCTGGAGCAAGGGGACATTGGGGCTGGCTCAAGGGAGGGGAAACAGGAGGTGTCTCGGCTCAGCCAAAGGCAGGGCCTCTGTCTATCTGAATTGGGAAGGGATTGGCTCAGGTGGCCAAAACTTCCTCCTCCTTCCTGCCTGGGGAAGCAGTGGTTCCTCAGGAAAGGCTGTCAAGAAAGAAAGGCGGGCTCCCACTGATGTGATACTGGCTAGAGGGCCTCTCAGGATGGCAAAGGCTGGGGCGGGCCTGAGCTCCTCCCGAGGCCTCATCAGGGATGCTCCGAGTGTGGGGATTGTGGATTTGGGGTTCACTGCTTCCATAACCCTCTTGTCACCTACATATGAGCCTACATCTCGAAGTCTTTAATTATTTTTAAAAGAGCAGGCTGGGGAGTGGCTTAAGAGGGAATGAGACACGCGACAATCTTTTCACAGCCCCCTTCTGCCTTGACTGGGGCTATCAAGGGTCTCCTTCACCCTGTCTCCTAAGGATATTTAAAGGCAGCTTTTATGAGACTCTATACTGTCTTTTTTGTTTCTTTTGTTTTTTGTTTGTTTGTTTTAATTTATATAGATATATATATTCTTAAAAAAGCAATAGTCCTTTGGTCCCTAAACTCTAAGGAATGATATGATTTTGAAAGAAGTAAATCTGGGCCTCCCTCACAGAGAAGCCCTTGGCACCCCCAACGCCCTCTGCAGGTACCCCTGATCATCCATCCTCAGTCAATCCTAGTTGCCCTGCCAACCTGAGCTCTCAGCTGCAGGCACAGAACAACCCACTGGAAAAATCAGTCCTTAGGATGGCCTGAACCCCAGTTGTCGGCCTTGGGTCCGATCCACCTCCGTCTGCAGCTGCTCCTTCGGGAAGGGCTGCTCAAGCATTTCTGTGCTTTTTCTCTCTTTTCTTCTCACTCTTCAGTTTCTGTTGTTGGGTATCAGTTGATAAGGGGAGGGGGGAGAGAGAGAAATCATCCTAAGGAGCAAGACGAGGAGTAGCTTGCCCCATCAGTGACATCTCAGGTGAATGGTGGGTCTCTCTTCCTGACGAGTGGAGTTGCAGCAGAGCCCAGCCTGCAGCCTGATCCACTGAAGCTAGGCCCTGGGTCCTGGGCAGTTGAACCCAGCCTCACATTCCCCACAGACAAGTGAGGCAGGGTCACATGGACCTTATGAGACCATATATCTTGAAAAGTCTCAGGCAGCCTCTGATGGACCCACAGTCCTGCCAAAAGTCTACAAGAGCGCGTCACCTATCTCCCCATCACCCACCAGGCCCTGCAGTCCCACTTTTTTTTTTGAGTCAGGGTCTCACTCTGTCACCCAGGCTAGAGTGTAGTGGCATGGTCCCAGCTCACCACAGCCTCAACTTCCTGGACTCAGGTGATCCACTCACCTCAGTCTCTCAAATAGCTGGGACTACAGGTACATACCTGACTAATTTTTGCAATTTTTTTGTAGAGACGAGGTCTTGCTGTATTGCCCAGGTTGGTTTCAAACTCCTGGGCTCAAGCAATTCTCCTGCCTTGGGCTCTCAAAGTCCTGGGATCACAGCCATGAGCCACCGCCCCTGGCCCAGACACTACTTCTTATGCCTGTTTGCTTTCTCTCCGCATCTCCACGTTAACTGTCATTATCTAGGCCCTTGCATCTCATCCCTTCTTTGCTTAAACTCCTCAGTGGTTCTTTATTATCTTCAGAACGAAGTCTGAAGCTTTCACAGGCTGGCCAAATCCACGTTTCTAGTTTCATTCTCGGGACCCCCCCCCACCCCATATGAGATCTCTACTCCTGTGGCGCCTATGACCACCACTGAGTAGACCTGGTTGGGTTTCCTTGTAATTGTCTCTCTCAGACTGTTGGGGCAGGAATACTGTCTAATTTATCAGTCCTGGATTAATGGAAAAGCACCAAGTCTCCATCTGAGGAGTCCTCCTAGCTCCTGGCTTTACTCGCTACCCAGACTTTCTCAAAGGTGGGTGTCCCCAATGTCCCAAAAGGACTATTTGAGCTGGGAGAGCCTCATCCCAGAGGCCCATCCACCTGGGGTCCATCAGGGACTCACCTTTCTGCGGCTGGTCAGTGAGAGCAGATCAGTAAGGCCGGTTGGCATCCTTAGGCCGCTTTAGCTGGACCTTGAGCCTCTTCATGCCAATTTGAAAGCCATTCATGGCCTGAATAGCAGTCTGGGCACTGGTTGGATTATCAAAACTAACAAACCCTGGGGGGAGGGAGTGTGGGCAGAGAGGTTAGCTGGGAACTCTGCCTCCCAGGGCCTCCTCTCTCTCTGACCGGCCCCTTCTTCTCCCAGCCCCCTCATGCCAGTTCCATCAAACAGACACCCCTCCATTGTTTGCCCACACATGAACACACGCTCATGGGCAAATGGTCTGAGATATCTTTTTCTTTTTCTTTTTCTTTTTTTTGAGTCAGAGTCTCACTCTGTCACCCAGGCTAGAGTGCAGTGGCATGCTCATGGCCACCCCAGCATCAACCTGCAAGCCTCAGGAGATCCTTTCACCTCAGCCTTTCAAATAGCTGGAACTACAGGTGCTCTCTATCACCCAGCTAATTTTTTGATAGACAAGGTCTCACCAAGTTGTCCAAGCTGATCTTGAACCCCTGGGCTAGGCAATCCTCTTGCCTCAGCCTCCCAAAGTGCTAGGATTACAGGCTTGAGCCACCGTGCCCAGCCTAGCCTGAGATTTCTTAAAGTGTGACTTTTTTTTTTTTTTGAGTCAGAGTCTCACTCTGTTGCCCAGACTGGAGTGCAGTGGCACACTCAAGGTCACCGAGCCTTGACCTGCTGGGCTCAGGTGATCCTTCCCCTTTAGCCTTCCAAGTAGCTGGAACTACAGGCATGTGCTACCATGCCTGGCTAATTGTTTGATATATTGTAGAGATGAGGTATCACCAAGTTACCTAAGCCCAAGTTTCAAACCTAAGCTCAGGCTATCCTGTCGCCTTGGTCTCCCAAAGTTCTGGGATTACAGGCTTGAGCCACTGCATTGGCCAAAGGTGTGATTCTTGGAAGGACAGGAGGCAACTCTGAGTATGAGTGTGTGAGTGTGTGTGTGCGTGTGTGTGTGTGTGTGTGCGCGCGCGTGCGCATGCGTGTGCAGTGGGGCAGAGTTCATGTATTGACTGTGGTGCTTCCCTGTCTCCCTGGCATGGTGTGGCTGTCTCCCTCTATCAGCTCTCATGCTGGTCCTCAGAACTGAAGCTAGAATTGGACAGGATCTCTGGTTCCAAACCCAGACACCTTCTGCCTTGGTCAGATCCCAAGGCCCTAAACTGGTCAAACACATTCCAGACACCTGATCTTCCCAGATGAATCTGAAATAAGGCTTGTTCCTAACCTAGGCTTAGCCCATCCCTGGTCTGTGATTCTGTTTGTACCACACATTCAGTCTCTGGAAATCAGTCCCTTGTGGACAATCTTAAGGTCCGCAAGGAATCCTTTAGTTAGAAGTGAGAGAGGCCCAGGGGTGGGGCTCAGCTCACCAAAACACTTGCTCTGGTTGGTGGCTCGATCCACAAAAACTTTGGCAGAGACAACTGCTCCAAAGGGCAGGAATGTCTGTATGAGTTCTGCATCACCAAACTCCTGGGGCAGGTGATAGATGAAGAGGTTACAGCCTTCGGGCCCTGTGGGAACAGCAGCAGGCTGGTTCAGGGGAGGGACGCTGAGTTCAGCCCCACCAGGCCCTGCTCTCCAGCACCCAGTCCCTCACCTTCTCTTTGCTGCTGGGGCAAGGCTGAAGGCTGCTGGGGAAAAGCTGTGCTCACTGGGGCATAGGCCGACGGATAGGCTGCTGGAGACAGAGGTGGGAATGGGCAGTGACCCCCCAGGAGCCATCCCCCAAGCAGGGTCCCCTCTGCCTGGTCACCTTTGACCAATTCTGCTCAGTCCCCTGTAACCCTCACCCAAGAGAGGTCGTTCTGGGGGTCTGGGGGAATGAGAGGGTCGACTCCTCAGAACAGAGCCTAACCCCCCCCCAATCTCCCTATTCCTTTCTGGGGCCCTTCAACCCCCACAGGCCGCGCAGCGCCAAGTGAAACCTGCGTAGTGGTGCATCCCAGCGTAGGCCTGCTGCAGGGGATCAGCCACGCCGGGGCTCTGGGCTGGGAAGAGAGGGGCCCAGGGCCCACGGTGAAGGCGGGCAGGCAGAGTCTGGGGAGAAGCTCAGGGAGTGTGGAAGGTGGAGGCGGCTGTGAGAGGCAGCAGGGAAGTGGAGGAATCTCTTCCCCAGGAAGCCGGGCCCTGCTCCCGGCCCCTCCTCCCTCTACCCTCGCTCCCCACTCCTTTCCGGGGAGATTTGGGAGGAGCGGGGAGCTGCCCACCTGGGAAAGGGGAGAGCCCGTTACTGTAGAGCGTGTCGGAGCCTGGCTGCCCGTTGGTCTGGGGAGTCAGGGGGCCGAATCCATTGACCCCGATGGGCGCCGGAAGACCCGGGAGCGTGCCAGGGCCGCCGCCGGCTGGGGAGTTGGCTGCTGGTGGTGGAAGATGTCGGAAAGTAAGGCCGCGGCCCCGTCCCCAGGCACCCTCTGTCCTCTCCTGGTTCCCGTCCCGGGCGCCCGCGTCCCGGTACCTGCTGCAGGTAGCAGAGGTGCGGCTACCAGGCTGAAGGCCGCCACGTGCTGCATCTGGGCCGCCACCGCCGCTACCGGGCCTAGGCCCGGGCCCTGGGCCGCCGCCAGCAGGGCTGCCTGGTGCTGCAGGATCTTTGGAAGGGAAGACGGACAGGGGTGGATGGCCGGGCAGCGGGCAGCTGCGGGGATCCCGACCCCTGGTCCAGCCCAGCCATCACCACCCCGCCTCGCCTCGCCGGTGTGGGCACGTACCGCGGTGGTGTAGGCGCCGCAGGCCCCCAGCGGCAGGGGCGTGGGGTGGAAGGCGCCCAGCTGGCCTGCCATCTGCTGCATCCGTCGCAGCGCGCGCTCCCGGTCCGTGTCTGCCAGCTTGACCACCAGGCTGGACGAGGCGCCCTGGGCAGGGCAGGGGAGGCCGCGGTGACCAGCCCCGACTCCGGCCCCAGCCCTGGGCTGAGTGCCTGCCCCATCGGGCCCTTTCCCGGGGCACCGAGTGCACATGGGCAGGAGGAGCCCGTCCCGCCCCACTGGCCTCACCCTAGGCCCGGGCACCCGCCCTCACCGCCATGGTCCGGCTGCCGTGTAGACCCTGGATGGCCGCCTGAGCTTCCCCTTGACTCCCGAACTTCACAAAGGCACAGCCTGGGGCAAGATAGAGGGATCGGAGGCTCAAGCCGCAGGGGCCAAAGGGTCATGAGGCCCAGAGCGAACAAGGGTCACCAGGGAATCTCGGGGTCATCTCAGGTCACCTTTACTAGTGCCATCTGGGCTCCGCAGCACGGTGCACTCCTCGATGTGGCCGAAGGGCTGGAACAGGCGTCTGACATCCTCCTCACCCTGCTGCTTGCCCAGCATCCCCACAAACAGCTTCCGGTCCTCTGGGGACAAAGCCAGGAATAACCTGGGGACCCCAAGTCTTCCTAGACTCTCCAGAGTAGCCTGAGGAACTTAGGAAAGCAGCTCACTAGTTTAACTCTGGGAATTGTGGGGAGTGAGAAGGCCCTGAGCTCCAAGGTTGGATTTCTCTCAGGGGCAGGAGGACCTGCAGGAAGATCTGGAGGAAGGGAACTCAGCTCAGATTCCCTGGAGAGGCTCATTGCTGCTCTTGTGGGAAGTGAGGCAGTCTCAATGCCTTTGGCTATGGAGAGCCTTATAGACATCATTTTTAATGTTTGCTCTTCTTTTTCTTTTCTGAATCAAGGTCTCATTCTGTCATCCAGACTGTAGTGTAGTGGCATGATTATGACAATCATAGCTCACGGCAGCCTCGACCTTCTGGGCTCAGACGATGCTTCCATTTCAGCATCCCGAATAGTTGGGACTACCGGTGCACGCCACCACGCCCGGTTTAATTTTTAGATTTTTATTTCTCTATTTATTTAGAGATGAGTTTGTGCTATGTTGACTAGGCTGGCCTTGAACACCTGGGCTCAAGCAATCCACCCACCTTGGCCTCCCAAAGTGCTGGGATTACAGATGTGAGCTACTGCGCCCAGGATATGTTTGCTCTTTCTGTTCTTAGAGTTTGGGAAATGCTGTTTCAGACCATGTCTGGGGTGTTAAGGTGAGGTATTGCATTCAGTCTGGGTCCAGAGAAGAGAAATACATCCTAGTTGGTCAGCCTGATGACAGTGGCTGGACTCATTGCCTTTCCTGCTCAAATCAAGGAGGGTTCTGCATTTAAAAACAGCACAGAAAGCTGTTTTCTCACCTTACTGCCTCACCCCCAGGCACTGAGTACTAGAATGATGAATCCTCACTCTCAGCCCCGAAGCAAACCTGGGTGCCCCCTCCAAGGCCTACAGAGAGCAGGAGGTGTGGTTTTCTGAGCCTCCGACATCAGCATTTTCCCCACTACCTTTGCTGAGCCTGACCCCTTTCCTTCACTCCTACCTCTACCGTCCCATCCCCTCAGCAAGCTTCCAGGGCCCTCGCTGAACTCTTGTCTCCTAACTTCTCCTGTCTTCCTGTCCTGAGCTCTCCCCAAATATTCACGCTGTGAGAGAACAAGTTCTGCCTGTAGACCTGGCTCCCTCCCTGTGTCCACCCTTTCTATGGAGTGGCAGGGACGTGGGAAAGATACCGCAAGCCGAGTCTATGTCCCCAAAGAAAGCTGGAGAGCTGAGGCTGGAAATCAGGGCTTTGAGGTACATCCAGCCAGCTAGGTCTAGGGAGCACTATCTGGGAGCCTGGAGTAGCCAGGCCCAGCCTGCAGGATCTGCTGTGAAAAGCTGGCTCCTTTCTGCACCAAGGAAAGTCTCTGAATTTGGGATGGGTCTTGACCACGTAGAGGGCAATACAAATTGGGAGAGAATGGGTAGGAGGGAATCTGGCTTCAGGCTTCATCTTCAAGATCCTGGAGCTAACCGGCACAGTGGCTCATGCCTGTCACCCCAGCACTTTGGGAGGCAGAGAAGAGAGGATTGCCTGAGCCCAGGGGTTTGAGACCAGCCTAGGCAACTTGGTGAAAGCTCGTCTCTACAATAAATAAAAAATTAGCTGGATGTGGTGGCACATGCCTGTGGTTCCAGCTACTTGGAAGGCTAAGGCAGAAGGATCACCTGAACCCAGCAGATCAAGGCTGCAATGGCCATGAGCGTGCCACTGCACTACAGCCTGGGCTACAGAGTGAAGCTCAGGAAAACACATCCCAAATTCCTCTACTGCTTGACTGGCTTAGCTAGGCAGTTGGGAGTCCTTGGATTCTGAGTGCAGGAGGGCAAGGTTGGTGGGGATCATAGGTCAGAGCCTGAAAGGCAGTAAAAGAAAAACAGGCTAAAGTCAGCAGCCGAGTAATCTCTGACAAGGCTGTGTGCATGTCCACATTTCACCTGTCTGCTGTGGGGGTCAGCCTAGGCTGCCCTGGGGGTCCTGAGGTGTCTGTCTTTTGGTGCCATGTCTGTGTGGGAAGCAGGGGTTGCAGTTCATCCAGGACAGGCAGAATGAGTTTTAGCAGAATCCTACCCTCTGTCCAGAGAGGAACTGCCCAGAGATCCTGGGAGGGGAGGGAGAATGTACTTGTGGCAGGAATTCTAGAGAAGGTGCAATGGTCTCATTGCCGACCTTCTGCAGTGAGAGTACTGTCTGGGGGAGATATGCTTTGCTTCTGGGGTTGTTAGTCACAGAGCAGTGCCCTTAGAGCAGATTTCTGGTTTCCCAATCTTTTAAAAAAACTCAGTAGGATACATTGTTCTAACAAAAATATTAGGATGAAGTTTAAAATGTAAGAGAAAAGCACACTGCACTGATTGAAGACAAAGGTTGGAGGGGGGCACCTGGAGTTCCTCCTTCTTGATCCTCACCTAATACTACCTGGGGGGGCTCCAAGGAAAACCCTTTGAAACCACTGACTGAGAACACAGAACAGAGTTCCAGATCGTGAATGAAGGGGGACCTGAGCTTATCCTGTTCAGGAACCTGAGAAGACAGGAAAGGGCTTTCAGGAATCTCTTGTCCAATCTGATGTTGATGGTTTTGCCTTGACATTGGAGGCTGGACTCCATTTGGTCAGAGACTCAAACCCCTGAAGACTGTGTTATCTTTCTGAGCGGTGACACTGAGGTTTGCCCATGTGGCTGCAGAAGACCTGGGGAAGGCTGGAGAAGACCCTCAAGTCTCCACAGTCCCAAGGAGGCTTCCCAATGCCTTATTTATACAAGGGGGGGAGACCCCAAAAAATCAGAATTTATTTATTAAAAATTGTGTATTGCCGGGCTCGGTGGCTCAGTCTGTAATCCTGCGCCTTTGGGAGGCTGAATTGAGTGGATTACCTGAGCCCGCGGGTTCGAGACCCGCCTGGGCAGGCAAGACCTCATCTCTACAATAAATCAAAAAAATTAGCCGGGCGTGGTAGCATGTGCCTGTAGTTCCAGCTACTTGGAAGGCTGAGGTGGAAGGATCGCCGGAGCCCAGCAGGTCGAGGCTGCGGTGGCCAGGAGCGGCCACTGCACTCCAGTCTGGGCGACAGTGAGACTCCAACTCAAAAAAAAAAGTGTATTTATTGTTACATTTTTAAACTTCAGTCACCTTCAGAATACTCTTTGATGCAATCCACCTATCAAAATGCTTTTCCTACTGCTCAAAACAGTTTTAACTTGTCCATTTTGATGTCTTTTAGTGTTTCTGCTATTTTTTGTTTCACTTCTTCCACATTGGCAAAACATTCCCCTTTGAGGATTTTTTTCATCAGGGAAAACAAAACAAAAAAGTCACTGGGGGCAAGATTGGGTGTATAGGAAGGGTAGGGCATGAGGACCCTGCTGTTTTTTGTCAAAAACTTCTGGGCACTCAGTGTGATGTGGGTGGGTGTGGTCATAAATCACCCATCATGAAATGGGCAAACGTGCTGAAAGACTCACCAAAAAAAATTCACTGAGACCAAATGCAGCTTCTCGCAATGCTAGCTAGTATACCGATGCCTATTGGTTCCTAGAAACCTTATCTAGTAGGGGAAGGCTGTACTACAAGGGGCCTACCCTCCAAAAAGATAATTCTGGTTTTTTTTGGGTCCCCCTCATGGTGCAGTTGTGTCATTGCATAGGGTCTGCAAGGTGGTGATGGCACCCAGATAAGATGTCATGCCACACATGTGGGCCAGCAACCAGGTAGCCTCATATAGGAAGAGAGATATCACAGACTGAGATGGCACCCCCAAGACAGGAAAGAGGTTTGTCTGGACAGTGGTGATCTGATCCCTCATCAGCTCTTCCTCCTGAAGGCAAAGTCATCAACATCAGATGCTCTTCCTCTTGTCTGGCTCCTGAACTTTCTGCTGATGGTGGTCAGTTCAAGCGTGTGTCGTGGCCCATAAAATTCTCTGATATAACTTTTCAATGAGAATCTCTCCAGTTAAGAATGTCCATTTCCATAGCAGGGTACTGACTTTATGGTTCTGGACTACTGAGGTATACAGGATCTGAAATTGAAATGAGTACCCACTATGGGCTGAGCTCTATGCTGCCATTCCCAAGAATCACCTTGAATCCTGATCTTCTCTTTGCCACTTTACAAGAAACTTGACGGTGTTTGACACCAAGATGAGCTGGGTTATAGTGACTGTGAGCCTCAGGTAGTGACCACGAGCCTCTTAAGAGACCTGGTCAAAGAGAAGTACAGCCAGGACTCCAGAAAGTAGTCTCCAACTCCATAACCCTGAAGATTCTGACAGCCGATCAGTGCCCCTCAAAGATGTAATGGAATATAGCCCAGATACTTTAATTTCCTCTGGGTCAAACTTTGTTAATTTGGTGAAAAGAGGATGGTACCAGAGGTAGGTCAAAAATGTCTGGATAAAAGCATTCTATGGTTGGTGGGTAAGTCTCTAGAAAGATGGAAATATCAAACATGGAGACTCAGCCTTCCTGGAGTATAAGGAACTGGAAGGCAGCATCAGTGTAGGGTGGAGACACGGGAAGCCACACAGTTGACTGCAACTCCTGTTGGCAACCTGTGTCTTCCTTGCTCTTCTACCAATGTTTTTTGAACCCAAAACAAGTGGCTTAGGCTCCCAAAGGCCCATCGCAATGAAGCTGCCTTGTACAGCTGCTCATACAGGTTGGGCTCTAATGCAGCAAATGATGGGGTTGAGAGCCCAGTAATCTTAGCAGAATCTTCTTCAGGAGGGGCACCAGGATGTTCAGAAAAAACTGGGCCAGGCCCAGTGGCTCATACCTATAATTCCAGCACTTTGGGAGGCCAAGGTGAGAGGATTGCCTGAGGGTTTGAGACCAGCCTGGGCAACTTGGCGAGACCTCATCTCTACAATAAACCCCAAAATTAGCTGGGCGTGGTGGTGCACACCTGTAGTTCCAGCTACTTGGAAGGCTGAGACAGAAGAATCGCCTGAGTCCAACAGGTTGAGGATGCAGTGGCCATGAGTGTGCTACTGCACTCCAACTTGGGTGACAGAGTGAGACTCCAACTCAAAAAAAGGAAAACTGGTCCAAAGAAATGAATGAGGTGTCTAAGTTTCTGGTTTCAAGGCCACTCACACCTATTCATCTCCATGTTAGTGGGATGGCATGATTGTAGGGATAGTATAGGAAGAGACCCTAGCCTTGGGGTGCTAAGCATCAAACACATCCTAAAAATACAGATCCACCTTTCAGGCAAAATACCCACGCAGGAAGTCCTGCTGGTGGCAGTAGTTGAGGCAAAATATGTTTTGCCTGGTTTTCTTAGTCACTACTATATGCAGCATATAAAGCCAAGGAAGGCTAGGAAAGTGAGTGAAGGAAATACTCAGGCCTGGCCAGAACTGACAGCCATCAAGAGGGCCTTCTAATTCTACACACACGCAAAACCATTAGAACTAGTATGCAAATTCAGCAAAACTGCAAGATAAAAATCAGCTGCATTTCTATATATTAGCAATGAACAATCTGAGATGAAAATTAAGTAAGCAAGTCTAGAAGCACGAAGAAGAATAAAATACTTAGTAATAAACTTAACCCAGGAGACAAAAGACTCGTTCACTGAAAACTACAAAATGTGGCTGAAAGAAATGAAGGTGACACAAATAAATGGAAAGACATACTGTGTTTATGTGTTGGAAGATTTAATATTGTTAAGATGTCAGTGCTACTCAAAGTGACCTACAGATTTAATGTAATCTCTATCAAAGTCTTATTGGCATTTTTCTGCAGAAATAGAAAAATCCATCCTAAAATTCAGGTGGAATCTCAAGGAACCCTGAATAGCCAAGAATCTTGAAAAAATAACAACTTCCTGATTTCAAGGCTTATTGCAAAGTTGCAGTAATCAAAACTGTGGTACTGGCAAAAAGAGAGACATATAAACCAATGGAATAGAATAGAAACCCTGGAAATAAACTCTCACATATATTGTCAAATGATTTTCAACAAGGATGGTAAAACCATGCAATGGAGAAACGACAGTCTCTTCGACAAGTGGAGTGGGGAAAACTGTATATCTACATGCAAAAAAATGAAGTTAGACCCCTAACTTACACCATATACAAAAAATGAATGGAAAATGAATCAGAGTCTTAAATGTGAGAGTTAAAGCTATAGAATGCTTAGGGAAAAAATTAGAGGAGAAAAACCTCATGACTGGATTTGGCAATGATTTCTTGGTAATAACACCAAAAGCACAGGTAATGCAAGTAAAAATAAATAAATGGGACTATTAATACAACAAAATTAAACATTGTAAGGAGGATCCATTAGAGGGCAACACACACACACACACACACACACACACACAAGCTGAGCTCAGTGGCTCATGCCTATAATCCCAGCATTTTGGGAGGTGGAGGCAAGAGGATTACCTGAGTCCAGGGGTTTGAGACCAGCCTGGGCAACTTGATGAGACCTTGTCTCTACAATAAATTTAAAAATGAGCCGAGCATGGTGGTATGTGCCTGTAGTTCCAGCTACTTGGAAGGCTAAGGAGGAAGGATTGCCTGAGCCCAGCAGGTCGAGGCTGCGATGGCCATAAGCATGCCACTGCACTCCAACTTGGGGGACAGAGTGAGACTCCAACTCAAAACAACAACAACAACAACAAAAACACTAACCACTTCTGTGTGGACTGGATGTGGTGACTCACTCCTGCAACCCCAGAACTCATTCCTGAACACTGACTCCCAGGTTCACCATGCTCTTCTGAGCTCCCAGGCCTGCGAACATGATATTATTCCCTTTGCCTGAGACTATTACTTCCTCTCTCCTCTGTTCTCTATGTAGTTACTTCCTGTTCATTCGTGAGATCTCAGCTTAAATATGACCCCCTCTAGAAATCCATGCTGGGTTAGGTGTCCCTTGTTTATGTCCCCACAATTTCCTATGGACTTCCTGAAAAGCAGGGATCACACTGCATTACAACCCTTTGTTTACTTGTCTGTATCCCTTCATGGCCTCTGAGCTTCACAAGGCCAGGTGCCAGTGTGCTCAGCTCACATCTGTATTCTTAATGTGGAGTGAGTTACTCAGAAGGTGTCAGTCGGTGGCTGAATAAACAACAGCCCAGTCTGTCTGCTTCTCAGCTCACTCATGTTCTCTTAGTTGGCCTCGCAGCTGTGGGACTGTCTCTTGTTTGTTGGCAGGCCTTAGAAGATGGTCAACAATGGCCCTGATATCCAGCAAAGTTTCCCAAGGAGCAGAAATTCTTGGGACTCATGAACCAGAGGTTTTGCCTGCAGCCTGGAATGTCTCAAAAACCTGTCTGAAAATCATGAGAGGGGAAAGCATGTGTGGCCAGGGGGAGGAGACTAACTGGGGTGGGAACATCTTAACAGATATCAAGAGTCAGAGACCAGAAGTGAGAGTCTAAAAGGATGGAGGAAGTATTTCTTGGAGGGATGAACTCCACAATGGAACCACGAAGTCACCAGAAACCCCCCCCCCATCTGGGTAAGGACATTGAGCACAAAATCTGAGAGGACAGGCAGAATTAGTAGGAGCCAAAAAATGTACTATCAGTTGGTCTCCATTCACTCCCTGATCCTGGGTGCTTCTTTCACCAACAAAGCCATGGCTGACCTCAAGAAAGGCAGTAGAGAGCCTTACCCAAGGGAGTCAGCAGACATTAGGGAGGGCGACAGGCATGAATGATACAAGATCCAAGGACAAGAAAAACACTAAGTACTGACACCAGAAGCCAGCCTTGCCCTTCTAGCATGGAAACTGGTCAGGATCCTGCCGGGTGGTAGAAAGCAGGGCTCCTGACCCCTCCAATTCTTTTTTTTTTTTTTTGAGTGGGAGTTTCACTCTGTTGCCCAGGCTGGAGTGCTATGGCACGCTCACAGCCACCACAGCCTCCACCTGCTGGGCTCAGGCAACCCTTCTGTTTCAACCTCCTGAGTAGGTGGGACTACAGATGTGTGCCACCAGGTGTGCACCACCATGTCCAACTAATTTTTGATTTATTGTAGTGACGAATTCTCACCAAGTTGCCTGGCACCTCCACCTCCCAAAGTGCTGGGATTATAGGCATGAGCCACCGCGCCCACCTCCTGGTCTGATTCTTAAAAAAAAAACCTTGGAAGTGCTACTTGGCAAAACATAAATGACCTCTCCCGGGTGAGGTGGCAAGAGCTCCCTTCCACTGGTGCCAGCATCTGCCTCGGCTCTTCTTGCCTCTCCTGGATCTGAGCAACCCAAAGCCCCATCACTCCTTGGTCTAAGCAGGGATGCCTGAGCTTTTTCTGGGGCTGAACAACGCTGACCCCCACCTGTCCCCTTGGTCCAGGGTGGCTCCAGCAATACACCACAGGTAGGACTAGCTCCCCATGTGGGCCCACCATCCCCTACGTGGGCGACACCCTGAGGTTGGTCAGACAGAGACGTTACCTCCTCGGCCCTCACTGGCAGCGGGTTTCACTTGGATCGGACGATTCATCTGAAAGACACAGGACCAACACACACCCATTCAGCATGACTGCCAGGTCCTGGAGCCCTAGCTTCTCCATTCCCAGACTCCTTAGGATCTGAGTCCTAGCCTCTCTCAACTCTGCACTCCACCACGCCCACACTGGGATTATAGACTTTCCCAAGATCCCTTCCTTGAACCCAAGAATTTAGAAGGTGCTGAAACCAGAAGGGATGGATGACAGGAGCTCAGTGACAAGCACAGGGTGGGATGCAACGACTACTAGGTTCTCCCTCCTGGGGCCCTGGGCAGGGACAAGGTGAGGCCCGTCACTCTGGCTTCTGGACTTACTTTAAGGTTTTGAGTGAGAGGCATTGGGTGTGAGGGTGGAATTGACACTGCAGACCTGTGTTTTATGTCTAAAACCATGGATGGAATGCTCTGTGTCATTCAGAGGAAACAATCTGAGAATCAGACTTAGTACTATCTACCCTCGACTCTGTCATTTGATGGTTGTATGACTTTAAGTAAGCCACCCTCTCTCGAATGGGGAGACATCCCCGAAGATTCTGTGTCATTGTAATCTCCACACTCACACCCTCCAGCCCCTCCTGGGATCCCCTGCCCCCAAGGCTGCTGGAGTTTTCCGTGGGGCCCATCCTCGTCCCTTGTCTGCCTCCTCGTCCTGTTCTGCCTGACCAGTTCTGGCTAGCTAGTCTTACCCACACCCTCAGCCTCAGCTACTGTCCCCACGGGAATGACTCAGAGCTCTGTATCCCCAGCCCACAGCCTCTTCTGAGCTTTTAGACCCATGTTCCCAGCTGCTTGCTGGACATACCCACTGGAAAGTCTCACGGGCCCCTTTGCTCAACACCTCCAAACCAGAGCTCCTCTGTTTGCCTGCACCTGATCCTCCCGGTCCCCCGAGCAATAAACCTGGAGAACAGCTTGGCTTCTCCCTCCATCCCATCCCCCCTCCAACCAACTTCACCTTTTAATTCAGGGGTTCCCTGATCAGGGGTGGATGAGAATCACCTAGGAGCCATATTAGATGCTTACGTTGGGGCACTGTATCATCTGAAAAAGCCCCTAGGTGATTTCAATATATACCCCCTCCCAGCCCCCAACCACCCTGAGTGAATTCATGGTTGAATCCCCATCTCACCTTCCTCTCATGGGTGTTGTGGGGATCACATGAGGTAATGGGGACGAGAAAGGTCTTTGTAAACTGCCAAGAGCTGGGCGCGTGTGAGGAAGTATTGTTGGGGGGTGGGCAGCTGAGTGCCGGGAGGAAGGAACAGCGGCCTTCCCGTTCATGGAGGAAGGGGTGCTGGTGCCCATCTGGCCTGAGAAGGTGATGATCTGACCCCCTCCCCTCAGGAAACGCACTGTTTCTGCACCAATCAGGGGCCACTCCATCCCTTACCAATGTGCTCGTTGCCGAGACAACAGGCAGCTTCCTGTTACCATAGCCACAAGTGCTACCCAGTAACTATGGCAACGCCCTGGCAGTCACAGCTGAGCAATTTCCTTTGGATCAAATTTGGGGATGGGAGGGGTAGGGAGGACTTACTTTAAAAAATAAAAAAAGGAAAGGAAAACAGGCCGAGCCTAAGCCAGTGCAGTCCCCCTCCCACCCAGGGCTCTGACACACCCACCCGCTGGTGGTGGAGCACCCACAGTGTACCAGGCTGTGGGTGGGGGCCGAGACACCGACAGGACTCAGGTTGCAGTCTAGAGGGGATGACAGATCAATCCAAGCAGATCAGGGCGAGCTGGATAGGCCTGGACTGGCCTGGACCAGGGACCAGGAGGACAGGGCCCGTCCCTGGGCATGGCCACCTGCGATTGTGAAGGAAAGACCAAGAGACAGCCATAGAGAGCAGAGACACAGGGAGAGATGGAGAAACACGGGAAGACAGAAATGGTGTGAGAGAAAGAGACAGACCTAGAAGGGGCAAGGACAGAGAATTACTGGTGGGAAGAAAGTAAGGGGATGGGAGGGTCAGGGCGCAGGTACAGGAGAGGCAGGGGGAAGCCTGGTAGGGAAGACAGAGAGAGGAGTAGAAGTTTGGGGTGGGGGCAGTGAGGGGGAGCAAGACCATCATTATTTTATCAGTTCTTAAATATATCCTGAGAATTTCTCTCTGGCGCCTAGAGTGATGAGCCCATGTGACAGCAGCGGTCGCCATGGCAGCTACCTCCCAGGTGGGTTTCCTGGGAGATGGAACTCACTGATGCTCTGGGAGTGCCCCTTCCCTCTCCCCTCCACGC
Source organism: Cephalopachus bancanus (assembly GCA_027257055.1). NCBI lineage: Eukaryota > Metazoa > Chordata > Mammalia > Primates > Tarsiidae > Cephalopachus > Cephalopachus bancanus. The sequence continues at coordinate 84,652 of JAPVLO010000288.1, read as the reverse complement.
CAATACCCTTCGTTGGAGAGTGGCATCAGGTGGCATGCACACGGCCCCCCATGGGCCTGGCCTGGGTCTTCCACCACTTAGAGCTGCTATTGGCATTTACTGAACTCTGTGATGAGCCTCAGGCTGGGCATCTCAGGAGAGACAGTGATGACCTAGGTGGGGACCCTCTCCTCATAGTTTCACAGAGGGGAAGATGATGCCACCATTTCCTGAGAGCCTGCTCTGTGCCAGGCTTTCCTGGGAGCACTTTATATATGTTGTCTCTAAATCCTTCCAACCACCCTGCAAGGGAATGCCCTTGGCCCCATATTCCCAATGAGAAAGCTGAGGCTGAAGGAGATGAGATCACAGGATGGGTGAGCAGTTGGGCTGGGATTTGCCCCCAGTCTGTATGACCCGGAAGACCATGATTTTTGCATTGTGCTGTTCAACTCCATTCTTAAGGCATGAACACAAATAATGAGGTGGAGGGACCAGGGCCTTGGGGGAGTGCAAGGTCATGAGCTGTGGGAAAGGCTGGAGAGGTTGACTCAGGGAAAGCTTCACAAAGGATGCAGCCTTTGACCTGGGTCTTGCAGGACTGGGGGCACTGGTCATGTGGAGACAACAGGAGAGGTTGAGCTGGCGGCTGGGCGATCCAGATGTCTGCAGGATGGACAGAGAGCTGCAGGATGGAAGGATAAAGGACTTGGGGAGCACCTGGTAGGGAGGGTGCCAGGGTAGAACAAACTGCTTTCAAGCAAGCCATATAGATGTGGATTTGAGTCCTGGCTCTATCCCTGGCCACTTGTCTAAGGTCTCTGAGTATTTAGATTTGTAAAGGGAGGAATCATGAGCCTACGTTTCAGGGTTGTGGTGACAATGACAACGGCTAGGTGCACTAGATGTAAGCTTGTTTCTTTTTAATGGAAGGAGATGAAACTGAAAGGTAGGCAGGGGCAAGGCCAGGGCAGGCTGTGAAAACCGCATCAACGAATTTTGACTTTGTTGTATTTTTCTTCTTTTTTTTTTGAGTTGGAGTCTCACTCCGCTGCTTAGGCTGGAGTGCAGTAGCACACTCATGGCACCACAACCTCGACCTGCTGGACTGAGGCAATCCTTCTGCCTCAGTCTTCCAAGTAGCAGGAACTACAAGCATGCACCACCACACTCGGCTAATTTTTTGATGTATTGTAGAGATGAGGAATTGCCAAGTTGCCCAGGCTGATCTCAAACTCCTGAGCTCAGGCAATCCTCTTGCCTCCACTTCCCAAAGTGCTGGGATTACAGGTGTAAACCACTGCACCCAGTCAAGTTTGTTGTATTTTGAAGGCGATGAGGATCCGGGGAAGGATTTCAAATAGGGGAGTGGTCTAGTCAGTTTTGTCTTAGGAAAGTTCCTGTAAGCTGTCACTGAGAAAAGCCCAGAAAGGGAGTGATGGGGCAGGAAGATCACTGACACAGGGAAGAGGTGAGGGTGACCTGGATAGAAGGAAATGAACAGAATCAAGACATGTGTAGGAAGAATTGGCTGGGCTATGGTTCTGTTGTATGTGGGGATCAAGGAGAGGCAGGGATGTTGGCTGACTGCCAGGCTCGTGGCTTGAGATTTGTGGAGGGTAGGAGCTTGGAAGTTTGGAGGTGTAAGGAAGTCCCCAGAGAAGGAGCCCAAGAAGATAAGGACAGAGTTGGAGAGAGCAATGATCCCCTAGACTCTGAGCCTTCAGTCCCCTCAGGGCAGTGGTTATGGAGAACACCTGGGACTCAGGTACATCATGTGTGGCTGGAGGAGAAAGAGAGCTGCCCATGTGAGCTTCCTGGATAGCCCTCCCAAGCCTCGTTCCGCCATAGCAGGGGAGGTACATGGGAACGGGCGAGGCAATCAGGATTCCCCATGAGGACAAGAGGATATTGCCTCCTGGGCCAAGAACTTGTCATGGGATTTCAGGTGAGCTCTTGCCCGTCTCCTGTTCCCTTGAGAGTTTCTCAGGTGGAGTCCAGGCCTATGTCCACTTCAGGGCCCAGCCCTTGAGGGAAAATCAAGGGAATGATGTCAGAGAGAATGGCTGTTCCAGGCAATGAAGTGGGGACGGTCAGAGGCAGTGCAGACACACACGCATGGGGTCCTGGTCCTTCTGAGTCCCCACCTCAACTTTCTGCTGGACTTGTCTAAAATCCTTGCCTTTGGGCTCAGCACTGTCTTCTTCAGACTCTTCTGTCCTGATGCCAATGAGTCCCTCCACTGCACGCCCACACCCTCACATTGCCCATGGGAAGAGTGCAGATCAGATCCTCCCCGAAGAAAGGACCACTGGTGGGCCTGGGAGCCTGGTCAGGAGGTGCAGGCAAGAGCAGGATGGAGAAAAGCAAACTTCATCCTCTGAGAACTTTGTTCTTCCCCATCCCCTCCTCTAGTTCAATCCACTGTCCAGTCCTGGCGCTTCTGGAATCGATATGGACATCCCAGGCAGCTTGGAGTCCACCACCTCGCCCCTTTCCTGCACTGTCTCCAGCCCTAAGCCAGCATCACCATCCACCTGCACTCAAGCAACTGTGTCCTCAAGGGCCACCCGCCCTTGAGGACACCCACCCGCAGTGTCGTTTTCTCTCCAGCTCAGTCATACCACAACCATAGTGATCTTTCAAAGTCAGTCCCTTGGCCAGGCGCAGTGGCTCATGCCTGTAATACCAGCGCTTTGGGAGGCAGAGGCAAGAGGATTGCCTGAGCTCAGAGGTTCAAGACCAGACTGGGCAACTTGGTGAGACCTTGTCTCTACAATAAATAAAAAAATTAGCCGGAGAAGGTGGCTACTTGGAAGGCTGAGGCAGAAGGATTGCCTGAACCCAGCAGGTCGAGGCTGCAGTGGCCATGAGCATGCCACTGCACTCCAGCCTAGGTGACAGAGTGAGACTCCCACTTCAAAAAACAAAAAACAAAAACAAAAAACCAGTCCCTCATGCTTCCTTGTTTAAAATCCACCCACGTCTCCTCCCATTCCTTTCCCCCATCCCCACTGCCAGCCTCCAGATAAAAACTGGACCCTAAGACTGGCAGCGGAAGCTATGAATCTTGCCTCCCTTGCTGCCAGGCATCTACAATTCCCTTCATCAGGTGGCGCCACAGCTGGCTTTGCTGGACAGTTTCCCTGGCAGTTTCTACCTTTTCCCAAAATGTCTTTCAGCCTTCTAGATCCTCAAATATGATGGAATATGATCATGTTCCAGCTCAGAGTGCATCTCCTCTGCAAATCATCACCTCCCTCCCCACACCTGACGCATCTTTTATGCACCCAGATGCAAGCCCCAGTGAGACACTGATAATGAGACTCAGTTCCGGACTGGAAGCCCCTTGAGGGCCAAGATTCAGACTTGTTCCTGGAGCCATTCCTAGCACACAAAGTCCCTCTATGTGAGTTACACAAAGGCACTTCCAACCCCAGGATGAACAAGAAAGAATGTGCCCCCTCCTCTGGGCTGACAGAGCCCTGAGATGATGGCCCATAGAAGCTGGCTGGATTCCTGTCCCATTTGCCCTCTCTACCTGAGCTGCTCTGTGCAGGACATGACCTGTGAAACCAAACCCCTTCCCTACTTAGTTGCATCTGCCTCCTGCGCAGTGTTTGAAGGGATGGCTTCCTAAAGGAAGGGAGGTCATGAGCAGGGAGAGATAGACAAATGAGGGAGCACCCTCAGAACCCCAGGAGGTAGGGCTGAGGTGGGGCTTCACCTTTCTTGGGTGGATTCTGAAGCCTAAAGTGAGGCTAAAAGAAGGGGGTCCAATGTCTGGGCATGGTGGCTCATGCCTGTAATCCCAGAACTTTGGGAAGCTAAGGCAAGAGGACTGCCTGAGCCCAAAGGTTTGAGACCAGCCCAGGCAACATGCCGAGACTTTATCTCTATAATAAATCAAAAAAGTTAGCTGACCTGTCATTCCAGCTACTTGGAAGGCTGAAGTAGAAGGATTGCTTGAACCCAGCAGGTGGAGGTTGCAGTGGCTGTGAGCATGCCACTACACTCCAGCCTGGGTGACAGAGTGAGACTCTGACTCAAAAAAAAAAAGGAAGAAGAAGAAGGGTGTCCAACTTCATGGGGAAGAAGCTGCAGGAGGTGGGGGGAAGTGGGAGGACAGATGTGCTTTCACAGGGAACAGAAATTGGCAGGGGCAAGTGGAGAGGAGTCAGGAGGAAGTGCAGCCCATAGGGTCCCATGGAATTTACCCCAGGGGGTCCAGGCTTTCCCTCTGGGGTTTCACCCAGCCACTCCTGGTCCCACGGTGACAGTCGTGCCAGACTCCAGCCGGAGCTCAGATTGAAGTCTTGTCTCTGCTTCTCCAGCAGGTGGCAGCTGTGCCCAGGACCCAATGCCTGCAGAGAGCTGGACACCCTTCTCCCCCCATACTGGCAGGCCCGAGGCCAGGTGACTAAAGTTGCTGCTGACCCTGGCAGGCCCAGAAAAGATCGATGGCAGGGACATTGCTGGGGCTGGCCAACTCGTCCATCGATTTCCATTTAAGAGAATAATTAAATATTAATTTTCACTTTATTAAGCTGGGGAGAGTGAAGAGAGTCAATCCTGGCAGTGCCAGAGGAAACCAGGCCATGGTGGGGACCTGCAGATGAAAGAGTAGGAGGGGGAAGCTGTCCCCAGTCACAATTCTCTCCAGAACCTAAGACCCCTGTCTGGCACCAGGTTGGATCAGGTAACAGTGCAGTGGGTAAGTGAATGAGTTCTGGAGCCAGATTAACTGGCCTCAAATTCCAGATCTTGCCACAGTAGTTATATGACCTTGGGGAAGTCACTTGATTTTTTTTTTAACGAGAGAGAGAGCTGGGCATGGTGGCACGCACCTGTAGTCCCAGCTACTCAGGAGGCTGATGAGGAGGACTGCTTGAGCTCAGGAGCTCGAGGCTGCAGTGATCCATGATCATGCCACCACACTTCAGTCTGGGCAACATAGTGAGACCCTGACCCCCAAAATAAAAAATAATATATAGAGAAGGGGTCTCATGATGTTGCCCAGGCTGGTCTTGAACTCCTGGGCACAAGCGATCCTCCCGTCTCAGTCTCTCAAAGTGCTAGGATTACAGAAATGAGCCACTGAGCCTGGCCCACTTGATTTCTATGACTCAGTTTCCTGAGTAAAATAGGAATAGTAATACTTTTTTAATAGGAGATTAAATGACAAAACATGCAAAGTGCTAGAAACACTGACTATATTGCTTTTCTCCCTCAGAAATTCTCCCAGTCCCCTAAGGTCTTCACAGCCCTCGTCTCCAGCACCCTCAACCTCAGAGAACTCCCCAGGAACCCCTCATCTAGCAGAGCCCTGAGTTTCATGGAGGAGAGTCTTTTTTCTTCCAAAGTTTATCTTAATTTTTTTTAGTGCTTTTCATTTGCTTTGGGGATAAAGTCCAAGCCCCTCATCCTGGCATTCAAAGTTTCGTCTTCAAACACTGCCTTCTGTAGAGCTTCTCTCCAGTTTGGACCATGACCACATGGGTCTGCCCCAGAGTCTCAGTGCCATGTCACAGCCACCTGCTCCTTCCTTCTGTCTCTGTGCCCTTACCACACTGCTTCCCACGCAGAACGTCACAGCTTGCCTCATTGGCTCAGTTCAGCAGAAGTCATGTGCTCTCATGGTTAGATGAATGATGCCTTTTCATACTCCTACTAATGCTGCTGTTACTATTACTGTTACGATCACTACCACCACCAGCTAACCCGTTTTTCTGCCAAGAAGTGTTAAGCACTTTATATAACTTCACTCATTTAACCATTCCCACAACCCTATGAGTTTCAGTGATAAAGATGAGAAAACTGAGGCTTAGCGGTAAAGACTTGCCCAAGGTCAGAGCTGGTGAGTCGTGGGGCCTGGATTCGTGCCTAGCTCTGTCTGACCCCAGAGCTGCACACACAGGATGAGTGACAGTGAGAAGTTGGTGCTCTTTGGCCCTGGGCCCCCAAGAGCGAGGCTCGAGGTGCTTCAGTTACTGAGAGGTTTTAGGTTCTGACACCCCAGTATTGACTTTTTTCCTTTTTCTTCTTCTTCTTTTTTTGAGTTTTCACTCTGTCACCTGGGCTGGAATGCAGTGGCATGCCTCTGTAGCAAGCCACAGCCTCAACCTGCTGGCCTCAGGTGATCCTTTCACTTCAGCCTTCCAAGTAGCTGGAACTACAAGGGTGCACCATGACAACTGACTAGTTTTTTGACTTATTGTAGAGATGAGGTCCTGCCATGTTGCCCAGGCTGGTCTTGAACCTGTGGGCTCAAGCAATCTCTTGCCTCAGCACCCCAAAGTGCTGGGATTACAGGCGTGAGCCACTGCACGAGTCTCTTCTCTCCTCTTCCTTCTTCTCCTCCTTCTCCTGTTCCTCCTCCTCCTCCTCTTCTTCTTGTTCCTCTCTCTCATTCTTGTTTTTGACAGGTTTTTGCTCTGTCACCCAGGCTGAAGTGCAGTGGCAAAATCATGGCTCACCACAGCCTCAAAACCTGGGTTCAAGCAATCCTACTCCCTCAGTAGCTGGGGCTACAGACACGCCACCACGCCCGGCTAATTTTTCTATTTTTTGTCTCACTTTGTTGCCCAGGCTGGTCTTGGACTCTTGGCCTCAAGCGATCTTCCCACTTTGGCCTCCCAAAATGCTTGGATTACAGGGGTGAGCCACTGCGCTCAGCTCCTAGCAACAGCTTGATCAGCTCATGGCAAAGCCTGCTCTATTCCTGGTCAGCTCCAATTCAAAGAAGGGACTTCTTTATACTGAGCTGAAGTTAGTGTCTGTTCTTATATTCACAGATCCTGATCCTGCCTTCTGGGCCATGCATAAAAAAACAAATCCTTCTCCAGAATCCTAAGGGGGTTACCCCCTCTCCAACAGTAACACTGTTTGAGATCTTGCTCTGTGGCAGGCACATGCTAAGTTGCAAGTAATCCTCATCATCCTCATATACAAGAAAATTGAAACTCAAGAGTTCAATGAATGTATCTTAAGACACAGAACTGGGATTCGAACTCGGGTCAGTGAGACTTGAAAACTAGTACTTTTAAATATTATATGATGATGCCTTCCTATTAAAGTCTTACTAAACCCCATTTCTCCAGCTAAATGTTCCCAGTTCCTTCAAGCTGTCATCCCACAGTACATTGTGTGTCCTTACTTCATCCTGGTCTCTTTCTGGTAGGTTCACGACCCTCTTAAATCTGGAGACTAGAACTGGACATAACTCCAGGTTTGGCCCCTCATGCATTTCAGTAGCTGTCTGTTCTGACGCACCACTCATTGGACTCAAGAAAATGAGGCTGTCTAGCATGACTTGCTCCTGGAGAACCCATGCTAGTGCCTCACAGTCACCACTTCTTTCGACTACATGGTCAGAGGGTCCCGCTTTGCCTTTTCTCCTGATTACCCATTAACCAAGACCAGACCAGGTACCATTCATGCCCAGAAGCTCGGCTACCCAGAGAGTTGGGTCTCCTCTAACTTTAGCCAAGTCTTTGCAGTGTGGAGGGCAGACAGTCTTTGTGAGTCAAAGCACCATGCCTCCCCCACAAAAAAAATCACAGGAAGAGGACTAGAGGAAAGTGCCATCAAGGAACCTAGGACTGGAGAAAATGGGACACCACCCCAGCTGAGTCTCCAGACCATTTACCTGCTCACACCAGTGACAAATGACACTTGAAACCATGATTTTAGCCAAGGCGAACAAACTCTAGCTTAGCCCACAACACTGACGCCTCTCCTATGAGATAGGGTGGAACACCTGGCCTAAGGGTCTTGAGCACATTTTTTTGAGACAGAAGATTGAGTGCCATAGGAACTTGAAACTGCTCAAGGCACAAACAAGCCCTCCCCTGGAAGGATGAGTGTGCTTCTAGCTCCTGGTTGCAACTCAGCCCCCATGGGCTGCTTTGGCATGCACACAGGGCATCATCCCCCACCCAAGGTGCTTCCGTTCCCCCAACCCTAGAGGACTTACCCCTGGCAGGGTCTTCTGCTCGTGCAGTGCACTCTGGGCCTTGAGAGCAGAGTCTCGGGCGCAGTAGGTGAGGAAGGCACAGCCTGAGGAGGAAGAGGCTGGCTCAGGAGGTTTTCTGAAACCCCCAAATGCTCTTCTTTGAAAGACTCCATTAAGTTGACAGAATGAAGGCCACTCTCCTTGGAACAAGGACCCTGCTTCTAAAGAACCTTCTCTGCCTCCCACCTTCTCTGGGGAGGGTCTTCATGCACCTGGAGACCTGTGTCACAGACTCTGGCTCCCTTTCATTGTTCCTGGCCTCTTGCCCACACCCTGTCACATGCTTATACAAACTCGCATCTCCTCAGTCCACTCCAACCATGGTCCTGTTGAGGTTAAACCTCCCTAAGCAACTTTCCCTTCATCTCAAACCCAGACATCCCCTTTCTTTTTGAATTCATACTCATGGAGTCTCCTAGAATCGGCCTCAATTCCTTTCCAAGCCTCCTCAGGTAGGAGGAGGCAGAAGACGGAAATAAGGGTTGGGGTCAACCCCAGGGATCTCCAGCCCCAAGCTGGAAGGCAAGGAATGGATTGGTTTGAGGCTTAGAAGATGGGGCTGGTTTAAGGGCCTCCCCCAGGTGTGAGCTTCCAGAATCCCCTAATCCTGCCCAAGGAGTTTGATCTGTCAACTCTCTCAGGGCTTCAAGATGGGGTCTCTTAAAGGGTTATTGTGCCCCAAATTTTGCTCCTCTAAAAGGGCCAGCAAATATGAGGCAGGAAAGGGACCTGGGTTGAGCCAGAGGGTCAGGCCTATCCCTTCTTTGCTCAGTCCCAGGACCTGTAGTCTGCTAGGAAGCACTGAAGCAAGGATTCCTTATTTTCCACAGTCACTGGGCACTCATTCATTTAGAAAATATCTATGGATCGCTTATTTATTATGGTGAGGCATTATAATGGGTTTGGAGATCATGTGGCAATAAGACAGACACTTCTCTTGTCCTCATGGGGATTAGAGAAGAAATTGGGGAGGAAACCTGGTTGAGTCCAAAGCATTAGGAATGTCTCAAAGAAGACATGAATCCACAGGAACAAGAACATTGAGTCCTTAAGAACCAGGTAACACAAAAGGTGGTGATAATTTCAGAGAACAGCATATGCAAAGACTAAATAAAAAATTCAGTGTGTTGGGGAGATGGGGAGAAGGCAAGAGTGCTTGGAAGCTGGTGGACAGGGCAGAGTGACCAGCAAGGCATGCAGGCATTGAATCTTATGAAGCACGGAAGGCCTCTGTTGGCTTTTGTTTTTCCTGAGTGCAATGGAGAACCACTCCAAAGGGTTTAAAGCAGATTATTACACAATTAGATCTGTGTTTTTAAAAAGAGCCTTCTGACAACCAGGCATGGTGGTGCACACCTGTGGTTCCAGCTACTTGGAAAGCTGAGGCAGAAGGATCACCTGAACCCAGCAGGTTGAGGCTGTAGTGGCCATGATTGTGTCACTGCACTCCAGCTTGGGTGACAGAGTGAGGCTCTGAGTAAAAAAAAAAAAAAAAGAGCTTTCTGAGTGTAGGGGGACTGAAGGAAGAGATGTGGGATGCCATTAGGAACTTGGTGCAGTTTTCCGCTTAGACCTCAGCCTTCAGCAGACTAGGAAGGCAAATGGGAACACTTTTTTTCTGATATTTTCCATGTGGCTGTCCCCTTAAGATGGGCTGACTGTCTGCCATTCATTGAGTTAAAGGGACCTGGGAGAACTCCTGGGCCAAACTCTTATTATATCAACAGGGAAACTGAAGCCCAGAGAGTGTGTCAGTGGCAGGACAGGGTTTGGAATTTCCTAACTCCCAGGCTGGAGTTGTTTTCAAAGCACTGTAGCTCAATACCCAGCCATCAAGAGGAAGATGAGTCACTTCAGTTTTCAGACGTCACTGTTGTTGGGGAGAGGATGAGGAAGACGTTGACTTGGAGACCCTCCACAATCATCTTGCAAGGTGACACTTGCTTTGGAGAGCTGTGGGTTGGTTTGGAAATAAACACTTGATTCCACTGACATTCCTGCTCTGTCTTCTGCCACCAAGCCACATCATCTGATGTCAGAACCAGGCAGGGGTGCCTTTCTGAAAGGCTCAGAGGCTGCCTAATGAGATCCTGTGTGGACTACCTGGGATGGGGGTGGAAGAACGAAGGGAAGAAAATACAGAGAAACACAGCTTGAGAGACACATGAATGAAAAAAACCAACAAACAGGAAGAATTAGAGCTAAATGGAGAGAGAGGATGAGGGGAAAGTTCAGAGATTCTGATAGTGTTTGAGAGAGAATTCAAGGTATTCGATCCACTTCCCTTATTGTGCAGATGGCATACAAAGATTACCTTTGTACTTACATCTGAGATCAATGTCTAGAAAATAAGAAAACAAGTTGCTATAGAAGGATGGACAGACAGGCAGGAAGGCAGCTGGACTGAATCAGAAGGAGTCTGGCTGTAGTCTTGTCCTTTCATTCTTCCTTTAACATAACCACACCCCAAAAGGTGGAAGCTACACCCCTATCCAGATGGTCTCAGCCTTTCTATGGGCATTTTCTCGAAGCCCCTTTATTAGTGTGTTAAAGGAACCCCACAAGGCCTCCCATTTTAAAAGAGGTGGTGGTCTGACTCCAGTTCTCTGCCCTTAGGAATGTACCTTCAGCTGTTACCCAAGGCCCACCACTCCTCTCTTAGGAAGATCATGGAGGATAGTTGGTGATCCTTCCCCACAAAAACCTGAAACCACAGCATGGTTGTGGTTGGAGGGCAGTGGGGGAAAATAAGGGTGTTTCTCCTTGAATCATCTCCCCTTCTTCTGCCCATGAACAACATCTAACTCTGGCTCTTACTCCAGCCCTGCCCGGACAGATTTTCTGCATGTAAACAAGCCTCCTCCCTCTCTCTACAGGAAGAAAGGGGTGTGGCCGGACAGGACTGTGGTGCCTCTGTCTCTTTAGCAAGGGTGGGGAGAAGGTCCCCTTCTGCCTCTTCAGCCTGACCCACCCTGAGAGTGCTCTGGTCTGGGACCAGCCTGTGAAGGAAGGAAAGAAGGAAGTTGTAAAGAGGATTGGGGAGGAGCAAAGAAGAGGCACAGGAGCCTGGGGATTAAGGGATGAAAGAAGTGTGGATTCAGCTGAAGGAAACCTAAGATGAAGGAACACAGAGTGGCAGGAATTCCCAACTGAGGTCACCGTTACAGATTCAAATCAGAAGAGGTGGAGAGTGTTGAGATTCTGGCAAACGGTAGGAGAGATCCGGGCTCGTGTCAAACTTGAGGGGGGTATTTGAACTGAGGGCCCCGTGGGAATTGAATTTTGTGAGTTAGGCCTGGGATCTGAAGAAAGGGAGAGTTTGGGTCTGTGGGGTTTTAGGTTGGCAGTCTGAGAGTCAAAAGAAGGCTCTAGGGTTGACTGGACTTGGAGGCCAGAAGGAGGGGTACAAGTTCAAGATAAGCGTGTGGATGGAGAGGCCTGGGTTGGGTGGCTGGCACCAGAGGGAGGGTTCAGGAATGCTTGGATCCAGGGATTGGGAGACTGAGAGTATTCGAGATCTAGAAGATGGAATAAGTTTCCACATTCCAAAATTTGGGATATCTGATGGGAGAGATAGCAGAGAGGTTCATCTGAAAGACGGGGACTGTTGGGGTGTGAGAGGTTAAGAATTTGGAGGTTGAGGATTTGGAGGTTAGAGTGGAGCGCCTATTAGGGCACCAGAGTGATGACCAGAGGGAGGATATGGGAAAGAAAATTCTGGGTTAGGGGCTCTGCGATCTGGGAAGGGGGCTGGGCTGATGCGGGGCTGACACTGGACTGGTGTTAGACAGGCTCTAGGTAGGGCTGGGGCTGGGGCTGGGGTTGGGCCGGGCCGCACTCTAATCGGATTGGGGCTGCTGGGCTGGGCTGGGCTGGGCTGACCCCGCGCACCTTTGTGGAGGCCGGTGAGCCGGTCCTTCAGCACCGTCAGCTCGTAGATGCGGCCGAACTCCTCGAACAGCGGCTTGAGGTCCTGCTCGTCCAAGCCCCGCGGGATCTGCCCCACGAAGAGCTTGATGGCGTCGTGGTCCTTCATGGGCACGGCGGGACCCGGGTTGAGCCCGCTCATGCCGACGCCGCTGTCCGCGGTGCTGAAGCCCAGGCGCGGGCCGGGGCCGGCGGGCTGTGCTGACCCTCCGGGCGCCGCGGCCATGTCCCCGCCCGGACCGCCCTCCCGCCGTCCCCCCTGTACCGCCTGTCCCCTCCCTGGACCGGCGGCGAGGGCCAGGGGAGGGGGCGGGGCCCGGGCGGCGAGGGCGGGGGGCTGCACAGGGGGCGGGGTCCGGGTGGAGGGCGTAGGGAGGGCGGGCCGGAGAGGGGCGGGGCAGGGGCGGGGCGGGCCCGGGCCGAGGTGGCGGGACGCTGGGGTCTGGCTCGAGGTCCCCGCGCGGCGCTCTCCGGGCTCCCGCCCGAGCTCTCCCGGAGCCGAGCCCCGAGCCCCAGCCCCCGTGCTTGGTGACGTCAGGCAGCGGGCCGCGGAGTCTACGCAGGTGATTTGCATAATGAGGAAGCCGCGGCCAATCACAGTGGGACTTGGCTGGGCTCGGCCGGGGGCGGGACGGGCGGCCGGGCTCACGCGCTCCCGCTCGCCATGGCAACCGGACCCTCGAGTGCCCCGAGTGTGTCGAGTGCGTGCGGGCGTGGCCGTGGAGCGCGCGTGTGCGCCTCGGGCCGCGCGAGGGGAAGTCGCTTCGTCATGCGTGATGGTGTCTGCATAGTCGGAGCTCATCGCCTCCGCACACACAGGCACACACGGGCACACGCAGGCACACGCGCCTCCGGGCGCCGGAGCGCTTCCTGCGGGGGTGGGTGGGGATTCCGCCTCTCCATTCCCACCGTCCGAGCCGGTCCTCGGACCTCATCCCAGCCCGCCCCAGCGCCTCTCTCTCCTCGGTGCCAGCCACTCCCTAACCCTGAGCCTCAAACACCTTGTCTCCCTTGCTTCCTTAGAAAGAAAGAAAAAGAGTAAAGCAGACAAAAACCCTCTAGACACTCCTTGGAGAGTCTAGATTCGCTGTGTTTACTCGGCACCCGATACGCACCAGGCGCCGGTCCATGCCAATTGCATGAGCTCGGGAGGGTTCGCCTCCTCTCCCAGAAAAGGAAGCTGAGGCTCTGAGGGTCACGGAAGTTAGGGTCAGGCCCACCGCTCACATCTGCTGGGCCCACGGTCAAAAACGAAATGGAAAGGGGCCTCCCATGTGTGTAAATATTTAAAAGATACAAATAAAGTTACAACATGTTAAATAAAATACGTTCGCCTCTAGTTTTCACAAATACACATTCAGAATAATAAAAATGAAAAATACATGTACAGCTATGCTTTTGTTTGTTTTGAGTCGGAGTTTCTCTGTCGCCCAGGCTGGAGAGCAGTGAGTGGCACGCTCACAGCGACTGCAGCCTCGATCTGCTGCTGGGCTCAGATGATCCTTCCCCCTCAGCCTTCCAAGTAGCTCGAACAACTTGCGCACGCCACCACGCCCTGCTAATTTTTCTATTTTATTGTAGAAACGAGGTCTTGCCATGTTGTCAAGCAGGTCTCAAACCCCTGAGCTCAGACAATTCTCTCACCTCTGTCTCCCAAAGTGCTGGAATTACAGGTGTGAGCCACTTCGCCGGACCAGCTATGTTTTGATATGATTGAAAGTTGGCAAAATATCAGAACTGATGGAATTTTATTACTTTTGCATATGTCTAAGTATTCACTCGATGGACCAATGATGTTTCGACAGAGAATACATAAAATAGAGATAAATAATTCCTAAATTATATATTGATTCCATATAGTTCTTTTCTTGTCTCCTTCAGTAAAGTTGCCAATTATATTGTTTCAACAGAGATTTTAACACAACTTGTGTCCTTGGACTATTCCAAGAAACTGCTCAAGAGCAGCAGTAGCAAATGAAATCATCAAAACATTCTTTAAGCAATATTCAAATTCTGAAATAAATCATGAAAAGTTACTCTCTGTAACTAGTTGATTATGAAATAGGTTACCAGAACATTTCACTTTCATTCACTCCTAAGTATTTTTATTTTATTTTATTTCCTTGAGGCTTCCACTTTGACCCTTAGATTATTTACAAATGTGTTGCTCAATTTCCAAGTGTTTGGAGATTTGTCTGTTATCTTCCTGATTTCTAGTTTGAGTTCATTGTGTCCAGAACATACTGTGTATTATTTCACTTTTTTTTTGCATTTGTCGAAGTTTGTTTCATTACCTCAGAATATGGTCTCTCTTGGTGAATGTTTTGCTGATGTGTGAAAAGAATGTATATTCTGCTGTTGTTGAATGGGGTGTCCTATAAATGCTGATTACATTCTATTGGCTGATGGTGTTGCTGAGTGCTTCTATTTTTTGTTTTGTTTTGTTTTTTTTGAGTTGGAGTCTTACTCTGTCGTCCAGGCTGGAGTACAGTGGCATGCTGACGGCCACCCCAGTGTTGACCTGCTGGGCTCAGGTAATCCTTTCACCTCAACCTTCCAAGTAGCCGGAACTACAGGTATGTGCTACCATGCCTAGCTTATTATTATTATTATTTATTGTAGAGATGAGGTCTCACCAAGTTACCCAGGCTGGCCTTGAACCCGTGGGCTCAGGCAATCCTCTCACCTCAGCCTCCCAAAGTGCTGGAATTACAGGCTCTAGCCACTGCACCCAGCCTCTTGCTTGTTGATTTTATGTCTAGTTGTTTTAGCAATTGTTGAGAGAGGGATGTGGAAGTCTCCAACAGTAATTATGAATTTATCTGTTTTGCCTTTCAGTTCTATTAGTTTTTGCTGTTGTTACTTTGTTTTGTTTGGGGTTTTTGTTTTTTGTTTTTTTTAAGTGTCAGGGTCTTATTTTTTCACTCCAACTGGAGTGCAATGGCACAATCTTGGCTCCCTGTAGCTTCAAACTCCTGGGCTCAAGCAATACTCCAACTTTAACCTTCCAAGTAACTAGGACTACAGGTGCATGGCACTATGCCTGGCTAATTTATTTTTAGTAGTGATGAGGTCTCACTATGTTGCCCAGGCTGGGTTGTGAACTCCTGGCCTCAAGTGATCCTCTCACCTTGGCCCCAAAAGTGTTGGAATCAAAGGAATGAGCCACCGAACTCAGCTGTCAGTTCTGTTAGTTTTTGCCTCATATACGTTGTAGCTCTTTCAGTTGGGGGCATAGATATTAAAAATTGTGTCTTGGTGGATTGATCTTTTTATCATTAACTCTGTTCTTGGTAAATTTCTTGCTCTGAGAGCTACTTTATCTGACATTAATATAACCACTTAGCTTTCTATTGATTAATGTTTGCAGAGTAGGCCTTTTTCTATCCTTTTACTTTCAAGCTACCTATGTAGTTATATTTAAAGTGAGTTTCTAGAAGACAGCATATAATTGGGTCTTTTTAAAAATCCACTCTACCAATCTTTGTCTTAGTTGATATACTTAGGCCATTTACACTTAATGTAATTAATGATATGTTAGGGCTTAAGTCTGCCACTTAGTTTTTTATTTTTGTTTTGTTGCCTCTGTTCTTCTTTTAGACATGGGGGTCTGGCTATGTTGCCAAGGCTGATCTTCATCTCCTGGCCTCAAACAATCCTCCTATCTCAGCCTCCCTAGTAGTTAGGATTTAGTGTCAGGGTAAATATAATAGATTTTAGTGGTAGGCAAATATAATAGATTCTATTGCTCCTCTGGAGTTTTGTTTTGTGTGTCATCACACACAGATCACTTCTGGTTTATTTCACCCACCCCTTGTGGATAACGTGTCCTTTTTTCTAGGTATATTATACATACATAGTTTGTCACAGTCTACTGAAATTTTACCAGTTCAAGTGAAGTGTAGAAACCTAACCTACCTTTAAGTCTCTTAATCCTTCCCCATTTATAATTATGTTAAAGATGTCCTTTACAAACTTTGAGAACCACATTAGACAATGTTATTCAAACACCATTTAGAAAACTCCAGAGGAGTGGCCAGATGTGGTGGCTTACCCCTATAAACCCGGCACTTTACGAGACCTGGACAGAAGGATTGTTTGAGCCCAGGAGTTTGAGACCAACCTAGGCAACATAGTGAGACCTTGTCACAAAAAAATCAAAAAACTAAATGGGCATGGTGGTGTGCACCTGTACTCAGGAGACTGAGTACACCTGAGCCCAGGAGTCACCTGAGCCCAGAAGTTTGAGGTTGCAGGGAGCCATGATCATGCCACTACACTCCAGCCTGGGTGAGAGTGAGACCCCAGTTTAAAAACAAAAACAAGACAAAAGAAAACTCTAGAGGAGCAATACAATCTATTATATTTGCCTATACTTTTCTTCTTTCTGTTGTTCTTTTCTCCTTTCTGGTAGTTCAAGATTCCTTGTTTTCTCATTTCCTTTATATTTTAAATTTTTCCTTTAGCTTTTCTTTCAGAATAGCTGTGTTGGTGTCAGATTTTCTTACTTTCTAAATTTTTTTTTCTTTCTTTTTTGAGTCAGAGTCTCACTCTGTTGTTCAAGCTGGAGTGCAGTGTCATACTCATGGTCAGTGCAGCCTGGAACTTCTGGGCTCAGGTGATCCTTCCACCACAGCCTTCCAAGTAGTTGGAATCAGAGGCACATGCAATTATGCCCACCCAATTTTTTTTTTTTTTTGAGTTGGAGTCTCACTCTGTCACCCAGACTGGAGTGCAGTGGCCGCTCCTGGCCACTGCAGCCTCGACCTGCTGGGCTCTGGCGATCCTTCCGCCTCAGCCTTCCAAGTAGCTGGAACTACAGGCGTGTGCTACCATGCCTGGCTAATTTTTAATTTATTGTAGAGATGAGGTCTTGTCAAGTTGCCCAGGCAGGTCTCAAACCTGCAGGCTCAAGCAATCCACTCACCTCAACCTCCCAAAGCATGGGATTACAGGCTGAGCCACTGAGCCCGGCTCAGTTTTTTGATTTACTGTAGAAATGAGGTCTCACCAAGTTGCCCAGGTTGGTCTTGAACTTCTGAGCTTAGGCAATCCTCTTGTCTCCACTTCCCAAAGTGCTGGAATTACAGGCATGAGCCACCACACCTGGCCGTGACAGTTTTTCTAAGTGTTCCTTTGTCTGAGAATGTCTTGATTTCCCCTTAACTGCTGAAGGATACTTCTACCAGATATTAAATTTTGGTTTGACAGTTCTTTTATTCCAGAGCTTGAAAAAGTGCCACTTCTTTCTGGCCTCCATAGTCTCCAATGTGAAATCTGCTGTTTTTCTCTTATATGTAAGATTTCATCTCTTTCTCAATTCTTTGTCTTTAGTTTGCAGATGTTTGATTATTATATATCTTGATGTGAATATCTTTGGCTTTTTCCTGTTTGGGGCTTACACTGCCTCTCTAATCTGTAGATTTTGTCTTTTACTAAACTTGGATAATTTTCAGCCATTATTTCTTCAAGTATTTTATGAGCCCCATCTTAATTCTCCCCTCTTTCCGGGACTTTGATGGCAGGAATGTTATATATTTTATTATAAACTCACAGGTCTTTGAAATTCTTTTTTTAAAGTCCATTTTCCCTGTTGTTCAGATTGGATAAGTTCTATCATTCCACCATCAAGTTCACTGATTCTTTCCTCTCTCTTCTCCATTCTAATATTGAACTTATCCATTGAATTTTTGTTTGTTTTTTTACCTTTCTAAAAGTTCCCACTGGGACCAGGTGTACTGGCTCACACTTCTAATCCCAGCACTTTGGGAGGCTGAGGCAGGAGGACTGCTTGAACTCAAGAGTTCAAGACCAGCCTAGGCAACATAGTGAGACCTCATCTGTACAAAAAATCAGCTGGGAGTTGTGGCATACACCTATAGTCCCAGCTTCTTGGAAAGCTGAGGTGGGAAACTGCCTGGTTCTAGAAGTTTAAGGCTGTGGTGAGCCATCATTCTGCCACTGCACTCCATCCTGGGCAACAGAGTGAGATCCCTGACTCAAAAATAGAAAAATTCCATTTGGTTTTTGCTTATATTTTCGATTTCTTTTCTGAGACTTTCTATTTTTTCATTTGTTTCAAGTGTGCTTGCAACTGCTTATTGATGCATTATGACAGCTGCTTAAGAATCTTAGATAATTCCAACATCTATGTCATTTCAGTGTTGGTACTTATTGATTGTCTTTTCTCATTAAAGATGAGATTTTCATGGCTCAGTCTGTAATCCCAGCGCTTTGGGAGGCTGAGGTGTGTGGATTGCCTGAGCCCGCAGGTTTGAGACCCACCTGGGCAACTTGGTGAGACTTCATCTCTACAATAAATCAAAAATTAGCCAGGCGTGGTAGCACGTGCCTGTAGTTCCAGCTACTTGGAAGGCTGAGGTGGAAGGATCGCCGGAGCCCAGCAGGTCGAGGCTGCAGTGGCCAGGAGCGGCCACTGCACTCCAGTCTGGGCGACAGTGAGACTCCAACTCAAAAAAAAAAAAAGATAAGATTTTCCTGCTTCTTGGTATAAGAGGAGATTCTTAAATTGATTCCTGGACATTCTAAATATTTTATTGTGAGATTCTGGATCTTATTTATATGTTTAAATCTTATTTAAATCTGTGCAGTAGGCCTTCTTTGGCCCCACACTAATAGGGGAACAAGGACACTACCTTGTCAATGCCAGGTGGGGTTGAAGTTAAGGTTTCCTACTAGGTCTCTGCCAAAACAACCCGAAATAGAAGGGAAGGAAATCTCATTGCTGGTGAGAGGGATCGAAGCTTCCAACTAGATTCCTATGACACAGCTCTATCAGGAAGAGAGAAGAGTCCAATGTTGCCTCCATTGAACCTGTAGAAGGAGTGTCTATTACTGTTGGGTGAGGATGAAAGTCTTAGACTCCATTTGGTCTTCTTTGATACCACCTTGGTGGCAGGTAGAAGGGGCCTTGTTACAGCCATAGCCTAGACTAAGCATAAGCTATGCGTCCATAGCCTGGATTCATCCCCTATTGAGTTCAGTGTGTGAAAACAAGGTTAATAACTACTGCTTTTAGAGGTTACTTTAGAAAAGGGGCTGTTGTTGGTTTGCTTATGTGGAAATTCTTTATTTTGGGTTCATTTTTTGAATGATAGCTTAGTGAATATGTTGTTAGTTTTTCTCACCTTCCCTTTGAAGATATTATTTTACCATACTTAGGTTTCAATTTTTGCTTACAAGAAATCAACTGGAGGTCAATTAGCAGGTAGCTGGCATTTCTCTGACCGCTCTTAAGATCTTTTGATTTCTTTTGGCAATCTTCACTTTACAAAGACATGTTTATGTGTATAATTCTCTTTATTTAAATTGCTTGAAATTTCTTGTGCTTCCTAAATCTGCAGATTTACGTTTTCCCTCAATTCTGGAGACCTCTTAATCATTGCTTCCTCAATTATTGTCTTTCTCCCGTGTGGCATGATGTGCTGCCATTGTGATGTGATGCTCAGGACCTCCATCTCCCACCCCTTTAGTGAAGGATGTATTGTTACAGTTTAGGGGAGTTCTGTACCCTTCAGAGTTGCCTCAAGGTCATGCCCCTTCCCAGGGCAGCCCACATCCAATGACTGATCAATACAAGATTATAAAGGTCTAGATATCTCAGCACAAATCAGAAAATTCTGAAGGGCATTCTAGCATCAGCATTCCCTGTGGGGGTAAGCTGTAGCTGTTGCTGGTCCTGAATCACAGCTAATCTTTTCCTTCTACCTGCTCCTGTTTCCTCTCTCTCTCCCTTTTTGGAACTTGATTCCAAAGGCACACCTTAATAAACATCCTCATGCTAGACTTGGTCTAAGAGGCAGCTTTCTGGGGAACCAAAATTGTAATATCTCAGTCTTCCTAACCTTGCCTTCTGAAACTCTGATTAAATATGTCAGATCAGCCGGGCTCGGTGGCTCAGCCTGTAATCCCGCGCCTTTGGGAGGCTGAGGTGAGTGGATTGCCTGAGCCCGCGGGTTCGAGACCCGCCTGGGGAGCGAGACCTCATCTCTACAATAAATCTAAAAATCTAAAATTGTCTGGGCGTGGTAGCGTATGCCTGTAATTCTGGCTCCTTGGAAGGCTGAGGCGGAAGGATTGCCGGAGCCCAGCAGGCGAGGCTGCGGTGGCCGGGAGCGGCCAGTGCACTCCAGTCTGGGCGACCGAGTGAGACTCCAACTCAAAAAAAAAAAAAAAAAAATGTCAGATCATCTCGCTCTATCTCATTACCTCGTTCGGTTTCCATCACCTTGACTTTCTTTGATGCATTCTAGACAATTTCCTAAGAGCTATAACTTTAGATTGGCTAACTAATTTTATTTTCAACTATTTTATTATGTATTATCATTTTAAGAGCTTGCTTTACAAACTTTATTATTACCACATTGCCTTGGGAAAATTTAATAAAATATGTTCTACAAAAAGTATAAAAGCTTTTAGTAATTTTATAAAATCTTCCTTGAAGCTGGGTGTGGCGACTCATGTCTATAATCCCAGCACTTTGGGAGGTGGAGGCTAGAGGACTGCCTGAGTCCAGGGGTTCAAGAGCAGCCTGGGCAAGTTGGTGAGACCTCGTCTCTTCAATAAATCGAAACGTAAGCTGGGTGTGGTGGCATGTGCCTGTGGTTCCAGCTACCTGGAAGGTTGAAGTGTAAGGGTGGCCTGAGCCAGCAGATTGAGGCTGCAGTAGCCGTGAGTGTGCCACTGTACTCCAGCCTGGGTGACAGAGTGAGACTCTGACTCAAAAACAAAAAACCAAAAAACCTCCCTGGAAGTTTTGGTACATCTCTTCCACACAAGTAACTAGTCTTGGGTTTTTGTTTTTTGTTTTTTGTTTTTGACTTCTTCCTGAGCCAATTTTGATAATTTATATCCCTTCAAAAATTAATCATATTAACTGGGCTTGGTGGCTCAACCTGTAATCCCGCGCCTTTGGGAGGCTGAGGTGAGTGGATTGCCTGAGCCCGTGGGTTCGAGACCCGCCTGGGCAGGTGAGACCTCATCTCTACAATAAAATCAAAAAAATTAGCTGGGCATGGTAGTGTGTGCTTGTAGTTCCAGCTACTTGGAAGGCTGAGGCAGAAGGATCGCCAGAGCCCAGCAGGTGAGGCTGCAGTGGCCGGGAGCGGCCACTGCACTCCAGTCTGGGTGACAGTGAGACTCCAACTCAAAAAAAAAAAAAAAAAAATTAATCATATTGCAGTGTCAACATATATGCATACTGTTTTACCTAATATTTTTTCCCTCTATTGCTTATCTCCTCTATTCACGCAGCTGTATCTTGTTTTACACTTTGAGGTTTTTCTTCTCTCTTCTTTCCTTTTCTTCATTTGAGTCAGAATCTTACTTTGTCACCCAGACTGGAGTGCAGTGGCATGATCAATATCTCATCACAACCTCAAACTCCTAGGCTCAAGTGATCCTCCTGCCTCAGCCTTCTGAGTAGCTAGGATTACAGATGCATGACACCACACTAAACTAATTTTTTGATTTTTTTTTTTTTTTCTGTGGAGACCAGGTCCCCTATATTGCCCAGGCTAGTCTTGAACTCCTGGGCTCAAGCGATCTGTCTGCCTTGGCCTCACAAACGAGGTGGGTAAGACTAAAGATTAAGACCCAACCCCAAAAAAGATCATCGCAATAAGTGAGAATGGCTTTAGGGTACCATAAGGAGTAGATATATGAGGTAAAACCATAATAGAAGATAAAACAGTAAAATTAGAGTAGCTGTAACTAGTTGTTTCAGAGAACCTCTCCCTGCCTTATGATAAGAACTAACAGTAAAATACATTTATAATAAAGATGAATGTGGCTGGGCATGGTGGTTCATGCCTATAATCCCAGCACTTTGAGAAACAGAGGTGAGAGGTTGCCTGAGTTCACAGGTTCAAGACCAGTCCAGGCAGCTTGGCAAGACTTCATCTCTACAATAAATAAATTTTTAAAAAATTAGCCGGGCATGGTGGCACAAGCCTGTAGTTCCAGCTACTTGTAAGACAGGTGAAAGGATTGCCTGAGCCCAGCAGATCGAGGCTGCGGTGGCCATAAGCGTGCCATTGTACTCCAGCCTGGGCGACAGAGTAAGAATCCAAATCAAAAAAAATAAATGAAACAGAAAAAATGCAACAGAGTTGATCAGTAGTAGTACAAAAAAGATGACTGTTTGAAAAATCCAAGCTATAGTTAATTATTATCAAGAAAAAAGAGAAGCTGGGCATAGTGGCACACACCTGTAATCCCAGCACTTTTGGAGGCGTGAGGATTGCTTGAGTACAGGAATTCAAGATCAGCCTGGGCAACATAGCGAGACTTTGTCTATGAAAAAAAAGAAATTGTTATATATATATATATATATATATATATATATATATGCAAAAATGTATACATATTTTAAGAGATGTTACCTATGTATTACTTTTTGAAGTTGAATTAAATTATGGTAGTAATGTGTAGTATGACATTCACTCAACCATGCTTGGGCCATTTTCTTTGACTGTCCTATCACATGATGATGCTAGCATTCAGTTGATTGACACCATCTTTTGAGAGAATGTCATACTTAAAAGTTGTGTACATTTTTTGGCATCTCCGTATATGGATGTATTTTCTCTGTTTCTAGGGTATAAAATTCTGTAGATATGTACTAATTCAGTTACAATTTGCACATCCTCTGTAGTATTCTACATTCTTTACATGAAGTACCAATGTGAGTGAGGTGGGTTATATTCTCAATAACTCTTCTAACTGTATTTCATTCCATTTTGCCATATATGCATACATATATTTTGCTACCAATTGTTATATTGTTTGAGGCTAAATCATGCTGAATTGTTTTTTTTTTTTGAGTTGGAGTCTCATTCTGTTGCCCAGGTTGGAGTGCAGTGGCATGTTCACAGCCACCACAGCCTCAATCTGCTGGGCGCAGACGACCCTTCTACCTCAGCCTTCCAAGTAGCTGGAACTACAGGCACGCGCCACCATGCCCAGCTAATTTTTTGATACACTGTAGAGATGAGGTCTCACCAAGTTGTCCAGGCTGATCTCAAACCCATGGGCTCAGGCAATCCTCTCATCCAGGCCTCCCAAAATGCTGAGATTATAGGCATCAACCACCATGCCCGGCCTATATGCTGAGCTTTAAAATTTGTACAGACTATATCTTCATTGACAGTTTACCTCTATAGCATAAAATTATTCTCACAATCAGATCTCAAGCTATTTGTATCTAATTCTAATTTGTATTATTTTGCCACCACACTCTTTTTCTCTTTGAACTTGGCAGACTTGTCTTTACCTAACCTTTTATATTTGTGACAGACATGGAAAAGGAACGAAACATCAAGACGCTAAGAAGTAGTAAGAGCTCATTATTCATGGATCACTATGACTGTTTCCCCAGGGAATGTGAACAGTGACAATGAGAATCAACCCTTGAGACAAGGAGAGAGCTGTGACCAAGCTGAGCCAGAAGGTTTGCACCTTACTTCCCCATCCGGTTCTGTCATTGTGGTAATAATTGTATGCTCAGAAAATACTCAGAAATACTCACGATAAAGAGGGCAGCTTGTCTCCAAGGACAGTACCTGAGAACCAGGTGAGGAACCCTGTAACCCAGTTGCATTGTCTCCAGTCAAATCCTGGAAACCCAGTAGGATTTCTGTAGGACTTAGCTAGCATAAAATCAGGAGTGGTAGCTTGCACTCAGTTCAAATAATTTCAAGGTTGAATGAGGTAAATGATATGACCATGAGGTAGCAGTCACACACAATACATTTTATTTGGATGGCATTTTGATAGGATTGCATGGGGGCTGACAGAAAATTTCCTCACAGCAGGAGACTTTCCAAGAGCAGCTGTGCAGAGGTCACTACCTTGAAGGAGAAAAGGGCAAGGGAACTCCTGGAGGAGAGGGATACCCAAGAGGGGGCTTGAGTGTCTAGAAGATGTTGCTCATCAGCATGTCAGGGAGTCTGTGTCAGAAAGTTCTGAAACTCAGCACTGGCTTGGAGTCTTGATAGCCTTGGGGTTTACCTAATCCATAGCTAGCAGATGTTAGACTCAGTTTTATGAGGTATGCAAAGCAAAGCAGGCTAAAAATAGTCAAAAATCTGTTTATTTGGACTAAATTTAAAATAATTGGATATGTAAACATTTGAGTTTGGTGCCAGTGGGCTCTTGAGCTAATGGGTCCCAGCTTGCTCTGAAGAAGTAAACAACATACGGCCAATATACAGAGACCTTCTTTGGCTCATTTGTGTAACACGGCACTGCGGATGTCTGTCACCATCTCTTCAGGTGTTGGCCATTCTGGGTTTCTTCTTCCAGGTACATGTATACTCTTCAACCTATAGTTTGAAGCCTTTTTACTTCAGAGAAAATGTTATGTGTACACACACACACACACACACACACACACACACAAACACACACGTATATTTTTTAATGTCCTCCAGTTAATCTTCTCTTTGTGTGACGATATTATCCCTTTTCCTTTTTTCTCATGTTCCTTTTAGTTTAGACTTGATTTCTGAAATCACTTTTTACAACATTTTTTATTACTGGAAAAAAGCTTCATTTCTTTATTTTCCTTTCTGACTCTGTGCTTGTGCCTTCAACACTTTCACAATGATTTTCTGCTCCTCAATAAGGAAGGCATGCTTGATTCAGTCACGAGCATATTTTGCACACATGAAACCACAATAGGCCCTACTGATGTGTTTTTTTATTTTGGATAACCTCATAAGAACTTTAGGTCCCACAGCACAAACCCCTCAAAGTCTACCTGGGCACACACCACATGCAGACTTTGGTGCTTTCTCGACCTTCATGGTAAATAATTCTATTATCAGGGGTTAAAAACAGTCTAGTTTTGTTGGAAGCTGTATTGTAGGAAAGTCTATGATGGTATGTCAAACATTGGACTATTCTGAGTGCCTTTACAGTGTCCCCAGAAAAGGAAAATAACTTTTCATTTATTCTAATTCCTTCTTGAGTTCTGTAACCTCACTTTTAAAAAATCCTAACTTTTTCAAATCATCACATTACTGATTTTTTTTAAAGTTGAAGTCTCACTCTGTCACCCAGGTTGGACTGTAGTGGCACGATCATGGCTCACTGCAGTCTCAACTTTCTGGGCTCAGGTAATCCTTCTGCCTTAGCCTTCCAAATAGCTGGAACTAACAGGCATGTACCACCACACTGGCTATATATATATGTCTGTGTATATGTGTGTGTGTGTGTGTAATTTTTTTTTTTTTTTTGGTAGAGACAAGGTCTCACTATGTTGTTGTCCAGGCTGGTCTTGGACTCTTGGCTTCAAGCAATCCTCCCACCTTGGCCTCCAAAGTACTGGGATTACAGGTATGAACCACCATCCCCAGCCCAGTGTGTTTTTAATGTCATATTCCAATTGTTCATTGCTGGTGTATAAGAACATTTGGCTGATTGTATATCAGCCTTGTATCCTACAACCTTGCTATAACTGTTTAGTTAGTTACAGGAAGTATTTTATTCCCACTGATTGCAATTTTCTTCACAGATAATTGTGTCATCTGTGAACAAAGACAATTTTATTTCTTCCTTCTCAACCAGTATACCCTTCACTTCTTTTTCTTCTCTTGCTGCATTAGCAAGTCTTCCATTATAATGTTGAATAGGAGTGGTGAAAGGGAACATCTTTTTTCTATTACTGATCTTAGGTGGCAACTGTAGATCTTTGTAGATTTGTTTTAAAAATCAAGTTGAGGAAATTCCCTTCTATTCCTAGTTGATGAAGTTTTGGTTTTTGCTTTAAACATTAATAGACGTTGGATTTTGCCAAATAATTTTTCTGCATCTGTTGATATATTATCTTTTTTTTTTTTTTTTTTTGAGTCAGAGTCTCATTCTGTAGCCCAGGCTGGAGTGCAGTGGCACACTACTGCAGCCTCGACCTGCAGGAGTTCAGTGGTATAATTATAGCTGTCTGCAGCCTCATACCTCTGGACTCAAGTGATCCTCTCTCCTCAGCTTCCCAAGTAGCTGGGACTACAGGTACACACCACCACACCCGGTTAATTTTTGTGGGTGTGTGTGGTAGAGATGGTCTTGCTATGTTGCCCAGGCTGGTCTTCAACTCTTGACTTCAAATGATCCTCCTGTCTTAGCATCTCAAAGTGCTGGGATTACAGGCATCAGCCACTGTGGCCAGCCTCAAGACCACTTTCAAATAATACTATGTTGCTTCACACATAGTACAAATACCTTGTAACAGAGTACTGTCAATTCTTTTCTCCCACTCCTTGTAACATTGCTGTCATTTATTTCATTTATCCATAAGGTATAAACACTGGAAACATTCTTTGTATTATTTGCACAAATTGTTATTTGTCAAATCACTTAAGATTAAGAAAATAAAATGTTCTATTTTACTCTCATTTACTTTCTCTAATGTTCTTCCTTTCTTCATGTAGATCCAAGCCTCTAACCTATATCATTTTCCTCCTCTCTGAAGAACTTATTTTAATTTCCTTGCAAGTCAGGTCTACTGGTGATAAATTTGCTCAAGTTTTGTTTGTATGACAAAGTCTATTTCTCCTTCACTTTTTTGTTTTAGAGCCAAGGTCTCACCCTGTAGCCCAGGCTGGAGCGCAATGGCACAATCACGGCTCACCACTGGGACTACAGGCTTGTGCCACCACACCCAGATAGTTTTAATTTTTTGTACAGACAAGGTCTCACTATGTTGGTCTTGAACTCCTGGCCTCAAGTGATTCTCCCACCTCAGTCTCCCAAAGTGCTGGGATTACAGACATGAGGCACCACACCCGGTCTTCTCCTTCATTTTTGAAAGATAATTTGTTTTAATACAGAATTCTAGGTTGTGGGTTTTTCTTTCTTCGTTTTTGAGTCAGAATCTCACTGTTGCCCAGGCTGGAGTGCAGTAGCATTCACCCATACTGGTAGAGTCTCAGAAAGTGAGCAGAGTGCTCAAGAAACACATCATCTTGAAGACTAGCATACACACTTTTCGGAAGAAGTTTGAAACAGCATGACTTTGAAAAATTAAAAGCAGGAAACTGACATGATCTGACTTGCAGTTGAAAAAGACGGCTGTGGAAGACTTGGGGCAGGTGAATCCAATAAAACCTTTATAGGTAGGTGTCATTTTTTCCTCTGGCTTTCGATATTTTGTCCTTGGTTTTCTGCAGTTTGAATATATCTAGATGTAGGTTACCATTTGGCATTTATCTTACTTGGTGTTTTCTAAGATTCTTAGATATGTGGTTTGTTGTGTCATTTTGTTAAATTTCCATTATTACTCCATTATTCTCTTCATGTGCTTGGTTATTTCTGGTTATATTGTAGGCATTGTGCCTGAAAAAATATTTTTAGAAGTAACTGGAGAACTAGGGGATATTTTCCTTCTACAGAATGGATATACATTTGTTTCTGGAAAGCATCTGGGCGCTCCAGCAATTGAGATAATCAACTAATTTTATTGATTGAGATTCAGAGCTGAGCAGTTTCTGCAATGACTGGTCTATTTTCAGTTTATCTTGTAGAGTTTTGTTGCTTGAGGCCGCAACCTCAAGTTGAGTGGAGTGTGAAGAGTTTTCCAGGATCCTTTTTGTGGGCTCTGGACACAAACTTTTATTTTTTTATTACTGTTTTCTCCCTACCTCCTGGAATAAGGAGAAATAGACAACTTTTAATCCCCGACTCTGTGAGATTGTCAAAGTGCTTCACAGCATCTTATCAGCCTTATTTGGAATTAGTAGTTGCACCTAGAAGAGACATGGCTCAAAGTACTAGGATTACTATTCTGGACTTCAATTTTTCTCATATCTTATCCATGTAATGTTTTATAACATGTCTTTATTTCAATGCCTCCAAACTTTTCTTTTTCTTTGAGTGTCACTCTGTCGCCCAGGCTGGAGTGCAGTGGCACACTCATGGTCACTGCAGCCTCGACTCGCTGGACTCAGGCAATTCTGCCTCAGCATTTCAAGTAGCTGGAACTACAGGAGCGCACCACCACATCCAGCTAATTCTGTAATTTATTAGATAGTCGAGGTCTCGCCATATTGCCCAGGCTGGTCTCAAACCCCTGAGCTGAGGCCAATTCTCTAGCCTCTGCCTCCCAAAGTGCTGGGATTATAGGTGTGAGCCACCATGTCCAGGTTTCAAGTTTTCTAATTGTCTCCGGAGGTAAGATGGTTCCAAATTACTTAGTCCACTATTATGAAACAAATAGCCTCCATGTTTGAAATGGCTTTATCTTTTTCTTGTATGTATGTATACAGATATTTTTATTTATAAATAAATCTAATAAAATTTGAATAAGGTGTATTAGTTGGAGTTTTCCCGAACCAGATATTAGCATAACATTCAGGTAGTTTGTAGTTTTTATAGTCTTTCTTTTTTCATTTAAGATGTAGTTTTTTACTTTTTGTTTTTAAATTCACCTTGCAGCTGTTTTTACAGAAGTTGGAGGATTAAAAACATTTCTACCATGTTCATTTAAGAACCAGAAGTCAGGCCAGGCACAGTGGCTCACACCTATAATCCCAGCACTTTGGGAGACTGACATGAGAGGATTGCCTGAGACCACGGGTTTGAGGCCAGCCTGGGCAACTTGGTGACACCTCATCTCTACAATAAATTAAAAAATTAGCCAGGCATGGTGGCGCATGTCTGCAGTTCCAGCTACTTGGAAGGTTGAGGCGGAAGGATCACCTGAGCCCAGCAGGTTGAGGCTGTGGTGGCCGTGAGCATGCCACCGCACTCCAGCCTGTGTGAGAGTGAGACTCCAACTCAAAAAAAAGAAAAAAGAAAAAAAGAACCAGAAGTCTCCCCATCAATCTATAATGTAACCTCTGTGTATTTTCAAGTTTCTATATATAAATACGTCTCTTTCTGGGTTCCATATTGCTTCATGGGGTTGTCTATTTCTGCTCAATACCAACCGTCTTTATAGTTTTAGGTTAGAGGCAGTGGGTCACGCCTATAATGCCAGCATTTTGGGTGGCCAAGGCAGAATTACTTGAGCCCAGGAGTTCGAGATCCGCCTAGGAAACATAGTTAGACCTTGTCTCTATAAAAAATAAAAAAACCAAGCCGGGCTCGGTGGCTCAACCTGTAATCCCGCGCCTTTGGGAGGCTGAGGTGAGTGGATTGCCTGAGCCCGCGGGTTGGAGACCCGCCTGGGCAGCGAGACCTCATCTCTACAATAAATCAAAAAATCAGCCGGGCGTGGTAGCATGCCTGTAATTCCGGTTACTCGGAAGGCGGAGGCGGAAGGATCGCCGGAGCCCAGCAGGCGAGGCTGCGGTGGCTGGAAGCGGCCACTGCACTCCAGTCTGGACGACAGAGTGAGACTCCAACTCAAAAAAAAATAAAATTAAAAAAATTAAAAAATAAAAAAACTGGACTCGGTAGCTCAGCCTGTAATCCCAGCACTTTGGGAGGCCGAGGTGAGTGGATTGCCTGAGCCCGCAGGTTTGAGACTCGCCTGGGCAACTTGGCGAGACCTCATCTCTACAATAAATCAAAAAGTTAGCCGGACGTGGTAGCGCGCGTCTGTAGTTCCAGCTACTTGGAAGGCTGAGGCGGAAGGATCGCCGGAGCCCAGCAGGTCGAGGCTGCGGTGGCCAGGAGCAGCCACTGTACTCGGTCTGGGCGACAGAGTGAGACTCCAACTCAAAATAAAAATAAAATAAAATTTAAAAAATTAATTAAAAAAATTAGCCAGGCATGGTGGCACGCACTTGTAGTCCCAGCTACATAGGAGGCTGAGGCAGGATTGACTGAACCCAGGAGGTTGAGGCTGTGGTGAGCCATGATTTTGTCACCTCACTCCAGCCTGGGTAACAAAAGTAAGACCCAACTCAAAAAATGTTAGTTTTATAATGACTCCTGATATCTGGCATTGCCGTGGTTATATTCAAAATAACACATGCACTGACCAATCAGAAGATATGCCAGGCCGGGCTCGGTGGCTCAGCCTGTAATCCCAGCACTTTGGGAGGCCGAGGTGAGTGGATTGTCTGAGTCCGCAGGTTCAAGACCTGCTTGGGCAACTCATCTTTACAATAAATCAAAAATTAGCTGTGTGTGGTAGCGCGCGCCTGTAGTTCCAGCTACTTGGAAGGCTGAGGTGGAAGAATCGCCGGAGCCCAGCAGGTCGAGGCTGCGGTGGCCGGGAGTGGCCACTGCACTCCAGTCTGGGTGACAGAGTGAGACTCCAACTCAAAAAAAAAAGAAGATATGCTGTTTGCCAATTCTGTGTTTGCGTGTATGCGCGAGTGTGTGTATAAAATCTTATATAAGGGTAGCTGAAAATAATGTCTGAATGTAAATGAAGTCTAGGCAGATGTTTTCCTTTTCAAGAATGGATATGCATTTTTTTCTGGAAGCCACCTAGGAGCTCTAGCAATTTGAGATAATCAAACACTCAGAAGTATACATTACACTGGCTAGATATCAACTCTCCTCCATATTGCACACTCTTCTCCTTAAAAACTGTTTTGTTATTCTTAGCCTTTTGTTCTTCTACTTACTTTAAAATCAGCTTCAAGTTCCAAAATCACAAAATTAAATTGTAATTGGAATCACATTGGATCTACAGACCAATTTAAAATCCTTATAATATTGAGTCTCTTCATTCATGAACATGTTGTATCTCTGTATCTTCTTGTGCTTTTCCAAAAGTTTACCAATTCTCTCCATAAAGTCCTTGTATACCTTTTACTAGATCTATCCCTAGGATCATGTTAGTGTACTCCTGTTACATGAGGCATGCTGGCATTTATCTACACTCACATAAGTCAGAAATTTGAATGTATACCTGGAGCTGTGTGTTCTCTTTTTGGCTTGTCAGTTTGAGTTATTTCCTTGCAATTAATACTGGTGGAGTCTCAGGAAATGAGTATACAGTGCTCAAGAGACACGTCATCTTGAAGGAAGCATACATACTTTTCTGAAGGAGTTTGAACAACAGCGTGATTTTGGAAAACTTAAAGCAGGAAACTGACATGATCTGACTTGCAGCTGAAAAAGACGACTGTGGAAGACTTGGGGCAGGTGATTCCAATATGTTTCTTTTTTTGGGTTGGAGTCTCACTCTGTCACCCAGTGACACGGCTCACTGCAGCCTCTACCTTCTGGGCTCTGGTGATCTTCCCACCTCAGTCCCTCGAGTATCTGGGCTACAGGTGCACTCCACCATGCCTACCTAATTTTTTTATTTATTGTAGAGATAAGGAGGTCTCACTATGTACCCCAGGCTAGTCATGAACTTCTAGGCTCAAATGAGTCTCCTGCCTTGGTCTCCCAAAGTGCTGGGAGGCCTATTTACTTACTACTGAAAAATTTAGTTGCCTTGACGTGGCACCATGTACGTTGATGCTGGCCTTAGTGACAGCGGCCGTCATGAGGACAGAAGCCCAGCTGCAGGGTCCTGAGGTCTGAATGTGAAGTCGAAAAATAGAGACAAACTTCCAAATGTTTCAGGAACTTGACTGAGAAAAGCAGGACTGAGAGGTTTTAGTTTTGTTTAAAGATAATGGAAGAAAAAGGAAAAAAGAAATGCATCCAAGCAAACTGTAAAAATAAATAAATGGAGGGGTAACACAACATTAATAACGGTGCCCGATCTCAAACCAGGCAAAGTAGGAACAAAAGGGAGGCCCAAACTTTACCTGTACAATGTCCACTTGTATACCTAATCCTGAATTGTACCCCACATCTTTAAAATAAAATATAAAAATAATTATGGGGAGGAAATGGGCTCGAGTCCAGAAACAGTCACGCTGCCTTCAAGTATTGTCATATGTCAGCATTTGGTGTCCAAGAGGAAGAGGACGTCTAGGACAGTGTGGCAGTGGCTGGTGGCAGTAGGAGGCTGTCAAGTAGTTGAGCATCTCTGAGTACAAATGCTGACCCACCATAGCTGTGTAACCACATACGAGTCACTCAAACTTCCTGTGTCTGTTTCCTTATCTGTCAATTGAAGATAACATCAACACTACTTCGATTAGGGCAAAGACCAAGTAAGTCAATGTCCAGTAAAGTGCTCGTCGCAGGCAGCGCTTGACACAGCAGGCCCAGAGGTGACCAAGTACTTGTGCCACCCAGTAGATCTCTACATCCATCTCCATTCAGATTTATGACTCGAGTCTAGATAAACATTGGCAGCTTTCTCTGAATGTCTATGTTCAAATGTCCTCTTCCACAGATCATCCAGACACTCACCACATGCTGTCACACTCTGCAGCACCCACAGAGCACAGGACCCTCCCTCCGCACTGGCCGCAGTCACTTCCTCACACACACATACACCTTCTTTGTTGAGCAGCTTCCAAAACAGTGAAACTATATCATAGCTAAGCATCAGAAACTCCAGAGGAAATACTTAAAGTTCCGGAGAACAGTCGCTTTTGGGGAAGGCAGAGAACAGGACTAGGGAGGGAGCACGTGTGTTTCATCTCCTTAAGAAAACAAATCTGGCTGGGTTTGGTGGCTCACACCTGTAATCCCAGCACTTTGGAAGGAGGTGAGAGGACCGTCTTAGCCCATGGGTTCTAGACCAGCCTGGGCAACTTGCCAAGACTCTGTCTCTACAATAAAAACAAAAAACAAAAAACAGCTGGGCTTGGTGGCATGCGCCTGTAGTTCCAGCTTACTTGGAAGGCTCAGGCAGAAGGATTGTCTGAGCTCAGCAGGTTGAGGCTGTGGTCGTCATGAGTGTGCCACTGCACTCCAGCCTGGGGTGACAGAGTGAGACTCCAACACACACACACACAGACAAACACACACACAAAGAAAACAAATCTGAAGCAAACGGGACTACAGGACTGTCATACACAGCTGAATGGTTATACTGCTATTTTACTATTGCTTTGTTTGAAATACCAGAAATCATTAAAAAACATAGTATTGACTAGGGCAGGTCATACTTAACATGGCTGTGGTTACAGTACTGTACTTACTTTGGGAAAAAACAAGGTTCCTGGACATTTTAATTTTTTAAAATTCCATTGAAAAATACAGAAGGCCAGGCACAGTGGCTCATGCCTGTAATCCCAGCATTTTGGGAGGCAGAGGTAACAGGATTGCCTGAGCCCAGGGGTTCGAGACCAGCCTGGGCAACTTGGCAAGACCTCGTCTCTACACTAAATCAAAAAATTAGCCGGGCGTGGTGGTGCACATCTGTGGTCCCAGCTACTTGGAAGGCTGAGGCAGAAGGATCACCTGAACCCAGCAGGTCGAGGCTGCAGTGGCCATGAGCGTGCCACTGCACTCCAGCCTGGGCAACAGAGTGAGACTTTGACTCGAAAAAAAAAACAAAAAACACAGAAACACACACACAAAAAGGACGGCTTCAAAAAGGGTTTTTCAAAACAACTATGAGGACTTTCAGGGTTTACATGCATACAGTTAGAGTGAAAAGGCACAAAAAATTCAACAAGTAAACTTTTCGCTGAAATTAGCTGTCCAGGTGCGGTGGCTCAAGCCTGTAATACCAGCACTACAGGAGGGTGAGGTGAGAGGAT
Source organism: Cephalopachus bancanus (assembly GCA_027257055.1). Classification (NCBI taxonomy): domain Eukaryota; kingdom Metazoa; phylum Chordata; class Mammalia; order Primates; family Tarsiidae; genus Cephalopachus; species Cephalopachus bancanus. Next base: position 51,199 of record JAPVLO010000288.1, on the reverse strand, counting down.
TGCCTGAGCCCACAGGTTTGAGAACAGCCTGGGTAACCTGGCAAGACCTCATCTCTACAATAAATAAAATAATTAGCTGGGCATGATAGTGTGCTCCTGTAGTTCCAGCTACTTGGAAGGCTGAGGCAGAAGGATTGCCTGAGCCCAGCAGGTCAATGCTGGGGTGACTGTGAGCGTGTTACTGCACTCCAGCCTAGAAGACATAGTGAGATTCCAACTCAAAAAAAAAAAAAAAGAAATTAGTTAACATGTGCACTTACAGATTATGCATATAATATAGGAAATATATTAATTTTCAGCCTTTCAGAACTTATTTATAAAATAATGATTTTAATAAAGCACCCAATTTCTACTTATTTTCTTTCTTAGCGGAAAAAAAGGATATGATACACTGCCATGCCCCATGTTGATTAATCTTACAAAAGACACTGGCAAAAACTTACAAACCTAGATTTTAGAGTGTTAGGAATGCTGCCACAAGGCATGTACAACTGCATTAATAAAAAATAAATTCTGTCATTATAGTTTGTTTCGCCCTTTGCCATGATCATTTCGGCTTTCATCACACTCTCCCATCCCACAAGTCTAGGGGCCTGACTCTGATCACTAGTGCTGTGGTGACACCCTATCTCTATGGTAATCCACTGAGGTGCACCTAAAAACACTAGTTACATCACTTTATGAGACTCCCCAGGGAGGGTCCCTGGCATGCAGTCTCAACTCCCACCAGGGAGAGGGGAGGCTGAAGGTTCCCCCGGCCTCTGTTCACTCCTTGACTTTTATACCCGCGAGGCCAGCTTTGCCTCAACAGATTCTGAGAGCATGGGCTGGGCTAGGTAGGACTCTGCTCCTAGGCCAACTGGAGCCAGAACATCAGTCTGGGCACTTTCCTGCCCCCTGGTGGTGAACAGAACACAAGCAGGCCTCAGGAGTCTTGACCTCCATAGGGTGGGCTAGAGGTTCACAGCCCAGGTAAATCGTGGAGAATTGGGGAAACTTACTCTGCACACTGAACAGACTGGGTGATTGGGGAGGCCTCTGATCTGTCAGCGTTTGTGGTCTAATGATCTTTGGGTAAAAGCTCTCATGTTGGTGGAACAATGAGGAGCAATGATGAGGGTAGGGAACAGCATGCCCTACCACTGATGGTCTGGACCATGTCACATTAATTTTATTGGTAAAATAACATTAAAGAAAATGTTTACAATCACAGGACCTTTCTGCTTTAACGTACGTGTTTTCACGATCTTTGCCTTCTTGACTTGAAACTTACAACTTGTGTCTGCTCTTTTTAATATTTGCCCGATGTCAACATTTGATTGTGCCTAGCAGGGAGGTAGAGGGATGCGAAGTGCAGCAGCATGTCTGCAGGGCCCTTGCCCGGGTCCACCCACAGCCTTCTTGGTCATGGAGAGAAGGGAGCTCCTGTGGGGGTGCCTCAGCTCTGGCATTTCCTGGCCAGAGCCCTGGGCTGGGCTGTACTATGTGAAAATCCCAAGAGGATTCTGCTGACAGATGCCTGTCCTATCCCTACAGAAACAGCACAAGGAGGCAGGGCTGGTCCACCTTCAACTGGGCCCCCAAAGGAACATGATCCAGGGACTGAAGGGTGGTGTTTAAGAGCTGAATTTTACTAGGGTCCCTCTCAGCCCTAACTTCCCCAGGTTTCTGTGTCCACACCGGAAGCTTCTGAAAGAAATGTCTGGGCCCTCATCATTGTCCTCCAAGCCCAAGAACAGGCAAAAGAACTTAGCAGAATGGCTATGGTCCACTACTGCCCCAGCCTCTGGGCTCATATCACTTCTGCCCAAGAAACCACCAGGGATAGCCTGGGTCCACCAAGAGACATTTCCTCTTAGAGAAAAATCAGTCACAAGATCCTCTTTCAGAGTCCCATGCCCGCCTCCTGGCCCCACAGGGGCATGTCCCAGCTGTGCCATTCATTCCCTGAGAAGCAGCTTTGGGCTGAAAAAGGGTTGTGGGGGCGGAGGTGGAAGCTGCCTGATCATTCTGGAATTGACTAGGGCCTGAGTCCTTTAAATCTGACACTTTACCACAGTGCTTAGACTACAGTGCATGTTCAATAATATTTAAGTGACGTACAAAACTGAAATGCATTGACTGCATGAAACCAAAGCAGCATGAAACCCAAAGAACAGCAGCTCTGGGGAAAGAGGTGTGTGGCCCTGCACAGGGGAGGGGTTGTTCTGTGCCCAGGTGGGTCTGGAGCCCTCACCGCTGTCCAGAGTCCCTCCAGGCCTCTACAGTGTCATTGTCTTCCAGATACAGATGTCTTGGAGGCGTGACATGGAAGAGCAGTGATCAAGCTGAAGGTGGGGCAGGTTTGTGATGAGGAACATGCTTGGGGGTGGGAGTGGAGTGACAGAACTCACAGGGTCAGCAGAGAAGCACAAAGGCCACAGGTATCATTCCCTACTCTCAACTCATAAGACTCCTCCAGGACAGGTACTGAGCCATGGGCTCTATCCCTCTCAAGAACAGAAGGCCAGTACTGGCTGCCCCCTTATCCTAGGGACAGTCACATTTTTTTCTTACACAGGCGATCCAAGTTCATGACAGAAAAATACCACATCGCTCTTTATTGGACGCCAGCGCCAGCACCAGCCCCCTTTTCTCCAAGCACAGGGCCATGTGGGCAAGGGGCTCCATCCCCCGGCCGGGATGCAGTGAAGCCTGGTCCCACTATCACTCTCCTAGGGCCAGCACCCTCCTTGGTGCCTGGGGCTGTGCTGACTCAGGTCTCTTCAAACTCCTGCTCACAGTAGCCTACATTGAGGGGCTGGGCCTGGACACCTCGCCTGCAAGAGGACAGGAAGAAATTGCAAGATGAGTCCCTCAGAAGGTGTCACTCTTAGGCCCCAGCTACAGTCTGTGCCTTAACCACAGTCAACAGTCTCCCCTTTCCCATCTCAGTGACTTCCAAACTGTTATTGTAACCAAAAGTACTAGGGGAGCTCAAGTCCAGAGAATCTCGCCTGAGGTGAGGCAGTACTGGGGATCTGCAAGCTGAACAAGTGCCCAGGGTGATTTTGATACAGTGAGACCCAGGAACTTTGGGGAGCCCCTCTCTCTTTCTATCCTGCCTGATCCTGTACCCCAGCCTCAAATAACTCAATCCCTTTAGAAAAGAGGTAGAGGTCTAAGAGGTAGCCTCTTGTCCTACTCAGACCCCACAGTTGCCAGCTCTGAAACACTGTCAATATGGTGGCAGAGGAGATTGAGGCACTGTCCAGTCCATGCACTTGGGCATGAACTCCTGTCCTCAGGCCTCAGACTCACAAGTTCCAAGACCTGGTAAATCTCCTTAGCCCTCCAGGCATGCTTCCCTTATTATCCAAATAAAGAACATGCTTGGAGAACCAGCTCAAAGTCACCCAGTGAATTACTGTCAAGGCTTAGACCCCATGATGCTTGACTCTTGGCCCAGGACAGTGCTCTACATGGAGCCATATCCCCCCAAGTTCTCAAGACCTGGGCAGTGAAGAAATCAGGGAAATGACACAGGCACAGCCTCAACAGAGTCGCAAGTGTCATAAGAGCCCATGAAAGTTGGCTTGGTTCAAATCCTGATTCTTAGTGATTCTGGGCAAGGTACTCGGCATCTCTGTGTTTTAGCCATCTCTCTCTAAATGAAGATAAAAAGACACTTACTTTATGGGATTGTGGTGAAGAGTCAAGACAACGCCCATAAAGGGCTTAGCACAGTGTTTGCCACACAGTACAGTCGTCAGTCAGTATCTGTGAGGGACTTGTTTCAGGATCCCAGTGGATATCCAAACCCAAGGCTGCTCAAGTCCCTGGTGTAAAATGGTGTAGTACTTGCATAAAACCCAAGGACAACCTTCCACGTACGTTAAGTCATCTCTAGATCACTTATAAATACCTAATATAATATAAATGCTACATAGATGGTTGTTATATTTTTATTTGTATTAATTCTTATTGTATCACCATTCTTTTATTTACTTGTTTCTGAACATCTTCGCTCACAGTTGGTTGAAGCCCCGGATGAGGGTCAGCTGTAAACCTCTCTAAGTGTTAGCTGTTTCCACCATTCTTTTCCTCTCAGCAAGGGGTCCCAAGCCCTAATCTGCCCTACCCACCTTGAAAAGGCCACATAGCCCGCTTACCTCAGCAACTCGCAGCGGAAGCGCGACAAACGCAGATAGGCAAATTGCAGGTCAACACTCAACTGGCTGCTCCACAACCTCTCAGCAACAGCCCCTGCTCTGGGCCTGGAGGAGAGAGGCATGTTCCAAGTTGGGTCCTGTGTTCTCTGCAAAGGCGCTGGACATCCATAGGTTGCTGCCACTTGTCTAGACCTGGACTAGCTCAGAGCCGGGGGAGTGACCAAAATCTGTTCGGAGCCACAGCCAGTGAGTTTCAGGGACCAGCTCCATCTTCATTAATGTGTGGCTAGCAATCCCATACTCTTCCTCTCCCAAAGCCTTAAAGGTGTCATTAACTGGTAATGACAGCAGATGTCCTTAAAATGTAACCTTTGCACACCCAGCCATGCCTCGTAAGGCTGCTGAGGAAACAGCAGAGGGAAATATTATCACAGGAATCAGGGTCTCCCAGTGTTAGATTCAGAATAAGTCACCTGTGTTCTCCAGGCCTCATTATCTCTGTCTGAAGTGGGGCTAACAGTACCCTGCACACCTACTGGGTGGATGGAGGCACATACATGGAAGTCACATGTGAAGTATTATACACAAATCTGCAGAAGGCCTGTGCATAGCCTCTATTCTCAGGCCTGAGGGGAAGGCACTAGTCTGGAGGGTGCTATGTGGGGTTCAGTCTGTAAGAGAGAACTCCTGCCTGCAGGCCCAATCCTCTACGTCCCCCAGAAAAGCCTTACCAGAGCCTGGGGACCAGGTTTGTATTGTCCACATACTCTCCCCACATACAGGCCTCTCCACCAATCACCAGAGCCTTCTGCTCAGGGGTACCTGGGAGAAAATGAGGAGTGGGAGGCCAGTGCGGGGGGGGGGGGGTTGACGACTCTAGGGCTCCCCTTCAACCACCTTCCCAAGACGACCCTCTCCTCAGGGGGGTCACTGCATTTCCTGACCTGCAACATCTGGCCCAGAGGCTTCATCCCCAAGCCCTAGCCCAGCCTCCTCTGGTCAGCAAGGGGAGCTCCCTGCTTTCACCTTCAAATGCCAGGGGCTCCACTAGGTAGAAATCCTTCCAGTCAGGGCCATAAGATATACGGTTCAGATACCAGGGGGCAGAGAGCAGGGCCCGGAAGCCAGCCTTGGTTATCAGCTCCAGCTCCTTCATGTAGCTTACTGGAGTCTCTTCTCGCCACACCTGAATGACTGTGTCTGGCCGAACCTGTCACAAAAGGTTAAATGGCAGTAACAGCAAAGAGCTCAAGAGATTCGTATGCAGGCAGCCTAGGTCCAGGGGTATATGTTCTCTCTTCCCCAGCAGCCAGTCAACTGTGTCTCTGTGACTCCTAACCATTGAGCTCACACCTCAGCACAGAGGCCGAGGAGTCCACAGGGACACCTGTCCCTCTCCAAGTCCCCATCACTCTGCAGCCCCCTGTCCACACAGCTACTAATATGGTTGTAAGTTAAGAGAGGCAAGTCGTAGGGCCCAGGAGCTACTATGTCCAAGAGTTTCCAAATGTTTCTGGGGTGATACAAGGTTCCTGCAGATCCCCTACATGTGACAGGAAGCTGGTATCTTACTGTTCAACAATGAAGAAAAAAATTAAAAAGAAGGTAGCCCTGCTCCCAGAGACCCAGAAGACCCTGGTATGTGACTCAGGAAGGAAAATCCAGCCTATCATGTCAGTTTCAGGAATCCCAAGCAACCCAAGAGTAGAAATAGTTGTTTTTGTTTTGTTTTCTTTGAAGACAGGGTTTTACTCTGTTGCCTAGGGTGAAGTGCAATGGCACAATCCAGGATCACTATAGCCTTGACATCCTGAGATCAAGTAATCCACCCACCTCAGCCTCCCTGGTAGCTGGGACTACAGGCACATACGACTATACCTTGCTAATTTTTATTTTTTAAATTTTTTGTAGAATTGAGGTCTGTGTTGCCGAGGCTGCTCTAGAACTCCTGAACTCAAGCGATTCTCCCACCCTGGCCTCCTAAAGTGCTGGGATTACAGGCATGAGTCACCACACCTGGCCAGATGTACCTCTTGATCAATTTGTAGTGAGGGAAGACAGAGGCTCTGACATGTAAATCCAGGGCTTACAACTCTGCAGCTTGTATACAGGGAAAAGAGTACTCTAAACATTTGTAAGGCCTGTCAAAGCAGGAGGATCAGTCTTTGCAGAGACAAGGAGGGCTGGGAAACCAGGGGGAGGTACTGCCAGGGGCTCCGCTTCTCTGCCCCAGCTCACCTTGACTTTATTGTCAAACACCTCCTGCCACACCACATAGCCCTTGCCATAAGAAGAGACGATATCCAGCAGCCTGGAGAGGAGAGGAGTGTCAAGAAAGTGTCTGTTCAGTTCAGATGGGCTCTAGGCTCTAGGGCTTGAGCCTGGCTGGAGGCCAGTTCCTGACTGAGCAGTATCTTCCCTGGGCAAGGGAACTAACCACTCCAAACCTGAAAGGACAGGAGAGAAGAACCCTTCAGGGGCCTAGAGAGTGGAAATGCAGGGCCAGACCCTGGTATGGAAAGTGAGGACCCCACCGGAGTGAGGGACAGCCCCCTTCTTTCCTCACGTCTGAATATAGAAGGACTCCAGCTGCTTGAAGTCATCACCAAAGCCTTTCTTCTTCATGAAGTCCTGGATATCTGGGTTGGACTTCCTGAATCCCAGGAGAAAACGAAGATTAACTTTTCAACATCCTAGAAACCTAAGCCCGGGTATCAGTCACCCTACCTCCCACATCTTCCTTTTCTCACCTGAAAAGCTAAATAACCAACAATCTCAGAAGCCCTAAACGTGGAATGTGTGGCCAAGCGAGCTGTGTAAATGGGGCTGTGGACAGAGCCGTGAAACCCCCTGGGGACTGCAACCGGGAATCCTCAGCCTGACTCCAGCACTGTGGGTTCTGGCTTCCCTCTCTGCTCTTCCAGGTAGAGGACAAGCCTGCTGCCCTTGCCTCTCCAAGTCTATATCTGCTCCCATTGTCTTCCTTCTGGAATGCTCTCCACAGAACCATCCCCAGTGCCTTCTTCTCAAAGGCCTTTACCCTCTAGATCTGATGGCATGGACTTTACAATTTAATACTAACCAGATGCTGTACTATATTAATCTTCAATGTTGCATCTTGACTCTTCAACCACACTATTGTAAGTCAGTCTTATAAACAGGGATTATTTTTCCCTATCCTGAATTTTTCCAGGACAATTCTGTGCTCAGAGCTGGTTTTTCTGTAAATGCCTCAAGGACATGAGAGGGTAGAGGAGATGGTCACATCGACAGCCTCTCCAAAATCGGGTAGGGCCCCTGTGCAGGACGCCTAAGCCCTGAGCAAGGGAAGCTAAGGCAGACTACAGTCTCAGAGGTTACTCCAGGCAGCAGCTGAGACAGGCAGCCCCTCAGGTGCTGACCTCTACTCTGAGTAAGCAGTTCAGCAGGCCAGGATGGGAAGATCAAAGAGTTCATACCAGCAGGTGAAATCAACCTCATCTCCTCCAAGGTGAAGATAAAAATCCGGGAAGACGGAGCTGACCTCCAAGAAGAAAGTGCTCATGAACTCATAGGTGTTGTTGAGGCTGGGATTCACTGGCCCGAAGGTGCCAGAGGGCTGAGACCCAGAGTAGCAGGGAGTCAACAGTCCAGGGATACCTAAGCCACAGAGAACCCCAGGCAAGTGTCACAAGTATACAGACCACTTTGCATAGTCCTACACATAAGGACATAAGTCATACAAAGTAAGACAGTCGGTTCATAACATCACACACGTCACACTTAGGCACTCATAGACACTGGCAGTCACCACTGTTTAGTCACCATCAAAAGATGTACAAATATATCCACAGTCACAGGCAGAGTCTGGGTTCCAGCCAGAAAGCTGTCAGCATCCACGTACTTCCTGCTCTGACACGATACTTCCAGCAGGTGCCACCCCTGCTCCCACAAGCTGCTCTCCTCATGCTGCCTTCAAGCAGGAAAGCAGAGGGACAGCCTGGTTCAGTCAAAAAGGCAAAATCTTTCTTCTGTCTGCTCCTGTGGTAAGGTCAGCTATCACCCAGAATATTTCTATGTTTCCTAAGAGTCCTTCTCTCCTGAGGCTGCAGCCACACATAACTTCAACTTCCTACAAGGCAGGTGGCCTCTTTCAACCTTCCTTTTGCCAGCTGTGGGGCACAGTCTGGGGGACTCACTGAGGGGTGAGAGTGTACAGAAGACAGTGAGTGGGCAGACTGACTGACTCTAACCTCTGAAGGCCACCCTTGGGCTTCTTTCCTTCAGATTCTGCCCTGGGGGTCTGATCCTCAGCCTCTACTCTAGGGCACAACCACATGCAAGAGCATGTGGGAAGAATCTGCCCTTACATATTTTAACAGGAAGTGGCCTCCTCTGCCTAAAGTAGGTTCTTCCTGTCTAAATTTCTTAGTGGAGGTTGATGGAAAACATCCTTCCAAGGACCAAGGCTGGGACATCAGATGCCACATCCAACAGTCAGTAGCCTAAAGCCCCTCTCTGAGGATAATCAGCAGACTCCTTCCAATCCCAGACATTATTCTTACCTGGTCCCCAGGACAAAGTGTGTCCAGGAGTGTCAAACTCCGCGAGCACACGGATACCCCGAAGACGTGCATATTCAATGACTTCCTTCACATCCTGTGCTGTGTAGATGTGGGTGACAGGATTGTAGGAACCCTAAAAGATACAAAATACCCCTCAGGTCCTCATTTCCTAGCAGAGTAGGTGATACTCAAAATGGCCCCAGGATTCCCCAGACAGCAGAAGTCCTGCCCATAGCCCTTTGGTATCAGAGTCTATGTTCAGGTTACTTTACCAAAACTTCCCACAAGTTATCTCATCTACTCTTTTATCTGAGTATCATATACTCTTTTATCTGAGTATCATAACGTCAGTGAGATAAACAAGGCAGGTTTTATGCCCATTTAACAGAATGTAAACAAAAAGAAAAGGAGACCAGGAGTTTATCTTCTAAAGGCCACAAAGGAAATTAACGGCAAAGTCTGGACTTGAACTCAAGTCTCCTGACTCCAAATCCAGTGTCCTTCCCCCAAGTCACTACATTTGCCTAAAACTGGCTACTTAGGATAAGAGCCATTGTCTTCGTCAGCCGAGCCACAGCCAGGCTCAGACATGAACCCATAAACTCAGTCTGGGTGAATCAGGACATACCTTTCTGGTGAGCTCTGGAAAAGTGAAGCTCTCATATGGGAAGGAAGGATCATCTACCAGATGCCAGTGGAACACATTCAATTTATTATATGCCATGACGTCCTGTAGGGTAAAGCACACCATAAATCCATCATAGCTTCTCCAACTTCAACCTCAAACTTGGAAAGCTGGGCAGGCTGGCAGGCCCAGGGGCATCCCCACAGGCTCAACCTGCCCCAGCTTCCAGTGAAATGTTTTAGGGTTAATACAACCTTCCCATCAGGGGGTGCTTCACATGGAGGGAAGTGTGCTGGGGTACACTTCTTCTTTTCCCAGGACACATGTCAAGATGGCTGGCACAAGGGGTCTCTCTTCTGAAGATGAATTTCTGGCCACATTGAGAGGAGGGCTGCAACTACTGTGGTGCTCTGGAGTCTCCCAAAAGCCCCCAAAAGCCTGAAGATCACTTCCTCCTTCCATCTGTGCCCCAGATGTGTCCTGCTGGGAACTTAGTACCCCTTTAACTCATAGATCTCAGAAGCTAAGGCCACAAGATGTGCTGACTCCTTTGGTTTCACCATAGGAGCCAGAGAAAAGGCAGACACAGGAGCTGAACTGGCATTGTCAGGCAAGACTGCACATCAACTGGAGAGAGTAAGGGGTTTCCCAGCTAAGGCTCTGAATATCTCTTTCCTATGACCTTGAGCTAAGTAAAGTCAGCTCTGTCAAAGATGCCTAGTCCCCAAAACACCTTCTGTATCGCTGGAAACAGCCTGAACATTGACCACAGAAGTTACTCTTGAATTTTTTGAGTCTTGGAGCAGGTCATCTTCTACATTTTTCCCAGGAGCTCACAGTTTCATACATTCCCTCTCTAACTCTTTAAGAATACGGAACTTGATCTATCCCTTATCCCATCACCCCAGAACCCTAAAAGTGAAGAAGGCCCTAAGGCCTGGGTACCAGAGTGTCCAGGATGCTAGACAGCGGCAGGTAATGGCGAGATGTATCCAACAGCAAGCCCCGGTGAGGGAAGCGGGGGAAGTCCTCAATCTCAGTCTTGTTGATAAAGAACTGTGTGGACCAAGCATTGAATGTGTCAGGATTCAAAGGGAGCTTACTATGCGGGTTCAGGGAGAGGAGGAAAACTCTCCTGAGATCCCTGAAGTCATTCTGTGACTGTTCTCAGGGTAGCCATCTCCCCAAATGCCTCCCACCTCTACATCAACAGCCACAAGCAGCCGCCTTCCCAGAGGGCAACTGTCTCATGCCAGCCAAATACAAATGTCCCATACACCACTCAGCCTATGTGTTCTGGATGTTCCTGCTAACATGCTTGTTTTCTTCAAAGAAGTGTGGCCTCCAGGTCACTACAAAATATTGACTCAGGGAACCAAATTAAAATGACTCCAAACAAATCAAATCTACCAAACCAGTTTTCCATTCATATCTCTACTCCTATAACCCTGCCGGGGTTATCTCAAGACAACAGGATCCTGTCTAAGACAACAGAGACTCTTCCAGGAATCTTGACGTTGGGAGAAAACCCCACAGATTAAAAAGGAGCCCTTTTTAAACCAGGCATGGTGGCTCATGCTTGTAATCCCAGCACTTTGGGAGGCCGAGGTGAGAGGATTGCCTGGGCAACTTAGTGAGACCTCACCTCTACGATAAATCAAAAAATTAGCTGGGCATGGTGGTGCACACCTGTAGTTCTAGCTACTTGGAAGGCTGAGATGGAAGGATTGCCTAAGTTAAGCAGGTCGAGGCTGCGGTGGCTGTGAGCAACAGGTGAGACTCCAACTCAGAAAAAAAAAAAGGAACCCTTTTTAAGAGACCAACTCAAAAAAAAAAAAACGGAGCCCTTTTTGAGAAACCAAACTTACCGTGCCTTCAGCAGATTTCCAAACAAGCTGGCTAAAAGTCTCCAGGCCTGTGAGAAGTAGAGACTGACTCAGGGAGTGGAAAAAGAGATGCATCCATCTGGAAGGATGCATCCATCTGGAAGGTTCTCAGCACATTGTTTGGTACACAACTAAAATGGATATAGTACAGGCTTGATGGTTCTAACACTATGAAAAGTGAATACTAGGAAGCCAATAGCCATTTTTACTCTGTAATTTGGTGAGGTGGCAGAATAAGAGGTTTGAGTGCCCCTCCAAGCAATATTACTAACCTTCAAACCCCACCTATCTTTTATCCATATCTCCTTAGCCTTGAATTAACAAGAATCTTAAGAGAGCCCTGGCCAGGCGCAGTGGCTCATGCCTGTATTCCCAGCACTTTGGGAGGTAAAGGCAAGAGGAGTGCCTGAGCCCAGGAGTTTGAGACCAGCCCGGGCAACTTGGCAAGACCTCGTTTCTACAATAAATCCAAAATTAGTCCAGTGTGGTGGTTTGCACCTCTAGTTCCAGTCACTTAGAAGGCTGAGGTGAAAGGATCGCCTGAGCCCAGCAGATCAAGGCTACAGTGGCCATGAGCATGCCACTGCACTCCAGCCTGGGCAACAGAGTGAGACTTCAACTCAAAAAAAAAAAAATCTTCCTCAAGTGGGGCTATTTGCTAGGCCCCAGGTCTGTCCCTCACTCCACCAAAGTCAGTATTCCAAAGCCAACCTTCCCTCATCAGCCTTCTCTCTCTTTCTTTCTCTACATCAGCCCCACCTTGTTACCTCGGAGAGCTCCCCAAACAGTGTCAGACAGGAGTAAACACTGGTCATCATTTATGGTCAGGGTATCTGAAATGACAGAAATGATCCCATTTGGTTAAGGTTTTCTACTCTCACATTATAGACCAGATAGTCTATATAAATCCTTACATTAAAAAAACTTGCTGGGTACAGTGACTCTCACTTGAAATCCCAGCAATTTTGAAGGCTGAGGTGATAAGATTGCCTGAGCCCTGGCATTTGAGATCAGCCCGGGCAACTTCGCAAGGTCTCTTTCTCTACAATAAATTCAAAACTTATGGCCGGTCGTGGTGGCTCACGGCTGTAATTCCAACACTTTGGGAGGCAGCGGCAAGAGGACTGTCTGAGTCCAGGGGTTCGAGACCAGCCTGGACAATGGTAAAACCTCATGTCTACAATAAATCAAAAACTAGCTGGACATGGTGGTGTGTGTCTGTGGTTCCAGCTACTTGAAAGGCTGAGGCGGAAGGATCGTCTGAGCCCAGTAGGTTGAGGCTGCAGCGGCTGTGAGTGTGCCACTGCACTCCAGCCTGGGTGACAGAGTAAGACTTGACTCAAGCCGGGCTCGGTGGCTCAGCCTGTAATCCCGTGCCTTGGGAAGCTGAGGTGAGTGGATTGCCTGAGCCCGCGGGCTCGAGACCTGCCCCCGCGGGCTGGAGACCTGCCCCGGCAACTTGGAGAGACCTCATCTCTACAATAAATCAAAAATCAGCCGGGCATGGTAGTGCATGCCTGTAGTTCCAGCTACTTGGAAGGCTGAGGCAGAAGGATCGTCGGAGCCCAGCAGGTCGAGGATGCAGTGGCCGGGAGCGGCCACTGCACTCCAGTCTGGGCAACAGAGTGAGACTCCAACTCAAAAAAAAAAAAAAAGACTAGACTCAAAAAAAATTAGAGAAGTGTGGTGGCGCACGCAGGTAGTTCCAGCTACTCAAGAGGATGAGGCAGAAGGATCACCTGAGCCCAACAGGTCGAGGCTGCAGTTCCATGAGCAGGCCACTGCATTCCAGCCTGGGTAACAGAGTAAGACCCTAACTTAAAAAACAAAAAACAAAACAAAAAAAAAACCCCAGCAAGATCATACACATACACACATATACATACAATACAGACTATAATCTTTCAATGAGGAGATATCCCCAGACCAGCGCAGGAAGCTATAGGGTGGCTAGACCTAGAGCCGGAGTGGGAGGGTGGGCACCACAGTGACTCTGCTGACCCCCAAAGATGACACATGATGAGATCAGGCTGGCACTGAATCCTGGACTTTGTGGGTCAGTTTCCTTGGTAGAAACATGAAGTCCTACCAGCCTTTAGTTGAATGTATAAAGTCTCCTACTGGCAAAGGGGGTAGGAATGCTTACAAGGTTGAATCCAAGACACGAGGCTCCTGAAGCCTTTGTAATCATCCTTCTTTCCCTTTTCCTCTAGGCTCCAGCTACTTCATCTAGGAAGTAAGGAAGAAGCCAAGACTCAAATGTTCACTTTGGAGACTAATTCCTCAGGCAGGAGGTGAGCAGCGGGCAAGCAAGAAAAGCTTCATCTGTATTTACAGTCACTCCCCATTACTCCCATTACCACCTGAGCTCCACCTCCTGTGAGATCAGTGGCGCTATTAGATTCTCATAGGAATGCGAACTCTATTGTGAACTGCACATGCAAGGGATTAGGTTGCATGTTCTTTATTAGATCTCTTTCTGAGAATTCTCTTTATGAGAATCTAATGCCACTCCTGATCTGCACAATAAATGGAATGCACTTGAATCATCCTGGAAGTATCCCCTCTCCATTCAGAGTCACAGTTTTAGACAAGTGCTTGCTCTTCGAGGCAGGGAACAGGGCAGTACTTACAATTCTCCACCGACTCCAAGCCAGGAAACTGGTTACATCCAGGTGTGGCCACAGAGACATCCAATATATTCTTTCCCAATTTATGCCGTTTTTCTGCAACGACAGGGTAAACTCAGTGTGGCTAACCTGCTAGCAGAAGAATGGGCAAAATCAAAGTCCTGCAGACAGGTCCCCAGTTGCAGCCCCTTGGCTCCCACACCTGTGGTAAAAGGAAAGGGAGGACATGGCACTGCACAGGCACTGCCCAGTCATTTGTTAAACTTTTTCATTCTGGTTGTGCTCTCCTTCTCCTCAGTAGCTGCCCCTGACCCACTTATGAATGATGTGGGTGACAGATCTTCTTAACCAGGGCTCTATATTTCTGGCTTCCCTCGCACTATACCAAACCCCAACAACTGCCTCTGAACAAGAGGCAGCTCTGGAGCATTGCTACTCAAAGTGTGGCCTGCACCCAGCACTCGGGGAGGCTAAGGTGAGAGGATTGCTTGAGACCAGGAGTTTGAAACCAGCCTAGGCAAGATAGTGAGACCTCATCCCTACAAAAAATTTAAATTTAGACAGGCGTGGTGGCATGTGCCTGTAGCCCCAGCTACTCAGGAGGCAGAGGCAGAAGGGTCCACCTTAGCCCAGGAGGTTGAGGCTGCAGTGAGCCATGATCGTGCCACTGCACTCCAGCCTGGGTGACACAAATAAGACTCCAACAACAACAAAAAAAAATGTGGTCAGCAAATTAGCTGTCAATTTGCAAACTCTGTGATTGGTTGGTCACTAGAAAGGAAGCTTACATGATGCCTGCATGTAAATCAATTATGTCAGTGTAAACACACTAACATTTTTTTCATAGCAAGATTTTTCTTGATAAAGAGATCTGGTGCATACACTTCTTATCTCATCACAGACTGGCATGTTAACTAGTACGGCTCTTGAGAGCTCCAGATGAAGAGTTTCCAATTTTGCAAAAGCCCAGGAGCTGACGTGAGCAGGTGGAACACAGGACGGAAGGTGCTCCCATACTGAGAAGGCCTGAGATGATACAGCTGATACCTCAGAGGAGACATGTGGCTGCCAGCCCATCCTGCTTCCTTCCTCTTTCCAAACAGGCTCTCTGTCCGAGGTAGATCTGTGCCAAACTGTTGAAAGCCACCCAGTATGAACCAACATACTATCAAACATAGCTCTAAAGACCCAACTATTGCAGAAAAAATGCCAAAGCTAAAATATGAACACACTATCTCTTCCCATCCTCCACCCCCACCAGTCCTTCCCTGTGATTTTTTATTTTTATTTTTATTTTTTGAGTTGGAGTCTTACTCTGCTGCCCAGGCTGAAGTACAGTGGCACGCTTACAGCCATCACAACCTCGACCTGCAGGGCTCAGGTGATCCTTCCGCCTCAGCCTTCCAAGTAGCTAGAACTACAGGTACATGCCACCATGCCCGGTTAGTTTTTTTTTATTTATTGTAGAGATGAAGTCTCGCCGAGTTGCCCAGGCTGGTTTCAAACCCGTGGGATCAGGCGATCTTCTCACTTCGGCCTCCCCCAAAGTGTTGGGATCATAGGTATGAGCCACTGTGCCTGGCCTCTTCCCTGTAATTCTAAGGGTGGTTCTGACTTTACTGCCCAAACCTGAACTTGAACCCCTCTATATTCCTTCTTATATGGATCCCACTGGCACAACACTCATGACTTCTTATAGCACCAGATTTCGGGATAGGATGGCCTGGCAGAAGACAGGGAGTAAGAATTCAGAACCAAACTGGAGTCGCAAGTGTCACCCAGTTCCAGACAGAAGGAATCCAAGAGTCTCCAACTACCTCAAGAAAGCTTGCTCAAACCTCCTGGACGCTGCATCCCTGTTCTTAGGTCTGCCAAGAACCAAGCCAATAAGGAGTCCTTTCCTACCATCTTGAATAAACATATTTTCCCCCTCCCAGTAAATACCCGTATCCCCACAATACCTGCCTGAATTCTTCAGGGAGAGGGGAACTGAGGCAACTCTGGGCCAGGTCAACTCACAACTCCACTCTTAAACCCCTACAACACAAAAAGACAAGCAGGCTTTCAGGGCTAAGACCACTCTCCAGGCAAATAGTCTACCTCTCTACAGGAAGACTCTGCAGGGAGATCAAGGAGGACTTCACCAAGGGGCAGGGTGAAGTCCTTGACCCCACTCCCAGCTCCACACACCACGGAGTACCAAAATCATTGTGTGGCAAGCTCACCTGCATATCTCTACCCAGGCAGCCAAAAGAGGGCAAAAGGCCTGCACTTTAGGTTAATCCTCTGGGGCTCAGTCTAACAAATAAGGAGAAATCACACTCACCCATACACAACCATCATAGCTCACTGCCCTCATAACAAGAGAGGCTGCACAAACACCAGATTTACTGGAACAATGACTTGGAAGACAGAAAAATACCTAACTTTTTGGTTGTTATTATTAGCTTTATTTTCCTCAAACACACCTGCACTCTATTTCCTACATCTGTAGATTTCTGGGGATTGAAGGGAGTGTCACAGACGCCTTTGAAGATATGCTGACAAGGGCATTTTTCCCAGAACAATGCCCCTAATTTAAGGGCTCTTTCTCCAGAATGACAATTCCTCCATTCCCTGCCACCAGTCTGATGGTGAAGAATCCCTGTCCTAAGTTCTCTTGGTGACTCATTTGTGTTTCAGCTGAAAGAAGGAGATTCAGAGGCATGGCTGCTGCGCAAGCAAGTCATGAGACGGAAGGCCTGGGGGAGGCAGCAACATGAGAGCTGGCAAAACAGGAGGGGCACCAGGTCATTTAAAAGGATGTAAACAGAGGAGCATCATTGTGGTTTTCCACCTCCGAGTTGCTGCCTTGCCCAGCTCTAAGGAGGGCAGGAAGTAGGCAGGGGATGATCCAGGCGCCTCCACACACACCCATACCCTGTGCCTGAGAAGGACTGAGGTGTGGGAAGTCCGGTATGGCAAGGAGCCCCACGGCTGTGTCACCAGCACATGCACCCCTGAGCTGGCTGAACAGCAGGAACTTCTGAAGCCTCAAGTGCACAGGAGGCGGTATGGAAAATAGAGCCGTGGGTACAGGGGAATCTGGAAGGGCTGGTTCTGGTTCTTTGGCTGCCAAGCTGTACAAATCTTAGGCTCCCATTTCCTCCCGGTAAACACTGGCAGGGTGGGACCAGGTCCGACTACTCCTCTTCAGAGCAAACACCTCGTGACTCCAGACAGAGCATGGACTCCAGGGGCCCATTCCAGGCCCACAGCCGCCTCCTCCACCACTTATTCAACCCTGCTTCATGTAAACCTACTCTATTCTTGGGTTCACCGGAAACATGTATATATTTTTTAAATTAAAAAAGTAGAACTAGCTGAAAACATTCAAACAATACAGAAGTGTTTACAATTTTTTTTCAAAGCATCTCTGGCATCCTTTCTTAGACCCCAGTAAAGAGATCACGTCACAGTTCGTTTTCTACCTTTGTGCTCTCTGATAGCATAATTTTGCCTTTCGTAATAGACAGGTCATCTCTGGACATGGCATTCTCAGAACAAGGACCCTCCTACTACCAAAGCC
This sequence comes from Cephalopachus bancanus, assembly GCA_027257055.1. Lineage (NCBI taxonomy): Eukaryota > Metazoa > Chordata > Mammalia > Primates > Tarsiidae > Cephalopachus > Cephalopachus bancanus. The sequence continues at coordinate 33,795 of JAPVLO010000288.1, read as the reverse complement.
CACAGCTAAGCTTTCTCCAAACTCCACTGCCATGGCCTCTCCACCTTTCTTCTGTTGTCTTCTCCTACCATCACTTCCTCCCCTGCTGGCCTAGACGCGGTGATCACCTCAAACTTAATCTAGCCAATACTCTCAACACCCTGGCTCTTTTCTCCTGTCACATCCAGTGGGCAAAACCTTCAACCCTGATCAATCTAATATCTGCCTTCTTTGCTCAAGACCCCAGCTACCAAGCCCTCCTGGAGGGAAAGGAGAAAACCAAAGAGCAGGAGTGGGCCACTGTAAAATCATGGCCTCCCTTCTTGGCTGGACCTTTGATGCTGCTCTGAAGATCTTCTATCTCTACTATCGCTTTTTTCTGTTCACTCCAAGAGCTATTTCAGACTTGTACCACGTTCTTGAAGTCTTGATCACCCCCTTTCCTTAATCTCAGCAGACAACCAGAAGATAATTCTCAACCCACCCCTTCCCTCTTCCCCTTAACAAAAATAGCCACAACACACACCTGCCTTTACTACCCCCCACCCGTCCATCACCTCACCTCACTGGAAGTGGTTTCCTTTTACCTGGGCTCCGGATTTCTCCTGTCCTTTCTTGTATACATTATTTCCCTTTTTCCCAAAGTCTCCAAATGATCTCTTTCTGCTCATTATTTCCCCATCTGCATTAAAATATTTGCATCTGGGAGGCAGAAGTGAGAGGACTGCCTGAGCCCAGGGTTCTAGAGCAGCCTGGGCAACTTGACAAGACCTCCTCTCTATAATAAATCAAAAAATTAGCCAGGCATGGTGAAAGGCACCTGTAGTTCCAGCTACTAGAAGGCAGAGGTGGAAGGATTACCTGAGTCCAGCAGGTCGAGGCTGCAGTGGCCATGAGCGTGCCACTGCACTCCAGCCTGGACGATAAAGAAAGACTCTAACTCAAAAAAAAAATTTGCAATCTATCTTCCCAGTCTCAATGGCATGTTATCTTAAATGCTTATTCTTTCTTTTGCCTTCCTGTTACAAAGAAACTCTAAAGGAAACATAGTCTGTGCAGCTAAAAAGTTGAACTCCTCAGGCAGACCGATCTAGACCCGAATCTTTCCAGCTGTGAGACTTTGAGTGAGTTATTTACCCTCCCTGAGCTCCAGTTTCCTTATCTGTAGAACGGGGATTGTGGTGGTACCTGTTTTATTGGGCTGCCGGAAAGAGTAAATGGTTTAATACATGTCAAGTACTTAGCTCAGTACCTGGCACGCAGTGACTATTCACGGCGCTGGTCATCTTTGGTCCCCTCTGTGCAGCCCCATCCTTACATCCTGTCTAGTCCTTGGTGCACTACCATGCTGTTTATTTTACGACCACTCCTCTGAAAATGGCGTCCCCGAGGTCCTAGATTCTGCAACTAAATTCAAGAGATACCTTTCCAATTCATTCATTCAACAGCTTTTACTGAATGCTTACTCTGTGCCAGGATGTTCTAAGTCCTGGGCATATGGCAAAACAGACGAAACAGACAAAAATCCCTGATGCTGGAGAGGGAATACAAACCATTCACTCCTCCTGGGCCCTCCTGGCAGTATGAGACAACCCTAACCTTCTGGAAACTGGACTCCTTTAACATGAGAGCATTGCTCTCTCAGTTTTCGTTCTAGCTCCCTGGATGTGCTTCCTTGCTGGACTCTCCTTCACCAAATCCCATGTGCGGTGTTCTCCAGGGCTCCAGGCTCCTCCTCTTCCCCTCACCCTCTCCCTGGATGCTGCCAACCAGTCCCACACCAGGCTGATGACTTCCAAATCCATCTTCCCAAGCCATCTCTTCTGCTGGAACTCTGCGCTTATATACCTCCACTCAGGTGTCTCAAAAGCACGTTAACCTCAAACACAAAACTGAACTAACTCTTCATTCCTCTCCCCAGTTGATCCTGTCTCTTACTTTGATCACAGCCCCATCTCTGTTCCTAGACCTGAAACCGCCTCCTTCTCCCACACCTTCCAACTAACTGAGTGGATCACAAACTCATTTACTCGAAATAGTATGTACAGGCTGTCTGTTGTATGTCAAACACCGTGCTAAGAACTGAGATTACAACAGTAAAAAAGACTAAAAAAAGCTCATAATTATAAAATCTTTATTATCCCTTAATACATTACCATTTCCCACCCCCACTGGGCCAAGGCATTCATTCAGACTCCCGTAATTTCTTTTTATTTCCTCTTGTAATTTCTTACCTGGATGACTGTCAAAAAAATCTCCCAGGTGGTCTCTCTCTGCCTCCAAGAATACACCATTTCAATCTACCATCCTCTGGGATCTTTTCATATGAAGATTGGATCATGATATTCCCTGCTTAAAATCTTCCAGTAGCTTTCATGGCTTTCAGGGTAAGTCTAGAATCCACCAGATGATCATGAGAAAAAGCCGTATCTTTTTCTGCTCTTGTGCAGGAACTCTCACAGTAGCACGACAAGCTCTTTATAGAACTCTGAAACACTTTATTTTCTCCATACTTTTCTTTGTACATATTGCCTCCTCCAGTCGAAACCAACTGCATCCCCCCACACCTCTCCTGGTTAGGAAATAGCTGATTTCCTTTTATGAAACTTTTCTGCCCCCCCACCCCACTTTCCTAGAGACCTTCCTATGTGATCATGAAGCAATGTACACATACAATTTTCACAACACTTATCTTAATAGATGCTGTTTATTTGTCTGTCTCCTCACCTAGGCTGTGAGCTCCTCAACAGCAGGGACCAAGCTCAGAGTCTTTGTTCCCAGTGCCTGACACACGGCAGTCACTCAATAAATGTTTGCTGAAAAAATGAATGATGCTGGAATGAAAAAATGCATATTTAATGCTATGTATGCATAATGATTGTACTACATGATAATCAGGCATAAATGGCAAATGGTTAATGCAAAGATTACTTTTATACACTCAAACCTAGTATTTCTGAAGTCCTGAGATTGGGATGAGGTTGCTAAGACACTCAGTTAGGCCTACAAAAAATGTCTTTCCAGACACCGCTTAGAAGATCTTTGGACTCATTAAGCCTAAAGATTTAGATCCTTCCACTTTTCTGTAAGGGGAAACTCATTACCACTCATTACTGCATTAGAGTACCTGAAAACTGTGAATCTTTTTTTTTTTTTTGGGTCAGAGTCTCACTCTGTCACCCAGGCTGGAGTGCAGTGGCAAGTTCACACCCACCACAGCCTCGACCTGCTGGGCTCAGGGGATCCTTCTGCCTCAGTCTTCCTAGTAGCCGGAACTATAAGCATGTGCCCCCATACCCAGCTAATTTTCTGATTTATTGTAGAGACCAGGTCTCGCCAAGTTGCCCAGGCTGATCTCGAACCTCTGGGCTCAGGCAATCCTCCCAAAGTGCTAGGATTACAGGTGTGAGACACTGTGCCTGGCCAGAAACTATAAATCTTTACTTCAGTGCACAACAGTCTCTCTCTCTACCCGTCCTGCTCTCCCCAATAAAAAGCTTTCAGTGTATTTGACTCACAGACTCCTAGCAGCTTGGAGAAAACACATTGGTTGTGGGTATACAGCGGCATTTGGTCTGGTTTGTGGATGGGAAACTAAGAAAGTCAACTCAGCCTCTGCCACCCTTTAATGTCTCCCCTGCCCCCATGTGCTTTGGTACCCACCTAGGCTAGTGCCAAAGTTTGCTCCCATGCCCACTCTCACCCCTCCCCCCTTGCCTTCATATACATCATGTACAGACTTCATGTCCCCATACCCAGCCTAAGGAAAGCTCTGGAAACTATTCATTTCCCACTTATTTCTTCATTCCAACCAAGAAATACTGAGCACTTACTGTGCTAGGTGCTGGGGCAGTTAAGAAGAAAAACAAGCCCTGGTCTCTGCCCTTGAGGAGCTCACAGTCTAGTGGAGAGACAAATGCAAGCAATAATTATAACAGTGTGATAAGGGCTACAGTAGATAATATTACAGCCATCTCCAGAAAGGAGAAAGGTTTAACATGGAGGCAACTCTGAGTGGGATCTTCAGTCCTGAATTGGTGTTTGCCAGAGAGAAGGGTACCCCAAGCCTGGGAAGTGCCCTGGTGTGGCTAAGGAGGGAAGCACTGCCACTCCTGTCACACTTCTTATCCCAGGAAGGGGGGAGTCCCCGAACCCAGCTGCCCTATGCCTAGGGGCCTTCTCCTTGGTGCTGCTGAATTTAGCCTAGACCACGCTGCCTCCTTCCACGAGCCCCAAGATTCTTCACCTTCCTGAGATTAACACCTACTCAGTAGTGCCACTGTCTCCAGCCCACAGATGAGTCCAGAATATTCCTCTCATTCCCATCCATCTTTTATTATAAAATTTGTAGTTAAAAGTTTTCTTGCCAGGTGCGTTGGCTCAAGCCTGTAATTCCAGCACTTTGGGAGGCCGAGGAGAGAGGCTTGCCTGAGCCCAGGGGTTTGAGACCAGCCTGGGCAACTTGGTGAGACTTTATCCCTACAAAAAATTTAAAAATTAGTTGGGCATGGTGGCATGTGCCTGTAGTTCCAGCTACTTGAAAGGCTGAGGCAGAAGGACCACCTGAACCTAGCAGGTCAAGCATGCAGTGGCTATGAGTGGGCCACTGCAATCCAGCCTGGGTGACAGAGTGAGACTCCAACTCCAAAAAAAAAAAAAAAAAAAAATTCTCTTTTTTCCCTACTTTTAAAACCTTGTGATACACACACACACACACACACACACACACACACACACACACACACACACGTGCGCGCGCGCGCGCGCGCGCGAAAGAAAGATTTCCATTATTCTTAGAGGTGGAAATGTCAGGTCAAGGATATGAAAATTTGGGGTTTTGATACAGCCAAACTACTCTTCCAAATTACTGTACTGATTTATACCCAAATCCATATATGTGTACCTATCTCTCTGCATCTTTTCAACACCAGACTGTCTCAATTCTTTTTCACCTTCGCCAACTTGATTTTTTAAAAAACATTGCTTCAGCTGGAAATAGTTAGTGGCTCAAGTCTGAAAACCTAGCATGTGGGAGGCTGAAGCAGAAGGATCGCTTGAGACCAGGAGTTCAAGACCAGCCTGAGCAACATAGCAAGACCCCTGTCTCTACCCAAAATAAAAAGAAAACCAGCTGGGCATGGTGGCTCATGCCTTTAGTCCAGGCTACTTAGGAGGCTGAGGCAGGAGGATCGTCTGAACCCAGGAGCTCAAGGCAGCACTGAGTTATGACTGCACTACCGCACTTAGCCTAGGCAACAGAGCAAGAACCTGGCTCAATAAACAAAAATAAAAACAGTGTTTCAATTTGCATTTTTAAAATAACTGGTTTAAGCACTGCTTTGCACTTACTTTTGTAGACATATTATTAATTTTTAAAACAAAAACAGAATCCTAATAATATTAGTTTGTAACTTTTTCCCCTTATCAAAACCAGCTGCAGATCTTTATTAGCACTTACTAGCCATATTCTTTACTTTTTTTTTTTTTGAATCGGGGTCTCACTCTGACGCCCAGGCTGGAGTGTAGTGGTGCAATCATGGCTCAATGAAGCCTCAACTTCCTGGGTTCAGGCAATCCTTCTGCCTCAGCCTCCTGAGTAGCTGGGAATACAGGTGCGTGCCACCAAACCCAGCTAATTTTTTAATTTTTTTGTAGAGACAAGGTCTCACTACATTACCCAGGCTGGTCTTGAGCTCCTGGGCTCAAGCAATCCTCCTGCCTCAGCCTCCTGAATAGCTGGGATGAAATGCACGAGCCATTCCTCTACTCCTAGAATTAGAACAGTTTCCTTTATTTCCTGCTAATACTTTTATGGTATATCTTTTATCTTTAGATCTTTAATCCACCTAGGATTTATTTTGTGTTTGATATAAGAATCTAACTTAAGTTTTTTTCCAACTATATAATCAGTCATCCTTACATATTTACTGATGTGTATATCTTTTCCCTTTTGATCAGAAATGCTTCCTTTATCATACATTAAACTCCCACGTACATGCAAATACTTGCTTGTCTCTGAAACTTATTTTCTTGGCAATCTTACAGTCAGGGAAATCTACCATGTCAAATCCCTAACAGATTATGCCACTTTGCCTAGTCTACAAACCCCTCTGCTCGCTTCTGGGCCCCCACACTTCCATTGCTATAAATGCTGTTTCTTCTTCCCCACCAGACCACTGGTACTATATTATCACCCACCCTTGCAAACCCTGTGAAATCCTGTGGCATGGCTATTTAACTACTGGCCTCCCACTTCCTCCCTAGCTGAAGCCTGGCTCTCCCTAGGATTACCACTTCCCTTCAACTTGCTCTTAAAGGTGGCAACTCCCATCCTAGGGTTGAGACATGGGGCTACGTCTAGGCCATCCATGCCACCAACATCAAGTGAAAAAAAAAAATCTCTTCTGTGGCTGATATTATCCAGCTGTTAAATCTTGAGCCTCTTCCTGTCACAGTATTCTGCAACTTCCTGGTCACTTAATTTACTCAACACTTTGGATTCTGGTGCCATCTTCCTCTCCACCACAAGGCTGGCTATCATCCTAGATGATTTTAACACCCCAGAGGAAGAACTCACCCATGTTCCGGCTTAGCAGTTCTCCAACAACATCCTCCTCCTCCCCAAATACTTCCATGGTCACTGCTGGGACCTTCTTGTCCTCTGTGTTCAAATTCATTCTCCCACGCTTCAGTACTATGTAACTATTTTCCAGAAGCCTTATACTCAAACTTTCTTTTCTTTTCTTTTTTTCTGAGTCAGAGTCTCACTCTGTCGCCCAGGCTGGAGTCCAGTGACATGCTCATGGTCACCGCAACCTCAACATGCTGGGCTCAGGAGATCCTTCAGCCTTTCAAGTAGCTGGAACTACAGGTGTGTGCCACCACGCCCAGTTATTTTTTTAATTTATTGTAGAGATGAAGTCTCACCACATTGTCCAGGCTGGTCTCAAACCCCTGGGCTCAGGCAACCCTTTCAGCTCCACCTCCCAAAATATTGGGATTACAGGCATGAGCCACCTTGCCTTACTTTTTAAGATCAAACTTACTTTTTATGATTCTCACTCCACCTCTCACCTCTTAACTTCACCCTCTTTTTACTCCTTTCCTTCCTACCTTCCCTTCCTCCCCAGCTATTTTCTCTATCTTTGTGAATGGCAGCCACACCTGAATGAGAGCAAACATTCAAATTGCTAAACCAGAAATGTGGGAGTCACCCTCAGCATCTCCCCTTCCATTCTAGCACCCACCCCAAAGTAGCTAGCTACCTCTTAAGACTCTCTTCAGACTTTCCAGTTGTCTGTGCCTACAGCCATCACCTACTTCAGTCACCATTATCTCTTTCTCCAGATCAGAGTGGCCTACCACCCTTAAAAGTCATTTAACTGGGTTTCCTGCCTCTAGTCCTGTTTTCCACCAATCCCCAAGGCAGCCAGAACTTAGTCACAACACTTATGCTATTTAATGGACTTTACTGGCCTTCCTCAACATTAGGATAAAGTTCAGTTCCTTACCAGGGCTTGCCAGGCCATCTCATGACCTTTCACAGCCCATCTCTCTAGCTTCAGAGCTTGCTGGTCCATCCTAGAGTGTGTACTTCAACCACAGAGACCTTGAGTTTCTTGAACAGGTCATAAAGACTTCTTTCCTGAAAGCCTTTCCCACATGCAGTTCTGTGTGGAATACTACCCCCATTACCACCAATTCCTGCTTTCAGATCTGATTAAACAGCTATAAAAGCCTTTTCAATATGCACTGCCTTCCTACAACCCCCACACTTGGGTTGGGTCTTCTTCTGCACTTCCAATTCAATTATATAGGGGGAAAAATCACTTTATTGTCTGTATCCCTGTTTCTAGGGACTGTAAGTTCTTTAAGGATGGGGGCAGTTCAGTTAATATTCTTTGGACCTAGTACTATTGACAAATTAAAGTGACTTAATAAATATTATTTGTAATAAGGATTGATGGAAAGAAGCCAGAAATGCCACTGGAATCTGATAACAATGGGTCAGGGATCAAAATATTCATAATCTGAATGCTAATGAATAAGCAATTAGATGTTATAACTTACCACTCATTTAAAGTAACTAACACTACTGTAATTCTACCAGAGGTCAGTAGTTTTCCAAATTGCTAAAACTGACTTGACAAAGATGTTGATGAGTATACCTCAAGACTGCACAGTAAAGAGAGCAAAATCTTGGCAGAACTGACTTGAGTTTCTGCTCCACCACTATTAGCTATGCAACCCTATGCATATTATTTAGTGAAAGGAGGCACCTAGAGAAACCTAGAATAAACTTAGTTTAGTGTAGTCTTTTTGCCTCAGCATAGCCATTTTTGTTTAGACTTTACCCCTGACATGTTTTGAATCTAGCACAGGTTAGACATAGATAAGATACATTTCCAATAGACAAGTTTCCAATAGACATTTTATTGCAGGCCAAGTGGCAGCCTACCCTACTCCCTCAGCAAATCTCCATCAGATGCAAGACAAGGACACAGTCATAGAAAAGACAATAAGACCACCTTTCGGTCAAGGAGTTTGTGGATTGCAAATGTCTGACAAGTAACTCTCTTGCAGGAAAACTCCCCTCAGCCATCTAGCCCACCACCTGAGGGCATGAGATTTCCTCCCATCTAGCCCCCACCTGATTTCCTCCCATCTAGCCCACCACCTGAGGGCATGAGATGCTAATGTATGGCTACCTTAAGATCTAAGACTCATGTGGCTACAATCAACATCAAAAACCCACGGCCCTGGAAATTGGCCCTGGACATTCCTCCGGGCCTAAATCCCCAAAGGCCCTTAAATATACCAGTTCTTGGCCCTTTGACGCCACACTTGCCTCTGAGTATGGGCCCCCTTTCCGATCTATGAAAGGTAAATAATAAACTTTACTTCTTTCTACTTTCTTCCTTGTTGCAATTTTGCATTATTTCCAGCACCGGCTCACCTCGCCTCAGTGGACCCTTTCACTTAGTCTCTGAGTCTCAGCTCTTAAAGAAGGGACAGCCCTGACCTCTCCGGGCTGTTACAAAGACTTAAAGAGGATAACACACTTCAAGTGCCAGACACTCAAAAATGCTAGTTGCCTTCCATTTTCTACTTCCTTTTCCCCAGTGAGTCAGTTATGCTCCAGCAAACTCTATCACTTGGCTGGAGGGTGTGAGGGCAGGGTGCTGTGTGGCATAAGCACACCAGGGAAGCAGCTTCCCTGAAGGGTTTCTCATGAGCTTCTCCACAACTGTGAGATGCCACCCTGTGCGTCAACAGGCTGACCAACATATAAAAGGGACATGGCCGCAGAATTCAAAATGTGCCCCAGTCTAGGACTGTGGCCCCAGTCGAAAGCCAAAGCCACTAATGTGGAATCCTAAAACTAGCTACAACCAGGACAAGGCTGAACAGTTATTGTAGCTTAACTTTTCATCTGTAACACAGTATAGCTAGCAAGCCATCATCCCACCCTCATCCCAGGAGCTTTACAAAAGAAGAGGAAGGCTACCAAATGCCAGCCAAGCTGACCAGCACCCACACTTCCTGCATCTGAGTATCCACTTCCACAGGAAGGAGCTCTTCACCACACCCAAGCCCAACCAACCTCAAGATGTGGACACAACAATACCATACCACCCTTGGCTAGAGATCAGGGTTGAGTGCATGGTCAGGAAGCTTAAGCAAAGACCATAATTTAAAACAGAAACAAAGGACAAGAAAGGAGAAGACTGAAGTTCCTGACCCAATAATGGGCATTATTCCCTACAACCAGGAATAGAAAATCACAAAATCTCCATTACACAGGACTAGGTAAGTGAGGCAGCTCACATCACAGAAGACTCTTCATACACACCTCTCTCACCTCTATGCACCCAGCCTGCTTTCTTCAGCTGACCCTGTCAGTGGTCCCACAAAGATGGGAGAAGGCACCGAATCCAACTGGTTAAACCTCTTGAGATGATGCAAACTGACTCTGTTTATCATTTATTTTCAGGACCAGCAGAAGAAATTTAGGAAAATGCAGAAAAATAAGAGTGAACTTTTTCATTTCTAAAATAAGTATTGGTAAGGCAGTAAAACGCCTTTCCCTCTATATAAATAACATGAAAAGACATAACATGGAGTCAGTATAGCCAAAGAGCAGCCATTTTAACACTGCCTAGATCTGTCATGTTTCTCTAGCAGTTCACTTAACTTACTCTCTATTCCCTAGCCAAGGACAGAACAGGTTTCTCAGAGGCAGTTATTGATATTGCTTTACAACCCTCTCCCCAGCTTAACCTAATCAACTCTTCATGACCTTCATGACACAAACCCCATCATGACAGTGCCATGTGACTAACCCAGCCATCTGCCTGCCACTCATCACCTGACATCAGTACCTGTGTGTACCTGCCCTCTGTAATGATGTGGAGCAGATCACTACCCAATCACCTTAACAACCTGTTCCCATGAAAGGGAAGGGTTAAAAAGCATTCAACTTCAAGCAGTCAGCTGCCACTGCCTTGCTAAGCTATAGTCTGGCCATGTGTTCTTTGAACTATGGCCAGGTCATGTTTTCCTAAGCTTTGGCCTCCTCCCCTACCTTCGGGAGATGAATCTCTCCTCTCCTTTCCTCTCCCTTTCTCTCATTTACTTTCTAAATAAACTTATGCTCTCCTCTCCCTTTCTCTTCTCTCTCATTTACTTTCTAAATAAACTATCTTTCCAATCTAACTTCTGTACAATTCTTCACATTCTTCTTGCAGCACTGGATCGCACAACCGCACCCTGGCAGGTCTGACCTAACATTCTGGAGGCCCTACTGGGAGCTTTAACCTAACATTTTTGGAGGTCCCACCAAGATCCCCCTACTGGGATTTTGGTACCTAACATAACAGGAGAGGGATTGAGGATTATGCCTTTAACAGGCTAAGAAATCGACAACAAGCCCTAAATTAAGACTGTATAAAAAAATAAAAGACTATAGTTTTAAAGAAAAAACAACACACTTGCTGTTAAAAACAGGCTGGGCATGGTAGCTCACATCTATAATCCCAGCACTTTGGGAGGCCGGGATGAGAGGACTGCCTGAGACCACAGGTTCAAGACCAGCCTGGGCAACTTGGTGAGACCTCATCTCTACAATTAATCAAAAAATGAGCTGGGTGTGGTGGCATGTGCCTGTGGTTCCAGCTACTTGGAAGGCTGAGGCAGAAGGATCACCTTAGCCCTGAAGGTCAAGGCTGCAGTGGTTGTGACCATGCCACTACACTCCAGCCTGGACAACCTGGACTCCAACTCAAAAAACCACCACCACCACCACCCAATAAGGTATCAGCTGGTAAAAACCTCCAAGGCCCTGCTTCACTCTTCTGCTTGGAGGTAAGAAAGAAGGGTAGAAGGAAAAGAAAGGAAGAGAATCTCTGGGGCTCAGCCTATTTTAATTTTTATTGTTTTATTTTGAAAATCACCAAATTCTCCCCATTACTGTACCCTCCTTCAAACATTGCAATGACATTCATAACTATTTTCTTGTTATTCTCAGTCATGCCTGGAATATAGACAGATTGGAAAAAAAGGAAGCAGCAACAACAGCTTGGAAAATAGGCAATTAGCCTGAAAGCACATGATTAAATGAGTGACTAATAAACACTCTCTGGCTGACTCCTGAATAAATCATGTTCCAGACCCTCAGTCCTCTAGTGTACACAGGGTTCAAGCAGAATGTCCAAGCCAGGAAGAACAACTACAGCTCAAAGAACTAAGATTCAGATTCTTCATAACCCAAGCCCACACAACCTACACACACCTCGACTGAGTTGAGCTTCTTGGCTCAGTACTATCCAGGACTATGGGGAAAGCATTTACTGAGAACTGTGGGACATGCTGATCTAGGCCCTGGGATTCCAAATGAAATACATCGATTATTTTGCCCCTCAGCTAAAAATTATGCTCCTGCTACCTATCTCCTTTCCAAAGACAATACACTCATCATTGTATTTCTCCTTATGTATCTCTCCATTCTCCACTCACCTGTTCACAAGAAAAATAATTCTACTGTAAAACCTTTCTCCCATGTTTTTTCCTCCTCTTTGTTTTTTCTTTTTTTTTAAGTTGAAGTCTCACTCTCTCGCCCAGACTGGAGTGCAGTGGCACGCTCCCGGCCGCCGCAGCCTCAACCTGCTGGGCTCCGGTGATCCTTCCGTCTCAGCCTTCCAAGTAGCTGGAACAACAGGTGCGCGCTACCATGCCCAGCTAATTTTTAAAATTTGTTATAGAGATGAGGTCTTGCCAAGTTGCCCAGGCGGGTCTCGAACCTGCAGGCTCAAGTAATTCACTCACCTTGGCCTCCCAAAGCGCGGGATTACAGGCTTAGTCACCGAGCCCAGCCTCCTCTTTGTTTTTAAAGCAATAAACTTACTGGCAACTAAGTCTTTGGCAGAAATATGGTCTGTCCCAGCTATAGGAATGGTTAAAGTGTACTTAGCAGCTACTCCAATTACAGTGGAGAAAACCAGTCGCACTGCTGTTTCTCCCCAGCCCAGCTGCCTTGACCATAACTGTTTCCCTTCCAGATGCATTCCCATTGCATCTCCAACTCTGTGATGAGTTAAGTGCAGCAGGAGTTGGGACCATATTATGAGTAGTATAGTAAGATCCTCCTTTCCCGGGACATGCTTATATTTCAAATTTGAAACTTAAAAGGAAAGCTAATTCTAAATGAAAACCTACAAATCATCTCCTTTTTGTTAATGATGTTAGAAATAAACAAAAACCATGAAGTCATCTTAAGAATACAAATGGCACAATTAAGGCCAAGTGCAGGGACTCAAGTCTATAATCCCAGTACTTTGGGAGGCCAAGGGAGGAGGACTGCTTGGAGTTCAAGGCCAGCCTAGGCAACATAGTGAGACCTTGTCTCTACAAAAACCAAAAGTTTAGCTGGGCATGGTGGTGCGTGCCTGTAGTCCCAGCTACTACAGTCCCACCTATTCAGGAGGCGGAGGCAGAAGGATCACTTGAGCCCAGGAGGTCAAAGTTTCCGTGAGCTGAGATCGTGCCACTGCACTCCAACATGAAACCTCAACTCAGGGGAAAAAAAAAAAAAAAGAACTACTCTGATTCTGTTTCTTTCCTCCTAAATCTGTCACTCTCTAAGTGCCATTTGCTTAATTAAATGCATTTAATTCTGTATATCAAATGAGAACTTTTGTAAAAGTAGCTTAAGCACACTTGACACATCTTACAAAATGATGTTACTATATAAGCCAAACATAAATATGGCTCCCTCCCCCCCCATTACACCCACACAATACAACCAGAAAGCTAGATTCCAGGAAACTAACAAGAAACCTCTAAATTTTAAATAGAATTTTATTCCTTTACGTTGACTATATTCACACATTTGCTATGGAGTAATTATGCTCAAACACAATTTTCAGCACTGATTACAGAGCTGCCTAAAAGAAAACCGCTAGCCCCTTCCACTTTACATGAAACCAATGTCCAAAACACTCCTGACTCTTCATTTCACCCCCACACTCTCCTCTACCTCATCCCTCCCCATGCCCCAGCCTCACCCTCATCACATACGCTGGTCCTGAACTTTGAGTTCAATCCTAACACTCTGAGCCCCTGCTCAAGCCTTTCCTCCGGCCTGGAATATCCTCTTTTCAGTTCTGACTTGCATCTACCACCTCATTCTAAGCAGCTGCTGTAAACACTAACTTCCTTATGGAAATGTCCTATAATTCCTCTTACGGTTTAAACATGTACTGAGCATGCTATGTGTCAGACACCTTTATGTAATTTTGCATGGGGTCTCCTATCTTGTTTCATGAATTTTGAGTGTTTTCTCTGGTCTACTCTACCCAGCCCTGGTCACAGTCTCACTAGGACCCTGCCTCACTTGAACACGGGTCAGCAGGATCACCTTAGGTGTCTGATGGCAGAGTATCTTCAATTAATTTCATATCCTGATTGCACTGTGGTAGGCATTTTGGAATGAAAACCAAATACAGCCCAAGGGAAGGATCCCAGCCAAACCTGACCCGGAAGTCCGTGAAGGAGCGAAAGGCTGGGAGAGGCTGAGACGACAGCTAGAGGAAAAAGGGCAGGAAGAAGTGGGGTGCGTGCGATCAGAGGTTGGAAGTCTCGGGGAGGGCCCGGAGAGCTATCCCGAGGCAGGGCCGGAAAGGAGATGGGGAGGTGTGACTTACCTGTGAGGTCAGGCCGGGGCCAAGACCCGGACCCGAAGAGCAGGTCGCGGTAGCGCTGGAAGGCCTCGTCGAGGACTGAGCAGCCGGGCTGCGCGGCCGAGCTCACGTGGTACTGGAACTGGAAGTTGTTCGGGTAAAGGACATAGCGCCGGTCGGAAGTCTGGATGTACTGGGGCCAGGGCCACAGGGCCGTCACCCGCCCGGCCAACGCTGCCGCCAGCAGCAGCGAAAGCCACAGCCGGGAGCCCGCCATGGCCGCCCGCCGCTCGTCGCCCTTCTCAGCGCGGCCGGGCCACGTGACAGCCGGGTCAGGTGAGCGGCGCCCACGTGACCAGCGGCGAGTCACGTGAGCCGAGCGGCTTTGCGCCACTGACCTCTGGGTCTCGGAGAGCTCCTGGTCCGGACGTGGTGTTCCTGTTTGCCGCGTGGCGCCTATCGTGCAGGGCCTGGGTGGTGGCTCCGCTCTCCAGGCGGCTCCTGGGCCTGATGGAGCAGCAAATAACGCACCCCCAATACGCCCATGCTGACTGCCATGGAGCCACAGGGTAGCCAGCCGGCAGACGCACGGAGTGGGGAGGCGGGCGGCACGCGGGCAGGCAAGGGAGTCTCCCAGGAGGACACTTCTAGCGTGAATCTTGAACGGTGAGAAAGAGCTCGTCAGGCCTGCGGGGAGGTGAAGCGCTTCCCAGGCTGACAAACTTCAGAAGCAGAAAAACGGAGGATTGAAACCACATGTCATGGCGGCTCCGTGGCTAAACCTGTAATCCCAGCCCTTCAAGAGGCCGAGGCGAGTGGATTGTCTGACCTCACGGGTTCGAGATCAGCCACGGCAACTTGGGGGTCCCTCGTCTCTACAATAAATCAAAAATTAGTCGGGCGGTAGCGCGCTCCCGTAGTTCCGGCTATTTGGAAGACTGAGACGGAAGGGTCAGCGGAGCCCAACAGGTCGACGCAGGGGTGGCCGTGAGCGTCCTCCTGCATTCCAGCCTGGGCGAAGGAGTGCGACTGCAAGTCACACACACACACACACACACACACACACACACACACACACACACACTTTGCGACTGCAAGTCACACACACACACACACACACACACACACACACACACACACGGCGGCCAAGCATGGTGGCTCACTCTGGGAGGGTGAGGCGGGAGGATCGCTTGAGGCCAGAGGTTGGAGACTATCCTGGGCAGCATAGAGAGACCTCCGACTCTACAAGGAAAAAAAATAGCCAGATGTAGTGGTGCACGAGTCTAGTCTCAGTTACTTGGGAGGGTTGTTGGGTGAAAGATGGAAAATATCCAGAGATAATGACAGGGGTCTACTTTTTTTTTTCTTTTTTCTTTTTTTTTGAGTTGACGTCTTACTCTGTTGCCCAGGCTGGAGTGCAGTAGCACACTCACAGCCACCCCAGGTTTGACCAGCTGGGCTGCGCGAGCCTTCCACCTCAGCCTTCAAAGTAGCCAGAACTACAGGCGCGTGGTACCACACCCAGCTAATTTTTTATTTATTGTAGAGACAAGGTCTTGCCAAATTGCCTGGGCTGGTCTCAAACCTGCGGGCTCCTAAAGTGCTGGGATTACTGGCTGAGCCACTGAGCTGGCCTAGAGCCTAGTCTTATAGGGGCTTACACAGGCATTCCAAAAGTCAGGAGGTTGTTCTGTGGACGATTGCAAGTCATCTCAAGGATTTGCATTTAAGAAATTGATACAGCCAGGCTCGGTGGCTCAGCCTGTAATCCCGCGCCTTTGGGAGGCTGAGGTGAGTGGATTGCCTGAGCCCGCAGGTTCGAGACCCGCCTGGGCAGCGAGACCACATCTCTACAATTTAAAAAAAAAAAAAAAAATCAGCTGGTCGTAGTAGCGCATGCCTGTAATTCCAGCTACTTGGAAGGCTGAGGCGGAAGGATCGCTGGAGCCCAGCAGGTCGAGGCTGCGGTGGCCGGGAGCAGCCACTGCACTCCAGTCTGGGCGACAGAGTGAGACTCCAACTCAAAAAAAATAAAAAATATATAGTATCAATGTAATTGTAAGCCTTGTGATTTACATACCTTTTGTATCAATGTAATCAAGTTTGTGATTTGTATAACTTTTGCATAATGCATGATGTCTTAGGCCTTGTAAACTCCCTTTAATCTATAGTGAGCATAATTAACACTTCTGCCGGGTCCTACTGATAAAATCTATGAGATACCTCTGATACCTGGCACCAGGAAGTCTGGACTGAAAAATGTCACTATTGATAAATGCAGCTAAAACCCAAGTTCTATACAATGTTCTGCTGGTCACATGGCTAACATACTAACAACTCTGGACTTACAAAAGTGAACGGTAAAAGCCTGGAAGGTGAGCAGAACCGTTTTAAAAAGACCTTGAGTCTGGCTCTGCTACCTGGATTCGAACTCAGAAATAAACTTCTTTCTACAGTTCTCTGTCCCTTTGATTTTTTTTTGAGTTGGAGTCTCACTCTGTCGCCCAGACTGGAATGCAGTGGCACACTCCCGGCCACCGTGACCTTGACCTGCTGGCTTCTGGCGATCCTTCCGCCTCAGCTTTCCAAGTAGCCGGAACTACAAGCGCACACTACCACGCCCAGCTAATTTTTGATTTATTGTAGAGACAAGGTCTTGCCAAGTTGCCTGGATGGGTCTTGAACCTGTGGGCTCAAGCAATCCATTCGCCTCAGCCTCCCAAAGTGCTGGGATTACAGGCTGAGCCATCGAGCCTGGCCGCCCCTTTGATTTATTGGTATCAAGGGTGGACCGTAACAAAATCTCTTTTATTTTTTGAGTTGGCATCTCATTCTGTGGCCCAGGCTGGAATGCAGTGGCTTACCGACGCCACCCCAGCATTGACCTGCTGGGCTTCAGCAATCCTTCTGTCTCAGCCTTCCAAGTAGCCAAAACTACAGGCGCACACTAGTGCACCCAACTAACTTTTGATTTATTGTAGAGATGACGTCTTGCCAAATTACCCGGTCTGGTCTTGAACCTGCAGGCTCAGGCAATCCACTCGCCTTAGCCTCCCAAAGTGCTGGGATTACAGACTGAGCCACCGAGCCCAGCACAAAATCTCATTTTGAATAGTTAGATAGCTAAGAGATCAGTTAGGAGGCCCTTTTTTATTGGAGGTAGAGGAAAATGAGAGTGGGGGAAGAAGTGAGTTGTCCATCCAGGGAATAGTGGGTATCCAGAAGAGAGGCTTGAGGAGGGCCATCAGACAATTCCACAGATAGTTAATCAAGGGAGAAACTGAAAGGAAATACAAATAATATGATTGTTATGGTTATTGTGTAGCATTACTTGGTTACTAGGTACTTCTTTAAATCATAAAATTGAATTTTAGTATTAAAATAAATGTAGGCCGGGTGCAGTGGCTCATGCCTATACTCCCAGCATTTTGGGTGCTGAGGTGAGAGGATTGCCTGAGCCCATGGGTTTGGAACCAGCCTGGGCAACTTGATGAGACCTCATCTCTACAATAAATCAAGAAAAATTAGCTGGGCATGGTGGTGCATGCCTGTAGTTCCACATACTTGGAAGGCGGAGGCAGAAGTCTCACCTGAGCCCAGCAGGTTGAGGCTGCGGTGGCCATGAGCATGCCACTACCCTCCAGCCTGGGTAACAGAGTCACCAACTCAAAAAAATAAAAATAAAAAATAAGTGTAAACTGGGCGTGGTGGCTCACGCCTGTAATCCCAGCACTTTGGGAGGCAGAGGCAAGAGGATTACCTGAGTCAGGGGTTTGAGACCAACCTGAGTGACATGACTAGACCTCGTCTTTACAACAAATCAAAACATCAGCCAGGTGTGGTGGCACATGACTGTGGTTCCAGCTGCTTGCAAGGCTGAAACAAAAGGATCATCTGACTCCAGGAGGTTGAGACTAGAGTAAACTGTGATCGTACCACTGCACTCCAACCTGGAGATAGAGACCTCTACTCAAAAAAAAAAAAAAAAAAAAAAAAATCCAAGATTGAGCACGGTGACTCAATCCTGTAATCCCAGCACCCCAGTACTTTGGGAGACTGAGGTGAGGATTACCTGAGCCCAGGGGTGCAAGACCAGTCTGGGCAACTTGGTGAGACCTTGTCTCTACAATTAAAAAAAAAAATTAAGCCGGGCTCAGTGGCTCAGTCTGTAATCCCGTGCCTTTGGGAGGCTGAGGTGAGTGGATTGCCTGAGCCCGTGGGTTCGAGACCTGCCTGGGCAACCTGGCGAGACCTCATCTCTACAATAAATCAAAAAATCAGCCGGGCGTGGTAGCGCATGACTGTAATTCCAGCTACTCGGAAGGCTGAGGCGGCAGGATCGCCGGAGCCCAGCAGGTCGAGGCTGCGGTGGCCGGGAGCGACCACTGCACTCCAGTCTGGGCGACTGAGTGAGACTCCAACTCAAAAAAAAAAAAAAAAATTAGCCATGCGTGGTAGCACGAGCCCATAGTTCTGGCTACTTGGAAGACTGAGGCAGAAATATCGCCTGAGCCCAGCATGTCGACACTGGGGTGGCCATGAGCATGCCACTGCGCTCCAGCCTGGGCGACAGAGTGAGACTCCAACTCAAAATAAATAAATAAAAATAAATTTAAAAAAACACATGTTGGATTGCCTGAGCCTGCGGGTTCGTGACCCTCCTGGGCAACTTGGCGAGACCTCATCTCTACAATAAATAAAAAATCAGCCAGGCGTGGTAGCACGTGCCTGTAGTTCCAGCTACTCGGAAGGCTGAGGCGGAAGGATCGCCGGAACCCAGCAGGTCGAGGCCGCGGTGGCCGGGAGCGGCCACTGCACTCCAGTCTGGGCAACAGAGTGAGACTCCAACTCAAGAAAAAAAAAAAACCACATGTAACATTTATATATACTAATATATAATGCAATATATACATTATATATAGAAAAAATTATGCATACACACTTATATACATCCATAAATTTTGTATATATAAAAATTTAAAGGTGAAAATGAATTGTATATGCATATATACAACCATATCATTATGTGTGTGTGTATGTGTGTGTGTATACACACACAATTTCAAATTAAAAAAGAAGACAGATGTAGAAAACAAGCCTATCCTCCTACCTCAAGACTGCTCTCTCCACTTAATACTGCATATCACTAGGTTAAATTTTTTTAATGGGCCAGGCACAGTGGCTCACACTTGTAATCCCCCAGCACTTTGGGAGGTGAAGGCAAGAGGATTGCTTGAGCTCAGGGGTTTGAGACCGGCCTGAGCAACATGGCAAGACCTCATCTCTACAATAAATAAATTAAAAATTAGCTGGATGTAGTGGCACATGCCTGTGGTTCCAGCTATTTGGAAGGCCGAGGCGGAAGGATCACCTGAGCCCCACTGGTTGAGTCTGTGGTGGCTGTGAGCATGCCACTGCACTCCAGCCTGGGCAACAGAGTGAGACTCCAACTCAAAAAAAAATTTTTTTTGGCTAGGCTCGGTGGCTCAGTCTGTAATCCCAGCACTTTGGGAGGCGGAGGCGAGTGGATTGCCTGAGCCCATGGGTTTGAGACCCAGCCAGGCAACTTAACATTAAATCAAAAATTAACCGGGCATGGTGGCGCGCGCCTGTAGTTCCAGCTGTTTGGAAGGCTGAGGCAGAAGGATCGCCGGAGTCCAGCAGGTCTAAGTTGTGGTGGCCGGGAGCATGCCACTGTGCTCCAGTCTGAGCGACAGAGTAAGACTCCAAGTCAAAAAAAAAATTTTCTTTTTTAATTGCCAGTCTTCATCAGCTTGTTAATATGCAAAATCTAGGCCAGGCTCAATGGCTCATACCTGTAATCCCAAAATTTTGGGAGTCCAAAGTGGGAGCATTTCTTGAACCCAGGAGTTTGAAACCACTTAGAGAACATAAGGAGACCTTTCCTCTACAAAAAAAAAAAAAAAAAAATCGTGGCTCAGCCTGTAATCCCGCGCCTCTGGGAGGCTGAAGTGAGTGGATTGCCTGAGCCCGCGGGTTCGAGACCCGCCTGGGCAGCGAGACCTCATCTCTACAATAAATAAAAAAATTAGCTGGGCGTGGTAGCGCGCGCCTGTAGTTCCAGCTACTCGGAAGGCTGAGGCGGAAGGATCGCCGGAGCCCAGCAGGTCGAGGCTGCGGTGGCCGGGAGCGACCACTGCACTCCAGTCTGGGCGACTGAGTGAGACTCCAACTCAAAAAAAAAAAAATCAAAAAATTAGCTGGACATGCATGGTGCATGCCTGTAACCCCAGCTACTCAGAAGGTTGAGGCAGAAGGTTCTCCTGAACCAAGGATATTGAGGCTGCGGTGAGCTGTGATTGTACCACTTCACTTAAGCCTGGGTGACAGAGTGAGACCTCGACTCAAATATACTTAATCAAACTAGTGTACACACAACATTACCATCAATTTTGACAGTAGATAAATACCAAAAATGAGATATATTGCAGAATATAATAATACTTGACTTTCTCTATTGTTTTATTTTTTTATTTTTTGAGCTGGAGTCTCACTCTGTCGCCCAGACTGGAGTGCAGTGGCTGCTCCCGGCCACCGCAGCCTCGACCTGCTGGGTTCCAGTGATCCTTCCGCCTCAGCCTTCCAAGTAGCTGGAACTACAGGTGCGTGCTACCACACCCGGCGAATTTTTTGATTTATTGTAGAGATGAGGTCTTGCCAAATTGCCCTGGTGGGTCTCGAACCTGCGGGCTCAGGCAATCCACTCACCTCAGTCACCCAAAGCGCGAGATTACAGGCTGAGCCACTGAGCCCAGCTCTCTATTGTTCTCTTGTGTTTATTTAATTTATTTTTTGGAGCTGCCGTCTCACTCTGTTTCCCAGGCTGGAGTGCAGTGGCGTGCTCACAGCCACTGCAGTCTCAACCCGCTGGATTCAGGTGATCCTTCCGCCTCAGCCTTCCAAGTAGCTGGAACTATAGGCATGTACCACTGCGCCCAGCTAATTGTTTATTTATTGTAGAGATGAGATCTCACCAAGTTGCCCAGGCTGGTCTCGAGCCCATGGGCTCAGGCAATCCTCTCACCTCGGTCTCCCAATGTGCTGGGATTATAGGTGTGAGCCACTGTGCCCACTTGTTTTTTCTTTTATTAAAGCAGCCTGTAAGTGAATAAAAACGTTTAATTTTCATATCTATTGCTTCTAATGAAATTAATTCACATAGGAGAGAAAGAATTCACTGTCAGACAGGGTGTCCAGATTTTTGGATCATAAATTATAGTCATCACTGCAGGTGCAGACCACAGGGAATAACTGATTTTGCCTGGGAAAGTCTTTTACATAGGAGGTGAACTTGACTTGGCTCCCAAACCATGACTTAGCCAGGTAGAGAAGGCAAGACAGGCAAAGCGCCAGGTGTGAAAGAAGGTGGCATAGTGAACATGGGCTTTAGGGGGATGGCAGAAGATGTGCCATGACTACCTCACTTCCTGGTCCGCTGCCAAACTCCCTTCTTCCTGGAGTGCCCTTCCTACACCCCAATCCCACCGCCTACTTGAAGGTCTAAATTTATATTTCATAAATCTAGGAATAGCTGACTTCCCAAATCGGATAAGCTCCTACCCTGTGATACCATAACTCCGAGTTTATCTCAGTCAGAGCACTTATAGTACAGTTGACCTTTGAACACTACAAGTATTAACTGCACAGCTCTACTAAGATGCGGATTTCTTTTTAATCATAAGGATGTAAAACATATAGTGTTGGCAGTATACAAAAACAGTGATGTAAAATAGGCATCTTGTATGGAGGACTGACTTTCTGCACGAGACTGCAGGACTTAAATATGCAGATTTTGGTTTGGGTGGGGAAAGGTCCTGGAACCAATGGCCTGTGTATACAGAGGGACTACTGTATTGCTTTTGTTGCTGTTTGTTTGTTTTAATTTTTATTTTAAATATGTGGGTTACAATTCAGGGTTAGGTATACAAATGTTCATTATGCAGGTACCCTTGTTGATGAAGTGTGCCTCCTGCCCCCCTGGGAGTTTCCCACTACTGCAATGTTCTGGGGTTTTTTTTTTAACTGCAGTCTCACTCTGTCACCCTGCCTGGAGTGTAGCGGCACAATCACAGTTCACTGCAGCCTCCACCTTCTGGGTTCAGGCAGTCCTTCTGCCCCAGCCTCCTGAGTAGCTTGAACTGTAGGTGCACACCACCACACCCAGCTAATGTTTATTATTATTATTATTTTGTGTAGAGACAAAGTCTCGCTATGTTGCCCAGGCTGGTCTTGAACTCCTGGGCTCAAGGAATTATCCTGCCTCAGCCTCCCAAAGTGCTGGAATTACAGGTGTGAGCCACTGTGCACAGCAAGTGAATACTGAATTGTAATTATCTGTGCATCTGTCTGTCTTCTCCACTAGAGTAAAAGCTCCTTAAGGGCAGGTTCTGTTAGGACTGTTTATTCCTTGCCCCTAGCACAGTGACTAGCAAACAGTGTGTGTATGATTTTAGTCATTCATTTAACAAGTATTTCTTGAGCCAGTCACGGTGACTAATGTTTGTAATTTCAGCACTTTGGTAGGCGAAGTGGGAGGATTGTTTGAGCCCAGGAGTTCAGACCAACCTGGGCAACATAGCGAGACCTCATCTCGACACAAAATAAATAAAATTAAACAGGCATTGTGACACATGCCTGTAGTCCTAGCAACTTGAAATGCTCAGACAGGAGGATCATTTGAACCTAGAAGTCTGAGGCTACGCTGAGCTGATTGTGCCACTGCACTCCATGAGTGCGAGAGTGAGACCCTGACAAAAAAAGAAAAAAATTGGCCAGGTGCAGTGGCTCACGCCTGTAATCCCAACACTTTGGGAGGCCAAGGCGAGAGGATTATCTGAGCCCAGAGGTTTCAGATCAGCCTGGGCAAATTAGCGAGACCTTGACTCTACAATAAATCAAAGGAATTAGCCAGGCATGGTGGTACGCGCCCCTGGTTCCATCTACTTGAAAGGCTGAGGCGGAAGGATCACCTGAGCCCAGCTGGTTGAGGCTGTCATGGCTGTGAGGGTACCACTGCACTCCAGCCTGGGTGACAGTGTGAGACTCCTACTCAAAAAAAAAAAAAAAAAGAAAGAAAAAGAAAAAAATTGACTTTAATCACAAGTGAACATACAAATAATTATGAACTAACTATAGCTCTAACCATGAACACAAAAGTCAAAAAAATAGTAATCCTTCCTATGACTGTGAGTGTTGATAAGTAATGAAGAATGCTCCAGAAATGAGAAAGGTTCTCTGCATTCTAGGTACAAAAGGTGAAATACTTGATATTCTTGTCAGAGTTCTTTTAATTGTAAGGGAGAGATCCCCAACTAGACAGTGGAGATTTTATCATATCTTCAGAAGCAGCTAAAGATAAGAAACAAAGTATTAGTCTGGCGTGGTAGCGCGCGCCTGTGGTTCCAGATTCTTGGAAGGCTGAGGTGGAAGGATCATCTGAACCCAGCATGTCGACACTGGGGTGGCTGTGAGCATGCCACTGCACTCCAGCCTGGGAGACAGAGTGAGACTCCAACTCAAAAAAGTCAAAAAAAAATTAAAAAAGGAAAAGAAAATAACTTCATATAGCTATGGTCAAGTGGGCTGGAATGCCCCTTAGGAATCAAGGTTGGTCCTTGGTCTCTTCAGGATCCATCCTGTCTCTGCATCTGCTTCATTCTCCTGTGTTTTCTAACTCATTCTCTCCATGTTCCAAGAGATAAAACATGATTGGCCCAGCTAGGAAGGGAGGTCATTCTTGCTCTTTTATTTATTTATTTATTTATTTATTTATTTATTTATTTATTTATTTATTTATTTATTTTGTTTTGAGACAGAGTCTCACTGTGTCGCCCAGTATATAGTGCAGTGGCACAATCCTGGCTCATTGCAGCCTCAACCTACTGAGTTCAAGCAATCCTCCCACCTTAGCTTACTGAGTAGCTGGGACTAAAGGCACATGCTACCATGCATGGCTAATTTTTGCACTTTTTTGTAGCAATGAGGTCTTGCTACGTTGCCTAGGCTGATCTTGAACTCCCAGGTTCAAACAATCCTCCCTCCTTGGCCTCCCAAAATGCTGGTGTTATGGTCCAAGTAATGCTCGGCTGCTCCCCTTGATACCAATAAATCAAAGGGGCAGAGAACCAGTGGAAAGAAGTTTATTTTTGAGTTTGAATCCAGGGAGCAGAGCCAGACTCAAGGTCTTTCAAAATGGTTCTGCTCACCCTCTAGACTTTTATAGTTCACTTTTATGTCCAGAGTTTTTAGTACCTATACCTTAGCCACGTGACCAGCAGAGAATTGTATAGAACTTGAGTTTCAGTCACATTTATTGATAGTGACATTTTTCTGTCTAGACTTCCGGGTACCAGGTGTCAGAGGTATCTCATAGATGTTATCAGTAGGACCCAGCAAAAGCGAAAATCAAGCTTGCCTAAGACATCATGCATTATGCAAAAGATATACAAATCACAAAACTTCCGATTACATTGATACAAAAGTTATATAATTCACAAGGCTTACAATTACATTGATACTATATTATTCAAGCTTATAACCACACAGAAAAAGGGAGTAAAAGGAGATTTGCTTCTTTCAGTTGATGGGGCGTAGACTACAGGGAAGTCAAGGATCCCCTGAAGCTACTTACTGGGAGTACATAGGAGATAAGAAGAAGCACACCATTTAGTAGCTCTCAGGAATATTATTCAGGAATGTACAGGAGCGCTTGTCCCCTGACCATGCCCTTCTCTAGGGGCTGCGACAAAATGGTCAGACATTAGAGGGTCTCTGTATCACTGGGATTACATATGTGAGCCACCGCACATGGCTGAGATGTCATTCTTGATCCAAACATTAAGGACACATAAGGGATGGCAAAGTCATCTAACCCATAGATGATCAAAGCTCCATTCTTTTTTTTTTTAGTTAGAGTCTCACTCTGTCGCCCAGACTGGAGTGCAGTGGCCACTCCCGGCCACTGCAGTCTTGACCTGCTGGGCTCCGGCAATCCTCCCGCCTCAGCCTTCCAAGTAGCCGAACTACAGGCACCTGCTACCACGCCCGGCTAATTTTTTAGTTATTGTAGAGATGAGGTCTTGCCAAGTTGCCCGGATGGGTCTCAAACCCGTGGGCCTGCAATTCACTCGCCTCGGCCTCCCAAAGTGCTGGGATTACAGGCTGAGCCATCAAGCCCGGCCAAAGCTCCATCCTTGACCTTGAGGTGCTAGTGAGGAGAACAGATTCACTCGTTAGGGGATATGTGGAGACACAATGACTGTCGTTACTTTATTGTAAAAGCAACGCAGATTTAACTTTAAAAATTAAAATACCACAATATTGCATGTAAGTGGTATAACTCTCAGTTCACCAACTCAGCTATACAGGGTTTATAACTTTTCCATAACAACTTAATTTCTAGCTGGGCATGATGGCTCATGCCTGTCATCCCAGCACTTTGGGAGGCAGAGGCAAGAGGCTTGCCTGAGTCCAAGGGTTTGAGACCAGCCTGGACAATTTGGCGAGATCTCATCTCTACAATAAATCAAAACCAAAGAATTAGTGAGGCATGATGGCACATGCTTGTGATTTCAACTACACGGAAGGCTGAGGCGAAAGGATCACCTGAGCCCAGCAGGTCGAGGCTGCAGTGGCTGTGAGTGTGCCAGTGCCCTCCAGCCTGGGCCACAGAGTGAGACTCCAACTAAAAAAAACAAAAAACAAAAAACTTAATTTCTAACTTCATGACCCAAACCCCCAGTCTACTAGGCCACGAAGAAATATCACCACAGTCCTTCCCGATGTTTACAAGTCCTTCCCTGGGCTTATTTCACACCCTTGAGTCCTTTACAGTGCCAAGGAGGCATTCAGAAGCCAAAAGATAAGTCTACTGGCATCTAGCACATATTTTTATGTAGGTATGTGCATATATTACATAGTATGTATGGGTATTTTTATGTATGATCATTTTCTATATATACACATCCATAGTCTTTCAAGACAAAAGATCAAAGCATGATATAACCAGTATTTTACAAATTTTTCAGTTGACAATATGTGAGGTCTGACAGTTAAGTTCACAAACTTGCCACCTTGGTGCGCTTACATTGGCAACATGTACAAACAATTCAAAAAGGTTTCATAAAGTTGATACATCAATGTCTCACCCTGTTTGTGTCGACATGTAGCAGAGTCTTTCTGAGTGGTGTTCATTATTGTTGTCACATGTTTTTGTGTGCCATCGCAAGAATGTCAGCACTTGAATTGGAGCAACACTTGAATTAGAGCAACAAACAAACATTAAATTTCTTGTTGCCAGCCGGGCTCAGTGGCTCAACCTGTAATCCCGAGCTTTGGGAGGCTGAGGTGAGTGGATTGCCTGAGCCCGCGGGTTCGAGACCCGCCTGGGCAACTTGGCGAAACCTCAACTCTACAATAAATCAAAAAATTAGCTGGGTGGTAGCGCATGCCTATAGTTCCAGCTACTTGGAAGGCTGAGGCAGAAGGATCACTGGACCCCAGCAGGTCAAGGCTGCAGTGGCTGGGAGTGGCCACTGCACTTCAGTCTGGGCGACAGAGTGAGACTCCAACTCAAAAAAAAAAAAAGAAAAAAAAATTTCTTGTTGCTGGGCTCGGTGGCTCAGCCTGTAATCCTAACACTTTGAGAGGCCGAGGTGAGTGGATTGCCTGAGCCCATGGGTTCGGGACTCGCCCGGGCCACTTGGCGAGACCTCATCTCAACAATAAATCAAAAAATTAGCTGGGCGTGGTAACGCACGCATGTGGTTCCGGCTACTTGGAAGGCTGAGGAGGAAGGATCACCGGAGCCCAGCAGGTCAAGGCTGTGGTGGCTGGGAGTGTGTCACTGCACTCTAGTCTGGGCGACGGAGTGAGATTCCAACTCAAAAAAAAAAAAAATTCTTGTTAAACTTGGTAAGAGTGGAAGTGAAATCAGGGACATGTTACAAGTTTATGGGGATAATGTCATGAAGAATAATGGTGGTGTACAAATGGATTAAATGTTTTTCTGAGGACAGAGAAAGTGTCACTGATGAAGAGAGATCAGGACAACCAGTAGTGAGCAGAACTGAAGAAAACATTGCAAAAAAATTGTCTAATTGCGTGTCAAAATCATCAGCTGACTGTCAGAAGTATAGCAGATCAAATCAACATCAATAAAGAAAATGTTAGGAAAATCTTAACCAAAAATCTCGGCATAAGAAAGGTGTGTGCAAAAATGATCCCAAAGGAACATTTGCATCACAACAATGTACCAGCTCACACAGCACTGTCTGTGAGGAAGTTTTTTAGCCAGTAAACAAATAACCATATTGGAGCACCCTCCCTACTTACCTGATCTAGCCCCAATTACTTTTTTCCAGAGATAAAGGAAATGTTGAAAGGAAGATATTTTGATGACATTCAGGACATAAAGGGTAATATGATGACAGCTCTGGTGGCCATTCCAGAAGAAGAGTTCCAAAATTGCTTTGACATGTGGACTAGGCACTGGCATCAGTGCATAGCTTCCCAAGGGGAGTACTTCAAAGGTGACCATACTGGATATTCAGCAATGAGGTATGTAGCACTTTTTCTAGGATGAGTTTGTGAATTTAATTGTCAATGCCTGTATTGGGGGTGGCTGGGCATGGTGGCTCATGCCTGTAATCCAGTACTTTAGGAGGCTGAGGCAGGAGACTTGCCTGAACCCAGAGTTTCGAGACCAGCCTGGGCAACTTGGCAAGACTTCCTCTCAGCCAGGCATGGTGGCTCACACCTGTCATCCCAGCATTTTGGGAGGCAGAGGCAAGAGGATTGCCTGAGTTCAGGGACCAGCCTGGCAATTTGGCAAGACCTCGTCTCGACAATAAGTCAAAAAATTAGCCAGGTGTGGTGGCACATGCCTGTAGCTCCAGCTACTTGGAAGGCCGAGGTGAAAGGATTGCCTGAGCCCAGCACATCAAGGCTGCTGTGGCTGTGAGCATGCCACTGAACTCCAGCCTGGGAGCCACAGTGCGACTCTGACTCGAAAGAAAGAAAGAAAGAGAGAGAGAGAGAGAGAGAGAGAGAGAGAGAGGGAGGGAGGGAGGGAGGGAGGGGGGGGAGAGGGAGGAGAGAGAGAGAGAGAGAGAGAGAGAGAGAGAGAGAGAGAGAGAGAGAAAGAAAGAAAGAAAGAAAGAAAGAAAGAAAGAAAGAAAGAAAGAAAGAAATTTATTGCCTAACTGGATTTGGGCTTTTTAAAGAACGTCATGTTAGGCTGGGCGCAGTGTCTCAAGCCTATAATCCCAGCACTTTGGGAGGCCGAGGCAAGAGGACTGCCTGAGCTCAGGGGTTCGAGACGAGTATGGGCAACTTGGTGAGACCTCGTCTCTACAATAAATAAAAAAATAAGCCAGGTGTGGTGGTGTGCGCCTATATTTCCAGCTACTTAGAAGGCTAAGGCAGAAGGATTCCCTGCGCCCAGCAGGTTGAGGCTGCAGTGGCTGTGAGTGTGCCACTGCCCTCCAGCCTGGACAGCAGGGTGAGACTCTAATTTAAAAAAAAAAAAAGAATGTCGTATCTGTGTTTTGGGTCACTCCCTATTGTTTCTGTGATTTGCTATACTGGTCGAGCCACATTCTAGCCCACAAGTTGGTCTGGTCTGGTGTGCCTGGTCAGTGGTGTGAAGGTTGCATATTGATAAGTAAGATGTCTGAATGCTCACTCTGCTTTAATTTAGACCTGCCTGCAAAAAACTTATCTAAATAGCTTGCCTCAATACATATGTTCTCTGTTTTGTCTGGCTTCTTTTGTTCAGCATTATGTTTACAGGATTAATTGATCTTGCTCCTATGGCTGTAGATTACTCATATTGCTGTACAGAATTTCACTATATGAATATACCACAATTTTTTATTCTTCTCTTGATGGGCATTGGGGCAGTTTCCAATTTGGTGCTATTATGAAGCGGGCTGTTGTGAGCATGCTAATACATGTCTTTTGGAGGACATATGGAACCCAGGGCTGCTGCAGTATTTGGGATTTTTTTTTTTTTTTTTTTTTTTGAGTTGGAGTCACTCTGTCGTCCAGTCTGGAGTGCAGTGGCACATTCCCGGCCACCACAGCCTTGACCTACTGGGCTCCGGCGATCCTTCCACCTCAGCCTTCCAAGTAGCCGGAACTACAGGCACGCACTACCATGCCCAGCCAATTTTTGATGTAGTGTAGAGACAAGGTCTCACCAAGTTGTCTGGGTGGATCTTGGACCCGTGGACTCAGGCAATCCACTCGCCTTGACCTCCCAAAGTGCTGGGATTACAGGCTGAGCCACCGAGCCCGGCCTGCTGCAGTCTTTTGAAGGGTAGTAGCTTTTAGCACGTTGGCTCACTGTCGTCTGAGCTATAGACACTGGTATTTTATAGTGGGTCCCATAGTGGCGGTGGCAGTGACAGTGGTTTAGCACCCTTAAATGGCTTCATGATTAGAGGGCATTAAAAAGATGGAACCAAGGCAGGGTACAGCGGCTCAAGCGAGTAATCCCAGCTCTTTGGGAGACCGAGGCGAGAGGACTGCCCAAGCCCAGCCATTCGAGACCAGCCTGGGCAACTCATAGTGAGACCTTGTCCCTACGAAAACTAAAAAAATTAGCCAAGATGGTGGTGTGAGCCTGCAGTCCCACCTTTCTGGGGTCTGAGGCAGGAGGATCTCCTAAGCCCGGGAGATAGAGGCTGTGGTGAGCTGTGATCATGTCACTGCACTCCAGCCTGGGTCATAGAGTGAGACTCCAATTCAAAAAAAAAAGAAAAGAGCCGGGCTCGGTGGCTCAGCCTGTAATCCCGCGCCTTTGGAGGCTGAAGTGAGTGGATTGCCTGAGCCCGCTGGTTCGAGACCCGCCTGGGCAGCGAGACCTCATCTCTACAATAAATCAAAAAATCAGCTGGGCGTGGTAGCGCATGCCTGTAATTCCGGCTACTTGGAAGGTTGAGGCAGAAGGATCGCCGGAGCCCAGCAGGTCGAGGCTACGGTGGCCGGGGCGGCTCCCGGCCACTGCACTCCAGTCTGGGCGACAGAGTGGGACTCCAACTCAAAAAAACAAAAACAAAAACAAAAAAGAAAAGAAAAGAAAGAAAGAAAGGGTAAATGTTGTCATATGAAGGGCTATGCAGACTGGCTCCTGAGCTTATTGAGATTCACCTAGCATGAATTGCAGGCTCCTGGCTACTGATAGGTACATAATGTTTATACAATCTTTGTTTTTGAGTCAAGGTCTCACTCTATCACCATCAAGACACACCCTGAGCTGAGCGTGTGGCTCATGCCTATAATCCCAGCACTTTGGGAGGCGGAGGTGAGAGGAATGCCTGAGTTCAAGGGTTTGCGACCAACCTGGGCAACTTTGTAAGACCTCATCTCTACAATAAATCAAAAAATTAGCTGGGTGTGGTGGTGCGCACCTGTGGTTCCAGCTATTTGGAAGGCTGAGGCAGAAGGATCACCTGAACCCAACAGGTTAAGGCTGCAGTGACCACGAGCATGCCACTGCATTCCAACCTGGGTGACAGAATGAGACTCCAACTCAAAAAAAAAAAGACACACTCTGTGCCACACCTGCACACCAAGTCTCCCTTACACTCAGCCTTGGTTTTGTTTTGTTTCGAGTCTAAAATCTAAAATGGTTTTGTTTTGTTTTGAGTTGGAGTCTCACTCTGTCACCCAGGCTGGAGTACAGTAGCACGCTCACAGCCATGGCAGCCTTGACCTCCTATGGGCTCAGGAGATCCTTCCACCTCAGCCTTCCAAGTAGCAGCAACCACAGGTATGTGTCACCACACCCTGCTAATATTTCCTGATTTATTGTAGAGATGAGATCTCACCAAGTTGCCCAGGCTGGTGAAATGGTTTCTTTGAGGCAGAAACCTGGCCATTTCCCCATCTGCTGGCTCTTGAAATAGTCACTTTCCTTCCACCATCTCTCTTCTTTCGAGTTTGGGTTGGGGCAATGAGTAGCTGAGGTTGTGTTGGTAATAATCTGTCCAGACCAACAATTTAAAACAGAAATAGGATCTGTGCCAGAGGTCCTGACCTATTTGGGTTCTGCCAGCGTGTGTGAAGAGACACTGAGACAAATTCCGTGGCAGTTAGAGAGTGAACTGGCTGCCAAGATGGAGCGGAAGGAGCATTTACCCTTGACCTTCCACAGTCCTGAGGTTCCCAAAATAAAGGGGAACCGGAAATACCAAAGGGTGAGGAGGTACCTAATTGGAGGTCAGATGGGAGGAAGAGGACTTATTTAAAAGCAGGGCTAGACAGAGCATCCTAAACACAGAGAAAATATCACCCTGAAAGTTTTGTTTTGTATAGGAGTAGTGAAAGTACCCACAAATCAAACACACATGGGAATACTTGAAGTAGGGAAGAGTATGACACCCTGGGAGTCAGGGGTTATTTTGGCAGGTAGGCAACATTTCCCTCATCCTTATAGCCTACCCTCCCCACCAACAAACATCCGAGTGCCTCGATGTCACACCAGAGGCAGCAGCAGTACTTGGATCAGACACACAACTACCTCCGAATGTTCAGTGGCAGCCTCTGTGGCTTTAGCCTCCTAATGCTGATCTGCACGTCCCCACTGAACTGGGTGCAGTTCCTGGTGATCAAGAATGGCCTTGAGCTCAACGCAGGACTCTGGACTTTATGCAACCATGAGCTGTGCTGGAGTCACACACCCAAGCCACCCTGTGAGTGCCAACAAATTAAATGCTGTAGCCCCCACATAGTTCCAGAGCATTCTGCCACATTGGCCCTTGATCTGCTTCCACCAAGATCTTTTGGCCTTCCCGGCTTCAAGTCTAGGATGGATCTTAGACAAGCTGTACATATAGCTAGTCTTTTCTTTGGTATCCCCAGTGTACCCGTTGTCCTATTCCAAGTTGTTTCCAATTCCAAATAATGAATTGACACTCTCTGGGAAGAATGCTTTTGTCATTTTTAGGTGTTATTGTTAAGCAATGTGATTGATATAATGTGGCTTGCAGAAATAGAAGTGACTGGCCGGGCTCAGTGGCTCAGTCTGTAATCCCAGCACTTTGGGAGGCCAAGGCGAGTGGATTGCCTGAGTCCGTGGGTTTGAGACACACCTGGGCAACTTGGCGAGACCTTGTCTCTACAATAAACCAAAAAAATTTTTGCCAGGTGTAGTAGTGTGCACCTATAGTTCCAGCTACTTGGAAGGCTGAGGTGGAAGGATCACTGGAGCCCAGCAGGTTGAGACTGCGGTGGCCGGGAGCATGCCACTGCACTCCAGTCTGGGTGACAGAGTGAAACTCCAACTCAAAAAAAAAAAAAAATTGAAACTATACAGAGTAGATAAGTATGGCCCCTGTGCAAGGATGACGTGCAAATTCATGAAGAAATTAAAGTCAACGATTTTGTAGCAACAGACTGACAAGAGCTGTACATATCTTTCAGATACATCTGAAAGAGTAAAACAAAAAGAAACAAACTCGCTGGGCACAGTGACTCACACCTGTCATTCCAGCACTTTGGGAGTCCAAGGTGAGAGGACTGCCTGAGCCCAGGGGTACGAGACCAACCTGGGTAACTTGATGAGACCTTGTCTCTACAGTAAATCAAGAAAAACTAGCCGGATGTGGTGGTGCACACCTGTAGTTCCAGCTACTTGGAAAGCTGAGGCTGAAGGATCACCTAAGCTCAGCAGGTCGAGGCTGCGGTGACTGTGAGCGCGCCACTGCACTTCAGCCTGGGTGACAGAGTGAGCCTCTGACTCAAAAAATAAAAATATTAGCATTAAAATAAATAAAAATAAGCTGAGCACAGTAGCTCACGCCTGTAATCCCAGCACTTTGGGAGGTGGAGGTAAGAGGATTGCCTGAGCAACATGGCGAGATCTCATCTCTACAACAAATCATAAAATTAGCTGGGTGTGGTGGCACATGTCTGCAGTTCTAACTACTTGGAAGGCTGAGGCAGAAGAATTGCCTGAGCCCAGCAGGTTGAGACTGTGGTAGCGTGAGTGTGCCACTGCACTCCAGTCTGGGTGACAGAGTGAGACTCTGACTCAAATAAATAAATAAATAAATAAAATAAAAATAGAAGCTGAAACCAGTTTTGGTCTTCAGGAATGGAAGATGAAACTCAGCTTTGGGACCTTTGGGGCTTTTGTTTGTTTTTGAGGGTTTCTTTTTGTTTTTTGTTTTTTTTTTAGTTACAGGAATAAAAAAAGAAACTATGATGTTAACCAAGTGCAGATGTTTCAGATGCTGAAGCTGAGTTTAGTTTGGTTATATAATTTGTTATATATGATTATTACCAGTAGACTTGGTCACTTTGAGAAGTTTAGATGTTTCCATGTTGCAAATCTTCAGTTGTTCCTGCAGAGTTGTAAAAATCTTGCTTATGTCATTTTCAGGAGACAAGGAGCTAAGGCGAAGAAGACTATAAAAAGTGTGAATTTACGGTCTTCCTCTCATGGTTGAAAGGAGACTGGATTTTATGTCCTAGATTGGAGTTGGTGATTTGAATATTAGTCTCCTTTGAATTAGTGTAAGAGAAAGAGTGGACTTATTTAGGGAGATTCAGAAGAAACTTCTAGACTCCCAAGGAGAGGAAGTTCTCTGGGCCTTAAGGGATTTCAGGGGGG